>OZ021731.1:38778592-41178592 GCA_963978545.1 Linyphia triangularis
ATTTGAAATTTATAGGACTCATGTGTACTGGGATTTTTTCTACGCTTACCTTGACTTTAAGATAGTGAAATCCAGAATAAGGAGTTTAGTGTGCTTGTTCATAGCTTGAAATAGACCGAACCAATATAAAACGGCTTATGCCAGGCCATAACCGTTTGAGCCCGGGCAACCCCGGGTACTTTAGGTAGTAGGAAATAAAATAAAATTGTGTTTGGCAAACTACTGTATTGACCTAAGTAACAAGTTCACATTGAGAAAAATTCAGCTGCGTACGATTAAACAAGATTATGAAAATATTCAATAAAATATTGTGACTTTACAGATTTAGTTGCAGTGGTGGTTAACAGAGAGGGAAGGGCGAACAATCATCCACGTACTTTTTTGAACTTTAGTGTTTTGGGAGAAACGAAATTCCTAAATTTTACAACAGTTATTTTAAGAATTTATATAACAACAGTACTACTTTCAATAAACTACTATAATTAAAAACTACTATAAACTATTAAAACTATTATAAACTACTATATTAAAGCTTTTACGAAGGCTCTATTCACTGTTAAAAAAATTTGTCCACCATGCACCAAAATTTGGTTCCCATTTAGCTGCCACCAACATTTGGTGCTTAGTTTTACGATTTAATGGTGCTTACGGTCTGAAATTGCACCATTAAATCGTGAAACTAAGCACCAAATGTTGGTGGCAGCTAAATGGGAACCAATTTTTGGTGCAAGGTGGAACAAAATTTTTAACAGTGTTCGTCTATCTGTCATATAAGTCAGCATTCTTGAACAAAACTAGAAATTGACATACTTTAGTTTCCAAATTTATTGCCAAGATTACCAAATTGAAGAAATTTTACAATTAAATGTTGCCAAAGTATACCCAAAAACATTGAAATTAAAAAATTTTGATTTTTCCTAAGATAAAAAAAAAAATTCAGTTTCTGCAGACGCCATTTTTTTAAGCATTCATAAGGTTTTATATTAATTGGAATTAAGATACTAAAAATACCATACATAGAAAATACAACGATTTAAAAACCAGATCAAAATAAATTATTTCATTTTGAAGCCACAAAACAGCATCATTTCAACAACAACAAAAACTTGCCCTCCTTAACTTTTTTATAGTGACCCTTGCATAATTAAACTAGATTATCTGAAATCCGACGTAATTTCATTCCCACACAATTCCATTCTACTTTTGGCTCTAGGGTATTACATCTAAGTTAGCTCTTCTCTGCTTTCACTACAAGCATTTAACCCCGCAATCAATAGAAGCTAATACGATTTTCCGAAATACCTAAGATGGCACTTTTAGTAATGGTTTCCCAACTTCTCTGCTAAAGCCGTTTCGCCCACTCCATTAGACTACACTGATGTATTCATCTATTTTGTCTCAAGGGAAACATTTCAACGGAATTAAACAATTAATTATTTCTTATCTCCGGCGCTCCATCCGATGGAAAGTCCTTAGTTTGATGTTGGATTTCTGCATAACGCCTTTGCAATAAAGAATATGCCATATATGAGTAGAAATACAGTAGAAATAAGCAGTTTTCTGTTCCTGTTTTACAAAAAGATTATTTAATCATTGAAGTATGATATTAATGCCACGTTCTTTAAGTGTACAGCTTTCTTTTATTTATTTATTTATTTATTTATTTATTTATTTATTTATTTATTTATTTATTTATTTATTTATTTATTTATTTATTTATTTATTTATTTATTTATTTATTTATTTATTTATTTATTTATTTATTTATTTATTTATTTATTTATTTATTTATTTATTTTCTTAATTTTGAATTTTTATCAAGATGTTTATGGCAATGATAACCCATAAAATGGCAAGAAAAATTAAGATTTTTTTTGTTGTTGTTGTTGATGTTTCTAATCTCCCTTTTGCCAGACGAAGTCAGACAATATCAGTGAAGCCATTGACATTAATGAAGTCTGACACTAGTTGTGGACAGTTATAAATGTCCTCCCAGTCCAGTCCAAGGCAGTCCAAAATGTGCTGAGGTGATGCCTGTTCTTTTTGGCATTTAGGGCAAAGAGGAAAATTTTTGCTTCCCCCAGAATATGTGAGGCCTTTAAGGTGACCACTAGCAAGTCGGGACAGACGGGTATTGGTGTGCCTATCACAAGGAAGAGATAGGGAGTGTCCTGGCTTTTTGGCTTTATACCATTCGTGAGACGGAGGTATATGCCATTTCGCTTTATTTTGAGCTATTTTCTTTGAGTATAACTCTTGATATGTGAGTTCTTGAGTAGAGAGGACAGGGTGTTCTAGTCCCTCCTTAGCAAGAGTGTCAGCCAATTCATTTCCGTGGATGTCTACATGTGACGGGATCCACTGAAAGTGCACTTTGTGCAGTCGGGATATGATCTTGACTTTGCGTATTATGGATAGACTGGTTTTGTCTCCCACGAGGGCCCAGTTTTTGAGGTGTTGAATGGAACTTCGGCTATCGGATAGAATCCATAAGTCTCCGTTGTTGACCTCGCCAAAGATATTCTCTAAACCCAGGTCAATTGCTATTAATTCGCTTCGAAAGACAGAGCAGAAATCTGGATTACGTTGTTTAATAGAATGTTTCTCTACGGGCGTTTCTATATAAATTCCACTGCCTGCCTGTATATCTATTTTGCTGCCATCTGTATAGATTTTGATGTCAATTAAAGGAATTTGATTAATAATTTCCAATGCCAATTGCCTAAGAAATTCCGGACAACATTCATTCTTATTAAGTGTGGTGGGAAGGCAATCAATAAAATCAACATTGGAGAGTCCATCGTAAGTGTTCAAATTAGTATTAAGACAGTGGGGCTCTACATTATCTGCCATTAAAGATTTTTTTTTTTTTTTTTTTTTTTTAATAATATCTGATAAAATATAGGGAGTTATATAAATATTTTTATATACTTATTTTGCTCAACTTTTTGTACTACTTTTTTCAAACGAAGCAAAATGCTTATTTGACGACACGAGTCAAATAATTTGCCGAGTTTGAAAAAGTGATTACCCACATGTTGCATAGAATACTTTTTATAAACAGGTGTAAAAAATATCTTTCATACATATTTAAACTAATGTTGGCAACACCAGTCAATGAATCTCTTCTAAAAATATCATTTCTTCTAAAAATGTCATTTCTTTACCAAAACTATATAAAATTTAAGCACAAGGCGAGCGGGAAAGTACCTTTTCACGCTAGTGATGGAAAGTTACTTTCTCGCACTACTTTCGAAATGATTTCTTATTAAAAATGATAAACTAAAGTTAAACTTTATGGACGTAAGAAAATATTTAAAAGTCTTTACAAAAATTTCAAATTAAATGTTTAAGTTTTCGCAATGAATGTTTAAACAATGTCATGAATATTTAAACAATGCCAAAAGTCAACCGCGATTGGAAAGACTACGCGTAAAAGGAAAGTTTTTAATATTTCTGAAGCTTTCCTTACGGAAGTATGCATGAAATTCTTATCCGAAAATAATGCACTCAACCCACATTCGACCCACGTAGAATAAAATTGAATTGAAAAAGAAGCACTTCAATTATCTTCAGCTTCTGACATTTTATTAAACACGGATTTCAAATCCAACAACTATGTTTCTCACAAGACATCCCTTAGGACAAAAAGGTATTTCTTGAATCGAAACAAAATGTCATATTTTTCTCTTATTTTGGTGAGGGGGGTTTTGGAAGAACTTACAGGATGCCGTGTTTTATAAAGACTACAGAATCGAACTATTGATTTTGGATTTGGAACTACGGTTACTCATACAGGGCATTGAATAATGTGATACAGTATCAGTTCTTTGTTACATTCTTTTTTATCTTCTACTCTTATCTATACAAACCAACGTTAAAGATTTCATTGAAAAAGTTTGGAGGATCAAACTTTTTAATCAATCCTTTTATGCAAGATCGAATATGTGTAAAGATAAAGCTTACAAAAATAAAAGGATGTATTAAGGATTTGAAACAGTTTTCAGTTTTAAACAAATCGAATTGTGACATTTATTAAATTGCACCTCTAAGCACGTTTCTAATAAGATAAAGTCCAGATAACCACTTTGTACAATTTGATTACATTTAGCCCTTTGAGCGTCCAGGGAATGGGCAAAATTGTACAATTGTTTTCCATGCAATAATTTTCAAATTATGTTTTTGATTCAAATATATAATTTTATTTAATTTATTTTTTATTTATTTTGTTTTAATTTGTGTTTTAAACTATCATCCTAATAAAAATATTCAAAAAATATTTTATTTTAAATTTTATTTATAAATTTAAAAATGTTTTATATTGCTGGGAAAACTAGGGATCAAAGGACGTATATATACGCCCATGACCCTCAGATGGTTCTAATATTTTCCCTTGTTTTTTATTACGACATGTAACAAAGCCCAACAAATATGGAGGGTTTCTTAAAACAAAAATGTTAGTTAATTTATCTCTGAAGCTTACAACCTGAGTTTTTCCCTGGGAAATCTTGATTATGTCTTTTACCCTATGATTTTAATTTTTTGCCTGAATATCCTTGTAGCACACCTCCTAATATCACAAATCCGATGGCCAATATCACTCAACTCTGGCAAATCCAGATATAGATCGTTGTAGACTGACCGTTGCTACGGACCTTGGCTAATCTCTAAGATTGTGTTGGGTAAAATATACTGGAAGTTTTGAAATGTTGATACAGAGTTTTTAAATTGAAGTATATATAACGGTACCTTGGATGTTGACCGTTATAAGTAAATAAATCGTGGATGAGTAAAAATCAAAAGTTTATTTCCAGAGACCAGGGAGGGGTGAGGAGAGGGGTGTCGTTTGGCTAGCGCCAAGAGTTGATTATATCAAAAGGCGTGGCAAACTGAAGTAAGGAGCTTTTATAGGTTTACTAGTGATGCTCGATGATTCAAGGCGCATCCCGATAACATCGGAAAATAGTAGAGAAATTGAAGATTCCAAAGGGAATACATTACATATATTTTTATAAGAAAGAAAGGAGGGTTAAAGATATATTTTGTGATGGTTTTGACATGTTATTTTTCAGAAAATCGTATATTTTGGAACAATACTTGAGTTTTAGCATACATTGGCCAATCTTCTCAGAACCCCTTTTCCAACATTGGCCAATACCGCTGTTCTACCTGGGACTATATTGTTAGTTCCTCGGACGATATACCTCATATATCTAAGTATGTACTCTCTGTTTATCAGGGGAATAGCTCTCAGTAAATAGTCTGGTTGATGTCGGTTGCTGTAGAAACAAGACTCGTCGCTATCCAATAGGGGTAATTAAATGGGCACCGGCTGAATATCTTTCAGGGGGGGGGGGGGTGCAGACGGTAAACATGGGGGTGCAAAGCGGTTAATTTTATATTTTATTTATTTTTTTATTCTTGAACTTTTAATTGGATATCTTAATGAAAATTTAAATTAATAATTAAGTATTGCATTTCTCATTGATTAAATATTTTAAAAACTATATATATCACACTTCTATTTCCAGTGAATCCTGACACACTTTTCTCCACATTAATTTTCACTAACCCCTTGCAAACTTCCTAGCGGCACCCAGGCCCTGATCATCGCCTAGGCCCACAAGGCCCGGGCCTTGGGCCCATGATTTTAGGGGGCCCCGAAATATGCTATAAACCTATAACTTTTCTTTCACAAAAGCTATGTAAAAATCTTTTATAATCTGTATAAAAGAATTTTAACATAAAAATCATTTTGTATTGATCTTGAACCGTCTTTGGTATCCCAGACTATATTTATTCAAATAAAAAAAAACCATCATTTAAAAGCGTAAATAACAAGCTTTCCTGAAAGATAGAGACAAAAATTGAAATTCTTGACGAATTTATTGTAAAATCAGCAAATGTCATCTCTGAAGTTATGAGTAATGCTGCAGTTAGTTATGAGTAGCAGTGAAGTTATGAGTATTGTTGTCATGGATATTACTATACATTGTGACTGTATAATGCAATACTACATTACAAAGTTTTTTCTGTTTTGATTTATAAATTTGATTGTTTAAAATTTGTTTCTTTATTTGTGATAAACAAATTAACTTTTAGAAAACAATAAATTAACATTATTTATCAACTTTTTCGATATTTAATATTAATTTATTTTGAGTATGTGTCAAGCCCATTTCCAATAAATCTCGCATATGAAAAAGGGGCCCCCGAAATTGTCCGGGCCTTGGGCCCCAACTTGTCATGATCAGGCCATGGCGGCACCCATGATATTATTGTACAGATCTACAGCTTGTAGAATATGTTTTAAAACTCTATAACAACTTCTTTGGATTGTTAAATTATTACTTGAATAAGAAGGGGACAAAAGTTATGCAACGCAACTGAATCTTTCACTTGATAAATCCAACTATGTGCACAAATATCAAAATTGAGTTGCTACAAATTATTCCGAATTAAGATTGGAAACATGATAACACAAAGGAACTTAATTCATATCGCTTGTAATCTTTAAATTTTGATTGAGGATAAATTATCTCAAATTATCAACGAGTTTTCTATTATGTTTTAAACTTAGCCCATCGAAAAGAATAAATAGATTCCTGTAAATGAATACAATATATTTTGCATTATTTAAGATTTGTTTCTAACTTTATATCATTCGTAAAATGCTTTACCAATAATAGCATATAACAAAAGATTTGCATTTCTAATTCACATTCTTGCTTTTCTCTTTGAATTATTCCTTACATTCAGCTGAAACATATTTATTAAAATTTTCATATTCATAATCGTAATATAACGTAAGGAAATTGAAGAATAAATATTAAAACATCGGTTATCAGACAAAAGAAATTATTGTTTTATGTTTGCAAGGAAACAACACAAATCCATAGGTATGGTATTACATAACAAAACGTGATTATTTATTTAAAAATATTTTACTTTTCAAACAAGTAGACTATCATCCTAGTTACTTTTCAAAGCAGTAATTTTTCTCGATCTTCAATAAGATGACATATTTTACCTGAGAGGATGAAAAGTAGGAAAAATATAAAGAATGAAGAACGACATAAATTGATTCTTATGGTGACGTGACCCCTTTATACTCCCCCATGTACAGCCTTCATTCCAAAGTCTTACTTTCCCTCGTGTTCTCCAAATAAATCTTTAAGGAAATATTCAATTCCCGATATGGAAATTTGCCTGGAATTCAAGATTTTGCACTAGTTTATAAATTTATTATTGTGACGTCAAAAAGTACTCCCTTAAAAAAAATTTTATCTTTTACTTCTACCAGTTGGTAATTTAAGATGAATTCTTCCACTACCCGACACATATACAGTTGGATCACATGTGTATTTGAACACGTATATTTTGGACAATATTTAGTATTGGCTATTATTATTATTATTATTATTATTGTTATTTTTTTTTTTTTTGGGGGGGGGAACCCATTCATTACTACTATATACAAAAGCAAAATTATTTTGTGCAGAAAATCTTTTGCTTCACAAAAACCCTCTTGCAAGAAAATCCCAGGTAGCTTTTACAATTTGGCGACTTTTAATGACTTATAGATTGATGACAACATACGATAGCAAAACCCAGACAGTTAGCAGATTTTTTTTTTTTTTATATATATATAAAAAAATATTGTAAAGTGCAAAAGTTTGGCAAGAAATTTGACAAGAAAGTTTGTCATTGACTATCCAAGTTCCAATCCAATATATCTAATTGCATCCGGGATGTGAACTCCCATATCGAGTTTTACAATTAAAGCACTTTTCTGTTCCAACTTTATAGCACTTCTGGTTGATGAATTTAACTCAGATACAATGTTTGTAGCATCTACAATTTAAATCTTAGCAAATTTGAAATTAACACCCGGTTGCTATTTCCAGTAATTCTGGACGTAACTTCCTAATGAATATTGGTATGAAAACACTTCTTGATGATACCCATTTATTTGTCTCATTACACTTGTCATTAACATTTATACGTAGTTTTGTAAGGGAAAGTTGACCTAACACAAATAGACACAACTTTAGTATAAGCTTAAATCTACATCAATGTAGTGTAGAAGTTAAAAACGTATTACAACAAGGGGTATGGAACATCGCACAACTTTTAATTACACTATAATACTGACGTGGATTTGTGTCATTTACCGTTTTTATATTTTCATCATTCATTTGGAGGAAATGGTCAGTTTGGCTGTATTTTTTGCGATAATTCTAGTATGTGTCAAAAAAAAAAAAAAAAACTTTGCCAAAATGGGGATTTTGGCGATATACTTTTAGATAATCCTTATATTATCCTTGGCTATAAGCTAATCTGTGAGGAGAAGAAAAAACGATCGTTGATGAGCTATGATATTCAAGCAAAGAGAACTCTCGTGTTGAAGGCATTCGTTTTTCAATTTTGTATTTAGTTAAAGCTTTTTTACGGAAGTTTCGGAGGTGGGGTTGTTTAGAAGACCTTAAGAGGCATTACCACAGCGATTTTTATCAAAATCGTTGGTGCCATTTTTTAACAATCATTGAAAAATATGATTTTTTCAATGGCAGCTATCTTATGCGCATCCGCGATTTTGATGAAAACCTTAATGGTAGGTCCCATGGCCGCCAGCAACCCGCATACCAAATTTCAACATTGTAGGTCAATTTGTTCAAGGTTATGCTGACCACAAACACATAGACACACACACTTAGAAAACTTTTTACACTTAGAAAAGCTGCTCCTCGTGAATCCCATCTCAAGTATGCAAAGGAATGCAAGAATGCAAATCATTCGAAACAGTAGAAAAACTTTTTAATCATTCGCGAAAGCCACGAAATCCCATTGGAATGAATTTCTATCACATGTATTGAATCGTTTTCTTAGAGAGAGAGAAAGATTCTACGAAGATTATTCATAGAGTGTAAAACAATGGAATTCAATCCAATATTTTTTTTTCTTTTATTTTTTTCCCCCAGTTTATTCTTTATCATATTGAATTTCAAACAAGTTAGATTGTCAGAGTCAATTTAACAAAAACGTTTATATTTCGGTTAAGGACCCAGTTAGTAAATATTGTACAATTTGGTGACATATAATGATTAAATAAAACCCATTAATACAATAAACAAAATTATAGCTAAATTGGCTAGTTTGGTGTCAAACAGCGAAAAAACTTTCAAACGAAAACACTTTTGTTCTTATTCGATTTCTATTTATAGCCAACGCGTAAACTTTTTAGAGTATTACTAATTCAAAGCACTCTTTCGGTAGAGAACATAAAGGAAAACTTGAAATTTCAGGAACATTTCAAGTAATTCTTATCTTTTCAAGACCTTTAAACTGATATATGATGACGCTATTGTGATTTAGTGCTTGAAAAATCACTTCAAGTTGTTATTTCGAGTACTTCTGGAGGAATTTTGGTATGGAATTGGTCTAGATGAGAATCTTTCATTTGTCATAGGTTTCATGTGTCTTTAGACTTAGTGATTTTGTCTGGGAATGATGACTTCAGACAGAAAAAAACATTCAAAAGTGCACTAACGCTTCCCTGATCTTTCCTGACTTTTGAAAATAAACTAGGGGTGAGGAACATCGCACAACTTTCAATCACACTTAATACGGAGGTCTAATTTACTATTTTCATTATAAAAACTCAGTTTGGCTATGTTATGGGAAATAATAATTACACTTAAAAAAAAAAAATTGCCGAATTTTGATGATACGTTTTCGATAAAATTTTACATTTTCCTTCTCGTAAGTGAAAAGCGAAGAAACAGTCATTGTGGGATGATGCTCAAGAGAAAAGAACTCTGAGTTAGAGACTGGATTTATTTTTTTCTACACCTTTCATCGCATTTCTCAGGAAATTTCGTTGGTGGAAATGTTAAGAACACCTTGAAAGGCATTAACACAGCAATTTTGATCAAATCGTTAGAGCCTCTATTTGGCAAAATTGCTGATAAGCAAATTTTTCACTGCAATACCGTATGCGTATGAGCTAAAACCTTCATAAAAAGTCTCATGGCCACCACTGACCGGAACTAAAAGTTTGAACATCGTGGTCAATCCGTTCGGGAGTTATGATGACCACAGACCTTTTTTCTATACCACTTTTTTGAACTCAGGTTGTTCCAAATCGTGAAGGATATGCAAATAAATTTGGGGAAAAAAAGATAATTTTGATTTGACCAAATCCAATACTATCATTACTTTATGTTAGCATATGAACCCATACAAACTAGGAGTGTGAAACATCGCACAGCTTTCAATTACACTATATTGCTGAAGTAGATTTGTGTAATTTATCATTTTTCAGTCGGCTGGAAAAAAGCTGATCAGTCGCTTAGAAAAAATTGCCAGTTTTGGCGATATTTTTTGTGATAATTCTTATATGGGTCTTTTTAAAAAATAAAAAAAAAAATTTAAAAAAATCGAAAAAATGGGAATTTTGGTGATATGCTTATCAATAATTTTTATATTATCCTTTCTTATAAGTGAAACTGAGCAGGAATTTAAAGGAAAAAGAAAAAAAAAAAACGATCGATGATGAGGTATGCTCAAAGAAAGAAAACTTTGCGTTACAGGCATTCGTTTTTCAACTTTTTACGCCATTAAAGCATTTTTACGGGAATTTCGGTGGTGGGTTTGTTTAGAACACCTTAAGAGGCATTACCACAGCGAATTTGAACAAAATCGTTAGAGCCGTTTTTTAGCAATTACTGAAAAACATGATTTTTTTTCAATGGCAGCTACCTTACGCGCATGCGCGATTTTGACGAAAACCTTAATGGTAGGTCCCATGGCTACCACAAACTCGAACACCAAATTTGAATATCGTAGGTCAATTTGTTCGGGAGTTATTCTGACCACATACACACACACACATACACAGGCAGACATGTTTTCTAGATCACTTTTTTTAAATCAGGATGTTCCAAAACGAGGAAAAAAAAAAAAAAGGAAAAAAAACATTTAGAAAAAAAAAAAAAAACATTTCGACCAAACGCTATACTTTGACCCTATGTATACATATAGATAATTGAAAGTAAAAATGGCCAGTGTGGCGATATTTTTTACTATAGTTCTTGTATGGGTCTTAAAAACAAAACAAAAAAAAAAACTCTGCCAAAATGGTGATTTTGGTGATATAATCACGATAACCCTAATATTATCCTTTATTTTAAGTGAAACTGGCTACATATGAAAAAACGATCAATAATGAGGTATGCTCAAGGAAAGAAGACTCTGTGTTGAAGACATTCATTTTAAAACTTTGTACGCCTTTAAAGCATTTTTACGGAAATTTCGTAGGTGGTAATGTTTAAAACACCTTAAGAGGCATTACCACAGCGATTTTGAGAAAAATCGTTAAAGCCGTTTTTTAGCAATTACTGAAAAACATGTTTTTTTCAATGGCAGCTACCTTATGCACACTCGCGATTTTGACGAAAACCTTAATGGTAAGTCCTATGGCCACCACTAACCCTTATACCAAATTTAAACATCATTTTCATCGGAAAATTTTTTTTGACCGAATGCTATATACTTACATTACCCTATGTATATTGTTGCACAAATTGTCTGTATATATTGTAAATAGTGACGTATTATTTCAAAATTCTATTGTAATTTATTTTTATCCAATTTTATCCATCCCCTCCATGACAGATTTGGTTGTAAAAGGTTCAACAGAGCTCCCGAAGGCCTTCCGATTTGGAGTAACGGACTTCCCATCATCGAATAGCGTCCCGAAAGGAGTGCTAGTAGGAGCGACGCTTGTGGATCTCTCTCAGGAGGTGGTGCATGTGAGAATGGCCAACATCTGTGATTCTACAAGAGTTATCAAGAAGGGGGAAGAAATTGCCACTTGCACACCTGTTACAAGCATTGAAAGAGGATCGAAGGAGCTTCCGACCGCACCACCCGCGGATTTAGTGGACCAGCTTCTCGAAGACTCTCGGTTGGAAAGAAGGCAAGAGACGATTGTCGGTAACCTTATAAAAGAATTTCAAGACATTTTCTCCATGTCATCGAAAGATGTAGGAAGAACAGAGCTTACTCAACATCGAATCGATACTGGGACCCATTTACCTATTAAACAACATCCTCGAAGACTTCCTTTCGCAAAACAAGAGGAGGTCGGGAAACTGTTACAGGAAATGGAAGATAATAGAGTTATCGAACCCTCCTCAAGTCCATGGGCCTCTCCAATCGTACTCGTTCGAAAGAAGGATGGTTCCACCAGGTTTTGTGTGGATTACCGGAAGCTGAACGAAATTACGAAAAAGGACAGCTACCCTCTGCCAAGAATCGATGACACTTTGGACACTCTATCGGGTAACCAGTGGTTTTCGACTTTGGATTTGAAGAGTGGATACTGGCAAGTGGAGATACATCCCGACGATCGTGAGAAGACGGCCTTCACTACCGGCCAAGGATTATGGCAGTTTCAAGTTATGCCGTTTGGCTTGTGTAATGCACCGGCTACGTTCGAGCGACTAATGGAGACTGTGCTTAGAGGACTTTCCTACGAGACCTGTCTGGTATATTTGGACGATATCATTATCACCGGGCGGAGTTTCGATCAACACTTGCAAAATGTGAAGAACGTGTTCTTGAAGCTTAGGGAAGCCCACTTGAAACTTAGCCCATCAAAATGTAAGCTCTTTAGGCGGAAAGTCAGTTATCTCGGACACATCATCTCATCCGATGGAGTAAGCACAGATCCAGCCAAGATCCATGCTGTGCAAATTTGGTCTCGACCGCAAGACGTTCATCAATTGCGAAGCTTCCTAGGACTGTGCACGTATTACCGTAAATTCGTGAAAGGTTTCTCCAAGATCGCCAGACCCTTGCATCGACTAACAGAGAGCAAGCAGAAGTTCCTATGGACTGCCGACTGTGACGACTCCTTCAATCAACTGAAGAGCGCTTTAACATCCGCGCCTGTTTTAGCGTTTCCCGATGTTAACAAGGACTTTGTTTTGGATACAAATGCCAGCAACGAGGGAGTGGGCGCCGTTCTTTCCCAGGAAATTGAAGGACAGGAGAAAGTCATCGCTTATTTTAGTAAGAGCCTGTCAAAATCCGAGCGGAACTACTGCGTCACAAGAAAAGAGTTACTGGCAATAGTAAAAGCCGTTGAGCACTTTCATCATTACTTGTACGGGCGAAAATTCCTTCTAAGAACTGATCATGCGTCTCTGACTTGGTTGCTGAATTTCAAGAATACGGAGGGACAAATAGCAAGGTGGATTCAGCGCCTGCAGGAATACGACATGGATATCCATCACAGAAAAGGAACGCTCCATGGGAATGCAGACGCTCTTTCTAGAAGACCATGTCCGGAGAACTGTCGATTTTGTTCCAATGCCGAGTCTAAGTTTGGGGTTAACACATCGGCCGTTCGGAAAATAACTTCCAAGTCAACTACTTCAGACGTGGATACTTGGAGTGATCAGAATGTCCGCAAAAGTCAGGTCGAAGATCAGGACTTGAAACCTCTCATTGAATTCCTGGAAGCGGCTACCGGAAAACCCAGTTGGCAGGAAATTGCATGCTATAGCCCAACAATGAAGAGATATTGGGCTATGTGGGACTCTTTGCACTTGAAGAATGGAGTACTCTACCGTCGATGGGAGTCCGATGACGGCAAAAGCTTCCGGTGGCAATTAATCCTTCCAAGTTTTAGAGTTACCAACGTTCTAGAAGAACTTCACAGCAGTTCTACTGGAGGACATTTTGGTGTCACGAAAACTCTTCAGAAAGTTAGGGAGAGATTCTTCTGGGACAAAGCAAAATCCGACGTGGAGAAGTGGTGCAAGTCCTGTGATGCATGCAATTCACGAAAGGGACCGAAGACCCGAACTCGTGGAAAGTTGCAACGTTACAACGTAGGAGCACCATTCGAAAGAATTGCTTTAGACGTCTTAGGCCCCCTACCTCACACAACTAATAGCAACAAATACATCCTAGTTGTCATGGACTACTTTATCAAGTGGCCAGAAGCATACGCGATTCCGGATCAGGAAGCCACAACCGTAGCAGAAGTCCTCGTACGGAATTGGATCTCCCGATTTGGCGTACCCCTGCTGATACATTCCGATCAGGGGACGAACTTCAACTCTGCCGTCTTCACTGGGCTGTGTGACTTGCTCGACATGGAGAAGACTCGTACAACTCCCCTGCACCCACAATCCGATGGAATGGTTGAACGATTTAATAGAACGATTCTGAATCATCTCTCCTTGTTTGTTTCCAAGAACCAGCAAGATTGGGATCAGAAACTTCCATTGTTCCTTTTGGCCTACAGAAGTGCTACTCACGAGACCACCGGCTATACACCATCTCAAATGATTTTCGGAAGAGACCTCAGACTACCCTGCGACCTCCTCTTTGGACGACCACCGGACACCCCTTCCTCGCCTGTCCAGTATCTAGATGATCTCCAGGCACGTTTGGAAGCCGTACATCGGTTCGCCAGAGAAAGAATCAACATCATGACAGAGCGCATGAAGGTCCGCTACGATGCCAAGGCCACGGAACGTTCATTCCAGGAAGGTGACAAGGTGTGGTTATGGAATCCTAAACGTCGGAAAGGACTCTCCCCTAAGCTCCAGACGAACTGGGAAGGGCCGTATGTGGTCCTTAAGAAGATCAACGACGTCGTGGTAAGGATTCAACGGACACCCTCCTGTAAACCTAGAGTTGTACATAACAATAGACTAGCCCCATATTATAATAGAAGTGATTGAATTGCCTTTCCTCTTAAGGACTTCACTGCCCGGGACGTGCAGTCTTTAAGAAGGGGGAAATGTTGCACAAATTGTCTGTATTGTAAATAGTGACGTATTATTTCAAAATTCTATTGTAATTTATTTTTATCCAATTTTATTTAGTAATTAATAGCGATTATACAAGTTAGAAAAAGGTGGCAACACCTGAAGTAATCGAGACGTTTCGAGAAATTTCTTTCCGATGAATTGGCTGGAAATTTCGAGAATGTCTCACGCGCTTGTTTATAAAAAGACTGGAGAACGGGAAAGTTTTCAGATTGACTTCGGATTTCGTTGAAAGCTGGTCGCTTTGTTGACCTATTGGAGTGAGCTTGTATAATCGCTGGATTCGAAGTTATTTTTGTTGAAGCTTGTGTTGAAGCTTGAGAGTAATTAAACTGTTGCCTGTGAATAAATTTTGTGAGTTTTCTGAAGAGAGAATAAATATTTTTATACCGTTAAACTGTACCATCATTGCCTCAGTGGAAAAATTCGTAACAATATATACATATGGGTATTTGAAAGTACAAAATTATTTGAGGTACTTTAATGTGCATTGCCAATTTTTATTTGCAGAATTGAAACTTATTGAAACGATTTTGAGTTCATATCGAGTTTTCATGCAACTGTTTGACGACTACAAAGAAAAGAATTGATTCCGTAACATTGACTAACTTAAGTTTTTACCTCAAAAACTTGCCAGCATGCAGTGACATCGACAACGAGTCTATTTTTATTTTCTATGTTTCAGCTTGATTAGATGACGCCAAATGCACTACCAAACCTTAAGAAAATTTTACCTTGACCACCGCGAAATATAGTAACAAAGTTATTATACAGAGTTACGAAATATAGTAACAATTATAGTTGTTATACAGAGTAGAGAGTTAATTCGCACAGGTCCCAATTTTGACCGCTACAAAGGAACATACAAAATTAAAGCTAATGTAAAGCATTTTACACTAAGGATGTGGAACATTGCACAACTTTCAATTACACTATATAATATTGGTAATTACATTAAAATTTAACATGGTGTTACTTACCCTTTTCGTATTTTCACTAATATAAATAGAAATGGCCAGGTTTTTTTTGGCAATAATTTTTACATGAAAAAAAATACCGAAATGGCAAAATTGGAGATTTTATTCTTCACACATTACAGTGTCCTTGCTTGTGTGTGAAACACACAATAATCAATCGTTGACACTCATGGGAAGAGAGCTCCGAGTTAAAGGCACTCGTTTTTCAACTTTTTACTCTTTTATCTCATTTTTATGAGAATTTTGAAGGTGGGAATGTTTAGATCACCTTTAGAGCCCTTACCACAGCGATTTTGAACAAACTCGTTAGAGCCGTTTTAGAAATTACGGAAAGCATTATTTTTTCAATGGCAGCTACTTCATGCGCATGTGCGACTTTGACGAAAACCTTATTGGTAGGTCCTTGTGCCATCACCAACCCGCACCAAACTTGAACATAGGTCAATTTGTTTGGGAGCTATGCTGATCACGTACACACAGACAAACAAACAGAAATTTTTTCTAGATCACTTGTTTGAAATTCAAATCTTCTAAAACGTTGGAGGAATATAAAAAAAAAAATATATAATAATATACTTTCATTACCCTATGTATACATATGGGTAATCGAAAGTAAAAATGTGGGGGAAGGCTCACAAATAATCGTTAAAATGTTCCAAGCGATGTGGAATTTAAATTATTAATTTGGATTTTGGATTCTAATTGAATCAATTTGGTTAATTGAACATAAAATTTAAACATTACTTATTATTAGGAAATTCAAGTTTTTTTTTTTTTTTTTTTTTCGTTTTTTTTTTTTTTTTTTTTTTTTTTTTTCATTAATTTTGATAATTTAATAAATTTAGCAGGTGAGCTTGCTTTCATTTAAATAATTCAAGTTGCAAAACACGAATTTGTTCCCAGGAACTTAACCAAACTATTTAGAGGAATGACGTCAGAGAAGTTAATCTCATATCTTCCAAAACTTAATCCATCGTTTTTTACAACTAAACTCCTCCTCAAAATGTAAATATTTTTTATTAGTCGTCAATCAAAATGTGAACTTAAGATTGACATAAAATTATTAGATATTTTCAGTCACAACTCACTCAAATGAAATCCAGAAGTTAGATCTTGATTACAAACAAACAGATGAAGAGAAAATACAATTTCACTTCATTAGTTTAAATCAAAATTCATTTAACAAAAACGCATAGGCGGACGTTTAAAATACAACTTTAGTTCCAAAACAACTTAATTTATGGTGTCCAGTTTAAAATATGCAATGACAAAGCGCAAATCTTCATTAATATGCCGCTATTTCGACGAAAAACAGGTATCACACAACTCTTTTATATTGAAATCACTCAAATCTTAATAAACATATAAAAGGTCATAATTTCTTTGCTAAATGGATATCTTCAGTCTTCCTCAGTTTTATTAAAAACTTGAAGAATACTTTTTTAGATCTATTTTTAAGAGGAGAAACATTCTTCAGTGTTTGGTATTTTGTCATATTATTTGTTAACACAAATTTTTAAAGTTCATTAACATTGTTAAAATCCTTGTTCTGCATTTTCTATAGCGTAACTTTTGGAAACACTTCATTTCTTTGCTATGTTTTTTGTCATTCCTAATTTGAATTTAAAAAAAATTACATGCTCAAATGTACCTCTTGAAAATTCGTTAAGGTCTATTAGATTAGTGAAAAATTCAAAATCAGTACCAACTTAACCATGCTTTTTAGCTCATAGCTTACAGTTCCTTTTTCAAAATGTTTGTATTTTTTCCTCCCACATACTAATCTACTACACAAAATATAATTGATCAATATTTACTATGATTTTTACCAAACTGCTTGTACTGTAATACGCTGTGTCGCATTAAGTATATACAATTATAGAAACCCTTAAGTAAACTTGTAAAGTAAACCCTTTGCATGCAATTCAATTTAATATGTTAACAATACTTTCTATGGCAACAAAATCCTCCTAGATTATAAAATTAAATAAAATATAATAGAATATAATTTGGAAATAAGTTGCTATAAACGAAAATCAACAAACAAGAAATTCAGCCAATGCAAAGGTGTAAATGTTTGAAAATATCTAACAATTTGAATCCGAAATCTTAGTTTTAAAATGGCCTTTATTATACAAACAAATAACAGTGTATTTTGTGTAATTATAAATTTCACTTCAAAGAATAAAAACATTTAAATTGAAGTTCTTTACAAAAAGAAATTACTCATTATTGAATGGCTTTTGTGTTTAAAACAAGTTTGTGATATGATGTTCATGCTAATGTACATTGAGCCAAGCAAAGAAACAAACAAGACACGATTTAGATTTAACAAATTTTCAATATCATTGTAGCCATTCAATTCTCCAATGAAAGTATTTTAGTATGAAAGTTTTATTTTATATCATTGAAATTATTAATTGAATGGATTAGAAAAACTAGACATTGACACCATTATGCCTTCTGAACGATCTGAAACACATTGTCAGTTTGGTAGCTCAGTGTGCAATTTCAGTCTTGCATGCACAGTAATAATCTTATTCATTTCATTCTTGATAAAAAAGTAATATAATTCATAGAAAAAATTCATCTGGCTAGATCTTTAATGTATACAGATGTAGTTTAGTGACATTTTATTTGGGTTTTTTTTACCACCTAATTTAATTTTATTATTATTTACATATTAACTTTATTGTTATATATATATATATTAGTTTTCATTTTACTTTAGTTCCTATATTTTTGATTTTAGCAATTTTTCTAATTGCCAAATGAAAAAATCGACAAATGTCCTACACTCAATGTGTTCTCTTTAAAGAAGTAAACACTCAGTAGAATATCAAAAAGAGTTAATTTTTTATTTTTTTTCCCCCAGCTCCACCCTTACCTCGAACGAGCTCAATATCCGTCTATGGTCAAGGTCGAGCCCAAGCTCTTAAGAAGTCTCACAATGCTGACAAACTGTCAGCATCTACTTCCAATCTCAGTATTGATTTGGATGACAGACCACATCCATTGGCATTCGGTAAGTTGCATAAAAATGCAAGCATCCATGTCTAGCAAGAGGGAAAATTTAAAAAGCAGTGAAACATTGAGGAAATTTTCAAATCCTGAAATATTGGAAAATGTATTACCTTTTCATTCAAAAGTTGTGCAAATATAAAAAAGGAAATTCCAAAAGAATAAGGTATAAAGTTTATGCAATACATTTTTTACCATTTTGCTACCTTGTTTCTGTAGTATCCATTTTACAACTTCATATGTTACTAAATTGTGCTAATCTAAATATTAAATTGTGTTACGAATGAAATTGATAAGATTTTTATTAAGGATCTGTTTAATAGAAAGAGGCAAGCAATAATATTATTTTAATTCTATAAAACACACATACTCCTTGCCCTAAAACTTTTTCTATATCTCCTGAAGACTTCATATCATATTGGAAAGTTAAAAGCTTCTTTTGATAATATGTGGGCTACTCAATCACCATACTGCACTGTAACATTGTAACTAAAATATCTTCAATTATGTCTTGTAATTTTAAATTTAGTCAGATGATGGGGGTTGACACCTGAGCGAGCACCTATCTCTCCACATCCATCACACACAAACATGGCATATAATGTGCATTTACTAATAATGATTGTCATGGAATTTTCTTTTTTTCCGCCTTATACCTTTATTACCATATTTACTGTTTATTATGCAAGATGTGCTCTCTTTATAATTCCTACACTATGTAAGATTATCTAAATATCCAACTAAATATTTTTTTTAATGCATAGCAATTTTAAACAAGCTTAGCACTGGAGTTATATATAAGTTTTTATGAGTTTTAAATGAAAAATTATGTACATATATAGCATTTTTTTAAAAATACATGAATATACTGCTTCATATCTATAGGGCATTAAAAAACTTTTATTGCAAAAAACTATTGCTTTTTATAAAAAAAATGTATGAAGTCTTATGCTGTTCATTCTAATGAAATAGATTTCGAACATAAATAAATTAGTTCTTTTTCATTTCAGCCGAAGCCACTTTTGACCCAACTTTGCCCATCAAGACAAAATCCAGGCTCTCAAAGGACATATTAGAAATTCTACAGGACAATGCAGCTTTGGCGTACTTTATCCAATACATGGACTCCAGGAAGGCAAAGCACTTTGTCAAGTTCTGGTTGGAGGCGGAAAGCTTTCGGGTCTCCTCTGAAATTAAACAAAAGACTCAAGACCCAAAAAAGTCTCTTACGGCTTGTGAATCAAACCCAACCACTATAAGCAATAGCAGCAGCTCTGCAACGGACAAGTGTGACGACGTCTTCCAAAGCTCTAGTCAAAATCAAAACTCAGATTGTCTGATACAGAATGATAATGGATGTTTAGATGATGTAAATTCTGTGCCTCCTTCAAATAGTGCTAAAAATTTGCTGGAAAGTATATGTGATAACTCGTTGAAAGAGAAAACGATCGAGCAGAGCTCTTCTGTTGATTCTGGGTGTGAGGTCAGGTCAAAGGATTCTCTTCGCAGTGTGGATGCTTTGAATGAAGGCGATGGAAATGATGATCAGGTTAGGCTTGAATCTGATTTGCGAAGCGAGAAGTTGCGGGGTAAGACTCGTAAATCTGAAAAAATCAAACGAGAGGATGCTTTGGATGATGGGGATCAGGGTAGTGAGATGAAGGATGAACTTGCGAGATTGAAATTGGAAACGTGTAAGTGTGCCATCAAAGATGTTCTAAGACATAATAGATAATTGTTTCCTAAAGCATATATAATTGATTCAATTTCAAGATATTATTTTGTAGCATTTTTTTTTTTATTATAAATATATTCACCGATATAGTGATTCAGAATTCTTAATTACCATTTAAATAAAATGTTTTAAACAATATTGGCAATATTGCTATTAACCTCCTATTATACTTATAATAATTAATATTTAATTATTTCCTGAATTTGCATTAATGTGTGCCATTTTCCCCTTCCTTTTTGATTTTTTTATGCTTAATGCTTATAACTAATAGTATCTTTAATTACTTGCAAATATTTTTCAAAGTACAATTTTAAAATTAACGGGGTTTCTGCGCATATGGAAAGTCATTAATTTGGACATTGGGTAAATTTTGTCATTGAAAGTCATGATTTTAATAAAAAAAAATGGCCATAAGTCATAGAAATACAGTGAGTTTCAAGGATTTCTAAACATTTTAAGTAAAATCACGTAACTGTGACGTCATAAAGGACATGATCACTATTCAGCTCATTGAAAATTCATCTATGTTTTTATTTACGTTTAGATGGAAACAACTGTCACAGTTAAAAACCGCTGCCAATAAAAACATTTCTGAACTCCAAATTTGTGACATAATACGAGTAAGGTCTCATGGTGGGGGGGGGGGGGGAATCCATAATATGAGAACTGAAAGGAACAGTTTTGATAAGCTTGTGTTTAAATATTTTTTTTTTTTTTTCCATCTTTTTTCTTCTGTTGATATCACAACATTTGATTTTTGATGATATAATTTATTATTATTGACTTATTCTTTCTTAAAATATTTCTTTAATATTAAAGATTGATTAGCTTTTTCAACACTGAAATATCAAAGAATAGAAAATTATTTTTCCCTTTTTCTTCTGATTTGTAAGTTACTGAAACGAGGATTTTTTATTTAATTTAAAATAAAACTTTATAAAAATAATTTTAATGTACATTGATTTACGTACTATGTTTGTGTTAATAAAATTCATAAAGAATATTATTATTTTTGGGATTTTATTTCTTAACTCGTGGAAAATTATTTATTTCAGTCATGAAAAGTCATGGATTTGTGATATTTTATTTTGGCAGAAACCCTGTATTAAGCTAAAAAATTACTAATTTGTAATCTCTAATATTGTACTAAAATGCAAAATCTACTTCTGTAAAATAATTGTGGATGTAGTGGGTATTTGCTGTACCTCAAGTCATCATGTGGCTTACTGTTGAATAAATCTTTCCAAAAAACCATACTACTTATTATGTATTCATTTTTATCTTAAATTGAAAGCCATTACATATGCTTTATTCACAACTCCAACATTTTTAACAAACGTGATATAACATTTCAAGTCATGCAATGACCCGATTTTCATTTTATTTATAGGCACATTACAGGATGCTATTACAATATACTCAAAATATGTAGGCCCTGATGCTACATCATCTATTGGTCTAACGAATGAGCTTAAATTTGCACTGCAGAGTAAGTCACTTATTATATCCCTTTACACTTTTCCTAATTAATGTAACGTATCACAATATTGACTTAAATATTGCTTCATGATACATGAATTTTATGTCTAAATAGTACAACAGTAGTTAGAGATAACTAGAAAAAATTAAAAACAAGCAATGAGTGTTTTATAATGATTTAATTATTTATGTGTTATATATTGTTTAAATTTTTTATGTGTTTTATTTTTTAAATATGTGCATGAAATATGTTCGACTAGTACTTATTAAACCTTTTAAATTAGGCACCTCCTAACAAATTAAAATTACTATATTACTGAAACCTTTATGTCGGTTGAAGTTGGATCAAAACTATTACTATCACTAAAAGCCAGCTTCTACACAAGTTTATATTGCACTATATTTGGTTCAGATACCATGTTTCGTCAGGTTTAGTTTGCACAATCTGGTGATATTGAATGACTGAAAACTTCTTCTTTTGAAGTGGGCTAATAAAAACCAGTGTCAATTTTAAAAAAAGTGTATAAACAAAATTTTGACAAGTTTTTTTTATATGTATATTTATTCCTATTTATAAGTCCTTCAAATTGATCTATGTCTATAGCATTAATAATTTTAGTTTATCGAACTAAATAGCCATTTTTCTTCATTCTTTAAACTTTATTTTGGAGACTCGTCTCAGCGAGATCTTTCATTTGTCTTATTGCACATATTTTTAGAACTTGTAGTTTTGTCTGGGAATCTTGGTGATAGATGTTGTTGTTGTTTCTCATCCCCTCCTGGTTGTGGTGATGGTTGGTTATATTTGTTTGATAAATGGTTATATTTGTTTGTAAAAATAATTCAGGATGTTTGTTTTCTGTGTGATTTCATTAGGCATATAAAAATATTTATAGTAAAGGTTTATAAGTTATAGTTTTTAAAGAAAATTATAACCTTAGAATTTTAAAAGTTAGGCTGCTTAAGAAATATCTCTGTAAAATATAAGTATTTTCTTTAATAAATTTTAGATGAAATATTCAAGCCATCTGCAGATATTGATCCACAATGCTTTGTTCCAGCACAAGAATTCATTGTCAAGAGAATGGACAAAGAGTAAGGAGTTGTAAAATTTTTGGTTTCCTTACTAGTCTAGTAATTATTTTATTTGTGTAGAAGTTACTAAATTAAAGCATGTTTCTCTCTAAATAATCTAATTATAGTCATTCAATTATACTACAGAATCTGTTAATTGTTCAATATTTTTGCATAGATTTGAAACTTTGTTAGTGTCAGAGCACCAAAAAATTTTAACTGATAATATTCTGTATTATTGATGGTGTTGTATTTTTATTTCTAAAATATATTTTGCTTACAATACATCCTTTGTATTTGGTCCATTCTTTAAATGTTTTCTAACGTTATAAAATATTTATCATTTCATAAACTATTCAACAAATTTACTTGAAATTGTACTTAAAAATCTTTTCAGTTTTAATATGATTTATCAATTAGGTTGCAACTGCTAATTGTGCATTAAAATACATATTCAGTGTCAACCTCTTTCTTTTTGTCTTTTATTGTGCCATCTTTTATGGCTTTTAAAAAGCTTCCTTTGTATTGCTGTTCGATGAACTGTTTATTTAACAGAGGTCGTAATATATATTTTATAATATATATTTCAATCGTTGGGAGTAAGCCATAACCCACTGAACAAAACATGTGGTGAATAAGTAAATCAATTTTTAAAGTGAATATCACACGTATCGTACGTCTGAAGTTCTTGTGATGGTAAAACATACTATTCATACTAAACACAAATTCCTTTACTAGAAAAACATTAACAATTATTATTTTTGAAATACAATTTTTACTTCAAATGTATGTTTGTATATTAAAAATGCAAGTAAGCTCTAATACTATCAGCCTTTTTAAACTTTTGATTTACTATATAGTGTTATAAGCATATTTTTTTATTGCATTAGATAGAAAAGTTACACTGTTATAAATAACATGATTTTTTACTTTCAGGTATTATCCTAATTTTTTAAGAAGCAGCTTTCATTGTAAGCATCAAATTGATGTCCTAACCAGTGGAAATGTTTTTCTTGCTGATGTTCTTTATAATGATTCTGCTCTTTTCTTTTTCATGGAGGTAATTTAGATTTCATTTACCTTAATTGTATATAGTAGGGATATTGTATCGGGCTTTAATTCACCATTGCTGCTCCATTACATAAATTTTTAGCTGAATGACTCGAAAACTGCTGTATTTTTTTTCGCAATTTGACAATGGAAGTCACAAAATTTTGAAAAAGTATGTTTGATTTAGTAATCTTTTCAAACAAATGTAAACATATTAGCAAGTTTGGCTACAAGCTAGATATTTTAATTTTACTAATAATCTTTTTTTTTATTATTGCTTTTGACGTTCAGTTGTTTTGAGAAAAATATTAAGCCATTTTGTAAATAACATATTTTATTCTAAACTGCCACTAAAGGCTCAAATTTGATCATTCGACTGCTTTTATTGTTCCCATGATCATTGAAAGTCATTAACTATGCTTAATATTTGTGAAGTTGTTTTCAAGGTCTTGAAAATGCTTAGAGGTGCTTAAATGTCCTTGAAAATGCTTACAGGTCCTTAAAAGTTTTTTTATTTTTGCAGATGTTACGTGCCCAACTACAAAAGTTGTAAAAATACAACTCAGACTTGTTATCCCTGTGTGACCGCCACTTATCTGCAACATATCGAAATTATCTGACTTATTTGTACTTCGCATCCACCAACTTGTAACTTTTTTGGTAGAATATACTTTATTAAAAATTTAAGTTTAGACATGATGCCTGAAAACAAATTTTCTAAAGTCCTTAAAAACATTATTTAGGTCCTTAAAAGTCATTGATTTTCATTCTGTTATTTGAGTGGGAGCCATGGCTTCATAAGTATGGTGCACTACTTGAAATCAATCATTCCCTGCTCTAAAAGCTGTGAAACTGGGTGACCCTCTTGAAAATGTGTGTTACTATATTGTAAAAACCCTTTTATAAGTTTTGAACATAATATTTTCTGGTTTAAAACTAATAGCAATATTTAAATTAGTTATTTGAAAAACTCAATTTGTCTGGTGAGAGCACCTATGGGAATCAAAAAGAAGACAAGGTTTTATAAAAAAAATTCCTACTTTTGAATGTTAGCTGTGGAAAGCGAACTGACTGATGTTTTCTAAACTATGCATGTTCAATTAAATAATTTATTATTAGTTTAGTGATAGCTCATTTTTTACAAAAAAAAAAAATGTGGGGGTTTCTCAAATAAACAATTCAAATAATAGAAACTAAACTTCCTTCCAACAATTGTTTGTAGTATTGTTGAAATATTAATGAATTGATTATAAAATGTATTTGTTATATTTTGTTACAATGCTCTATATGCATGTTTATAATACAGATGTTTTAATTGCTTTTTGCTTTAGTTCATGGAACAGGAATGTGTCCGACATCTTGTGGACTTTTTGTTAATGGCTGATAATTTCCGAAAGCATCTTCTCTCCCATCAAGGCAGTTACGATGGCATGCAAGCCCAAACTGATGCCATGGTTTTGTATGACAAGTAATTATCATTTGAAAACACTTCTGAAATTACGATTTTTTTTATTTTTTTTTTATTACAATTTCAGCTTTACAATTATTGGTTATTAGTCTATTATAATGTATTGCTTAAGGTTTGTCCATGCATACTTCTTTGCTAATCAATTTGTTCATGTTCCAAACTTTGCTCTTTTATGTATTGCTATTATCATAATGAAGTGATTAATAGAGGAATTATTGGCGGTATCATTATTAACCTATTTTTAAGCCATTTGACTTTGCACATTTTTTTTCTTTGAATTTCAATCTGATCTCAAACAATTGAAGTTTTTTTTTCCCTCCTGCTTCCCCAAAAAATATTCTTTTTCCTTTGAACTCTACTTTCTTGTCTGATTTAATATAAATATTTAGTTAGTATTCATATAATTCAATGAAAATCTTGCAAAACTATGGGTAGTTTCACTTTTACTCAAGTTGTATATTAAATCTATATAATAATTTATAATTCCTTGGAAATTTTTCTGTAGATATTTCTCTCTGCAAGCAACAACTCCTTTGGGTTTCAGTGATTCAGTAAGATTTGAACTTGAAGCCAACATATGCCAAGAAAAGGGTCCAACACCTGATTGTTTCCTGAAACCTGTCAGAATACTCACTCAGTATTTAGAAAAAGTAAGCATCCATCCATAAAATTAATTTCAAAAAATTAATTTTCTTAATTTCTTTCTATGTACCATCCATAAATGATAAAGGTTTCCATCTAAAATGATGCCTACTTTTTTCAGACTTACCTATTACAATTCTTAAATAGCCAATTATACTTCAAATATATCTCCGAGTGCATCATCATTATACAAAGTGATGGAATTGATTCCTCTTCACAATTAAAGCCTCCAGGTAAAGTTATTCAAATACTTTTTTAACCCTAGATAACTAAACTTGAATCAACGTTTACTCTGTAACTAATCATTAGACTCATAGGTTACGAATTCAAAACAAGTTCCTGTACTGTTTTCAAACAAATTAGTGTATCTTAATAGAAGTATTATAAAATTTTAATTTTTAAATAAGTCAGAAGTTCTATTGAAAACATCTGTAATCCTCTAAACTTGAAGTCTGTTAGTATTAGATAATAGACGAATGTTTAGTTAACCAAGGTTAAAAAAAACTCATATCTCTTTAAAGATGTTATCATTAGTAGAACTCAATAGTTTAAATTTTTAATTGATGAAAATATTCACAAGGGATAGTATTTACAGGGTTTCTGAGCATATGGAAAATCAGGAAATGTCATGGAAAGTCAGGAATTTGGACATTGGATTAATTTCGTCATGGAAAGTCATGATTTTGAACAAAAAAATAGCCATAAGTCATGGATTTCTAAACATTTTAAGTAAAATCACGTAACTGTGATATCGTAAACGCCACAATCCTATTCAACTCGTCGAAAATTCATCCATATTTAGTTACGTTTTGACGGAAACAACGGTCACAGTTAGAATCCAAGGTCAATGAAAACATTTCTGAACTCCAAATTTGTGACATAACACGAGTAAGGTCTGATAGGTGAAAAAAAAATTTCATAATCTGAGAACTGAAATGAATAGTTTTGATAAGCTTGTGTTTGCATTTTTCCCTGTCTTCTTTCTTCTGTTTTACATTGTTGATATCAAAACATTTGATTTTTTGATGATATAATTTATTATTATTGACTTATTCTTTCTTCATACATTTATTTTTTTATTAAAGATTAATTAGCTTTTTTAACACTGAAATATCAAAAAATGGATAATTATTTTTCCCTTTTTCTTCTGATTTGGAAGTTTAAGAAACAAGGATTTTTTACTTCATTTGAAATAAAACTTTATATAAATCATTTTATGGTTCATTGATTTACTCATGTTCATGTTAGTAAAATTCATATAGATTATTATTATTACTTTGTGATTTGATTTCTTGAGTCATGGAAAATTATTTGCTTCAGGCTTGGAAAGTCATGGTTGGTTGGTTGTATTCAGATTATCTGGCGCCGTCAGCAACACGAGGGCTATAATGCGCCGAAACATTCGTCATTAGACAAGCCAACATACACTTACAAACACCCATGCCAACACGGGACTCGAACCCGCAACCTCGCGGTCTAGAAGCTAGCACGCTAACCACTATACCGTTTGGTCGGCTGGAAAGTCATGGATTTGTGACATTTTATTTTGGCAGAAACCTTGTATTTAGAGGAGTATTCAATAGTATTTTAAAAGGTATAGAAATTAAAATATAACAGTATAGTACATGTTGGGTAATGACAATTTAACACTAATTCTGCTTTAAACAGCAAATAATTGTAAAATGCTTTTGCTGCATATGAAATTATGAATAATATTTCATAGAATCAAAGTCTGCTAAAAAGCTGGTGACATTTAAAAACATATTGGCTAAAATATCAAACCAATATAATTTATATCCAAAATAAGAATTGTGTAGCATTAATATGGACACATTCTCTGTTGAAACTTCCAAGCTCTTCTAGTATAAATATTTTATTAAATTTCCATATACTGTATCCTGTCTTCTAGACCTTAAGTTTGATATATATCAAATTATATATTGATTTTCCAACAAAACTCTGATAGAAGTTTGGGATAAGTATTTTTTTAACTACCATATTTTGATATATATATTTGAAGAAACCTTAAAGGATTAAATTTTAAGCATTATCTTCAGAATACAACAGTAATAATACATACAAATAACTTTTAGAACTGAGCTAAAAGAATTTTATTTAACACAGTATAATTCATAGATCACATTTGCCCTAAAATTCCTAACATTTCTTAGATTTTTGTTTCTCCCTAAAATTGCACTTAAATTTTTTGATAATTCCTAAAAAATCTTTAAAAAAAAAAGAAAATTCCTCCATTTTTCTTCAAAATTCGTGAAAAAAAACGATATTCCTCCAGATGAGAAAAGTGGAATTAATTAAAGTGGCATGTTTGTCAAAATAGTATAATTGTTTCATTATATAACTTATTTTGCTAACAAGTTGTTCGAGTTCAATTTTTTGAAAATTGGCATTTTTTTTCGGGTATTGAAACAAGCTTTAGAAAGAATATGTCTGTGTTATGTCTTCAAAAGAAATACACCTGAATGTTTTTTAACTATCCCTAAAATTTTAAGAATTATCCATAAAATTTTTAGAAATATCCCTAAAATATTCAGGAATTATCCCTGAAATTTTTGGAATTATCTCTAAAATTCCTACCTAATTTTTTTAGAAAACTCACTGTGCCCCCTGATAATTAAAAAAGTTTATTTAGCAACATTTATTGTTAATTTTATCTCTGTTATATAACACATTTTGCTTTCTTCCATGTACTTTAATATTGATTAATATTTTATTTGTCTACAGGGAGTGATAGTGGAAGTGAACAAAGCCTTCCTATCTCTTCAATAAATACTCTTCTTGCTATGGACAGCAAACAACCTGGTTCTTCAAAAAGCAGCAGGAACATGGATAATCAAGATGCAAGAATGGATTTGTTGCAGTTCAAGCCTGATGATTTGTGGCAAAGGCCATTAGCCAGGTTTGTTAGATTGAACAGTTCAATTCTTGTCCTTATAACTGTCTAGTAGGCCTGGGCGATGTTAACATTTCTGCATCATGATATATCGGGAAGCAAACATCACGATGTCACGATACATCGTGATGCTAACTATGTGTATATTTTTTTTACAAAATACTACAAAACAACATTTTCATAACACACTATATAGCCGAAAGTTATGCTTAATTAGCTTTGTAAAATTTTATTAAATTCATTTTAATTTTTTATAGTTTTAGGAAGTTTATTTTAAATAACATGAGCAGCGACCGAATTATTTTCAGCGAGATATACAAAGCACCCAAGGGGGTATAAGCCGGTTATTATTATTATTTTGGTTTAATCCGGATTTTTCAATTTCTCTATCTTAATGAAATTTTACTTCTTTATAATGAATATTTTACTTCTTTATAATGAATATTTTATTACTTACAATATACAATATAATTATTATGCATTAATTTTATTTTTATTATTTAACATTTAAAATTCTAAGGATCTTTATTTTGTGCCCAAAAAATCTGCATTTCCGCATTTTTAAGAAGCAATGTTGGATTGATACTTATGGAAATAAACTTTATTCAAATTGTACAAACTGAAAAAAAATTATAAAACATTTATTTACTTACGAGACCAAAGAGGAAATCCTTCAAGTGTATAGGAAAAAATCGTTTGTAAGTTAAGTTTTTAAGCAATTAAATTGGAGAAACAACTGTGATTAGTCCATGCACTAGTTCACATTGATTTTGGCAGATATAACAAACAGCTCATAGTAATAAATAACCAAATTATCATAGTATTAAATAACCAGATGAGTAAGAACTAGACAGAAATTACCACGCCAGAATACTGCAATCCCCTTGCGTTTATAAATAAAGCAAAATAAAATAATAGCAAGATAAAAAAATCTTGAAGTTAATATAAAAGATTTCAAAATACAAAAGTGTAATACTTTATTTCTTTCAAGTTAGAGAAATAATGAAAAAAAATCAAAAATGAAACACATAAAGTGTAGGAAATGCCCAAAAATAGATATCAAGGTCTTATATCTGATGACTATTAAATAAAAATAAAAATGTTTTCCAAGAGTTGAGAGAACAACATAAATAACGTTCAAAAGGAATACTTCTTTTATTGTATCTCCAATACTACTAGACTGCTGGCACCACCTGTCAAACGGTCCGATGTCAACGGTTTCCTTATGTTTCTATACAATATTGGGAGCATCGCGCATATACAGGGCAGGGTGGATAGGATTATCACGATGTGAGCTTGCTGATGTAGTACCGCGCAAAAGCAAATGGAACTCGTTTCAAACGGCGCAGTGTCGACGGTTTCAATACGTTTCTATAGTATCTTAGGAACACCACGCATGAATCGTGGCGCAGTTCTTCGTCCTTGAATGCGAATGAAGTATCGCCTCAGCAAAAGCAAATAGAAATCGTCTCAAACGCCGCGGTGTTAGCTGTTACAGTACGTTTCTATACAGTTTTGGAGACACCCTGCATTTGCAGGGTGGATTACTGCGATGTGTTGAAGTATCGTGTTTCAAACGGTGCGGTGTCGACGGTTTCAATACGTTTCTATAGTATCTTAGAAACCTGTGCATCAATCGTGGCATCACGGTTCTTTGTTCTTGAAGTGCTAAGCAAGGATTGCGCTCTCGTCGAAAAAGATCGTGATGTATCGGGTATGTGAAAATAGAGACACCTGTTTGACGATGTTGATTTCACACCAGTTTTGGACGATGTATCGATACATCACCCAAGCCTACTGTCTAGTAACAGGGAAAACTTAGAATTTACAAAGAATCTTTTGATTCAGGGAATAGCTGAAAATTGGAGCTAAAAATTTAACAAATCTGATTATTTTATAATGTCTGAATGAGAATATAAATTGATTCCTGATTAAAAACCAACAATGCAGAGATGTCAATTTTTCTATTGGTTGTCTGTATTTTTTATGGATTTTTACTTCTTTTTACAGTTTACATCTGATCCTTACTTTTACATCACGATGAATGAATATGAAATACAACTGTGACTGTTATATTAGTGCGTAACGCTCAACAACTAAAAAAAAACTTAAATCTCAGCAACAGCAAAAATATTGGCAAATTTAAAGAGTACTGACAAAAGATTGAGGGAAAATACTTTATGTTGGTCTTTTCTGTAGGTTTCAAAGAATGTCTATAAAAATCCCTAAAAACTATGGAAAATAAATAAAACTATGGAAAATCCATTGAAAAGTTGGAATCTCTTACCATAATAGTGTGGAAAGATCTCTTTTCAGTTATTTCAAATATAGCTAACAGTTACCAAACATTGCAATTAAGCTATCACAGCTATAACAAGCTGACAAGGCATCATAACCTTACAACATCGGTATAATTTACTACAGAGGAATCTGGTTTGGATGAGTATGCTGAATGTAAACTATACTTTTAGGTTGAACAGTAATGTTTTTCTGTGTCAAATTATTTAGAAATTATAATGATTTTAAAGTAATTGCTTAACGTAATATTTTGATTAAGTTGAAGTCATAATTGAAGAGACTAGTTGATTTAATTGGCATGTATCAAATAGTAACTTTTAAAGTATATCTTAGAATTTTTACTTTTGTATGTAACACATCGCCTTGATCCGTTAATATGCCACCCTCACAAATCCAGTATATGCTCCAAAAGTTAGTTAAATACATACTTTCCTTAATAAACTTACTTTAAATACATACTTTCCTTAATTCTGAAAACTCATATTTAAAAAAAAAATAACTTCTTTATCCACTTAGCTCTTTTAATTTTTCTCCTGAAAATTTGTTACACCATGTTAACAGAAATACAGTCAAATCCCATTAAGACAAAGTCAATGGGGCTGTTGAAATTGTTTGCGCTAACCAAATATTGTATTAAACGAATAAATTAACATTAATTTCAAGTACGAAGAACTGCTTTTACTATACAATTTGCTATGCAATTTCACGTTAACAAGGTTTACTGTATTAAAAAACAGATATTTATTTATACACAGATGTGCCATAAAAAATATCCTCCTTTAAGAGATATGCATAACGCAGTTTGCGACTACCGTGTTTCATACCATGAATAAATTGTCACGATATTTGTCAATGCTTTGGCTTTAATTTAATGAAAGAACATAAATGTAGAAATTTGGTATTGCCTATTATATTTTGACAGTAGACAGCAAGGCCTATTCTAAGGAAATTTTACGACTGCCCAAAAGTCCGATCTCCCCCCCCCCCTCCCCCTTCTCCGTTCCTCTCATTACTACGCAAAACACAGAATGGGAAAGGAAAAAAAAAAAGGGGAAAAAAAGGCTTACAAAGGAGCCTCATGAGGATATTTTCACCTCATGTATGGAATCGCTCCTGCATGCTGTCTATCAATAAGTCATTTATACGTTTATAATTTCAGGTCATCCTGATTTTAAATTAAACACAAAATTGTCACAGTTTAAACTTAATTATTTAACTTACAATTCTATCAAAATCGAAGCGTTAAGTGAGCATATCACCTCCGGAACTATTCTTCTTTTACAAAAAGGAGTTGAAATTGTTCCGATTACGTCAGATAGTCACTGCCAATTATTGGGTTGCCGGGTGGAAGTTTTTCTTGTTTTCCTCAGTTCGAGACACAAATGTGGTGCAGCTTTCTTTCGAAAAGGCATTTCTCTTTGAAATGTATTTGGAACATACATTCGTAGAAGTATGCTGCCGTCATAAGTTAAAAAGCCATAAATCCAACACAATTTAATTGCATATATTTTGACACTTTCTGATTAATTCATAGAAAATAATCTTTTTATTTTATTGAATGGCTCAAGTTTTTAAGTCATACAAACCTATACTACAATAAAAAAAATGATTTCTAAGGACGCACACTTATGTATGTAATTGACTACAAAATATGCAATTGACTTCAAAATATGCGTAATTGAATTTTTTGAGATTTTGGGTTCTTTGCTTATGAAGGCGGTATAGCCCCGTATAACTTTCTCCAAAGAAAATTAAATCTAAAACCCTCCGACCAAATCCAATTTCGCTATTTGTAAACTTTACTAGCATTATTGTAAGCCTAAAATATAACTTCAAATAGCGATATTCTACACTTTTTCGGTACAGATTTTTAAGCATGTTCAGTCAGAGAATTTTTTTTAACTTAATTACCTTGCCAAAACCTTTAATTTGGTACATAGCACAGTTCTGTAACATTTGTGATTGAGGTTTATGAGTATTCCCATAAGCTTTTCCACCCAATTATTTATGTATTTCTCTTGGTTCTCGGAATACGAATAAATCTCGATAATATTACATATTTGCAAAATAATTTTTCTAAAATTCTCAATCTTTGAAAAATTATTAATAAGATTTGTTTTTAATTTATCCAAACTTCGTGTTATCCTTACCAGTAAATGTCGAATGCCTTTAAAAGATGAGTGAATCAATGATGATATTTAAAATTGTATTTAAATTCGACGTGAAACAATAGTTTCACTAAATGCAAAATTCGGTATGTTTTTATTCGGAAAAAAAAAAAAAAAAACTATAAGCTATATATTTTAGTACTCTGAAGAACTAAACTATCACTTGATAATTTTTTTTCCTCATCTAAGTATGGTAAAATTAGAAACAAGATTTCTGATACATCGTTTTATGATACCCCCTGTAAGAGTTAAAAACTATTTTCTATAATATTCATAAACCTTTACGTTTATTCTACAATTTTTACCTAAAAAAAAGTTGGGCATACCTTTTCAATCTCGTCAATGCAGAAGATACACTGCTAGCATTGCAAAAACAATCTTTGAACAAGCCTACTGTCTCCAACCACTTGTCACCATGAGGTTTGACATTCAAGATTCAAGGACACCCCTGTTAACATTTCTTTTCATGATCTCTAAGAAAGGGGGGGGGGGGAAGGGAAAAAAAACAAACATATCGTTTCCACTCAGTTCTGGGAATCCAGAAATTGTATATAAGCGACCTCAAGGCAAGATAACGTTGTTGGCCTAAAGACTGGGAGTGTTACGTGTTACCCAACACCTTGAAGACGACAGGGGGTTCCCTCCCTTGGCTATTTCTTTTCAAACTGCGGTGGAAAGAGACCAATTAACCAAGTCCAGCTGAAGAAAAGGGGGTCTAGCATTTCCGGGGGTCATCTTCACCACTCACGCCATTTTCTCTCTCCCCCACTCCTTCCACTTCGATAAGGATTGGAAGGACTTGAATGGTGATGGTCACAGGAGATTCTTAAAAGAAACTGTCGAATAACGAATTCATCTATAATAAGGTGCTCCTTTATTTTTCGACTTTTAATTTTCTTTTTTCTCCCCACCTAAATTTTTTTACTTTGACTATAAAGAGATTATTATGGCCATTTTTAAAAATATTCAAAGTGATTTACCCATGCAGCAACATACTTGAAGTTCGCATCCTGAAGCCGCATTTTACTGTATTGCGCTGTGTCGCTGACCATTTCTCTTGTACGTTACATAAACACGGTCAACTGTCAAATACTAAGAAATTATTGCAGTATGGTATAACTGCACTCAGAATGGGGTATTAAGGGGATGAATTTTACTGCACTTCTGTGAGCTGAAGGAGAGTGGCAAAAATTTAGTATCCCTCGACTATTCCTCACTTAATTCTGTGTAGATTTCAATTTGAAGTTGTTATTATTCTTTGTTTCAAATATGATGCGTAGTTTTAGAAGTAATACCGGTATCACTTTTTTAATCAGTAAAGCTCATCACTAGGTAACAGGTAAGCAATTATATGTAAATCAACAGCTTTTGTCAGTCTTGCTGTACATCGAACTAGAAATGAAGCTAACGATTGGTGAAAGTCTTATTCGAATTAGCTGTACGAGAGTGCTTAATATTTTGATGCTCCCATAGCATTTATTACTAATAGCCAGTGGCGGCTGGTAAGTAGTAAAAGTAGTGAGGGGCCCCAAATTAACAATGGCATGGTTTTTTCTCGGGGGGGGGGGGGGTGCAAATTTCAAAATACACCAGTTTCATGCAATTAAATGTTATTCAAATATACATAAAACAAAGCTTTAAGAGCAGTTAAGGGGACTTGGTACCCCTTGTTTTCACAAATAATAATCAAAATATAAATTTTCTAATTTTTGCGTTTTTATAATCTTTGAAACCTTCTTATTCTGGCAAGTTTTTGAACTGATCCGATAACTTCAATTGCAAAAAAACTATATTTTTTAAGGAGAATTTAGCATTGCTGCAATAGCTCCTTTGATGTTTCGATCGCATTTTTCTCAATTCGTGAGCAAATGTGAATGAAATCACTTGAATTTTTTTGTGTTATTCTTAATATCTATTTGACAAAAATAGGCTTGTTTTTTTTTTTTACAAATTTAAATGTTGAAAAATACCCTTTTTTTACATATAGGTACATTAATTATCGTTTTCCTCGAAAACTGTTTTACTTATTCCAAATCCGATGCCTAAAACGTTAGACTATATTACTAAAAATTTAAAAAAAAAAAAAAAAAAAAAAAAAAAAACGAGGAAAAAATATTGAAAAATGAAAAAGAAAATAGAATTTAAAATTTAAAAAAATATTGGGAATTTAGAGCACTATGTGAACTCTTTTTTTTTTAAATAAAATTTAGTTTTTACTTAGTAATACTTCCAAACATGTAAAAATTATAATATTAAATGCTTAAATAAAAAAAAAAGTTTGAAGGGAACTTACTCCCCTTATCCAAATAAATTTTAATAAAATCTGTATATTTTAATAAAATGAATGATTATAACACAAATGTCTACACTGCAGCATTTCATTTGAGCCAATGGCTTATGAAAATTTACCCCATGTCCTATAGCTTTTGAACTTTATAGCTCATGGCTTTCGAAAATTTAAAAATGAAGAGAAGAAAAGTGGTGAGATTTTCAGAAAAAGTATGGATTTTAAATTATTCATTTAAACTCAACAAGAAACTCAACACTCAACAGAAACTCAACGGCAAAATATTTTCAATAATTAAAAAATTTGGTTGTTTACTGTTCAGTCAGAGCCCTTTTATCACTTGTGGAATGTACCACAAAAAAATTTGTTTTTTGTTGTCCTTATAAATGGATGTTTCAGGCAACTGAATGAGTTAAAGATAGCTAATATTCTGTGTTGGGAATGTCAAACATATTTAAATGGATTAAAATAATGTTTCAATTGAAAAAAAAAAATATTGTTTTTTGCTACCCATAAAATGAAGTTTCATTGCTATATACCAAAGATGTCTGCATACTCAGAAGCGGATTTAGACGTCAGTCAAGTCAATGAGGTTGCTACGATGACCAGGTGGTGAAATAGGATGGGAGGAGGGAGATAAGGACAGTCTAATTTTACTTGTTGCATAACTCATTTACCTAATCACCTCTAAAATCGAAAGAATTAAAAAGAAAAATTTTATTTTTATGATAATTAAGATAATGAAATACAATTGAGCTCATCCATGCCAAGGGACATGGGATTACCCGGACAAAATGAGTCTCTAAATATTGTTTAAAAAAATCCCGATTCTGTTTAAAAATGTATTTATTAAGAAAAACTTACGCTTATATTTGAAATATAAAGGGTAAATTTAAATTATCTTACCGAGTTTTTTGTTGAAAAATTAATTCCCTTTTCACCACGTAAAATTGTAGTTTTCTGTCTATTTTCTCTGGCTCTCCCAAATTAATTCACCGTCATTTCCTTGTACGCTTGCGTTGTAGAAACTTCCAACACTTCTTTCGACAGTTCAAGCTCGAGCTCGACTACTTTGTACCTTTGTAGAAGAAAGAACCCACTCCCCCCACCTAAAAACACAGGAAGTGAAGGACCTGGCTACAAGCTCTAATCTATGTTCTTTTCAAGATTTCCGAGAAAGGGGTCATAAATCCCTCAAGAATTGCGTCCCCGCGGATAGACTTCAAGGTCATTATGATGGAGTCTTAAGAGAAGAGATGGAAGGAGTGTGTTTTTATTGAAAATATTGAAATGGTTGCGGTTGATTGACATGTTCACGAGTTTGTGGCAAGAGAGCTATAGCTCCACGCACAAAAGTTAATATTGTGAGATTAATAACTGCTTTCATTTGTCTTGCATTTTAAAAATATTTTATAGAAATTTCAAAACAACATTATCAAGTATATATAAGTCGGATCAGGGTCCCAAAAAGTGAGGGGGCCCGGGCCCCCCCTGCACCAGCCGCCACTGCTAATAGCTGATCAAATGGAACAACTAGCTGGAAAATTAATGTTGTATTTCCGTTGTAGAGTCATTACATAAGTTGTGAGTACTTAAAAATGAACTATCTCAAGCCACAAGCAGTGCAGACATCAAGCTTTAAAACATGTACTATAAAATAAAACTATATCCATAAGAAGAATTTTCAGCATGAAAAAACACATGAGGCATTTACATGAGGCTTCCAACAACAAAGAATTTGAAGAAACGCTTATTATTTTTAAAAAGAACAAGAGAACAAGAGTAGAGCAAAATAACTCTAAAAAGGATTTTTGGGAACGCATTGGATTCTGCATAATATTTTTAGATGAATGTTAACTCAAAAATAAAACCACAATGAAAACATGCCATGTGGTATTTCCCCTAACTATCAAAAATAATTCAGTTCACTTTCAAATTTCAGATAGATTAAAGGTAAATGAAAGAAATTGTCACATGTGAGTTTTCACATGCATCAATTGTTTCAGAGAATTAACTCTAATTAGAATCACTTCATTCTATAATAGTATTTAGTAGATATTTTTTTTTCTAAACCATAGCCAACTCAATTGTGCTTAGAGATGGTCGTTATTTTATATCTATAATAATAAAACAAGCTGTGTGTCTGTCTGTGGATCTATAGAAACCTCCTTAAATTGGAGTAGAGCTCTGAAATTTTCAACATAAGAAGTTTTGGCTTTCTAATTTTATGTACGTCAAACAGAATGTTAACATTTTAATTAGTTCTTTTTTAATTAATTTTTTTAATTATTTATTTTTTACAAAGTGACTTCAAATAGAGAAAAACAAGTTCAAACAGCTCAGAAATTTTCAACATAAAAAGTTTTAGCCTTCTAATTGAACTTTTGAAAAACAGAATGTTAAATATTCAATTATTTTTTTAATTAATTTTCTTATTTAATTAACATTTTTTTTTTTTTTTTTTTTTTTTTTACAAAACGACTTCTAATAGGACTACAGTTCTGAAATTTTCAACATAAGTACTTTTGGCCTTCTAATTGGTCTTTTAAGAAACAGAATTTTAAATTTTTATTTAGTTATTTTTTAAATAATTTTTTTAATTAATTAATAAATATTTTACAAAACGATTTCAAATAGGGCTTCAGCTCTGAAATTTTCAACATAAGTAGTTTTAGCCTTTTAATTAGACTTTTGAAAAACCGAATATGAAATTTTTATTTAGTTCTTTTTTAATTAATTAATAAATATTTTACAAAATGATTTCTATTAAGGCTACAGCTCTAAAATTTTCAACATAAGTAGTTTTGGCTTTCAAATAGGACTTTTGAAAAACTGAATTTTGAAATTTTATTTATTTTTTAATTAATTAATTAACAAATATTTTACAAAACAATTTCTAACTGAGCTACATTTCTGAAATTTTCAACACAAATAGTTTTGGCCTTCTAATTGAACTTTTGACAAAAAGAACATTACAATTTTAATTTGTTTTTTAATGAATTATTAATTAATATTTTCACAAAAAACGACTTCTAATAGGCCTAGAGCTCTAAAAGATTCAACATAAGTAGTTTTGACCTTCTAATTTTGCTTTTTACAAACATCACGTGTTAAAATACTCTTAAAGGGGTGTTGCATTATAGTTACTAAGGGGGAAATTTTTTATTGTTTCTCGACAAGGGAGGGGCTTCTAATATTAAGGCTTTACGTAGCAATTAGTTACGTAGCAAAAAAAAATATTCAAAGGACTCTTTTATTTAAAAAAGAAAAAAAGTATATTTGCGTCGTATAAACGGTCTATCAACGGTCTAAAAAGTATAATGGTCGATCAAACAGTACGCAAATGTACTAAAAAATATCTCTAGAAACTCCAAATTTATTTTGTATGAACATTATATAATACCTTTATTTGCTAAATTGTATCAAAATTTTGCATCTTACTTTTTTATTTAAGGAAATAAACATTTTTGACTATTTTCGTTCAATTTTGCCAATTTTGTCCGCTTTTAGCATTTTCAATATCAATGTCGGCGGGGTTAATATTAACTTATTATATAATAAAACTTAATAAATTGTCAAAATTGGTCAAAAGGAAAAAGTTTCAGGTGTGTGCAATCAAATCCTGAGAAATTTTGTTTTTTCAAAAAATTTCAATTTTTGTTATCTTTTTTAACAACTTCAAGCTCATTGCGGCACGGGTTAATACTAATCTATCGGAATGAAATTTTGCACACTGTTAAGTTTGATCAAAAGGGGGAAAACGAGGGGCTGATTGTTAAAATCGTATGAAATTTCATTTTTGTCCCCAACTAAGGACCACACTAATCTGCAATGTTGATCTACTCATTGTATGGAGGCAAAAGATGCAGTTTTGGTATAGCGTATAGCTGAATACAAACGATACATTACGACACTCCTAAAGCCAAGTTTCAAGACTGGTACAAAGGTATATTCAGTGAAGCTGAAACTTCAGAGAGGGAAGGATTGTAAGACAAAAAAAAAAAAAAAAAATCATTTTAGATGTCACTATAAGCAAATTCAAATAGGTGATTAATAATTGTACTGATAAAAAAATTGAAAAGTAATATTTTTAATTTCCTTGTTTTCTATTGTTTACGACTGCCCAATTTCTGATTTACGACTGCCCAAATACAATTTACGACTGCCCAAATAGGCCACGACTGCCCGTTAGAATAGGCCCTGGTAGACAGTATTATATTTTGTCACAAACATGACTTGTGCTATGCCAAGTTCTATTTTTCATGTATTATTCATGTTAATATCGGTTTTTCATTAGCAAACTTCAAATGGCACATGTTGATCATCTAGGAAGAGTAACAACTGGATTTGAACCTCCTGATCCAGAAAAACGAAAAGGTAGCAAGAATATTTGTGATATTTTCTTATATTAGGTTATATTTTAAGTGTTTGTGGTATAGATTATTTTACTTTACAAGTTATTCATCTTCATTTTGTAATTATACACATTGTTATTCAAATTAATTGTCTTATTAACCCTTTGTGCTCGAGCGGCGCCTCTCAGGCACCAAATGATTGGATACCGCAACTCAAGAGGACCACTAGGTTTGATGCAAGGCCAATGACTGTTTAGTTTCTATGAAATAGATCCGTAACCAAAAATGCAGCAAAACGTCTCAAGTTGTTGGTACCTCTGCTTGAAAAAGGCTTTGAGTGCAAAGGGTTAATAAACGTATACTTTCGTCTTCAAATATTCATTCATAAAATCTTTTTAAATTATCCTTCTGTAATCAGAAGTTTTTTAGCTCATTTCAAATCAGATAAACAAGATGCTTATTTAAAACCTGCTTAACAGCTTATCTTGAAAAAGAAATAATTAGCATGAAACTTTTTTTTTTTTTAAATTGTTTTAAATTTTATGGAAGTTAAAATTTGTCACTAAAGGGCATTTTACTTCATTTTATTAATTATAAAATATGTTTTTCCAAATCAAATAATTAATTTTCTTTATAGAATCTAAACTTTCAAAAGCTGTCAAGAAACTAGTCAATTGGGAAGAAGATAAGGTAAGGATTTAATAAAAATCTAGATTTAGTGCAGGAGCATCACTACCATAACTGTTTTAAGATGCTTACTAGACACATGATAAACTTGGTACATACTCTGAATTTAAGAACACAAGAATAGTGTTGATAAATTAAAATGTGGTAATGGGCTTGGTTAACATTAAGCCTGAATTTCTCAAATTTTCAGTAGTTCCTGTGGCCTCTGAGTTGCTTACTTCTAGTTTTTAAATAACCTTATTCTTATGGCTTGAATAAAATAACTCGTAACTTAAAAAGCTGACTGTTTTTAAAAAAAGATTTAACTTCTTGTGATAACTTCTTTCACTATAAGTTATTTAATACTGAACAAATTGTATAAAAAAAAATACAGTAAACTGTGCTCTTTTAGATCTATTAGTTGCTTTGACTTCATAAATTTTTATTTCCTGTGATTTGTGCTTAATAATTTAAAAATACGTTGTAGCTACTAAGGAATTTGTACAGTAAATCTGCTCTTAGAGAAACTAAAATCAGTAATTTCTTTCTATCAAACTGCTATCAAAACACTATTTTTTATGATAAAATTTAAATAAAAAGCTATATTAACCAATTATCAACAGACAATTATCCCCCACCCCCAATTATAAGTTTTACAGATAATTATGGCAATATGAATATTTTGTAACCTGTATTCCTTATTCGATAGCTCTCTTTTGCTAACTCTGATTTCGGTTTCAAATTAATTTTGGTGTATTTGAAAACCAGAAGAGAATACTCATTGATTAGTAAAAGAAGCAACTTTATCATAGAAATGAATCTTCAGTAATTGAGTTAAACCCAAAAGTGCTGAGCTTGTGATGAATTAGAACTTTAGAAATCTTATTGATTTCCTTTGACAAATATGAGTTAGCTCCTTTTCACTCTCAACTGACATTATGACCTTTAATACATCAGCGAAATACTATTTACTAAAATTAAATATATAGTTTTTTAATACAAAAAAATAATCCTTTAAAACTTTTGATTAAATCTATATCAATTACAGAACCAGGAGGAAATGGCATGGAAAGTTGCTGAAATGATTGTAAAAGATATATGTAGTGTGACAATGCCAGAATCTGAGTATCCTTTCAAAGCCGAAAACTCTCTCAATCTACAATCCTGATGGTAAGAACATAAAGTTTTCTAAATTACCAACACTAAACTTCAGTTAATATCTTATTTTCTCATTCTTGTATTTAAAATATTTCAGGTAATTTATTTAATGCTGAATACTCCCAAGTCCAACTGATTTTATTATTAATTCCAAGTATTTTATAGATGATGTTCGAGTAGGGAAATGTGATATGGACCATAACTATTTTCTGCCAAGTTGTATTCGCGTTTTAGTTGTATGACACTTGCTTTTTGCTTTTGTGAGAGGTCACAAATGTCTTACTAATGTCACCCTGTATTAGGTGAATAAATATTTACTTTGCTTTATCAGTATATTTCCTGCCTTTTTCTTAACTTCTGTGTATTTATATCATTGTAAAATATTCGCATGATTTTATGATTACTCTATTGTAATTTTTGAATTTTGTTCATTGTTCCTGCATATGCCTCGTTCTTAAATATTACATCTGTTTATGATTGTCAATAATTGCCACTTAGTTTCTGAATTTATTTATTTTATTATTATTATTAGTTTTATTTTATATTTTATTTTGCCTGCAAATCTCGGAATAGAATTTTTTTTTTGACATTAACCTTAAAATATAATTTATTTTTTCATTATTATTGCTCTAAGTGTGTTTAAAAAATATGTTAACTCTTAAGGCCAAAATTATTCCAATATTTTATTGTTGAAATTCAGTATTTTCTAAATTTACATGTAATAATTTATTTTTGGAATTTGTCTAAAAAACTTCTCAGTATTAGTCTACATCCATACGTATAAAGTGTTGCTTTTTGAAATTGAATCGATCAATGTAAAAAGGGAACAAGTCAATAAGGTTTTCAATTGGACATGCCTCTTTTTTTACATTTAGGAATTCAATTGATCTAATGTTCAAGTAGATATTTGAGTTCTACTTTTAAATGTGCTAAGAAAACATGCTTTGTTTTAATGATGAAAGTGATCCTGCCTTCAATTGATTATAAATATTTTTAACTTAATAATCAGTAATTAAGATTACATAGCACTTCATATTCTTAAACTTTAAAAAAAAATTCTTTTAAATATCATTTCCAAATAGTTAAATGGTATTCCAAAGAAACCAACATGTGTTAGGAATCATTGTGATCCTTGTAAGAATATTCTGCTTATGTTAAGTCCGGTGTTACTCTTTTTACATGTTACTTGAATCTCACTCCAATTTGTTGAAATAAATTATATGAAAATTTGAGAATATGTACTGTCTTAAATAAAAATAATGACAAATTTTATTTGCTTAAAAAAAGATTTTCAAAGTTGACTAGAATTATAAAACAAAACTTTGCCTTCAGAGCTATTACAACATTTGCTACTGTATTTATTGGAAAAGCTTGTAGCAACCTGCCTTTGTGAGCATGTGAACATTTTAATGTTTATCAAGTACGACAAGGGTTTTTAAAATAAAACAGGTTTGAAAATCAAAATTATTTGAAACTGAGTAATTGCTTGTTAGCTAAGCTTTGCAGATTGTCCATAAACAGTTTCTAAACCTTTAATAACCTAGTATCACTGCAACTGTAATCAGTGGTAATTAGATTAAATGTAAAACATACTCCGTCAGCCAGCTTTCATCGAAAGATGTATTATTTTAACTATGTACTAATTTAGAAAGTGAATATAGTATTTAAAAAAAAAAAAGTATCTCAATAATTTGCTATAAAGTTTTTTACACCTCTGTTTCCTTGTACAATGAGTGTCAATTCAATAATTAAATCATTTGAAAAATTTATTTTTTTAATAAATACAATTTAATAGATTATAATGAAACATGTAAAAAAAGTTCTTGTTTGTATTTTATACAAACATCAGAAAACATTAGTTCACAAACTGTGAACTGTGCATTCACTATTTTATTAAATTAATTATTTGTCTTTAGTTGTACACAAAAATATTTGTATTCGTTTTAAGTTGCCACTAACTATTCTACTTTGATTTCGTTGAGGAAAACTGTTTTAAAGCAAAAATGCATGCCATCTAAATCCGAAGATTTAGACTACAATTTTTTGTTCTTTCAAAGGTTTTACTTCAATTTGTAGCATTCATTAGTTTTTAGGTTTAGGTATTGACTTGTGTTATTTAATAATTAAAAATTCTTGTAAAATTATTTGTTTTGGTGATAAATTTTAATTTTGAACCAGGTAAGCCATTTGAAAGATGTGACTTGTATTAACCAAATATTCAGAATTTTTCCGAAGTAACATTCATTTTATTCAAAGTAATATTAATTTAAGAGAACACAGGCTGTTTAGTACATGATTTGGCAAAAGGTGTACTCTTTCAATACAGCATATAAATGTTAATTTAAATTACCTATATACTTTCACCATTTCTACAGAGTTCAATTGTTTTATAGGTTTACTGAATGTAATTGTATTAATTGAAACTTTTTATTCTTTGGTTTGGAATAATCTCAGTATATTTCATATGTGTATTATCAGTTTGTTAACAACTGTTCCTACTGAAATATTTTTATACTCAATGTAAACTTTTTCTATGTGTTTCATCTAGTTCAGTAGTTTTTAGTTGGTGATAGTCTTACCTATTGGGATTGTGTTCCAAAATTTTTGGGGCAGATATGAAAACTAGAAAACAGTAATGAAGTACCTTTGATTTATTAAACATATTTTTATGATTTGTTAAAATATTTTTGTATATTTATCAACGTACATACAAAGTATAATGTGTGTATATGTAATGCCTATTTATTCTCTTATTGCAATTAGTTATGTATGGGAAGTCGAAAACGGATGAAACAGCGCTACTTCTTTACCTGTAGGCAGTAGATAAACATTATAATCTGCATAAATGCAGATAAAAAATCATCCTGATTTCAACAAATTTGCATTATTAAGTTGAAAATAATTTCCTTTTGTATAACCATTCTAGCCAGAAAATTTTTTAATTTTATTCAGTCTTCTATCATTATACCTTTAAAAATTATTCATCTTTATTCATTTATCTTTTTAAATAAAAGTTTTATGCGTACTTGAAAATAAACTGGGTAATGGTAGTTATTGCTTTTTTTTTTTTTTTTTTTTTTTTTTTTTTTTGCATAAAATAGTTTCAGAATTCAATCCTTTTCTTGATCAAACACCTGAGATTCAAAATATAAAATGTCTTTTAATACTATATAATTCAATTTGTTGCCAGAAATACTTTTAGTTATGATAAAAACTAAGAAATTTTTTTCTTTTCTATTTAACTTTTTTAGTTAGAGTGGCCATATAGTTAAGGCTGCAAAAGTGACATCAATTAAGTGTAAGTAATCCGTTGCTATGCTAGGTTCTATGTATTTTTAGACTTACTCTCATGGAACATCATTTATTTATGTATAATTTTCAATTTGAATTCATCCTGTTTTTTGCTTACTTTTGTGTTTGATGTTGTACTGAGCTGGTAATTTAGAATCAATCAATAAAATTGATTTTAATGACAGTTTAGCAAGCCTAATGAATGTAAAAGACAAGCTGTGTTGATACTGGTGACATATAATACTTTTAATTTATTTTATTCTTTAATTTCATTATAGAAAGTTTCTACAATTATTTTATTCTTGTAATTTCATTATAGAAAGTTTCTACAGTTATTTTATTTTGTTTCTTTAAACAGTGGTATACTCCAGTATTCTTTTGGGAAGAAAAGTATATTACTTTTGTAATATTGAAATTTTATTTATGATTTCAAAAGTGTTTATTAATAAAAATGAGGTTTCTTTGGCATAAGTTAATTCCTCAGCATGAATTCAATAAAAGTGCATTCACTCATTTTTCATCTCATTTTTGTACTATACTTTTCTTGTTGACCTTGTCTGACCATTCAAACAATGAAGTAACTTACGTAATTTTGAGAGCAAAATGGGTTACCCTAGTAAGTTAGCCTTTTAATAATAACATTTTAAATTGTCAATTGTTATCAATTTCCAGTACTAAACTAAATTGAATTCCTGGTTGCATATAACTCCTTGCATCTCATCTCAGCTACAAAGTCTGCGTAATTTCATACTTAACTTTATAAAAACTATGTTGTACTTTTCAATGACTACCTGTTTCTAAACACGGATCATAGTTCAGAGACTTTTGAAATATTTGTGTATTAAAACAAATTATAACAAGTTTTAGTTTAAAAAAAAATTACAAAGTTTCACACTGCAATAAACTAATCTTTATATGGCAATTTTTTGTTGCATCTTTTCCATTACCAGAATTGGAGTTCCAAGACAATTTTGAATTAGGCTGACATTTTGTACCTGATTGGCCATTCTGAGAGTTACTTTTACAGGCTTTTGCATTCGCCCTAAAATTCCTAATTTTTGTTTCTCCCTAAATTTTTACTTAAATTTCTCGATAATTAGTAAAAAAATTAAAAACCCGGAAAATTCTCTGATTTGTCTCTAAAACCCATGAAAAAACCTCGATATTTCTCCAGATGAGAAAAGTGATTTTAATTAAATTTGCATGTTTGGTCAAAATAGTATAATTGTTTATTTATATGAATGTTATTTTTCTAAATAGTTGTTTAAAGCTCTTTTCTTTTTTTTTAATTGGCTGTTTTTTTATAATATTGAAACAAGCTTTGGAAAGAAATATCCCTACATTATTTTGAATTTTTTGGAATTATCTCTAAAATTCCTAGCTAAATATTTTAAAAACTCACTGCTCCCCAAGTTTTTATCAATAAATACTGTTCGAATCAGCATCAATATTGCATTTCATATATTTTTTAAAAATTAAAATTTTCTCCCAAAAGCAAATTTCTGGCTATGCCCCTGCAATACTAATGTCCTAAAATAATAAAGTTAAGACTGATGAATGTTTGATCACAAGTGTGCACTTATATATTTCCATGAAAAAATATATTTATATTTAATAGGGAGTGGCTGAACTATGTGGCATATGGAAGGCTAGTTGAGAACCGCTCATACTGATAATCATTCCTGTTTAGGAATTCCTATATAATTTTTTGAAGAACTTGAATATAAATACTTTGTGCTTCCTAGTTTGGAGGAGCCCTTTCACACTCTAACATGTCTTTCAGTCACTTGTTACCTTGTTATTCACTGATATTGTTTGCCTAGTTGTTACGTAATTGATCCTCTACTGTTAACTATTGTTCTGATTGTGTTTTATTTGTGAATATGAGAGAGAGATAGGGTGCTTCTGTAATTTTTAGGAGTGGGTGCAATGTACAGACTATTTTCATTTTAATTGTAATTATCTAATGTCCAGTGTACAAAATGATTTGTAAATAAAGTATGTCATACTTTTGAAATAGTTCTTCTAGTTGTTGTTTTTCTCACTAGTTGAATTTTTACTCATTGTTTTGGTTTGTTTCTTTTAGAAACCTCAAAAAAGCTTTATTTATATCAGAATTTAAAGGTGTTTTGCTATTAATCATTTCATTTTTTTCCCCGCAGAATTTATTTAAGTAAGTAAAATTATTGCTTTTTTTTTTTTTATTTTGTTGAACTTCTTGCATGGAACATATGGAATTCAGTTTTAAATAGCTGGGTACACTTTTTTTTTTAATATCAATTAAATACATACTATTTTATAAAATAAAACATGATAAACTATAAAAACTAGTCCTAAATTTGTGTTTTCTATAAACTTTTAATATAAACTTGATGTTATTCCTATTGTAATTTTAATGTGTTTAAAAATTATATTGTTTCTAATACTTCTAAAGTTGCATTATCCAAAAAAATTAGATAAGTTTCTTTTAAAATTATTTTTGTAGCGTTTAATCGAGCAATCACGCAAATATCAAATAAATATAAATATGAAAAGGTTAAAGAGAGTTTTCAGAATACTTAATAAGATATATAAACACTTAAAACACTATTTGCAAATTGCATATCTATGTAAATGTCCAATATTTTTCAGAGAAGAAACACTTCAAAATATTTTTGCTAAATATGTCGAAACTAATTATTTGGTTATGCTATTAAACAATTTATATTAATATTTCTATGACCTAAAATTAAAATGTTATTTCTTGAGACAGCTTATGTTTGTTAGTCGATTAATTATATTTTTTTAGTTATCATTGCATATTACGATTATGGATACCGCCGGGGAAGGGGAGGTTACATTTGCACCACCCTGACCCTTGAAAATTAAAATTAAGTGAAGAAAAGCTATATAATTGACAGGAGAAATATTATTCTGGTTTAAAATTAATCATTCGTACAGAAAATTTAAGACTAATTATTAATTAATATTTCAGTAGGAATTACGATTATCATTTTTAATAAATCAAGGTGTGAACATAAATTTTAGTCGCCTTGCACTCTGCTTGCAAATAAACCTGGCAGCGCCCATGATTGCTATCTCGATGTAAAGTTTTAATTATTTCATATTTAGTTTATTCATATACAGTAAACAATTGCAGATAATTAAAAACAATTGTGTTTTTACAAAAACTTTGGTTTTTGAGGGTAAAACTGGAAAATTACAGAACTTTGATTATTAGTTTTATATATAATAGATACTGACGCGTCTATCGACCCCGTTGAATCATGTGTAACTATTGAACAAACGTGCTCGTTGGAAGAAGATTCTCTTTATCAGAAACATTCATACAAAACCGGTCTTATTTTCAGGGCGGATAAGATTCAAATAGAAGGGTCACCTCGAAATCGCTGCCAAATTATAGTATGCGCATAATCCCCAAATTATATAATAACAGCGATTTCTTTTCAGGTTGGGGTGGTGCTCTATCTAGTGAGATACAAAAAGAAATGCATTGAGCTTGACCCTCAGAAAAAGAAAAAAAAATCACTAGTATGTGGTAACTTTATAATGACTCGCACATTCCGAAAAAAAAAATAATGATGAGTATAACAAGGAAAAAGAACATGAAGTTAAATCAAGTTAGTCTTAGTCCATCTCTATTAATCAACCGGACACAAAAAGACCTCAGTGAATTCCATAATAAATTCATGCTGTAGTTGCAAAAATGAGTTACATGGTTCATACGCCTCAGGGAAAACTCAGGAAAAATAAATCAGCCTTAAAATCTCAGGGGAAAAAAGAAAAATTCCATCTAAAACCTGGAAAAAATCATTGTTACTCAGGGGAAAAAATCCTACTCTTCGGTGCTATTTTGTTTAACCCTAACTCGAGGAATTGAAGTTACAGAATTATTTGATAACATAGATTTGCAGAAAGTTATTCTTAAAGAAAAAAGACTTTTTTAGAGGCATCGGAAGAATTTCTGTAATCGAGGCTCGATTTTATTTATGTGGATAAAAATAAGCCCGCGATGGAAATCACTCTTTGGACACTGCTCTGGAAATCTCAGTGAAATTTTTCTTCTGGAGATTAATATGAACCCTGATTAAACCGTACAATTTCATTAAATTGTGCAAATTTTTTCGAAAATTTTATATTTGCTTCTGCCAAAAATATATTATTCCAAAATATCATTTTCTATTTTTGTTTTTAAATAACATTTCACTTTCGGTATATTTCCTCCTTGCACAACGACTACCTTTTCCTTCCCCCTTCCTATAGTTCTGTGGCCAATTAATGCTGTTAGATTGGCTGTTAAAAATTGGCAAAAAGTGGGACCACTACTACACTCGATCACGTTCTCTATAAGTGAATTGTAGAGAGCATGATCGAGTGTAGCCGTGGTGGGATACAAATTTTGACAATATCACAGTCAAAACTCAAAAGCACTAAAAGGTTATATATATGTATGGAGTTATACTTCCGTTTTCCTCCTTAATCACTGACTAATACACTACAATGTTACACAAAAAAAATATCAATTCATTGAATCGAATTTCAATCGAACAGAATCGCTTTCTGACAAGCATACTGATGTAGGTCAATCCACTAGTATGTTGGTCAATCTACTATTGCGTTACTACTGCGTATGTGTGTGTATATATATATATATATATATATATATATATATTTCCCTGGGTAAAACTTGGACCAGACAAAGTGAAAATTGACATTCTAAAATTATTCGTGAGAGAAACCACTATTCTTAGGGAAAGTTTGTGAAACGCCGTCATCATCATTTCTTATCGTGCCCTGGCTCGCATAAAGGCTTTCAGTTTAGTACTTCTCCCCTGCAGCAACCTCTTCTTCTTCCAGCTATCTCTCTCGCGCTCCATTATTCTTCTCTCCATGTTAGCCTAGATTGGCGTCTTTTCTTGGTGTCCAAGAGAGGGCATCGCTTAGGATTTCATCATTTCTTATCCTCAAGAATGGCCAGTTAGGAGCCATCTTTTAATTTTAATTTCCTCATGTATTGATCTTAATTTTGTTTTCTCTAAGAGTATTTCATTTGTTCCAGAAAATTTTCATAATTATTTTAAGACAGTTAGTCTCTCTTTGTCTGTGTTACTGTAAGTTTCCCCGTTTTAGATCCGTATAGAAGAACTGACTTTATTATTAATTTGTATAGATTTTTAGTTTAACCTTCAAAGCTAGATTTGATGTTTTTGTGAAACGCCGTACTATCGGCATTCCTTCATCCTCTAACTTTCAGACAAGAACATTTGATACAAGTTTTTTTTTTTTTTTTTATAACTTGAAATGGTATTTTAAAAAATGAATGAAAAAATTATAAAAAAATTTTAAATTATGAAAAATTCTTGATCAAAAGATAAAGTTCGGATGTGGAATGTGTTAAGACTCGAATGTAAATAATATTTTGTTTCTTTTATTAGTAGATATAAAACTTAAGCGTTCTGTTATCACTTGTCACCATCATGGTTTCTTTAACTTTAAATTTTTTATTATTTAACTTAATGCATTTCTGAACCTATTTGTTAGCCTACATATCATAAACTTGTAATCAACAGATTTAATATATATTGTTTGAGGTAAACAAAAAAAAGTTTAAATTCAATAAACAAAGAAGCTTCCGTACGAATGTAAGAAGTTAACTTAAAAGTAGAGCTGAAGAAGATGGACATTTTCTTTTGAGGAACTTTTCAAAGAAAGATTACAATAATTATTCAGAATGTTTATTAATTATAGTGCGTAAGAAATTTGGATGGCAAGATTGAATATATTCTTTATAAATTTTCTCTGTATTTTCTATTAATTTAAACTATCAATTTTAAAATAAATGAAAATTCAATTAAATCCTCATAAAACGCTTTCTAGATCGGCGGTAGAAATATGGTGGGATTTCATTGTAATAACTTCGTAAATACATGAAATAAAATGAAACTATGAATTTACTTTTTAGAATAAGAGAGCTTGCCAAATTTTAATTTAAAATCAGAATGAATTACGGAATCATTCGTTTAATATTCGCCCCCCCCCCCTCCCCCATTTTTACTTTTTAAACTCATCTTTTACATTTTGAAGATAAGATATATCCAATCAGGTTATGTGTCTTCACCTTTGAAAATTTAAAATTAAACATATTAATTTGTTGCATGTTCGCACTGTTCGGAGGTGTTCTAACTGTGTTCAGTAATCCTAATCTGTTGAAGCCGACCAAACGGTATAGTGGTTAGCGTGCTAGCCTCTAGACCGCGAGGTTACGGGTTCGAGTCCCGTGTTAGGCATGGGTGTTTGTAAATGTATGTTGGCTTGTCTAATGACGAATGTTTCGGCGCAATATAGCTCTCGTGTTGCTGACGGAACCAGATAATCTGAAAACAACCAACCAACCTAATCTGTTGAACTGTACAAATTTATCCCTTGTTGGTTTCATATCTAAAACTAGGTTTAAATATTTCTGAAAGTGTAATTTTTTATGTCTCTAAATTTAACATCAAATTATCTTCAAAGATATTTAAAATGGTACCAAATAGTATTTATCCTTCGTAATAACTTTTGTATATAGATCCAATGATTTAAAAGGTTTTTTTTTTTTTTTTTTAAAGATATTAATAAAACATTTTTACTTTCATTTGGACCTAAAATGCAATGCGGGATCGTCATTTTTGGTAGGAGGTATTCAATATTTAAAATAATCATTTTGGGTAATTCCTATAAAATACTTAAAAAATAAAGCATTTTGTTATATTATAAAACGTCCAGTGCTGTTATTTGCAATAACAGATTTTCTTTTATTATTATTTTATTTTGACTGAATTGGTTAAAAAGAGCTTGAACTCTCTATTTTAAACTATATTTACTCTCTATTTATCAATAGTCTTCAAATAAATGAGTATCACAGAAGGATTTTTAAACTATTGAATGTCATGAACTGCCTTTTAATTATTCAACAAGCTTTAAAATGTTCAATATTGATGTTTAGTGAAAATATGTTTTTCAATGTTATTGTACAAGAAATTTAAGTGTGTTTAATTAAAATACTTTATAAAAATATTCCATTAATGTAAAAGAATAACGAAATTAGGCACATTGTGGAACTTTATACTGAGCAAAACAGTATATGTCTATATTTAATTTAGATTTGGTAGAAACATGTTATTTTCGAATGAAAAATATTACTATATTATTCAAGATTACATAAAGTTTCCAGTATTCAACTTATTGGAGCCAATATATCACTTTGCCTTATGATACAAACTGTATGATATGCAAAATGGATTTTGTTAAGTTGTGTTTATCAAACTCTTCCAAATAATTGTAATTACAACAAGAAAATGCAACTGTCATATTTTTTAATGAGTTAATGCCATGACCGAATGACATTTAAAAATTCTCTTACTAGAATCATCAATACTTTGAAGTGTCTCATAAATCATTATTTTTCTTATTCTCATACACACACAAAAAATCTGCAAAATTCCAAATACCAAACAGACTCTGATGTAGATGAAACAGAGCTGATACACTCATATCAAAATACTCCTGCTATAAATTTATAAAGCTGTAAAGATAGGAGCACCAGGATCAAACAACTCCGTTTAAATATTGCTCAACTGCATCATCAGAAACCTAAATGACCTTAACACAGAGTTCTCTGCCTCTTTTGGGTTGCGCAAATATAATCTGTCACAAATACATGACAGGTGCGTCTGCGGAACTAGTAAGATCAGTGAAAAGTTTTCAATTCGTCCATTCAGCTGGAAATTCTGCCGTAGGCGGCGCTACAGTTAGGTGTCGGAAGAAATAGTTGTAGTGCCTTTTCGCGTGGGTTCGCATGAAGTGTTCTTGTGTTGCGAAGTTATTTGTTCTGTTTTAATTGTGTTTTTTTTTTATTTCTAAAGACTAATTTGGAGTAAAACTAAAGAAACATGGTCAACGTTATGTAAGTTAATCTTGTTTTTCTTTTTTTTATATTCTTTTCTATGTCCTTTTTCTTGATGCCGATAAAAGTTTTAACTTAAATTTTTAAATGTTTTTCTTTATGTATTAACTCGTAGATGACAATGTTATTATCGACTGAGTTTAAATTACTCTTCCTCTAAAAGCTCTAATGTTGAACAGTATCTACGGCAAATTAACTAGGCGTGTGGAACCTCACACAACTTTCAATTACACTATAATATTGGTCAATGCATTAAAACTTGATATGGTGTTATTTACCGTTTTCATATTTTCACACGTTGAAATAAAATTGGCCAGTTGGGGAATATTTTTGGCAAAAAACTTTTACATGGACAAAAAAAGAAAATGGGTAGGGAAAAAAAATAGGAAATGGGCAAAAATTGGTGGTTTTATTCGTTAGACATTACATTGTCCTTTCTTGTGCGTGAAACGCAAAAAAAAAAAAAAATCAATCGTTGATGGGCGTTCTGATTTCAAAAAAGTGAGCCGTCTCAAGGGCAGAGAGCTCTGTGTTAAAGACACTCGTGTTTCAACTTTTTACGCTTTTATCGCATTTTTTACTGGAATTTTTTAGTCAGAGATGTTTAGAACACCTTGTCATTCAGCGATTTTGATCAAAATCATTCGAGCCGTTTTTTACCAATTACTGAAAAACATGATTTTTTCAATGGTAGTTGCCTTATGCGCATGCGCGATTTTGACGAAAACCTTAATGGTAGATCCCATAGCCACCACCAACCCACATTCCAAATTTGAACATCGTAGGTCAAATTGTTCGGGAGTTATGCTGACCACAGACACACAGACAGACATTTTTTCTATATCACATTTTTGAAATCAGGATGCTCCAAAACGTGAAGACCTGCAAATTAAAAAAAAAAAATTTTAAATAATCGAAATTCTTTTTTTGACCGAATGCTATACTTTTATTATCCTATCTATGCATATGGGTAATTGAAAGTAAAAAGTATTCCCGATGAAACCTTAAATATCGCATTGTTTTGTTGAATCCTAATTTAGAACATTTTTTAATATTTTTTTTAAGTTCTTTACCAAATTTGAAAGATAAAGAGGTTTAAAATAATATCAAAGCCTTTTAGTTGAGCAATCTTGTCTTTTGATTAAATGATTTAGCAAGATAAATTGTATTAATAAAACTTTTACTAGGCAATAGTTTGAGTTTTATTGTTTTTTGTATTTTGGCTAACACTTCGTTTGAGAAAAGAATCAGTCTCTAAGTTGATAACATTCCAGGGCTCGTTAAGAGAGGGAAGGGAGCAAGCCTGGGCACTGCCCCCCCCCCCCCACTCCCTTCCTGTACAAGACATATTATATACATTTACAGTCATTATATTTAAGTCGAATTTACAACGTTTTTAAAAAATTATAATACATATTTTTTTACCGCATTTTCATATCTAATACAAGAAATCCATAAAGTCTGACGTCGATTTGGAAGAGCAAGAGTAACCACTCACGTTTTAAAGTTTTAGTGATTTTTCCATCGAAATCGTGTTGATTTTTCAGTTTGATTCTTCACTTATACCACCCTATTATCCGCGTTGCTGAAAGATCTTCACACAATTAGTCACATTTGCATATCCTAGCAATTATATTTCATCAGAACCATTACGAATATCCCACAGTGGGTAGTGGATGTTTACAGTGGCGGCTGGTGCAGGGGGCCAGGGGGGGCCTGGGCCCCCTCACTTTTTTGGACCCTGGCCCCACTTACATATATGCTTGTTAATATTGTTTTGTTGTGGGATTTTTTTAATATTTAAAAAAAAAAGCTTTAAACTTATTTATTCTGTAATTAGACATTAACTATTGTGAAGGGAGCAGGGCGAGCTCTTGCAATAAACCCGAAAAAATGTTAATCAATCACAATCATTACTACAAAAAAGCGACCCTTCTCTTAAAGACTTAAAGATGCTAGTTTTCCTGGGGACAAAATGACCCCTTCTTCGGACGATCTTGAATTTGAAACCGATAGGGCATATAAGATTGCAACTTTCACGTGACATCCTGTTTTGCCAAAGCATAAATACAAAATTTCTAAAACATCCCTGATAACTCTGCTCTGGGTGGACATCTCTGCAAAGGAATGGCCATTTTTTGTAGAGACGGCGATTGCACGTTGGTCCTCTAGTATGACGGTGCGAAAAAAGTGGCTACAATAAATATCCATTGCATTCATTTTCGCACTTTGTTTTTCAAAATGTAAAAGTAAGATTTTCTCTGCAAATTGTTTTTATTTAGAAATTTAATTTTTTTCCCGAAAAATGTTTGAGTATGAGTATTTAAATGTCGTCCATATGATCGGAAGAAGTGATTTGTCTCACATTAATATTTGATATCCTATTAAACTATTAACGTAACTTACAATCCGATGCCATCAACGGAAGAATTTCTATACAGAGAATAAAAAATGTTCTTCTCTAAATAAGTGGCTCCACTAGAACTAAGCCATCGTATAATGCTATGTTAAAGTTAAAAGATAAACGTCACAGTTACAGAATTTTCAAAACTCCCCTCTCCCTCTCTCCCAAATAATATGTAAAATGTAGATAAAGCAAACCTAGTTACTGTTACCAGAAAAAATTTTCATGAGCGTTTAGTAAAGAATTTGAGTCATGAACCTACAATGAACCTTTAAAAAGCAAAATGATACAAGCAGTTTGAAATTGTCAAATAAAATTTGGGCATTCTTAAAATTGAAGAAACGATGTTTATTCTTAACTCAGGTAGGATCCAATTCTCAAAATAAATTTTGAATTAAATAAAATATTAAAATTTGAAGCGAGTTCCATGTTTGCTCAACTTCTTTTCAAAATATCAAGAATCATGGTAAAATACCTATTTTCAACTATCGCTATGTCAAAACTCATTGACCAGAGGCAATATATTCAATTCGCATGTGAAATGTCGTCGAATCGAGCCCCATCGGATGTTTTGCAGGTTGGTTTCAATGTAAGTAGACATCTCAAATTTGAGATGAATATGCAATGCATTTTTCAAGTAATTATTCATCCTCAAATCAAGTAATTATTCATTTTTTCATGAATTTAAATTAAAACTGTTGAACTGGTCAATATAACAATACCTTTGACTGTGGTTGCAAATTTATAAATATTGCCCATTCTAAGTTAATGGCATTTTTCATTAGTTCTAATGTTAAGCCAAAATTATTTTGCATGAATTGATTCATAAAATATCATTTACTTGAATATTAGGAGCAATACCGATGTCTTTAAAAGGATTTATTTAAATTATTTTAAAATATTATAAAATTATTTATTTAAGTATTTACTCTAAAGTTACGAAAAGTGAAATTGTTGCTGTCGGCATTTTTTTTCTTTTTTTTTCTTGTTTCTTTTTTCTATGATTCATGTAATATTTGATGAAAAATTTTCCCCTGTGATTTCTACAGAATTTTTAACCACGGTTTTGACTTTATTTTTTTTTTATAACTATTTCCTAACTCTTTGTTTTCTTTTTCTTAAATACAGAATAGAAATTGAGTGACATCGGTTTTCATACTTTAACTTATTTTTTTGTGATTAGTATTTTAATTTATTATTATGTCAAACAAAATAAAAAAGCTTTTGCTTCCTACACTCTTGGTATCTAATCCAGCCACCTGTATTGTACATAAAATGTTTTATACTGTTGAAAATATTGGTAACTTTTCTTATATTAAAAAAGTTTTATCTTCAAAGCTGTTTAGCTTGTACACTTCGTCCAATCGACATGAGTTCATTTTAATGTGTTCTCTATTCTTAATTTAATAAAATTATTAATTATAACATGCTTTTCATTATATGATTAGGAGTAACTATTTATATTTAACGGGGGGAGGGGGGGGGAGCAAAAAGGTAAACTTTAACACTCTTTTTTTTTTTTTTAATTTAATTTTTTTTTTTTTTTTAATCTTACAGTGAGTCCCGATAATATTGTACTTATGGCTGTTCCTAATCACTGACCACTGGTCATTGAGATAGCGTCCAGCTCTTGGTAGGCTTCCCGGAAGACCAGAAGATCCTTAAAATAATTTCCATAAATAAAAAATTTAAACCCTCAAACGCATAGACAGTGGCAAGGGGGTGCAGATCGCATACAAAAGGGTGCAAAGCGGCTACAGCTTCAAATCAGGAATTTTCAATCTTGAATGAGTATCGGATTTCTTACGGAACAATTTATAAATAGATATGCCGTAATTTTACGTTCAATTGAATAATTTGAGGTCTGTACTTTACTTTTTTGCCTAGGAATTCTTCGCTTCATTTTTAATTTTCAAAAGCAAAAGGTGCAAGTACATTCACGTCCTGACGTCGTCCATTCTCAAACGAAACATCGCGTCGTTTTCGTAATAATAATTCCTTTTATTGAAATATTTACTTTATCAGATATCAGTATGCTTAGATAATTTAACTGTTTAATATTGTTGTCTTTTCCCATATATATATTTAAGTAACATTTACAAAATTACATGAAATTCATGTGTCTTGATATTTGCATGTTTCCTTCCCCCCATGACATGCAATTGTTAATTTGGGCCCCCTCACTTTTAATACCCACGAGCCGCCACTGGATGTTTAGTTTTTAGGGTTCCTTCGACTGAAAAAATGTGGTGCACCAGCAGTAGTAGAGCTGTGGTCGGATTGTTATCGATACGCAAGTTTTTGGATTGGTTGTAGTTAGAGGTCGGCGATATATCGATACGACGATATTTTTATTGATAATTTTTTTAAATATTGATAGTAAAATATCGATACAAGTCACCGATATATCGATATTTTCAAATTTTTTTATTTTTTTGATAATCGTTTTGTAGTTCCTCGTGTTTTTTTTATTTTCTTTATTCCCTTTTCGAAAACTTCAAAACTAAGGTTTGGACTTAGAGGAGAGACAGTTAAAATGGTACGCTAATAAAAAAGAAAACATGATGTAATAGAAAGATAAGATCATTTATTAGTAGTCATTAACATTGCGCCGTTTCTGTTGCCAGCGTGTGCCTGTAATCTGCATCTAATTTTAAATATTAAAAACATCTCTATCAGCAAAATATGCGATAAACTACTTTTCAAAATTTCTTCTTTAAAAATAAATGTGAATTTATGCATTGACATCCAAATGTATTTTATATATTCTGATTGATAATATAATTTATTTGTTCTTATTAATAGTATAATATATTTATTAAAACAATGTTTATGATTTATTTATTGAAGCAATTTTTATAATTTATTTATTAAAACAATATTTATAATTCATTTATTAAAACGATTTTTATAATTTATTTATTAAAACAATTATAATTTAATTATTAAAACAATTTTGGCATGAATTCATGAAAAGTAGAAATTTGCCACCAAAAACTAACTTTGTTACTGGCAAAATTGAAAATCAAATTTAAAAAAAAGAATCATGTATCGATAAATCGATATTTTTTCTTTGCAACGATATAGTATCGATATTTATTTTGATCGATATTTCCGACCTCTAGTTTTAATGGTAAAGGGTTTTAGGATGAGAAAAAATAACATAAGTTACACCCTTGCTTATGACCACCTGTGAATTACTTTTCAAAAGATTCGGCACTTTTTTGAGAGAGGGGCAGGTTAAGAAGGCGATGGTGTCACCTTCAAACGATTGGTATTTTGATAGCACTCAATGCAAAAAGATTAAGAAAAGTATTGATTTCCAAATCTTATTATTCATCTGGATGAAGGTCAAATTTTCTAGGTATTTTAAGGGGAAATTTATTCGCTCAATTTGAGAGGGAATTCAAATGCTTTTTTTTTTTTTTTTTTTTTTTTTTTTTTTTAAGTGTTGGTATTTTATTATTAATCCTAGTTCTGTGTGACATTGGTTATTTGGTTGCATTGAAATTTCCGTAAGAGTTAAGCAAATGATATATTGAGTCGAAACATCGTTGCGACAAGATTCTGAATTTTTATGGAGCCTCTGCCCCGATTTCTCTTTCTCTCCTCCTTTCTTTCTCTCTCTCTCCCTTTCTTACTCCAGAAAAATTTATATTTTATGTGTGGGAAGATAACTAATTTGAAATGCTTCTTCACTGGAACTTTTTTATTATTATTGTATTGTAAGGTGTTTAATAGGATTAAAGCTCAGGTAATTTTAGGAAAAAAATAATAATCTTATACTTCTGAACCCATTAACATTCACTTTCGAGCACTAATTTTGCAACTGACTTAAGAAACGAATCGTTTGGAAGGTAACTACAATAAAGGAATAATTTTATGATAATACAAATACCCCAATTTTCAGGAAACGTGATTAGATTACATATTTCAATTAAGTTTTATTCGAATTGAACCTCTCCTAATTTGCTGCTAAAGTTCAAACTAAAATTATCACACTGTATCCCATAAAAAGCTACATTTCCAAATCAAAAAATAAATATTCTCAAATAATGACATTATTCTACCATACGAACTATATGAAACTCGTTAGAGATGACATTCCAATCCCCTGCCCGACCTGCCCCTTCCCAGAAAAATGCCTATCTGTGCCTTTGATTACACCTTGAAGGAAAATGCATAAAATTCCCTCCTAGACAAATTAATTTTTCGTCATAAGATTAGAATAATGATATATATGTTTAGAAACTAATTTGCTTAGTACTCTGCTGGGACAGACAGTTTTTGCCTTTTCAAATGCGTCTTTAAGAGAAGCTGTACAAAACACTTTGAAATATATTCAACTTGGCAATATCGGAGAATGACTTGAAAATATTTTTTTTTATACATGAATCTTTGAATGTAAAAAGAGAGCATATCAACCGATTCTTTTTTTTTTTTCTTTTTTTTAACAATTAGCGATTCAAATGTATTTGTGAATTCATCATATTTCGCCTCACTGGCGACGACCATGAATTGTTTGTCGTTTGTCGGAATATAGCTATAAGCGTTACGTCTCATTTTTGACATACAAATTAATTTACTTGTTTGGAAATCTTTAAATATTTTACTTGTTTCATCTACTCTATAAAAAAAAGCATTTTTATACTTAAAACAATTACCGACTGTGATATATCTCATCGATCATTAATTTTGTAACAATAGACACATTGAAACTTATAATTATATTTCACAAAAACAGTCAACTTCACACATTTTTTTAGTAGCTTCCTATTTAAATCTTTAATATTTATTGATATATTACATTAGAGAGATGCACAGTTGGTAATGATGTAAAATCTTTATCCTGAAAGGAGAAAAAGAGAGAGTTTATTTCATTATGATTTTACTCAATTATTCGATTGATATTTAGTAATAATGCCAATGAACTATTTAACTTCCAGGGAAATTGGTGAATGAAAAAAAAAATATTTACGAAAAATACATTAACATATTGATTAACTGATTGGTTTCCGTATAAGACCACTGGGATTAAAAGGTAGAAATACCAGAATTATACATATAATGATGTAAAAATAAATAAGAATACACAACTGAAACCTATTTTCGTAATCATGAAAAAATGTGTGCTGTATTTAGTAAAATCTTTCATAGCAGTGTTAAGCAACATAAAAAATTGATCTTTGACACTACTACCGCATTGAATACAAATACAAAACTTACTGTAAATTCTTTTTTTTTCTTCCTCAAACTAAGTAAAAAGAACCTTATTACGTAGTTTGAAACATAAATCAAATTATAGTGTTGTTCTCAGTAAATTTTTCTTGTTGATCGTTAAAAGAAGTTAAATTTGATGGTAAGTGCCATAGCCACCTCCAGAGTATTGCAAGGAGGTGAACTTGCAACTCCCTGGATTTTGAAAATAAAAAATAATGTAAAGAAAAGTGGTATAATTCATGTATCCACCATGAATTCCCCAGTAGGGCATATTCAAGTATGCTTTATATTTTAAAATATTCAATGGATAGGATAAGAAATTTAATACATACTTTTTATAGGTAACATTACATAACCTAGTTTCTCTTAATAGGGGTACTGGTGTGGAAGTGGATCCTCAACTAGAGAATTTTAAACTTATTATCAAAAATACGTGAAGAATAATTTCATTATTGGATTCTTTAATTTTAGTAATTTTAATTAAATATATTTTAGTAAATCTTAGGTATGGCGAAACCAACCACAGGGATTGCGTTAGCAATACACTCGCGTAACGAGCTATGGGTGAAGCTGTAACTTTAAAAAAGATGACCAGCGAGCACTGTAAATGATGAAGGACCTAGGTACATTTAGTTCAAGCCCTCTATATTCAATTAACATAATTAAATGCTTTGGATAACGGAAAACAGCTCTAAAAAAGAAACGGATCTTGTTGCTACAAAAATTTACAGAGAGCCTTCATTTGTGTATGATCATCCAATGCAAAGTAAACACTGATGCTATGGTAGATCATATCCATTATTAAAGAGAAATAATTTCAATTCTTCAAGTTCCTAAGTCACTCCGCATAAGTTTTATTAACAAAAATTATTTATAAGATAAGTTTGGTTCTTTTAATCTCCATGATCTTGAATAGAACTGCTTCAAAACAACGCAACCTTTAACATTAAGCTATCATACAACATGACTTTTCGAAAATGGATAAAAAATGCCGATTCCTCAATTTTAATTACAAAGATCGTTATAAATGTAATCTAGGTTTTTTTTTTTTTTTTTTTTTTTGGTTGGTTGGTTGCTTATTTATTTGTTTGTTTGTTTGTTTGTTTGTTTGTTTGTTTGTTTGTTTGTTTGTTTGTTTGTTTGTTTGTTTGTTTGTTTGTTTGTTTGTTCGTTTGTTTGATTGATTGATTTGATTTTTTTTAAAAAAAATTTTAATTTTTTTTTTTTTTTGCTACCTGGGTGGTCATTTCATAAGAAAATAAGTAGTGCAATCATTATATTCCGGCATTCTATTACTTAAGGGGTCCAGTACCGAAATTAAAAAACTTTATTTATAAATATTTTTGTGGCAAAAATTTATCTTATGTATGAGATACTATTTATATATCATTTAGATAACGTGTTTTTTTTTTTTTTTTTTTTTTTTTTTTTCTAATGTTGTGTTTATTTTTAAAAAAATTAAAAACCAAGGAAAATCCATAATAATTTATTTTGGCGTATTTTGATATAGGTATTTTTTTTTTTTTTTTTTTTTTTTTTTTTTTTTTTTAAAGTGAAAGCTTTTTGTAATACATAATTATGTAAAGAAAATTTTGCCTTCACAGAATTTTGATGGGTGAATTAGAAAAAATTCGAAAAATTCTCAAAGTTAAAATATTGAAATTTTTGCTTTTTTTTTTACATTATCCTTTACGCTAAATGTTATATTTAAAAACAGAATTTAAAAAACAAAATTCTGTAAAGACAAAATGTTTAAAACTATATAAATTAAATGCTCCAAAAATTTGAATATCCAATTGTTAATGGTTCTGGAGATATATCGATTTGAATTTGCAACATCTGTGAAAAACACTAGTGCTCGAAAAACACACTTTAAACAGACGCTTTAAGATGTTACATCCATTAATGATATTTAATGATATTTAAATAACAGGTAATTTCGTGGTGTTCTAATCACCGAAAAAATAAGATAAAAACATCATTCTCTTCAGAAATGTATAAACTATTTTTTAAAATCAGAAAAAAAATGGAATTTTTGAAGAAATTTTGGTACTGGACCCGATTAATAGAGTATTAAATTTTTCTAAATATAGAGTATTCGTGTGAAAAAGATCAATATAATCTGTTTAAAAAGGGGGGAAATATAACATTTCATGAATATGAATAATAAAATAATAAACATTGTAAACATTATTAAATAATGCAATATTTACCTTTCCGAATTTTTAAATCATACAGTTTAAATATTCAATGTTTCTCGTACAAAAGGATACTTAAAAATAAGAATAGTCTGGTTTGAGAATAGATATCCGCAATTATCTTCCCGCTATTTTTTTATTTTTATTTTTTATTATTATTTTTTTTTATTGCAAATTTAACTGTTTAATAAACTATGAATTTAATTTAGATAAAGCAACACAGAGAAAACTGAAATCTAAACTTGAAAGTTGCAATGTATTTAAGAAATCCAGAAACATACAAAATAAAAGAATACAAATAAATCATTAAAAAATTTATCACAAAAATTATAGTTAAATGCTTCGAATTACGTTACTTTATGAAACATATCATTATTCGAAGTATTAATTAGAATTATTATAACGCAAATTGACGTCACAAATAACTCTAAAACTTTAATTTGTTAAACATAACAAGTTCAAATAAATTTGTTAAATATCTCATTCTTATTTGAACATCTTGTTATTTTTATTCTTCTTCTAAATCAACGAATTTAAGTGAAACGAATACGAATGATTAATTTAACCGGTAACGTATATTGTGAATAGTTAAATCCTCACAACTATATGCTAATTTCACTTAAAATATTTCTTAGAATTAGAACAACGAAAATCACTTTAATAAATAACTCTAAAACTTTATTTTGTTAAAAATAAACTTTCCATTTCTGTTGGAATTTAATGTAAACCAAATTCCTATTTTTCTGTTAGCTCTGTTAGTTATAACTTGAATTTCTAGTGTTTATATTATCTATTTTCAATGCTAGAAGTGTGGATAGACGCGGGGTGATGAGCGCGGCTTTCCCTCACTTTTCAAGAAAATACACATGCGTCCCCCTGCTTCTAAAACCACTGACATCCAACCCCTCACTCTTAAAAACACCCAATCAGTCTAAAAACTACGAAAGAAAAATAACATTAACCTTTAAATGTAGTGACACTGAGAAAAAGTGATTTAAAGTTTTCTAATATATATATTAAAAAAAACTATTTATGGTGTATAGATATCAAACTATTATAAATATATATCTTTCTACAAAGTAGTATTTATAACACAAGTATTTGTATTAACTAACACTGTTACAATTGGTCCACTTTTAACTTTAGAGGAACTTTCTTTTAAGTTAAATTTCTATTCTTGTTTCATATAAAGACAGCTATTTTTTTTTTTTTTTTTTAATTATATTTTGGTGTTCTCTATTAATTTAATTTCATGAAAGTATGCACATTTGGAAGCAACATTTAAATCTAAATAACCAGTTATATATATAATTTGAATTATTACTTCACTTTATTTCTGACTTCCAAGTAAAAAACCAAGTCACAGAATATTCATTAAAATAACAATACATTTTGACCATTGTTTGTTCAATGTTAGTGTAGGAAGTATAAATTATTTCCTTGCCAGTAAGTATTTTTATTTAAGATACGAAATTATAAAATTTACCGTTTGGGGTGAAAGGGGGGGGGGGGGGGTGCTTGTCACTAACTTTTGGACATCCCCCTACTTTTCTTTTGCCTCTTCTACCACTGTATATTTTATATGAGTATTATGTTAATTTCAAATTTAGAAATAAAAGGAGTTAATCATAATACGTTAAAAGATATCCGAAGCAAAAGTAATTACTCATTATGACATCGCAGGCTCTATTACAGGAAAACAGATGACTAAGCACTTGGTTCGAGTTTTGATGGCCTTTGTGTTAAAAATGAAACTTATAAAATTCCCAAAACCCACACACATGCAGCTCAACAATCGACAGCAAATTATATGTCGTAATTTCTGTCATGTCTACTCATTTTTTAAATCACATATTGCATAGCAATGATGCTGGAAATGGTACCCAAGTCCTCTCGCGTGGTAGTCACCTTTCTGCTTCCAATTCAAGAGTTCATCAGATAAAATCCTGTATTGCGAACGGATTTTTTCATGATTTCAAAAATCGTAACAAGATTAACTTTTATGCGACAGCTCAATCCAAGCCAACGCAAGCTAAACAAAGCGTGGAAGCTTTTTCACTTTTCAAAATTATACCAATTTAGCAAATACTGACGAAATACTCTTCCTGTGAGCTTTTTGTAATTTGAAATCAATCCATTTCTGAAAAAGAGTTATGCAGCGAATGCAATTGAACGCATTTCCGGATTTGGAAATGTATATCATTTCGCATCTGCAAATAAGGCGAGAAGTCTGAATAACCATTACTCATTACACCTGCTTCTGAGAATTGATCATCTGACCAAACACGTTTCCATTGCATGATTATTTTTACATTCGAATGCATATTTGAGTCTAAAATTCGCAGAAGTTCATCTGGTTTAGAGAAATAGATACTGTCTACATAAGGAATTTTGTTCTATACCTAGATAAAGACACAATAGTCAATAATTTGTTTGAAATATAACATAAAGACTTTTCTTTTACAGAAACTACTGATAATCGCCTTAAAACGTTGAGATACAATTTTATATGTTAAGACCCATTCATTACTTCCAAACGCACGATTCCCCAATCATCGATTAAAAATGGTAGACTCTGTATTCAGGTAAGTTCTGTGTGCTGCACTGCACATGCGCGATATCTTTCCATTGCTTTAATGTTAAAGCGTTAAAAATTAATTAAGAAAAAAATAAATACGAATGTTAATATTCTGGCTGTAATAAGTAAAATTAGATAACCAAAACTACTTATGTTTAAAATTTCAGAGTTCTCCGCGTATTGAAAGTTACTTTCTTGGGCTATCAGACAAAAAAACTCTTTGTTTTATTACTGTACATCCTATAGAAGAACCATTATTTCTTTTTCTTTTTTAAATCCGACTGCCCCTCTCTTCCCTCACCACTTTCGATCACGCCTTTCAAACTTAACACTCTCCAAGTTGATCTCATTCCCATCCCTATAATTCATCCTCCATTCTATGGTATTCCCCTACGCTCGATTGGTTATTTACAATTTTCTCAAAAACTAATATGTAATTAAAGTAAATGAAAAAAATATTGGAAATGGGAATGGTGTGATCTTTATTGTCGCTAGTCTCAAAAGATTTTTCATGGTCAATCTGTCTTCAACATTTGTCCCACAGGCGCCCGCAGGAGGGTGGGAGGTGCACTTGCACCCCCTTGGCTCTTGAAAAATTTTAAAAAATGAGGAAAAAGATGTAAATTCCGAGATATAAAAAAGCACTTATGCCGTTTATACTTCTATGTTACAACGAGCATTTCTTTTCTATTAATTTAGTCATTGTTTCTTTTCTATGTCGCTTTTTATAGCTACTTGCGAGACGATTTTTTGGTGTTTGTTGTCTTTGATTATTAGAAGCTGATGAGTAGAATTATTTATTCCTCTAATTGTATTGTATAATCATTTCCTGTGTAGTTCTCAAAATTCTAGGAAAATGTTTTGTTTTTAAAGTCATAAGATATACTTATCTTGAAATCTATTTTTAGAATTCAATTGAACATATTCCAATACTGCCTTCGTGTTTCATTTTGATTTTTTTCCCTATTATATCCAAAATTTTGAAAAAATAAAAAAAATTTTTACTCTTCTGTATTTTTGTATCTTCGAGTTTCTCTGTTCTAAACACTGTCTCTTGAATGCCGTGAGATCTAGTTGGATGATAAAAAAAATCGTTAAAAATATATATTTTAATATTTTTTTCTCTTTAGCAGGGTTACGTTTTTAAAAATATATACCATGAATTTTTACTATTTTCAAAGAGTGTAAATTTACAATTCATAATTATTAACATTTTTTAAAAAATTGACGATTTTCATAAAAATCTAGTCTTGCACCCCCTTGCAAATATTCCTGGGGCGCCCATGATTTGTCCCTCCTTTCTAATGCAACCCTTCCCCCGTTTATCAATTTCAGGCCTACACAATATCCCTCCTACTCTTACTATCGCATTGTTATAATTCACTTTCTAAACGATTAAAATCTAAATCTAAATGGAAAAATGTGTTGGAGTTGGAGATTGTGGCATTTGTTGTCGCTGGACACCAAAGATTTAGATATTAATTATAATAAAAGTTATTTATTATAAAATATTCTTAAAGCAATGCCTTTACTAGAATCAAAGGCATCTATTTTTAAATATAAAGCTTTTCATATTAAATGTACTAAATATTGAGAGTCGTTTACCTCAGACAAATGCATAACCACAAACGAAATGTCATCGATTCATCATTGTGTAATATGAGTCAGAGCAAAACGTGCTATTCGTGAGATTTCTACCCTGTGGCACTTCGTACATGCTATGAAGCATCGAATTAAAAATACGAATTTATGATAACGTTATTCAATGCCACGTTTAGAAATAGAAAAGCATTCTTAAAACATTCAGCCATCCTTTCCTTTGCATGAACTTCACTTGCTAAAAGAAAACGGATTTTCTGGGAATTTTCTGCTAATCCTTCAGACGCGACTCTGTACAGTCGAGTCGAGCTGCATCTAAATTATTACAATAAAAATAAAATTTAGTAATTGCTAGTCAACTTTGATTATTAATTTTCTTAATTGTAAATAAAATGAATGATGTCCAAAACCAAATGAAAATAGGATTTCTACGGCAGGTAAAAAAAGTCTCCGATAAATAACAAACCTGTTGCACAATGCACAAATGAGGGGGGAAAAAACGCTCAAATCAACTAAATCTGACGATCTTCGAGTGAGGTACATCCACAGGAGTGAAATTCAAAAAAATCTAAAGCGTTTCTATGGTAACAACTGCCAGTATGGAATCTCCCTCCATGCTATATGGATACAGCAGCGTTGTGACAAAATGCAGCCTGTTACGAACTTTCCGACTTCGGCTGTACTTGTGAATTCGGTTTGTGCGTGATTGGCTCGTGTGTGAGTAAATCGGTCGGATGTGGGTGGGAGAGAAACGAGCATTTCTTAGAATTTTCTCCGCCAAACGGAAAAGTTTCCGTGATAAGTTTACACATGTGTTTTCTTGTTATTTCTTTCTTTAATTCTAAAACTTATAAACGAACCATTTTGAAATATGGAGCCCCGTTATAAGTAAATTAAAATAAGTTACTTTTTTCTATTTTCTTTCTTGAATCTTTTTTTTAATATTGAAAGGAAACTTTGAGTTTGAGTAATTAAGATTATAAATTTTCCATTTATGAAAGAATGTGGGAAATGGGGGAGGGGAGTCTCTGTTCCGGCTGTACTAGCATTTTTTACCACTGCCGCCACTGCAATCAATAGCTGTAAATAGTCGTAAAGCCGAATAAGAGTTAGAATTAACCCTCAGAATAATTTTGTTGATTTAATTAAAAAAAATTAACTATTTAGTGTTATCAACGAAAGAACATAAACAATTAAATCACAAGAAATCGGCACTTTTGTTTTACTTTATCAAATCGCACCTACAAAAGTAAATAACTAGTTTCTTAGTAAACACTATTTTCTTTTGTTGGTGTGATTTGATATCAGATAAGAATAATGAGTTTTTGTTATTTACTTCTGACGATTGATTAGAAGAATTTGCTGTGAACTTGTACGTTACCGATTTTTTTCGTAATTTATCTTTTCTTTTGTTGTATAACATTCAAAATACTAATCAATATTTTTCAATGCTATTTTTTAATCTTGAAATGTCATTTTCTAGAGAAAGTTTATGTTTGTATGTATATTTGTAAGGACATAGAATTATCAAAAAATATTATTTGTTTTGTATATTTTTCTTAATTGGGAACGAAGTTTGCATACATTTTTTCACCTTGTTCGAAATTGTTGCTATATAATTTTAACTCAACTATAGTTAAAATTCAATAAATAATGTATTGAAATAAAAAAAAAATTAGTTCGTACCTTTAAAATGAAGAATAGTCAAGTTTCAATGCGTTTTCGAAACTTGAGATAAATAGGGTGATGCTTTGACCGAATTTTGTGAAATTATTATAGCTGTAACATTGTTAAACGGACAATAATTATTCAAATAAAAAAGGTTAATTATATAATTATCTATTAGAGTTATTAAGGTCAAACCTTGAAGGTATTTCAAATTTTATTAATATTTTTATCATCATAAAACTATAACTTATCTCACACGCAATAGAAAGTGAAAATTGTCAGGTTATCTGCAGCTTTGTTATAAATTTTTTAGGTTATATTCCAAGATTATATCTTGGATGATTCTATAAAATATAAAGTCAATATAAAAGCATAAAAAAATTTACAAACTGAAATAAAAAGATCATATTGTGTAGATGTAGAAATAGAGTTTAAAATTTTTTTGTTACCATCATCCAATCAAAAATACTTGATGATTCAGAATTCTGCAAAAAAAAAGCTCGTCGAAATGACTTTGAAACTCCCCAAAAACAACTAGACGTTAGTAAAAAAAATTGTCAAATAAAAGGTTCAGCCAGAAAAAGTTATGAAATTTAATATTTGCCGCCAAGTAGCTACGTTAAATTTCTTCTGGATGCTGGTACAAAATGAATTAAATTGGAGTTCCTGTAGAGGAGTAACCCCCTAGGCAGATAGTACTTAGCGGGCTAGAGTTATTTAGAAGTAATCTCATTTCATATGTTAGAGCTACTTTTTATTCAATGCGCTGAATTGAGATTACTTCTAAAATAACTCGAGTCTTGTCAAGTTCTTATAGCCTTTTTTTTTTTTTTTTTTTTTTTTTTGTAGATTTGTTGCGTTGTAATATTCGAGATGAGTAAAATCGATTATTGACGTTTAGAGATGTTTTAGACTGATAGTCATTCCTCGTTTTAAAAGAAAAATTGCAGGAGTGACAATAACATTACATTCACATAAGACACTTTGTATTTAGAGCGACAGTAAAAATCTTGATGCAGTATTGTAGAGAAATTTAGGTATGCAATCAAAATCCGATTTGTTTCCTTCAAGTAGAAATCCTCTTAAACGCAACAAAAAGAGAGTTTATTCAAAATTAAAAATATGTACCTACTAGTTCTAACTTGAGTAGAAAAACATGTAAATATACACTAAAAAAAAAAATAATAATAATAAAAAGTTAGTATGACGCACTAAAAAAATAAGTACTTGCTTTCTATATGAAATAATTGAGGATTACCAGCTTAAACAAAAAATGTGTTTTAATATAACTTTCACTTTAAGTTTGAAAAATAACATTTCTTATAATTTTTTAGAGAAACTTACGCAAATTTCAATACTGCAGTCATTAAAATAGCAGGTTAATGATCAGAATGAACATGGTTCAAAACCAACCAAGAACCTTGATGTGTTAAAACTTTATTTAAAATGGAAGTGGATTTCTCAAAGTTGAGACACGTGTTTTCAGAGCTTTGATTAGCATGAAATTTTAATTGAAAAATAAGTCAAATTTAATTGAGAAATAATTTAAAGTAACGTCACTTCTTGAAATTGAGCAAAAGAATAAAATCCGAAATCCATTGACCCTTTTTAATCAGTCATTACCCGGACAAAAAAATTTTAACTTCCGGAATCATTTCTGTCTGAGGATACAGACCTTCGCACGTATTAAAACATACAAAAGGGCTTCCTCTAGTTAAACTCAGAAAAATTTTAAAAAATAAATAAAAAAAGGAAGAAGAGTCGGAATATATTACAACGTTTAAAGTGTAGACTTAGCTAAAATTACAAAATATCGGGATCATTTCCAGGGGGAGGAGCGGTGTAGAAACCCTCGTACGCATCAAATCATACAAAAGGTTCTACCTCTAATCAAGCTGAGAAGAACAAATAGAATGTCCAAAATATATTAAATAGTATTAGCAGTAGGTCTGGCTAAAGTTTTGGTCACAATCAGAAGAATCAGAAGAGCAAAATTTCGGTAACTTCAATGATTTTCTCCTATTCCCTCTTTCACTCTTAACAATTATGTAGTTATTTTTCTCTACACACTCAGGGCCTCACGATGGAGGGAAAAATAATCAGGGTTTTAGCCATAATATAAGATGAGTTATGAAGATCGAAAACCGGCCTAAGCGTGGTCAGTATAATATACACTTGCAGATTCTGCCACTTTTATATCGGACTTACCGGCGGCACTGCCTCGATTCTAGATTTGACCTGAATACAAGCGAATACGTGAAAAATAGTTTTAAATATTTTTTTTTTTTCTGAAACCGTACAATTTCTTCCTTCTTCTCGTGTATTCAAGTCAAAATTCAGATCAGCCAGTGTGTTTTTTTAATCGCTTTTTGAAAGTGAAACTTTAGTTATAATCTCCCTATATAACGAAAGTAAAGTTTTCGATTTTTAAATATATATGTTACTCGTTTTGTTGCGATTGCTTTTTAAACTATGCAATATCTTTTGTGACATAATCACTAAAAGTCAACTCATTGAAATGGAATGGTCCACTACATATTTTGCCGGAAATTATCGCATTTAAACCTATGATGTCATCTGATATCACCTTTAGGTACCAGCAATTTTGCTCTTTGATTTACCTTTATCTCGACTTCCCGAAAGAGATATGCTATAAGCTATTTTTGCTTTTGTTTAAACAAACAAAAATACAGCAAAAAAATTACCAACAATCGAGTGTTTTGAAGCGCGTATGTAAGTACAGTGCCTAAATGGGTTGATTACAGATCGATGTTGGTATGTCGGAAGATGAATGACTGACAGGAATTGCACGAACCCATTTTTATTTCGTTCACTTGAACCTATTCTGTGAAACTTGAACTGGTGGCTGAAATGTCTTCTAAAGTCTATCGGTACGACTTAGAGTTACAGTAAGTGATAAACTTAATTTTTATAATATAAATATTCAAATTCAAGAGTCTATTTAATGTAGGTGAAAGGACGAGAAAGCTATGTGCTAAAAATTATATAAAACCTATTTTAACTTATAAGGAAAATCTACTTTTACAATTGAAGTATTAATTAATGACTTCTTTACTGATAATCTTAGTGTTCTGGTGAGAGGAAAACTATTTTAATAAAACACATTATGTGTATCGAGGGATTTTGAGGGTTAAACTGAACGAACATTGCTTAGTCTAGATGGAATTTTTTTAAATGTGGAATGTGTTCAAAATTAAATGCCTCTTTCTTACTTAGGATACTTCTATTCTGTTGAGGAAAGCGACTATAATAAAACAACTGAATTGTATCGGAGTATTTTAAAGAGATTGAACGAACCTTGCTAAGCTTGGATAGTATTTCTTTGAATGTACATGGTGTTCAATATTAAGTTGGACATCTTTACTGAAAATGCTCTTGTTTTTTTAAGAAAAAATTATAATCAAACATCTTATCTGTTTAGGAGGATTTTAAAGAGGGGTTAAAAAGGGAACAAACTTTGCTTTGACTGGATGGCACTTCTTTGAGTTTATACAAGGAGCTCATAATTAAAGTTATCCTGCTTAATATAAAGTCATCTGTAGCCTGTAATAATCAAGATCTTCATAAAATGTGTATAAGTGCTACTGAGGTCAAGGGGAAATTATATCCAAGGAAAAACAATAAAATCAGTTTAAATTTTGGTCACAGATATAAATTTGGCAATCTAAAACCTTATATGCAAGATGGTTAACTTAATCGGTAAAGCTGTAAGTTATGTTATGGACCAAAAAGACTTATTAAGTTTAAAATAACTGTTTTATAATTGTTGCCTTTGATTTTGTTTTGAAGTGTTTGTTAATTTGTGAGAATTCAAACTATTTTATATCAAAATTTAAAATAAAAGGAATTATTTTTTCATGATAATAAGGAGCCGGTAAAGAAAACTTTATGTTCTGTTGATTTCTTCAGGTCATAGACGCCTCTTAAACAGGCCAATTTTAATTTTGAAACTTTGAGCACACAATATTTTTTATGACGTCATGGTTAAAATTATAAAAATACATTTATTGATTAAAACTGGAACTAAATTATGTCATTGATAATTATCAAATTTTAGTAAGATCCACATAGTATTATTTTGAATGGTATGAAAACTTTAGAACACCGCATGGCTTACAATTTTTGGAATTATTTCAGTTACTATATTTTAGAGAAGTACATTTTTTAAAACGAATTGCTGTTAAATCTCTCATATGTTAACATTGCTGTTATTTATAATTCTAAAAGAGCAGATAATTTTTATATATAAGCATATTGTTATTATATTTGATAGATCTTGCAATTTAAAATATGTTACATTAGATTTCAATTTTACAAACAATTTGACACTAAATATTCGAAAAATTTGAATGGTATTAATAGATTGCTACTAAATCTCAAAGAAAATATTCAAATTGGTTATTAAAAGACTTTATTAAAGTGCGTAATTGAAGAAACAATATAGTACTAGATATGAGAGAAAATATTCGAAACTTATTCTAAAAACTTCATAGGAACTACAATTTAATTTAATGAATTTTAATAAGTAATTAAATAAACTTAGGATAATTAATCAGCAGGAATAGTTTCTCTTTATTAATGTTGTTCGAAAATATGTCATTCTGGCCTTGGGTTTGCGAGAGACTTTCAATACTTATCGATGTCAAAAAGCATTAAACCCTATCAATATAAAATTAATATATACATCAATAAAGTACTTCATTAAAATTCGTAAAAACATGAATACTTAACAAGGTATTTGTAAAGTAACGAAAAGTAAGAACTACTCTTACTTGACCTTCGAACACTGTTGCCAATACAAGAAACAATCATAAAAGGGAAAACATGACTTACTTAATTCAATTTTGACACCTAAAATAAATATTTCTTGTAGCTGGTGGTATTCTCCTAATAGAAAGAATCTCAGATATGCGTATTCTCACACGCCGCGTATCCCATACCCAAACACTAGACGCCTAGTGTTCCGCATCCGAACGCTGAAAATGACGGAACTCACATTTAATATTTTTCCACTAGCAAACTTCGGGTAGGCAGATCAACTAAATATTTTCTGCGCCAAATGCCTGAGCCGGAATTCGAATATCAAAATTTTATTCCAGTGCCAAAACAGCTAAGCTATGTTGACCACAGGTTATGTTCCAGCAGGTTAACATAAGGCTAATATTTATCAGATGTAGTGTTTTACGATTAGGTCGATTATTAATACGTTCGTGTATTTTAAAATAAAATAGATCGATACATTTTACATTTTTAATTGTTAAGTAATAGTTTACTACTTACCAGATATTTCGAACGAATGGAATCAAAGTGAGATAAGTATTCTACCCCACTTTACTAGTTTATGGATAAAAATCATAACAAGTTCATGTGACATATTTAATGAGAGCTATTATTTTATTGCTATATATAAGCGAATATAACATTTTTTAAATATTCTCTAGTCTGAAACTTTATTTTTGTACCAAACACAGTATAAGAAAAAAAAGTTTTTCTCTAACACGAAAATTTTTGTTTAATCTTATTTGTCTGTGTAAGAGATATTTTACACTATGTATGTGTCAAATTTGATTCCATTAGTTCTATGTAGTCCAATGAATTCTATGTCCATTGACTTATTTTTCAACTTTTCGTGAGTTCAGGAAGGCCAATAGGCATTAAAGTAATTCTATAAGTACTCCGTTTTTGACCTCTGTAATGTACGGAACACTAATAAATTGATATTTTTAATCAGATTTATCTATTTATTTAAATAATTCTTCCATTTAGCATTTCAAGATTTATTTCCCCCCGAAATAAAAGCTGTTGTAATTCACACAAAAACTTAGTCAAATTTTAAAAATAAAAAAATCTCCACGTATCTTTTTTGAAAACCTTCTTGTTTTCCATTTAAAAATACGAATAAATGTCATTCAGTTAAAATTATTAAGTCTTTATTATCTAAATAAAAATTTTAATAATTAATCAAGATACATTTCAACAAACAACTATTCAAATGTCCGATGCATTAAAGTTCCGATAATTTACCATAAGAATGAGTAATTCAGAAATTTTTCTTTTCCAAAATTTTTTGTACTTGCTTAAAAATATTGAAATATTTGTATTACTTTCAATTACCCGAAATGTAATACGGGATAATGAAAGAAAAAAATCAATGCAAATTTTATCTCTTTGGGCTTTTTAAGAAGCTAGTTTATTATTCCAGTTTTTTGCTACATTTACATATGCCGATATTTTATTCATAGAGGAAATATCTAAAACAAGTGTCATCGAATACCACACAATATGACGCTTACAGCATTGACATAATGATGATACATTGTCAAAGTTTCTTTGAAATGATAAGGGCGCATCTGTGATGTCTCCCATGATTCAGAAAAATGTCAAATATGAAAGGATATCATGAAAGTCTTCTCTGAAAAGTTATTTTGTTTTATTCGTAGAGGATTCTAGAACATTAGCGTTCGCCACAAACTTTTAAAGGCGGGCCGTATGACTTATGCTGAAATTTTCACGGGCCGGATATACCAAAATATGTATTTTTAATTATTATTGATTTAACTTTATACAACATTTCAGAATACTGAAAAAAAAAAAAAATTATCTTAATACAATTGATATTTAATTCTTTTTTTTTTTTTTTTTTTTTTTTCCTTCTTTTTTTTAAATAATAATAAAAAAAAAAAAATAGTTTTCATTATTAGTAAATCAAAGTCTAAAAAGGAAGAGAATCTTTTGTTTCAACGTGACAATATGTGACTTGACATAACTTTTTATAAAAGTATTTAAACCGTACTTCCAGATTATTTCGTTTTAGTCGATATCAGTTGTGAGACGATGGCTGTCGAACTCTTTCAGTTTATTTTTTTGATAAAGTTGGTGTCTTTTGAAGTATTTGCTGCGTCAATTTTAATAAATTGTCCAAATGGGATTCAGTAAAGCTATTCCTATTTTTATTCTTGATGAAAACATCTTTGTTGAAAAATTTCTTAATATAGTTTCTTCAGGCACATATTGTAGAACTCTATCTACATTGTCAACACATATTATTTAGGATAAATTACAGTCATGTGAAATTAAGTCCGTACAGTGAAATTTGATTTTTTTGACGGGTCGCAGAAAAATTTGTCGCGTGCCAAATCTGGCCCGCGGGCCGCGTAGTGGCTAACACTGTTCTAGAAGGATATTACAATTACTACTTTAAAGGTTTTAATTAATGGTTGATGTGTATATTCCACTAAGCTTTAGATGTTTATTATTTTAACTTTTAGTATTTCAGTACCTTAATACTTGTATAGGTATACTTTAAATAATACTTTCAATACCTTTTACACTTTTAATCATTTCACACTTAATACTTTAAAATAATACTTATTTTAGTACTTTTATAATTTAGCACGTTTATTGTTTTATAATTTAATACTTTTATAATTTAGTATGTTTATTATTTAATACTTTTATAATTTAATACTTTTATAATTTAATACTTTTATAATTTAATACTTTTATAATTTAATACTTTTATAACTTAATCTTTTATAAGTTAATACTTTATAATTTATTACGTTTGATACTTTTAAAATTTATCACGTTTGATACTCTTTTAATTTTTACATTTAACTTTTATACTGCATTTAATAATTTTATAATTTATTGCGTTTATACTTTTATACTTAATACTTTAAATAATTTTGTAATTGCATTCAGTAATGTTACAATTATATTTAATAATTTTATAATTACTTTTATTATTAATTTGATAATTTCTTACGGTTATTATTACAATACATTCAACGTTTATTATTAGTTGTTATAATTAAATTTAATAATTTTTCTATTACGTTTAATACTTTTATAATTTAGAACGAAATAATTTAATGCTTTTTCAAATAAGTTGTTATGCAGTATTAGTTTTATATTTCAAATTGAAAATAATTCTGTACTTCAAATTTATCTGCATTGTATTTTAAATCTTGTTTTTATTTATAAATTCATCTTGCACTCTAATCGGTTTTTTTAATATTTAAGAAATACATGAATTTCAAGACATGCATTTATTCCTGGCCAATTTGGATTTATTGCACTAATAAATTTTTTTTTAAAAATCATCATTTCAAAATTCTACAAAATAATATTTTGTAAGTGATTCTATTCACTTTATTAATTGTCATTCCTTATCATATACAATGCCATATTTAGAGTTTTGTAGACTTTGGATAAATGTGAATCCAGTTGGGATATCGATGGTATATATATATATATATATATATATATATATATATATATATATATATATATATATATATATATATATATATATATATATTAACATGTGCGATACATTTTCTGTACGCATGTACAACAGATTTTTTTTCCATGTGTATACATTAATCTTTGCCGGGTTTTTTTCCCACTATTTTATAGTTTTGTAACAGTATTCTTAAATTTCTCAAATGTTATCTCAATGAATAAATGTCTTACTGACTTTTCTAATGACGATTTCTGATATTGTTATGGATGTAGTTTGAAATAAACATAATATAAATTAAAATAAATAAATGTTAATTTCATAATTAAAATGAGTGTGAAATAAAACGAGCGAAGGCAAATGTCCTTCTGTCTGTGTGAAAATTTGGCCCCAGTCATATAATATCGTTAAGCAGAAATCTAAGAGAATTCCTGATAATAAGAACTTTGGGGGACTATTTTAAAATGTTAGTAACTCATGGTTAAACTTAATGCTAGATTATAAGTTAAACAACTTTGTTTATTGGGAAGTATATGTTTAAGTAAACAAAATAATCATTTCCAAAATTCTTTTCGTTTCTTTTCTTCAAAAATATTGAGTCAGAATCCATTGCATAAAAAAAGTCATATCAAAAAATATTTCAATTTCCATAATATCTACTCTATGATAATATTTTTAAGTTCAAACGTAATTTAGAAAGACAAATAAAAGGTTCCAATATACTTAAAATGTCTTTATAAATGTCCCATTTTAATGAAATATTAATTAAATCTTTCATTATCTTTTTTAAAACAATCTTAATATCGTAACAAGAATTCAAAATGATCGAATCAAATACACTTTTTAGAAATTTTATTCATTTTACACCATAAACACACAATTCTTTTTATCACATTTTAATAAGATATATTTTAGAAGCATACACTACAAGCACATTTCAGAAACAATAAAAGACTCCAATGCGCTTCAATTGTTTTATAAACACCACACTTATGTGAAACATTAAATTGATTATTAGCAGTGTCGTTTTTAACGTTTCATAGCTTCGAATTCCTTCAGTAACCTAATGATACTAAAGTCCGTTAGTGAAACTTGAGTATTCAAATTGAAAATGGTTTTTACTCTATCACAATGGAAATATGCAGTCAATGAGTAGGTTTGAGTTTTTATATCATCATTTCTTCATCTTCTTGACCAAATACTATTTATTGATTTTATTTATTTATTTATTTATTTATTTATTTATTTATTTATTTATTTATTTATTTATTTATTTATTTATTTATTTATTTATTTATTTATTTATTTATTTATTTATTTATTTATTTATTTATTTATTTATTTATTTATTTATTTATTTATTTATTTATTTATTTATTTATTTATTTATTTATTTATTTATTTATTTATTTATTATGACAGCCTTCTTGATGTTGTTTACAAACTATTTAAAACAGTACGTCAAAGCAGTATTAAGAAAAAAATTTGAAAACACATTATAAGTTTAATAAATCAACTCCTATTACCATTGGTTTTATTAAACATTAAAGTGAATTTTTTTAAAAATAAGAAAATAGTCAGACTATCCCTGCTCAATACACCGTAACTTAATTTTTCCCATAATTTCTTAAAAAGAATTGTTTTAAAATAATTGAATTTTTACACCAGGTATAACATCGGTAATAAAATACCATTAACAAAATTGAAAGGAAAAAAATAGATAATATTTTTTATTACTATTAATTTCTTTAAAGTTTTTATGGGCTAGCTTGTTAAGACTTTTTTTAAGTACAATAAAAAAGAACTCCCTGATATTTTCCATTAAAGTTTTATTAATGATCTTTTATTATTACTGTTATACATGGTGAAAAAATTTATATACTTTAAAACAATACCTCGGCAGAAAATGTGCCTAAAGGAAAAGAAACATTAGATCTTAGGAGAAAAGACATCTGGTCATACCTCTTCAATTTAGCTTGTTATATGTAAAAGCGTTCTTTTCATGATAGTGATTGTAACAGTTCAACTTATTAATGAATATATTTGTTATTTTAGTATGTTTTTTGTTATAATATGTTTGTTGTACAATTATACGTAGGTTAGCTAGATTACTTTGCGAGTGACTATTGTAATGATTTCATTCTTAAGGAATAACAGTTCCCACGTAGAATTGAACTGATGCTTTGTATTTTAATACTTAAAAAAAAAAATTAATTCTTTAAAAGTTTTAGTTGAATAAAACGCAGGAAACTAGTTTTATTAATTTATTACTAGGCTCTTTAATCATACTTGTAACTCTCGCTAATAATTTAAGAACATTCTGTTACATTCTAGTAATTATATGCTTTTCAAAGTTCTAAGTCCCTTCTATCAAAATAAATATACCCTTCCATTAAAAAAATTTCGCGGAAGAGCGTATCATAAAACAAAAGAATACCCTATTTCTTTGATATTCTTATTGGGTTTCTTAAGACTGACACATTATTCGTTGCTACGGATGTCTTTTTCGACTGAAGAGGCTATTATCTTAACAAGACAGTGGACGAACTTATTGATTCGAGAACTCATTGATTCGTTCTTTAACGTCCACTTAAAGTGTTTTACTTGGCATTTGAGTCGAAACTTTCCAGAAGAATGTTGGTTCATCCACAAGAGAATGTGAATTGTGATGTTCAATCTCAGTTGTATGTCAGTTCGTCAAGTAACCAACGAAATGATCAGCAGGTGTAAGTACTAACTTTTCGTACTGCATAACTTTAAGAAAGGCTACTCATTGAAAAAGATGCCGAGTTGTTAATGACTTTGCTTGTTAATAATTTTATGTATAGCTAATAATTTTCATATAACTTTAAAAACCCAATATTTCATTCAGTCCTATTTGTGTTTAATTAATTATTAATTGGTCATTCATTCCAATACTTTAATTCATTGATCAATGACTCCAATACTTAAAGTGATTGATCAATAATTCCAATCTTAATATATATAAATTACGTGTCACGTTGTTTGTTCCCGATGCACTCATAAACTATATAACTGATTTTAATCAAATTTGGACACCGTGTGCAATTTTATCTAACTTAAGAGATAGGATAGCTTACATCTCAATTTATAGCCACAATATTATTTTATTGCAAATTATTTGTTTATTATTATCTGTTAGCTCCAAACGATTCTAACAGATGGCGCTGTGTTGAAAGTACCAACGTTTCACATAAGCTACAATTTAATGGCATGCGATTTATTACCGCAACTGATTTATTACCGCAGTACTGAAAAATTTATTTTTGTGAATAGGTTTAGTTCTTTATTTCAATATTAATACACGCTGCACCGAGGTAGTGAGCAAAAAATCAAGTGTCTTGCTCAGTCCCGAAACAATTTTCAACATAAGAAGTTTTAGCTTTCGAATTTTATGTATGTCAAACAGAATGTTAAAATTTTAATAGAGATACAGCTCTGAAATTTTAAACATAAGTAGTTTTAGCCATCTATTTAGACTTTTGAAAAACAGAACGTTAAAATTTTAATTAGTTATTTTTTAATTAATTTTCTTAATTAGCAAATTTTTTTTTTACATAACGACTTCTAATAAGACTACAGTTCTGAAATTTTCAACATAAGTAGTTTGGACCTTCTAATTGGTCTTTTGAAAAACAGAATTTTAAATTTTTATTTAGTTCTTTTTTAATTAATTTTTTTAATTAATTAATAAATATTTTACAAAACGATTTATAATAGGGCTACAGCTCTGAAATTTTCAACATAAGTAGTTTTAGCCTTCTAATTGGACTTTTGAAAAACAGAATTTAAATTATTTTTTTTTAGTTCTTTTTTAATTCACTTTTTTAATTAATTAATAAATATTTTACAAAATGATTTCTAATAAGGCTACAGCTCTAAAATTTTCAACACAAATAGTTTTGGCCTTCTAATTGGACTTTTGACAAAAAGAACGTTTAAATTTTTATTTACTTCTCTTTTGATTAATTTTTTAATTAATAAATATTTTACAAAACAATTTCTAATAGGGCTACAGCTCTGACATTTTGAACATAAGTAGTTTTGGCCTTCTAATTGGACTTTTGAAAAACAGAATTTTTAAATTTTATTTGTTTTTTAATTAATTAATTAACAGATATTTTACAAAATGATTTCTAATTGGGCTACATTTCTGAAATTTTCAACACAAATAGTTTTGGCCTTCTGATTGGACTTTTGGCAAAAAGAACATTATAATTTTAACTGTTTTTTTAATGAATTTTTAATTAATATTTTCACAAAAAGTGACTTCTAATAGGCCTAGAGCTCTGAAAGTTTCATCATAAGTAGTTTTGACCTTCTAATTTTGCTTTTTACAAACATCACGTGTTAAAATATTCTTAAAGGAGTGATGTGTTAAAATTACTAACGGGGCTTTTTTTTTTTTATTGTTTCTCGACAAGGGAGGAGCTTCTAATATTAAGGCTTTCCTTACAATTAGTTTTTAGTCTGTGAAGTGACCTTACGCTTACGCAGCAATGAACCTTTCATCGAGCAATAACATAGCCGGCCACGTGTTATTTAGACTGAAGTATAAACTCAATTCATATTACAGTAAAAGTAATACAGTGGAATTCTTCTTGCTTTTAATTATTAGTGCTTAATTGTTCAAAAATCTTTAATTAAAATATATACATGTAAGTATTATCACATAGTTCATACCTGGAATGCCACCACATAATCTTTGATTAAAGATTGGTTCACCTATTATTCTCCTGCGTAATTTGAATCCACCTTGATTATGCAACGGTACGCGTTTGGTCATCAAAAAGATCACCGGAAATATACTTGAAGCTACCATTTTAACTCGAAAGTTTAAAGGAGAAGTGGTCCTGTTGCCACGTATTCCGATGATACCAACAGAATATACGATACCCTTCAAGAGGTTACAGTTTCCAATTCGTTTAGCTTTTGCCATGTCTATAAATAAGTCTCAAGGCCAAACAATGTCCATTGGTGGTTTAGATTTGGAAAATCCATGTTTTTCTCATGGGCAACTATATGTTGCATGTTCACGTGTAGGAAAACCGTCGAATCTATTTGTGTTAGCTAGAGACAGGTTAACCAAAAATATTGTGCACCGATTAGTGCTAAACTAAATTGAAATTAAAAGTATTTATAATTCAAAATAATAAACATTATTGTTAAAGATTTGAAACTATCTGCCTTACCTACCTCATTTATAAGTTTAAGTGTCACGTGTTATTTACTAACAACTTGGTAATGTATTCATTTGTTGCAAACTTGAATACAAAAAATAAAAAAATTTAAATTTATTTCTTTTGTATTGATTTTTGCTCAATATCAACGGTAGTAGAACATCAATCATGGAGGTCGCCATGTTTTTTTACAAATAGCATCTGTGTAAAAAAGCATGGTGGTCCCCATGACTGGTGTTCTACCGTTTCCCTTGAATAGTTTACTACTATGTAATATAACAAAAACCTTAGCCACAGCAACGCGTGGCCGGGTCTGCTAGTACTTTAATATATTTATCAATAAATGGTTTCAATTAATTAATTTATTGGATACAATATGGATGGATCCAATACTTTAAATTATTGATCAATGATTCCAATACTTTAATTAATTGATCAGTGATTCCGATTCTTTATTGGATTCATACTTCGCACTATTTCATGGTTAATTAACACTGAAATCAAATTTCATTGCAATCATGTTTGATTCACAATTTATGCTACATCTTTACCCAGGTTCCGCGATAATTAGATATATCGCCTCGCAGTCAAGAGGTCACGGGATCGAACCACCTCTTGGAAATCAACAGTCTCTGTTTTCAAAAAGAGTAGACACGGCAAGGATTTTGATAGATAGTCTCACGTCGATTGTTGGACTATCTTTTGGGAAATTACGGGTTTTCCCCCATCTGTGATGCAAATGCGGGGTAGTTTTCTCCTTAAAAATCCACTCGGGAAGGGGTTTCCCTATTAACACTGGGACTACTTTCAGTAGTCCAGTCTCTAATACATCCATAATGATTCTTCCATCCCAAAGAATTCCATTATTTGATGCATAATTATCTTGAATATTTTAACTGTTAAATTTTAAAAAGGGAATATCCTCACTTCGTCACAATAATTCGTCTTTTGTATTCATTATAGTCTGCCGTAACCAAAGCTGCACACGTGATGTCACATAGTATTCTGTTAACATTCACCAAAGCAAACTTATATAATATAGCTTATTTAAGTCCAAACTTATTTGAGTTGGCTAAATATTGCTAATGACTGCGTGAATCTTTTACATTTTGAAACTTTATTTCTTAAAGAAGGGAGGGGAGACGTGGAACTAGAATGCAAAAACAAACTCTGCTAATGGTAAAAGGCATTGTCAATTGACGGGGAAAACATTCAAAATTTAAACTATGAGTTTGTGTAGCAATAAGGGATTCCGTCAGCAATCCACAAGCAAAGCACAGGAATTTCGTTAGAAAGTGGTTTTAAGTGGCATTAAAGACTTAATGTTATCATATAAGCATGTTTCAAAAGTTACTCAAAATAAATATCATAAACTATAACTTGTAATATTTATTAAATAATGAAAATCATTAACTTTTAACCATATATTTGTTGTTTGCAGTATTTAAATATTTACTTATTGTATCGAAGGGTTTTATAATTATTTGACAGGATCGAGAATTTTAAAAAAAAATCTTTCTTAAATCTTTCTTAAATTATGTAATCTATTTATTTAATAATCATCCCATTGATATTTTCTACTTGCATTCAAATTTCATCTTGTCCAAATACAATTCTGTATCCCACATCATTAAATTCCTTTTCTGTACTCAATAGCTCTTCATTTTTTTCGATTAAATCTTTTTTTTATATACTTTACAAATTTATTGTATTCATACTTGACTACACTCAAACTTAATTCAGAATTGAATTACTTTTCATTTCTCACCATTTACATACTCAAATGCTTAAATTCGACAAAATACGTATATTCATACCCCCTAATGACAGTTTAATATTATTGAGTCAAACTTCTTTCACACTTAATGCAGTTGGTTGAATGAATTAGATATTTTCTATTGATACTACAGTTACGCTAGGATTATACTGCACTGGTACACCATTAGGAAAATATCCATACTACTAAGTTTTCCATCATAATCTAAAAGAGATTATAAGCCACAATAACCGATGTTCCAACTCTCTTTGAAAGCACAGATTGTACATGCGATGCATTAAACCTCCGAGCCGTAAGTCCGGCTGAATCTTATTCAAATACTTACATTATTCAAATTCTACCGAATCTTTTCTTAGAAACTTGTTTCATCTTCAAGCATGTTACATTTGTAACTTCCTAGCCGAAAGTTCATTCTTTGAAATTATTTTGCGGAGTGTTCTGATTCATTCATTTCAGCTTTTTATACTTTTCTATCCTCTTCTTTTGGTATCCGAATTGTTATTGAGCATATCCTTGTTTCAATTCATTCGGTGTAATAGATTTTAGCTACAAATTGCAACTGTAACTGTACGCATCCTGCTTTTTTTAATGGTATTTTTGTTCTCTTCTGAGTCACAGCACTTATTCTATTGAAAATAGTTGTGAACGCATTAATCTTTTTGAGTAAGTTTTAATAGAGCACACAGAGTAAAGTGGATGGAAACTTACAGTTAACTTTCCACATGTGTATAAACACGAGATTATTTGCACAAGAGAAGTAGATCGCTCGTGTTTGCTTCTTTTTCTTTGAATTTTACCACTTTTCCCTACTTAATTTTGCTGAAAATCGTTATCATAAACTGCGAGCAACAAAAAAAAATTAAATGCACGTAATAAACTGATCTGGAACATCCAGCGTGTGAATACTGTTACATTTTTTTTTCCCCAAAGCCAGGGCAATTTCTTAACTCAATATAGCTTTTATATTACCCTATTAATTGATTTGACCACATTTATTTATTATTTTCAAAATATTCGTGGGCACAATTATCTTCAAACAGGCTGGGAACTCTCGCATAAATATTATTATAAACAATTTTATAAGTTGTGGTAAAATTGAATGTATGGAATGAAGTTATGGTAATTCCCTCTACATTAATTAGTCGTACCATCTAAATTTTGGCTCAATTACAATATTAATGGTCTTACAATGATTGTAAAACTGACTCCTATATATTGGAGATACAATAAACAAATTCAAAGTATTCCATTTTAACCACCAGTTTCCTTTAGTGTTATTGATTGCAGTTATCCTATCATTTTGAGTGTATTTATTATAAGCGGAAACGATGTACAAATAACAGTATCAAGGTTGACAATATAAAATAACTATGTTGATAATAAAAACTAAAGGTATGAGGATGGAAGATGGCTGTGAAAGTACACTCAAAATAACATGTAATAAAAAATTAGCAAATACTTATTTGGCTTTTTTTTTTTTTACAATTCTTAAATCGGAGTACTAAATCTGTATAAAATATTAATATAGCTGTTGGTTTCAGATAGTAATTTTGAAATAGTTGGCAATAGCAACGTTTGTTTCTCATTGGTTTTTTTTGTGAAAAGAAAAGGTAATTCCCACGAGAAATATGTCTATAATTAGATGGAGAATAACTAAACATTTCACTTCGTTTACATTTTTTTTTTACTGAATTGATAAATGTAATTTACATTTGTTTCAGAAAAGGCTGGTATAAGTTTTAAAAAATGTAATTTCACAATCAATTAACAAAAGCATAATTAAATATACATATTCACTTATAAAAAACAAATTTAAATATAAAAAAAATATATAATTGTGCTTTATAATAAATTCGTATTATTAAACTAACAAATGTTCAGTTGAAATAAAAAAATAGCGTTTTTAGAGACTAAAATTTTTTATAAGAATAGCTAAATTATCGCTAATTTATCAAATTTTGGTAAATTTCGATGTACTGCAAATATTTAGACATGATGGTAAGCTTGGAGACAATTTTAGTAACAAGTATAGTTGTCAAATTCCGAACTTTCGGCTAAGAACGTTGACTTCATAAAAGCAGATTGATGATCATGGCCACTGTATAAGTGTATCACTGTCTTCACTATTATACAATTTAAAACTACATTTTAAAATTACTTAAATACATTACTTGGAAATAAAAATAAGACACGGCAACGGAAAATACAATTAAAACTGATTGACAATGCATTCTATCATATTTTGGGGCTGTAACTATCACTAAAAGGTAACTTTTAAGGAATACTAATAAATCAACTTGCCGTCATCCAATCGCATTTAACCAATCATTGAAGAAACTCTTTCTTGTTTCCAAAAATTGTTTTAATCAGAATAAATAAAAGATAATTGGACGTGAATGCATAAATTTATTATAGAATAAGTCCAGTCAATTAAATTTTGCGTTGCGTAGTAACGTTGTAAGTGAAAGAATTTTAACCGATCATTGCTGAATTTTTTTAATATTACCAAAAGTGTTTCAATAAATAAATAAATAATAAAATTGTTTTAATCAGAATAAATAAAAAGATAATTGGAGGCGAATGCATAAATTTAGTATAGAATGAGTCCAGTCAATTAAACTTTGCGTTGCGTAGTAACGTTGTAAATGAAAGAATTTTAACCGATCATTGTTGAATTTCTTTAATATTACCAAAAGTGTTTCAATAAATAAATAAATAAATAATAAAATTGTTTTAATCAGAATAAATAAAAAGATAATTGGACGCGAATGCATAAATTTAGTATAGAATGAGTCCAGTCAATTAAACTTTGCGTTGCGTAGTAACGTTGTAAGTGAAAGAATTTTAACCGATCATTGCTGAATTTCTTTAATATTACCAAAAGTCTTTCAATAAATAAATAATAAAATTGTTTTAATCAGAATAAATAAAAAGATAATTGGACGCGAATGCATAAATTTAGTATAGAATGAGTCCAGTCAATTAAACTTTGCGTTGCGTAGTAACGTTGTAAATGAAAGAATTTTAACCGATCATTGTTGAATTTCTTTAATATTACCAAAAGTGTTTTAATAAATAAATAAATAAATAAATAAATAATAAAATTGTTTTAATCAGAATAAATAAAAGATAATTGGACGCGAATGCATAAATTTATTTTAGAATGAGTCCAGTCAATTAAACTTTGCGTTGCGTAGTAACGTTGTAAGTGAAAGAATTTTAACCGATCATTGTTGAATTTCTTTAATATTACCAAAAGTGTTTTAATAAATAAATAATAAAATTGTTTTAATCAGAATAAATAAAAAGATAATTGGACGCGAATGCATAAATTTAGTATAGAATGAACCAGTCAATTAAACTTTGCGTTGCGTAGTAACGTTGTAAGTGAAAGAATTTTAACCGATCATCGTTGAATATCTTTAATATTACCAAAAGTGTTTTAATAAATAAATAAATAAATAAATAATAAAATTGTTTTAATCAGAATAAATAAAAAGATAATTGGACGCGAATGCATAAATTTAGTATAGAATGAGTCCAGTCAATTAAACTTTGCGTTGCGTAGTAACGTTGTAAGTGAAAGAATTTTAACCGATCATTGTTGAATTTCTTTAATATTACCAAAAGTGTTTTAATAAATAAATAATAAAATTGTTTTAATCAGAATAAATAAAAAGATAATTGGACGCGAATGCATAAATTTAGTATAGAATGAGTCCAGTCAATGAAATTTTGCGTTGCATAGTAACGTTGTAAGTGAAAGAATTTTAACCGATCATTGTTGAATTTCTTTAATATTACCAAAAGTGTTTTAATAAATAAATAATAAAATTGTTTTAATCAGAGTAAATAAAAAGATAATTGGACGCGAATGCATAAATTTAGTATAGAATGAGTCCAGTCAATGAAATTTTGCGTTGCATAGTAACGTTGTAAGTGAAAGAATTTTAACCGATCATTGTTGAATTTCTTTAATATTACCAAAAGTGTTTTAATAAATAAATAAATAAATAATAAAATTGTTTTAATCAGAATAAATAAAAAGATAATTGGACGCGAATGCATAAATTTAGTATAGAATGAGTCCAGTCAATTAAACTTTGCGTTGCGTAGTAACGTTGTAAATGAAAGAATTTTAACCGATCATTGTTGAATTTCTTTAATATTACCAAAAGTGTTTTAATAAATAAATAATAAAATTGTTTTAATCAGAATAAATAAAAGATAATTGGACGTGAATGCATAAATTTATTATAGAATGAGTCCAGTCAATTAAATTTTGCGTTGCGTAGTAACGTTGTAAGTGAAAGAATTTTAACCGATCATCGTTGAATTTCTTTAATATTACCAAAAGTGTTTTAATAAATAAAAATTGTTTTAATCAGAATAAATAAAAGATAATTGGAAGCGAATGCATAAATTTATTATAGAATGAGTCCAGTCAATTTAATTTTGCGTTGCGTAGTAACGTTGTAAGTGAAAGAATTTTAACCGATCATTGTTGAATTACTTTAATATTACCAAAAGTGTTTTTATAAATAAATAATAAAATTGTTTTAATCAGAATAAATAAAATATACTTGGATGTGAATTCACATTTATTTTTAATAAATACATTTTGAAAGGTATATTACAGCATATTTTGCTAATAAGGATGTTTTTAATATTTAAAATTAGATGCAAACACGGAGCACACGCTGTTTACAGAATCAGCGCTGTGTTAACGAATATAAAAATTGACAATGCATATAAAGGCTTTTTATTAAAAACTTTATTTTTATGGGTTATATTATTTTTTTACTAAGTTAAGGGAATTAAAAACTTAATTTCTAACTTTCCAGACCATTATATATACCTGAATTTTTGTTAGAAACCAATTGTTACAGAACCAAATACACCTTTCCGATTTTATTCAGTTCTTGTTTAGGAAAGGAAATTATTATAGTTCTAGTTTATTCAACAATGGAACTTTTGCATCTTATTTATTCAACTTGAGATATTAAGTTAAAATACGTAAAAACGTCGGGGTCTATTTATGGGAAGAACGTCATACTTTTCGAATATGATGGACATTTAGAAAAACTAATAAATGTGTATTAATAAGAAAAAAGTCAACCTCCCCTCTATCACATGTACAATATATTTTCCGATTACCAGAAACTTTTGACAAGTGAAAAAAAGCATTTCATTTCTACTCAAGTTTGTCTAAGGCTACATATAAGATAAAAAAAAATAAAAAAGCATTTCTTTATAATAATTTTAATCAATTTTCGTATATTTTATATTTAAATTGTCATGGGCACAAACAATTTTCTTCCCAGAAATGTATTATAATATAAATTTGTACAATCTGAATTTGCTAAAAGTATTTGCATTTTGTTTTTTTCTAACAATGTTTACATTTTATAGATCTCCATTTGGAGTGCAGAAATGGGAAGTAGGAACAAAAGAAGACACTCACGTAAGGTATGAATTAGCAAGTATAAAATACAATTTAAACAGGATTTCTTGTACGTACAACCTCAACTCATAGGTGCATTTGAATTGGACTACTATAATAAATTCATACTAAAAATGCCTTAAATATATGCAAAAGAAAAATTGTTTTATTGAAAATAAAATTAATTCCTAAATGTGAAAAAGTATCAAGTCTTATCAAGGACAACGCGAACGAGGGGTGAAGGGGGCATCTCCCCCCCCCCCCCCAAAAAAAAATCTTAAAAAGTTTAACAGTCGGCAAATTTTCGAAATTTTATCGAGCCCTTTTTTTAAAGTTGATCCACAATAAATTCGAGTTGAATAAAAAAATTATAAATAAAAAAAAAATATATCGAACAAAAAATATTAAGAATACCGACCCTAGTTTCACAAATCGTCATTTTTACACTAGAAATCTATTATTTTCCCGTATACATTGATGGACTGCGTACACAAATATAATAGGTATCTAGCGAACACCAATCAATCATTATCTCATCCCGCCAAAGTTTTTAGAAAAAAAAGACGGCACACGGCCAATTTCCAAAATTTCATCAATTCCTTAAAAAGAACCAAAGTGATGGATGTTTTAAAACGTATTGAATAGAAAAAAATATAAATAATTAATATCGTCAATAGTATTACAAAATCCTGATCACAATTCAGTTGGACTGAATTGTGATCAGGATTTTGTTCGGCAATTGGCGGTCGGCAATTTTAAATTGGAGTAAGTATATCCTTTTTTTGCAGGAACATATTAGTTGATATCGTCACTGACAGCTTCTAAATGAAATTAAATATAAACATATCTCCCGTACCCCTTACTGTTGCACAAGTATCAATATACACAAATTATCTACAGTTAATGAATAATTGAGGACTAAAAATGGAAAACGACCTAAGTACCAAAAAAATTGAAAATCTTTCTTTTTACGGAAAAATGTCCTAAAGGCCACGCTAAGCAAAGTGGACAACGCCCAAAGTGCGAACTCCCTTAACAATAATTCAAATTCAATTTTAAATTCAGTCACCTGGTAAGCACCAGGGTGGCCACAAAATTCAGGAAAAAAAGTTCCCTGATAATTCCCTGATTTCCCTGACAGATTTCTAAAAATTTCCCTGAATTTAGGGCAAACTTTTTTTCAAATTTCCCCAATTTCCTTAGGTTTTCCAGATGTCTAGACACCCTGACCAAATAGAACATGTATGCTGAAGAGATAATATGCAATTTTTTAAAAAATAGTTTTGCTGGTAATGAAAAGTTTAAATTATTCCGCCACTTTAAACTTCTAATGGCTTACCACTACAAATCTCCATGTAAATAGCGCCAAATATGGATAAACTTTCCTTAAACAATACAAAAATGCCCTGATTTTCATTAAAATTCAAAAAGTTTCCTGACATTTCCCTGATTTTTTCCAGAATCGGAAAGCTCCCTGACATTTCCCTGATTTCCAGGTTTTCCCGGTTCTGTGGCCACTCTGAGCACACACTATATTCTCAGGAAGAAACTGACAATAATTACTTATTCTTCAAATTAATAGATAACTCTGATGCGTAACAGTAGGTGACATTTTAAGTACGTCAGGTAACGCCTCAAAATCCATGATATGACCATTAAACGTCATTTACATGAAGTGTGTAATTGTACGTCATATGAATTGAAAGTCTTACAGAAAATTTCAAAACATCTAAATTTTAACATCCGAAAAATGCGCCCTCTTTTATCAAATACATACCTTACTTACACCGCTGGTCTGGCGACAAGTTTCAATTTCGAATAAAACTTACTTATTTTTTGTTAAAGATAAAAATAAAAAATACATTTTATAAGGCTATTCAACGAGATTTATTTTTACTTATTACGAAAGTGCAGTTGAGCGAAATGGAAGTAGCGTACAATTCTGTTGAAAAATATTTCTATTACATTTTGCCAAATTATTGCAATTAATGTCAAGTAGAACTCTATGAATGATGTTATATAGTACTTCATTTATTAAATATGTGTAACGGTGTGCGGTAATAGAGAGTCGAACACGGGACTCCTAGATCGGAAGACAGGCGCGCTAACCACTAAGCAAAAGTGATCACTAGTGACCAGTGGTAGAAGTAGACAAACAAATTGGAGGCATGCCCATAAATTGGTGACAAGTGCACCCCCCCCCCCCCCTACCTTCTCTAAACGATAAATGTTAATATTTTGTTAATAAAAATGCTTATATCGTAATACAAAGTAGTATAATACATTTTTATAATAGTATAATACATATACCATAAATAGCTGAGTTTTTTTTTTTTACATTTGGAAACTTTGAATCATTTTTTCACAGTGTCAGTACATTTAAAGGTTAATGTTATTTTTCGTTAGTAATTTTTAGACACATTGGATGTTTTTAAAAGTGAGGGGAGGAATTTTAATGGGTTTAGAAGTGGGGGGATGGGTTTCAGTGGTTATAGAAGTGGGGGAACGCACGGGTATTTTCTTGAAAAGTGGGGTGATGCGTCACCCCGCGTCTACCCATACTTCTAGCACTGCTAGTGAGTAGGTGTTGTATCTGTCATTTGTACACGAGTGTCTGTCATTTGTACAGTGAGTTGCGAAGGGGTGAACGATTGAGTTGCTTGCGTGTGAGTTGAGTGTGTCAGTGAGTCGCCAGAGATGCTGAGGTGGTAATGTGGAGGTCGTGCAATAGATGGTGCCACTGATGTGTTCGAATATTCGGGTCACCATTCTAGCGGTGTGCGCTAACGGGGAGTCAAACCCGGGACTCCTAGATCAGATGACAGGCCCTCTAACCACTAGGCAAAACTGACCATTAGTGCCTAGGTGTTATATCTGTCATTTGTGCACGAGACCACCACAAATGTGTTACCGAAATAATGCATGCCATGTAAATTGGAAGGCAATGTCGTATTTATTGCAACAAAATATTAGAAAAGTAATAAAGCATTAGAAAAGTATTGAAAGGTTTGTTATAATACTATCTAGCAATTATTATAATACGTTAACAAAACGTTTTTAATAACTATTGTATTTTTAAATGCAATTATACTGTCCATGAGCGCCGACAGAATTATTTGCAGGGATGTGCAGATCGCTAACAGGGAGATATAAGGTGATAAAAGTCTTTGTTTAATCTTAGATTTTTCGAAAATGGGAATTGGGCTTCCTAATTTGATGTTTGTTAATAGTTGTACAGAATTTTTTGCTCGAATTGATAATTTACTACCTATATATTTTGTTCTTGTGAATTACTTCTTCCACAATACTTTATTTTTCGAAAGGCAGGAGGGAATGTAAGTGCATGTTTCTTATCTGTCCCTGGCAGTGTCTATATTATAAATATCGCAGTGCTCCGCTTAGGTAATTTTGTGTGATAGCAATAATCTGCCAGGATTTTACAAATAAGAATTTTTCCAGAATTTGTTTGATTAACTTTTTTTACAATTCTAAATTAGAGACACCTATTTGATCAATATTTTTCATTTATTTTATTCTGTGTTGTAATGCGATTTCCACCCACTTTACACGTTTAATTAATTTTTTCGAAACTGCAATTTGAAAATTAAAAAAAAAATGTATTGAGATGGAACCTTTGTACTACTCATGTTACTGAATTGGTTCAAGATTGTGAGAATGCATTCTATCTGAAAGTGATAAATGCCTGCCCTCCCCCCCCCCCTTCAAAAAAAGCACTTTGAAAAATTATCCCCTTTGTTCGGGAAAGAGGGGGGTTATTTATTAAACAAAAATTAAAAATTAAATGAATTTGATAGAACTTTAACTAAAATGCGATGGGAATTTACTTAAAATATGACATTAATTAAGTATTAATGAAATGCCAAAAATATTAAAAACATTAATTAAAATTAATTACACATTAAATAAAATAATTCACAATTAAATTTTTAAAAAATAACAATTAGTTATAAACTCATTAACAATTAATTACGCATTAGTTAACAAATAATTATATATTAACTAAAAAAAATATGCATTAATTTTGCATTAATAAAATTTAATTAATAATAGATTAACTCTTTAATGGATATTTTCTACATTTACAAAGTACTTGTCTTGATTTAGTCGGCAAAAGTATGTCTAACGCCCCCCCCCCCCCTTTTCCCCAATCGAAATTCTTCGCAACGGCCCTGTGTCTCATTGAAAACCAAAAGACCGTGAGTCCTTTTTACGCTTAGCGATTCAAATAGTAATTACCATTGCCACATGTTTTGAACAAACTGCAAGGTAGATACTTCCGAGAAGTATTTTTTTTACTAAATCTATAACTAAGTTTATCTGTTGTGATTTAGTAGAGATGGCATCCAAAGCCATAAAAGGGGCCCCCTTCGTCTACCAAAAGCAAAATATTACGTTTTTTAAAATATGTATAATCATACCCCCTTCAAGAAATTTGGTTAGCCTTTCCCCCGTTAATACAACAAAAGACAAAACCTCTGAACTTTGAAGAGTGAACCTTTTAACAAGCGAAGAGAGCCTATGCTTACGTAGTAATGAACTTTTCAGTGAGCGAAGCAAGCCTGTGGTTACCTAGCAATGAAATTTTTCACAAGCGTAGTGACCATGGGTTTGTTTAGCAATTAATCTTTTAACGAGCCTGGTTCAAGAAGCGTCAAAAACTGAAACTTATGCAATGACAAGTCTTCGTAACTCGGGGCCACGCAGATAGTTTATAATATTACATATTTCAAAAGAAGGGTCGTGTCTCATCGAAAATCCTAAGACAAGGATCCCTTTTTAAACTTAACGATTCAAATATGAATGCTCAAATTACCCCCTTATTTGTTTCTCAAAATTTATTATGCGTTAATGCTAGTTTGGTTCTGAAGTTCAGGCTTAAATTCCTTATCCAGACTTTGTTTTTCTTTGTAGGCGATCGTTGACTCTGAAGGCAAAAGTTGTAATAGGAGTTGCCTTTGTTCTGCTCGTTCTGATTGTCACAGTCGTTGTGATGTGCTTCGTGATTCCAGCCTTATCCAAAAAAAGTTGGATGCCTGCATACGAGTCCTCCTCCAGACTCGGAAAATTTCAATCTGCGGCTGTATCAACAGATGCAGCTCCTTGTGCAGTAATTGGAAAGTGAGATACTTTTTCTCTTGTCATAGTTTTGTTGTGTGTTTACAACTCTGTACAAGTAGCACATGCACTACGAATTGCTTTCATTTCCAGGGACATACTCTACAAGAATGGGTCTGCCGTCGATGCCGCTATTGCAGTTCTTCTTTGTATGGGAGTGGTCAATCCTCAGAGTTTGGGCCTTGGTGGCGGATTTCTCATGTTATTTTATAACCGGTGAGTTTTTCAAATTAAATAGAATCCAAATTCAGATTATCTTACTCGATTTATTTATGGGACCATTTCATCGTGGTTTCATTCAAACGAAAATTTTATACATTTTACAGAAAAGAAAAATATCATAATTCCTAAAAATCGACATTATTTGTAATTTTCATTTACGATCAACTAACTTAGCTTTCAACTATCTGATCTTAATTAAATATAAAATAGAGCAGTTAACTATCAGGGTCTCCATGCCAGATCAGACACATAGCCAGATTCTGTTTGAAAAGTTTCTACAGTGATAGTAGTTTTATTTGAAAAGTTACTAGTCATAGTTGTTTCATTGAATTTGTTAAACTTTAAACTGTGTAAGCTTTAGAAGATAAATTTTTTTATAAACTAAAACAACTTGTTAATAGTCTGATGCTAACAGATATAACACCAGTATCATTTCCAAAATACCTTTAAATTTTTTACTATGTTTATGTTTATAAGTATTACTTCCACCAATGCACTTTAAATTCCAATAACATATCACAGCAATTTAAGAATGGTCATATTGAGTTATTTCATTCAATTACATCAAAATTAACTATTTGTGTACGTATTCGTCACTTTTGAATAATTTAAGTCATCTCTTGTAGCACTGAAAAAGCGGCCTGGTACATGGACGCTCGTGAAATAGCTCCTGCAAAGGCAAATGCAACCATGTTTCAGGGAAATGCAACTTTGTCCCAACATGGTAGGTTGTTACTCCATTTCTTGAATATTTTGAAAACCTTTTCAAAGACATTCGTCATTAAAACTATTTCAGTCTGATTTCCATAATTTTGTCACTTTAACCAAATTATCGACAATAGACAACAAGATTATTTCCTTTATAATAAATTCGGCTGAATTTTAACTATAAATACTTATTTTATATTATCGTTTCCCAAAATGTGGGTCGTGACCATCGATATAGATAAACAACTGGATAGACTGCCTAACGGTGAAGAAACGAGCCTTTTCTCCCGCGGAAGCGAGATGCTTGGATGGAGGAAATTGTATTGCCGATGTGGATTTTCTTCGATCTTTATGATATATTCGCGTTACTTTCGATATTTAGCAAGCAAAAAAAAAAATTAAGAATAAAACATATTTGAAGAAAATAGTTAAACCAATAAATATAACTAATCAAAATAATTCTAAGTATAGAATTTGTATATTTAGAACAAACATTTCAGATTAGTTACTGTCGATATCTGTAAACATGTTTGATCTTTATTGAATCGAATTTAATTCTTTAAATTTTAAATTACATAAATCACATGTTTAAAAAATAAATTATTATCTACAAGTTATAAGAATACAATAAACAAATGAAAATAGACTTTTAAACTAGATTTATTTTAGAAGTAGAAATTAAAAATAATTGAAGAAATACTCTAAACCAGTTGAAAATATGTAATAATTAGATTGCAAAATACAAATTCATACATTCAATACACCAATTCAAAGAACAATTTAAGTTTCAAAGGCCAACTATAATACTAAATTTTTATACTCAATATTATTATATAACTTATGATTTTAAATATATAAGTTGTGAAACTTGTTTATTGCAAGTATTTGGTCCTATAATTTTGAAATGAGAAAAATGTAGATAATTTTATCAAAACTAAATAATTTCAGGCATTGTTCATAATAATATTACAGAAAATTGTTTTTGAGGATTTCAACTTAAAAATCAAATAAATTACTTAGTTTAATAAGCAAAAATTTAAAAGGAGGAAAATTTTTAAAAGTAGTCGGAGAGTTTTTCCCAAGAAAAAAAATGGTTTGTGGTTAATCTAGATCTAAACATTGTTAAAAAGGACCAACTTATTCAGTTTATGCCTGATGGTAGTTTTGTTTCTTTGATGATCTAGTGTTACTCTTTTGGCATTCGAAAAAAGTCTAATATTACCATAAGTTCCGGCAATTAGTTTTATTAGTTGCGTTTGGTGGAGATCCTCCACAACAAATTCACCTTCAGTTGAATGCATAAAACCCAATGTATTCAATTTTTTAACAGTGTTACCCTGTGACAAATACTTAGAAACAGAATAAACAATGTAATCTAAAGGTTTTTCATATTTTTTTTTATTTTTTTTTTTTTTTAATTTGACACATAATGACGAAATAATTTTTTAGTTTGTTGCACAACAAACAATACTCCATCAGAAGCAAATTTTAATCCACCTTTATTTACATTGCATGTAAACGATTTGGCATTTTGATAGTATTGCGTATCATAAGGATGGCTATTGCATTGACCAATTTTTAATTTAGCTTTTGTATACGATTGTAAGAGGAGAGACAATTTATCTCTAAAATTCAAGGGTTATATTTATAAACAGAAATAAAACTGAAATACAAATTGCTTTCCACAGTTTGATTTGACTTCGGATTCCAACAAACAGTTAAAAACGACTTTGTTTTTAAAATAAATACGTAAGTAATTGTATAAATACGTAATAAAATAAATACGTAAGTAAATACGTAAGTACCAGTAATTACCACTGGTTGGTCATAAGTAAATGTTTGGTGGGTCACATCAAAATCTTGACAAAACTTCAAATATGTGAATTTTGAAACATTTCAAACGCTTATAATTGAAAATAATGTGAACATTTCTGGTAGCCTAATTATCAAGATCTCAAAAAAAATTTATGCTTTGAAAAAAAAAAAATTATTACTTCACTGAAGAAATAAATAGCTGCCAAGCGAAAAACAGGATTGCTTATATCTTCCTGTAAAACTGAAAATATTCCATGGGTCGAGGATGAAATGGGTTGCTACAGATCCAACTTCTACAAAGTGAGTCGAAATGTTCCCCTGTAACGCCTGTTCTATATCATATTCACTAGAAAATGTATTCACTCTTTGCCATAAGTTCACAAAATATATCCAAATGACAGTGAAGAAAATCTATGGAATAATTTATTAAACATTAGCTTTATAAGTCTAAAACTAGAAACTAAACTATATAAACAAAACTAGAAACTAAACTATATAAACAAAACTAGAAACTAAACTATATAAACAAAACTAGAAACTAAACTATATAAACAAAACTAGAAACTAAACTATATAAACAAAACTAGAAACTAAACTATATAAACAAAACTAGAAACTAAACTATATAAACAAAACTAGAAACTAAACTATATAAACAAAACTAGAAACTAAACTATATAAACAAAACTAGAAACTGGTTTTCAAACTATCTTAATTTGTCTCGATCTAAATATTTGATTCCTTATATAGTTTTTCGTTACCATATTTTAAAAGTTTTAAATTAATGGAAACATTTTTCTGAAACCCTTTCGAAACCAGTAATGGCGAGAAAATTCTCGGCTTTTCTTTACTTTTCCCTTTATAAACTTCTTAAACTTCAAATTATTGTTGAAAGTTTTTTGGAAAACAAGTAAAATGCCATATCCTGTCATGAAAGACGTTACTTGACTGTTTCTTATAAAAATAATAACTGATAAACTAACATGCTTAACAGCTTCGAATTTGAAGTGTCAAAGTGACATGCTCAATGTGCATTACACATATGACTGTTTTTCAGATTTGAAGCGTAATACGTCCCTTTAATAAAAATGTTTCAGCATTATTTAATGTTTTATAGTAATTGATACGATATCGCAAACAATTCAAGTAGGCATAATAACTACTTTCATGATTTATTACTTTTATTTTGTGAAAAATACAATGCTATACTTAACTAGCTTCGCCCCTTTCTTTCCTTGCTTTAATCGAAGTCTCACGCATTTCTATTACATAAGACACATGCTCTTTAGGTGATTTCTATTATTATTTACTGTTGAAAAAACTTACTTTTGAATAGGATATTCCTATTGATGAAATATCTTTTTGGTAAAATTAGATATTAGTAGAAATACACGCTTGTAACAAACTAATCTAAATTATCAGCATTTCTTACTTTTTTTAAGATTAATTTTTCAATGATAAATGTTTTGCTCTTTAGGTTCACTGCAAAAGCTTAAAAAAATTGGATATAAAAATACCATAGTAGGGGAGGAGATAAAATAATTAAAGTTTATTGCAAGTGAATGGGTGGAAATTATTACTTAAAAATATACTTTTTCACACTCGCACTGTACATAAGACACTGCCAGGAGGGTCAAGGGCCTTATCTACTCTATTTTAAGTGTAGTCTAACAGTTTATAGAAATTAGTCAATGTAAAATCCCAAATGATTCTTCCTAATTAATTTACAGGTGGATTGGCGATTGCGGTTCCTGGTGAGCTGGCGGGTTATTACCATGCTCATAAGAAGTTTGGTTTTCTGCCTTGGGAAGACCTGTTCCCTCCCACGATAGAGATGTGCAGGAAAGGCATCACAGTTAACGCGCATCTTGCTCGAGCACTCAAAAGATATAAAACTCAGATACACATGTTTGATGAAATGAGGTGAGAATGATGTCAGTATTAGGATGTTGTAAAATTACATCAATACATTTCATACATTACATTAGATATATATGTGAAATTCATCAGGGCGCTTTTTTTTTTTTTTTTTTTTTTTTTTTTCCAACAAAGGGGTTGCAGAGTAAAGGTTTGTAATGGTCTGGTGGTGAAAATGCTTACGATGTTAACCATCCGAAAAGGTTGATTCTAGATTAGCACATAAATTCAGGGCCCGTTTTAGAAAACCGAATACTACAGGCACAACATAGTAGATGGGGGACTTTCGTTGATGATTATTAGTGTTAGTTAAATATTAATGACAATTTGGATTTGCATCTTGATTAAATTAATGTCAAGATATAAATATTTTTAATATCTAATAAGATCTTAAAAAATATGATATTTTATGAAATTGATCAAGTACTCTGAACAGAATATAGATAGTTACACAATAATGCAATTTTAATTGCCTACATCGTGACAAAGAAGAGATTTTGATAAGAATCTAAGGCATTGACCTTACATCCCTTATTAGAAATAAGGCCCTGCATACAGTGTGTACATCTTATAACATTATGAAAAGGTACACGTCTTCTACTGTATAAACCTTGGTTGATCCACTTCTTCTGTTCTTCATCTTAGTCAATCGTCTTCTACTGTATAAAAAAGGTTGATCGAGAAAACATTATGAATAGCTTGTTAACTGTGAACAAGGATACATTTTTAAAGCTTTTTAAAAGGCTGCATCCTTGTCATCTGAGCCTTGCATCCTTTTTATTTAGAAGACTTATACAAGATATTGAATTGAAAGAGTTTCAATGCTATCTGGTTGGCTTGGTAACATCCTCAGGTAATAGTTTTATAGTCGTTTTCATAATAGCCTGAAATTTATAATAATAAAAAAACAAAGAGTATGTCGGTGACTCTGTCCTTGAGACTTTATAGAAAGTGATTTCCAATATACGTAGCACTCTGGAATTCATAACATAAGTATTTTTTTCCTTTTAATTGTACTTTTGACAAACAGAATGTTGAAATTTTAATTACTTGTTTAATTATCATTTTTTTTTTTTTTTTTTAATTTGTCATTTTTTTTTATTTGATTTTTTTTTTTTTTTTTTTTTTTTTTTTTTACAAAGTATCTTTTAATAGGTGGAGAGCTCTGAAGTTTTCATTATAAGTAGTTTTGTCCTTCTAATTGTAATTTTAATTCTTGTAATTTTTTAAAAACTGTATTATTTTAAAAAATAAATTTTATTTTCGTATTTATATTTATTTATAACATTTCGTATTTATAACATTTATATCTGACATAAAAACCAAAATTAATATTAAATATAACTATTTAAAAAAAAATCCAAACGTAGTTGGATACTTCACTAGGTTAATTTATTTCTTTGTCATTACTGTAATTCCAGAATTTAATGGGAATATAAGATTTATGTTTCATTTATTTTGAAATGTTGTGTCAACTAAAAATTGTGTTTTTCCTACTCATGCATAGAATGTATGTTGCTTTTTTATTTCCTATCTTTTTTTAAGTTTCAAAGTACTTTTAAAATTGCCATTCGATTATAAACTTATATATATTTTAGATCACATGCAGAATAAAAAAAAAACTTGTATACAAAGTCAAAAAATTTAAAAGCAATGTTAAACTATCTTTTCATAAAGCACTTATATTTCATTAAATAAAGTTGGTCCATTTATAAGAATTAGATTTCATGTTAAATTTAAACTTTTACAGTAATTTTTTATGACTTTAAGCTATTTTATTCATTAAGAATATTAAAACCTCATTTTTTCCAGAAAGGTATTTGTAGATAACAAAACAGAAGATGTATACCAGTTGGGTGACGTTTATACAAGACCTAATTTGGCCAATACATTAGAAATCATCAAGAAAGAGGGAATGAATGCCATATATGGTGATGGTTCATTAGCCAGAGAATTTCTCAGAGACTTGAAAGCTGCAAGTAAGTTTAAAGTATACATATGATAATATATACAATACATGCAACTAGGTTCAAGATTAAAAAAAAAAATATATATATATATATATATATATATATATATATATATATATATATATATATATATATATGAAAATAAAATATGCTACATGTAATGCAAGTATTTCACAAGTTTTAAACTTTAAGGTTCGTCACAAGGTTATGCCGATGCAATTTTAAATTAATTGAAAATAATATTTGGGATATAGTCAAGTCTTTATTTACAACAACTAAAAGATATCTTTGAAACTTGTGTTGAAATGGAGAAAAAGCCATTATAAATAAATGCATTTAAAAAAATGGCACTCAGACTAAAAAATTTATTTTACATTTGAGTCTATTTTAGTTGAAACCAATGCAAAAGAAATCCCTTTTCTAGTCTTTGAATGGAATGTATATGCAAATTCAAAAATATAGAAATCTGTACAACAAATGTTTAATATGTATTGATATAAATTACTATTAAATGTATCTCTCTATTAGCAAACCCGCCAAACAAACCATTTAAGGCACGAAGTAAATAAAAGCTAATGCAGGCCATTTTTGTGACATAAACAAATAACATAAAATCGTTTATTTAAATTTTGATAATCATACCCTTGCTATGTGATTAAAGGAGTCTTTTTTTTCTGCCTCCTTAATTATATATATATGTATATAAACTATACATTGACACTGTGATCACGGCGAAAAAAATTGGATACCAATTATAATAATGATTTTTTTTTTATAAAAAAAAATTAAAAGGGGTCCCGTGTTGAGGGCTACTATTAGATCAGAGGATACAAGAAATATTCAAGTTAGTAAAATAAAGTAATACCAAGAATTTGGAATTTAATGCTGGTGATAAGACGAGGGCTAAAACGTCAGTGTAATTAAACGATGGGGAACCGCTACTTTACTTGCAGTCGACGGTTAAATGAAATGGTTAATTTTCGTTTAGATAAATAGAATTAAAACCATTTACTTTATATTTTAAAGTTGTATAGTAGATAAGTTGGGTCAAGTTTCAGATCTTAATGAGCACTGGGCCTTTTAAATGATAGACATTTTAAATTTAATATACATTTCGATATAATCGTATGAGTATGTCACTCTTCAGCAAGGGTATAGGTAGAACGTAGTGGAGGAACGACGTTGCATTATCTTTTTATAAAATAATCAAATTCAGTTACTTGAAATACTAACCACCATTGTATTAAAACCTTCATTTCTATGTTTGTTGCTCCTCGACAAGTTCCACAAAACGCAAATTTTTCTGTTGAATTCTGAAATATGCAATTATTTATTTATTGATTTTTTTTTTTTTTTACACCAAATTTACGCTATTGATAGAAAGAATCACCTCAAATGCTACTAATTAATTTATTTATGACAGACAGCATCATCGAGAAATCCGACATGGCTGGCTACTCCCCTCGATGGCGCGAACCTGTCAGCAAGACCATTCGCAAGAACATGACCCTGTACAGCACGTCTCTACCCGGAAGCGGAGTGCTGCTGGCATTCATGCTGGACGTGCTGGACGGATACGAGGACTTGAACGAGAATGCGACCAAAGATAGGAAAGCAACTGTTCTCGCTCTTCATAGGATGATAGAGACATTCAAGTTTGCGTACGCGAGAAGGATGGAACTGGAGGATGATGACTCAAAGGAGATGAATGCGGTTGGTTCTTTCTTTATATATAATATATATATATATATATTCTACATAAAGATTTTAAAAATAGTGCTAAAATATTTTGCAAACGCAGTGACCCACTTCTTTCGTCTCAAATATCTCAGAGACAAAATATATGAGCAAATATCCAGTTGAAGTTTAAGTACGAACTAAGTAGAGCTGTGAGAGGACAATATTTATTCGTGTATTAATTAGGTAAGGTTAAGAATGCGACAGAGCGTGTTGGTATCTTAGCACTTCTTAGACTTGACGCTTCGCAAATCAAGCCCTCTTTATTCGCTAAAAGGTTCATTTCTACTCAAACCCTTAATTAAATTTTGAACCTGCTCTCTATTAGTAGAAACCCAACCACCCCTTGGAAAAACAAAAAATATTCCCCATCAATATAAACTTTACCCCTGTGAGGAAAAAAAATTCTGTTTTCTTACTTACTACACCTATCTCTCTTCAAGAAAAAAAGAATTCCCCGTCAATACAACACCGCCCCCCTCTCCTTTTCGAGAAAGAAAAATATATCCCTTGTCAATACAAACTCCTTACCAGCAAAGACTTGCTGGTAAGGAAGCTTGTAGTTCGGCTACCAATCGGGAGTTTTCGGATCTGAAAGTGAGTTATATTAATAAAAAAATTAATTAAACTTCTGGCTGTAAGAAACAAAATTAGAGATCGAATACCACTTAGGATTAAAATTTTAGACTTTTCCGAATAGTGGAAGTTTGTTTCTATAGTCGGACACACATACAGACTCTTATTTTAGTAATATATGTAAAATTGGAAGTAGCGGTTAATTGTTCCAGCTGTCATCTTGAAGTAAATATTAATCTAGATTGATTCTATCCTTCTTTTACCAATCGAAGTAACCCGTGTTTTCATAAGTATTCATGTTAATGAAGACAGAAGTTGAACTAAAATTCGATTCAAGTATGCGCTACCAACCAATGTGGTATCAGGGCAAGAGTTGTCTAATAATGTGTTCCTCTATGTGAACATAAAACACCTTTCTGTTGCAATGGTATTTCGTGTACGTTCCTGTACATCTGTATAAGGATTCATCTAATTAAATTTTTTCAACTATAGATTCTATCCATGATGTGCTTGTTTTTCACCTCTGATGTTATTATCCCAACAAATACTTAAATTCTTGTGCACCATTCGTTTCAGATAATGAAGGAACTAGGTTCGAAGGAGTACGCCGATAAAATCCGCTCTCGCATCGACGATAAGGGAACACACGATGCAGATTACTATGGTGTAAACGTTACCGTGAAAGAAGACCATGGCACCGCACATGTATCTGTCATCGCTCCCAATGGTGACGCAGTGTCTGTCACGTCCACTGTCAACTTGTAGTAAGTATTTCAAAGATGCTTAAAATCTTTAAGGGGGTCCAGGGCCCAAATATTTTCAAAATTGTCCACCCAAAAAAATTGCTTTAAAAAATATGTTCAATACCTCATTTCGTTGGCTTGCAGTTGGCTCTTTCCGTTGGCTTGTAGTTGTCAAATTAATGTCTGAAAGCTGACTTAGTTTCTGCATGAACTTTAAACAGCTTTTCTCACTGATGGTTTTTTTTTTTTTGCTTTTTTTTTTTTTTCTTCTTTTTTTACATAATTGGAAATAACTCCATTTGTAATTGAGTAACAAACGCCAAATTTCCCATGCATATTGTATTATCTTTTTAGAAGATATTTTCCAAACAAAATTTTAAAACTTCGATTTTTACTCCAGATATGATTATTTTTTTTAAATTATGAAAGAGGAAAAAATATGAGTTTTTATACTTAAAATTTTTTATTTTAACATCCCTTATAATTTTTATGGTTATTAAGATATTTTTTATTAAGATAATTTTTAAGGTTACCAAGATATTTTTTATTAAGTTATATCAAAATATTTAATAAGTTGTTTTATAGTAATTATAAAAATTTAATTAAAAAAAATCTTTTTTGAATAGATTTTATAGACCAGTACACTGTTCTACAATTACATAAAAAAAAATTGTGTTGATCCATCAAATATTAAAGAAATAAATATTTTGGGCCCTGGATCCCCTTAATCGTCTCTATTCACACCATACGGTTTAAACTACCACTGTAAAATACTATACGGCAACATTCTTTTAGTAAAGACAGAGCGTGATCTCTTTCACATTTAACGGTGACGGCAAAACGTTACGAGGGAATAGCAGATTCCCTCAGCCACTGCAACCCGTGGCACCCGGACAACCAGTATACACAAACATACAATATATTTATGTTTAACTTTACGTAATGGCTCTCATCTCAATTTGCTGTATGCAATTCCTAAGTTATGTGTTTTGGAACTAAAGAATATCCTTGAGTTTTTCATGAAATTCATCAAACGAGGCAATATAATACATTTGAAAATAATTGAAAAATTTATTTTCATTTTCCCGTAGATCCACAAACAGGTATAAAATTACTACACTTCTCTCTCATTTCATTGATAGGATGCACTCAAACATGACGCTTGCGTTATTGGTCTCTTTCGACAACGATTATATAGTTGAAGTTGGGATGAGTTGAAGTATTTGCTCGCCCGAGGGCTGCTTTATCTCCATACGATTATATAAGCATAATACAATAGTTTGTTTACAATTCATTATAACCAAACAACTCCCATCAACCCAAAACTGAGCTTGCGGTGGAAAAAACCATGCATAAACCGCATAGTGTGAATTTGTTACCTATTCAGGTTTTCACAATACAATTTTTTGTCGTGTGCTCAAAACCGAATAGTGTTAAAAGAGAGCCTTTACTTTTTTAGGACATACGCGATTGTTTAAAACCGACTACAGCCTGTTCTAAAAAGCATATCATATTATCGTAAAATTTGGTACACGTACTACATATATCATCGAAAAAAGACATATGAAGAGGATATTATACTGTATAAGTAACAATTTTCTCTTTCCCATAGAGGTGAGTGTCGACCAAACGGTATAGTAGTTAGCGAGCTAGCTTCTAGACCGCGAGGTTGCGGGTTCGAAGCCCGTGTAAGGCATGGGTGTTTGTAAATGTATATTGGCTTGTCAAAGGACGAATGTTTCGGCGCATTATAGCCCTCGTGTTGCTGACGGTGCCAGATAATCTGAAAACAACCAACCCATAGAGGTGAGGGACTTTTATGGTAGTAGATTGTAAAGTTATTACAGTCTGAACCTTATCAAAGAGACCACAAAATGAGAAAACTATCAAATCAAGTTTTAAATATCCGTCATGTAATTCTTGAAAGCATCACTTGCAAATTATTTTTTAAAAAAACTTTTTAATAGTTAATTTACCCATAGTGCCAGTAGCATATGTATGCAAAATTCAATGGATCTGTTGAACATTACAGGTTTCAGTGGTTCACATGGAATTTGATTATAAGCACTTTATTCTACACTATCTGGCCAAAAGTATCCGGACACCCAATGGTATGGACTTAGAGCTTCCTGAGGCACATATTAATATGATGTTGGTCCCCCTTTTGCATCGATGACAGCCTGCACACGTTTGGGAAGACTTTCCACCAATTTTTTAAAGGTGACCATAGGAATTGCTTTCTAGGCGTCCATCGCAGCTAAAGTGAGTGCTTGCAGTGAAGATGGTCGATTTGGCTGGCTACGTAATCTGCGTTCTAATTCGTCCCAAAGGTGTTCTATGGGATTTAGATCGGGGCTCTGAGAAGGCCAGTCCAGTTTTTGAACACCCATTTCGTCAAACCACGTCTGTGCAAGCCTCGATGTGTGAATGGAGCAGTTATCCTGCTGGAAGAGAAATGGGCCTTCTCCGAAATATTGCCATAGAGTTGGGAGTGCAGCATTGTCCAGAATGTCCACATAAATCTCAGAGTTCATGTTTCCAACCACTGGAACTAACGGACCCAGACCAAACCACGAGAAACACCCCACACCATTATGCTTCCACCACCAAACTTAACAGTCGGCAGAATGCAGTCATTATAGAAACGTTCGCCGGGCATCCGCCAAACCCAGACGCGTCCATCCGACTGCCAGACTGTAAAGCGAGATTCATCACTCGAAAGAACAGTTTTCCACATGTCCACAGTCCAATGACGGTGAGCTCTACATCATTGCAATCGATGCTTCGCATTCTGTGTAGTGATGTTCGGCTTGTGAGCGGCTGCACGACCATGGAATCCCAAGTCTTTTAACTCTCGACGGACAGTCCTGCTGCTAACCCTAACGCCTGATGAACTTTGGAACTCCTGAGAAATTTCCACCAACGAGGACTTGCGATTTTGTTTCACTACCCTTTTCAGAGTTCTGCGGCTGCGTTCACCAAGTGTTTTCGGCCTACCGGTTCGTTTTTCTGCCGTTTCACTGCCTCGACGTTTCCACTTCACAATTACATCACTCACAGTAGATTTAGACTTCTGTAGAATGTCCGCAATCTCACGAACTGATTTCCCACAAAGGTGGCATCCCACTATTCTGCCACGATCAAACTCACTAAGCTCCTCTGTCTTACTCATTGCCTCACAAACGCATAAATACAATCTGACAAACCACTACCAACACTTTTATAGCTTTCAATTACGTATCAAATTGCGCCCCTCGCCAGAACCACTTTTTTAAGGGGTGTCCGGATACTTTTGGCCAGATAGTGTATCAGTATCAAATATGAATTGCCTTAGTGTAAAAGTCAATCAAGAGTTGAGAGATGCTTAAAATTGTATAATTAATCAGTGAAGCTAGGATATTACCTTATAGAAAGCCTAATGACATGTATAATATGCTCTGAGAAAATACGCATTTTGGTGAGTTATTTGATCAGAAATGTGCAAATGTTATTTTTATAGCTACACGGATTCCAACATGTTTGCATAGGTTCTGCAGGATTACGGAATAAATGTACACGGTGCTGATGGCTGAGTCCCTTTCTGATGTACAATACGTCTGAAACAAGGCAAACTCACAATCTTGCATTTTTTTTAAAGATCTTTAGTTGTTTCTCTTTGACAGTCACGGATTTTTTTTATTTTTTTTCCGTCTTTAAAACACTTTCTAGACTTAAGTAAGTTTTTTTTTTTTTTTTTTTTTTTTTTCTTTCTTGGTAATGGACAGTTCCCGCCTATTTTAAAAACGAGTGGAATTAGTTTATATTTATGAAGAACTTCTTTCTGATTCCAAATATTTAAACAAAAGTTCTTTGAAAAAATTAGTTATTTAAATATTAAGAAAAGAATATGTCCCAAAACAGAGTCAAAACCAGTCCGATCAAAACACTTAACAAAATCTGTAACGTCAAGAGTTCCTTCCGTTTCTAGGTGATCGTGAGGTTTCTGCCAAATAGGTGGCGTTGATTTGGTAGACCGTTGCCATATCCCGTAGAAGTTGGCGCGATTTACGAGAAACTTGCAAAACTGATTTCCGCTGCTGCATTTCAAGGCAAGATGTTTGGGATCTATTGACGTCACATTCAATTCGAGCCGAATGGATCGTTTACTCACCAACGTCTAACAGAGGAACTTTGATATCAAATTTAAAAAAAAGAAAAGAGCATTGAACAGAAATGTTTGTGTTTATGGCCTTTTCGAAACATTTAGAATTGTATATAAAAAAAAAAATTAAAAATGCGGGGATTGTCCATTGTGGAACTTGGTAAACAGAACACAACAAATAGTCTTTTTTTAATTTTTAATAAAAAATTAAACCCGTGTTGTTCACTTTATCGCAGTTTCGGCAGCATGGTGATGTCCCCTTCCACCGGCATCCTGCTCAACAACGAGATGGACGACTTCTCGTCTCCTAATGTCACCAACTACTTCGAAGTACCGCCCACCGAGAAAAACCACATCCGGCCGAAAAAGCGGCCATTCTCATCCATGAGTCCAGCCATTGTAGTAGACTCGAAGGGAGATGTCAGGCTGACGGTGGGCGGAAATGGCGGAACTCAGATCACTACCAGCGTAGCACAGGTGAATTATAATGCGTACTACGTATATTGTATTTTTGGTCAATCATATAGTGCCTCATTATTATCATATGGGATGGTCCATCACAATATCAGACACTCTCTTAATAATTCCCATATCCTATCTGTGACGTAAAAGAAGAAAATTAAATATGTCCTGTTAACCATATCTTTACCATAACTACATTTTTTTCTTAATTCCTTAAATATAACGATGTAATATTTTCTTTATCTTTAAAAGTTTAATTGCTAATCTTTTCATGCAAGTTTGTTGTTTATTGTCATCTTTAGAATATTCTTACTTAACCCTTTATAGTTTTTATCTATATTTTACAGAAATAACGAATTTATTTTTACAATTACGCTATCGTTAAACAAAGTGGATTTTAAAATCAATATGAATAACATTGTCGTTTTATCTGATAATTTTGGAAAAAAGCCACCCACTTACTTCTTCGGCAACAAAGCAGTGGCGGATCTAGGATTTTCCTGAGGGGGGGCGCAACCACCTGTGCCTTAGCCAGGATGAAATCGAATATTTAAAAGAAGTTAAATATATGTATATATATATATATATACAGTGTTTTAGAAATATACTTCAAGATAATCCATATCCATTGATTGCCCCCCCCCCCCTTTTTTCGTCTCATTTCTGACTCGCTATCTTAGCGTAAGGTGAAATGCCCAGGTTATACCAAAATTACTTTTCAGTTAAAAAAAAAACTCCCCCCTCCCACTCCTCAAAAAACATCCTTCTATGCTAGATATTTTTACGAACTCCTTTTGTTTCTTTATACTCATGACAAATAAAACGTTTTTGTTTTTGAAAAGTTTCATGAACGGACCAATTTTTTATTTTTTAATGTCGTATTTTAGCTTTCCTTGGATTTGTTTTCTTTTATAAAAAAGAACTATAACTTGTTTTAGATTAGTTATATCGTTTTGCTCTTTTTCATTCGATTCAGCATAAAAAAAAGTACTCTAAAAACATGTGTCACATACCTAGATTGCTCCAAAATTAATTTTTCAGCCACAAAGCCACTTGACCCCCCCCCCCCCCCCCCTTCTTTGCTAGATATTTTTATGGACTCATTTGAATATTCATTTTCATGACAAATATAGAACATTTTTGCCAAGTTTGATCAACGAACCAATTTTTTGTTTTTCTTATGGTCTTAGGTACTATTTTACCAGCACTAATATATATTTGGTGCGATTTTATACATCCATATTTTTTTTTACTTTCAATTACCCGTATGGTATAAAAGTATTGAATTCAATAAAAAAAAATCGATTTTATTGCATTTCTACACGTTTTGGCACGTGATGAGTTCAAAAAAAAATTTGTGCCTGTTAGTTATCAGTATAACTCCCAAAACGGATTGATTTGCGATGTTCAATTTTTATGCTCAGGTTATTGATGGCCATGGGACATGGCATTATGGTTTTCGTCAAAATTGCACACGTGCATTAAGTAGCTGATATTGAAAAAATTACGTTTTTCAGCGATTACCAAAAAATGGTTTTAACGATTTTGATTAAAATAGCTATAAAAATACCTTTAAAGGTGTTCTAAAGTACCTCCGTAGAAATGAGATAATGCGAACGCCCATCAACAACTGTTTCTGCTCTGTTGCACTTAAAAGAAAGGATAATGCAGTGTTTATTGAAAAATATATCACAATTTTCACCGTTTCAGCGGCGTTTTTTTAGAATAATCGCCAAACTGGGCATTTTTTTTAAATAATGAAAACAAAATAGGTAAATTATATCAATCCGTGACAAATTAAAAAAAACATCGCATACTGAAATATTTTGTTCCAATTCTTCAATTATAACTGGAAGAGAGAGATTGTAGGAGGATCATTGTATTTAAAAAAATTTAAGAACTTCATTTTGAGTTGCAATATCATTTTACTTCTTTCACGAAACTTTTGAACAAGAATCAGAAGTTTCGTAAAAAATATGTTTTGGAAGAATAGGCTTAGAATAATCTTAGCCTTCTCTAAAAGTATGTATATATATATTATGCAGCAAGCGTTATAATTACTTATAAAGTGCAATATTTCATGCATTACTTCTGCGAAAAAAAAAAAAAAGAAAAAAAAAACATAATTTGAAAGCATGTACAGGTGAATATTTGTACAAAACTTTTCAAACATTTATTTTGTTAATTCATTCGTTTAATTTCGTACAGGGTTTGAAAGCGATATTTTTTTAAATAATTAATTCAGCTACTGTGGTAGTGCTACTTTACACAGATAATACTTCTTACAAAATTGTATAAAAGTCTAATTTTATGTAAAAAAACAATTGGCATACATTTCCAGTGTGGTGCAAGAGAGGATTGTTAATCGAAATTCAAATATGACGCTTATTTACAAGCCGAATCAAAAATTAGAGCTGGACGAGTTCTTATGCAGTTAATAAATAACCTTCCTCTTCCTTTCTTTCAAAAGTTTTAAGTTTAGCCTATTACCATGTCCAGTTGAATGGGGGTGGCCATTTCCGGGGATAACCCAAATAGTCAACCTCTCATTATTTTTTCCCGCTGGTTGCCGTTGGACATTACGCATATGTGAGTCAAAATCTCTTCCTCCCACTCGACAGAAAAGGGATCGGGTACCAGGGGTCCAAGATATCTTCAAGGTCAAGAGGGTGGAGGTTTGAATACTTGTACTGTCTTCCAACATCCGTTTGAATGGGAAGAGAGATGGCTATAAATAGAACCTTGGTACAAAAATAAGCTTTTTTTTTATTGCTTTTTTCGGAAATTAGATGAAGGTTAAAATATAATTGTTGCGTGAACTTATTGAAAAAAACTTGAGGAAAAAATATATGTATATATTTTTATTATTATTATTTATTTCTGTAAATTGTAAAAAAGACTCCATCTGAGGAGGGAGCGCGCGCCCCCCGCGCCCCCTGGCTGGATCCGCCATTGCAACAAAGTTTCATGACAGATTGTATTGGTTTTCATCCATAAGTTTTTGATAAGCACAGACTATCTAAAAGTAACGATCCTCTGACCTAAATTTTTAAATGTACAATAGAAAATGTTGATCAGTTATAACAATATTGTGTCCCGGAATGTATATAATATCTATGTGATTTTACAGACTATCATCAAGAATTTATGGTTGGGTCAGAACATCAAGCAAGCCATTGACGCTCCAAGATTTCATCATCAACTCTTTCCAAACTATATCGAACATGAACCTCTCTTTCCTCAAGTAAGTAAATTATAACTACTTTTTGAAGGACAATTAGAGATTTTAACGATTTGAATAATAAATTACTTTCTCCTTAAATTCGCCACTTTATTATAATAACTAATAAATATCTTAATCTTTTTTAAAATATTGTTAATCCATTTTAAAATAAGTATAAATTTGATCCATTTTAAAATAAGTATAAATTTGAATTGGGTTAGCCAGTGGTAAAAGTGGGGGAAAAGAAGTGAGGGGATGCCAAAAGTTGGTGACAAGTGCACCTCCCCCCCCCCCTTCCCAAAGATAAATTTTATAATTTTCTATCTTATATTAAAATTGCAAACTAGTAAGGAAATAATTTATACTTCCTAACACTAACATTGAACAAGGGTTAAAAATTTATACTTATTTTGATGAATTTTCTGCGATTTAGTTTCTTACTTAAGAGTAAGAGATGAAATGAAGTAATAATTCAACATTATATAAATAACTGTTTATTTAAATTTAAACAGTGCTTCTAAATGTGCATGCTTTCATAAAATTAAATTAATGAAGAGCTTTATTTTTTTTTAAATAGTTTGTCTTTATATGAAAAAAGAATAGAAATTTAACTTAAAAGAAAGTTCCTCTTAAGCTAAAAGACCCAAGGTTCCTCCGAGAAAAAAAGGTTGGCCAACCAAAACAGTATTAACTATTATAAAAAATACTATTATAAAATAATATTTCACACTATTATAAAAATGTATTATAGTACTTTGCATAAAGATATACGTATTTTTATTAACAAATTCTGTTAATAAAAATACTTATAATCTTTATACCCAAAGTACTATAATACATTTTTATAATAATATGGTATGTACCATAAATAGTTTTTTTTTTTTTTTTCCTTCCTCCTTTAAACATTTGAAAACTTTAAGCTATTTTTTCTCAGTGTCACTACATTTGAAGGTTAATGTTATTATTCTTTAGTAGTTTTTAGACGGATTAAGTGTTTTTAAAAGTGGGGAGATAGATTTCGATGGTGTTAGAAGTGGGAGACGCATGAGTGTTTTCTTGAAAAATGAGGGACGCGTCACCCCGCATCTACCCACACTTCTAGCACTGGGGTCAGCAAGCCAAGAAGGGTAAGGGACTTGTCAAGGCCTATAACCATTGCTTTTGCAAGGGAGGAGTCGGTCTAAGATTTCAATTTTCAAATCCAAAGTTTACCTTCGTATAGAAAGAGGGTTTAGTATGTAAAAGAATCGGACTTAACCATCTGAAAACATTTTCATTCAACAAAATTGTTAATAATTTTAAAGGACATTGTTTAAAAACTAGAATTTGGTGAAAGGATCTTCTTCCAGTCATGGAATTTTGTGAAGTATCAGTAAAAAAGAACCCACATTTTTTCTAAACAGAACCCTAATTAGCTTTCCTCGCCAGGACCGCACCAATGCTATACTACTCTGCAGTTAAACTTTCTAGTAAACAGTGATAGTTAAAAAAAAAAACTCGTACGTTTATGCTTCCTCACCCAGCGCCCTTCATTTTTCAGACAAGAGCCGATTCGGACAATAGCTATAACAGAAAGTACAGAAAAGCAATTCGCTTACAAGAGTCTCTAATTTATTCCCTTAACTACAAGATGTAACTATTAAAGGACAGAACTAATAACTTCATTATGTGAATTTCGAATTACCATATGCCAAAATGGACTTCTGTGCTCGATTGTATAAGTTTCGGAAATAACTTTAAGAAACTTCTTTCGGAATGTTCGTGAGTTCTGACGTGACGGTTTTCTTGTGTCTTCGACAACCTCAAACCTCGTTCCCTTCAACAAATTTTTCAGTTTCAGAAACAAGAAAAAGACTGCGTGTGTTGAATCCAGAGAATATATGGAGGATAATTCATCTCCATGCTATCAAGCTGGACCAAAAATCGTTTCACAGTCAATGCAATGTAATGAGGGGCATTGTCGTGTAAGCATAGGTGAAAGTTAGAGGGTAAAAAATTTACGGAAATTCTGTTTAAGAACTTGGTAATAAAAGGTAAATCATAGTGAAGAAAATTAAGGTTTCATTTAATGATTTATTAATTATGCATCAATTAAACGTACACTAATTAAATAAATTAAACTTTTGCTGAAAAAAAAATCCAGAGCAAAATTTCAGAAAAAAATTCAAGCAAAAGCGTCACACAGACACTAATCACGGCCCTAGTACTCTAAATTAAATAACGGCGATAGCAGACACCATACCGGAGTAAATCTCAGCAGCAATGACATTAAAGCAACAATCGGCAAAAATGAACATCACACCAACGTAAATATAAGCGTTAACGGCTAATATATATCGTTGGAAATATCTGTAATAGAGGTGATTATATCGACGACACACCCTAACAAATAATCTAGCATAATCACGTAAATATAAGCGATAGTGACCACTACAGAGGCGCGCATATTTGGAATAGTTGCTATTATATCAACGCAACACTCACCGAAAATGAACATCACAAAATACGAAGTAAATCTCGGCGATTGCATAAGCTGTAGCAGAGCAAATCTTGACAACGCCCTTACGTTAACGCAGCGCTCAGCGAATTGAACCACCACACACCAACGTAAATAAAGGTGGTAAAGGCTGTCAATCTGCAAGAAAAGAGGTCATCACATCGTTGGATTGGAGAAGTCTGAACGTACGCTGGTTCCGTGGTTTTCAGATTTGCAAGCAAGCCCAATAATATTTTAATGCAGATTAGTTTTGATCTCAGGAATGATCGAAATTACAGTAAAAAAAAAGATGAAATCCGCGCTTCAGCTAAACTGTAAAAGTGTCCGACAGGTGAAAATCTCTTCAATAGAGTCGATGACTATTATATCGGCGTAACACCCGACGAAAATGATCATCAAAATGCGATTCTCGGTAATAGCGCCCACCGAAATCACTGGAATAGTGGCTATTTCATTACCGTAATGCTCAACAAAATGGCCATCTCATACCAACGAAAATAATGCCGATAAAGGCTATGACATTAGAAAAAAATACAGGGGGAAAGTACTCATTTCATCGATGGTTTTTTTGGCGTCGAAGTCTGAAATTATACAGGTTCCGTTTTGAATTCTTTGTTAGCTGTTGAAAAACATGAACTCTAATGCAACTTGCTTAAACAGACACCTCCGTATATGTCCGTTTTTGAAAATAAAAAAAAAAAATTACGGCAATCCGTAAAAATACTGAAAACTTTCACCTATGCGTGTAATTTAATTCATATAATATTTTCCAGAGTTATTACATCGATCTTGGAAATTAATAGCGTTGTACATTAAAAAAAAGTAACTGATGAGGACTGCTTACTTCAATTGCGATATTATGAGTGTTCTGAATCTTTATAAACGTATGCAACCTTGTCTAATACAAGGTTTTATAACAAAAACATTCCTTTTTAAAAGACTAGCAATACCGTTAAAAGAAAAAAGTTCTATCGGCTACAAGATTAGGGCAGTGGAGGCCCGTGATCGAAAATGCTAGTGAAGCCGAAAACATGCGTTCCCTCCACCACACACTTTTCACAATCATTCATAAACGCTAAGTCTTTAATCTTAATAATCTTTAATACTCAAACTCAAATCAAAGTTTCCTTTCAATTTTATAAATGATGAGAAAGAAAACACTTATTTTTTTAAAACAAAATCAATCCTTTCTTTTAAACTTGCGAATCAGTCAATGATGTCGTCATAAAATGGCGTTGATTTGATAACACACTCACCCTACCCACTCAAATTCTCATATGCTGAGCCAATCAGCTTATCAAATTCTCAAGGGCAGTCGAAGTTAGAAATAATACTTGATCGGCAGCACCGCTATTACATTGCGTACAGGGAAGGCTTCTATTGCTTTCCATTGGTTACCATGGCAACATGGCTGCCCGAAACACGTTTCAGGAAACACAGCTGCTGGGTTCGGAGGATGTTCACTTTGATTGGAAGCGGGTTTTTTCTCGTGGATTATTCATGCAATCAGATTACCATCTGTCGGGTTTTTTTTTCACTTACCGTAGAATGGATCTTCATTTTAGTAAATTGTAAAATAAATAATTTTAGTTTTGAATAAATTTAGATGCAGCCCGGCTGTACTGCACGAGCTGCCACTAGATTAGGGAAATGGGTCCTCTACCACCAGAGAATAGATTAATAAATCAACTGTCTCTCTATAAAGTGGCATATGTAGAGAGATTGTTTGGTAAATTCTAAATCGGTACAAAAATTTCTTACTCCTTCCAGGACCTTCTGGACGACTTGCAAGAGAAGGGTCACAAATTGCACCTCCTGGGAAGCGGCATGCTCGGCATCATAATGGGCATTGCGCGAGGCGAAGACGGATATCTTTACGCGAATTCGGACTACAGGAAAGGTGGAGAAGTCGACGGATATTAGCCACAATCACACAGCAAAAAGATATCATACTGTTTCCCGTCCATTGTACATATGCCACAACGATGTAAATACAGATCCGGAGATATGCATATTGTATGTGATATTGTCAATATAATGTTCCTAGTTAGAATATATTTAAATGTGTTCCATTTACTTAATAAAACGGTACTTGATTGAGGTTTGTCTTTTCTCTTAGAAATAATAGTTCAGGTAGTAGGATGAAGGCAGAAATACATGGTATGCTTGCTCAGAAATACATGGTCTGTTTGGAAGTTAAGCCGGACTAACATGCCTATAGCTATAGCTTAATTTTTGTACAAGATTGGTCAACTTCCAGCGCTAAGTAGGGCAAAAATTCATGCAATTAGTATAACCTAACTCCAAATCCATTTATACTTACGACAGTATTTTTTTATTTAAAAATGATAAATGAGTTAGTTGAAAGTTTCAAATAAGTATACTAAAACGAAGTATTATATTATTGAGAAGCGCTAGGACAAAAATGGATTAATCACATTTTTAAAGTTTTTTTTTTATATATATATTTTATGCGAGTTGATAGTTTAAGCAAACATTTGCTTTTGTATATCAACTCACTGAAGCCTGTAAAAAACTGCTAAATTTCTAGAAATACCACAAGAAAAACTTTGATCCAACAATACACCATAAAATCCATTCAATGAAACCAAAGAAAGCATTTACATAGAAATCTATAAAACCTGTTGATTTTATCTGGCAATAGTATCTATATGGTTCAACTGAAAACCCACAAATTAAAATATATTTTCATGTGTTGCAACACAGTGTATTGCAATCTATTGGTCACTTATAAGAGTTCAGATGTGGTAGAACAGATTGGAAGGAAAGAGTGGTTATATATGAGAATAGTGCTAAAAATCTTTTAAAAGAAATGACGTCTTTAGAACGAACAAATTTAGAGAAACAAAAAGCAACGTAGAAAAAATACAAAAGGAGGCAGTCTAATACTCTGTGTGAAAGGAATTATATATTAGAGTAGACATGTATACCAATATATTCGAGGGAAGAGAAAGTTAATGCTCTACTTTTTAAATTTTAATGATAGCTGATAAAATTGTTGAAATATTGCAAACAATAATCTAGTAATTACTTTTTTTTTAAACTCAATTAAACCATATGCATCTAATCTTTTTCGGGATTTACCAATATATTGCAAAGCATGATTTAATGGTTTTTGCTCCTCCATTATTATCATTTGGGCATCCACATCATAACATTCATTAACTCCAACTCTTCAACACAAAAATACTCGTCTAAACAATTAGTAGTTTAATTTTGTGTGAAAATCATTAACTCTTGAACAAGGAAAAAGCTCATAATAAGCTCAACATGTCTATACAATAATATATTATTCTTTCAGAAGAACCCCAAAATTCTAGATTCTTACTTTTGCATTTATTGGAGAGGTTTGAAATCAGGCATGTTTTTATAAGCACCAGTTTAATAGATTTAATACCATTGGTTACAAAACTAAGCAAGATTAAAGAGAGGAAAATCCTATACGTGATTAGTGATTTCTTTTGCAGAAAGATTCAGGAATTGTCTTTATGACAGTCAGTCGCCAAATAAACAGTATTTTTTTTCCAAAACCTATGCTTAATTGCATTAAGCATTTTAGAAATAAGGAAACTGCATTTGATATTCTATTTAATATTTTATATTTCCTTTCTGTTGTACATTTGATGTGGATTGTTTTGAGGATTTCATATAACGATCCAAACTTAATTTGGCTAAAAGAAAACATTCATACTAAAACTGAAGATTATACAGAATTTATTTTACACAATTTCAATTACTCTAGCATATAATACAACTTTACCAATCTTTACAAAGAAGCGCTACATTTATGCCTAAAAATTATTTTTAAAATAAAGAAAGAAGCAGGACAGGAATTGTTAATACTTCTCAAAAAAGGAGAATACGATAGGAAAATGTTTCTACGCCAATAAATGGCTTGGATACATCTATGTAAAATTAATGTTATAAAAATATAATGTACTGGTAATAAATTACAAGGAAATAAAATCAATAAACATCTTAACAATGGTTATCGCTGCAGCTTTAAATACCCTAAATCACCAACAACGAAATATAACACAACAAACAATCAAATCTATGGAATTCTATAAATTTCTTAATGAGTCCTCAACTGATAGTCTCCATTTTGAGTTATGTACCTAACCCATGGAAGGGCCTGGTATCCACTCTTTTCAATGATTTTAAGGTAGCGCACCTGAATACCAGAAGTGGTGAAGTAGGGGATCTCAAACTTCACTTGGATAGGTGGCTTCCCCTCCACATCCTCACTCTCGACGCTAGGAAGCCCAAAGTGAGCCCTCATCAAGTACTCCTTGCCTCCAGGAAAGGACTTCACGCTCCAGATGATGGCGCTCTGCTCCGGGGCATATTTCACGTTGCCAACTGTTGTTTTGAACTTAGGGGAGTCCGCGTCCGTCGGCACTGGAATTATGATCTCTACGTTATTAGCGGTTGATCGTCGTTTGAACTGAGACTTAGCCTTCACCATGTACTCGACCCTGCTGTGAGCATGGCGCTCGATCACCGACTCTATCCAGATCAGTGGCTTGACATGGGTATTGAGCCGGTACGACATCAGTTCGAACTCTCCATCAGGAGGAATGAATGAGATCGTACGGTCGTTCTCGAACCTGGACAACCGCACGCATTGGTGGAACTTGACGTCTTCTAATTCCACCGACTTGCTTTTGCCTCGCCCAGTGCTTTCGAACAAGACCTTGTCATTAAGTCCCAGACGCAATTCTGGCATGCCAGATAAGTACACTCTCATTTTGATGCAACCGACGATCTCACTTCGTAAGACGTTGCCATTGGCATTAGCCAGTAGGTTGACAGACTCGATGACGTCAAGGAAAACTTCGTTCTTGCGGTACTTGATGCCTTCCGATCTCCATGAAACAGCATTTGTTACTGCCATTGGAGGCCGGGGTTGAGCCTCCATTTTATGGCTCTCTTGAGTGATAAACTCCTGCAGGATCTTGCTGTCAGTGGTTTGAGGATAACCAAAGTCCATCAGCTCATCCAGTAACTCGTAAATGATGACAAAATTATCCCTGATGCTTTCTTCTTCCAATTCTTTGAAGTACTCAATGAAAACTTGCACAATTTTGTGCAGAAAAACAAAAACGAGGGCGACATTGGCATTCTTCTTGGTTGTGGCAACAAGATAAAGGTTATTATATTTAATGTACATAAAAGTCATTCCATTATGGGTTAATATTGGAGTAATGCAACCTTCTTCCTCCTTATCCATCAACAGGGTCATGAATTTATCAGCTGCAGACATGTCTATATCTCCACGATAATTTCTAGAAATCAGAACCTTGCCCTTAAGGTCCAGTAGGTAGATAGCTGAGGCAGACATTTTGAACCTGTAAAGTAAGGCAGAAAATGTAGTAACACTCATCATTATAAATGCCTAAAATTTAGCAATTTCATATTAGAGATGTGAACAAAGGTTTTCTTTATTTTGGTGTTAAGCGATAGTGTGTTATAAGTGTTGCATAACTTATTTATTCATAGCTACAAATATTCAAAATTGTTACCAGGCAAACCAAGGATCAGCTAGATAGTTACATAAATTATGAAAAGAAAAACTACTGAACAATATAATTTTAATTCAATCCTAAGCAGTAAAAATTTTAGGACTTCATATTTTATCTTCAAAAATCAAAACTGCATACTTCAGAAGGTATGCATACCGAATAAAATAGTGGATGCATATTTTAAAAACAAATTTCGACACAGTACAATGCTTGGGATTACTAAAAGAATGGCTGTAGAGTCCTGAAGCAAGTCAAAGGATACAATATTTGTTTCGTATGTTAATTATTTTCCTTTAAGCCATTATTCTATACTATAACACTACAATCATGTTGTCATCAAACAAAACAGACCAGAATATTCTGATTAAAAATTTTTCAATAAATTGCTGTCAAAGAATGTTTTTATTTGTTATTTCTTACATGGTGTTTTTTTTTTTTTTTTCCTTTTTTTTTTTTTTTTTTCCTTTTTTTTTTTTTTTTTCTTTTCTTTTTAAACCTGTGTTGAGCCTTATTCAATTTACTTACAGTTTTGTAAAAGGGTTGATAAAATTAATTTAAATAATAAAATGGGACAAAAATATGTGTACTGGGCAAATCATTATACTAACAGTATTGTGTGCAATTAACTAATTTAATCCTAAATATTTAGAATTTTTTTAAATCCTATGTATCAGATGTTACTCGGGAAAGTTAAATCGAATTTGTAACTAGTTTGGTTACTTAGTTAAAGAAAGTTATAATTTACTATATTCAAACATGGCACAGCTTCCAACCAAAGAAAGCTGAGCTCCCAAGCAAATAAAGCTATACTTACACAAGAAAGAAAAAAAAAAGAAAGAAAAAACATCATATTTTAAAGATTTCAGAAAACAAACAACTTTAAACAATTATACACTATTGTCAAACAGGTGAATTTAATTAAACCCAGCTTTCTAATGTTTTTAGCTATATTCAAAGTACTAAAATTTTTATCAAAAAAGATGAATTCAGTGTTTTTGCTGAATTGTATCATGTCTGTTATTTCAAAAGTAACTATTTAGTAGTTATATTACTCAAAGAGAAATTAGTAACGCTACATTATTTTTAAAAATGTAAATAGGTATAAATCACTTATAAAAACTAGTTAATGGAAAATTCCTTATTTCATAATTTACAAAAAAAAATAAAAAAATCAAGTAGAATTGGAAACAGTTTTATAACATATTTTGATGATTCTTTTCACACAGTAACTTGAAAATAACATAAGTTCTAGGAAATAAGATAAGTTCCTAAAAATACTAGTTCAGTAAAAAACTATCTTGAAATAAAATTAGTAAAAGTTCAAAGTAACTGAAAAATATAACTATACAATTTAAACAACTAAATTAACCCTGGTTTTTTTCTACTCTGATTAATAAGGGGTTTTTTTCAATTGGAAATATTTAAAGATAAATTCATGGATATCACTGTTTGGCACTATAATGAGATTATTTTACATTTCTAAATTATTTCAAAATATTTTTAATATCATCAAAAGAAGAAAAATATGAACAATTTAAATGGTTGGTTAGTTAGTTTAGATGCTCAACAACCTATTTTATGCATAATGACGGCTAATCAGCCCGGGACCTACAGTTTAACGTGGATTTCGAACAACAACGAACATCCATGCCTAATTCAGGATATCGAAGCTAGCACCTTTAGCATGCATGGCCAGAGCGCTAACCACACAGCCATCAGATTGGCAACAATTCAAATGAAACGCACACCAAATGTCTTCAAGCATACAGGTGGACATATTACATTCAGGTACAAAAAGTTTTATTTTAAACTAGCTGCACGGGCCGGCGTTGTGTAGACCCGTCATTGTATATAGGTCACAGCTTTTGATGCTTTGCTCGCTAAAAGATTTATTGCTACAATAACCCAAGCTTAATTCGCTCACTAAAAGTTCATTGCTGTGTAAGCACAAACTCACTAAAAGGATAATTGATTTTTAAATCCTCATTATTAGAACCCTCCCTGGCGAGTCACAAAAAAAAATTGCAATAAAAACAATTCCTTCCACCCACCGGATTTCAAAATCCCTCTCGAAATTCCTGTTGAAATTTCACTAAAAGTTAAAAAATTTGAATAACAAATGGTCTCAAGGCTTCCCTTGAGCATTCCTTGAGGAAGAGAACACAAAGAGGAAATGATAAATAACCAGGGTTCCCAATCAAATCACAGAATGAAAATCAATGACTTTAAAGGACCTAAATAATGCTTTTAAGGACTGTTGAAAATTTGTTTTCAAGCATCATGTCTATGTATAATTTTTTAACAAAGTATATTCCCCCAAATAAGTTATAAGTTGGTGGATGCTTAGTACAAATATGTTGGAGAATTCTGATACGATGAAAATATGTGGCGGTCACGTGGGTATAGCAAGTCCAAGTTGTATGTTTATAAATTTTGTAGTTGGTCACACAACATCTGCAAAAATTAAGGACTTTTAATGATCTCTAAGCACTTTCAAGGACTTTTAAGCACCTCTAAGCATTTTCAAGACTTTGAAAACAAGTTAAAAAATATTAAGCACTTTTAATGACCGTAGGAACCCTGATAACATACAGGGTTTCTGCCAAAATAAAATGTCACAAATCCATGACATTGACTATCCAAGACTGAAGCAAATAGTTTTTCCACGACTCAAGAAATCAAATCACAAAAAAAATAATAATAATAACCTAAATGAATTTTACTAACACGAACATAGTAGGTAAATCAATGTACAATAAAATGATTTTTATAAAGTTTTATTTTAAATTCAGTAAAAAAATTCTTGTTTCAGTAACTTCCAAATCAGAAGAAAAAGGGGAAAATAATTTTTTATTCTGTGATATATCAGTTATAAAAAAAGCAAATCAATCTTTAATAACAAAGAAATATTTGAAGAAAGAATAAGTCAATAATAATAAATTATATCATCAAAAATCAAATGTTTTGATATCAACAATGCAAAACATAAGAAAGAAAACGGGAGAAAAATGTACACAAAAATCAGGAATTTGTGCAACTGGCATTTATTACAAAAAGTATACTAATAAAAATACTTTTTTAGGTATAAAACAACCTTAGTATGATGGATATAATTAATTGCAATTTCGAATTGGAATAAAATATTTTAATTATTACTCAAATTTTACTCCCAAACAGTGAAATGTCACATCTGTGGAACATTACCACTTACTATTTTGACTTTTACCATGGTAATATTTTATAAATTAAACAAACTTAAAATTCTTTTGACTACATTTTTAGGTTAAGAAAATGCTTTAGAACACATTTCTAATACTTTTTTTGTCAATTTTAAGTTTTATGTTGACTTAATTTCGATTTTTATGCCTGTAACGAGGGCACATCCGTAGCCTGTTACACATATGCCTGTAAATAGGTCACATCTGTGGACACCCAAAAAAGTGTCATTAAATCCTTGCAGTTGATAGTAATACACCATTTTGACAAAGAAATTGGGTGTTAAGCAGATGTTTGATTTAGATGTAAAGAACAAACTACAGCTACTATTAAGTAATTTATGAATAGTTTTATCAAGTTATTGGACTTGAGAGAAAAAAGATTGTGATGAGATGTCACATATGTGGAACTCAACAGAATTTAAATTAAATTCATAAAATAATTGTTGGAATCTCTATTATATGATGAAATAGCTTTGTTTTATAAATATTATGAAATAAAAACTAACAGAGAATTCCCCATGTACAAAAAACTATCGTTTTGTCACATCCGTGGAATTAGTTGTCCATGGGCAAAAGGAAATGGTATATTACTTTTGTTGATATGTATATTCCTAAACATATTAAACAGCCTAATATATTGTTTTAAAATGCAAAGGCATCTTAAAACAATAAACAACATAAATTAAAGGCACATTTTTATTTTTGCTTTGTATATTTGATTTAAAATGCTATGAAGTTAGAATTTAGGAAATTTGAATTTTTGAATAAATATTATTGTATGCAAATGTTTCAAAATTAGATTCTTTCTTCCAAGTTTTTTAATTTTTTGAAAGTGACTGGAATTTAATTAGCATTCTTAGTTATTACTAAATTTCACTGAAGTCAATTAAGAGGTGAAATAAGACAACTTTCTCCTAAAAAATAACTTTTTTTTTTCACCTACCTTTAAAGGATTCAAAATTTAAAATCAATTGTAATTTTAGAAATGAAAGAAATAAGATAATTTGTTCTGCATTATGTGACACATCACACAGTTATATTCTCTTCTACTTAGGTTACTTTTCAAAAATAAATAAACAGTCAAAATATTGTTTTGGAAAATCATGCGAAAATCAAAAATATGCACTAAAATTATAATATTTGGTCTCTTTTTAAGTTGTATAATATTGAATCAGTTATATAAGTAATGTTACTTAAATTTTGTAACTTATTATTTTAAATTTAACTTCATTAAATAATTCTCGGCACAGTTTTACACTTCATGTTACATCCGTGAACACTACTACTACGTATTTTTAATAAAAAAATTTAAGAAATCTTATTTTTTATCTAAACCACTATAGCACTATTATTACTCTTAATTATATCTTCCTTTATAGCATTAATCAAAATTTTAGAAGAAAATTCTTTTTAAAATAAAAAAATTGATCAAATTCCTGATTTTCTGTAGAATGACTCACACACAAGCTTATCACAACCATTTTCATATTATGAAATGATCATTTTAGTTCTCATATTACAAAAAAAAATTTCACCTATGAGACCTTACTCATGTGATGTCACAAATTTTGAGTTCAGAAATGTTTTCATTGGTCACGGTTTTTAACTAAGACTGTTGTTTCCATCAAAACGTAAATAAAAACGTAGGTGAATTTTCAATGAGCTGAATGGCGATCATGACGTTTATAACCTCACAGTAATTTTACTTTAAAATAAGAAATCCGTAAAATTTACTGTATTTCTATGACTTATGAACATTATTTTGCTCAAAATCATGACTTTCAATGACAAAATTTACCCTTTGTCCAAATTCATGACTTTCCATGACATTTCCTGACTTTCCATATGCGTGGAAACCCTGAACATAAATACAACAAATTTAAATGTTGCGACTAGCATTGTTGTGTAAAAATTGTGCAATATTCCACACCCCTGGATGTGTTGATGAAGAAAAATTTTACCCAGCATGCCAAAAAGTAACGAATAATAAAATCCATAAATCCAAGACATCAAAACAGTGTCATGGTTCGTACACTTGAAGTATGAAAAAAATTCAAGGATTTTTAAGCACTTCTCAAGGATGTGTTATCAACACAAATATGCAATAAAAAAATCCAAACAATTTTAATTGGCAGATGGTAGGTGCATGTTCAAATCAAGTAAATACAAAATAAAATGTTTTTTAGGTTTCAATAAAAGACAATTTTTTGTTTACAATAGAAAAAAAACACCTTCCAAGTATATCAGAAGCAGTACTATGTCTCTTAAAACCAGAAGTAAAGTAAGTAGCACTCACTTGGTTATAACGTCAATTTCAAGTATGATTATCCGTTCATTTTTCTTGTTCCATCATATTGAAACTTTCATCAGATATTAATACAAAATTCTTAGTGACTAAACTGTCTTCTAATACACTCAGAAAATAAGGCTTGATTCCAAATACCGCATAATTTTTTTTTCTCATCACATAAAAATAATGGAATTGCATTATCAGCGAATATGCAATGAAATAATTTATCAATATTTTTAATTGAATTTATACGAGCCATGATTTTTTATGGTTTTCAATGTGCATAATATTTCAGCATCTAAAACTTTATTTTAAACTACATGCATCGGCCGTGCTTGCTTGAGATGAAATCGATGAAGACTTGATTGTTGCGGATAATATTGGCTTTTAGGGTATTTTTTATCATGAGAAATAGTCCCAACAAAGCTCATCGAACTAATTCTTATAAAAACTAAATCCATGTGCTTTTTGCATTGATTTTTAAAGCACTTTCTTTACCATTGGTGCTGGAATTTTTGGCACACAAAGTACATCGTGCAAAATGGGGATCCAACATGTAGGATTCAAACCATGCCCAAGAATTATATTCCTGCTTTTCTAACCAGCCTGAATTGAAAATGCATTTTACTGCCTTTTTTCAACAGAAAGCAAAAACGAAACAAGCGATCACGTGATTTGATCGGAGTAAACCCTTTTCAAATATGTTACACCATATTTCGCAGCACACACCACACTGCACGCATCGCAGGGGGAAAACAAACTAGCAGGAGGAATGACGAAATCTTGTAAATTCTTGTTTTCTAGTTGCTGATTGGCTAAACTAAGTTCAAAGGATTATGTTGTTTTTGAAAACCAACATTTTTAAAGAGGCTATATTTGTAGAAAATAAAATTCAAGCACTATAAACACATTTTTAAAAAATTCAAGGTTTTCAAGCACTTGGAAATGAAAGGTTTTTTCAAGCACTTTTCAAGGTTTTTTAAAAACATACGAACCATGAGTGTGTTGAAAACTTGTTGTTAAAATTGTGCGGAAGATTAACAAACAAAACAAAATTTCTCACTTCAATAATTGCAAATATGAAACAAACATTTTAGAAAATGTAAATATTTAATAATTCATTTCAATTAACAAGGCTGGTGAAAAACAGAGTCGAAGCGTTGCATGATTTGGCAGCAAATTTTTAATTTTACAAGTTGAATCCTAGGGTAAAGGCCATCTCAGAAATGTTGTACTCCAGTTAAACACTGGATTAAGATTTATTGTATGGTCCCCCTTGGCGACTTTTTGAAAGTTGGCAATTCTGCGCTGAATGTGGCAACCTATCGCCAAGGTTTCCTGATAACCCTAGTAACCGTTTGGATTTGGCGACACAGCCTTTTGATGTCATTTTCATTACGGCAATTTTTTTTTGAAAAGTTGCCTAAAGGGACTGTACAGTAAATCTTAACCAAACACTGATATTCACCACTCAGTGGCGGCTGGTGCAGGGGGCCAGGGGGGGCCTGGGCCCCCTCACTTTTTTGGACCCTGGCCCCACTTACATATATGCTTGTTAATATTGTTTTGTTGTGGGATTTTTTTAATATTTAAAAAAAAAAGCTTTAAACTTATTTATTCTGTAATTAGACATTAACTATTGTGAAGGAAGCAGGGCGAGCTCTTGCAATAAACCCGAAAAAATGTTAATCAATCACAATCATTACTACAAAAAAGCGACCCTTCTCTTAAAGACTTAAAGATGCTAGTTTTCCTGGGGACAAAATGACCCCTTCTTCGGACGATCTTGAATTTGAAACCGATAGGGCATATAAGATTGCAACTTTCACGTGACATCCTGTTTTGCCAAAGCATAAATACAAAATTTCTAAAACATCCCTGATAACTCTGCTCTGGGTGGACATCTCTGCAAAGGAATGGCCATTTTTTGTAGAGACGGCGATTGCACGTTGGTCCTCTAGAATGACGGTGCGAAAAAAGTGGCTACAATAAATATCCATTGCATTCATTTTCGCACTTTGTTTTTCAAAATGTAAAAGTAAGATTTTCTCTGCAAATTGTTTTTATTTAGAAATTTAATTTTTTCCCGAAAAATGTTTGAGTATGAGTATTTAAATGTCGTCCATATGATCGGAAGAAGTGATTTGTCTCACATTAATATTTGATATCCTATTAAACTATTAACGTAACTTACAATCCGATGCCATCAACGGAAGAATTTCTATACAGAGAATAAAAAATGTTCTTCTCTAAATAAGTGGCTCCACTAGAACTAAGCCATCGTATAATGCTATGTTAAAGTTAAAAGATAAACGTCACAGTTACAGAATTTTCAAAACTCCCCTCCCCCCTCTCCCTCTCTCCCAAATAATATGTAAAATGTAGATAAAGCAAACCTAGTTACTGTTACCAGAAAAAATTTTCATGAGCGTTTAGTAAAGAATTTGAGTCATGAACCTACAATGAACCTTTAAAAAGCAAAATGATACAAGCAGTTTGAAATTGTCAAATAAAATTTGGGCATTCTTAAAATTGAAGAAACGATGTTTATTCTTAACTCAGGTAGAATCCAATTCTCAAAATAAATTTTGAATTAAATAAAATATTAAAATTTGAAGCGAGTTCCATGTTTGCTCAACTTCTTTTCAAAATATCAAGAATCATGGTAAAATACCTATTTTCAACTATCGCTATGTCAAAACTCATTGACCAGAGGCAATATATTCAATTCGCATGTGAAATGTCGTCGAATCGAGCCCCATCGGATGTTTTGCAGGTTGGTTTCAATGTAAGTAGACATCTCAAATTTGAGATGAATATGCAATGCATTTTTCAAGTAATTATTCATCCTCAAATCAAGTAATTATTCATTTTTTCATGAATTTAAATTAAAACTGTTGAACTGGTCAATATAACAATACCTTTGACTGTGGTTGCAAATTTATAAATATTGCCCATTCTAAGTTAATGGCATTTTTCATTAGTTCGAATGTTAAGCCAAAATTATTTTGCATGAATTGATTCATAAAATATCATTTACTTGAATATTAGGAGCAATACCGATGTCTTTAAAAGGATTTATTAAAATTATTTTAAAATATTATAAAATTATTTATTTAAGTATTTACTCTAAAGTTACGAAAAGTGAAATTGTTGCTGTCGGCATTTTTTTTTTTTTTTTCTTGTTTCTTTTTTCTATGATTCATGTAATATTTGATGAAAAATTTACCCCTGTGATTTCTACAGAATTTTTAACCACGGTTTTGACTTTATTTTTTTTTATAACTATTCCCTAACTCTTTGTTTTCTTTTTCTTAAATACAGAATAGAAATTGAGTGACATCGGTTTTCATACTTTAACTTATTTTTTTGTGATTAGTATTTTAATTTATTATTATGTCAAACAAAATAAAAAAGCTTTTGCTTCCTACACTCTTGGTATCTAATCCAGCCACCTGTATTGTACATAAAATGTTTTATACTGTTGAAAATATTGGTAACTTTTCTTATATTAAAAAAGTTTTATCTTCAAAGCTGTTTAGCTTGTACACTTCGTCCAATCGACATGAGTTCATTTTAATGTGTTCTCTATTCTTAATTTAATAAAATTATTAATTATAACATGCTTTTCATTATATGATTAGGAGTAACTATTTATATTTAACGGGGGGGGGGGGGAGCAAAAAGGTAAACTTTAACACTCTTTTTTTTTTTTTTAATTTAATTTTTTTTTTTTTTTAATCTTACAGTGAGTCCCGATAATATTGTACTTATGGCTGTTCCTAATCACTGACCACTGGTCATTGAGATAGCGTCCAGCTCTTGGTAGGCTTCCCGGAAGACCAGAAGATCCTTAAAATAATTTCCATAAATAAAAAATTTAAACCCTCAAACGCATAGACAGTGGCAAGGGGGTGCAGATCGCATACAAAAGGGTGCAAAGCGGCTACAGCTTCAAATCAGGAATTTTCAATCCAATTCTCAAAATAAATTTTGAATTAAATAAAATATTAAAATTTGAAGCGAGTTCCATGTTTGCTCAACTTCTTTTCAAAATATCAAGAATCATGGTAAAATACCTATTTTCAACTATCGCTATGTCAAAACTCATTGACCAGAGGCAATATATTCAATTCGCATGTGAAATGTCGTCGAATCGAGCCCCATCGGATGTTTTGCAGGTTGGTTTCAATGTAAGTAGACATCTCAAATTTGAGATGAATATGCAATGCATTTTTCAAGTAATTATTCATCCTCAAATCAAGTAATTATTCATTTTTTCATGAATTTAAATTAAAACTGTTGAACTGGTCAATATAACAATACATTTGACTGTGGTTGCAAATTTATAAATATTGCCCATTCTAAGTTAATGGCATTTTTCATTAGTTCGAATGTTAAGCCAAAATTATTTTGCATGAATTGATTCATAAAATATCATTTACTTGAATATTAGGAGCAATACCGATGTCTTTAAAAGGATTTATTAAAATTATTTTAAAATATTATAAAATTATTTATTTAAGTATTTACTCTAAAGTTACGAAAAGTGAAATTGTTGCTGTCGGCATTTTTTTTTTTTTTTTTCTTGTTTCTTTTTTCTATGATTCATGTAATATTTGATGAAAAATTTACCCCTGTGATTTCTACAGAATTTTTAACCACGGTTTTGACTTTATTTTTTTTTATAACTATTCCCTAACTCTTTGTTTTCTTTTTCTTAAATACAGAATAGAAATTGAGTGACATCGGTTTTCATACTTTAACTTATTTTTTTGTGATTAGTATTTTAATTTATTATTATGTCAAACAAAATAAAAAAGCTTTTGCTTCCTACACTCTTGGTATCTAATCCAGCCACCTGTATTGTACATAAAATGTTTTATACTGTTGAAAATATTGGTAACTTTTCTTATATTAAAAAAGTTTTATCTTCAAAGCTGTTTAGCTTGTACACTTCGTCCAATCGACATGAGTTCATTTTAATGTGTTCTCTATTCTTAATTTAATAAAATTATTAATTATAACATGCTTTTCATTATATGATTAGGAGTAACTATTTATATTTAACGGGGGGGGGGGGGGGAGCAAAAAGGTAAACTTTAACACTCTTTTTTTTTTTTTTAATTTAATTTTTTTTTTTTTTAATCTTACAGTGAGTCCCGATAATATTGTACTTATGGCTGTTCCTAATCACTGACCACTGGTCATTGAGATAGCGTCCAGCTCTTGGTAGGCTTCCCGGAAGACCAGAAGATCCTTAAAATAATTTCCATAAATAAAAAATTTAAACCCTCAAACGCATAGACAGTGGCAAGGGGGTGCAGATCGCATACAAAAGGGTGCAAAGCGGCTACAGCTTCAAATCAGGAATTTTCAATCTTGAATGAGTATCGGATTTCTTACGGAACAATTTATAAATAGATATGCCGTAATTTTACGTTCAATTGAATAATTTGAGGAGTGTACTTTACTTTTTTGCCTAGGAATTCTTCGCTTCATTTTTAATTTTCAAAAGCAAAAGGTGCAAGTACATTCACGTCCTGACGTCGTCCATTCTCAAACGAAACATCGCGTCTTTTTCGTAATAATAATTCCTTTTATTGAAATATTTACTTTATCAGATATCAGTATGCTTAGATAATTTAACTGTTTAATATTGTTGTCTTTTCCCATATATATTTAAGTAACATTTACAAAATTACATAAAATTCATGTGTCTTGATATTTGCATGTTTCCTTCCCCCCATGACATGCAATTGTTAATTTGGGCCCCCTCACTTTTAATACCCACGAGCCGCCACTGTCACCACTGATTTCTGAAACAGATTTTGCCACAAAATAAAATTTTTAATTCTTTTTATAACTGAATGTTTTGAAAACAAGCAATTAATATCTAAAAAAAAACAAGTTTTGCATCACTTATTTAGAATGGGCTACTGGTCAATACAACTAGTACAAAATCCAGGGAATTAGAGAACTTCGATAACTTACAATATTTTTTTGAAAAGATATTTTAAAATTGTAACTCTGAAATATCACTCTTTAAGAAGTGTCCCCCCATTCATAATTTGTGAAAGTTGATTAGTTTTAGTGCAAAAAGGAATATTGAAAAACCCTGATCTATAGTGAGTCAGCATATAAATTCACCAAATAGTTTTCATCCTAAGTAAGTTTAGTCTAAGAGCAGTCAATTGGGTGGTCTCAGGGATGGTTCTAAATGTTAATTCCTTAATAAAAGTTAAACTCAATAATATAAGTTACCCCTTACATATATAATTATTATAAAACCGTAATAAGAGTTTTCGAGATAAAGGAAAAAGTAGCAAACTCCCTCTCATTTTTGATCCTCCAATATAGGTGAATATGGTACTAGTATTTATACAATTGGCTTCATCAAGTAATCGATTCAAAGCTGTTGTTGATTCTTATAAAGGCTATTATAATAGCACTTGTCGGGCTTAATGTTAATAAAATGGTAAAATGAAGGCTCATAAATATAAAAGAGTTAATTTCGTTCAACGTCAACTCTCATTACGTTACACTCATCAGATTTACATTATCACTATAACATTTTTAAGATGTTGTGAATGAAAATGTATTTTTCATATCCCGTAGAGAACAATCCATCTACCAAAATAATTGAAATAATCTATAAATATATTAAAAGTAAAACAAATAAATTTACCCGTGAAACGTCTGCCGCAAATCAGTTTATGCGTTTCACGTCACTTCATATCACTCTAACTCTATTTCATAAATCCGAAACTGGCAAAAACTATATTTAATGAACAATATTATTGGGAGCAACTGACAACTCCACTCCAATAGATTCAGCCAATCATAATATACTTTTAAAAATAAATTCGAATATTCAGCTAATCATAAATGTGTATTTCTTTAATCAGTGAAAAGCCACTTTCCCAACGTCACTAGGCACAGAATTCATTATGTAAACTTTACCTTTTTTAACAAAAAGAGGCTATTTTTTTATTGTGGATTTGTTTTTTACTTTTTAAATTATTTTAAATAGTTTTTATTTGGGAAATTTATTTAAGACTATTAAGATTTATTCAAGATTATCTAACTCGAACTGCAACGAAAAATGGCGTCTTGTGTTGGTAAACAGATAATTGAAAAGTTTCTATTTTACTTATAACTTTAAGGTGACTAATCACCTACATGGACACAAATTTGAAAAGTTCACATTTTTGACTTACCAACTAAAAATAAACCTATGTAACGCACTTTTGACTTTTTCAAGGCTGACCTAATTCCATTTACGAAGATCTGAGATCACTCGTAATTAATTACTGGCTTACATCTTGTCTTTAAAACTGCATTAAAGACTTTCACATTACTAGTCATGACTTTATGACAATGAATTTTTGAGCTTATTAGGTGATGGATGCAATGAAAGACAAAGTAATAACATACCTGGACGTCTATAATCCGGAATGTGCAAGTCGAACACATGACTTAGATCCATCCAATATTTCGTGTGACACCAACAATATCAACGACACATCTACTTCTGCAAATAGCTTGGAGACACCTTCAAACCATTCCGAACCCAAGCAGCCAGCCAAGAAAGGTAGGAAAGTCAAATCCAACAAGAGTCAATGGCGTAAGGAAAAAGGGAACAAGTACTTGAACAAACCCTACAGGAATTATAAAGGTATTGAAATTAAAAGCAAAGAGTTTGTGGATTATGATTGCAAGTGCCAGATGAAATGTCGGGAGATCCTTACAGTAAATGAAAGGAAGCAAGAGTTTCAAAAGTTCTGGGAGCTTGGATCATACGAAGCCCAGGCCATTTTCTTGATAGCTAGAGTGGATGAGCAAGTCACAAAGAAGAGTACGAAGAAGAAAAAAGATAAAAAGGTACCTGATGATACTGAAGACAGTTCAGAGGCCGTGGATGCACCAGATTCAATGTCGGAGAGTACACCCGAAAGTAAAAAGAGCAAAAGACAATTTTCTCGAACTTACATCCTCAAATCTAAACAGGTTTGTAGAAATATGTTCGTCAAAACTTTAGGTATCACATCTAAACGAATAAACACTGCACTGGTAAAAATGCGTTCTAAGAGCCTTATCGACCACCGAGGACTGTCTCAAGGTGGCAAGAACAAAATAAGCGACAAACGTTATGACGAGGTTGTGGACCACATAAAAAAAATGCCTCGGTACAAATGCAGCCATCTGCAAGGGAAGTTCGATTCCGAGTTTCTACCTCCCGAACTGAGTCTGTCAAAGATGTACGACCTCTACAGCAAAGAAGTCAATCAGCCCGTCAGTCTCTCCATGTACAAGAAAATATACTATGGCAAATTTAATTTCAAGACAAAAGGTGTTAAGAAAGAGATATGTAACATTTGTAAAGGGGAGAGAAAGGTTAAGAACGATAATCTAAAAAAGCAGCAGAACAGGGAGAAACATCAATACCCCTGTCCCAGTCCTCCTCATGAGCAAGTTGTATTACAACATCATCAGTATAGGCCGACTAACTTTATGGCCCCGCCTTCTATTAATTGTAATCAGCCATGGCTACCACCTCCCAACTTTCAGATGCCCCAACATAATCCAAATCACTATTTTGAACAGCAGATGGGGTATGAGTAAAGTGTGTAGGTTGGCATGAGTGTTTAAATGTGTAGGTGTGTGTGAGGAATTTTTATATAGCGTGTGTTTTAATGAGGCAAATCTGTCAATAGTTGTGTTGTTGCATCTGTTGTTAGTTCTTCCTTTCGTTAATGCTCGTTCTGTTACTGAGTTATGATGTACGTCCTCCAAAAAAGCAATTAATTTGTTTTTTGGTTTAATTCTTTTCTTTTAGATATGTCACTTTCAATGCATTCTAAAGAAAACAAAAAGAAGTTAAATATTTAGTGTAGTACTCTTCCATTAGCTAAGTACCAGAAAAAATACTCCAAATTACAGTGATAACTCACCAAAACTAACAACCTTCAAATCATTTATAATTAATTCCTATATCAAACCTTTATAGGGTTGTTACAGCAAACCACAAACATTAAGGCTTGGCGGTACATTTAAGCATCATTTAAACAATTTGGCTTGGAGTCAAATGGTACTTGACTAATGAAAGAATACCAAATTTTCTGAATATGACAACTTTCTTCAGAAAATGTTTAAAAATTCACAAAATCCAATAACCTGTAAAAACTGTTAGAGATCCTGGTCAAATGCTTTCTTGCACACGCAGATGAACCAATTGAATGGATTCTCATCTACATTTTAATGTTTTCAGAAATTTATATGAATACCTAACACATTTTAAATTTTTTATTCATCAATATCTATCTACATTTTCTGAATAGGGCTTTTATTAATCATCTTCATTATTATACAAAAAATTATTACATTCCGTAATTGCATTTGGTACATAAATCATATTTGGTTACGGGCCACAAAATTATCTGGCACGTAGATTAAAAAAAAATCATCAATTTTTAGTATTTATGAATAAAACTTTATTTGTTAAATTTTAAGCAAAGTTATATTTTACATATTTTTTTATCGTGAATTTTTTCCTGAACTTTGGTATTTTAAGTCTTCTTTTCAGATTTACCTTTCTTTTTTTCTTTAAACTAAATTAGAATATACTTTCTTATGCATTAACAGAAAAATAATTGTACTTTTTCTGTTATTCTTTTTTTTTTCTTCTCATATGGCATATAATTTTGTTTAGTATTGTTACTTTTTTAGTTCTCACATACACAGGTACACAATTTATTTTGCAAAAAAGTCAAGAATATCTGAAAAAGTAATTATAAGAATTTTTTGTATTGCCTGAGTGACGTCATACAGCATCCATTTACCATCCATGCTTAATAGTGTAAAAAATGCCTGAATTACACAGGCCTGATCACATAATTAACATACATCTTGCAAATCAAATATTCTGGACATATTCGGTATTGTTTTACACTTAATCACATAACAGATATTTTTTTAATCGTATTGGAGGCAAAATTTAACTCATCTAATAATTTATGCTAATTTTGAATTTGAGCAGAAAAAATTACATTTTTATTTCGAATTCTGGCTTTACAGATAGATTGCTCTAGAAAGCACACTTTACAATGAAGGATCCTAAAATAAAATATACCAATTTATTTTCCTTTTTTTTTTTTTTACCAATTTAAACTTTTGTTTAATTTGATATATTTTTAAAATATAGTTAATTTTAGACGAATCAAATGAACATTGCAGAAATATAAATGTACAAGCTACATTAACACAATTTTATACTTGTATGTTGTAAAGGCCAAACTGTTACATTGTTAAATAGCTAACTATTTAAAATGTGTCTATGTTTTTCCACCTCCGTATTATTTGGATTCAAGCTTTCAAAATGCTCAAGGTACTGAGCTAATATTTATTAACATGAAAATTTCGATAATCTAATTAATATATATTTAAAATTTCTAAGATAAGTTAATATTTATTTATGTGTCTCTCAAATACTCAACCTTTGAATGGAGATAGGTGATAAGAAAATAATTGGAAAAGAGTGATAAAAAAAAAAAAAATCTGAGACATGAATAATAAGTTACTTTTTGAGTGAACAGAAAAAAATAAAACGAATCTATTTATAATTTGCACAACTTGAAAGAAATTGCATTCATTACATTTACTGAATATTCTTTGTGTTTATCATGGTCATTATATTTTGTAATCTAATGATTAATTGATTTATGCCAAGCAACTGAAAATACCTCTTATATAGCTTATTAATATATATCATCTAAAATGTGTGCTTATGGTTTGTTTTTTGACATTGTAAAGAGAGAAAACTTTTATTGTTTTGTAAATTACTTTATGATTATATGTTTTATACATTAAATTTGGCTTTATTTCTGATTATTTACTATTATTATTTTATTTATTACCTCAATTTTGCTTTTATTGAAAAGCTTGCAAAAGAGATTGTTTTTTTTCATTCCACTTTCATATGTACACTATTGTTAAGTTTCCATAGAAAATCTGTCCAGCTCCTCTTTCAAATCCAATCCTGTCAAACAATGTATAAAGTTTCAAATAAGATTTCTTAGAGTTATCTTACTTTTAATATTTTTAATCTTCCGTCAGGCGTGATATGTTAACCACTGAGTTCGGGTGCATTATGATATGATACTTTAAGAGGCACTCGTAGTCATGATCATTCCCTATACTCATTACGATACAATCTTCAATATCAGTTCGTTTAGAAACTACTTTGTTTAAAACCTTGAAATTTGGTGTGTAAGCATGAAAATAATTCCTTAATGAAATGAAATAAATTAAAAACTCAAAAATACAGAGTGCCCACAGAACCGGGGAAGTCAGGGAGCTTTCTGATTCTGGAAAAAATCGGGGAAATGTCAGGGAACTTTTTAAAATTTCATGAAAATCAGGGAAAATTTTGTATTTTTTAAGGCACGTTCATCCATATTTTGGCTCTATTTACACGGAGATTTGTAGTAGTAAGCCATTAGAAGTTTAATTATTACGGAATAATTTAAACTTTTTACTACCAGCAAAACTTTTTTTTTTAAATTGCATATTATCTCTTTAGAATGCTTGTTCTATTTCATCAGGGTGTCTAGGCATCTGGAAAACCTAAAAAAAATTGGGGAAATTTAGAAAAAAGTTTGCCCTAAAATCATGGAATTTTCTAGAAATCTTTCAGGGAACTTTTTTTCCTGAATTTAGTGGCCACCCTGAAATAGCTTCTAATATATTTTATTTTAAATCTTTACGTCAATGTCCATACAGTGGCTCCATCTGCTGTAGTCTTTTGCTCTTTTTTTTAAATTTTCATTTGTAAAATAAAATATTTTCGATGCTTTCAAGTTTTTAATTTATGCCATTTTATTAAATGATCATTTTCATACCTACTTGACGAATTTCAAGGTTTTATACAAAGTAGTTTCTAAATGAACTGGGCTAGAAGATTGCAACATAGCGAGTATAGCGAATGATCGGTACTTGGAGTTTCTCTTAAAAAACACATAATTATGTTCATTTATGCAACTACCAAATGACAAAAATCATTATTAGTAGTGTCAAAAGACAAAAGTCTAAAAAAGTTTCTGAAAAACAGCCCATGTATTAGACCTATAACGTGTTGAGTGGGAGGAACGACATAACATGTGTTCCTGCAAGATCGAATGCACCTGATAGAAGGCTAATTTGAAGTTTTGTTATTGTACTTTATCTGTTTTTAGTACTTCAGAGGTAAAGACACGATACCTAGTTTTTAATTTCGTAGGAAAGGTTATTGAATTTAGAAAAACTGCTATTTTCTTTGTGTTATTGCTACTTTTTAAAACTGAATATTGTTATAAAGTCTTATATGAGGTAGTGTTGCCTACCCCTATAAAGAACATGTATCCCACTTTGATTTATTTATTCCTGATGCAGTATTGTAAAGTTTCAATTTCACTTTCTGACTGATAACTAAACTAAACAACTTTAATATAAGTTAAAAACATATATGACTTGCAATTTAATGGAATTTTAATTTCTGAACTGCGCTGATTGCACAAAGCAAAGTTAATTGCACATTATTTAAACGTACTAGAAGAAATATCTTTTACATTTTACATCTCAGTCTGGGTCACTTTTATTGAATAATCAAAATAAGACTGAGTTTTTATGCAGATGCATTTTGATAACTTCACTTTTGTCATAGTTATACTATTTACTTATTTATATTGCTTCACTTTTTAGTCAAATTTATGCTTGTTCACGAAAAATAATTTATTTTTTGTACACTTTGTTTTGTAAATTTTATATTGTTATTGTTTTTACTATTCATTTTATTTGCTTGCTTTAGTCTGACTAGAATACAATGTTTAATATATGCCATTAGTTATTTGTATTTATTTATGTATATGCCATTAAACATACATTTTTTAGATACTTGAGTCTTGCATGTTTATGATCATATCCAGAAACATTATAAATATTCGAATTTAAATCATCAGTTGTTTTATTTTGAACTCCCTATTCTTAGATATTATTCTCAAAGGTGCAAGTTTTCAGAATTTTTACGAATTTCTGTAAATTTTTTTATTTTCAATTACGGAAGTGTCTTAGTGGGGAAAAGTTTCACTTGAGTTCATGTTTTTCAAAACGGAACTTGCATATGTTTAGGCTTCCCCAAACCTCCAATGTAATGACCAATTTTCCTGCAAATTTCCAACCTCTATCAGCATTATTTACGTTGATATGTGATGGCCATTTTGCCGAGCCTTATGGCGGAGGTATCGCTGAGAATTACGTTGTTGCGTAATGGTCATTTTCATCGGGTGTTACACCAATATAATAGTCACTGACGCTATTGCGGAGATCGGCATCTGTTAGACATGGTGTTGGGTGGCTTACAAGCTTTTTGTTATGGTTATAAATTTGGAAAGGTGCAATTGACACTAATGATCAATAAGGGATAAATATCAATTGGTTACATGCAGAACCTACCTCTCATGACAGCATAAATATTTGTGACAAGCAATCGTCTTCAAAGAAAAAACTAGTGCCAAAGTAAACTGAAAGAAAAAGCTACCAAATTGCAGAGAAATGTTCATAAAATATAAAAAGTAATAAAAAAAAAGATCCCAGGTGAGGGTTTAAACAATTCTTCATACCTGAATCTTATGCACAAAATGGAACTGCTTGTTTCAATGTGACTGGTATTTAAAGCCAACTATTAAATTTGCACGCCTAAGATACATTCTCTGTACTTTTTGTCTCTGTGCTTTTTGCTTAGGTTTTTTTTTTTTTTGTATAACTTGTTATATGTATTTAATAAAATTTTCGACAATAATCCCCATCCCTCCCTCCGGAAAAAAAAAATCCTGGCTATCGGCTTGACCCCTAAGGAGTTAAGTGTTCAGATTTGCTCAGAATGATCAAAGGTTAATACTAAGAAATTAGCACAAAGATTTTACTTAATATCCAGGTAAGGCTTGACATTTTCTTTTGGTGTTCGTAAAATTACTATTTTATGACACCATATAAAAATTAGGAATGATGAGATGATGTACCTAATGAGAAAATAATTGGATTCAGGAAGGTAGTTTTCTTCATTTTATTTCCATGCATTTTAATGCAACAAAACATTTTTAACTAGGTATGTCAAACCGATTTGAATGTCCATTTTGATTCATAAATCGACACTCCGTCTTTCTGCAAAATGAAAAAAGTCATCATTAGCAAATATATTCCTGCATATTTCAACAAAAAATATTAATTTTTCCAAGCTACACAATCTAATATTCAATTAAACGTTTCTTTTCCTTTCAAACCCTAATATAGAGCTTAACTACCAAAATTCTAAAAAAAATTCTTAAATTGTTTAATAATTAATGAAGTAAAATATGTAATTTGACATGTTTTTCACAATCTGTCTAAATTAAAAACTTCATAAATCTTTTCAAGAAAAGTCTCACTGGTTCATTACCACCATTTACAATTTCCTCAAAAAAAAATTTCATGCGCATAACGCTTTTAGTCAAATTTATAAAAATAAATAGTTTTTTTTTTTTTTTTTTTTAAAGAAATATAGTAAATGTTCCTAAAAGAATCGTCTCTGAAAATAGTCATTAAGTCACCAATAATGTAATTTTCTCAAAACAAAATACTTATTATCATTCTCATGCATACAAAGTTAACAATACACATACCAAAAATTTTAAATATATTCTTTTTTAAATATTTTTTTCCGAAGACATGCAGAAAATAATAAGAGTTGACATCCCATTAGTTTCATCATTCACAAAAATAATGCATGTTCTCATAATCATTTTCTTGAATCGATTAAACAAAATGCTCATGTAGGTTCAAGATATCAAATACTTTCTTTTAGAAATATTGTGTGGCCGAATTAATAGAATTATACAGTATTTGATGAAAATTTTGAATTATGATGTAGATTTTTTGTTCTTTTCGATTCCATTATATTTTATTGAATTGAAAACGTTTGCATAGAGATTTAATCAGGAAAGGATTATTTTAGAAAAGTATATCTATACTTGTTCTGGTATGCTTACTTCCTCATCCTGCTCTTCATGTACTAGCGATTCAATTGGTGACTGTGTGCTCTTGAGTTCATCACTGTTTTTGGATTCGACAGTGTCAGAGTGTTGCGATCCAAAAATTGCACTGTTCAAGGATTTTAGTACGTCGTCTTCAGAAAATTTGCCAGACGCTAGAGGCATTATTGCAATCTTGATGATGGGTTTCGAAATTGACATCGATTGCAGCATGGAATTCAATAATTGACGAAAGTCTGGACTGACACTGCTTTCCAATTTCTTAAGGTCATGGATAGCCTGAAAAGGAGATTAATGGTAAGCAAAGTATGAATATGAAGCTACGAGGTATGGTCTTCAATAAACACAAAAAATTCTTCCATAAGTTTTAACCCATAGACGGCGGAGTTCTAGCCAGAGCAAATTTAAAAAGTACGTAATTCTTTATCAGCAAGAACTTACTGGGAGATAAAATCGGCCTGGTTATTTTAAATTTATGCCAGCCCAACTATTAAATATAAACATTAATTAATTTTTTATGATTATTGTTGATAATAAAATAATTCAAATAATTAACTTTTTTTAGTAAAGATAATTTTTAATTGATATGTCGTATTATTTAAAAATTGGTTGGATAATATTTCAATAATTAAATAGTACTATTTATTAATTGTATTCAATGATTGAATTGGCTTAAAAATTATTTAAATTAAATCAAATTTTTTCTGTTTCTACTATTTATGCCTCTTTAGAGTGAATTTGGTTTTCATAGACCATTAATAGTTTATGATACAAATTTAAAGAAATCTAAATTGCAAAATAAAGAAAGTCCAGGCATATAACTAGCAGATTTATTAGAAAATGACATCCGAAATCATAATATAATTTAACCTTTAAAGCTATAAAATACTTAAATAGTCGATAATAAAATAATTCAAATAATTAACTTTTTTTAGTAAAGATAATTTTTAATTGATATGTCGTATTATTTAAAAATTGGTTGGATAATAAAAATGGCATCTATTTTCTAAATACAACATAATTTATAAAAATAAAAGTGTCGTGAAATTTTAAGCAAATTTTTAATATAGTACAAACCAGTATATCTCTGAAACTAAGATAATATTTTAATAATAGTTAATAGTTCTGGACGGAGTGATTGGGATTTGAATGCATTAGGATTTCAAAAACGTTAAGGAAGGCAACTACTTATATTGGAGAGAAAAAAATTATAAATTAAAAAGAAAACTTCTTTTCCGGATCGGCCCATTTTTGATAAACACTGACCGGCCTGGTGATTACACCGGACAACCCTATAGCCAGGACGCCCCTGCTTATCAGTTTTTTTTTTTGGTATATTCATTTATACATAACAACGTTTTTGTATTTAAACACCTTTTTAAAAAGGCGTAAAAATTCCAGGAACTACATGTCCTTTACTACGCTCCTACTACCGTACCTTTCAATTTTACATTACACTAATTGTAAGAAGTATAGGAAAGTTAAATTAAAAAATTTCTTGAATAAATTTAACAAATGCAATACCTTCTAGGTCAATTAATAAAATTCTGCAAAAATTTTTACCCGACTTTAACTGAAAACTATCAGTATGAGTAGTTAGAAAATGCCGATCCTGAGCCATAAGGTGGAGCTGTGGAGCAACCTTGATGGAATGAGACCCCAGTTGTGGCCATTTCGCGTTAAAATGCTTGCTTGCGATTGGTCGGATTTAAACACGTGACTAAATGGACGCTTGTGATTGGCTACACAGTTTAGTAAGATAGTTTTCTGCAAAATTTAAGGTAGTGGCGCCATCTAGGGGGGAATTTAAAAGTCATTTACATTAAATTTCTAAGATCAGAGATATATGCAAATAAAAAAAAATCTTAACACGACTTTTAAGTTTAATAAAAGTAAAGGCCTTTTGCTAAGGGTCTAAAGAACCCTTACCCCGAGCTACACGTGACATTTCAATATTTTACCAAACAATTGTTAAAATATCGACTATCGGACGTTGCCTTCATGGGAACTCATCTACCCACCCCCCCCCTTCCCTAACCAATTTTGAATAAGCTAATTTGAAATACTTTAGAAAATGTTAATTATTTTTAAGCTAAATTTTAAAAGAGAGGACCCACCTCCGGCCCGAAACCTCTTTTAGGAAGAATTGGTACCGCCTCACTCCTCCCTATAAAAAGAAAAAAACTTATTCCAAAGAACGTGTATATTTCTTTGAAATATGAGGTCACTAACCAACCATCCAATACTGAATTTCATGAACATTTTAGTCTGTCTAAACATTTTTTTTATGAAAATTTTAGTTTTGAAACAAATTATTTAAACACTAATATAAAAAAAAAAATATTTTTAATAGAAATTTTTACTAATATCTAGTTGTATGTAGCTTTTTCCGAAAAAACTTAATGAATTTCAAGAAAAATTTAACTTACCCTTAACAGTTTTCATGAAAATTGTAATTTTGATACAAACAAATTTAACTTTAGTGTTACAGTTTACTCTTCATACAAATGTGCAGAAATATCTTAATATTTTTAACTAGCATATCTTTCTTTATGATGTTATTACCAATGACTCCCAACGGCTCCCAATTGGCTCTCAATGGCACCCAATACCTGTTAAATGTTCTCAATACCTGTTTAATGCTCCCTAACTGCTCCCAATACTTGCTAAAGGCTCCCTAACTGCTCCCAATACCCGCTAAATGTTCCCTAACTGCTCCCAATACCTGTTAAATGCTTCCTAACTGCTCCCAATACCTGTTAAATGTTCCCTAAATGCTCCCAATACCTGATAAATGCTCCCTAACTATTCCCAATACCTGATAAATGCTCCCAATATCTGTTAAATGCTCCGTAACTGCTCCCAATACCTGCTAAATGCTCCCTAACTGCTCAAAATACCTGTTAAATGCTTCCTAACTGTTCCCAATACATGTTAAATGCTCTCAATACCTGTTAAATGCTCCCTAAATGCTCCCAATACCTGCTAAATGCTCCCTAAATGCTCTCAATACCTGCTAAATGCTCTCTAACTACTCCCAATGGCTCTTGAGTCCCGATAGTTGAGCTTTACCCCAATAAACTTGTTAGAAATTAATCTGTCTATGTTAGTTATATTAATCAAGATAGTTTTTATTGTACAATGATACTTACTTAAGTTGATGAATAGCAACACAGAACTAGCAGCTAATGCTGAATAGAGATCTGATAACTGATTTTGGATACTCTAATGCCTAAATAAGAGAGAAAAAGTAACATACTTGAACATCTTACAACTAAGAATTCAAAAGTGAACGTGAAAATTTACTTTACGAATAAACATCATGTCTTTAAAATGTGTACGAATATCACTAAATAAGTTAAAAAAAGTAACATACTTAAACTCTCTACGATTAAAAACTTTAACATTAACGTAAAAAGTTTACTTTACACATAAAAATCACTTTAAAATGTGTAAAAATATCGCTAAATAAGAGAAAAAATAACTTACTTAAAATTTCTAAGATAAATATTTAACCTTTACGCGAAAATTCCCTTCATATATAAAAATCACGACTTTAAAATATGACATGCAAGAGAAAAGTATAATACTTAAACTTTCTACGACTAATAACTTTAACATTTACGTAAAATTTTACTTTACACTTAAAAATCCCGACTTTAAAATATGTAGAAATATCGCTGAATAAAAGAACAAAATTTACATACTTAAACTTTGTACGACAAATAACTTTGATGTTAACGTAAAAATTTACTTCACATATAAAAATCCCGACTTTAAAATGTGACGTGTAAGAAAAATTAGCATACTTAAAATTTCTACTACAAATAATTAAACTTTAAGCAAAAATTTACTACATACATAAAAATCATGTATTTTAAAATATGTAAAAATATTGCGGAATAAAAGGAAAAAGTGACATACTTAAACTTTGTACGACAAATAACTTTAACATTAACGTAAAAATTTACTTCACATATAAAAATCACGACATTAAAATGTGACAGGTAAGAAGAATTAGCATACTTAAAATTTCTACGATAAATAATTTTAACATTTGCGTGAAAATTTACTACATATATAAAAATCATGTCTTTAAAATATCGCTAAATAAAAGAAAAAGGTAACATATTTAAACTTTCTACGACAAATAACTTTAACATTAACGCAAATCTTTACTTTACACATAAAAATCACGACTTTAAATTTGACATGTAGGAGGAAAGTATAACATACCTATAATTTCTACGACAAAGAATTCAAACATTGCCATTCATGTCTTTAAAATGTATAATAACAACTCTAACTTTTAGAAAAAAGAAACACTAAAAGTTTACAAGGCAAAGAATTTAAAATTGAACGTGAAAATTAACTTTACATGTACAATCATACGCTTATATCAACGATAAATAAGATAAAAAAGAAGCTCTAAAAATTTATAAGGCAAAGAATTTAAATATAACGCGAAAATTTACCTCACATATAAAAATTATGTCTTTCAAATGTGTAAGAATAACGCTAAATTAGAGAAAAAGAAATACTATAAATTTATAATTTAAGGAATTGAAACAATACGCGAAAATTTATTTCACACATAACATTTTTATCTTTTAAATGTGTAAGAATAATGTTAAATTAGAGAAGAAAAAAAAAATTACATACTTAAACTTTCTTCGACAAAAATTTAAACAACACGCGAAATTTTCATACACAATTATTTTCTTAGGTTAATGTTAAATAATGGGAAATTTAAGAGAATAAAAATTTCAAAGATAAAGAATTTTAACCTTTACATGAAAATTTACTTCACATATAAATATCATGTCTTTAAACTTTAACGTGACAATTTACTTCTCATATACAATTAAACTCTTAGGTTAATGTTAAATAAAAGAAAAAGTAACATACTCAAAAATTTCTAAGATAAGCATAACGTAAAAATTTCGTATCATGTGTTTAAATGTAACATATAAGAGAAAAAAAACTAACATACTTGAACTTTCTATAGCAAAGAATTTAAGCGTTAGCGTAAAAATTTACTTTACATATAAAATTCACGTCTTTAAACGGGATGATAAGCATGTGACGGTAATTAGCCAATCAGGTTAGTGGTAGGTGATACGCCACTCGCCGGCATTTTTAGACCGGAGGATGAGTCACGCTAAAACTTGTTCAAACAGGTCGGGAGACTTGTACAGCAAGAACAGCAACATCGACGCGCAAGCAGAGGGTGATGCTGTGGTGTGTCAGCAGGTCTTTGAGATTATTGTTTTCCTACTTTGCCTTTTTTCATAATGAAATGTTTGTGAAAACTTGGAATGAATGAAGTGGATTTGAAAGACACATTAGTAAGTGAAAGTAGAATTCGCATGGACATTCTTCCAAAAAGTATGATTCACTTGGAGAATTTAAGATCATTTCTATTTGAAAACTTTTCTATTATCTAAAACATTGAATATTGTTCAAACTCAGTGGGATTATATGTTACAATACGGGTAAAACTTAACAAAATTGTTACATAGAAGAAAAATAGTAAGAGATTTAAAATAAATACTAGTTATAGATACTCCAAAGAAAAAATTTCACCTACTTTTCAATCGGAAAAATCAATACAAGTTGGAAATTTATGTTACTTCAAGAAAGACTTAGACAATTTACTTTGTAATAATATACGTTAAGGTGTCGTATTAACTCGTGCAATACATGCTGACTAAGGTTTATTTTACTTATCAATCTAAGAAAGGTGAATTGGGGGGAAATATTAAATAAATTGTAGATATTAAATACATTGTAGATATGCATTCAAGTTTTGAAAATCGCCTGCAAGACTTTTAAAACATCTTAAGATAATTTGAAAGAAACTTGCGAATTATATGTAAACTACAAAACTTTTTATACTCTGAAAGGAAATCACAAGTAATTTAGTTAACTTTTTTTTCATGGTAACACTCATATTCAATGACATGTTTTTAAAATTTAACCTTCTTTACATGATAATAGTTATAAACTTTTTCAATCTCAGATGCGATATACTATTATTTCTAACATATATGTTACGAATTGTGTAAAGTTCTTAAAAGAGTATATGCAAATCACCAATCAGAAACATAAAAATCTAACATCATTCAAACAAACTAAAATAATAAGATATTTTCCTTAGCGGAAATAGTTAACTACTCATGTGATGGAATATACTTAGAAAATTTAAATACTGAAAAAAGTTTGCTAGGCAAACTTAAAGAATATTTTTTTTTCTTGTGAGAAACTAGCATAAATTTGAAAAATGTAGAGTTTGTTACTACGTAAAATTGAACATCATCTGGACAAACTAAATTATACGTGAAATTTTTTTTTTTTATTTGAGAGGTGCTGACAATATATCATTAATATAGAGATTTTTAATTTCCACCCATAATTTCTAAATAACTTATACATAAATTTCAGAAAACTGAAACGGAATGTGTTTTACAAGACGCTTATTTTGTAAGATGAATATTCAATATTAATATAACTGGAGCAAAGTTCATTCCGGAAAAAACTTGTAAAAGATACTTATATTTTGAAAATAGTTTGAAATATCCTTTTAAATTTATGAATGCTCGCTTTCGAAAGACACAAATAAAACTGATATTACTCATGATAATTAACACATGCATAACATTAGTCAAACAAAGTAAAATTTTTATTGCTTGTGACCGATAACTTTTTCAGTGAAGCAGAACTTACATAGGAAATTTGTGCAAACTTTTTCAACTTTTAAACCAAGTATCATGTAAAATTATAAATTACAATAGGAAATAGCATACTTCAGAATCGGAACAAGTCTTGTAGTTAAGCTAAATTTATTTCTCAAGGAATTGAAAGCATACCAGAGAAGTCCTTATCATTTCGCATCTTTTCTCATGTTGCAAGAAGACATACTTTGTAAAAGATCGTCGTAGCAATTAACAAAAATCAGTAAAAATAAATATATTTTCTATGGCAAAGATAAAACTTCACTACTTAATTACTGAAATTTAGCTAAGTTGCATATGGTTTATTCACATAACTCGCATATGCTTCGAATGTTGAAATATATTTGTCAGTTGAAATCAAACTCATCGAAAATAAATGATATCTACATTTTCAAGTCGGAAATTACTATTAAATAAACTTTACATGTAAAACATTGTCATGTTAAAAAGAAAAATATACAAAAATGTAAATGATAATTTTACTGTTGGTACATAAATGATGAATAATTTATGATTTTATTCTAGGCAAACGTTTTATTGTCTAACAGAGAACTTAAACTTTAGCAGAAAAACGAAAAAAATAAAAATTTTATATCCTATCATGCTTGTCGAAAATTGAATTTTATTAGCTGTTGTAATAGATTTTTATTGTCCAAATTTCTATAGTTCTTCCCAGTGCAATAATATTAAGTTCATGTGTAATGAGTAGGTTTTTTTTATTGAATCTTATAAATTTAATGAAATTATTATGACATAAGAGATTGAGTGAACTGAATAAATCAATGATGTAAATTTAAACAGTGACTTGAACTGATACATACTATAACTGTAAAGAAGTATGACAAAGTGATAGATGAAGTGAAAATAGAAGTTGAGTGAAATGTGTTGAAAAAAGTTGAAGACGACAAGAAATTCGTAAATGAGAATTATCATTGACTTATATTAACTTCGTTTCTCTTGCTTATGACAAGAAAATACACTCTTTCTTATTAAGAACCAACTTGATATCTTATCATAGAATGACAATGATGAAATATCTATACATTAAAAAAAAAAAAAAATTCCAAACTAACACATAGCAAATTTCTTGAAATTCATGTAAAATATGAGAAGTTTTACTGGAAATATAGAAGATACAACATTGAAATATGTGAATGTTTCGAAGTACTTTATCAGAAATAAAAAAAAAAAAAATGCGCTGAGGTCCGCTATAAAAAATTTTAGGAGAAAGTTTAAACAAAATTTAAAATCAAACCTGCTTTTAAGTGGGAACACATATATTAAAACTATAGCACATTAAACAATTTATATTATGTCATCTCAGTTGTATCAAACTGAATAACATGAAAAACAACCACAAACTGAATAAACATGAAAATTATCAATATATGTGGAAAAGTTTCCTTTTTTCACATATAAAAAAAATAACACATTGCCATACGTTAAGATCACGAAACATGCGTAATCATATACCGATAAGAGCAACCAAGGCTGCGGGGAGTTTTTCACGTGATGGTCAATATCCCATGAATAAATTGATTGATTGAATTTCTAATGCTAATTACAATAATATTCCACGTAACTTCAACTTTATATGTTACACTATAGCTATATTTATTTTTCAAATATATTGACTTTCGAAAAATCATCCTTCAATATAAGAATGATCATAGTAAGAATAAAAGAAAAGATACTAAGCATTAATTTAAAGTGTATTTATTTAGACTTAGCAACAAATCATATGCTTGAAACAAAAATTGCTTCGAACCAAAGTATAACTATCCAATTTCATTGATTAATACAAGGAAATTTTTCTCATCTAGTAATTGAATTTTTTTTTCTCATACACATTATAAGTGTTGTCCAATCAGGTGTAGAATAGTTGAAGATATCCGACCTCTTTCTAAATATTACTAAGTCACTGTTGAAAAACTTATAAAAATTTCAATTTACACTTAAAGTTTTTTTTATTTATATATATATATATTTCAAAGAATGTTTTCAAGTCAATATATATATTTAAATACGGAAATTTATTCACTTCAATAAATGTATGTTTAAGCTATAAAAATTGTCGTTTGTATTGAAAAATTGTAACTTTTCGTCTTATTCGTATAAATCGATAACTTATACACTAGTTCTTCATCAATTAATCTACTAAGTAAATCTTTCAAAGGTAAAAACATACTTATAGCTTTGCATTTGTAACATGTTAGATTTTACATGTCTCTCGTGAAATTAAAATTTTATATGTTTTCCATGAAAATAAATGTTTAAATGTCTTGCATGGAAATAAAATTTTAATTTCACGAGAGACATGTAAAATCTAACATGTTACAAATGCAAAGCTATAAGTATGTTTTTACCTTTGAAAGATTTACTTAGTAGATTAATTGATGAAGAACTAGTGTATAAGTTATCGATTTATACGAATAAGACGAAAAGTTACAATTTTTTAATACAAACGACAAGTTTTATAGCTTAAACATACATTTATTGAAGTGAATAAATTTCCGTATTTAAATATATATATTGACTTGAAAACATTCTTTGAAATATATATATATATAAATAAAAAAAACTTTAAGTGTAAATTGAAATTTTTATAAGTTTTTCAACAGTGACTTAGTAATATTTAGAAAGAGGTCGGATATCTTCAACTATTCTACACCTGATTGGACAACACTTATAATGTGTATGAGAAAAAAAAATTCAATTACTAGATGAGAAAAATGTCCTTGTATTAATCAATGAAATTGGATAGTTATACTTTGGTTCAAACAATTTTTGTTTCAAGCATATGATTTGTTGCTAAGTCTAAATAAATACACTTTAAATTAATGCTTAGTATCTTTTCTTTTATTCTTACTATGATCATTATTATATTGAAGGATGATTTTTCGAAAGTCAATATATTTGAAAAATAAATATAGCTATAGTGTAACATATAAAGTTGAAGTTACGTGGAATATTATTGGAATTAGCATTAGAAATTCAATCAATCAATTTATTCATGGGATATTGACCATCACGTGAAAAACTCCCCGCAGCCTTGGTTGCTCTTATCGGTATATGATTACGCATGTTTCGTGATCTTAACGTATGGCAATGTGTTATTTTTTTTATATGTGAAAAAAGGAAACTTTTCCACATATATTGATAATTTTCATGTTTATTCAGTTTGTGGTTGTTTTTCATGTTATTCAGTTTGATACAACTGAGATGACATAATATAAATTGTTTAATGTGCTATAGTTTTAATATATGTGTTCCCACTTAAAAGCAGGTTTGATTTTAAATTTTGTTTAAACTTTCTCCTAAAATTTTTTATAGCGGACCTCAGCGCATTTTTTTTTTTTTTATTTCTGATAAAGTACTTCGAAACATTCACATATTTCAATGTTGTATCTTCTATATTTCCAGTAAAACTTCTCATATTTTACATGAATTTCAAGAAATTTGCTATGTGTTAGTTTGGAATTTTTTTTTTTTTTTAATGTATAGATATTTCATCATTGTCATTCTATGATAAGATATCAAGTTGGTTCTTAATAAGAAAGAGTGTATTTTCTTGTCATAAGCAAGAGAAACGAAGTTAATATAAGTCAATGATAATTCTCATTTACGAATTTCTTGTCGTCTTCAACTTTTTTCAACACATTTCACTCAACTTCTATTTTCACTTCATCTATCACTTTGTCATACTTCTTTACAGTTATAGTATGTATCAGTTCAAGTCACTGTTTAAATTTACATCATTGATTTATTCAGTTCACTCAATCTCTTATGTCATAATAATTTCATTAAATTTATAAGATTCAATAAAAAAAACCTACTCATTACACATGAACTTAATATTATTGCACTGGGAAGAACTATAGAAATTTGGACAATAAAAATCTATTACAACAGCTAATAAAATTCAATTTTCGACAAGCATGATAGGATATAAAATTTTTATTTTTTTCGTTTTTCTGCTAAAGTTTAAGTTCTCTGTTAGACAATAAAACGTTTGCCTAGAATAAAATCATAAATTATTCATCATTTATGTACCAACAGTAAAATTATCATTTACATTTTTGTATATTTTTCTTTTTAACATGACAATGTTTTACATGTAAAGTTTATTTAATAGTAATTTCCGACTTGAAAATGTAGATATCATTTATTTTCGATGAGTTTGATTTCAACTGACAAATATATTTCAACATTCGAAGCATATGCGAGTTATGTGAATAAACCATATGCAACTTAGCTAAATTTCAGTAATTAAGTAGTGAAGTTTTATCTTTGCCATAGAAAATATATTTATTTTTACTGATTTTTGTTAATTGCTACGACGATCTTTTACAAAGTATGTCTTCTTGCAACATGAGAAAAGATGCGAAATGATAAGGACTTCTCTGGTATGCTTTCAATTCCTTGAGAAATAAATTTAGCTTAACTACAAGACTTGTTCCGATTCTGAAGTATGCTATTTCCTATTGTAATTTATAATTTTACATGATACTTGGTTTAAAAGTTGAAAAAGTTTGCACAAATTTCCTATGTAAGTTCTGCTTCACTGAAAAAGTTATCGGTCACAAGCAATAAAAATTTTACTTTGTTTGACTAATGTTATGCATGTGTTAATTATCATGAGTAATATCAGTTTTATTTGTGTCTTTCGAAAGCGAGCATTCATAAATTTAAAAGGATATTTCAAACTATTTTCAAAATATAAGTATCTTTTACAAGTTTTTTCCGGAATGAACTTTGCTCCAGTTATATTAATATTGAATATTCATCTTACAAAATAAGCGTCTTGTAAAACACATTCCGTTTCAGTTTTCTGAAATTTATGTATAAGTTATTTAGAAATTATGGGTGGAAATTAAAAATCTCTATATTAATGATATATTGTCAGCACCTCTCAAATAAAAAAAAAAAATTTCACGTATAATTTAGTTTGTCCAGATGATGTTCAATTTTACGTAGTAACAAACTCTACATTTTTCAAATTTATGCTAGTTTCTCACAAGAAAAAAAAATATTCTTTAAGTTTGCCTAGCAAACTTTTTTCAGTATTTAAATTTTCTAAGTATATTCCATCACATGAGTAGTTAACTATTTCCGCTAAGGAAAATATCTTATTATTTTAGTTTGTTTGAATGATGTTAGATTTTTATGTTTCTGATTGGTGATTTGCATATACTCTTTTAAGAACTTTACACAATTCGTAACATATATGTTAGAAATAATAGTATATCGCATCTGAGATTGAAAAAGTTTATAACTATTATCATGTAAAGAAGGTTAAATTTTAAAAACATGTCATTGAATATGAGTGTTACCATGAAAAAAAAGTTAACTAAATTACTTGTGATTTCCTTTCAGAGTATAAAAAGTTTTGTAGTTTACATATAATTCGCAAGTTTCTTTCAAATTATCTTAAGATGTTTTAAAAGTCTTGCAGGCGATTTTCAAAACTTGAATGCATATCTACAATGTATTTAATATCTACAATTTATTTAATATTTCCCCCCAATTCACCTTTCTTAGATTGATAAGTAAAATAAACCTTAGTCAGCATGTATTGCACGAGTTAATACGACACCTTAACGTATATTATTACAAAGTAAATTGTCTAAGTCTTTCTTGAAGTAACATAAATTTCCAACTTGTATTGATTTTTCCGATTGAAAAGTAGGTGAAATTTTTTCTTTGGAGTATCTATAACTAGTATTTATTTTAAATCTCTTACTATTTTTCTTCTATGTAACAATTTTGTTAAGTTTTACCCGTATTGTAACATATAATCCCACTGAGTTTGAACAATATTCAATGTTTTAGATAATAGAAAAGTTTTCAAATAGAAATGATCTTAAATTCTCCAAGTGAATCATACTTTTTGGAAGAATGTCCATGCGAATTCTACTTTCACTTACTAATGTGTCTTTCAAATCCACTTCATTCATTCCAAGTTTTCACAAACATTTCATTATGAAAAAAGGCAAAGTAGGAAAACAATAATCTCAAAGACCTGCTGACACACCACAGCATCACCCTCTGCTTGCGCGTCGATGTTGCTGTTCTTGCTGTACAAGTCTCCCGACCTGTTTGAACAAGTTTTAGCGTGACTCATCCTCCGGTCTAAAAATGCCGGCGAGTGGCGTATCACCTACCACTAACCTGATTGGCTAATTACCGTCACATGCTTATCATCCCGTTTAAAGACGTGAATTTTATATGTAAAGTAAATTTTTACGCTAACGCTTAAATTCTTTGCTATAGAAAGTTCAAGTATGTTAGTTTTTTTCTCTTATATGTTACATTTAAACACATGATACGAAATTTTTACGTTATGCTTATCTTAGAAATTTTTGAGTATGTTACTTTTTCTTTTATTTAACATTAACCTAAGAGTTTAATTGTATATGAGAAGTAAATTGTCACGTTAAAGTTTAAAGACATGATATTTATATGTGAAGTAAATTTTCATGAAAAGGTTAAAATTCTTTATCTTTGAAATTTTTATTCTGTTAAATTTCCCATTATTTAACATTAACCTAAGAAAATAATTGTGTATGAAAATTTCGCGTGTTGTTTAAATTTTTGTCGAAGAAAGTTTAAGTATGTTATTTTTTTTTTCTTCTCTAATTTAACATTATTCTTACACATTTAAAAGATAAAAATATTATGTGTGAAATAAATTTTCGCGTATTGTTTCAATTCCTTAAATTATAAATTTATAGTATTTCTTTTTCTCTAATTTAGCGTTATTCTTACACATTTGAAAGACATAATTTTTATATGTGAGGTAAATTTTCGCGTATTATTTAAATTCTTTGCCTTATAAATTTTTAGAGCTTCTTTTTTATCTTATTTATCGTTGATATAAGAGTATGATTGTACATGTAAAGTTAATTTTCACGTTCAATTTTAAATTCTTTGCCTTGCAAACTTTTAGTGTTTCTTTTTTCTAAAAGTTAGAGTTGTTATTATACATTTTAAAGACATGAATGGCAATGTTTGAATTCTTTGTCGTAGAAATTATAGGTATGTTATACTTTCCTCCTACATGTCAAATTTAAAGTCGTGATTTTTATGTGTAAAGTAAAGATTTGCGTTAATGTTAAAGTTATTTGTCGTAGAAAGTTTAAATATGTTACCTTTTTCTTTTATTTAGCGATATTTTAAAGACATGATTTTTATATATGTAGTAAATTTTCACGCAAATGTTAAAATTATTTATCGTAGAAATTTTAAGTATGCTAATTCTTCTTACCTGTCACATTTTAATGTCGTGATTTTTATATGTGAAGTAAATTTTTACGTTAATGTTAAAGTTATTTGTCGTACAAAGTTTAAGTATGTCACTTTTTCCTTTTATTCCGCAATATTTTTACATATTTTAAAATACATGATTTTTATGTATGTAGTAAATTTTTGCTTAAAGTTTAAAGTTATTTGTAGTAGAAATTTTAAGTATGCTAATTTTTCTTACACGTCACATTTTAAAGTCGGGATTTTTATATGTGAAGTAAATTTTTACGTTAATATCAAAGTTATTTGTCGTACAAAGTTTAAGTATGTAAATTTTGTTCTTTTATTCAGCGATATTTCTACATATTTTAAAGTCGGGATTTTTAAGTGTAAAGTAAAATTTTACGTAAATGTTAAAGTTATTAGTCGTAGAAAGTTTAAGTATTATACTTTTCTCTTGCATGTCATATTTTAAAGTCGTGATTTTTATATATGAAGGGAATTTTCGCGTAAAGGTTAAATATTTATCTTAGAAATTTTAAGTAAGTTATTTTTTCTCTTATTTAGCGATATTTTTACACATTTTAAAGTGATTTTTATGTGTAAAGTAAACTTTTTACGTTAATGTTAAAGTTTTTAATCGTAGAGAGTTTAAGTATGTTACTTTTTTTAACTTATTTAGTGATATTCGTACACATTTTAAAGACATGATGTTTATTCGTAAAGTAAATTTTCACGTTCACTTTTGAATTCTTAGTTGTAAGATGTTCAAGTATGTTACTTTTTCTCTCTTATTTAGGCATTAGAGTATCCAAAATCAGTTATCAGATCTCTATTCAGCATTAGCTGCTAGTTCTGTGTTGCTATTCATCAACTTAAGTAAGTATCATTGTACAATAAAAACTATCTTGATTAATATAACTAACATAGACAGATTAATTTCTAACAAGTTTATTGGGGTAAAGCTCAACTATCAGGACTCAAGAGCCATTGGGAGTAGTTAGAGAGCATTTAGCAGGTATTGAGAGCATTTAGGGAGCATTTAGCAGGTATTGGGAGCATTTAGGGAGCATTTAACAGGTATTGAGAGCATTTAACATGTATTGGGAGCAGTTAGAAAGCATTTAACAGGTATTTTGAGCAGTTAGGGAGCATTTAGCAGGTATTGGTAGCAGTTACGGAGCATTTAACAGATATTGGGAGCATTTAGGGAGCATTTATCAGGTATTGGGAATAGTTAGGGAGCATTTATCAGGTATTGGGAGCATTTAGGGAGCATTTAACAGGTATTGGGAGCAGTTAGGAAGCATTTAACAGGTATTGGGAGCAGTTAGGGAACATTTAGCGGGTATTGGGAGCAGTTAGGGAGCCTTTAGCAAGTATTGGGAGCAGTTAGGGAGCATTAAACAGGTATTGAGAACATTTAACAGGTATTGGGTGCCATTGAGAGCCAATCGGGAGCCGTTGGGAGTCATTGGTAATAACATCATAAAGAAAGATATGCTAGTTAAAAATATTAAGATATTTCTGCACATTTGTATGAAGAGTAAACTGTAACACTAAAGTTAAATTTGTTTGTATCAAAATTACAATTTTCATGAAAACTGTTAAGGGTAAGTTAAATTTTTCTTGAAATTCATTAAGTTTTTTCGTAAAAAGCTACATACAACTAGATATTAGTAAAAATTTCTATTAAAAATATTTTATTTTTTTTTATATTAGTGTTTAAATAATTTGTTTCAAAACTAAAATTTTCATAAAAAAAATGTTTAGACAGACTAAAATGTTCATGAAATTCAGTATTGGATGGTTGGTTAGTGACCTCATATTTCAAAAAAATATACACGTTCTTTGGAATAAGTTTTTTTCTTTTTATAGGGAGGAGTGAGGCGGTACCAATTCTTCCTAAAAGAGGTTTCGGGCCGGAGGTGGGTCCTCTCTTTTAAAATTTAGCTTAAAAATAATTAACATTTTCTAAAGTATTTCAAATTAGCTTATTCAAAATTGGTTAGGGAAGGGGGGTGGGTAGATGAGTTCCCTTGAAGGCAACGTCCGATAGTCGATATTTTAACAATTGTTTGGTAAAATATTGAAATGTCACGTGTAGCTCGGGGTTAGGGTTCTTTAGACCCTTAGCAAAAGGCCTTTACTTTTATTAAACTTAAAAGTCGTGTTAAGATTTTTTTTTATTTGCATATATCTCTGATCTTAGAAATTTAATGTAAATGACTTTTAAATTCCCCCCTAGATGGCGCCACTACCTTAAATTTTGCAGAAAACTATCTTACTAAACTGTGTAGCCAATCACAAGCGTCCATTTAGTCACGTGTTTAAATCCGACCAATCGCAAGCAAGCATTTTAACGCGAAATGGCCACAATTGGGGTCTCATTCCATCAAGGTTGCTCCACCTTATGGCTCAGGATCGGCATTTTCTAACTACTAGTATGGTTATATATACTTAAGTTTCTACCGAATCTCCTAAATATTTTTATTAATATCAAAACGCTTATTATAAAACATAAGAAATTTGTCAAATTCTAAAACGAGAAGCTTCAATTAAATTGATAATGTTTTTGCTTCATTGGCAAATGGAATGAAATTGGGCATCATAATTGGTCTGCTGAGGCTTTCTTTCGAATCCATATTAATATAGTTTAAAATGGTAAAAATACAATTTATATAATATTTTACAGAAAGCCCCTAAACGAAAGCTATTCCTGGGCAAATGTCATATCTACTTGTTGCAAAATTAGCTGCCCCCCCCCCCCTTCATCGAGCAATCTCTACAGAGTTTGACCGCCCTTGATTTCTGCTTCTGATATCACAACTGAAAATAAATATACATTATCCTAGACCTATTTCAATAGCGACTATTAGATGTTGCTATCTAAATATATGTAATAGGATAACGATACCCTATTTACATGATCCTAGACATAGGTGCCAACTACGCGGGAGCAAAGAGGGTGTTCACCCCCGTGCTACAACCAACAGCAGCGGAAGCAAAGATATTATTTCATTCCCGTTCCAAAAATCTGTAAAAATGCGTTTTTAAAATATACTTATAAGTTCAAGTAAATATGTTTATAATTGATTTTTATATTTTTGCTTATTTTTTTTCTATTGTATTGTATAAAAAAATACAAATTTTCAGAAATATTGGAAAATCACTTAGAATTATTATAATGTGCTGACATTATTTTTGTGCAATTCCATTAAAATATATATTTTAAAATTATTGTATAATATTGGAATAAGTAATTTTGTATTGATGAGATTATTTTGTTATAGGCACTTTTTCTTTAATTACTATTATTCAGAATCATTAAAATTTGCTTTTAATGCAACGTTATAAAAGTATATCTTTTAAAATAATGTATATGATATTGAAATAAGTTATTTTATAATGATGAATTAACTAGTAAATGCTCTTACTTTTTTCATAAAATGCTTCTAAAGTAATCATACGCAAATAATTTTGCTATATAAGTCATTAACAGTTTGAGAAAAATTTATTGCTGGGTTATTGGAGGTAAGTTCAATATATATTCAGTAGTTAGAACATCAAAAAAGTGCTTTACGGAAATGATGGGCAAATCCTTCCACCCCAACTCTCCCAAACCCTTGAGTTTACCCACCTAGTCTTAACACCGGGGTAAAAGTGAAAAGCTGGAGCTTTTTATCCTACGACCTAATCCTACTACCTAAATCCTACGATTTAGATAGCGACAATGTTGTGAACAATTTTCAAAAGATTAGCGTTTCGTCCACTTTTCAAACTTCCACCGTCCAAACGTTACAATGTTTTTAAATCACAAATTGAATTCAGGATTTTTTTTTAAGTGAAAATGTTTCCAATAAAAGACTTTCTAAAATGAATATCATGACCATCTAGTATAAAAATTGTTCTACAATTGTTAATACTTAAAAATTAATTTTCAACCATACTTTTGAGAATTCATTAAGGTGATTGCTACCGCGTCCATTTTGGATGTTGGTTTGGAGTGCTTGAAGTCTCTGCATTATTCCACTCAGGTCCAATATAGTTTCGGCGGGGGCTTTCGTATCTGATTCCTTTGTATACCTGTGAAATTAAAAACGGATGCAGTGTCTACTACCGAAATTAAAATATACATAGACATAAGTCGTAGACTTAGAAATAACATTTCCCAAATCGAGTTAACTGTAAAAAAAAAATCTAAAGGAATGGGTGGTCGCTTCACTTTGTCGTGGAAAATACTCATTTTGCAGTTGCATACCTGCCAACATTGGCATTTTCAAATTAGTACAATTTTTACGGAACAAATATTTGCATTCCTATGAAAGTCAAATAGCGACAATATTTATGAATGTAATATAGAAATAATAGTAATTCTATAACAAATGCAAAAAAAAAAATTTAAAAAAAAAATTAAAAAAAATTGCAGAATATTAAATTGCTCTCAAATATAACAAATTGTTACATTTTAGCACAAAATGGAAAATATGGAATTTAAAAATAAATCAAATTTAAACTTTACTATGAAATCTCTGATGAGGTTTAAGATTTAGTCTACATTACACCTAAATAAAACATGCTTTATGACACAAAAACTCTAGTGAAACATACAATGAGTTGGTGGTATTCAAAGTGTTTAATCACACGCACAAATATCAATTATGCAGGCTTTCGAATTCTTATTATTACATTTGATGTTGTCACTGTGCTTTTTAGAATTGATATGAACTTCGACTAAATCCTCCATGAGAAATCTTAATATCAGATGCATAGATAGAGCAGAATGCAAAATTTGTTTCTTTGTTTGAATTTCTGATGTTTAGAAGTAAACCGCTTGGTTTGAAGTAAACTCCAAAAAAACTTGATATTTTCTGGAATCTTACACCAGGATTGTTTAACTTGGATATTTTAAAATAAATAATTAAGACTAACAAAGAAGCTACAAACCGAAAGTGCTTTAATCTCTAAAGTCCGAGAAAACGAAACAGTCGTTCGGCGAGTGCCGCCAAAACAATTGAAAACGGCGGCGTCGCGATTTAATGCGCAACGTTGGAGTACGGTCCAAAAGAAGAAAGAATAAAAATAAAAAAAGCACTTTCAGTTTTCTACTTTATTAATATCTAAAGTTCGAGACAACGAAACAGTTGCTTGGTTCGCCAAATCCCGTCGGCAACACAGATGAAAACAATGAATTTCCGGGGCCGCGCTTAAGTGCTTTTATTATATACGCGCAACATTATTGTACGGTCCAAACAGAAGGAAGAACCAAAATCTAAAGCATTTTTGGTTTTCAGATTCTTTGTTAATCTCTTAAGTCTGAGGAAAAGCAATAGTTGTTTGGTTCGCCAGGTCCCGTTGGCAACACAAATGAAAACAGTGCATCCCCGGGGCCGTGGTCCAGTACTATTATTTACGTTTTGGAGTCCAGTCCAAAAGAAAGTAGAATTAAAAAACTAAAGCACTTTCGGTTTTCTGCTTCTTTATTAACTTGTAAAGCCCGAAAAATCGAAGCAGTGGTTTGGTTTGCCAAATCTAGTCGGCAACAGAAAAGAAAACAATGCATCCTCGCCAACGCGCTTTAGTGCTGAACATATGCGCAATCTTGGAGTGTGAATAAATATTTTGATTGACGCGGCAGCTTTGGAAAATCGTTTCGGTTTCGTTGGTGTCTTGAAAAAATATTTAAAAAAAAAAAAAAAAAAAATTAAGGGAAAAAAAAAAAAAAAAACGGTTTTAGGGAAAAACGAAAATTACAGTGAAATCCGTACGATTTTTTTAGCTGTTCGTACACCCGTACAAAATAGTAAAAATCCGTACATTGTACGGATGATTCGTACAAGTTGGCAGGTATGCAGTTGACGTTGAGCAAGTGGAAAAGTTCTCATTTTAAGAAATTTGGTGTCTTTGACAACTGAAAGTGAAAAAGTTAAATTCTTTCTTAAAAAGTATAGAAATGAAAAACACTATTATCACATGTATGCAAGTGCAATCTGACAACCTTTCTGATTAGTAACTAAAAGTGACGGAAACAATCAAAATGATTAGTTGCGTCATTTCTAATGCGACCAGACGTCTCGCTTTTCTCCTCGCTGTCCCGCTGATCAAATGTCCCGCTTTACCTTTACAAAGTTCTACCAAAGTAATTCTAAACAAAACAAAAATGTCTCCAGAACTTGAAAATTAACTGAGTAGGTAACTGATGAAGTTTCTGGAGATAGAAAAATCTGGTCACATTAATCATTTTACATTGGTACATTTTCAATCTTAGCGCGTAGATTTTTATTTTTATTTTTATTTTATTTTTTTGTAAAAAAAAAAAAAGGCGTGCTTACTTTAAAATGGGCCATTTTAATATTGTTTGTTTAAATCCAGATATATGAATTTAATTAAAAAAAAAAACTTTCTTGCTTGCCAATTACATCTTTTGTTTAAACCGCATTGATATCATGAAATTTGCTTTATCGTAAAAAGAGCACACCTTTATTATAGCCTCACATCAGAGTTCACCAAAATGCGTGAAATTTTCGTGAACACACATTGAAAATAAATTTCACACCCTCTAGAATTAACCTCATGCGTAAATTCATGCATCAGCACATCATGGTTGAATTTTTAAAAACAATTATCCATTTTTTAAAATCAGAGATCATCCTAGCTGTTTTTCGAAGGGCGACGCTACCTCCTTGCCCTTTTTCTTTGAAAAAGATAGTTCTTTTCTGAAAAAATGCAAAATTTTAGTTTATTTTCCAACGAAATGCAGCATACAGATCACTCCCTCCAAAATCATCAGTTAACATGTGTATTCATGTTTAAACGTGTCTTTCACAGACCAGTAACTGACTGAAGTCATTGAATGGCTGCTGATACCATGTGCGGCATTAGTAGGTGGATTGTAGGGAGGGGGGGGGGCGTTCCATAATTTACAAATATCATTTCGCACGTTCCTTAATTAAGTGTATTTCGCTGGCTTTTGTCAAGACTTCTTATACAAATAGAGAAAAAAGGTATAACCTCATGCGTGAATTCAAGGAAAACGTAGATTAACACTATGTCATCGATTAACACTGCGCATGTCTAATCGGGATTATTTTTTGTTTGTTTGGCGCCGGTAGGACTGATTCAGAAGTTCAGATCATTTCGCCTATGTCTATCGCCGACGTTTTTTCAAGATTTTCGGAATATCGTAAATCATCAAGTTTTACTTCTCCGTCATTTGCGCGATAGTTTTTGCAGTTTTGCCGGGATTTGACGATAGTTTCGCTGAACAGCAATGCGGTTTCACCAAAAAGGCATAGTGCTACGAGTTAGTTTAAGGTCAAGTGTTTTTAGTAATTTTTACAGCATATTTCCTCTCTGATAAGCAAAATCGCAATCGTGTTTCATTGTTATTGTTGTAGTTATTAGTTTTGCCAAAAAACTAATTTTGCTTTAGTTTTTAAAAAAAATTATTTTGAAAAATACCCTTTAGATTTTAAAATTACCTCTTAAAATTTAAGAGAGGGGGTGAAAATATCTTTTGGAAATATTTTACTGGCTAACACTGCCTTACATGCATTGTCAAAAGTAGGCAAGCTGTTATGAAATTCGTGAGGGTATTACCTGTTGGAGGTTGAGGTGACTCTTGGTCTGCTCTTGGGCAGTTCCAAGAATGATAAAACAGGCGATCCACCCATAGCTGACAGCTCGTACTCGACCAATTCGGGATCCTCGTACTCTGGTACTTGGAAGAGCACCCCTTCCTCACCATCTGTGCACAGTGAGAAATTATAAGAGCACGACTTATAATGGTCGAATGTCTGCTAACTGTCTGCTGAATTGTCTGGCGTTTGTCTTGTGTGTGATATATATTTTGTATGCTTCCGTGCGAGCATGTCTGTATATCTACCTGCCAGCATGCCTGCTTGTTCATTCGCTTACTTGTCTGTCTATTCGTTAAATTGCTTTTTTGCCTAGTTGTTTGTTAGTCTGCCTACCTATTTGTTTGCCTGTCTGTTTGTTTGTTATTCTTACGTTGCTAGTTAAAAGTTGCGAGAAACTCTTTTGTACCGGTTTAAAACTCAATTAGAAATTCTTAACTTGAAATTATATTTACGCATAAATGCTTCACATGCTTACTAAGTTCGATTATATTTTTGAACGAGCACTTTTTATCAAAATAGAAATTAATTAGATTTCTAGAAGAAAAAAATATTGCTTTTTAATGAAAACATAAATCATTATCATTTTATGAGATCTTTGTAAACGCATCTAAATAAGTTCTATAGATTACTCTTTTAAATATCCGTGTTGCTAGAAATGCAAAGCATCCAGCGCTAGATTACTAAAAAATGCCATTTTGTTTACGTTTTAATGTAGATGCTTGCTGAACGAATATGCCGTAGACATAAAAACTTTTTATCGAATAAAAATTAATTCCATTAACACTGAAAATATTTATTACATTACTTTAAAAAAACTGCGCCTAAAAATGAATAGAATTAGTATGCAAGGTACTTACCAATAACTACAGGTTCCTGCTCTCTTATCATTGGAACTGCAGCTGACAGCTGCAGAAGCGATAGAAGAACTACCACTATCATCACTGCAAAAGAAACACATAAAATCTATATTATACCTCTTTAACTCGAATTCAAACTTGTCGATGTAATTATTTTAAATGTTATCCTTTTTCCCTATTTATTTATCATTAAATATATGAGCGCATTAGGTCGTCCCTGTCAGCTAAGAAAGAGCAAGATTTGTATTTCATCAAGCATGGATAAGTATTTTAAAAACGAATCGTAAAAATATCAAAAACAAATATTTTTTTGATAAATTGGATTTCGAAAACTACTAACTTTTGGGGTTCATACTTTCAATTACCCATACGTTAACAATGGATAATAAAAGTACAGTTTTTTTTTTTTTTTTTTTTTTTTTTTTTTTTTTGCATTTTTATTGGTTTTGAAACGCAAGGAGTTGAAAAAAGTGGTCTATCAGCATAGCTCCTGAGCGGATTGACCTACGATACTAGTTAGCGATGGCCATGGGACTTGTCATAATGGTTTTCGTCAAAATTACGCATGCATGCGCATAAGATATACGCAAGTGAAAAACAAATTATGTTTTTCAGCAATTGCTAAAAAACGCCAACAACGATTAGGATCAAAATTGCTGTGATAATGCCTTTTAAGGTGTTCTAAGCATCTCCACCTCCGAAATTTCCGTAGAAGCGTAGGAGCGGATAGTGTCACTGTGCTTACAAATATTGTGTTTGCTTTCTATTTTTATGAGACTTTTTACTTTCAATTTCCCATATGTATACATAGGGTAAGGAAAGTACAGCATTCGGTCAATTTTTTTTTTTTTTTTTTTTTTTTTTTTTCATTTCTTCACGTTTTGGAACATCCTGATTTCAAAAAAATTATTTAGAAAAAATGCCTGTCTGTGCGTATGTGGTCAGCATAACTCCCGAACGAATTGATCTACGATGTTCAAATTTGGTGTGCCGGTTGGTGGTAGCCATAGGACCTACCGTTAAGGTTTTCGTCAAAATCGCGCATGCGCAGCTGCCTTTGAAAAAAAGCATGTTTTTCAGTAATTGCTAAAAAACGGCTCTAACTATTTTGTTGAAAACTGCTGTGGTAATGCTTCTTAATGTGTTCTAAACATCCCTACCTCCGAAATTCCAGTAAAAATGTTTTACGGCGTAAAAAGTTGAAAAACGAATGTCATCAACACAGAGTCTTCTTTCTTTCCTTGAGTATACCTCATTATTGATCATTTTTTCTTATCTAGTCAGTTTCACTTATAATTAATGATAATATAAGGATTATCGAGAAGTATATCACCAAAATCCCCATTTTGCGAAGTTTTTTTTTTTTTTTTTTTTTTTTTTTTTAAGACCCATACGAATACCCTGTCAGTATTATAGTGTAATTGAAAGTTGTGCGATGTTCCACACTCCTAGTTTTCCTTTAGAAGATTACAAAATGCCCTTTTTACGCAATATTTTATACTGAAAAAACATATTTTGTACAGATTTTTGGAACGGGAGTGATATTATATCATTACTATATTATATCATTACACCCGCTGTAGGTGGAACACGGGAGCCCCCTTTGGCAAGTGTCGTTGGCCCCAGTGATTGCTACGCAAACACAGGTTCGCTTTGTTCTCTGATTAATATGTTAATTTGAAAATCTAATTAAATTTACTTTTGACAGTCAAATTGTGATTTGAAAGTAAAAAAATTCACATGTTTGAAATTTCAGAAGTTTACGACAGCAGGAAGTTACATTTTATAGAGTGGTTACACACAATTATTTGTTTTATATTATTAATTTGCAGAAAATGTACCGTATATTTTATTTTGGCATTTAAAATAGTAACTAGGTTATCATTTTTAGAAAGATTTTATAAAAGTGACCTCTTTTAATTTAATTTATGCTATATTTTAACCATGTTTTTATTTTAGCTGGGACAATTATGCTGGTTATTTAAATCTGAACTATTATTATATTTTTAAACTGACAATTACACATACTGTATCATTTATATTATATTTTATCATTAACACGATATTTATCGATGTATATTTTGCATTGTCATGGTTATTAATTGCTCACATTCATTTGTGAAATAATTTTTGCTTCAGGAATGTTCACCGATAACAATCTACCATGTCGACATTTTTTCTTCTTTTTTTTTTACATCAACATCCTCAATTATTTAGCTTTCTTTTGCACTTTAAGCTTTGTTCGGAAGATAAAATAAAACGCATTCTCAGACAACGGATAAAGATAGCAACCACAGTTGAAACAATAAATGTCTAATGTCGACAGCTTGTAGTGCAACTCAATAACAGCTGCTTATAAAATCTAGATGCGCGTTTCAAAAAAGATTTGGTAACGAGAGTATATTCTTGTCCAAGGTAAGATAATGTTTATATGGCTTTAGATATGTATCCGAGTTGTAATACTGCCGACAAGATTGTATTCATTTCTGAAGTTAAAAGTAAAGTTAAGTTTTTAAAATTTCTAACTTCTTTATATGTTTTCCAACTTGCTAAAAGAGATTGTCAACCTATCAATGCACTTTAAAAATAATTCTTAATTTTTTTGGTTACAATATTTAACAAAGTATTGCTCTAAAATGTATGAATTTGTACATCAGGTATGTCAACAGTAACATAAGATCACTTAAAAAGTAAAAGGAAACTAACTAGTGTTTTTTATTAATTTTTTTTTAAGTTTTATAGGTTAGCTTATAAAAAAAAAATTGTAAAGTGCATTAAAAAACACCTATCAGTTACTTTACCTTCAAGATTTGTAAATAATTATTTATTAATAGTGTTATACCTTGCGAGAAAAGTTCATATGCTTGTAATAACAATCTATTTTAGTTTCCTCTTAATTAAATTTTCCCTTTCAAAGAGCTTTCATATTTTTAATTCCTTCACAGATCTTCACTTTCTTTCCCATGTTTTGTCAGCATGAGATAGCTTATGTCAGCACTTTTCTAACAGTGAGTCCCATTATTAGTACTCTGTATTGCTTGTCATTGAGGCAGCCTAGTTTAACTTCTCTCTCTCTCTCTCTTCCGTTTGATTGGTTATTATAAGAAATCCGTCGGGATTGTGGCCTGTCGGGATTTCGGCTTTCGGGATTGTGGCTTGTCGGGATTTCGGCTTTCGGGATTGTGGCTTGTCGGGATTTCGGCTTTCGGGATTTCGTCCTAGACTCCAAAAATTTACCCCACTTGTAAAAAATGCTGTGACCATCCAGCCTTACCGGATCACATTCTGAATTGCGTCGGACTTTCCAGGGACGACTTAACATCAGATCCCCTTATTGTCATCGATTTTCTGGCGGTCAACAACCTTCTGGAGTTGATCTGACAAATATCAGATCTATGGAGGATAAGCAACAACAACAGAAATCCGACACTAAAACTTGACAGCATGATAAGCAGTTAATTAATGTACATCAAATTATTACGATCTGCTTCAAAATTAGGCACGTTTAAATTTATTTCTTTTAATCTAAGTTATGTAAAAATTATGCAAGGCATTAGCCAACGCAGAATTTTACATATTGGGTGTTGCAAAATACCTTGCCACATTGTTAAAGATGGCAAAAAATCCATAAACAAAATTTATTATCAAATATGTAAATCTGAAATGTTATGGACAATATCACGTTATTGGTACAATCTAAAGTGTTGCTGCTGTGAAAATCAGTGGAATGCTTGGAAAAGTGCGTAATATCATGAGAAAGGCAATTTCGAACTTTTTAATTTAGCAAGCCATGGTGGTCGCTTTTACATGAATCGATCGCAAAAGCAAGACCCAATAACGTACTTCCAGCAATTCAATTAATCCCATCAAGCAAAGAATCTTTATTTCCATCCCTCCTAAAATAAAACATATATTTCCATCAATAGGTAACACCATCTGTAAATTTACTCGGGATGTGGAACATAACACAACTTTCAATTACATTATAATACTGGTACCTACATTAAAATTTCACGTGAATTGATATTATTTACTGTTTTCATACTTTTATTCATTAAAAAATTACTAGTTTGGCGATATCTTTAACGATGATTCATAATGGACAATTCTCGCATTTTTTTTATTCAATTCTAATTGTTTCAAAAAGGCCATCAATACAAAAATTTCTGCTCGCTGAACGTTTTTTTTTTATCTATATAATTAACCTAAGTTAGCTGGTTTATATTGGCGGGAAAAACAACTCATTTGGCTCGAAGTTAATGTGACGTCACTTGTTCCGAACTAGGTTTGAATCTTGGCTTAAAAAGCAACAGCAGAAACTAGTTTTTCAAGTTTCTCGCAAATCACGCCAACCGGCACAGGATATGGCAATTGTCTAAAAAACTCACACCAACTATTTGGCAAAAACCTCACGACAACCATAGAAACGGAAGGAAGTTTTGACGTCACAGTTAAAATGTAGCCGTTTTGATCCAACTGCAATCGGATGAAGTTTTCTGGCATTTTCTTTTCTTAATAGCCATAGAAACGGAAGGAAGTTTTGACGTCACAGTTAAAATGTAGCCGTTTTGATCCAACTGCAATCGGACGAGGTTTTCGGGCATTTTCTTTTCTTAATATTTAAATAACTAATTTTTTAAAAGAACTTTTTTTAAATATTTGGAATCAGAAAGAAATTCTTCATAAATATAAACCAATATCACTAGTTTTTAAAAAATACGGGCAATGTCCATGCTTACACTGGTCAGAATGCAATACTTTTATTACCTTACGTAAGCATATGGGCAATTAAAATATATATATATATATATATATATATATATATATATATATATATATATATTTTAAATTTTGAGGTGAAAAAATATAATATATTTTAAGTAAATAATTATTTTAATTAATATATTTTAATACATTTTATTTATAATATTTATATTTTTCTGAGCTATTACCAGGGTTCCCACTCAAATCACATAATGAAAATCAATGACTTTTAAATGACTTTTAAGGACCTAATTAATGTTTTTAAGGACCTATGAAAATTTGTTTTCAGGCATAATGTCTGTATTTAAATTTTTAATAAAGTATATTCTACCAAAAAAGTTACAAGTTGGTGGATGCGTAATACAAATATGTCGGAAAATTCCTATACGGTGCAGATAAGTGGCGGTCACGCGGGGATAGCAAGTCTGAGTTGGATTTTTATAAATTTTGCAGTTGGACAACATCTGTAAAAATTAAGTACTTTCAAGGACCTCTAAGCATTTTCAAGGACTTTTAAGCACTTTTAATGACTTTCAATGACCGTGGGAACCCTGTATTACGTAATTTGCAATATTCGTGACGTAATCACGAATCATAATCATGAACTCTAACTTCAATCTATATCAAAGATATTTCGCTAGATTTTATAACATAATTCAATTTTTTCTCAGATGTCCGAAGAGGACGATTTCTCCGTGGTGTGTTCGAAGATCGACTCAGAAAAGGACTTCCTAAATGAAGTGAGCCAAGAAATTTGGAGGCATCCCGAACTGGGGATGAAAGAAGTTCGCGCCCACGACACCCTAGTGAGAGCACTCAAAAAGTGCGGATTCGAGGTGCAAAAGAGCTACTTGCTCCCCACGGCATTCAGGGCAGAGTACTCTTCCAAAGCAGGTGGGTGAAAGCTTCTGGAATGTTTAAAGAAATATCAGAAAGTAGTGGGTGAACTGTAAGCTCTTAGAAAGTTTCAAATCTCTCTACATACAGAGTAACTCTTAAAGTCCTTTTCAGCCCTTTAAATTTGAAACAACGTCTCGTATAACCAAGGAAATAACGTGTACCTATAGTAAAGTGACTATGCTAAATATTTTGAGACAGCTTACAGCGCCCCTAACGATGATTTTGAAAATTGAAAAATTTACCTAAAAAAACTAAAGGAGGTCGGCATAAAAGTCCAGTTAGAAAAATAGTTACAATAATACGACAAAACCACAGGAAAATGTTCCAAGAAATTATTTGTGAAATTGGCGGTGATTTTGTGGCTGAAATTGAAAAACGTGTTCTCCGGTGTTATTTTACAGGTGTATGATACGTTACGTTAATGTTACGTATACGTATGAATACCTTAACGTATACGTACTACTTTATACGAGACGTTGTTTCAAATTTAAAATACTGAAAAGGACTGTAAGAATCACGCTATGTATAAAAGCCAAAGCCCTCACTCATCTCTGATTCTCCCACTTCCCCTATAGCCGCCACTCTGAAATTTGGAACAAATGTCAACAAGGACCAGCGTAATAAAAAAAAAAGCTATTCGACGATCTCAATAACTAATTTGAAGTGATCGAAAAGAGATTAATACGTTCAAAACTGGAATATGCCGATATCCCATTTCCGCAACTCTGCCAAATGCCAACATTTTTCACAACAAGAGCGAGAGTAAAACAAGTTTTAGCCAAAATAAATAAGAAAATTTTTCGGGAGAGTAATAGCTAAGAATCCCTTAAAGATTCATTCTGTAAATAACCATGAAATAATTCTTGTGTTGAATTAAAATCACTACAGATAACTAAATACTGACGAGCCGGCTATACCAAAAACACAATTTCAAACACTTTGCCAAATACCTGCTACTAGCATAAAGATGTAAAGATATTGATTGAAAATTTTTTTCCTAAAGCATCCTAAAAATAAATCTAGTAAAATGGTAATCTGCAGTTATTCAAAAAGAAATAATTTCATTTGAATATTTTTGTTTGTTTAGTCAAAGAATATCATTTTAAAAATTGCAACTTATTTCTCAATAACTTTTCCATACATTCCGAAACATCCGGTAAAAGTTAAAAACGTAATTATCTCAAAAACCAGTCAGTTTTGGTTTAGGGGTAAACATAGTTACTTTTTAGTGCCATTTTGAAGTCGATATAATGCTTTATTTTATCAATAGTTGGTCAAAGTAAGATCATCAACAATTGTTCTCATAGATTCAAGCATCGGTCCGTCGATCGCCGTGCTCTTGGAATACGACGCCCTACCTGAAATCGGACATGCATGCGGTCACAATCTAATCGCCGAAGCTGGACTGGCCGCAGCCCTGGGTATCAAGGCTGCAATGGAAAAGAACGATGTGCTGCAAGGGAAGGTCAGTGATGTAATATAGAGGAGGCAATAGTTAACTAGTTAACACTTGACACTTGCATACTTGTCCAATTTAGAGCATTTGCATACTTGTAGAATTTTTGCGTACACGTTAAACATTTTCGTAATCCGGGAGAAGTGCATACATATTTCGAATAAGTAGGCTTCTTTCCAAAAGTCATATGGATGTCAAAAACTCATTTACAATGTCAATGATATTTAGTAATTTCCTGAATGGTTGAATACCAATAACAACTCAAATACTTTTTCACTTACTAGTCAATGAACTTATCACCTCCCTTGACATTTCATTCAGGACCGCTTTTCGAGACGGTCCTAATTCCATTGCATGTTACTTTTAAACGTGAAGCCAGAAACGACCACTTTAAAAGTTTATGATCACCGAATTTCATATCAGTAGCTATTTTTGCATAAACTCAAGATATTTAACAAACCAAAAAATTCTATTTTAAAATATGATACATTTAGTAAAAGAATCTATATCAACAACATGAATAATTAAAGTTAATTTTAATTATTTCGCAATCAAGTAAATTAAGTTGCAAAAGAAAAACTGTCCGCTAGTCATATCATTGAGGAAAGACATTCGATTAACTATTTTTAATATTTTGTAACTACTAATTTTAACTTATTTTTAGTTATCAGGTTAAAATTCAATGTTAAAGGGTATTAAATCTTTACACGTTAAAAAGTAACGTGTAGAGATTTACACGTTGAAAAATAACGAGTAGAGATTTACACGTTAGTAAAGGTTTTACAATTGCCTGACATACGCATTTGTAGTTCTTTTCTTATCAATATTTTTTTTTCCCCAAGATGTTTCCAAATATTTTTCATTGGATTGAGGTCGGTTCGGGATATTTGCAAATCATGCCATAAGTTTTATTTAATAATTTCTCATTGGATAGAAAAAAAAATCCTTGACTATTTCACTTCATTAGCAGTTCGATATTATAATCGTTAAAATTGAAATTGAAGGAGTCGTTGATTTCTTCCTCTAAGTTAATAATCGAAGATTGGTTTAAAAAGCATATACATACAACAGGTTCGTAGCACCTTACACAATTTTACCACTCCTTGAGATGACAAGTAACTCCACTAAAAAAATTAACACAGAAAATTTATTTTATTTTTCATGCAATAACTCTTTTTTAAGTTTTTTGATTATGTATGGTTTCATTTTGGCTTTACAGAAGTGATATCTGTAGTCCTTTAAAAGATTTTAGATCTCTCGGCAGAGTTTTATAGACGTACAACGCCGAATAGATTGTGCAATTTGAATTATTTTCTTGTTTTGTTACATATGAATAACCGTTTTGAGATTGATATTTCAAACCATTACTCAAGCAATATTTTTTCAAATGTCTCATACAGTACTTTGGCCACAGGCAATGCACTCCGAGAAACATGTCTTTGAGACAGTACGTCTTTAAAATATTCTAAGTTTAAAATCATTAGAAAATTCTTTAGCGGGAGTCATTCTTCGAACTTACAAGCCACGATTTCACATTTATACTATTTACTTAGATCTTGAAAACATAGTGGTTAGTTAAAATTTGCAGACATCACTTAAAATACCTCGCATTCGAATTTTTTTTTTTTTTTTTTTTTTTCCCCTCGACATTACGATGATCAAGAACTTTTTTTTTTCTTTTGAGACTATATTTACTTGCTTGTAATGTAATTAAAATGAGCTTGAAGTCATATTATTGATATCGATTATTTTACTAAATCTATCACATTTTGTAATATAGAATTATTTAGTGTTTTTTTTTTTTTTTTTTTTCCCACAAAGTAAATTGAGTTTGGGAGATGAAGGGGGAAGAACTAATAAATACAAAATGCGTACACTGTAATCGGGGATCGGAAACGTTTTGCCAAGTTCATTTGAGGCGTTAAGTGCCAGAACGGACCATCCCGCAATTTGACTTTTGCTGTTTCTATCCCGTTTTTTTTTTTTTTTTTTTTTTTTTTTTTTTTTTTTTTTTTTTAAACCTATTCATGCAGAGCCGGCTAAAAATGATTTATCTAATGAACAACTTACTTGACCATTATATTAACCATATTTGGGTTCGCTGTGGCATGAATAACAACAAAAATCAAATCGTTGGATGATCCGTTATGGCGCTAAACGCCTCATTTAAAAGGAAAATTCGATTCATTGACGTACTTAACTATGCAATCACTCGGCACAATCTATTCGGAATAATATTTCTTGGACTTCACTTAATTGTTTTTTGTATGTGTCTCTGTTTGTTTCTACATCAACTGCCAACTAAGTTGTCTTTTCTCTTTGCTTCGCAGTTGGTGGTGTTGGGCACTCCGGCCGAGGAGAGTATAGGAGGCAAGATCCAACTGATGGAGAAGGGGGCTTTGGAGGGAATAGATGCCGCAATGATGGTCCACCCCACCAAATTCACATCCACATATCCGCCAGTACTAAGTAGGTTAAGTGTAAGTAATTGGAACACTCCAATAGTGAATAAAAAAAAAGAATTAACTATTAAAAATTATTATAAATGAATTATTCCTAATTTTGGCTTGAAATTATATTTTAGAGTCATTGGTTTCGTTTACAGTTTCATTACATCGATTGACATTCCATCAGTTATTACTTTCAATCTTCTTCTGAGACTTAGAATAGAAAGACTTGAAGGATCGAGTAGAAGTATTATTGAGATGTAGGAACAATAGAAGTAAAAGTTAAGGACTGACGGTATCAGCTCACAAGATATCCTATCACTTGCATCAAGTATTGGATTGGGTTTAAAATAATCGATGTCGATAGAAGGTCCCGATCACAAAAAGAGTTATTTTTAGGAAACAGTGTGTAGCAGCTTACCTCCAGAACAGAAAATGCGCGAGTTCAAATTGGGTGTACAAGTCAATAGTACTAAAATGTGACAGTAAGGTTTCGTGAAAATAGCACATACGCACGAAAGGTCCCTTGAAATATTCATGTTTTACAGAAATCGTCAAAAAAATGGTTTCAACAATTTTGTCGAAAATATTTTCTGGTGTTGGCTTTTGATTTGTTCTCTATGTCCCCACCTCCGAAATTCCCTTAAAATCCACTGAACGCGTCAAAAAAAATTAATTTCGTAGAAAATTGACAGCCGTCTTCACCATCTATCACCCATCTTAATCCGACAATGAAATTGTCTGGTCACATGACAAGAAATAAATGAAACTAGGGATGTGGAACACCGCACAACTTTCAACTACACTATAATATTGGTCATTGCATTAAAATATATGGTGTTATCTTCTGTTTTCATATTTTCTCTCATTTAAGTGATAAAAATTACCAGTTTGGCAATATTTTCGCCAGTAATTTTTATGTGGGCAAAAAAACAAAAAAAAAAACACGCCAACTTGGTGAAACTGGCTTTGTTATTTGGTAGACATTACATTCCTTTCTTGTGCGCTAAACAGAAAAAAATCATTCGTTGATGGGCGAAGACCAAGGTCAGAGAGCTCTGAGTTAAAAGCCCTCGTTTTTCAACTTTTTACGCTTTTACCGCATTTGTACTGGAATTTCGAAGGTGGGAACGATTAAAACACCTTAAAAGGCATCAGCACAAAGATTTTAATCAAAATCGTGCGTTCAAACTTATACGCATGAGCTATTTCGACAAAAATCTTAATGGTAGGTCCCATGGTCATCAGTAACCCTCACACCAAATTTAAACATCGTAGGTCAATTTGTTCGGGAGTTATGCTGACCACTTACACACAGACACACATTTTTTCTAGATCACTTTTTTGAAATCAACGTGGAGAATTTTTTTTTGTTTTTGACCGAATGCTATACTTTCACCCTATGTAAACGTATGGGTAATGGAAAGTAACAATCACGCCCATCTTATAAAGTGTAAGTTACACTGATAAAATATATCATTTTAATTACTTCTCCCAAACTGTAAGGAGAACAAATTCCAATTATGAATTTAAAATTGTATATTAAATAATAAAAAGGACTGAAACTATAAAAATTCGAATATCTTTTTTAAAAAATTGTAGTCTTGAAACTAAGTTGTTTCACATTTCCTTCCACATTCCACAAGCATTGGTTTTCGTTAATTTACATCATTTTGTATTACCTATTTTGTTTACCACTTAATCCTTTTCTAGCTAAGTATGACTTAATCATTATCGTGCGAATCATTCTGAAGAAAACTTGTGCGTAATCTTTGGTCGGGACAATTCATTTTCGTTTTGTTTATCTAGTATCCCCTCATCAACGACGGCTCGTGACTTTTTGCAATTATCATCGCTAATATCAGCTCAAGTAGACTGCTTTTACATCCTCTCTCTCCTACGTAATTCATTTAGCGTCAGTTATTAAAGGAAATACATACTGCTGACTGGAAATGTAAAATCAAGAGCTACTTGAAGTGTTTTAACTCCACACTTGAAACAGAATGACACAAAGTATTCTGTACTAGTTAATCAAGTACTGTTTCATCTAAGATACTTCAAAGTTTTTAAATATACTTTTATTAGCCATCTTTGAATCTATCGGCGTATTAGACGCCTAGCCACTGATATCCATGCCAAATGGACACTTGCATTTTATTCATTTTGCCGTTTCTCTCTCTCTGTCTGATTTGAGGTCTTGCGCAGATGACTGTGGATTTTAAGGGCAAAGAGGCCCATGCGGCTGCATTCCCATGGGAAGGACGCAATGCACTGGATGCAGCAGTCTCTGCCTACCAGAACCTCGCCATGCTAAGGCAACAAATAAAACCAACTAGTAGGATTCACGGTAAGTTAAGCGCATGTTTTAACCCTTTGCACTCGAGGGCTTTTTCGTGCGGAGGGACCAGCAACTCGAGACATTTTTGGTTCGGTTGGCGTTTATGGATTTGCTTCATAGAAACTAAACACAGTCATTGGCCTTGCATCAAATTTCCGCATCAAACCTAGTGGTCCTCTCATGTTTCGGCATCCAATCGTGTGGCGCCGCTCGAGTGCAAAGGGTTAAAATAGTTGTTATTCATACATCTTTCTCACACATAGTTTATAGTGTATATACTCTACTTCTCCCAAACACAAAATGCAACAAGATGTTGCTTTCGAAACGTATGAAAAATTCTACCATGAATATAATCGATGTTTGTTAATATTAAGGTTAATGAAAGATAAGTGATCGTCTCTTAATTCTTAAGCCGCTCCCCTCCTAGCTCGCTAGCGCTCGCCAAGAGCTCGCTTTACTCCCCGATCCTTTTAGTTTGCTTCGCAAAACAGGGAGAATCACGATTTCTGCGCATGTGTAGAAGAAAGTCAGGTGTCGGCCTGAAAAAATGATTCTTCACTTGAAAGAAAAGGCGAAATGAAAAACAAACAGTGTTATTTAAGTAACTTAAATTAGTCGCATTCCAATATTTTAACAAACTGAATTCTCATTTTTTTTATCGAATTCTGATAATCCAGTTCATGTCATGATATAATTTATTAAAAGGAAAATATTTTTTCTTTCTATACTTTTCCGGTGTTCATAAAAAAAACACCAAAAATAAATTTTTTTCGAAATTTAGATATTTAATAACTCCAAAACTAAATCAGAATTTTTTTTTTAAAGTTCAAAGCTAGCCTTTTAAATTGTTCAATGGCGGCCCGTGGTCGAAATTGTCAGTGCAGCCGGAAACATGTGACTTTCCAATGTTTAACCAACAACCCCTACTAAATAACAACATAATAAGAAAAGATATTTAAATTAAAAAAATTTCAATTTTATTCAAAAATTAATTAACTAATTAACATTTTACTCATTTTATAATTGAAATATTTTGGAGCAGTGATTACTCGAGTTTTATGGGGGCCAAAAAAAGAAATTATGGTTTGAAATTGTTCGAAATATTATTCTTAATGTTATGAACCTCTATATAGTTTCTAGAATATATAGTTTTTTTAAAAGAATTTTTTTTAATTGAAAGTAAAAAAAATTGCAATTTTTCTAAAAACTTTGCATTTAAATATCTAGCAAAATTCATTTTCTTTTCCAATCAATTTTACTGATGTTCAAAACATCTAATTAAAAGTTAATGCAGATTTGAATACTCAAATAATTTTTCAAAAAGATTATATCAAACTTCAGTTATCACTGTTTAAATGAAGTTTCAATTGCCAAAAACACAATTTTTTAGATAGTGAATTTAAAATATTCAAATTTATTTTCAGAAAAAAACAGTTCTTCAAACTAATAAAATAACTTTCCAGCCTTCAGATGATACCATTATTATGCAAAAACTCCATCTAGAAATTATTTTAAAGCAGAAATTCTCAAGGGCAGCCTAAGTCGAAGAATCGCTTATTAGGCTGCCTCGCTAAACATTACGTGGAGGGAAGGCTCTATTAGATTCCATTGGTTGCCATGACAACATCTCAGCCGAAACGCGTTTCAGGAACACATAGCTTGTCACCTTGATTGGAAACGGGTTTTTCCTCCCTCGTGTATTAAGGCAAGAAGTGTGCTGCTCATCGGATTTTTTGCACTTACCGTAGAAATTGGATCTTTATTTTAGAAAATTGTAAAATATATAATTTTAGTTTTGAATTAATTAATTTAGATGCAGCCCGGCTGCACTGGCTGTAGTGCTATCATTCTTCAAGGGAAGCGTTTTGTATGCAACTCCAAACTACAATATTTAGTAGTTTACTCAACAACAAAAAAACTCTTTTCCCTGCAGCAATTATCACCAAGGGTGGCTCTGCTGTGAATATCATCCCTGCCGATACTCGGCTCGAGATGTACGTCCGTGCGACCAGCAAGAGGGAGCTGGACTCATTGGAGGCCAGGGTGAAAGAGTGCGTTGAAAGTGGAGCCAGAGCCGCCGGGTGCAGTTGCAGCTTCAGTTACAGTGAGGGGAGCTACTTCGCGAACCTGATCAGCAACACTGTAATGGGCGACATCTACCGGAAATGGGCAGAAAGACTGGGTAAGTGAAGCAACTGCTTCTACAGTAACAATGATAATTAAGTTTTCAATAATGTATCATGCCGGGTTACACCCCCTCCCCCCCCCCCCCCTTATACTATTGAAAACCTTCAGAAACGTAGTCAGAGCCATACCTCAACGCACGAATAATCCCAAAAAGAAATACATTCTGGATAATCTTTTTGGATTTTTCTAAATCAAAATTCTGTTCAAACTGTATTTATATTTTCACATTTCAAAAGGGCACTTTACTGTTGTTCTTTTATAAATTACATAACGCAATACATTAATAGCACATGTAACTCCTTTTCATCGGCAAGGGCCCACCTGATAGGTGGAGGATTAGCGCTCTGGCCTTGCATATTAAAGGTGCCAGGTTCGAATCCTGGGTTAGGCATGGATGTTCGTTGGGGTTCGGAATCCACGCTAAGAAGTATGTTCCGACCAGATTAGCCTTTATTGTGCTCAAAAATAGGTCGTTGAGAGTACAAACTAGCCAATCTGATTGGTAAGGTTAAACTGTATACCAAAAGTTTCATCAAAATTCAATTCATTCATTTCAAGATAAAACGTATTTTTAATAAATTAAAAAAAAGGAAAAACTACTGGAAATACGATGAAGTTGCTTTGCTTTAATACAGTTACTCTTTGGCAAACTTTCATTAACAATTATTTTAATCATAACAAAATCTTCTCAATTCATTTTCCTCAGGACTACCAGACACTGAGAATGCCGAAGAGCGAACCGCTGGATCCACTGACATGGGCAACGTGTCTCACTGCATTCCCGCCATCCACCCATTCTACGAGATCCGAACAGAAGCCGCCAACCACTCCAAGGAGTTCACGGAGGCCGCAGGGGCAGTGGCCGCACAGGAGAATACGCTGGTCGCTGCAAAAGCCATGGCCATGACCATGCTCAATTTGATGCGGGACCCGCAGAAAGTGCTCGAAGCCAAGAGGAAATTTAAAGAGGATTTGGATGCTGGAATGTAGATTGAAATCTAGTAGTCTTCTGTGATATATTGCACGCAGTCTGTAGTAAAGAATAAATGGCGACAGACGCGTACAACAAAAGAGTTTTTGAAAAAAAAAAAAAAAATGCTGCTTAAAGGGCATCAGTTTATCTATATATTTTCAATCAAAATACCGGAAAAGGTGTTTTGATTAAAAATGCTACTTTCTGAATTGAAAAATTTGTTCACAGTAAAATATATAACAATAAAATATAATTTTGGTAAGTAATATAATCCTACTTCATTCTTTACTTCGATAAAGGGTACTACAATGAGAAGTATGTTTTCAATCCTGTATATTATTGTCAGACGTAATTTTTTTTTTTGTGAAGGTTCGTTTTTTTCTCTCTATGCGAAACCAAAATATATACACACACATATATATATATATATATATATATATATATATATATATATATATATATATATATATATATATATATATATATATATATATATATATATATATATATATATATATATATATATATATATATATATATATATATATATATATATATATATATATATATATATATATATATATATATATATATATATATATATATATATACTCGTATATATATTGTTACGAATTTCTGTATAGTATTTGTAAATATTTCGTAGTATTAATTATGTAAAAAGAAAAATTTATGTACATTTTGCATAAGGCAGTGCAAGAGTTCATCTTCACTTCGCTTTCCTGCAATGTGTCTCTTAATGCTTGAAAACGAGTTTTACGAGGAGAAGGCCATTTACATTATGGTTAATGGCAATCTCGCCAAGTTGGTGACGGTTTTGGCGACATTCTCGGTCCCCATGTACCTGTATAGGGCATTTTGACTGTGATCTGGAAAATTCTCCAAATTTCTATCTCTAGAAGATTCGCCTCCCTATATAAGGCCAAGAGAGAGGGTGGTCGAGTTACTGAGTTAGTTGTCTCTCAGAAAGCATTCAGAGAGTTCCGAAAGTGAACTGTATTGCATTGTCTTTTGAGTTGATTTTAGCAGTTGTTTATCTAGTTTTTAACTGCTGTTTGTGCTCCATTGTTGTGTAAAGAGCTGCATTGAGTCTATTCAAACGGAAAGTTCTGGAGTTGTAAAAGAATCTGCGAAGAGTTATATCAGTATAAATTTCTGCAAGTTTTGATCTGCTTTGGCTTCAAGTCTTTCGAACCCATCCAAGCAACAATATACCAATTTACAGGCTACGATCTCCACTTTTTGCAAATAGTTTATTTACAATTGCACATTGAAAAATTTGTTTAACAACTGAATTTAAAAAAATCAGAAATAATCCAAAAAATTTAAAAAGTTTTTATAGTGTAGAGTAAATGTTAGCACAAAGAGAGAAAATCACAATTTAAGCACGTTGAGGAAATCTAAGGATTCTTATATATCTCAGCAATGGACTAATCTAACACTTTTTGTAATTACTACGAGTAGTAGAGGAATGGCTCATGGTACAATTTTTTATATCTTTGAAACGAATATTCTCCCAAAACTGCTCCTATAAAGACGATATTTATTTTTTATTTATTTAAGTTAGTGCACACTTTAGAATTGTAATATCAAACTGAAAAGAAAACTAGTTTTCCACGAAATATAAATCAAAATTCTACTCACTCTAAAATAAATGGATATTTATCCAACAAATTTCTCACTGGGGAAATTTTCGATTAGCTCTAAAACAGGTCGTATTTCTCGTCTTGTCTTGAAGATATCGAGTCATCAAATAATTCTAGAACATTTCTAACATATTCCAAAGTGATGAAAAAGCAAGTGAAATAATATTTGCTAATGAACAGGTGTTGAGACACCTCAAAATACTTTCATATTTTGTTATATTACTTTTCTGGTTTGAAACCATCAAAGCTGTTTCGCTGTATGATTCCATAGCAAAATTCATCTTTAATATAGTATGATTAACTTCCCAGACTTTAGTCCGAATTTAAAAACTTATCTTCTATGATAAGTGTAATAGACATACATTTCTAAATCCTTTATTTATAGACGGGACTTAAATAAGTTTTCTCATAGTAATGTATTACGTTAAACGCTTCACGACCCATTGGGACTTTGAAATCCACATCTATGAAGTTCGTTTTTCAATTATTGGATGGCAGCACAAGCTTATTTCTCTTCATATGCAAACACGTGGACGATTTTCAATATTCTAGGCATCCACCTTGGCCTTGCATTGTCTTATCAGACGAAACGGTCGTTTCGCTGCCAAGCTTAAAAAGGCAGAAACGACAGTATGTATCAATAATCTGCACATCTTCCCATGGAAAAGCAGAAATTTACTATTTTCTACCATGCTTGTGGAACTTCGCATAATTATACAAAAAATACCATAGATACGTCTCAATGATATCTTTTAACGAAAAAAAAAAGAGTGTTTAGGATAAAAAGACAACGGACAAAAAAAAATATTGACATTTCCAAAAAAACATAAAAGAAGCCAAGTTTTTTTATGTAAAAATTTAACCAAATGTCCAGACCTAACTAAGCTATGGATCTTCAAACGAATTAACTTGTATAATTCGTAATGTTTCGACTTAAATACTACGCTAGTTTAAACTTTAATTCTTTCTACCTTTAATTAATTAAAAACCACTTTTTTTTCATTTCATAATTTGGCGACAGGTAGAGGCAATCAACTTGTAATGGAGGTTCTGATATATCTGTTAAGTCGCCAAACAGGCTGCGACGTTGTCTGTGTTAAAGGCAAACGTTTATCGACTTTTTACGCTTTTATCGCATTTCACCGGGAATTCCGGAGTTGGGTATGTTTAGAACACCTTAAGAGGCATTACCACAGTGATTTTGATCAAAATAGTTAGAGTCGTTTTTTAGCAATCATTGTGGCAGCTACCTGATGCGCATGAGTGATTTTGACGAAAACCTTATCTCATGAAACCGAAAACCAGATCTCATGGACACCACTAATCTGCACACCAAATTTGAACATCTTAGATCAATTTGTTCAGGAGTTTCAATTTTGTTTCATGGCCAAAAACACATACACACAGACGGACATATTTTCTAAACAACTTTTTTGAAATCATGATGTTTCGAAACGTGGTGAAAATGCAAAAAAAAAAAAATTTACCCTATTTAAACGTATGGGTAATTGAAAGTAAAAATGGGATTACTCAAACAAACGAACTCTGAAAAAAAAAAAGCTCTTTATTGCGAAATAAACTAATATTTTTTTCATCTATTAAAACATTTGTTGACAAAAAAAAAAGAAAAAAATGTTTTGTGTGTAACTGTGAGAAGAAGATTGAGCAATTTGCTAAATATTTCATTGACTCAAACCGTTTCCACAAGGAATGGCTAGAGAAGTCTACATGTTTTTTTTATTCTACATTTTACTGTATTTTTACGATTTTCGTTGGAGTAACAAATCGTATAGCATAGTTTGACTGTTGTTGTTTGGAGTCATAGAATTTTAATTTTTTTTTTTATAGAAGATTAATTTTACTCATCCACTAACCGTCCCTCATCCTGCATTGCTATTCCGGCAGGTATACCACAGAACATAACTTTGTTACGAATCAACACCTCTACTTATACCATTTTATTAATGTCTTCATTCAAGAATGTCATCCCATCAATATCACACATCAAGTTTTCTGGAATTCCGGTATTGTTCATTAAAACACAAATCTTCTGGATTTTCAATATCAGCCTGTGCTTCAGAACGCAACCTTCTTTCTCTCTGCGCGCATTTAATGGTGAACTCCTTTTCACCACTCTTCCACGACCATTCCCTGCTCGACACTTTATCCAGATATTCTGTCGTCCACAGTGTGTGAAATGTGGGACAGTTCTGTCTTCTGGAGTTGGACGGGAGGGAAAAGCGTGGAATTCCGCCAGAATGGTCACTGTCGGTGGAAGTCATCGATTCCCGAGACTCGGCTCTGTTGAATTGCTTGAAGCTGCCATCCAGACTGGATTCGGAGTCATCCAGTTCGCTCTCTGATCCGTCCGTGGAACTCTGCAAAAAACTCAATTAATTTTCCATCCATAAAAGCAAAAATAGAAGCTTGCATTAATAGTGATTCTCCATAGAAGACATATCTGTTAAGAACAGAAAGAGTTAGTAGATAAAATTCATTTTTCAGTCAAAAATATAAAATAGAAAGTCCTGGCACAGTATTAACTCGTGGTATTTTTCGAAAATGATAAGTTTAGGTGGTAAATTCCTTTACATAATCAAGCCAAAAATACTCAATTATTAGCTACACTTCCATTCATAACTATTTGGCCCTTTATTTCCCGTTTCCATACTTAAGTCTCCCATGTCCAATAAGCTCGTCCTTAGGCATATACAAATTCGTTTAAAATATACATTCTTTTACATCTTACAATTTGAAATGGTACATTTTAAAATATATATAAAATACATTTTAAATTAATCTCTTTAAAGGCGAGAAATGTCGTACTAAATTATTCCTTAACTTTTACGTTTCAACCACTCTATTCATTACAACAGTCATTAATAATCGAAAAATAATGTTAAAATTACTTACATGTTCTAAAATCTCCATGAAAGAATGCAAGCCGGATACAGATGCTGAATCTGATGGCGTACTGTTGTGGTATTTCCTCCCGATAGCATCCAAATTTCTACCTTCGAATTTCATTATGCAGTTATTAGAATTGAAAACAGAACTGCGTTCATCAATTAAGGCCTTTACAGTATCACAGTTAGAGTTATCACCAACGTTTCGGACAGTATAATTGGATGTCAACCAAGCATAAACATCTTTTCTAACAATTTCATAAGTGTTTTCTAAACGAAGCAAAATATCATTGAAGAGTATGAGCGACTCTTCGGAAGGTAGCCTGAGGAATTCATCATCACATTCATTCGAAAAACTAGTCCCATTTTGAGAATTCTCAAAACTGTTTTTGTTATTCTGTTTTAAACTGATAGAATGCGATGTGTTCTCCTGAAATGGTCTTTCACAGTTATCATTCAAATGAAATACACATCTTCCGCTGTTTTGAAGAGTGGATCTGTGGTCATCCTGAGAGTTTTGCAAACCGTTGGTTTTCATTTTGTGAGAATTTGGTGTGCTACTAATCTCAAATGTGTTGCAAGACTCTTTTCGATGGGGGTTATGATAATTACAAATAGAATCCGTCAACAAAGTTGGTTCTGGAGTAGCAAAATCTTTTCTGTCTGTCCGGTTGCAGTAAAATGGAGCTGTAAATAATACTTTTCTGACTTTCTCATACGTTTCCTCTAAGTGATTCAGATGTTTTTGACAGTCTAAAAGTCGGCCATCGAGCGAGGCAATCATTTCCCTTTCATCTTCAGATTCATTGGAATTACTCATCAGTGAAAATCTACTCTTGCAGGATATTCCTCCATTTTCTTTCTCAATCAGCAAATTAGGAAAGTTCAAATTCGCAGCTTTATCATTAGAATGTATTGAGTTAAGATACAACTTGAAATTTGATGTTCCTTCTTCTGCTAATCCCTCAGCTGCATTATCCCAAACGCCTGATAGTTTTATATCCTCTTCCTTTGGTAAGAAGCAAAATCGATACATTTCACGTACAGAATCCTTGGAGCCAACTTTATTTGAAATAAGACCCGGCGAATAACTTAAATGTTTCCTGAATTTGCTAAGAAAGCAAGAATTCGTCGAAAGAATGCTATTATAGATATTTTCATCAATTAAGAAATTAAGCATATCGAAATTATAAGTAGGGTTTTTTACTATGGTCTGTTTACTACATTTCTCGTCTACTAACTTTTCACGCCGTTCTAAAGTAGAGTCGTCCGCTTTAATTTGTCCGGAGAAACTTACAGGTACCATACGAACAAATGTTTTTCCTTTGTGCACTTCAACCGTTTTCAATAGAGGTTTGCAATTCGATTTCGATAAAAAATCGTCACAATCTTTGAAACATGTACGGGACAAAGGATATTTTATGTGTCTAGCATTCGATATTCCATTACCCACATCTGATTCATTTACTAGTTTGGCCAGACGAGCTTTATTCGATGAAACTAATTCCAAAGAACAAGTTTTTCTCTCAACTGAATTGACTTCTTCGATTTCAGCCGCCAGTCGTAAAGGCGTATCTGTTTTAGCGTAAATTTGTGGACTATTTTCTGGACCCACAAGAAGCATTAATTCATCGTGTTTTTTCGTTAGTTCGGAATAACTCCTACCAAAATATAATTTATGTCTAGCTTTTTTTATTCGGCCAAAATCAAACACATTTGCTTCAAATTTCTCTACACCTGATGAAAACCTTTTAACATTTTCATATGCAGCAGAAACATCAATTACAAATTTGCAAGGATTTTGTCGAATATTTGAGAGTACGTACGAGTCCACCATTTGGGTAAAGTTCTCCATTTCAGAATATGACAAAATATTTAGACATCCACGTAGAAAAACTTCATTTTTTTTCCTTCAACTATAATTTAATTCTACAACTTCTCAAGAGAATACTTTTCAGTTGGATGTTAAAAACAAACAATTGAAATTTTATAAGGTAAAAAATAACAGCAAAATTCCTTCGGTTCTTATCTGAAAAAGTAAAAATATCTCAGTAAAACAGAAACAATATGGCTTTACAAAGGCAGTACCCAAACTATAATTTCGAAGAGGGGATTAATATTTATTAATTAAGATTAATTTTTATTAATTAAGATTAATTTTTATTAATTAAGATTAATTTTTTTGGGGGGGAGGGAAAATACAATATACATAATGGAAAATATTTCGGGTGGAGGTTCAACTCTATATAGGACAAATTAACCCACTTGACGCTATTTAATCGATCTGAAACTTGGCATGTAGACTCGTTGTCGAAACTAATGCCTTCTATTAAGTTTCATGGGTAAAAGAAAGAGTTAGTAGCGGTCAGACTCTATAAAAACCCGATCTAAGCTCAAAATCACCTTAATAAAAAATCGGCTTATTTAATTCATCCCCCCCCCCCCCCCCGTCCTCTCTCTTCTGGACAGTGTCGTCAAAAATATCGCAAACCTGGCAACTTTTCTTAAATTAATGTAAATATGAAAAAGAAAACGGTAAAGTACGCTGATCCTTTAAAAATTTAAATGCAGGGATCAGTATTAAGTGTAATTGAAAGTTGTACAATATGCTTCCCTTGTTTTACAGATTTTTGAAAGTTGAACTTTTATAATCATCCTGTTTATAAAAACATTTTAAAACAATTACATGTATGAATCAAATATTTGACTTCTACGCTGCTCAAATGTAGGGACAGAAGCTTGAGCAAAGATACTGTTCGTCTGTCTACGGTCAACCGCCTGGTAAAACTACAAATGTTACAGAAGTGATACGTTAATAATTAATAGTTAAAAAACTAAAAAACACGTTTTAATAGAAAAGTGAACTAAAAAGTAGAAAATAATTTTAAATAAGTTTGAAATAAGAATAGAGTGATTAACAAGAAATATTTATTTTATCGTAAAAAAGAGTGTGGTGCTTTTTAAGATATTTTCATAATGGCTCTACTTTTACCAATATCTGTCATTAAATACTTACAACAATTGACATCAAGCACCCCACGCTTTTTTACGATAAAATAAATATTTCTTGTTAATCACTCTATTCTTATTTCAAACTTATTTAAAATTATTTTCTACTTTTTAGTTAACTTTTCTATTAAAGCGTGTTTTATAGATATTTAAACTATTAATTATTTTCTACTTTTTAGTTTGGTTTTCTATTAAAATGTGTTTTTTAGTTTTTTAAATCATTAATTATTTTTTCTGTAAACTATAATTTTTTTTTAGTTATTTTTTTAGTTAAGTGTACAAAACTCTCCAGTTGTTCCTGCCAATAGTCACATGCTTGTCTCAAATTTAAGGCATGTGTATACCTTAGTACACGCCGTATTACTTGGCACAAAACACTACCGTGTCTCTGAATATGAAAAATCGTTAACCCTGAAGATCCTGGTAAGGATAATGGGACTAAAAAAACATGCTTTGTATAACCGTCGTGCCCACGACAAATCTTTCAAATGTCTCCCTTATCAATTGTCGATTATACGTTCTGTGATTACTGGGATTGCAACGAGTATCGGCACACCAGGGTTCGATTCCGGAGAAGGTTGGTTGGCTGGAATTTAACGGCGCTAGGGCAACACGAGCTAATACTTGTGATAAAGATACAAACTTATTGAATTATTGTATTGTCATCGGTCTTTAACAAGTGTGCAAAGTTTGAATCAAATATGATCGTTCAAAGTAGGGCAAAATCGAACCTAAAAGAGTCGGTTACAAGCAAACATACAGATGAAACTAATAAAAGCGTGTTAAAAAAAAAGTGCCGTCAAAACAAGTTTATACAAAAAATTCAACCAAAAGATAAGACCAGTGGCGGCTCGTTCACTACAGCCAGTGCAGCTGGGCTGCATCTAAATTTATTTGTTCAAAACTAAAGTTATATATTTTACAATTTTCTAAAATAAAGATCCAATCTCTTCAGTAAGTGAAAAAAAATCAGATAAACAGCAAACTTCTTGCCTCAATACTCAATTCAATTCACGAGGGTGACGGGGAGGAGGGGAACGCAATCAATGTGATCTTCCTCCGAACAGCAGGCGTGTTCCTGGAACGCGTTTCGGCGGTTGCTACGTTGCCATGGTAACCAATGGCATCCAATAGAGCCTTCCTTCCTTCCTTCCTTCCTTCCGTGTATTGTGTAGCGAGGCAGCCAGATCAGCAATTTTCCGACTTCGGCTGTCCTTGAGAATTCGAGGAAGTGATTAGATCTGTTTGAAAGTGGGTGAAAATGAAAGAGGAAAGAAAGTAACGGTTTCTAAAAATCCCTCCACATCGAATATCCTTTTGAAAAGTGAAGCCCTTTTATGATAACGTGTGGGTATTATTTAATTCCGATGGAGAGGTTATCGTCCACCCGGGAACAGGCACCTTGTACGAACCCTACATAAAAGCAAAAGCAAGGTACGAACTTTTTCCGTGTACGATATGGTTGTTTTCAGATTATCTGGCGCCGTCAGCAACACGAGATCTATAATGCGCCGAAACATTCGTCATTAGACAAGCCAACATACATTTACAAACACCCATGCCTAACACGGGACTCGAACCCGCAACCTCGCGGCCTAGAAGCTAGTACGCTAACCCAGTGTAGGATATAACAAAAGGGGATTAAACAAAAAGGTAGCTCTCTGAATAGACGCTTCATGCAATTACTCATCAAAGCAGTATTGTTTTAACTAAATAATAACTTACAATTAGAGGCCAAAACGAGAAATAATATTTTTTTTAATCAAAACTAAACAGAATGATCTGATTAATTGTTCTTATTTTATAACGTTATGTTATAAATGTTATTATTTTGTACAAATCGAAAGGAAACTTCGATTTGAATACTATTAACTTTCAGTTAGTCGCGCTCTGCTTTCCGACATGGTTAGTCGTGTTGCACCTAATACTCCTATGAGGTGTTTCTGGGTTTTTTTGAAAGCCATATTATATTTATTCTAGTTTAAATAGTTAGTCTTAGTTGTTACCGATTTAAGATTCTGTGGAAGATTTTTTGGAGATATAAAGCATTAAACAATCTATTTAAATAGTAAAATTTATTCAAAAATAGTATCACAAGTATTTCAATAAAAATAAAGGCAGAGGAAAATGTAGTAGGGATGCACCTGTGAGGTGCGCGCGACTAACGGAAGGTTAAAGAACTGGCGTTCATTAATGATTGTGGAAATTGTGTGTGTGGTTGGGGGCAGGGGGAGGGGTTGTAGGGAAGTTGCATGTTTCCGGCTGCACTAACATTTTCGACCATGGGCCGCCACTGCATAAGACCCCAAATCTGCAACCGGAATTAAATTTCAATTTCAATAAGTCAAAAACTATATTATTTCGTTTAGTCAAACTATTCGATAAATCTTAGCAACAGAAATGGGTTATATATCAATGTGAAGTTCGGTTGAAATGCATTCATGGTAACTTAATGAGAAGTTCCCCTCTTGGCTTCAAAAATAGAGATATCGCATTAGAACTTATATATTTGGTGATAAGTGTTCTTTTCAACTCGGTAAAATCTCTACATATATATATAATTCAATGTCTGTTTGAATGTATGTACCTTTATAACTTAAGATCTAATGAAACAATTTGGGGATGTACATAAATTACGTTGCGCAGAGATGGGCGTTTGGAAGTAGGGGTTTGTCTTTTACGTGATAGGACCGCGAATTGGAGGGGGGTGGGGTAATCGCTTGCGTGAGATAAAAATTTCTCTTTTGCGGTGAAAATTTAATAAACTCTTTTTTTTTTTTTTTTTTTTTTTTTTTTTCAATTTAAAATTTAAAAAAAAAATTATTTATAATATTTTATTACCCAGAATCAAATTAAAGTAAATCTGCAATTTCAAAACTACAAAATACATAAATGTGCATTTCTTAAATATTTTTTTATAAACAGAGAGAGATGGTAAAATTGATTTTTTTATGAAAGAAACAATTTGAAAGGTAACAACGTGACGTCATAGAGCTAACTACAATATAAGTATTTTAGATAATTTGAATATTTTTTCAAACCATTTGTTGTATTCTTAGTCGTTTTTTTACATTTAATTTTTGTCTCGGTAAATATTCTATTCTTGAGATAATATTGAAAAAAGAAATTATTTTTTTAGTTTGACAGAAAATAATCGTCATATGAATGAAAATACAATAAAAATTCATTAATAATTGGTCAATTACAGGTACTCAGTAATAAACGATAAGATATATATTGACGACTATTAATATAGCGATGACTTGGAGACGAAATGACAGTGGGTTGGAAAGAAGGAGGGGGGGGGGGACTTTAAAATATCGACGATATTGCATCTAAAAACTTTACAAGTGTAAAAGGTGAGGTTAACCACGGAACAAATTCTGCGCATAGAGTTATTTACATAAAACCAGAGAAAAATTACGGTAACCGTAGACCTTTCATTTGCCGTAAAAAATTGTTCAAACCATTAATTGGCATTAAATAGTATTAATCGCCTAAGCGATGATTCTGTCATGGGATAGGAGACAAAAAGCTGTGGGAAATTCCCCCCCCCCCCTCCCCATCCAGTCCGGGAGTTGCCGCCGCCGTGTCTTGTGGTGTAGCGGATGTTTGTAAAATATTTTTTCAAGTATAATGACTAACAAAGTTGGATGATTCGTAAACACTAAACACGGCCAAATATAAACACACTGAAAACCAAGGAATAATTCTTCAAAGCAATGGCACAATGCCAAAAATAAAACGTATTTGTCGTTGAAAGGGGAATTCCCATTCTAAAACTAATGGGAATGCTTATAAAATTAATTATTTCTTATTAAAAACTATATACAGAATTATATTGAACAAAAACTTATATTACCTCTATCAGAAACTTGCGCTTGATAATTTCAATTACTATCACTCAGTATATATTAAGCGAACAAAAACACAGACAATTACCATCCTCGATACGTAAGACCATCTGTAATCACTCGATTCTTAAATTTAACATGAAAAAAAAAAAAAAAAAAACATACAAATCAGCTATAGAATCCCAAATATCCCTGATTTTCACCAAAAAATATTTCCAAAACCGACAAATTTTTTCCTACTCTTTATCAATAAAAGTTTGTTATCGGTTTTATTTTTCCGTCCGCGCATGAGCAGTAAAAGAGGAAAGAGTCCACGCCGTGAATCTAAATGTTGATATTTTGTTCCAAGCAGAATTGTGAGTAACAGTGATGTAAGTCTTCGGAATGAAATTTTGAATACTGTACGATTCTACGATTAGGTTGCCGTTATTGCACAGAAATTTGCCTTTGTGTGTGTGCATTGCTAGCAATGTCAACAAAACTATGAAACCTGAGAAGGTGGTCATTTAAAAAAGAAGCTTAAAAAACAAGCCTCTCAAATAAAAAAAAAATCCCTTTTTATGTAACATATTGTTATGAATTTTTTCACTGCGGCAATGATGGCACAGTTTTTCAGATAAAAACTAGTATTTATTCTCTTCAGAAAACTCACAAAATTTATTCACAGATAACAGTGCAATCACTATTAATCTTCAATACAAGCTCAGCAAGAACAGCTACGAATATAGCGATTATACAAGCTCACTCCAATAGGTCAACAAAGTGATCGCGATCAGCTTTCAACGAAGTCCGAAGTCAATCTGAAAACTTTTCCGAACTACGGTCATTAAATACTTGGCGCGAGAGAATATTCCCGAAATTTCCAGCCAATTCGTCGGAAAAGAAACGTCTCGAATTTTCTCGATTGCTTTAGATATTGCCACCTTTTTCTAACCTGTATAACCGCTGTTAATAAATTAAAATAAGATAAAAATAAATTACAATAGAATTTTTAAATAATACGTCACTATTTACATTATATACAGACAAATTGTGCAACATTTCCCCCTTCTTAAAGACTGCACGTCCCGGGCAGTGAAGTCCTTAAGCCATTCAATGACTTCTACCATAATATGGGGCTAGCCTATTGTAGTGTACAACTCTAGGTTTACAGGAAGGTGTCCGTTGAATCCTCACCACGACGTCGTTGATCTTTTTAAGGACCCCAAACGGCCCTTCCCAGTTCGTCTGGAGCTTAGGGGAGAGTCCTTTCCGACGTTTAGGGTTTCATAACCACACCTTGTCACCTTCCTGGAATGAATGGTCCGTGGCCTTGGCATCGTACTGGATCTTCATGCGCTCCGTCATGATGTTGATTCTCCCTCTGGCGAACCGATGTACGACTTCCAAACGTGCCTGCAGATCATCTAGATACTGGACAGGCGAGGAAGGAGTGTCCGGTGGTCGTCCAAAGAGGAGGTTGCAGGGGAGTCTAAGGTCTCTTCCAAACATCTTTAGAGATGGAGAAAATCCGGTGGTCTCGTGAGTTGCACTCCCGTATGCCAACAGAAGAGGTGAAAGTTTCTGATCCCCATCTGGCTGGTTACATGATTTTGAGATTGGTTGTTGATAAGAGAACGTCGGTGTTCCAGATTTGAATTCCGTTTTAGATGAACGTCGTCTGCTCTCCGGACATGAACTTCCGGAAAAGCGTTTCCATTCCCATTCAACCGAACATCATCTTGAGAGGGTTTCATCAACGTTGCTTTCTTCGGTTCTCTTTCCGGGGCTTGAGAGGTACTTTTCTTAGATGTGGACTCTTCAGCATTCTCTATGACATTGTCTTCATGAGCTACAATCCGATATACGCGCAGCTCTTTCATGTCTAGATCGTGCAAAGGAACTTCGCCTCTCCATGTTTGCAGCTTGCTTTTCTCAAAATTCAGCGTAATTCCATTTTTCTTCAAAAAGTCTAGTCCGAGAATGCACGGATCTACAATTTCGGCAACATAAACGGTGTGCTTGTAGGTGTTAAATCCAAGGGCAATGTCCACTTGCAATTTCCCATGCACAGAGATATTACCACCAGACACAGTTTGTAGAGAAACTGAGGGCGCTGTGTAGAGGAGTCGGCTGTTCAGGCGACGAGCCACGTCCGTCCTTACGATCGTTACGTTCGCTCCCGAATCGACGATTAGACGACATGGAGTTCCGTTGATCTCCCCCTTCACGAATAAACCCTGGTTTCCTCCTTGTAGGGATGAAACGCGGAAACGACTGGTCGGGGCTTCACCTGTTCTACATTGAAGCTTCTGCCCTGCGAGATGGCATCTTCTTAGATTCAGTTGTTGAGATTCCGTGGTAGTGTTATCCCTTCTCTTTTTCAAATCAAGGCAGTTACGTCGTAGATGCCCTTCCCGTTTGCAGTGCCAGCAAATGACTCTGGTCCTTCGATCCCTGGCTCCGGGATGGCTTCTCATCATTCTATCAATTTTGCTTTCCAGTTCTCGAAGCTTACTGGTGACAAAGTCAGAAGAATCCTCGGCTAATGCACCACACACATATCTTCGGTCTTTTCCAGAAGCTAGCTGCGCGGCTTCCACTCTCATGGCGTACGCGAGGGCCGACTTCAGGTTTTTGTTTTGGGATAACCTTAGCGCCTGCTGCACATCGGGATCTTGAATAGCGTCTATGAAATACTGCAGAGAAAGATCGTCTCGTACATCTGGGGGACAGTCAGGGAAAGCGAGGAGCGACAGTCTTTCTATATCCGATGCCAATTCTTGAAGAGTTTCATTGGCCTTCTGCTGTCTCACTTTCAGTTGCAGTCTGTTATAATCCTTTAGATGTTGCTCCCCAAACCTTAACTCCAACGCACTTGCCAGCGCCACGAATTCTCTCCGCTTCTCTTCAGGTAGTGTCTGTAAAATGTCAGCAGCTTCACCTCGAAGAGATGCTGCGAGATGGAATGCTTTCGAAGTATCGTCCCAACCATTCGCAGAAGCAATCATTTCAAATTGCGTTTGATAAATGCGCCAAGACGACTTCCCATCAAAAGGGGCCACTTTGATGTTAGAGCGCGGCGCCATAAAAGGGATGGAAGCGTTATCCCAATTAGGTGAAGCTATGGCCACAGCTTCACGCGTTTCCATTTTTCGCAGCCTTCCTTCAACAACGTCAATGAATCTGTCTTGCTCTTCCTTTAAGGTGGAAACTTTTTCTTGCACAGTGGAAACTTTTTCTTGCACGATGGAAACTTTTCCGTTAAACTCCTCAAACTTTTTATCAACTTCCTTTCTTACTTCATTGAATACTTCTTCTTTCACGGATAGCAGAACATTTGAGGTAGTTTCTATTATGGTTGATTCCACCATTGAGGCTAGCTCCATCTTCATTTCGTCTTTGATTTCATTCGCTGCTGCAGATGTTGTTTCACACTTGGCGGCTAAAGCTCTAATCTCCGATGATGTAGCGGCAATTGCGGCGGCGGTGGACTCTTGGCCGGCTTTCATTTCGGCTGCGGCAGTTTCTTGGCAGGCTTTCATTTCTTTCATTTCGGCTGCGGCGGTTTCTTGGCAGGCTTTCATTTCGGCTGCGGTGGTTTCCTGCTGGGCCTTCATTCCAGCAATCTTTTCCATCAACTGCTTCATTTGGTTTTCCATCATTCCTCTAGTAGTCGGCATTCAAGATGACTTGACCCCACTTCTGACACCACTGTTATGAATTTTTCAGATAAAAACTAGTATTTATTCTCTTCAGAAAACTCACAAAATTTATTCACAGATAACAGTGCAATCACTATTAATCTTCAATACAAGCTCAGCAAGAACAGCTTCGAATATAGCGATTATACAAGCTCACTCCAATAGGTCAACAAAGTGATCGCGATCAGCTTTCAACGAAGTCCGAAGTCAATCTGAAAACTTTCCCGAACTACGGTCATTAAATACTTGGCGCGAGAGAATATTCCCGAAATTTCCAGCCAATTCGTCGGAAAAGAAACGTCTCGAATTTTCTCGATTGCTTTAGGTGTTGCCACCTTTTTCTAACCTGTATAACCGCTGTTAATAAATTAAAATAAGATAAAAATAAATTACAATAGAATTTTTAAATAATACGTCACTATTTACATTATATACAGACAAACTGTGCAACAATATAATATGCATTCACTTTGTTTTCTTGCTTGTCCAAACGCACCACTGTATTTGTTTAATTATTTGATGAAAGAAGATATTTTAAAAAATATACTTTTATGATAATGCACTGAAATGAAAAAAAAAGTCAATTTTAATAATTCTGGACAATAATTAATGAAAAAAAAGAACCTGTACCAGAAATCTGATCATTACAAAATTACTTATTCCAATATCATACAATACTTTAAAATATTTATTATTATGAAATTCCACAAAAGAGCTGCAACACTTGATTCTCATTTGGCGCAGAGGGGTGGATATAATGACAATGTGCTCACAAATATTGAATTTACTTCCTATTGTATAATATTTTTATTTTCTTTAGAATATTATAAAATGTCCTTTTTACGCAATAATTTATATTGGTAAAACACATTTTACATATTTTTGAAGCGGGGGCGAAATGATACCTTTGCCCACGTTCTTGGTGAAGCACAGAGGCACGGACTTGCTATAAAGCTTTAACAAAATCCTCAGTGCGTGCAACTTCAGGTACAGCGATAATTGAGACCAAGGAGAATAAGTATAAAGCTGCCTTCAAAACGGCTCAAAATCTTCAACTCAAATTCCACGTCTCAGCGGTTTTTATATCCCCGTACACGAACTTTCCCGAAAAATCCAGGGACGCGCTACATTCTAGGAAGAAAAGGAGCAACCGGAAGACTATGGAAGTACACGAGAAGTACGTCATATAAGAGAATAGTACTATCCATAACAACAAAGCAAAAGAATTCCATTAGTGGAGTTGAGATGTTCCAAAACACATGAAATATGAAAAAGGGAAAGGCAAAAATAATTAAATTGTCTTATTTGACGTCAAATCTTATTGGGTGCTTTCGTAAACGTAATTTTTTTTGGTTACGAAACCCGACTAAACTGGAACCGGTTTAAATCGTTAAGTCAGTTCTCGGCGTCTTTTACTTTTACGAACGTCCAGTTACGAAGAGCGTCGTCTGCTATTTGTTTACATTGGAAGAGAGTTTAAAATTTACAAAAGAGCACTTTTACCGTAAAAAATGAAGGAACGTTTCGTTTTTTGATTGCCTCGTGTACAAATATAAAATTCGCATGAAAATTATTTTACTTATATCAATTAAAATGCTATTTTTTTTTAATATAAATATCATCTACTTATTAAGATGTACAAAAATATTGGTTAATTTTTAGAATGTATTAAGCTGTTTTAACATAAAAAAAACAAAGACTTTGTGTTTAGAACTAAATTAAAAACTTTTGAAGTTTATGCACTGTTGATGATTTAGTGTTAGCAAGCTAAAATATGTGTAACAATATGCAATTGGATTGAATGATAAAGGATAAACACAAATATGAATAAGATATTAAAATATATTGTAATATTTTTTAGTTCTTCTGCACTAATGCAACTGTTTACTTGGAAATCACCAAATTTAGAAAGCATATCAATCCCGATACCAGTAGCAAGTTTGGAACAGAAGCAGTATAAGATACCATAAGAGATTTTTTTAGCTGAATTGGTGGTGGTGTTGTTGTTTTGTTCAATTTCTGAGTACCTCTAGATGGTTGTTTGGAAGAGTAGTTAAAATTCGCTATACGCCCCTCCCCTTGGAAACTTTACAAAATTCCGCCAAGTTGAATTGACACTATTGAATTGTATAGGTTTGTCAGAATGGATGCCAAGTTGTAATGGAACCATACTTGGTGCAAAATCGCCAAAAAAAAAAAAAAAAAGAGAAAGGGAGAAGGGACATACAACGCATTCTTACTGGATGAGTTATCATCAATTTGGCGGTTTTTATCTGGTACACATCTAACGGAAGAGTACCGATATTATTTAATCGAAGCTGCATTTCCCTTTTTAAGAATTTTGTTTGCACCCTACTTCCACATTTTTATATTATTGTTGCTAATTGCTAAATCGCAATTAATTTGTTTACATTGTACTTTCAACGTTTTATATTATACGTTACGTAAGGAGTTAAAGTGTTATGTCCCCACTGGAAACATCTTTGCTTTAGCGTTTAGTTGCAAAGGAAAAAAGTTAACAATCGAGACATATACAACTTTTTTTTTCCTATATTCGAGGTAATGGCTAGAGTGAATTATGATTTTTCAATGAGCGAGGACACCCGAACGGTGATCTTTTGGAAGCAAAACGGTTATATACTAGCATGTGGGTGTTCAGTGCAAAACACTAAATAAATCTCATTTTGCTAACCTGCCACATAAAACCACAACTTAAATAAAGGTAAACTAAGTGCCAAAACTTCACCCACAACAGTATACAAGTACATCTTTTTAATTGTTCGCCTCGAAAAAGATTCTTGGCTACATAAAAAGGCTTTTTTTTTACTGTCGCGACTTGAATTATGTTTTTCAGCCTTTGATATATTAAAATTTTTACTGTAAAATGTCTCTACTTGGCTGAAAAATAAAATTTAAAGATGGGAGGAGGGACTAAAAACCCAAATATTTTGAAGATTAATGATACCTTGCAAGAAATGATCTTTCACGGACATTCAAAACAACTATTTCCCACACATCCTCAAACAAGCTTATGCAGTGCTAAAATTGTTACCATCAATTACCCTGCTTTTCGAGAAAATACCCATGCGTCCCTCCCTTCTAAAACCACCGAAATCCATCCCCCCCCCCACACACACTTTTAAAAACACTCAATCTGCCTAAAACCTACTAATGAAAAATAACATTAACCTTTAAATGTAGCGACACTGAGAAGTGATTTAAGGCGTATATAACTATTATGAAAATGTATTAAACTACTTTGTATAAAGATATAAGTATTTTTATTAACAAATACTGCTATACTTGGTCAACTTTTAACTTTGGAGGAACTTTCTTTTAAGTTAAATTTCTATTCTTGTTTCATAAAAAGAAAAGCCATTTTTAAAAAAAACATTTTGGAGTTCTCTATTAATTTAATTTCATGAAAGTATGTACATTTACAAGCACTATTTAAATCCAAATAAACAGTTTTGTGTACAATGTTTAATCATTACTTCACTTAATCTTACTTCCAAGTATAAAACTACATTGCAGAATATTCATTAAAAAACAATAAATTTTGGACCTTTGTTCAATCTTAGAGTTAGGAAGTATAAATTATTTCCTTACTAGTTAATATTTTTATTATAAGTTCAAAAATTATAAAATTTATAGTTGAATATGGGGGTATCTCACCACTGCTTGTTTTAGAATTGAGATGTTTTATTCAAGTCTGCAGAAACATGTAAAAAGTGTATCTTAAAGCTTAAAAAATTATTCTACAATTTCAATTATTCATATATATCAAAAATTATTCAACATTCCTTTTCACAAATGGTAACAAACAAAAGTACAATATTTTAATTATACTATTTCTAACAATAATGGTGCTTGTGCTTCTAGTAGGTTTTATTAATTTCTAATTACTCTATATTATGACAGTTATTTATAAATTAACTATTATAAGATTTTACATTGATGGCCAAAAACTTAGTTGTTGCGCAGTTCCTGCAATTTAAATAGTATCTTTTTCCTTTTACACCTCCTAATAGTATATATAATAGCTTTTTTTAATCACTATTTTCCTACATGGATTTTAATTTTTCAAAGCAGGCTTTCACTAAAAATTTTCAAATAGTTTATCATACTAAATACTGTCTAAGATATAATTTGACATCACATACATTGCTAAACAATTATTTTGAATTATTGACATAGCATGTGTATTTTTCAAATCTTGTACATCTTCACGGGAATCTTCACTAAGGTGTTCATTGTCTAAAAAAACATTTTCAAAAAGTTACAATTATGATATGCATAGTAAAATTTAAACAATTTTTCATATACTTCCATTTGGTTTAAGTGTCCGTTGCCCCAGATTTATTCTTTGAAATATTTGCTATTATATTTTAGTAACATTAATCTGCTTATTTTCTTTTGAAGCACAGCAACAATTGTGTTAGTACATATTGGTTAGCCCACCTGATGGCTGTGTGGTCAACGCTCTGGCCTTGCATGCCAAAGGTACAAATCTTGGGTCGTTGTGGTTCGGAATCTACGTTAAGCTGTAGGTCCAGACTTGATTAGCCATCATTGTGCATAAAAATAGATCGTCGAGTGTACAAACTAACCTATATCGGTTGTCGGACTGTTTGGTAGTTTTTCATGTTTTCTCCAAATCGAAATATGCAAGAATGGTCCTAGTAAAGCCCTTGCACCATAAAACATCAACAACCAATTCAAAACACAAATATGGGAAATTTTCCCCTTCATAGACTCACACGAAAGTATCTCCTTTTCACAGAAATAATGACTTGACAATGGTTCAATACAAAAGCCGTCCCCAAAAGCCCAAGGCAATTTCTAACCTGATCAATCAACTCTTTTGAAACAGTCGAAACAATTTCAAAAAGACAAATCTTTAAATGGGATAGAATTTTTTTTTAAATACATAGAATTGTAGTTTGCTAATGATTAATAAACACATAATGTTCATGTTGTATAAATATTAAAATATTTTCTTTGCACATAATTATGCATATCCACTCTTGAAGGAAAATTTCTGGCTATGCTCCAGATCAATTACAGATAGTATAGAAGTAATAATAAGGAATGACATAACATTATCAAAAATTTAATGTGAAATTTAGTCTCGTAAATGTATTTTTATTTACATTTTAAGACATTTTCAAAAGTTATGTGTTCATAAAATTGAAACAAATTTAAAGACTAAATGTAATGCAACATTAATTAAATAACAGCTTTTTTAATGAGGTGGCCAACATAATAAAATTTGTTTCAAGTTAGTATTATATAAAAGAAAACTTGGAATCAGCACTATCTGTACAGAAATAATGGGATTTGCGTTTAAAAAATTTCATTACTATTAGAATAAGTTTCAATATGAGCACAATAAGAATTCAGTTTTAGTAACAAGATTTCAAAATATACAATAAGCAATGTTATCGTATAAATTTACTTTCAAGAAAAGCCGAAGAAGTATCAAGTTTGTGTATATAAATAATAAAAAAACATGTTAAACAAAGTAAATTTTATTGAAACCAATTTTCCCTTCAAAACTCGTGCAAATCCTAAAAATTGAGAAAAAAACAATAACTAATATAATAATTTCCACGCCAAATCAAAACATTCGAAAAACCTACACATTTACAAGTCCAAACCCAAAACAAAGTATTTTCAGTGGGAAGGGAGGGGGGAAACACCAGCTCGAACGGAATAAACCGAAAGTTAACCAGCTTCTACCTTCGTTAAGAAAGTTCGATAACCAACTTAACCAGTTAAAAAAATTCGACTTTACGAACGGACAGTTACAAAACCAGTTAAGATTACGAACGCTTAGTTACACGGTTTTGCCCCAGGCTACATAACTCACTTTTTCAGTTTGACTTTACGAACCCAGCCATTGTAAAGGAGATAAATAGGCCACTCTGTTATAAATTGGCAAAAAGGATAAATCAACAAATTACAAAGTAAACTAGGGGTGTGAAACATCGCACAACTTTCAGTTACACTATAATACTGACGTGAATTTGTGTTATTTACCGTTTGTATATTTTCAGCATTCATTTAGAAAAATAGTCAGTTTGGTGATATTTTTTGTAATAATTCTTATCTGGGTCTCTAAAACGGAAAACTTCCGCCAAAATGGTGATTATGGCTATATACTTTTTGATAATTCTTAAATTATCCTTTCTTATAAGTGGAACTGAGGAGAAGAGAAAAAAACTGTCGTTTATGAGCTATGCTCAAAGAAAGAGAACTCTGTGTCAAAAGCATTCGTTTTTCAACTTTTTAAGCCATTAAAGCATTTTTACTGCAATTTCAGAAATGCGGGATGTTTAGAACCCCATAAGAGACATTACCACAGCGATTTCGATCAAAATTGTTAGAGCCTATTTTTAGCAATCATTGAAAAACATGTTTCTTTCAATGGCAGCTACCTTATGAGCATGCGCGATTTTGACGAAAACCTTAAAGTTAGGTCCCATGGCCGCCACCAATCAGTACACCAAATTTAAACATCGTTGGTCAATTTATTCGGGAGTTATGCTGACCACAGAGACAGACAATATTTCTCGATCACTTTTTTGAAATCAGGAAATTCCAAAACTTGGAAAAATGCAAAAACAAAAAAAAATCGTAATTTTACGAAATTAACGAAATCTATTGAAAATCTAAAGAACACGACGTCTTTAAATTAAACTGATGGTGTTGTTCTAAGCAATGGCGGATCCAGCCAGGGGGCGCGCGCCCCTCCCTCAGCTTGAGTCTATATATATCTTTTTAAATAAGTTCACACAACAAACATATTTCGACCTTCATCTAATTTCCGGGGGGGGGGGGGGGGAGAGAGCTTATTTTTGGATCAAGATGTTCTTTTTAAAGCCTTAATTCAAACTTCTCATTCAAACGGACGTTGAAAGATTGTTCAAGCATTCAAACCTCCACCCCCTTGATCTTGAAGACATCTTCATGACACTTCAAAACACATCTCTTTCTGTTAAAAGTATTCTGGGATCGAATTATCAATAAATATTCTTCCCGTCCTGCAGGACCAAAGATACTTTTTTCTGTTGGCTGGGAGGAATAGATTTTTACTCTCACGTGCGTAATTTTCAACGCCAAACAGGGGGGGGGGGGGCAATAACTGACTATTTGGGTTACCCTCCCTCCTCGGAAATTGTCACCTTCATTCAGCTGGACATGGTAATTGGCTAAACTTTAAAGTTTTGATAGAAAGGAAGAGAAAGGTTGTTTATAAACTGCATAAGAACTCGTCCAGTTCTAGCTCGGGCTCTAAATAAGCGCCATGTTTGTCGCCATCAAATTAAAAATCCTCCTTTGCAACACCACAGTAGAAAGGTATGCCAAGTTTTTACAAGAAATAGACTTCCAAACAGTTTTGTAAAAAGTATTATCTATGTAAAGTAGCAGTACTCGGTGGGTGCCCACGGGAAGCAGGAAGATCTACTTTTTTTCAGTGATTATTTCGGGGGGGGGGGTCTTGTTTTACGATATTATATAATGTCAAATTTTATCATTGGACTTTTTCATTTAATTTTATCATTATACTTTTTTTTATGTGTAAGTATACTACTATTGGTAATAGAGACTTCGAAACTGGAATTTATTTTGTAATAACTGATCAATAATTAAATTGTATTTGTTTCTATTGCCTTATTAAAAATATTGCTTATAATTATTAGTAAAACATTCTCTTTGGAAAACAATTTTTCCCTACATACTTTAGATTACTCGAGTAGCTATGAATTATCCAGTAAAACTACGTATTTTTACTTATTAAGCTCACTGCATAAATATTTTATGAATGTTAAATTTTGATGTACAATTACTGATTTCCTAGTTTGATGTAAGTATAATGTAAGGTTTATACGTAGTCAGTTAGTCACAAATAAAAGTAGCAAGTTCCCGCTTTCATTTTGGAATTGCTTCAGTATAATCGATACCTCCGGAAAAGTAGCTCGATAAAATGTTCAATATGTACGGTACATTTTTAATACAATTTTTTTACTAAATAAAATAGTAAATGAAAAAACAAAAGGGAAGTGTTAACCACCCTACGCTAAGCTATCAAGTCGGAGATGTGACGAATGAGGAGGGGGGTCAATCAATGGATATGGATGATCTTGAAATATATTTTTTGAACACTGCTTAGATTTTGATTTTTTTTTTCAAACTTCTTTTAAATATTTAATTTCGTCCTGACTAGGGCACAGCAAATTGTTGCGCCCCCCCCCCCCTCAGGAAAATCCTGGATCCGCCACTGGTTCTAAGGCTCGATTTAGTTTGTTTTCAAAATTATATTGCGGGTATTTTAATCATAAACAAATAGAATGTGATATTTATTTAGACTCCACGAAAATTAGCAAACTGCTAATTATCTGTAAAAGAAGTCTATATTCTCTTAAAATTGCAAAAATACTATTTTACTACAATAAGAATTTAAAAAAAAAAAAGGATATAACTAAAATGTCCAAATTATATTTCACAATTTGTTATTTCAATAAAAATTGTAAAAATATACTTTAAAATGTGATGAATAAAAAAAAAAACTCCCCAGCTATCCCTTTTGAAAATATGATGAGCAAATGAAATTTCTTATAAATTGAAATTCCTTAAATTCTCTGACAACAGTTATTTGCAAACAAAGTCAATGGAGGTTTTATCGGATGATAGAAATTTCGCAATGAAGAGTAAGCAACTGCAGATATCTTGAAAAAAGTTTTCAGTATGCGATGGCTATCCTGCTAGTTTTTACCTTCAAGTATACATATGTTTACATCGGGTAATGAAAGTATGGCATTAGGTGAAAAAAAAATTATATTTTTTCCCGCATTTCTCCATCTTTAGGAACATAGATTTCAAAAAAGTGGCCTAGAAGAAATGTATGTTTTTGTGTACGTGGTCAGCATAACTCCCGATGTTCAAATTTGGAGTGCAGGTTGGTGGTGGCCATGGGACCTACCATTAAGGTTTTCCTCAAAAATTGTACATGCGCATAAGATTGAAATCATAAAATATCATGTTTTTCCATAATTGCTCAAAACGGTTTTAACAATTTTGATTAAAATCTTTGTGCCAATACTTGTTAAGGTGTTCTAATCGTCTCTACCTTCGAAATTTCAGTTGAAATGCGATAAAAAGTTGAAAATGAGTGCCTTTAAATACAGAGCTCTCTGCTCTTGAGCATCGTCTATCAACGATCGACTTTTTTTCTGTTTTAAGCATAAGGACAATGTAATGTCTATCAAATAAACATTGAAATTTCTCCATCATGGCTGATATTTGTTTGCCATTGTAAAAATTATCACCAAAAGTATCGGCAAACTGTCCATTTTTATTAAAATGAGTGAAAATATGAAAATGGTATATAACACTATAAATTTTATTGCAATGACGAATTTTCTAGAGTAATTGAAAGTTGTGAGACGTTCCACACCCCAAGTTTTTATGTGTGCTCGTAAAGTGAAAAAGGGATGCTTGATATTTTGAGAGACTCAATTTCACATTGTTTCACTTACAACCCCATTGGAAAAAAAATTTAATTCTTATACTTCATAACAATTTTTGGAAAAAAAAGGGGGTGGGGGGGCATTTTTTGGCGGTGGGGCTCAAACATACATTATTTTGCCACTGACCAAAGGTACTGAAGTTCACAATATGCATCGTCACGAATGTGCCTTCCTTCTTGAAATTTACAATATTAAAAATTCACAGAATGAAACCTGTGAGGGAAACATTATCGAGAATTTACTATAAATGCATTTGAACATGAAATTAATTTCAATAATATATCTAACATTTTCACAAAATTAAAAGGAAGTAAATTTTAACAAATTAAAATTATATGAACACAAATTATTAAATTTAGAATAGCAGCTTTCCATTTATTTTGGTGCAAATAACATAAAAAACTTTACTGTAGGGAAAGTTTTTAGTTCAGTGTGTTTGAGTTTGTATGGCACAAGAGCTAAGCTAATTGTGGCAGTGCTGCACCTACTTTAATTAGGTATTGGCTGGTGGTCTTTTTGAGTGAGATCTACGCAGCCTTCTGCTGTTGCGAGATTTACTGGATCAGTGAAAGCCCCGCATTTGTTAGCCGAGTATTCTGCAAAATCCATGGGGTATCCATATTTTCAGGTTGAACCAGTGGCAAGCAATTCAAACAAATATTGTGTTAGCCACTATGTAAAACCATCATATAGTCATCATATTTTTTAATTAATAACATCATATAAAGTATATCCTTATTTAAAAGGTCTCAAATCTAAATTGTGTTTTAAAATGCACATTTTTATTCTTCTGCAAAAAATTCTCCTTTTACAATGATTGACTTTAATGGTAGTTGAATTTTGGGACATTTAATTGGATAAAATTACTTTCTAAGAAAGGATCATAAGTATAAACAAACAGATTTCTAAAAACCTGGATGTAAACCTCTAATTTATGAAAGCTAACTGTAGGCTTTAATACCAGTTTTCTCCTGAAAATTCCTGTTAATGTATATTGCAGAATTCTCGTAATTTTTACAAAAGAACAAAGTACCACTGAATTAAGCCAACCTTTTGAAAAATACATATATATAACGGATTTAGAAAAACTGTATTTACTTTAGCTTCCGGTTACATAAAAAAAACTGCACATTTTTCTCAATACATACATACTATTTCTATGCATTTGTACAAGTTAAAGGAAATCAGTGAATTAAATTTGCTGTCATTGTAAGAAATAATTTAAATTTTTGAATTATTAGTTTAAAAATTGAATTACACGATCAATATAATGAATAGCAAGACAAAATTAATGTATTACTTGAATTTTTTTTTTGAATAATAGTCAAACCTTGTGTTAAAAAAGGTGATACAATCAATTTTGTTCCCACAAAAACAGACATGGAACAGCTGCCACCCACCCCCCCAATAAAAAAAACAGAACTTGCATAAAAGCAATGAAAACCAGTAAAAAAACTCATTTTTTTTTAAAGAAAATGCAGAAGTCAAACAACTTTAAACAATTAAATTATATAGGCAAACATGTTAATCTAATTAAACCTAATTTTCTTATTACATTAAAAAAAAAACTAAAATTTTGTTCTAAAGAACTGAAATTAGATTTTCCGCTGAACTGCAGCATCTCTGAAAAAATCAAGAATCAAAAATTTAAATGTAGAACTTTCAGCATAAAAGAAACTGACTTAAAAATCAATCAACGAATACAATTACAGAACTATAATAACTTTTAGTAAAGTCCATTTATTTCAATAAAAAACATGAATAAAATGAATGCTTTATTTACTAACAACACAAAGATTGGTATCATCATAAAATAATTCACTATTAATTAATACAATTAAAAATTTAACAGATATTGTAAATCATTCAAACATGTCAAATAGTATCGTCAGCCACAGCAGTCTATTTGAAGTTCTAGCACAGAATCTGAAAGAAATTATTAAAATTCTCACATTAAGTTACTATGAAACACAGTATACAATAAACATAGAATGGCTTTAAAAAAAAAAAGTCAAAACTTTAAACAATTATACTATGTTGACAAACAGGTGAATATAATTTGATTAGGTTTCCCATTTTTTTTAAAACTACATTCAATGTACTGAAATTAGTGTTTCCACTGATCTGTATTATGTTTGACAAAAACTGATTAAATGTCATTAACTGCAACTTCAGATTATTCTACTTAACTTTAGTTTGGACACACATTAAAAAACCTGATTCTAACAGAATGTAACTATCTTTAAAAATGTAAAGTTGTAGTAAAATCCCAAAGTAAGACTAACACTTGGGGTGTGAAGGATATAAATAAAATATATCCCCCCTCCTCCCCCCCCCCCCAAAAAAAAACTATTTTAAATTCTTTTATTTAAAAATAAAATACTTTTGTTTACTGAAATTTTTACAATGATTAGAACATATTAAGAGATTTTAAAGGAAAAAATAATGCGTTTATTTTGCTATTGACAAATAAGAATATATTTCTTTACGTCAAAAATATGGCTTTACTTGTTGGACATTTTATTAGTTCATTTCAAACGTTTTATGATGATTCTTTAGTTTTCAGTAAAGAGGTCAAGTAAAATAATTAGAGTCAAACTAAAACAATACCATAAATAACATAATATAAAAGAGCTGAACAATCTACGATTTAGGAGAAAAAATATATGTATACCTGATCATATGCACTTTTTCTTTACACACTGTTGCACATTGAAAACTGGAATTGATTTCAAGTTCTGTAAAAATAATTGTTTTTTAGCTAAAGTAAACAGCATCAATGAGTCAAACGCTTAGCATAAAAATAAGTAAAAAAAAATTACATTCCAAAAATATAAATAAAACTATTGCACTAAAATAAGTTCTTAACACACACTTCGAATGCAAAATAAACATATTTTAGTGAAATAATTACACTTCATTTATTATTCTACATGAGTGCTTAGGAAATATAAATCATTGTAACAATACTTTTATAGATATTTTTTTTATTAGAATTTAGATGCAATTTTAAAGTTTATTCTTTCATACACATAAATCTTTCAATTTTTGAACCCCTGAAAAATAATTGAATTCTAATAAAATATAACTTTCTAATGTAAAATCTTACACAAATGCAAAATGTACAGAAAATTGGTAACCTGGTTATTTACAATAATTTTGGATTCCATCTACTGGATTACAAGTCACTTTTAGTTGGTGCAGCAAAATCCAAACTTATCAAAAACAATATTTCACAAATTTCTTTCACTTCTAGATGATAAACACATAGCAATATAATGTAAAATTTTAATTTACCATAAATTATTTTAACAGGTTAACCCTGTGTTCCAAAGTGCCCTGGATAGGATACATAAATGCAACTGTACTACCCTTGCGCAACACTCTTTCTATATTTTTTTGGAAATTATAATTTTGCAAACCAGTAATAGTCAAAGCATTTCATTTAAGCAATTTAATACATTATGTAGGAAGTGGATAGTAATTACTTCTGATCAAGATTGATTTCTATTTGCTTGGGGCCAAGAAAAACAGGTATTTAGGCTTTGAAGTCTAGGGTTGTCATTGAACAATAAAGTTTCAAATGGAATAAATCAGTATAATATGTTCCCTCCAGATATACATATGTAGTTAAAGAAATATAACCATATAATATAGTCTTACTTGCAACTTTATTCTTTTAGAATTCTAGCTGTTAAACTTGCAAATTTGTTTAACTTTTTCCTGCGATGTTTGTTTTTAACAGAGTTTAAAAGCGAAATGCTTAAATTGCAATAGCATGCATCGCAACCATAACCTAATGGTTTTGGCAATTCACTTCAACATATCTAAACATCAACTTTCAATACTAGAGCAGGATTGATTTTCATCTCAGTTGTTATTCTGGGTTCGCCATACTTTTGACTCAGTGTTTTTTGCCATTTCCAGGGGTCAAAGTGACAAAATAAGAATATATAGGATTTTTTTAAAAAAAATATAGGACAATTTAAAACATCAAATAACTGCACACAGTTACTACTGAACTTAAAAATTAACTCGTTATACATTTATATACGCGTTATATTGTATTTAAGAGAATCAAAACACACCTTTAAAAAAAGAAATCGCCTGATCCTGAATATGTCATCTGTTATTGTCTCAATATTCCATCCCTAAATGAAGTTTTATTAATTACATTATTTGCAATTTTGAGTCTTTTGTTTCCAGCATCTATAACTGCTTGAACTGCTCCAATTTCTTTAAGTATTTTTTTTTTATCTCTGTTTGCACTCTTTTGTTGGTTTAAATTTATTGTTCAGTGTCGGTTGGATTGGCGGCGAAAATTGGGTGATTTAGCGCCGAATGTGGCGAACCGGGGACTTGGTTTTCCGGAAACCCTAGTGACCGTTTGGATTTGACAACACAACGTATTGACGTCATTTTCAATTTCGACGACTTTTCTGAAAAAATCGTGGCTAATATTCCGAATCCGGTACTGATTCTGCGCCACGGTGATTTGACGGTGATTGACAAAAAATGGCAGCCCTGCTATTTTTTTAAGAGCAAGAGAACTGCCTATGGTTGTCATAATTAGGCGCGGTTTGATGTAAACAATTCGTGGCGCAGAATCCGTATCGGATTTGGAAAAAAAAAATCTCCATCCGACATCATACAGTAAATCTTAACCCTTTTGTTTCCTTCATCAATTATTGACTGAGCACTCAAAATGTTCTATAGTAGTCTTTCAAGTTAATCACAAGTTGTTTTCATCCGTTTTTCTCAAGGCAGAGTTTTGTTGCTGCGTCTCTCTATGTATTATGACCAATTAATTTACTACGTTGGAGGAGAAAGCAAATCTGAAATTCAAGACCGCGTGCTATGGAAAAGTTCAAATGTTTACTTTTTACAACTCCTGCCGGTCCAGTAGAGTTGAGTTGTAGGTTATGTAGCGCGTAACGTCACAAAAGATAAAACGCCGCCGTTACAAACATCGCTTTTGTCAGGTTTTTTTCACCTACGATCGCGCCAAAGAATCCAAAATATAAAAAGTGGCAACAATCGGCGCCGTTATTACGAGTTCGAAGAAAATATAGATCGAATCAATATAAAAATATAGGATATATAGGACAATTGCAAAATATAGGACAATATAGGACGTTTTTGCCGATTTTTAAAAATATATAGGATTTATAGGATATATAGGACGTCTGCGACCCCTGTGTCTTAAGGCTTCAAAAACAAGTTAAAAAATATTAAACACTTTTAATGACTTTCAATGACCGTGAGAACCCTGTCTTAAGGCTTCAAAAACAAGTTTTAAAATATTAAACACTTTTAATGACTTTCAATGACCGTGAGAACCCTGTCTTAAGGCTTCAAAAACAAGTTTTAAAATATTAAACACTTTTAATGACTTTCAATGACCGTGAGAACCCTGTCTTAAGGCTTCAAAAACAAGTTTTAAAATATTAAACACTTTTAATGACTTTCAATGACCGTGAGAACCCTGTCTTAAGGCTTCAAAAACAAGTTTTAAAATATTAAACACTTTTAATGACTTTCAATGACCGTGAGAACCCTGTCTTAAGGCTTCAAAAACAAGTTTTAAAATATTAAACACTTTTAATGACTTTCAATGACCGTGAGAATCCTGTCTTAAGGCTTCAAAAACAAGTTTTAAAATATTAAACACTTTTAATGACTTTCAATGACCATGAGAACCCTGTCTTAAGGCTTCAAAAACAAGTTAAAAAATATTAAGCACTTTATAATGACTGTGGGAACCCTAATTAAAGCAGTTGCATTTTAAACTAGCATATTTCTGGAGCTAAGATGGCATTCTGCAGCTTAAATAAAAAGGCATAGCAACTGAATCAGAAAAAGAGTGTGATACATCTACGAACACACCTTTATACACAGAAATTCTTCATGAACAATAATCTAGGTGGCTGTTTCAACCATGTGTGCATACAATATGGAAATAAATAGATAAATCACACATCCTTTGCATAGGGATTATACTCTGTTAGTTAATTGCCATTACCAACACTAAATGGAGGAATAAAAGGAAAAAACAATCGAATAAGCATTCATTTCAAATTTTAAAATAACTCGTTTGTCTTATTAATTGATCTTTTTAGATGTTTTATAGAATAATACAGTAGCTTAACACTTGCATGTACACAATTTGCATCAGAACATAAAAAAAACATCCTTATTATTTTTTTCAATGGACACACTTGGTGAAAAGGGAAAAGTTCTTCAAATTGGAACATGTTCTTACAGGATGGCTACAAAATTGTGGACAAAATGTTTCCTGATAATTCCCTGACAGATTTCTTTTCTAAAAAATTCCCCTATTTTACAGCAAACTTTTTTTGAATTTCCCCAACTTTTCTGGAATTTCCAAATGTTTAGACATCCCAGGGGTCAAAGTGACAAAATAAGAATATATAGGATTTTTTCAAAAAAAATATAGGACAATATAAAACATCAAATAACTGCACACAGTTGCTACTGAACTTCAAAATTAACTCGTTATACATTTATATACTCGTTATATTGAATTTAAGAGAATAGAAAACACACCTTTAAAAAAAAGAAATCGCCTGATCCTGAATACGTGATCCGTTATTGCCTCAATATTCCATCCCTAAATCAAGTTTTATTAATTACATTATTTGCAATCATAAGTCTTTTGTTTTCAGCATTTTTAACTGTTCCAATTTCTTTAAGTATTTTCTTTTTATCCCTGTTTGCAGTCTTTTGTTGATTCAGATTTACTGTTCAGTGTCGGCTGGATTGGCGGCGAAAAGTGTGAGATTTATCGCCGAATGTGGCGAACCTGGCACTTGGCTTTAGAGCAACCCTAGTGATCATTTGGATTGGACAACACAACGTATTGACGTAATTTTCAATTTTGGCGATTTTTATGAAAAAATCGTGGCTAATATTCCGAATCCGGTACGAATTCTGCGCGAAGGCGATTTTCGCCAAAAAATGGCAGCCCTGCCATTTTTTAAGAGCAAGATAACTAACTGCCTATGGTTGCCATAATTTGGAGTTGCCGAAACAATTCGCGGCGCAGAATCCGTACAGGATTCGGAATAAAAAAATTGCCATCCGACATCATACAGTAAATCTTAACCCTTTTGTTTCCTTTATCAATTATTGACTGAGCACTCAAAATGTTCTTTAGTAGTCCTGCAAGTTAATCCCAAGTTGTTTTTATCCGTTTTTCCCGAGGCAGAGTTTTGTTGTTGCATCTCTCTCTCTCTGCATCATGGCCAATTAATTTATTACGTTGGAGGAGAAATCAGATCAGAAATTCAAGACCGATTGTTATGGAAATGTTCACATGTTTACAACTCCCACCGGTCCAGTAGAGTTGAGTTGTAGGTTATGCAGCACGTGACGTCACAAGAGATAAAACGCCGCGCCGCCGTTGCAAACATCGTTTTTGTCAGGTCTTTTTCACCTACGATCGCGCCAAAGAATCCGAAATATTAAAAAATGACAACAAACGGCACCGTTATTACGAATTCGAAGAAAATATAGATCGAATCAATGTAGAAATATAGGATATATAGGACAATTGTAAAATATAGGACAATATAGGACGTTTTTACCGATTTTTAAAAAAATATAGGATTTATAGGACATATAGGACGTCTGCGACCCCTGCATTTCGGATTCACTTTTGTTTATGTTAAGTGAAAAAAAAAATGTACCACTACATAACTTATTTTTATCATTAATACTAAAATCCAATTCAGAAATATTAATTTCTCATGATTTTCCAAAGTTGCCAGCAGTGACTTGTTTTTTCAAATGAACGATTCATTTGTAAAGGACAATTTTTTGGTGGATAAAAATACAACGCTTTAAGTTAACATTGAATCTGAAATAACTTACAGGATCTTCTGTGTAGAGCACCAGAAATTCTTCTCACTTTAATTGCCAACTAGCTTAAGAAACACAAGCTGCAATAAAATGGAGATAAGGGGGACTGCACTGGTGAACCAAATTTTCTGCAATATAAATACATGCATTGAATATATTATTGTGGTTTTAAATTCTGAAATATTTTGCCACTTTGTCAATATAAAATTTTTATTTCACAAACAATTAAATATAAAAAAAATACAAAATCACTTGGTAAACACTAATATTACAGCTCTACCACAATAAAAAGAAATCTATTTTTAATGCTACAATACAATAGGAGCTTTTTGAAAATTGGCATGATTTTGTTTACAAAGTTAATAGTTTAAATTATAAAATATTAGATTCTCTTTTAAATTAATACAGAAAATTTAATCAAACACTTACTGGGTACTCTTCCATTAGACGGGTACCAGTTGGTACCAAGTTTAAATGTTTACATGATGCATAAATGTTATAGGGTTGCTATAACAAACAAGGAATATATTCATTGTTTGTTATAGCAACCCTATAACTGTTTGTTATAGCAACCCTATAACGGTTTGTTATAGGAAATATATAAATGATTCGAAGTTTACAAGTTTGAATGGGATATTGCTGCAATTTGGCGATTTTGATCCGATACCCGTCTAAAGGAAGAGTACCCACCTACTGTTTACATAACTAGACATTTCTTAACAACTTAAACAATAAATTTATTTTCAAATTTTAATTAATCCCAAGCCTTCCATTTAATTAAATAGGTTTAAGCAATCAATTAATGGGTAAATTCTTAGTTTAAGTAGAAGGGTTGGTGCTATTTTGATAAGTTGGTGTCAAGGCCTAAACATGGCCAATTCAATATGGTGCCCAATTCAAAATTTATAACATGGTGGGATATTCAAAAAGGCTGTTCATACAGTCAACTCACTATAAATTGAAGTCTCATAAGTCGAATATTCGTTTATTTCGAAGTTTTCATTCGGTCCCAAGAATATGCCTTGAATATAAAAAAAACTTCCAAGTGAATTCCAATAACTCGAAGAATTTGGCCAGTCCCTTGAACTTCGGGTTACCGCGAGTTGACTGTACTACACAACAACTGAAAACCCACAAGAAATAGGTTTGCTAATAGTACGAAACTCTATCGTCTAGAAACTGGTACCATATTCACTTGACAATATTTCCACATTAAATATGAATAGACCGATTTATGAATGAGCCAGCAACAGTGAAGCTTTAGCATTCTTACCTCATCCAGAAAAAATGTATCCTCTCTAGTTCCCCTAGTAGCAATCACTGCATGGCGTTTCGTCGGCCAATGATCGGAATTCATCAAAGTCATCGGCGATTCCCCAGACTGATATATAAACACACCCTTATTTCCTCGTCTGCCGATGACCCTAAACTCATCGGTAAAAGATATCTTCCCAACATCGGGGGCCGATTAGAATTTCTGATCATCGTTTTTTTGATCGGCAAGATATCGGAACCACATCGACAGGCGATAAAAAACTTATGTTTCTTTTTCTTGCAATTCCACTGAATTAGAGGCGATCCTTGAATGTATTTCAAATTTAAATCAAGTATACAATTTGCTAAACATTTCGCTTTGGCAATAAGTGAAAAATATTTTAAAACTAAGTGTACGAAAAATTTTAAATGTAAATATATATTTTGAGAAAATACAAACCACATAATTATATATTGCTTACCTAATACGTCAATAAAATCCATAAATAAAAGTTTTTATATAGTAAAACAATATAGGAACAATTTTCTAAAATTAAATATAAATTCTCATTTCATTTTAATATAAAATAAATATATAGTCCTTGTTTTTAAATAGTTTTCATTATAATTTGCTGAACATATTTTGGTCCGTTTTTTAAACATCTTTTAAGTAAAATAAAAATATGTTTATATGTTTCAAAAAGTTAATCAAATTGGATATAGTTTTTTTAAAAATTTAAAAATTAAATATATTTTTTTAAATGTCAAAATTATTAAATAAACTCTTAAATTGCAATTCAAAAAATATCATAAAATCAGTTAGTTAAAATTTTACAAAATAGATGGCGACACTATTTATTTGACACTATTATTTTTTTGCTATAATAAATAAATTAATATCATTTTCCCAAATTTATGGAAGATTTGCTATTTTCCGAAAATACCCCATATATAAAAAAAAATGTCGATCAATTTCCTTGCAAAGTCTGTATGATAGTAGAGTTTTGTACTACAATACATTTGTTATACCAAGAATCACAAGTATCTACTGTCCAGTGGCCATGTCAACGCACTCCGGAGATAACAGTCCTCGGTTCGATCCTAGGGTAAGTAATTTAGACAATTCTGAATTTGGTAGTGTTATAACTTCGATTTATTTGTACTCTTAAAATGTCATTGAAAATACTACCATGTAAGAATTACGCGCTCCGGCTTTTAGTTTTGCATTATTTTAACTTGTCGTTTTTAATATTCAATACTTACATCTTTATAATTATTTAATGTTTATTAATTGATATTTTCGACAAAATAACGACCATTGTTTCGATATTTCTTGAGAGCAAAATTTTCCTCGGCCTTCGAACTAATTCTTGTCGGCTTCTGCTCGAATTCGATCAGTTTCCGGACATCGGCCAATGGCCGGCCACGGGGACAAAATGGATTAGTTGCCAAGGGAAAGATGAGTTTAGGGTGAGTTTCCGGTGAATCGCCAATCATCGGCGATTCACCTGGGGATGGAATTCCGATCACCGGCCGAGGTAAAATTGCTACTAGGGTCTATACATGGGCGAGATGGTAATCATAGAAATCATTGACGCTAATTACATTCCAACTGCCTATTCGATTAATTGAAGCTGAAATACAACTTAAAAATATGTATGGTTACTATAAATCTGTGCAGAGAGCGAGATTTATGAATTAGCATTCGAAGATAGCAAACCATGTGGCTACACCTAGAAACTACTGGTTGAAAAAACCTTCATTGACTTTAAGGTAAGAGTGGGGAATAAGTTTAAGGAATGTGTTTTTAAAATGTGGAGAGCAGTAAAATATACACATTGATTATGGGTACTGTCATAAAAGTTGTTTGAAAATGTCTGGTAAAATATCAAACTAGTCATTTTTTCAATCAAATTGTATATACACTCTGAAACTTAAGTATTAAGTGACCTAAAATTCTGTTAGATTACTATTTAAGAGAGTGAGATTAAAGAATTATGATACGAAGAAATTTAAAGTGAATCAGTTCCAATTTAATATAGAAGTTTCAGTTAATGTACAAACTAACAAAATTGCGTAACTACGCACTTTAAAAATCAGAACGGGACAGTTTCAATGCATTATAAACAAGATGTAATTGAATATTTCACTCACTTATATATTGTATCCAAATTGTTCTGGATGAGATGGGTACGTTGCGTCAAAATAACACAACCGCCGTATTCAATTCCCGCCTTTTTCTTAGCTTCTTTGTAGCAGAAACAGATATTGCTCTATGACGTACTTCTCGTGTACTTCCGTAGTCTTCCGGTTGCTCCTCAAACAAAATACTTCCTAGAATCTGTAAATTCCAAAATCCAGAGCATTATCGATTTGGCGATCAGCGCGAGCTGAAAGCATCTCGAAAATTCTTGATTAACTCTGATGTTGCCAAAGTTTTCAAATCTTACTATCTATGTTAACAAATAAATTTAAGAAAACAGAACTTTTGAAAGAAATATATACACCATTTATAATTATGCACAGAACAATTGCGTAACAGTATATTCAAAGTTCTTTACAAAACAAGTTCCCATTATACACTCCAACAGGCAGTGACAAGAGTTATGACCAGTAATTCATTTTAAACTCTATACGTGCTATATTAATTGAAAGGTCTCATACATCCGATCACTTATACCAAAATTCAACCGAAAGTAACGAAAATTTCAACTAAGAAGCTCACTAAATAACTATTACATGTGCTACATTTCAAACGAGTTCTCTAACCGAAATTTAACGTTAAGTATCATAAATTACTTCTTAGAAGTCCACTTTAAACTCATGGATGTGCATTATCCATTATGCCAATTGAAAGAAGTCTTCAAAATGAGTTTCAATGCCATGACCTAAGATAGTTTTCATTCCAACATTCATCCGCCAGTAAAAGAAACAACTAAAAGCCAATTCTTATGACTTACTTTATTATCTTATACGTATATTACGTATACTATTTCACATATAAGTGGGTCTTACGTGTGTTATAAATCAAGTGAAAGGTCTCGTCGCGTTTCAGATTCTAAATTAGTCTTGGGGAGGCTTTCCACTAGCATCAGTAGCGGATCTAGGATTTTCCCGAGGGGGGGGGGGGCAACACCTGTGCCTTAGCCAGGATAAAATCGAATATTTAGAAAAAGTTTAAAAAAAAAAAAAATCTATGCAGTGTTCTAGAAATATACTTCAAGATAACCCGTATCCATTGATTGACCCCCACCCCCTTTTTCGTCACATTTCTGACTCGCTATCTTAGCGTAAGGTGAAATGCCCAGGTTATACCAAAATTACTTTTCAGTTTAAAAAAAATTCCCCCCTCCCACTCTTCAAAAAACACCCTTCTATGCTAGATATTTTTATGAACTCCTTTGTTTCTTTATACTCATGACAAATAAAACGTTTTTGCAAAGTTTCATGAACGGAACAATTTTTTATTTTTTAATGTCGTATTTTACCTTTCCTTGGATTTTACATGTGTTTTCGTTTATAAAAAAGAACTGTAACTTTTTTTAGATTAGTTATATCGTTTTGCTTTTTTTCATTCTATTCAGCATTAAAAAAAAGTACTCTAAAAACATGTGTCACATGCCTAGATTGCTCCAAAATTAATTTTTACGCCACAAAACCCCCTGACCCCATCCCCCCTCCAAAAAAAAACCCCTTCTTTGATAGATATTTTTATGGACTCATTTGAATATTCATTTTCATGACAAATATAGAACATTTTTGTCAAGTTTGATCAACGAACCAATTTTTTTGTTTTTCTTATGGTCTTGGGTACTATTTTACCAGCACTAATATATTATATTTGGTGCGATTTTATACATCCACATTTTTTTTTTTTTTACTTTCAATTACCCGTATGGTATAAAAGTATTGAATTCGGTAAAAAAAAAAAAATCGATTTTATTGCATTTCTACACGTTTTGGAACTTGATGAGTTCAAAAATTTTTTTGTGCCTGTTAGTTATCAGCATAACTCCCAAAACGGAATGACCTGCGATGTTCAGTTTTTATGCACAGGTTATTGATGGCCATGGGACCTGGCATTACGGTTTTCGTCAAAATTGCACATGTGCATTAAGTTGCTGATATTGAAAAAATTACGTTTTTCAGCGATTACCAAAAAATGGTTTTAACGATTTTGATTAAAATCGCTATAAAAATGCCTTTAAAGGTGTTCTAATCATTCCCACCTCCGTAGAAATGAGAAAATGCGAACGCCCATCAACAACTGTTTCTGCTCTGTTGCACTAAAAAGAAAGGATAATGCAGTGTTTATTGAAAAACATAAAATAATTTTCACGGTTTCAGCGCACGTTTTTTTTTAAATAATCGCCAAACTGGGCATTTTTTTTAAATAATGAAAACAAAATAGGTAAATTATTAGGGATGGAACGGATATCCGGCAAATATCCGGTATCCGGCATATCCGGCTGATTTTTCAATATCCGAAACCCCGTCGGATATCCGATTTGATACCGGACATCCAATAATATCATTCGGATATCCGGCCCCCAGGTATCCACAAGAAATAATTTTTTGCAAAAAATAATGATCTTTTTCGGACAAAGGGGACACCGCATCCTACACTTTTTTTTTTTTTTAATTTTTTTTTCTTGGACATAAATTGCAGTCAAGTTAGAAAACGAAAAAGTTCCTTCGTGAGAACTATGCTTTCGCATATCCCTAACTTCAGAGATGAGCTAGAAAATGCAGGTACATTTAGTTTCAATTCACAGAAAGAGGCGCCGTATTATTGGCGCCGAGTTGATAAGCATAAACCATTCCTCCAATCTTTTTCCATACACATCCTTCATACGTGTTTTGCAATATGTTCTTTTCATTCCAAGTTTATGATCTGATTAATTCCAGATGTTATATTTGAATGCTTCTCCGTAAAACACGAACCGAAATACTAATAAATAGTACTTTTTTTCCATAACATAAGTTACTTGTTAAGAATTTTAGTTATTCTCACTTCCTCCTTTTTTTCTGACATTTGCTAGCGAGTAAAAAGCAATAAATAGCCAATGCGCACTCCTCAATGCTTTTTTTTGTTGTTGTTGTTGTTCTATCGACGATAATACCCTACCCCTTTATGCTGTAAATGATATGGTCTAATTTCTGATTTTTGATTGGCAGAAGTTAAAAGCTGGTATATTTTTTCTGACGTAAAATGAAGTATTGTAATTTTTAGGTTGCGGCGGCGCTAGTTCAGAGCCACCGGCTGCTAGCGCCACCTGCAAGAACAACTAAACTTGTTCCAGGACTCTCGAAGAAGGACGCTAAAAATGTGATTCCAACATTCTGACTCTGATTCGTGAGCTGGATGAATGACATGTACTAAGCTCCGCGGAGAGCAAAATGTTACATTTAACCTAGAATAAAAAGTGTTACGTCTAAAGAATATGTATTGTCCTAATCAATAGTAATGAATAACACTAGAAATGATAGGAGCTTTTACAAAAGCGGATGGCAAATAACCAGCCTCCGCACGTGGTGACCCGGATTGAAGCAAGTTACAAGCAACGGTGAGCAAAATGGTTTTTATTTCTATTTGTTTTGGTTGGGGATCTTGTTAGGTGGGGTTCTTGTATTTATTTGAATATTTTAAAAAGTATTAAGAGTGAATTTCGCGAATTTAAATGTTTTGCGGCGAGCACGTGGTTGTGCATAACTGTTTGAAATGCTTTAAAAATTATTTCTTAAATGTTCGGTTATACTAAAATGTTGTATTGTATGTGTTAACAATATTTTTCTGTTTTGTCCAATTTTATTCAAATTTTGCGCGACAAAATATTAATTTTGGATTTGAAAGTTGTTCAAAATGCCTAACGAAGACAACGATAGACCGCAAGGCACGCGAGACGGCCAGCGGGCTAGTCAAAACCAACAAATAGCACGCGTTTTGGCAAAACTGCCACCGCTGTGGAAAAACAGGATAGAAATTTGGTTCATTCAAGTAGAAAGTAATTTTCAGCTCGCAGGTATAACATGCGACTTAACTATGTACAATCACGTGGTTGCAGCAATAGACCCAGACACTTTGTCTGCGGTAAGCGATATATTAATATCACCACCTAACGAGAAAAGGTACGAAACTTTAAAGCAAAAGTTAATTCAGGAATATTCCCAATCGGACACTCAAAAGATACGCCAATTGGTGTCCGATTTACAATTAGGAGACGAAAAACCATCCCATTTATTGCGAAAAATGAGAGATTTGGCCGGAACTAGCTTTAAAGATGAAAATTTTTTGAAAACGCTTTGGATGCAACGACTACCTGCAGAAGTACAAACAATTTTGTCTGTGAGTTCCGAAAATGTAGAGAATTTGGCTAGCATGGCCGACAAAATTTTAGAAGTTAGAAACGAAAGCTCAGGGCATGCTGTTTTGGCTATGAGCCAACCAAAAGTCCCGCGCCATGACGAATCGAAAGGTAATAAAAATACCCAAGAGGCCGAAATATGTGCTCTCAGGTGCGAAATTGCCGAATTGAGTAAGCAGATTGAAAGGCTTGCTAGGCCACAGGAAAGGGATTATCGGAGCCGCCCGTTCCGCCAAGCCGTAATTTTAGGAGGAACTCCCGCGGCAGGGGTAGACAAAAATACGACGGTACGTGTTATTACCACTTTAAGTTCGGAGATAAATAATTTAGGTGTAATTCGCCTTGCAACTTTAAGGGTACTAATCAAAATAATAGGAACCAGGAAAACTAATAATGGCTGCTGAAGAAAGGGTAGCGACGACTAGCTCGGTAGCCACAAACACTTGTCGCCTTCACATTGTAGATAGACGTACAAATTTTAAATTTCTTATAGACTCTGGCAGTGATATAAGCTGTATTCCAGCTCCAAAAAAAGCGAATAAACTTAAACCTGATTCATTACAATTATTTGCTGCTAATGAAACAAAAATATTCACATACGGTTCTAAAACACTTTAATTAGATTTCGGTTTAAGGGGAAATTACGAGTGGAAATTTCTTATTGCAGCAGTTCCCACACCAATTATTGAGGCAGATTTTTGAAACATTTTGGAATTTTGCTAGATTTACAAAATAGAAAACTAATCGACACAACAACAAAGTTAAGCCGAATTGGCATACAATCACAAAATGACGTGTCATCCATTAAACTCGTTTCTAGTTCTTCAGATTATCATAAGATTTTATCAGAATTTTCAAATATTCTGGAGGTGTCGCAAGGGCCTAAACAGGTAAAACATGCAACGGTGCACTACATTGAGACTAAAGGACCCCCAATACATAGTAGTCCACGTAGACTAAACCCAAAATTGTATGAAGCAGTAAAGAACGAGTTTCAATTTATGATGAACCAAGGAATCTGTAGACCGTCAAAATCGCCATGGGCGTCACCTTTGCATGTTGTACCTAAAGGGACAAATGAAATTAGGCCTGTGGGAGATTATAGGAGGCTTAATTCATGTACAGTTCCGGATAGATATCCGATTCCACATATCCAGGATTTTTCGAACGCGTTATTTGGGGAAAATATTTTCTCAAAAATTGATTTGGTTCGGGCATACTTTAATATTCCAGTGCACCCCGAGCATATTCCAAAAACCGCTGTCTGTACACCATTTGGATTGTTTGAGTTTCCGTTTCTAAATTTTGGCTTATGTGGTGCTGCTCAGACTTTTCAAAGATTCATGAACGAAGTTTTGGGCGAATTAAATTTCTGTTTCGTTTATTTAGACGATATTTTAATTTTCAGTGACAATGAAGCTGATCATAAATTGCATTTAAGAATGGTTTGTGAAAAACTAAGTCAGTATGGCCTCACTGTAAATGCATCTAAGTGTGTTTTTGGGGTAAAAGAAATTTCCTTTTTGGGGCACTGGATAACAAAACATGGCACAACGCCATTGCCGGAAAAAGTAGAACCCATAAGGAATTACCCACAGCCAAAAACAATAAAAGAGTTAAGACGATTTTTAGGATTGTAAATTTTTTTCATAGGTTCTTGGCAGGAGCAGCCGATGCTCAAACAGAATTAAATAGTTACTTAAAAGGTGTCAAGAAAAACGACAATTCGGTCATCGTTTGGACGACATCTGCAAGCGAACAATTCGAGAACTGTAAAAAACTTATGGCTGACGCCACACTACTGGCCCATCCAAAATGGGATGCTAAGCTAATTGTACAGTGCGATGCTTCAGATTACGCCATTGGCGGAGCTCTTTTTCAAATGGTAGACGATGAACTACAGCCGTTGTCATTTTTCTCGCGTAAGCTTTCACCTGCGGAATGTCGATACAGCGCGTACGATCGTGAGCTATTAGCAATGTATGCCACCATTAAACATTTCCGATATTTGTTGGAAGCAAGGGAATTTGATTTATTGACTGATCATAAACCTCTTACTTACGCATTTAAGCAAAAGCCAGAAAAGGCAACGCCAAGACAATTTCGGCAACTTGATTTTATCTCGCAATTCACTACGTCAATCCTACACATTAAAGGAAAAGAAAACATACTAGCTGACGCACTGTCCTGTATTTCCGCAATTGAAATGCCATCGCCAATTGACTATAATGAAATTGCTAGGATTCAGGATACAGATCATGAGTTAAAATCATTTATAAATGAACCAAAACACGGCCTTGAACTTAAAAAAGTTGCCTTACCAGGAACAGACATTCCACTCTTTTGTGATATCTCAACGGGAAATGTCAGGCCATATATACCAGAAAATTTCCGAAAATTAGTTTTTGACTCTCTGCATAAACTTTCACACCCGGGCATTAAAGCGACTTCCAAATTGGTTCGGGAGAGATTCATTTGGCCTCAGATAAGTTCAGATTGTACTAAATGGGCAAAAACATGCATTGAATGTCAAAAAAAAAAGGTATCAAAACATACAAGGGCCCCATTGGGCAGGTTTCCTGGCCAGGCAGATAGATTTGACCATGTTCACCTAGACCTCATCGGACCAATGCCCCCATCTGAGGGAAAGTCTTATTGCCTGACCATGGTGGACAGATGTACCCGCTGGCCAGAGGCTGTGCCCATTGATGATATAACGGCGGAAACTACTGCGTTTGAATTTTAAAGGACTTGGATTTCTCGTTTCGGCGTTCCATCCCGAATCACCACCGATCAAGGTCGCCAATTCGAGAGCCAGCTTTTCCAGAGCCTTGCCCGTTTGCTGGGGATACAGCGAATCCGGTCTTCGCCATACCACCCACAATCCAATGGCATGATTGAGCAACTGCATCGACCGCTGAAAGCTGCAATAAAGGCCTACAAAACACCAAAGTGGACCTCAGCACTGCCAGCCATTCTACTGGGTTTCAGATCGGCCTTGAGGGAGGACCTGCAAGCTTCAACGGCAGAGCTCGTCTACGGCAAGACTCTTCGACTACCGGGAGAATTCTCCGAGGCGACACCACACGAAGCAAGTCCGCAACAGTTAGTGGAGGAATTAAAGGAACATTTCAGCAATATCCGACTCACACCGACAACATCCCACGGAAGACGGCCCACTTTCGACCACCCAGGACTGAAGGACTGTACCCACATATTCCTAAGACATGACGCTGTGAAGGGACCACTCCAATCTGTATACGAGGTACCATTCAAGATCCTGAAGAGGATGGAGAAAACAATGGATATAGAGGTAAAAGGCAAGCGGCGTACCATTTCCATAGACAGAATAAAGCCGGCATTTCTGGAGCAGACTCCGAAGATCACAGCCAAGATGCCAGCTGCTGCCACGCCAGCCGTAACAGTGGAAGCCATCCCCGAGCAACCAGAAGCTCCAGAGGAGATCTCATCGCCATCTCCAGACGAAGCGAGAGCGACAAGAACAGGACGCAGGGTACACTTCCCCAAACATTTGGCTGAATACAGACTTTAACGTGTCATGAATGACACTGGGGGAGGAGTGTGCGGCGGAGCTAGTTCAGAGCCACCGACTGCTAGCGCCACCTGCAAGAACAACTAAACTTGTTCCAGGACTCTCGAAGAAGGACGCTAAAAATGTGATTCCAACATTCTGACTCTGATTCGTGCGCTGGATGAATGACATGTACTAAGCTCCGCGGAGAGCAAAATGTTACATTTAACCTAGAATAAAAAGTGTTACGTCTAAAGAATATGTATTGTCCTAATCAATAGTAATTAATAACACTAGAAATGATAGGAGCTTTTACAAAAGTGGATGGCAAATAACCAGCCTCCGCAAGGTCTTAAACGCAGCGCCACAATGTGGAATTATATATAGCTCTCTAGAATGTCTTGAATCATAGTTTTCTCCAATTACAATCCAATTTATAATTTTTAATAATGGCTCATTTAAAATCACCCATTTGGAAGTATTTTAGAATTAATGGAAATGACGAAAGCAAAGCCCTATGTGTTACTTGCTCCACAGAATCGTTTAAAAAATATATTATGCGCGGCAAAAGCCCAAAATCCTTTTCCACAAAACCCTTATGGAACCATTTAATGAGTATGCATAAGGAAATTCATCGAAGCTTAAAAGACTCACTAAATGCATCAAATATTGATGAACAAGAAAAAACAATTCATCAAAACAAGAAATGCACGCAGACAACATTGGAATCGACATTATTTGTACCAAAATTGTGGAGTTTAGATGATCCTAAAGCAAAAGCCTTAATCACAAAAATATGTAAGTACTAATTTTTTTGGTTTATATTAAATACTAGCTGAATACCCGTGCTGCGCTACGAAATTTTACCATTAGCATTTTAGCGATCAAAAGACATTCATGTATTCTACACTTCAGACGTTTGCTCCCATTTCGATCCCGACAAATTGATTTATCAAAATAGGAACTTTCTTTTGTTGACATTTTAAACGAAATTTATAATTGTGAATAGTAAACTGGAATAGTTTATTGTGTTTATGTTTGCTCTTAGTTCTAAATTTCAAAGTAGTAGCAGTATTGGAATTAAGTTAATTAGACATTAAGTTAATCCTCGTATAGTTTCAATGTAACCCAGCCTGATGGAGGCTTCGGTCTCTACTCAGCCGGTCCTAAGCCCGGGTAAATTGGGGAAGGTTGTGCGTTGGGCTAATCCCCCAACCACGTAAAACCAAAGCCGATTACAGAAACCGCAAGAAATGAAACTGAAAATTCTCTGGGAGACAGTGCGGGTATCTTTGGCCCTTTGACGGATGAATATCTGAAAGAGGAACAAATATGTATGACGCAGGCGGGGGAAAGCCACAAGGAGCCTCGTCTGTTGATGAACTACTTAGCACATCCCAAACACAAATTAAAATTTGGTACGTGGAATGTTCGCACTATGTACCAGGCTGGAAAGACAAAGCAGATAGTAAATGAAATGTGCAACTATGGGTTGGACATTCTTGGAATAGCAGAGGCACGGTGGACTGGATTTGGCGAGGTGAAAACCACCGATAATTACAGCATAGTGTACTCAGGACATGAGGAGAGACATGAGAGAGGTGTTGCTCTGATTATGAGTAAGAAAGCTAGGGCTAGCCTGATGAGCTGGGTTCCAGTGAGCGATAGGATAATAAAGGCCCGGTTCTACTCAAGACATGCAAAACTTACTATCATACAAGTGTATGCCCCAACTAATGAAGCGGATGAGGAGCAGAAAACAAGATTCTATGATCAGCTACAAAAGGTATTGGATGAGACCCCCAAACATGACATCTTATTATTAATGGGTGATTTAAATGCCAAGATTGGAAAAAGAGTGACACATGATGAGCGTGCAATTGGCAATGAAGCTATTGGAGACCAAAACGAAAATGGAGAGTTGTTTACAACGCTATGAGAGATGAACGATCTCAGCATAGGTGGAAGCTTCTTCAAACATAAGGACATTCACAAAATAACGTGGATATCACCAGACGGTAGAACTGGGAATCAGATTAATCACATCTCAATTAATAACACATACAAGAGATCATTGCAGGATGTTAGAGTGAAAAGAGGTGCTGACGTAGCATCGGACCATTTTTTACTTATAGGGATTGTAAAGTTGAAATTATCAAGAATCCCAGGACACAAAAAGAATAAAAGAACAAGGTATAACATAGAAAAATTGAGAGAACCAGATTTAAAAAGAATGTATACAATTGAACTGCATAATAGATTTGCAGCTTTAAATGGCCTTGTTGAGGAAAATGAAGCAGACCCTGGAGAGATAGAGAATATTTGGAAGAAATGTAGAGAAACTTACAATAAAACAGCGGAAGAGATATTAGGTATAAAAAAGGGAAAAACAAAAAGTGAGTGGATTTCTGGCGAAACACTCAAACTCGTAGAAGAGAGAAAAAAGTTAAAAGGCAAAGTAAATAGTACAAAATCAGAAAGAATAAGACAGAAGTACCAGAAACAATACAAAGAAACGCACAAATGCGTCAAACGATCCGCCAGAAATGACAAGAGAAACTTTTACCATGCACTTGCAGAAGAAGCTCAGAGAGCTAATGATGTCGGTGATATTGGAGAGGTTTATAAAATTATAAAGGAATTGGGCGGTGTTAAACCAAATGCTGAATGTGCGATTAATGATAAAAATGGCAAACTCCTTACACAAGAAAAAGAGATCGCAAATAGATGGAAGGAGCACTTTGAAGAACTTTTAAATGTTACCAGCAACTTAGTTGGAAGCGAAATTGAATCCCCCTTTGAACACCAAGTTGAGCTTGGTATAGAAATGGGAGACGTTACTGTGGAGGAAATTAAACATGCAATAAAGTCCCAGAAGAACAGAAGAACTGCTGGAAATGACTTCATCACTGCCGAGCTCATAAAAGCTGACATCGATACATCTGCGGCAGTACTCTGTAATCTATTTAACATCATATGGAATGGAGAAAAGGTCCCTCTCTCGTGGAAAGAAGCGCAAATTGTGAAAATCCCGAAGAAGGGAAAACTTACTGAATGTAACAATTGGAGAGGAATCAGCCTGCTCTCTGTACCCGGAAAGATTTTCTCAAGAGTCATCATAAACAGGATAAAGAAAGGAATCGACGACATTCTTAGGGTTGAACAGACAGGATTCCGTAGTGGAAAGAGCACTGTTAACCAAATATTTATCCTTCGAAACATAATAGAAAAGTGTGTTAAACGAAATGAGACAATTTATCTTAACTTTATTGACTTCTCTAAGGCTTTCGACAGCATTGACAGAAAATGCCTTTGGAAAATTATGGGATTCTATGGAATTCCAGAAAAGATCATAAACATAATCAAGGAAATGTACAATGGGAGTAGTGCCCAGGTACTTGTAAATGGTGAACTAACCGAGAAATTTGAAATAAAAACAGGAGTAAGACAGGGATGTGTGTTGTCGGGTTTACTGTTTATCCTTGTCTTGGATTGGGTAATGAGGAAAACAGTAGAAACTACCCATGGGGGAATAAGATGGGACTTTAACACATTTCTTGAGGACTTGGACTTTGCGGATGATATTGTTCTGATGTCATCCAGATTCCAAGATATACAGGAGAAAACTGGTCACCTTGAAGAAAATGCCAAAAAAGTTGGTTTGGCAATAAATGAAAATAAAACCAAAGTAATGAAAATAAACAGCAATAATAGGTCAAAAGTAATCATTAACTCCAATGAAATTGAAGAAACAGATAGGTTTACATACCTTGGTTCCATAGTAGACTCACTGGGTGGAACGGATGAAGACATCAAATGTAGGATTAAAAAAGTTCAAAATGCTTTTTAAAGTATGGAAGTCATCAAACTTAAACATTTCTCTTAAATTAAAAGTTTATAATGCAATAGTAAAGTCAATACTACTATATGGCAGTGAAACTTGGAAAATCACAAAGCAACAGGAAAATAAATTGAACGCATTCCATACTAAATGTTTAAGAAAAATTCTGAAAATTTATTGGCCGCAAAAAATTTCAAATCGTGATTTATATATCAAAACAGCAGATAAACCCTTAATCAATGACCTAAAGAGAAAAAGATGGCATTGGATCGGCCATGTTCTTAGAAGGGACCCCAAATCCAATGAACGAATCGTCCTAACATGGTCTCCTGACGGTAAAAGGAAGAGAGGACGACCAAGACTGACGTGGAGGCGAATGATCTTGAAGGAAAGAGACAATCTCGGTTGGCCAAGCTGGGCTGTTGCCAGGGAGGCCGCGCTGAACAGGAGGGACTGGGTTTCGACAATTGCGGCCTCATGCGCCTACAAGGCATGAAGAGACTCAAGGCAAGGCAAGTTTCAATGTTGCGTCGTCTTTTCATCCCTTAAAAATTCGTTAATCGATATTGGAATGACTTATTTTTTTAACATTTGCAAAAAAATATCAGAAAAATGACTAAATTGGAAGAGGAACATTCGGATATCCCTCGTTTGGAACATTTAACCCCTTCTCGACCCCTTAAAGTTGGTTAATCGAGAACAGAATAGCTTACTTTTTCTATGTTTAATCTTTTTTGACATTTGTACCAAATTTCCGAGTTGTGACCATATGGGAAGTGGTACATTCGAATATTCCTCGTTTGGAACGTTTAACCCCTTTTCCACCCCTTGATCCACCCGAGATCGGAATAGTTTACTTTTTCTGCGTTTGTCTTTATTGATATTCACACCAGTTTTCAGAATTGTGAAAATATGAGAAGTAGGACATTCGAATATATCGCTCGTTTGGAACGTTTAACCCCTTTTTGACCTCTTAAAGTGGGTTCATCGAGATCGGAATAGCTTACTTTTTCTATGTTTACCATTGTTGACATTTGTACCAATTTTTAGAGTTGTGACCATATGGGAAGTGGTACATTCGAATATCCCTAGTTTGGAACGTTTAACCCCTTTTTGACCTCTTAGAGTGGGTAAATAGAGATCGGAATAGCTTACTTTTTATACGTTTGTTTTTGTTGATACTTGCACCAGATTTCAGAGTTGTGACGAAAGGGGAAGTAGGACATTCGAATATCCCTCGTTTGGAACGTTTAACCCCTGTTCCACCCCTTAAAGTGGGTTAATCGAGATCGGAATAACTTACTTTTTCTTCGTTTGTCTTTATTGATATTCTCACCAATTTTTAGAGTTGTGACGAAATGAGAAGTAGGACATTCGAATATTCCTCGTTTGGAACATTTAACCCCTTTACGAGCCCTTAAAGTGGGTTAATCGAGATCGGAATAGCTTACTTTTTCTATGTTTACTATTGTTAATATTTGTACCAATTTTTAGAGTTGTGACCAAATGGGAAGTAGGATATTCGAATGTCCCTCGTTCGGAACGTTTAACCCCTTTTCGACCCCTTAAAGTGGGTTAATCGAGATCGGAATAGTTTATTTTTTCTATTTTTACCATTGTTGATATTTGTGCCGATTTTCAGAGTTGTGACTATGTGGGAAGTAGGATTTTCGAATGTCCCCCGTTTGGTACGTTTAACCCCTTTTCGACCACTTAAAGTGGGTTAATCGAGATCGGAATAGTTTACTTTTTCTATTTTTACTATTGTTGATATTTGTGCCGATTTTCAGAGTTGTGACTATGTGGGAAGTAGGATTTTCGAATGTCCCCCGTTTCGAACGTTTAACCCCTTTTCGACCCCTTAAAGTGGGTTAATCGAGATCGGAATAGTTTACTTTTTATATTTTTACCATTGTTGATATTTATGCCGATTTTCAGAGTTGTGACTATGTGGGAAGTAGGATTTTCGAATGTCCCCCGTTTGGAACGTTTAACCCCTTTTCGACCCCTTAAAGTGGGTTAATCGAGATCGGAATAGTTTACTTTTTCTATTTTTACCATTGTTGATATTTGTGCCGATTTTCAGAGTTGTGACTATGTGGGAAGTAGGATTTTCGAATGTCCCCCGTTTGGAACGTTTAACCCCTTTTCGACCCCTTAAAGTGGGTTAATCGAGATCGGAATAGCTTACTTTTTCTATTTTTACCATTGTTGATATTTGTGCCGATTTTCAGAGTTGTGACTATGTGGGAAGTGGGAGAATTAGTGATGAGTGAGTCAGTGAGTGAGTGAGGGCTTTGCCTTATATATATAGAGATATATTTTAAATATGGTATAACATAATGTTGATGAATTTTGGGTTCGAAATTTTTTAAGTTTATATTTAAAGACGGAATATTCCGATAGATCCAATTTAAGTTTTCTACAAGATTTCTTTAAATCCGTAATATTTTAGGTGCATTACAAAAAAAAAATAGAATTCAATTTCATAAAATATTTAAAATAAATGGTATATTTTACTTAGTAAATTTAATACTATGAAGAACAACTTGTCTTTATAAAATGTTACAGATTTATGTTGCTGTCGATGAATGCCAAATTATTTTAAAAGCTGTTATTTTTTTTTTATTTGTAAATCGGTTTTATTATCTTTTTAGTGTTGTGATTTTCTTATACACGAGACTCCTCGTGATGAAATTTTATTCAAACAAGCCACTGGCTCTTATTTATTGGCATTAATCAAATATTCCAAAAAGTCGTCAATTCTATAGTGCATTTGCACCCAAAGTGCAGAAAAAAAGGTATAGATGTTGAATAGGATATTTCCTAGGAAAACTTTTGTTTGGAAGATTTTTGTTTTCTTGCAACATGTTTGATTTTAAGTTATATTTTAATATTTATACTTTAACTTAATTTTGCCATTACTTAAATATTAATTTTAGAAAAAAATTCTGATTGCTTGATAAAAAACAAAATGCTGAACGTTCTATACTACATCTGTTCCAAAACAGATTGATACTGTTGAAAGTATTGCATATATTTTAATCAAATTAAAAAAAATTCTTATTATATTTGTTGTCAGTTTTATTAAGTATTTTTTAACACATTTGTCTTAATAAACTAGAAATAAATATCATTAGTGAATGGAATTCCTTTGTTTTATTATTTTGACTTCAGTACAATTTCTGTGTGTTTTTCGGGTAAAAGCAATATAGGATATTTATGCAGACTTAAGGAAGATTATCTTATGTTTACATTACATGATGCAAGGTAAGAAGAAGTTGAGTAACAATTTACAAAAGTATTTCTGAAATATTTTCATCACATTGCAAAATGTTTGGTACAATTTTAAGTAACACACAAACAAAATGGTGATGAAGTTTCAAAATTGTTCAGCAAGTGTAGGTATTGGCATCACTAAAACATCATTTCATCAACTAAAGTTTAAATAAAAAAAAATAACTCAGTGGTGCGACAGCCCGTGTGGACCAAGGCCTGCTGGGCCCAGCTCAACTTTCTTGACTGTGGCATTTGTGTGTCACATATCAGATGTTCCGGTCAGATAGTCATTCTGACGCCGAACCCCAGTGTTTAGTTCCCAAGCATGCATGATCCTCCTCAGTTTATTTCTTTCAGGTATAAACAGCTAAGTCAACCTTGTCCAATCCGCGAATCAAACCATGGACCTGTGGCATGCAGTGCGGTACGCTAACCACTAATTATAATTTACTTGATACTTCATATCATGACCATATTTTTCGTATAGCATATCGTATAACAATCGTTTTTAGTATATATACCGAACTGAATATCCTGCCGGATATCAGGTGAAATCCGTTTCGGATATCCGTATCCGGTAGACATGGTACCCCGGTTATCCGAAATCCGGTATCCGGCAAAACTCACATCCGTTCCATCCCTATAAATTATATCAATCCGTGACAAATTAAAAAAACATCGCATATTGAAATATTTTGTTCCAATTCTTCAATTTTAACTGGAAGAGAGAGATTGTAGGAGGATCACTGTATTTAAAAAAATTTAAGAACTTCATTTTGAGTTGCAATATCATTTTACTTCTTTCACGAAACTTTTGAACAAGAATCATAAGTTTCATAAAAAATATGTTTTGAAAAAATAGGCTTAGAATAAAATTAGAGTAATCTTAGCCTTCTCTAAAAGTATGTATATATATTATGCCGTAAGCGTTATAATTACTTATAAAATGCAATATTTCATGCATTACTTCTGGGAAAAAAAAAAAAAAAAAAAAAAGAATTTGAAAGCATGTCCAGGTGAATATTTGTACAAAACTTTTCAAATTATCATAAAAGTCATACACATTTATTTTGTTAATTCATTCGTTTAATTTCGTACGGGGTTTGAAAGGGATATTTTTTTAAATAATTAATTCTGCTACCGTAGTGCTACTTTACACAGATAATACTTCTTACAAAATTGTTTATATGTCTATTTTATGTAAAAAAACACATTTGGCATACCTTTCCAGTGTGGTGCAAGAGAGGATTGTTAATCGAAATTTAAATATGACGCTTATTTACAAGCCGAAGCAGAAATTAGAGCTGGACGAGTTCTTATGCAGTTAATAAATAACCTTCCTCTTCCTTTGTTTCAAAAGTTTTAAGTTTAGCCTATTACCATGTCCAATTGAATGGGGGTGGCCATTTCCGGGGGGTAACCCAAATAGTCAACCTCTCATTATTTTTTTTCCTCTGGTTGGCGTTGGACATTACGCATGTGAGTCAAAATCTCTTCCTCCCACTCGACAGAAAAGGGGTCGGGTATCAGGGGTCCAAGATATCTTCAAGGTCAAGAGGGTGAAGTTTTGAATACTTGTATAGTCTTCCAACATCCGTTTGAATGGGAAGAGGGAAGGCTATAAATAGAACCTTGGTACAAAAATAAGCTTTTTTTTGTTACTTTTTTCGGAAATTAGATGAAGGTTAAAATATAATTGTTGCGTGAACTTATTGAAAAAAATATTTTTATTATTATTATTTATTTCTGTAAATAGTAAAAAAAAGACTCCACCTGAGGGGGGGGGGCGCCCCCCGCGCCCACTGGCTAGATCCGCCATTGACTAGCATAGCACAAGTTAAGTTGTAATTTGACAAACAGTCATAATTATTGTAACTTCAGGTTGGATTTTTATTTGGAAACACGTCTCGACAAGATCATTAATTGATACTGAGCAAATGCAAGATTTAGATAAGAGAATATGTAGACATAATTACTGGTACTGCTGGATGAATTTCGGTGTTGGTGTCCTTCTCGACAAGATTTTCAAGTTATATATTTCACGAGTGAGTTACAAATAAATTTCTAATCTTAGTTTCTGTTGCATTGTATGGGGCTGAAAGTCTCGAAACTGGTAAAGTGTTCGGACAAACATTTTTTTCACTGCCTTTAAACTGTTTTCAATCCCTATAAATAAAAACCAACGTCCTCAAACTGACTCACTCACTTACTGATTCATCAATACTTCTCCCACTTCCCATACAGTCATAATTTTGAAATATATGGTACAAATACCAAGGGCAAACATATAAAAACTAGCTATTCCAATTTCAATCAAGCAGCTTTAAAGGGTCAAAATGAGGTCAAGCGTTTTAAAAACGAGGAATATTCAACTATCCCACTTCCAAATGTAGTCACAACTCTGAAAACTGATACGAATGTCAGCTACGGCAAACATAACCTCCTGAGACCCACAACTGTTTGAAACATGATTTAAAGCTAATAATTTTTAAGTATATTATTCCTTTGGATCTATATGTAACGTACTTTTAAAGTTATTGAGTTTCAACTGTAAATAAGATGGGACAAAAAATGACTATCTCCTTAAGCTTGCGAAAATTCTAAAATATAATTGTTCAGATGTGAAATTTAAACATGAAAGGCTGCAAAACAATTTCCTGAGGACGTGATACATAAAAATACTTTACAATTAGTGCAAAAATATTTTTGTTCGCGCTGAACATTCAGACATCCGACGACGTGAGGAATTAGTGCCCATTGCTGGCATGTTGCTTCGCACTAATTCTTCCTGACGCCTCTACTGGCAGAGGAACTGTTTCTTGCCGTTTCATTACAGGCTCTACTTCGTCACAATCGGTGGAATTATCATCAGCTGTAAGACTGAATTCGGCTATTTCATGCAAAACAAAATTATGCGCCCAAAATCCGATGTGCATTTAAATGTATGCGGGGTCTCAAGAAGAAAAAAAAAGTAAACTCTTCCGATCTTGAATAATCAATTAAGAGTTGAAACTTTCCAAACATATTCCCGTTTTCAATGTAATCACCACTCTGAAATTTCAAACAAATGTCAACAAAAGAACAAACATAGAAAAAGTAAGTTATTCGGATGCGGATCTTAATTTCTACTTTCCAAATGAGGGATACCTCCAATGTTCTACTTGCAATGCAGTCACAGCCCTGAAATTTTGTACATATGTTAATAAGGATTTTTGTTTTAAGGGTTTGACATTTAGTCAAAAGTATGAAATATAGAATGCATGAATGTCTTTTGATTGTTAAAATGCATTTGGTAAAATTTCGTAACGAAGCACGGGAATTCAGATGATTCTGATTCATCCTCGAGCTGCCGATTATCAGCGCGATGCTCTTACTCAGCCCCTTTTGCTTTGCTGCTATCATTTGCGATTCTAATTTGTGAATTCCCGAGAGAACTTTTTCTACTTTTCTGATGCTGCATCGTCAGATTCGAAAACTTGTCTGTGAAAATTTGACTTTTGTATGACTTTTCTTGACGAAAATAATGATAGGCAGATGATGGAAATAAGTTCCGTTACCTATATGAATTTCAGTCTTCATCTGTGAGGAATGCAATTCGGTTTCAAAACCCATCGTTGAAAGTTGACTTTTGAATGATTTTTCTCATTGAATTTAGTGTCATCAGTAGAAGATGGAAATAAATACAGTTACCAATATCAAATTGCGGTCAGCAATGGGTGACCACGATGAGTTCGAATGGGTTTTGATCATTGACTGAGGAATTGCCACTTACTAATGATTGCTACTGGAATATTATGGTAAATGAAGTTAAATCGAGAATGATGTGTTGGAAAACAAGGTTTATTTCAGTGGTTTTTCTTAAATAAGCTAGATGATCCAATCTATAATTGCCATCCAATACAATAAAACGGTGATTTAAAACTAAATCAGTTTATGCATGGTAATTTAAAATTCATTTTTGGCAAGGAATCCTGATATATGTTCTGATTTTGGCTACACAAAATACAAATACTTACCATGATAAAAATAAAGCATTTATGGGTGTCCACGTCCTCACCCGGAGAAAGCATTAAAATGGCAACTTCACAAAATTCCTTCTGCACCGAAATGATTTGATACCCCCCTCCCCCCCTTTTTTTTTTTTTATTTGTTCTTTTTTTTACTTCAACCTGTTACAGAGAGGTGGTTCTCTCACATATGTACGCGGAGGTAGGTGCTAGTTCACAAAGTCTTTCCTTTCCACTCCCAGCCGGGAGTTCAACCGACCAACCAAAACATTTATGACGTTAGATACTTATTATCATATCAACTTAATAATTTGAATCAGGATCCATACAACTCAGAATGGGCTTCACTCTTTCATTTTCTTGATCATAACAAATTTATTTTCCAAAAGCGGCGAGTTAAACATTTTTATAAAAAATCAAATTTGTAAGGCATTAACTTACTAATTTTTATTTATATTTCAAATCTTGCGTTGTAAATTTCGTACCAACCATCAACATGTCGTCTTCTAATGACTTAAGTAAAGGTGATGAGCCAAAAAATAGTTTAGGCATTCCATCTGCTATATTTGTAGTAAGTATTATCTTTTTGAAACGCTTTTTTATTGTTATTTTTAATATATGTCAATAAAATGTATGAGAAAAACATTCCTATTCAAAGATTTATCCCGAAAAAGAAATTCAATTTTTTACGTAATGCAAAAAAAATACGAATTGACAATGATAATGCTTGTAAGTTTTATATAATTCTCATTTGTTTTATATAATAAAATTGTTTAATTTAAACATTGCATCAAATGTTTGAGCCGTTGGCTTGTCTAGTGACGAATGTTTCGGCGCATTATAGCCCTCGTGTTGCTGAAGGCGCCAGATAATCTGAAAACAACCAACCTACATGTAGTATATTTTGATTTTGTTAGCATCCCATCATATTTGTGAGAATGCACTTTAGGCATCTGGTGATTTTGGATTAGTTTACTGCAAAGTTTACTAAAATCTGTTGTGTCCATCCAATCTACTATACTTTTATGAACTGAATGAAATTTTTAGTTTCTGGGAAATTCCTAGTAATGGGTACAGATTTGCAAAGCCAAATTTAGACTTGATAAGGCCTTAAGCTATTTGAGGTATGGGGCCCTTTATAAGTTCAGATATTATATGTCAGTGCCAAATAAGATTTTTGAATACATAGAGGGTTAAACTGAAATACAATTAATAAGTATATAGATTGTAAAATAATAAATCTTTAATATAAAATCATTTTTATTCATAGCAAACTTAAAAATGTAAACTCTGGTAAAAAGAAACAAAAGTTCTTTTAAAAGCTACAATATACAAAGGCTTATTATCTAATCTCTTAAAACATGTTATAAGTATTAAGGAACTAGCTGAATACCTGTGCTTTGCCACAAAATTTTACCATGTGCAATATTTTAGCCAGCTGTGAGACCGTCATTGGTGTATAGACTCCAATTTTTGGCGCTTCGCTCGCAGAAAGGTTCATTGCAACACAAAATACAGTCCGCTTCGCTCGCTAAAAAAGTCATTGATACATAAACACAGGATTACTTAACTCGTTGAAAGGTTCACTGCTATGCAAATGAGCTCGCTTTGCTAGATGAAAGGTTCATTGCTGGTTAAGCGTATGGTCTTTTCACACGCTTAAAACTAATTACTACGTAAAGCCTTAATATTAGAAGCCCCTTCCTTGTCGAGAAATAATTAAAAAATTACCCGTTAATAGCTATAATACAACACCCCTTTAAGAATATTTTAATACGTGATGATTGTAAAAAGAAAAATTAGAAGGTCAAAACTACTTAAATGTTGAAACTTTCAGAGCTCTAAGCCTATTAGAAGTCGCTTTTTGTGAAAATATTAATTAAAAATTCATTAAAAAAAATAAATTTAAATTTTAGCATTCTTTTTGTCAAAATTCCAGTTAGAAGGCCAAAACTATTTGTGTTGAAAATTTCAGAAATGTAGCTCAGTTAGAAATCGTTTTGTAAAATATTTGTTAATTAATTAATAAAAAAACAAATAAAATGTCAAAATTCTGTTTTTCAAAGGTCCAATTAGAAGGCTAAAACTACTTAGGTTGAAAATTTTAGAACTGTAGCCTTATTAGAAATCATTTTGTAAAATATTTATTAATTAATTAAAAAAGAACTAAATATAAATTTAATATTCTGTTTTTCAAAAGTCCAATAAAAGGCTAAAATTACTTAGGTTGAAAATTTCAGAGCTGTAACCTTATTAGAAATCGTTTTTTAAAATATGTATTAATTAATGAAAAATATTAATTAAAAAGAAACTAAATAAAAATTTAAAATTTTGTTTTCCAAAAGTCCAATTAGAAGGCTAAAACTACTTATGTTGAAAATTTCAGAGCTGTAGCCCTATTAGAAACTGTTTTGTAAAAAATTTATTGATTAATTAAAAAAGAACTAAATAAAAATTTTAAATTCTGTTTTTCAAAAGACCAATTAGAAGGCCAAAACTACTTATTTTGATAATTTCAGAATTGTAGCCTTATTTGAAATCGTTTTGTAAATTTTTTTTAATTAATAAAGAACTAATTAAAATTTTAACATTCTGTTTTTCAAAAGTGCAATTAGAAGGCTAAAACTACTTATGATGAAAATTTCAGAACTGTATCTCTATTTAAAGTCACTTAGTAAAAAATAAATTAATTTAAAAAGAACTAATTAAAATTTTAACATTCTGTTTGACATACCTACAATTAGAAAGCCAAAACTTCTTTTGTTGAAAATTTCAGAGCTCTACTCCAATTTTAAGTAGATTTCTATAGATCCACAGATAGACACACAGCTTGTATTATTATTATAGATTATATTAAACTAAAATATTTTCTTTCAGAGAGCTAAGTCCATCATCAAATGATAAACTGCTTAGTTTGTCACTTTCTATGCACATGAGACTAAGAGAACATAATTTATCAGGAGGCATTGTTCTAAATTCATTTTTTTATCCTCTTCAGCTGAGAAAAAGATCTTTCTCCAGAGCAATTTGCAACCATCATACTAAGAAACAATCTCAAAATTGCTTCTACATAAGGGATTGCTGATTGGACACGATCATTAAATATTACTGTCTTCAGATCCTGATGTGTCAGACTATCACATTTCGCTAAACCATAGGCTTGACTATGTCAAACATATTGAAGAAAACGCTTGACTTTTCCTACAAGATTCATGTCCGCATCTTCAGGATATGTTTGTCATAAAGCACTAACTCTTTCACGAATCTCTTCTTCTGTAACTTCTAATTTTGTTACGAATGAAAACTTTTTTGCAGCATCATTGTATACTGAGGCCCTCTGTGCCCGACTTGACTCTAATGCATCCATCACAGGTATAAATGTTTTGATTCTGAACTTGTCCTTCTATGTGTAGATGATGAAAATAAATTATATATTTCTTGAACAATTCCAAAAAAGTGTACTGCATCTAAACAACAGTCAACTGCTACCCTACCAACAAGTTTCAGGGAATGACTAGCAAATGGAAAATACGTAGCATACTTGTTAATCTTCAATATTATTTCTTGCATACCCTTGTATTTGCCAGACATATTGGTAGCATTATCATATGACTGGCCTCGACACTTACTAAAATCTATTTTGCACTCATTTGTAAGGTAATTGTGCACCATATTTTCCTCTGTGTGGCTACCCATCTCTAGGAAAGTTAGAAAACATTCAATAGGGAGCCTATCATCTGGTGAAATATACTTCAATTCGTATTATGTAATGGTTCCAAAAGTAACCATTACATAATACGAGTTCTAATGTATACGATTAGGAGGTTTTAAAAGATCAAATATTGCTGTATTAATTTAAATCGCGATTCTAAATTCACTTAATAAAAGTGAATCTAAAAATGCATAGAACTTTACATAGTAATGGATTGCTTAGCCTCACTTGATGACCGTGACGTCACCACTTATATCGTCCAATGCTCACTCAGACAATTTTTTGGGGGCCCTAAGCTACAGCTTGCTTAGCTTATACGTGAATCCTGCACTGCGGATTTTGTACGATTTCCATAATTTGTCACTCAACCATAATTGTGACTTTTTCAGAGAACCTTGCGTAACTAAAATAGAACGTTGAATAGAAAAACATTTGTAGATTCAATAAAAAAAAAACTGAAATCTCCCTAAAACTATGCAAGTAAAAGGTTTCTGCACATATGGAAAGTCAGGAATTTGGACTTAGGTTAAATTTTGTCATGGAAAGTCATGATTTTGAGCAAAAAAACAATCATAAGTCATGGAAAAACAGTGAATATCATGGATTGCTTATTATTTTAATTAAAATCACGTGACTTATGACGTCATAAACGGCTAGATCGCTATTCATCACTTCGATGATCCATCTACGTTTTGAAAGAACAACGGTCACAGTTAAAAACCTTGACCAATACAAACATTTCTGAACTCCAAACTGGTGACATCACACAAGTAAGGTCTCATAGGTGAAAAAAAATTCATAATATAGGAACTAAATTGAACTGATTTAATAAGCTTGCTTTTTACAAATTTGATTTTTTTTCCCTTTTGTCTTCTTTCTTAACAAAGTACCCTTCAGTTTTGTATTGTTGGTATTAAAACATTTGATTTTTGATTGTATAATTTAATATGTTATTATTAGCTTTATTCCTTCTTCAAATATATCCTTATATTAAAGATTGATTAGCTATTCAAAGAATGGAAAATTGTTTCTCCCTTTTTCTTCTGATTTCTGAGGATCTTTGTTACTTAAACAAGGATTTTTTACTAATTATAAAATAAAACTTTATAGAAATAATTTTATGGTGTGATTCGTCTAAGTAAAATTCATATGTGTTAATTTTCTATTTTTTTTTTTTTTTTTTTTTTTTTTTTAATGCAATTTCTTGAGTCATGGAAAATTATTTGCTTTGATCTTGGAAAGTGATGGATTCGCTACATTTTATTTCAGCAAAAACCTGCAAGTAGTCTAGATTTATTATATGAAAAATTAAACTGTCTATTGTCGTCAATTTCTTTATTTATTGTTGGTACCTGAAACAATCATGATCTTAGATTGTGATTAATGTTTTTTTAGGAAGACGTAGAAAGCTTCATGAAACAAGACGATAATCAAGAGAATGCGGAATTAGTTTTAAAACGTTTAGATGAACAGCATGCAAAATATAAATTCATGGAAATGAATCTTTTTAGGAAGAAAAGAACGTGAGTATAAAAACTTTAGCAAATTCATGTTAAAGAAACAGGATGCTTATGTATGTTATACAATTTGTCCATTAAAAGAGAACCTAAACACTCACTGAAGTCCGATAGAGCTATTTCAGCGAGTATTGAATTAGGGAAAGATAAGCCATTTTTTACAAAACTATTTCTTACAAATTATTATTTACTGTTACAACATTGAAACATTCAGGATACAAACATCTTGAAACATTTTAGCACATTAGAAAAATATAAATAATGATGGCAGGGGTCTATGCAGAGGGAAATTTGGGTCCTTTTAAGGACCCTTCACAAAATTCCTTGTCTAAAAAACGGACCCTTCACCATAATCAACAAAAGGACCCTTCACAAAATAAAATAATCAAGAAAAGGACCCTTCACAAGATTAGACTCCATGTCCAACAACCTGAAATTTCACAACATTCCAAGTAAAAAAAAATTGAACCTTCATAATATTTCCAGTTTGAAAACAGACCAATTACAAAATTACCAAGTTTATTTTATGCCAAAAGGAAAAAACAGCTCGCTTGCCCACATATTGGTTTTAAGGAAGTGACGTCATGGACGCCAAACCATTTGCTCAAAATGTATAAAATAGAAAAAATTTCACAAAATTAATATTTTTTTCACAAAAATAGGACCCTGTAAAAAAAACCTGGATAGACCCCTGGATGGTAATTACCAGGGTTGACATGGTTTAAACCAAATGTTTTTGTTTTTTTTCTCAAAAAAACCAATTGTTTTTTGTTTTTTTAAATAATTTAAAATTGTATTTTATTTATTTACAATTAGGTTTTTCAAATTATTTGATGTTGTAAATAACTTCTACTTTTAACCAAAAGTTTTCAATTCTAAAGATATCTTTTTCAAAAGGAATTTATTGAAAATGTAATGATTATAGAATGATGGCGAATGCAAGAAAATGATACAAAAAAGTTTAATTCTGATGTATTGAAGGAAGCTGAAATAATTTTTATTGCAAAAACAACTACAGCGAATAGTGACAGAATATTTTAATTATGTTATTTACAACATCAAATAATTTGAAAACCTGATTGTAAACAACTAAATAAAAATACAATTTTATATTATTCTTTAAAAAAAAATTGGGTTTTTTTGACAAAAAAAAATTGGTTTAAACCATGCCAACCCTGAATTTTATAATTATTTGATTGATTTTATAATTTATTAAACTTAAATTATCGTCTGCACCTTAAATTTGTTTCTAAAATAAAGGTTTTGTATTTTAACAACTTATTTCTGAATCTTAAAAATATCTCTTTATTCATTTTATCACTATTACTGAGGAATCCAAGAGCAATATTCCATGCATTATGCAGTAAACAATTAACATTGCATTATACTGTAGGTATATAATTGAATTTAAAAAATTGTATCTCTCAATAAAATTTTGATTTGAATGTCCACATAAGTAGCAACAATTGTTTATTTACTTAGTTGGGGGCTACAGAACCTGGAATTCAGGGAAATGTCATGGAATTTCACTCTTCTGGAAATGTCAGGGAATTTCGTAAAATTACTCTTTAATCAGGAAATTTTTAAAAAAATTTCGATTCTCCCATTCCCGGTGTGGATGCCATTGAACAAAAAAAAATTGTGTGCTTTTGTAAAAGCCCCTCAATATCTGGCTAGTTGGCCGGTTTGGGAGTATTACGATTCCGATCTTTTTCTATTCTCAACAGCTTAGCCTAACCGGCTAATCCTCTCCCGCCTGTTGATGTTCCGCTTTTTATTTTTTTACTATTTGGATCATCGTTATGCCTGGAATAATTATTTGCGTAATATTTCTGTTAGATTTTTGGTTATCCTTTAACTTAGAATCACGGATGCCGGCTCCTTATTGTTAAAACTTATCTTTAAACTTCAATCTGACTGCATCCTTTACGGACATAATTATTTTTCTTCTTGCCTTGTGCTTTTTGTCAACAGAATACATTAAAACCCTAAATTCCTTAATATTTAAAATTTATTCCATAAGATTTTTTCTATTGTATGAACCCTTTACAGTGCTATGTTACAGATGTGTAACAAATCTATAGGCATCCGTAAGTGAGAAGGTTTAGATCCTGTGCTTGGTTTTTTTTTTATATATTTTCATTTTGACATTTTATTTTTAAAAAAATTAGTCTTATGTGAATTTAATTTATGTTTTTAATGTAAATCAAATAAAGAACTGAAATATCCTCCTAAAAAAAAATCAATGTGCTACTGCATACATTCAGGTAAAGGGTCATGAAATTTTTTTTCAAGAAGTCCTTGCATTTTTTTTCCCTGCCAAAAAAGTATGAACCTTGTGTTTGTCCTGTTTTTTTGCCTCATTTAATATGTAGTTTTGTGGTTTGAGATAATATTCTTATTGTACAAAATTTTGTTTCGATACATCCATGAGCAATTAATTTTATTAGATGCTGTTAATTTCAGGCCTTTTCTTTCGTATAATATATGTTTATCTTTTGTCAACTACAAAATCCAAAAGACATATTTCATGAAAGATATGGACCTAGTGAAATGTGTGATGGAATAGCAAAATGCTGATTATTTAAGTTTCATGCTCATGCATGCCCAAGTTTTGTAAATATTTAGGACAATGTTTTAAATTTATGCTATTAATAGGATACAACCTATGACATATATTAATGAAAATAATATGCTTTATTTTTGTCATATTTAAAACTAAAAAGAATAGTATTGTACTAGCTTTGATTTTCCTTGAAGTTAGGGGTGTAGTTTGTGAATTGCTTAATGTCAATTTTGTATTTTTTAATTAATATTTTCCATTCTTTTTTATGCCCTAAAGATGCTTGTTTTGCTGTTTTGCATAAATTTATATATTGATGCAATTATACTTTGACTGTTTACAATTTTATTTACTTATTAAATACATATATATTTAAATGCCATCATTATATTTTTTTATTTTTTTTTAACGTTAACGTCAGCAGAAATGCACATCAGGGAATTTTTAAGATAATTTTCTGGAAATCGAGGAAATGTCAGGGAATTTTGTTTCTCAAATTCTATAGCTACCCTGAATATGTATCCAAGTAATTAGAAAAAATAAAAATAATAAAAACCTGGTTAAAACGCAAAAAAAAACCTGGTTAATTTTTTTTTTTTTTTTTTTAAACCTGTTTTTTTTTTGTTTTTTTTTCCCAATTCTGGTAATTACTAATATATTATTTTTATTCACCAATTAAAATAACAAGAAAAACAAAGCTAAAATACACACTTAATTTTCACAAATATTAGGAAAAATTGTAAAAGACAGTGTATTACTTTTGTACCAAAAGTTATGTATAACATTTATTTTATTTAATATTTGACAAATCCAAATCAAATAAAAAAATATTCCTGTGCATGACTAGTTCCACTGACCATCTTTTGTGGATGCAACATACTGTTATGAATTTTTCCACTGAGGCAATGATGGCACAGTTTTCACGGTTTAAAAGTATTTATTCTCTCTTCAGAAAACTCACCAAAATTTAGTCACAGGCAACAGTTTAATTACTCTCAAGCTTCAACACAAGCTTCAACAAAAATAACTTCGAATTCAGCGATTATTCAAGCTCACTCCAATAGGTAAACAAAGCGATAAGCTTTCATCGAAGTCCAAAGTCAATCTGAAAACTTTCCCGTTCTCCAGTCTTTCATATACAAGCGCGTGAGACATTCTCGAAATTTCCAGCCAATTTACTGGAAAAGAAATATCTCGAAACTTCTCGATTACTTTAGGTGTTGTCACCTTTTTCTAACTTGTATAATCGCTATTAATTACTAAATAAAATAGGATAAAAATAAATTACAATAGAATTTTGAAATAATACGTCACTATTTACAATATATACAGACAATTTGTGCAACATTTCCCCCTTCTTAAAGACTGCACGTCCCGGGCAGTGAAGTCCTTAAGAGGAAAGGCAATTCAATCCCTTCTACTATAATATGGTGCTAGTCTATTGTTATGTACAACTCTAGGTTTACAGGAGGGTGTCCGTTGAATCCTTACCACGACGTCGTTGATCTTCTTAAGGACCACATACGGCCCTTCCCAGTTCGTCTGGAGCTTAGGGGAGAGTCCTTTCCGACGTTTAGGATTCCATAACCACACCTTGTCACCTTCCTGGAATGAACGTTCCGTGGCCTTGGCATCGTAGCGGACCTTCATGCGCTCCGTCATGATGTTGATTCTTTCTCTGGCGAACCGATGTACGGCTTCCAAACGTGCCTGGAGATCATCTAGATACTGGACAGGCGAGGAAGGGGTGTCCGGTGGTCGTCCAAAGAGGAGGTCGCAGGGTAGTCTAAGGTCTCTTCCGAAAATCATTTCAGATGGTGTATATCCGGTGGTCTCGTGAGTTGCACTCCCGTATGCCAACAGAAGCGGTGAAAGTTTCTGATCCCCATCTTGCTGGTTATATGATTTTGAGATTGCGTCCGAATCATCCGCGGGTGCAGCTGATAGATCCCGGGACCTTCGTTCGATGCTTGTAACAGGAGTACGGATGTCGATTCCCTCTTCACTAACTTTGTCCATTTCCCCATGAACCACTTCCTGGGAGGGTTTCATCAACGTCACTTTCTTCGATTCTCTTTCCGAGGCTGGTGAGGTACTTTTCATAGATGTGGACTCTTCAGCATTCTCTATGACATTGTCTTCATGAGCCATAATCCGATATACGCACAGCTCTTTCATGTCTAGATCGTGCAAAGGAACTTCGCCTCTCTATGTTTGCAGCTTGCTTTTCTCAAAATTCAGCGTAATTCCATTTTTCTTCAAAAAGTCTAGTCCGAGAATGCATGGATCTACAATTTCGGCAACATAAACGGTGTGCTTGTAGGTGTTAAATCCAAGGGCAATGTCCACTTGCAATTTCCCATGAACAGAGAGATTACCACCAGACACAGTTTGTAGAGAAACAGAGGGCGCTGTGTAGAGGAGTCGGCTGTTCAGGCGACGAGCCACGTCCGTCCTTACGATCGTTACGTTCGCTCCCGAATCGACGACTAGACGACATGGAGTTCCATTGATCTTCCCCTTCACGAATAAACCCTGGTTTCCTCCTTGTCGAGATGAAACGTGGAAACGACTGGTCGGGGCTTCACCTGTTCTACATTGCAGCTTCTGCCCTGCGAGATGACATCTTCTTAGATTCAGTTGTGGAGAATCCGTGGTAGTGTTATCCCTTCTCATTTTCAAATCAAGGCAGTTTCGTCGTAGATGCCCTTCCCGTTTGCAGTGCCAGCAAACGACTCTGGTCCTTCGATCCCTGGCTCCGGGATAGCTTCTCATCATTCTATCAATTTTACTTTCCAGTTCTCGAAGCTTACTGGTGACAAAGTCAGACGAATCCTCGGCTAATGCACCAGGAAACATTTCGTCGGTCTTTTCCAGAAGCTAGCTGCGCGGCTTCCACTCTCATGGCGTACGCGAGGGCCGACTTCAGGTTTTTGTTTTGGGATAACCTTACCGCCTGCTGCACATCGGGATCTTGAATAGCGTCTATGAAATACTGCAGAGAAAGATCGTCTCGTACATCTGGGGGACAGTCAGGGAAAGCGAGGAGCGACAGTCTTTCTATATCCGATGCCAATTCTTGAAGAGTTTCATTGGCCTTCTGCTGTCTCACTTTCAGTTGCAGTCTGTTATAATCCTTTAGATGTTGCTCCCCAAACCTTAACTCCAACGCACTTGCCAGCGCCACGAATTCTCCCCGCTTCTCTTCAGGTAGTGTCTGTAAAATGTCAGCAGCTTCACCTCGAAGAGATACTGCGAGATGGAATGCCTTCGAAGTATCGTTCCAACCATTCGCAGAAGCAATAATTTCAAACTGCGTTTGATAAATGCGCCAGGAAGACTTTCCATCAAAAGTGGCCACTTTGATGTTGGAACGTGGTGCTAAAACTGCAGTGGAAACCTCCTCCCAGTTCGGTGATGCAGCTGCCACAGTACCGCGAATTTCCAGTTTTCGAAGTTTCTCTTCCATAGCGTCAATAAACTTTCCCTGCTCTTTTTTCAGGGTGGAAACTTCTTCTTTCATTTCATTTCTAGCAGTCGTGATTTCTCTTTCTATGGTAGATACCTTTTCTTCCATTTCATCCCTTACAGCAATGAGAACGTCTTCTTTCACGGAATGCAGGACCGATGATGTTGTCTCCATAATTGTAAATTCTACCATTGAGGCTAGCTCGGTTTTCATCTCTTCTCTGATCTTGATTACGGCTGCTGATGTGGACTCGCACTTATCAGCCAACGCTTTCATGTCAGATGACGTTGCGTTTTGCAAAGCTTTAATATCTAATGATGTCGCTTCTTGACTGGCGGCAATTGCAGCGGCGAGTTCGGCATTAGTCGTTTCTTGACGGGCTTGTCCAGCGGCGAGTTCGGCATTTGTCGTTTCTTGACGCGCTTGACCAGCGGCGATTGTAGCGGCGGTTGATTCTTGTCCGGCTTTTATTTCAGCAGCGGTTGATTCTTGTCCAGCTTTTATTTCGGCGGCGGTGGTTTCCTGTTGGGCCTTCATTCCAACAATCATTTCCATCAACTGCTTCATTTGGTCTTCCATCATTCCTCTAGTTGTCGGCATTCAAAATTACGAGACCCCACTTCTGACACCACTGTTATGAATTTTTCCACTGAGGCAATGATGGCACAGTTTTCACGGTTTAAAAGTATTTATTCTCTCTTCAGAAAACTCACCAAAATTTAGTCACAGGCAACAGTTTAATTACTCTCAAGCTTCAACACAAGCTTCAACAAAAATAACTTCGAATTCAGCGATTATTCAAGCTCACTCCAATAGGTAAACAAAGCGATAAGCTTTCATCGAAGTCCAAAGTCAATCTGAAAACTTTCCCGTTCTCCAGTCTTTCATATACAAGCGCGTGAGACATTCTCGAAATTTCCAGCCAATTTACTGGAAAAGAAATATCTCGAAACTTCTCGATTACTTTAGGTGTTGCCACCTTTTTCTAACTTGTATAATCGCTATTAATTACTAAATAAAATAGGATAAAAATAAATTACAATAGAATTTTGAAATAATACGTCACTATTTACAATATATACAGACAATTTGTGCAACAATACAAAAATGTTTTCTTGCTCAATGATAAACAATTTCTTGAGGGAAGATTAAGATTTTTTTCCCCTCATAAAGAGCATTTTAAAGTTCTCCATACCATATTCTTTGCTGTCGACTCTACCAACATAGTGAGCAGCAAATTTTTTGTTTGAAAATTTAACAGAACTATTTAAACCTGTATTTTGATTCACCTTCCTCTCAGTCTATCTCTTGTAATTTTTAGGCTCATTTATTTACAAATATATCAATACTACTGTACTTTGTGAGAGGAACACCTGACATGGGAGCCACAAGTTTTTTTACCAGTGCAGCGAGTGTTATTTTGTTTTAGCAGAAGCTCACGAAAACATGCCCGGAAAATGCACATTTAATGTGCTTTGGCTAGAGCACACTGCATATGAAAAATGGATTGCAACATCAACAAAGTTGTTTTAAAGGCAACAGTCAAACTGCATAAAAGATTTTGATTTTAGCGCTATGGTCGAAGCAGTTGTGAAATCACACATTAAAGATATGCCTGAAAATAAATTTTTGAATATTCTTAAAAATATTATTTAGGTCCTTAAAAGTCATTGATTTTCATCCTTTAATTTTAGTGGAAACTCTGTACAAATCAACCATCAAATCTTCAAAACTTTTATTATTCTTCACTTAAATTTAAAAATATTTTAGAATCTGCACGTTATTTATACATAATCTTACTACATTAATTTGAAGTTTTTTGAAATATGACACAAAAACTTGAAAGTTCAGAGAAAGAAAGGGTTTACTCAATGAAATGCTTAAAATTTATGGATTTCTAAATTAGTTTAGTTATTTTGTTTTGTGTTTTAATATGTGTAGTTTCAAAAAATGCAATTTGATTACAGTGTATAATGTTTTTCTTACATATTTTTCTTTACAATACTTTATAAGTGTTTCTGTTTTCCCTCATGCTTTAATGTCATAATTTGGGGGAGAAGATATGGTTCATTTTACTCATACTTTATATAAATATTTTAATCAGTTCTTGGTAATATTTATTTATAAATAACTTGTCATTTACCTTGCAGTTTGAAGAGGCAGATTCCAGATATTAAAACATCACTAGATATGATAAAATTACTCAAAAGTAAAAAGGTATGGTTCAATATTTTAAAAACAAATCATGATTAATCGAATATTTTACATTTGTATTTGTGGATTTTATTTATTTCCAATATTTTTTTGTTATTTGTGCAGTATTCATCACAAATATACAAGTGCAATTCGTTTCATCCCAATTGAGCCACAAACACTAACAGAATTTATTGACTGACAAACCTAAAATTCCTGACTACTAAACTCAAGATTAGTATTTTATTGCCAAAAAAAAAATTATTTTAATAATAGTATAAGCAAATGAGAATAATAAAAAAATAATTATATAGCATAAAAAATATTGATACTAAACATCAATTTTGAAAGAAAAAGTTACAAATTTGCTTTTACTATAGTCAAACCCCTTTAACTCAAAATCTCTTATCATTAAGTTATTTGTTTGACACGAAATTTGATTAACTCCAACATTTTCAGCAGCCCAATCGACTTCGCGTTAACGGGGTTTGTCTGTATTAACATCCAGTTCCTGTAAGAGTAAGCAAAGTTTTACAATGTGGCATTTTTGTTCTGGAATCCCTAATAATCCAATTGCATTTAAAAGTTAGATTTTTCTTTTCTTTTGTATTTATCACATAAATTGATTTTAGACAGTATAAAATAGTAAAGATAACTTTTTTCTGTTTTAGGAATCTGAAGAAACAGTTGACACTCAGTTTATGCTGTGTGATGATCTCTATATAAAGGCAAAAGTACCACCTACAAATAAAGTGGGCTTGTGGCTTGGGGTATGTTTAAAGTGTGCATCTTTTTCTTGAAGTACATATGTTCTAGGGCTTGGAAAAGCTCAAAATTTTTACATGCCCTATTGACATGTCAGTCTAAATCCATACTCCAATAAAACTTTTACATGCTCAAACATCTTATTCAAATGCATAAATCATAGCTAGGTCAAATATACATTTATAACATCAGATGCATGAGACACGTCCATAGCATATAAATGTATATTTAATCATGTTAAATAATTATTTTTCTATATAACTTAGTCACAAACTAATATTATATAAAACAAAATCATAGCTACTAGATTCATCTTAGTTTGGCAATTCTAATCTATTTATGAGTGGAAAAAAAGTGCAAAATGACCACTGTATCACCCACAGATTTGCCCTCGTACTGATGTGTCGAAAAAGAATTGCTGTTAACATATCTACATTGACATTGTTTATTTCATCTTAGTTTAAATTTAAATAAAAAACAAGACACAATATTAAACATTTACATATAAAAGAGATGCTTGTGGTTTTTCAATAAAATACGAGATATTTAGATATTTATGGTTTAATATTTACATGACTGGCCAGGTATGTAAGGGAAGAAATATGTGCCCGATCCGAATTTTTAAGTGTTCCGGGCGCAATATAATCCATAGAAAATCACAGGACTCGATCCGTGAGAAAAGCTTAAATCTATAACATCGCCAGATAAATAGGGTTGGCTGTTGCAAAAAAGTTACAACGATTTGTACCAGACCCAATATTTGCATTAAGTAAATTCTAAAGACACATTTGAGACCTGCACAATGCCTTTCAGTTCCTCCACAGCTAACCCAATTCTTTTAATTTGACTAATTTGCTTCAATATTACAAAAAAAATAATGTATTCTTTAACAGAAATCCTTGTATATAAATTGCTAGTGGATATTAAATTTATTTCTTTGCTAGGCTAATGTGATGTTAGAGTACACTTTAAAAGACGCAGAGGCTCTTCTATCAAAGAACTTAAACACAGCGACAAAAAATCTTACCCAGCTAGAGGATGACTTAGACTTTCTAAGGGATCAGCTCACCACTACAGAAGTCAGTATCCTTATCAATATGGGTGGTAATACCAAAGTGTGTGTGCACACTTGTGTGAAAATGTATTTTATCCAGGCTTTAAAGCCAGAAGTGTGTGCGTTAGACCTTCCTAAGTTTGTGGGTAACCCATTTTCTATTTATCTGTACCCTTTCTCCTTAAACTAATCATAGCTCTATTAATAACATTTTTTAATGAGGAAGGTTTTTAAACGAGTTTTTCAAATCCCTAAAAAATAAGTTTTTCTTGGGGATTTTTATAGGTTAGGGACTATATATACAGATTTATGCGTGTGAAAGATAAATGTCTTGATTTGCTTTCTATATCCAGGTGTCTAAAAATCTACTATAGAACATGCTTAGTGAATTGCATATTGAACTAGACAAGCCTTTATGTACAAGGTTTAGAAAAAAAAATTACCCATTCTAAATCGTATTTATGGAGCAATGAAAATTATGTTGTTGGACAAGGCATGGCCTATAGATTTAGAGAATCGTCACCTACATGATCTTCCATGTGTGAAAGACAGGGAAACTGCCATAAACACATTGTTGAGAAAATGAGTAATTCTTTTTGATTCGCCATGTATTTATTTTTCTTTGTTAGATGGGCTTTATGGCATTACGTTCATTCATGGTTACATTTACCTTCTCATTCAAATCTCTCTTCTTTAAAATGCTTGTTCAATGCTCTATTTTTTTTTCTCTTTTTTTTTTTAATTTGAAATACAGAGTACGTCAAAGTAAATTACTTGTCTTCTCAGTAGACTGCATTCATAGCTATTTCTCAGTCTTTAGCCCAGAAGTAAAATTTGAGCAAATAAAAGAAGAATCAATCGAAAAATTCCGAAGGTTGACAGGCTTCAAATGTAATACATGTGCTGTGATGGTAGAGCTATTGGAAGAAGCTTGTTTGCTTTTAAAATCTTAAGAAGTGTATCACTACCTTTTTCGCACGTGAAGTGTGATTCCTTAAATTCTCCACCTCATTCGTCGACATAGCTTTCATTCACAAGTTTTTTGTCAGTGTTAAATATAATGATTTAAAATTGAGTAGTTTTTTTAGTACACCCTATTTTTATATTCTCATGATTGATGCAAAAAAGTATAGAAAATCATGTGAGAGTTCACTTACTTAAGTTTAGCTCCAGTTTGACCATGATTCACTTCATGAATTTACCTCTTAGATGCTACCTACTAGTAAATTCACATAAGATACCAGGAATTTACCTTTTGAAGATTTTCATTCTTTATTGATTTTTCAGGCTAATTATATGTCCTTTTGTAAAACTGCATTACTCCTGTATTTTTTACCTCTCCCCAAGAGATAGTGGTGTATTATATACTATACTTACATAAATAATTTTTAGACTGTTCATTTCTTCCCAATAACATGTTCCCAACAATAATTTAAATCCATTTTTGTATTTAACAAAAAATTTATCTTCTTTCGTACGGTCTTTTTGCTTTCAGTCATCAAGATCCGAAGCGATTATTGTTGTTGTAATCTTGAAATGTGCACTTTTCTTTCTCTCTCTCTCTCGTAGTCTACTTCCCTGTCTAAAATAAACCCATTAAAGTTTTTTTTTTTTTTTTTAAGTTATAATATTTTGAAACTTGCATTGATTTAGAGAATTGTTTCTTTCTTTGTTGGTGTGTATTTTTTTTTTATGTTAAATTATTTGAATTATACATTTTGACAGGTATTAGGTTGTGGGTGCTTTTTTGCCACAATGCTCAAGCACTTTTTAATGCCAAAATTAAAAAATATGAAATAGCTTCTTTTTTTCATTGAAAAAGTCGCAACTCGTAATCATTTTGTCATTTGCTAAAAAGAAAATTTAATGTTAGCTTTTTCGTTGAGCAAATTTTGTTCTCCAACTTGAACACTGTATTGATTTCAATTTAAGGAGTATTTGTAATATAATAATTTGCTAATGTCTGAAATTTATCAAATAATTTTTAGAAGAACCAGTTGTGTTTGTATTATGAATTGTCTGTTAATTGTATTCTTTAATTTTTGTTCTCTGTGTATGTTTGATGCCTTAATTCAGTAATTTAGATATGGCAAGAGTTTACAACTGGGATGTAAAACGAAGAACTGCAGAAAAGGAGAAATCTGCACCAACTCTTTGAAAACAATGAAGCCTTTCCTTTATTCTATAATAATGACTGTCTCACAGCATTTTGTTTTCAAAGACCTACTTATTCATACGAGACTTTGCTCTTTCTCCAATGATATTCAATTCAATCAAATTGCTCACTTTATTTCTCTCTAATACATGGTTTTGTATTTTGTTGTCAGCGACATGTTTTTACATTCTTTGAAACAAGCAGCTTGTTGAGAAAAAATTTGTTATGGCGTTTGCTCTGTTTATACATGTGCAAAATAAAATTTTCAAAGCAATAGTTTGTGCCAGCTTAATCCAATATATTTAATGTAAATATTATTTTGCTTATTGTTATTTATTTTCTTTTAAAAAAATCTAAGTTTTGAAAGAAATAAAATTCTACAATGAAAGAAATGCATCTCAATCTTTCAAACTGTGCAATACTTATTCATTATCTAGTATATAACATTAGATGATGTTATATACTAGATAACGTTTCAAAATTTATTCATTAAAAATGAACTTGAATTTATGCTCTCATATCCAAATATCATTTATTTATTCTGATTAAAGTAATTTCATTATTTAGTTATTAAAAAACATTTTGGCAACAGGAATCTCAATGCTTTTTTAATGCGATTGGATGACGGCAAGTTAGTTTATTAGTATTCTTTTAGTGACAGTTAAAGCCCCAAAATTGAATGCATTGCCATCGAACCTATCTGCCAAATTTCACCCCGCTTGGATGACAGTGAAGGGGGTAATTAAGCCTCGCAGATTTCGCCTCCATCAACTTACAAAATCGAAGTTAATATAAAGGATTTAAAAAGACAATAAATTATAAACTTTAGGATGGCAACCATCCAGGTTCTTTCCCATTAAGTATATATTGTTCGTTTACATTGATGACACAATTATTCATCTTTATTTTATTTACACTTTTCAAAGCCTAAACTTTTCCAAACTTGAATGCTACCTTTACGAACTAATAATCTTAAAAAGCTACTAAAACCAAGCTTGCTCATCATTCAACTTTTATTTTCTTCATTTCTAGTTTCGAAATTGTTTTCTGTTCCCAGGATAGAAATCAGTTAAAATGTAAAAAAAGAGGAAAACATTCCCAGCATTACTTTAAACTGCAAAAAAAAATAGAAATAATAATAACTGAATAAGAATAGATTTGAATATTAATGTGTGTACAGTACTGTGGTATAGCCAAAAAATTCTTCTGAGGGTATGCAAATTTAGTCTAATAAAGCCTTACTTCACTAAAAATAATAAATTGTAGAAAAAGTGGAAAGCCTCGTAAACGCAAAGATTTTCATCCCTGTGTTCCATTTATTTCTTGGTTATTTTCTTTCCTCAAGCTCCAAAACTATCATTTGGACATTTTCACCTATATAATTTCAGGGAATAAGGAAAGAATAGCATTAAAAACCCAAACATTCAACTTGAGAACTAAATATCAGACTGCATAAATTTGAGAAATGCAATTTACCTTTAAATATTGCGACCAGTGGCGGCTCGGGCACTACAGCCAGGCTGCATCTAAATTTATTAGATCCTAGCTAAAATTATATATTTTACAATTTTCTAAAATGAAAATCCAATTTCTACGGTAAGTGTAAAAAAAATCCGATAAACAGCAAACTTCTTGCCTCAATTCAGGAGGGAAAGAAACATTTCCAATCAAGGTCCCTCTGAACTGCAGCCATGTGTTCCTGAAACACATTTCGGCTGCGACGTTGCCATGGTAACCAATGGAATCCAATAGTGCCTTCCTTCCACGTAATCTGTAGCGAGGCAGCCAGATCAGCGAATATCCGATTTCGGCTGTTTGGCGCAGTATGGCCCATGGTGTTACCCTTGCGCCATAAAATCCAACCAACCGACTTCGGCTGTTCTTGAGAATTTCTACTTTAAAATAATCTCTAGATGGTAAGATAATGGTATCATCTGAAGGCTAGAGTTATTTTATTAGTTTGAAGTACTATTTTGTTCTGAAAATAAATGTGAATATCTTCTCATTATCTAAAAATTCGTGTTTTTGGCACTTAAAAGTTCATTTAAACAATAACTGAAGTTTGATATAAATTTTTCGAAAAATGGTTTGGACTATTAACTATTCGATGTTTTGAGCCTCAGTTTAATTGATTAGAAAAGAAAATGAATTTTGTTAATTTTTAAATGCAAAAGTTTTTCGAAAAATGTATACATAGGGTAATAAAAGTATAGGATTCGGTCAAAAAAAAATTGCGTGTTTTTTTTTTTTTTTTTTTTTTATCATTTCTCCACGTTTGGAACATCCCGATTTCATAAGTAATCTAGAAAAAATGTGTTTGTAGTTAGCATAATTCCCGAACAAATTGACCTACGATGTTCAAATTTGGTGTGCGGGTAGGGAGTGGCCACGATACCTACCATTAATGTTTTCGTCAAAAGCGCGCTAAGGTAGCTGCCATTGAAAAAATCATGTTTCTCAGTAATTGCTAAAAACCAGCTACGATTTTGATCAAAATCGCTGTGGTAATGCCTCTTAAAGTGTTCTAAACACCCCCACCTCCGAAATTTCCGTAAAAATGCATTATTGGCGTAAAAAGTTGAAAAACGAATTCCTTAAACAGAGTCTCTTTGCTTGAACACAGCCTCATCAACGATCGTTTTTTCTCCTCTTCTAAGTTTCACTTATAAGAATGGACTAGAAATAACAATTTCCAACCACAATTTCTTTTTCTGGCCACAAAACTAGAGTAATCACTGTTCAAAAATATGCTAATTATAAGGAATTAAATGTTAATTAGTCAAGGGGTACGTATATCCTACATTTTTTTTAAATTCTGGGTTTAAAAATCCAATTCTTTTTTACAATTGTTAGAGGGTATATGTGTAAAATCACTTCATAAAAAAATTCAAATTTCGGCAATAGTTAATTGAGTTGTAATTAACTAATTAGTACCTTTTTCAAACAATATTTCAAATTCTAATTTACTTAAGAAAAGCAATTTCACTTGGAAATAATTCGAAATATTCTTTACGTTTTGAAACTCAATTAAGTTTCTAACATAAAATGTTTTTTTTTTTTTTTTTGCTATTTATTTTGTGTGAAAACATGAAAAAAAATCCAATAAAATCCAAGTGATTTTACACATATACCCTCTTAACAATTGTAAAAAGAATTGGATTTTTAAACCCAGAATTTAAAAAAAAAAATGTAGTTTATACGTACCCCTTCACTAATAAACATTTAATTTCTTATAATTAGCATATTTTTGAATAGTGATTACTCGTTTTATGCGGCCAAAAAAAGAAATCGTGGTTGGAAATTTTTATTTTCAATGAACTCGTTAAGTTTTAAAAATCTCTAAAAAATCAATTTTGTATCATTGATTTAAAAAAAAACATCCAACATTATGTAGATTACTACGATAGAAAAAAATTTATAATTGAATATTTTGTTAAATTATCTGCTGGAATAAGCACAACAGAATCAAAATACAGTTCGTCAGAAAACAGGTTTAAAGTTTTCAGAAGCTTAGTACCCAACTATAATTATTTGCAACTTAAAAAATATTAAAGATATTTTTAAAAGTTCAGTATCGTTTGAAAGCAAAAGAAAGAATCTGAGAATATAATGTTACAATAACAAAAAAAAAATCCAATATTCTGATCGATTTTCGTGAATTGTGTAATACGTATACTTTAATTATTATTTTTTTTTCCATTTAAACATCATTACTAAATATGTACTTTAAAGTGCAAAAAAATCAAATTTTTAAAGAATTCAAGTGCGATTCAACACGATGGGGAAAATTATGTTATTGGGGAAGTGTTCAATTTCGAGCCGCCACTGATTGCGACATGTGATCGAAAGATAAAGCAGCAAATTGCTGATATTTAAGTGGAGTGGGGGGATGCCATTTGGAGATGGGGCTTATCCATTCTAGGATAACTGGAAAGGTTAGAAACTATCAACAAAAATGGTCCCGTCTCTCAGATTTCTACAAAAAGTATTTTTTACTGCAAAGGTTTCCATGCAATTTCATCATAGAGTTATTGTACTATGTAAATATACATCTTCAAAAAGAAGCTAACAAGCTAATCCGTGTTAACTTGGGAATTTTTTTTTTTTCCCCTCCGGATCTCAACAGTCAATTCAAGAGTTTCTCCGAGGACCTTAGTTTCTCACCAGTAGCTACCATTTAAAAAAAAAAAAAAAAACTGAAGCCAGCAGGAACAAAGTTGTTTTCTTAAGGAGAAAAAAAGCAATTTAAACTTGAATTCAATGAAAATCCAAGTATTATTTAACCAACAAAAAAGGACTGAAAATTAAGTATATTATACCCATTGTCGTAGATTGTTTTCAACTCATTCACTTTTAACATATTAAAAGAAACAATCGTTTTTGAGAGTTTCTAGAGTCTAATACACAAGTTCAATTTCATATAAAAATATCCAATTCGAAGATTTCATAATTGAAAACATTCTTTCAAAACAAGGAATAACTTGAAAATTTGAGGAAAAAAAAAAAAAAATGCACACTGAATTAAACTTTATTCATAACTGTCTATACCCAAAAACACATGAATTAAGAATTTAGCTGAACAACAATTGCCACAGAAAGCTGGAAAGGTCAAAAGTCAATTTTTAGTTTCCTCCACGAAGACGAAGCACCAAGTGCAAAGTTGATTCTTTCTGGATGTTGTAGTCAGACAGGGTTCTGCCATCTTCCAACTGTTTTCCTGCAAAGATCAGACGTTGTTGATCGGGTGGGATACCTTCCTTGTCCTGGATTTTAGACTTCACGTTTTCAATGGAATCACTCGGTTCAACTTCCAGAGTTATGGTTTTCCCTACAACAAATTTTAGAAAAACTTTTAGAGAACTAAAAAGTTTACATATGTGCAGCATAGTCAGAATTTTTACAGATAAATAAAGTTGCTAACAATTTTGAATTCTTTGTTTCAATTTTCCTTAGAAAAATAAAAAACATTTACCTATTGCAATATTTATTAAAAATTCCCATATTTCACCAATTAAAAATTAAATTATTCAATCCATCTTATCCCCCCCGTTTTAAATCCTTTATATTACTTCCTTTTATTCCAATTTTGTGTGTATGTTTGTCGATGGCAGGGCAAATCTACGAAGGCTTAACTAAACTCCCTTGCCTTGATCCAATCAGGCTAAAACTTGGCAGATTGTCATCGACATCAAACCTATCAAATTTTGGGGCTATTACTTTCACTAAAAGGTCGCTTTTACGGAATACTAATAAACCAACTTGCCGTCATTCAATCGCACTAAAATAGCATTTCACTGATCATTGAAGAAACTTTCCTGTAGCCAAATTTTTAAAATAAATAAAATTGTTGTAATCAGAATAAATAAAAGATATGGATGCGAGTGCATAAATTCACATTCATTTTTAATTATTAAAGTTTGAAACATAGTGTGTCACATATTTTTCCAATAGAGATGTTTTTAGTACATTAAAATTAGATGCAAACACCAAGCACAAGCTGCTAACAGAAACAGCGCTGTGTTAATGAATAAATTTTGGCAATGTATATAAAGGATTTATATTAAAATCTTCTGTTTTTATGAGTTACATTTATTACTTCTTTAAACTGCTTATAACTTTTTTAATATACCACTATCAACATAAATGTTGCATTGAACATTAAAAAAAATCTCATCCTTAAATCACAGCTATTCTATACCTGTTGGAATATTGTCATTTACTTATAATATCTTCAACTTCCCAAAAGTCAAATTTAGAAAAAGAAATCATTTAGTTACCACATTAATTCTAGAAAGCTTGTCTGAAAAATTAGTCCTCATAAAAATCTGAAATTTCTCCTTAAAATACAAAAATTTTCATACCAGTTAGGGTTTTCACAAATATCTGCATCCCTCCTCTAAGTCTGAGTACCAAGTGAAGCGTCGATTCTTTCTGAATATTGTAGTCGGACAAAGTCCTACCATCTTCTAACTGCTTGCCAGCAAAGATAAGTCTCTGCTGATCTGGTGGGATCCCTTCCTTGTCTTGAATCTTGGCTTTTACATTTTCAATAGTATCACTGGCTTCAACTTCCAACGTAATAGTCTTCCCTATGGAATGAATAAATTGTAAAAAATTAAAATACTTACAACTCCAAATACTCAAGAGTAGTTAGTCACCAAGTCATAATTTACCATGATGATTTCAGGTTAGCAGTTGCTAGCATCTTAGACAGGGAGACTGTCACGCATTTTATGTAATATAGCCCTTGAAAAAGTTACCAAGAGATTCAGAGATCAACACTAGAGGCACTATTCTGCAGAAATCTATACAATTACTAGCTTTTGCAGATGACATTGACATAGTTGGGCAAACAAAGCAGGATGTGGTGGAAACGTTTACTGCCCTTGAGAATACGGCCAAAATATGGGTAAAAAAGAAAAATATGGTGGCAAGCTCTAGAGTACATGATGTAGTCGCTCATGATTAGAAATTATACTTTTGATGGAGTTATCCAGTTTAAGTACTTGGACACACTTATTACTAATAAAAATGACAATTGATAAAACAGAAAGGCTACTTATTTTTGAAAGAAAGATCTTTTAGTCAATTCTTGAAACAGTCAAAAGAAAATAATGTATGGAGAAGTCTGCATAACTATGAAATATACAATAAGTAGACAACCCAACAGTGAGAGTTATCAAGTCCTACAGGATCAGATGGCTGGGGTACGTTTTTCGACGTGCAGATTTGGATTCAGTTAAAAAATTGATTCTTTCAAAGATAAGGCACAAGGAGAAGAGGGAGGTGGTTGGACAGTGATTGTAGAGGAAGATTTGAAGGTGTTAGGGGAGAAATCTAGCACAAGTCGTCCTGTCTATACTAAACTTCAACTTAACTAGACATCACTTAGACGGTAGATCGTGACAGTGCTAATAGGTATTTAATCCATTTTGGCAGCGTGAAAGCATAATGTTCGCCAAACCCCAACCCTATAGAGAACAAAAGGCTATAAGGTTTGGCGAGAATTATGTCTTCACTCCGCCAAAATGGATTAAATACCTATGAGCACTGTCACGATCTACCGTCTAAGTGATGTCTAGTTAAGTTGAAGTTTAGTATAGAGGAAGCATATTGAGAAAGCCTTAGGCGGCAGAATGAAGAAGTTGCTACCATAATTGTTCACAATGTAAAGATAAAGGCAGAGATAAATTTAAGTTTTAAGATACAATCAAATACAAGAAGTACGAAGAAATACTTAAATAAAAGAATATAAAGTTTTAGTGAAGTGATTACTAATTATTGGTCTATATCAATTTTTTGCAAGCTAGTAGTATGTTTATAATAGTTAATATCAAAATATTGACTTGCCTGTCAGAGTTTTTACAAAGATCTGCATGCCACCTCTCAATCTCAGCACCAAATGCAGAGTAGATTCTTTCTGGATATTGTAATCCGACAAAGTTCGTCCATCCTCTAACTGTTTACCAGCAAAAATGAGACGCTGCTGATCTGGAGGAATGCCTTCCTTATCTTGAATCTTAGCCTTAACATTTTCGATAGTGTCACTAGCCTCAACTTCTAATGTGATGGTCTTTCCAGTAAGAGTCTTCACAAAGATCTGCATGCCTCCTCTTAATCTCAGTACCAGATGAAGAGTAGATTCTTTCTGGATGTTGTAGTCAGAAAGGGTACGACCATCTTCTAGCTGTTTGCCAGCAAAGATCAATCGCTGTTGGTCAGGAGGAATACCTTCTTTGTCTTGGATTTTAGCTTTCACGTTTTCAATTGTGTCACTTGCTTCAACTTCAAGCGTGATGGTCTTTCCAGTAAGAGTCTTTACAAAAATCTGCATACCGCCTCTCAATCTCAGCACAAGGTGAAGAGTAGATTCTTTCTGAATGTTATAATCTGAAAGCGTACGGCCATCTTCTAGCTGTTTACCAGCAAAAATGAGACGCTGCTGATCTGGAGGAATTCCTTCTTTGTCCTGAATCTTAGCTTTAACATTTTCGATTGTATCACTAGCCTCAACTTCCAAAGTGATGGTTTTTCCAGTCAAGGTCTTCACAAATATCTGCATACCACCTCTCAATCGTAAGACAAGATGCAAGGTAGACTCCTTTTGGATATTATAGTCCGACAATGTGCGTCCATCTTCTAACTGCTTGCCAGCAAATATCAACCTCTGTTGATCAGGAGGAATACCTTCTTTATCTTGGATTTTTGCCTTGACATTTTCAATTGTATCACTGGCTTCAACCTCTAGTGTGATGGTTTTTCCAGTTAAGGTCTTGACAAAGATCTGCATGCCTCCTCTAAGTCGCAATACCAGATGTAAAGTAGATTCCTTCTGAATGTTGTAATCAGAAAGGGTACGACCATCTTCCAACTGCTTCCCTGCAAAAATCAAACGCTGTTGATCAGGTGGAATACCTTCTTTGTCTTGAATCTTTGCCTTCACATTTTCAATCGAGTCGCTTGGTTCAACTTCAAGAGTAATGGTCTTTCCTGTAAGAGTCTTGACGAATATTTGCATGCCTCCTCGCAGTCTCAATACAAGATGAAGTGTCGATTCTTTTTGAATATTATAATCAGATAAAGTACGTCCATCTTCCAGTTGCTTGCCAGCAAATATCAATCTTTGCTGGTCTGGGGGAATTCCTTCTTTATCTTGAATTTTAGCTTTCACATTCTCGATGGTATCGCTAGCCTCCACTTCCAATGTGATGGTTTTTCCAGTAAGGGTCTTCACAAATATCTGCATTCCTCCTCTCAATCTTAGCACTAGATGAAGAGTTGATTCTTTTTGGATGTTGTAATCAGAAAGGGTACGACCATCTTCCAACTGCTTACCAGCAAAAATAAGACGCTGTTGATCTGGAGGAATTCCTTCTTTGTCCTGGATTTTAGCTTTGACATTATCGATAGTGTCACTAGCTTCCACTTCAAGAGTAATGGTCTTGCCAGTTAAGGTCTTCACAAATATCTGCATTCCACCTCTCAGTCTCAAAACCAAATGAAGGGTAGATTCCTTCTGGATGTTGTAGTCGGACAGGGTTCTGCCATCTTCCAATTGCTTACCCGCAAAAATCAATCTCTGCTGATCAGGAGGTATTCCTTCCTTATCTTGGATTTTAGCTTTCACATTTTCAATGGTATCACTGGCCTCAACCTCTAAGGTGATGGTCTTGCCTGTTAATGTTTTCACGAAGATCTGCATCGTTCACTGGGGAAAAATATTTTAATTTGAAAATAAGTATTGTTGAAAGCCAAATACTAGCAAAGCATTAAGGAACTCTAAAACTTATCTATAACAATTAGTAACTTTTTAACTAACATTTTACATTTATAATATTTAAAAAAGTAGCAGTAACTACTGTATGTTCATTAGTCAGAATGACAACATATAAAGTTAATGTGTTACAACAGATTTACACGCTACACTACCAGTGGCAAGAACGTCAGCCAGCGTGTTAATCGGTAAGCCACTGTCATACGTTGATCAGACAGGGTTCATACTCATTTACAGAAAAAAATTCCACATAATATCCCAAGTCACGTTTTCCCATCGCAGAGTTAATTGTTCTTAGCCAAATATAGTCAAACCTCGATTATAAAAAATTCTTCTGATAACTCGAAAAAAGTATTTTTTTCTTCAAGAATAACTTTCTGCAAGTCTGTTATTAAATAATTCAGTAACTTCCAATTCCTCGAGTTAGAATAAGCAAATGCCCTGAAGAGTAGAATTTTTTCTATGAACAAAAAATATAATTAATTTCAAAAAAATTGCTGTGAAATGAGCTGGTGTCAGTGTAAATTTAGAAGGCAATCCTTGGTCAACTAGTTTTGTAATGACACCTACCCCTATATCAAACAGCAAGTTCAGGAACTAACAGTAAAATCTTGTCAATGCGAGTTTGAATCAGAAGCAGCAATTGTTAGAAACAAAGCAAAAAAATTTAAATGAAATTGACGATATATAAAAAAAATTGCGGCCCAGTGTGCAATTGCCAACAGCACTCTATCAACAATTTTAAAAAATTTAGAAAAGATTGAAGCAGCTTTTGCTGCAAATCAATTTGACCCTGCAAGGAAATAGATTGGTTGCCAGAAACGAATCGGAATTAATTGCACATCCATATAGCTAGTAGTTTAAATCTGCATTGGACGAAAAAGTTTAGTCTGTTAACATGAAAAATTTGAGCGTCCCCACAGTGGTAGAAGTAGTGAAAAAAAAGTGGGGGAGGGGACGCCCAAAATTTGTTGATAAGTGCCTCCCCCCCCCACAAGGATAAATTTTATAATTTCGTAACTTGTAATAAAAATATTAAGTAGTAAAAAAATATAATTTATACTTCCTAACATTAAACGAGGGTTCAAAACTCATTGTTATTTTAATGAATATTCAGCGACTTAGTTGTTTTACTTTAAAGAAATAAAGATAAGTAATAATGCAATGTTATTTTCATAACTGTTTAATTTAGGTTTAAATAATACTCATAAATGGGAATACTTTTATGAAATTAAATTGATAGAGAATTCTAAAAAGTGTTTTTTTTTAAAAAATAGCTAGTCTTTTTATGAAACAAGAATGGAAATGCAACTTAAAAGAAAGTTCCTCCAAAGTTAAAAGTTGATCAAATGTAACTGCATTCATTAGTAAAAATACTTATATCTTTATACAAAGTAGTACAATACAATTTTATGATATATGTACACCATAAATAGTTCTAAAGTTTTCAAATGTAAAAATAAATCAATTTTACTCAGTGTCACTACATTTAAATGTTAATGTCATTTTTCATTAGTAGTTATTAAGTGGATTGAGTGCTTTTAAAAGTGGGGGGATGGTTGGTTGGTTGTTTTCAGATTATCTGGCGCCGTCAGCAACACGAGGGCTATAATGCGCCGAAACATTCGTCATTAGACAAGCCAACATACATTTACAAACATCCATGCCTAAGACGGGACTCGAACCCGCAACCTCGCCGTCTAGAAGCTAGCACGCTAACCACTATACCGTTTGGTCGGCAGTGGGGGGATGGATTTCAGTGGTTTTAGAAGCAAGGGGACGCATGGGCATTTTCTTGAAAAGTAGAGGGATGAGTCAGCCCGCGTCTACACACACTTCTAGAACTGCGTCCCCATCGACCTCATGTTAACTAGCATAAATTTAAATTAAAGTATATTCTCATGTATATCAAAGAGAATGACTGCGGAAAGTTTCATTACAAACAGAGTAGTCAGATGCAAAATTTTTTGGTTTGACATCGAATGACCATTATACATAATTAGCGACATTATTTTTCTTAACACTTTATTTGATATTTCATTATTCTTCTGATTAAAACTGTTTAGTGTAAATCAATTTTTGTATTTAAAACTTTTAAGTTAGAATAACTCAATTTTAAGAGCCACACTAGGCCATTTTCAATACTTAATACGACTATTCATAATTAAAAAGTGGCCAGATCAGAATATTACAAGTGTGTATCATTAAACAACCGATTAATTGCACTGTTAAAGTAAATATTTTCAATATGCTCTTTATTAAAGTTCAGAAATTTCGGCTAAAAAAGATGAATTCTGAGTTTCAACTAGACTGCACTAGGTGATACGCCAGTAATTGACCACATGCCAGTAGTTGACCAAAATGACACAAAAAGGAAGTAAACAAGAATTGTTGTGATGGTATTCTAATTTTTATTGGTTAAAATATATCCAATAACTAATGAAAGCCCATGCCAAAAGTTATAGGGGTAAACAAGCTTCCAATTGGATGATAAAAATTAACAAACACAAAGGTATGTCACAGGGTCTCATATGAGTGACTGACACTATTAGTGAAGGGTGGTTTAGCTTCTCTTTGATTTTTTAGCATCAGCATGAATAATTCCTAAATGGTTTAATACAAATAATGTATGTAGATCATTTATGTTTGTTTTATATTAATATACAAGTAGTTTTTCTTTAAACTAATAAACAAATTATGAAAAACAGATGGTCAATTACTGATCAGGCTAAGTGTTATATTTTTAGTAATTGACCAAAATGGTCAACTACTAAATTTTTATTTACTTGCATATCTTCTGGGAAAAAACAAAGTGATAACAAAGGTTTATGCTTTTATTACAATCTTCACTTACTATTTGTCCCGAAAAATTGATTTTTTCAGTAATTGACCATTGTAGTTAATTGGTGTCGATAAGGGTGTTAAGTATTAGTTTTTCAACTTTAGAATACAAAAGTAAGTCATTTTTAAACTCTAAGATGGATTTTCTTATTGCATGTCTACATTAGATCATTTTTAAATATACTAGGCTTACTTTCTTAACATAATTTTTTTTTAAAAAGTCAAGAAATGGTCAAAAGTCAATTTTAAGTATACTTCCACTCTACCCTACACAAATATTATGTAGGTTACTTACAATTTTTATTTAAACTAACACTCTGGTACATAAAATATCTGTCAGAATTATATAAATTGTTTTATTTCTTGAAAAATTCAAAAAATCCGATCAAATGGTCTGTTGATAGAAAAGAATTGGTCAAAGATAAGCCGGAAAATTTACAGATCACTAACACCCTTGTAAATATCAAAATTACTTTTCACACCTTAAATGAATAAGATATATATTTAGTAATATTTTTTAATATGAACAGGAAAAAATTAAAGTAGAAAATTAACTTAAATATTGATAAGAAATTGAGTTAAATAAATCATTAAGGAAGTTTTTTTTATAGGTTTAAGCATATACCTAGGCTATAAGAATTCTGAAATCATTAAAATTAAACACTCATGGAAGGGAAGAAATCCTTTCTCAAGTACACCGAAGAGGTCTTGAAATCTACGCTTTTTCAAGAGAAAATATTGGGAAAATAAGAGAAACTGCCAGAAAATACAACATTCCTCATTCTACGTTGATTAATAAGCTAAAAGGGAAACCCCAGAATTTAGAAAAATGGGCCCTCAACAATTCTTACACCCTCAGAAGAAACTCTTCTATGTAATTGGATAAATGCCAATGCAAGAAAATGATTTCCATTAGAAAAACGGATGATTTTGAAACTATTCAAGAAATAATATCCTCTACATTCGATTCTTTTCATCTAAATTTATTCAGAATTGAAAGTATAGGATTAGATAATCTTTTCTATATTATTTTGATTTTCTTGTTTTAATTTTTTGAATAAAATACGCATAATTACCTACCAGTAAAACTAACTTTGATAACTAAAGTTTATAAAACCATCATACTATATTTTACACTGATGTTCCTGTATTTTCATGGATTAAAATTGATTATATTTATTTTTACTTTCTTTTTTTAGTTCATTTAATAGTTAATTTATGAATATTAGAGCATTTTATAACAGAATTTAACAATTAACTTTTGGTTTTATTCTGGAAATGGAAGTGGTCAATTACTAGCATGGCTGTGGTCAATTACTAGCATGGCTGTGGTCAATTACTGGCAAAATTGCTTTTGGTAAGAAATTCTGATGATATTTTAAATTGTAAAAAGGACTGGAACACCATGTTAATTTATTATTGAGCTTCATTAATCAATTGATATTTTGGGAAATTTTCATAACATTCCGTTAATAATTTTTTAAGAAAAAAAATTAAATGTGTAGAAACTTGCACTAACTGGTCAATTACTGGTAGGTTCACCCTAGGTATATCATGATCTGCTGCGTCACAAAAGAATTGCATTCGTAGTCTTGGATGCGCCATATTGCTTAATTATAGAAAGAAAATTATACTCCCGAGAGGTTTTAAAAAAAACTGAACAATTACTCCACGTAAAAATACAGCTAGTCACGAATACAATCCGAAATCCCATGTAATGATTAAAAACAAAGCAATAGTACTTTCGTTGACTTAAAATTGGGAGTTGACAAGTTCATACGTTATTTTCGTTTAGATTGATTCAAAAGTACAATTCATCGAACATTTGCAAACAATACCCACAAAATTGTAACATTAGTTTTGACAATATATTACCTCGGAAGCAGATAAGAAATTTTCTTTCAAAAGTTCAACCTTTCAAATTCAAGTATCAAGATGGCGAATTCACTATTTTCGAATTTTTATATAGCTTGAGCTTCCTGTTCTTCTGCTCCTTGTCTCGTGATGATGACGTCACCGAGATTACGCGCCTCCTGCTGAGTACAGACAACTCAAAAAACAAAACCGAAAGTAATAAACTTCTTATGCTGACGTCATAGTAAACTAATCCCAAAAAATAAAATGTATGAAAGGAATGGCTAATGAAATGTGAAAATTTAAATATGTTCTGAAAGTTTACTTTGTGATTAGTTACAATACTACTACAAGGGTTTTCTTTCTATGGTTCAAAGTAATATTGTGGCATTTCAACAATCATTTTAGATTATAGGCTTCAAAATATACTTTTTTAAAAATTACAACCGTTTTTAGCTTTTATACTACAAGTAAAGAGGTGGCAGTGCTAGAAGCGTGGGAAGACTCGGGGTGACGCGTCCCTCCCGCCACTTTTCAGGAAAATACCCATGCATTCCCCCCCCCCCTCTCCCCAGTTACATTAACATTTAAATGTAGTGAGACTGAAAAAAGTGACTTAAAGTGTTATCAGACGTATAGTACAGATGGTTGAATAAAGACAACATTTCCACACCTTGGGGTCCGCACACTCCGCATCCACACGAAATCGAAAAGTTTTCAAAAAATTTCAATTAAATTTGAAGTGTAAATATGACTTTATTTTGGAGCCAGTCAGATGTCAATTACTAGGATCATTGTATGTCTAAGCTCTCGCGACAAAATTAGACACTTGAAATTTCTTATTAGGACATTTTATACTATGTCTAGTGCTGGCTAAGTTTGAGTGAGATCGCAAAGGGAAAAAAATTTACCACATTCATAAGCGTAACTAGAGTTGATGAATGGAGGGGGGGGTGTTAATTTCGAACAATAAAAATTCGCAACTCCAATGAAAAAAAAAAATTGGGAGGGGAAGGGGAAAAAAGAGAAAAGTTCATCTTTATTGAAAAGTTCAAATCATTTTCCAAACCTACGGGATAAGGAAAACTTTCTTAAAAAAAAAAAAAAAAAAAAGGTGGAGCAGTAGGAAAATATTCTTAAACACATGGACATCGAAAGGGTCTGATATAATTGTAAAATACATGAATGCAATATTTTCGGAGAAACTTTTCCAGGCGCAGCAAACAAGATAGGATCAGTGGCGGTTCCCTCGAAATATTTCAAACATACACTGCAAAAAAAATAATCATTAAAGAAACTTCCATAAACATTTAAATATTTTTTTTTTTTCTAAATAGATGTGTCTATTAATGTTTATATCTATATATTTAATAGGCAATACGTTTTTTGGGGTTAGTCCGTCCGCCTAAACTGCTCAACCAATTTCAATGATCAAGGTGTCATTTTAAAGGAAATAAGCTGTAGATTTGCCAAAACGTGCCAAAATAATTTTTTATTAACACTTTATTAATTAGTTAAATTTCAATGTTTTTCATCATTAAGCTACTACAAATCCTCAATGATTTTGAATATATGATTGGCAACATCCTTACGTATGTAATCAACAAACCGACTGCTCGGGGGTTCAACCAACCAACCAACCGTTGCTAATTTTAAAGCTATCCTTATATGTAAACAACAAACCCATTGCTAATTTTAAAGCTCTTTTTAAACTCTTCGTTTCAAAGTTAATTTTTTCTGTTTTTCTGAAGCATTTTTGTGTTAGAGTAATTATTATTTTGAAGTATTTCTATCCAGAAAATGCCTCGCGTTGGACGTCGTTCGCCCTTACGTATGTAAACAACAAACCCGTTGCTAATTTTAAAGCTATCTTTACTTATGTAAACAACAAACCCGTTGCTAATTTTAAAGCTATCTTTACGTATGTAAACAACAAACCCGTTTTGCAAGTCAATCGCAAATCGCGCCAAGCGGACAGGAATACGGAAACTCTCCCGACGTCGTTTTCTAACGGGGCGACTTATCAGAATAAATAAAAGATATTGGGACTTCAATGTAAGGGCATAGTTAATGAAGTTTTAAGTCAGAATGTTGGGCGACAATATATTTAACTTTCTATTATGAAACTTGCAATTTGGGTGTTTTCTCTATTAGGCCTTACATTAAATTTATAAAAATTTGGTTACATTTTTTATGGCTGGCAAACCTATTCGAGCGCAGCAAGATGTTTTAACCACAAATTCGAGCGGCAACGCCGCTCAATCCGAGCGCAGCGAGGCGTTTGGGGGTTGGCGAGCGTTAGCGAGCAGGGGGCGAAGCCCCCTAGTTGCATTATTTTTTTTATATAGATAATGATACCAACATCGTCCGCGTATGTAAATCTGCGGATAGAATTGATATTTTTTCTTCTCCATTAACTATGATATGTGTGGAATCTTTCTCAATCTGAACAGAACAGTAATTTCTCCACGATTTTAATTTTTCCGTCTTTTACAAAACAAAAACAGTGTTTCACTTTGAGTTTTGCGTTTTCTACCTGCACTCATTTTAATTGTTTTCATTTACCCATATATTAATATAAGTTAATGAAAGTATTTTTTATGTCCCAAAAAAAAAAAAATCGATTTTTATTGCATTTCTACACATGTTAAACATCCCGACTGAAAAAAATGTGGTATAGAAAAATGTTTGCCCGTGTATCCGTGTATGTGCGTAGTATACATAACTCCCGAACGATTCGACCAACGATGTTCAAATTTGGAGTACAGGTCAGTGGGTGCCATGGAACCTGTCATTAAAGTTTTCCTAAGCAATAAAAACTCATTCCAACAAAATCTTGTCGTTTTCATTAATTTTTTTACTCATCTTCATTTAAATCATATTCTCCGATATCCTAAACATTAGCTCTCACATTTTTTGAAGTAGGTGTTATAGATTTTAAATAAACAAAAAATTATTAAGTTAAGATGGACAAATGCATAGAAGAGAATTTTGTCGATTTGAACATGTAGATAATTGAAACTATGTAAAGATTTTCTTAGCCTTTTTTTTTTATTGCTGGAATACCAATAGCTACAAAAGGATAGAAGAGGTATCGTGTTCCGTCGTAATATTTTGCACTCTCCACTTTCAATAGAGTAGACATGACGGCAATAGTGAACAATAGTCCCCTCTCAGTTGTCTTGATGCCTGGATCCATGTTCCTGCTCAGTACACCCCTTGTTTAGCTTTTGTGCGAAAATATTAGTTCAATTTGATAGCTGGAATGCTTTCTGGAAGATCTTCTCTGCCCAGAATAAACTGTCCCCCATTTATATATCGAATGAGAGAAAACACGGAGCCATCACAAACCATACCAACTGCTATTGTAGATTCGTGAAACGAATCCTGTCTTTAAAAAAAAAAAAAATTTTAAATAAGAATTCCTTTTCTCTAAAAGGTATAAGTAAAAATAATATATTTCGGTGGAAAAGAATTTAATTTAATTAAAAAAATATATATGCAAGAGTTTTTTAAAGTTAGACTTAAATGTTTAATATTAAATATAAAGTTGCCCATAAATATACGGTATGTTGACAAAAAGCTGGGATATTAAGATCCGCGGAGCACTTTGCTAACTTTCTTCAAAATTGTTTCTTCCGATAAATGAGTATAAATAATGATCTTCAAATACATTGTTAATTCTAAGAAATACATTTGGTTGGTTTGTAAGCTCACCGACCTATTTTTATCCACAATGACAGTTATCATCAGGCCGGGACCTACAGTTTAACTTGGATTCCGAACCACAACAAACATCCAAGTCTAATCCAGGATTCGAACCCAGCACCTTTGACATGCAAGGCCAGAGAGCTAACCACACGGCCATTATAGGTAGGCACTAAGAAATAGAAAAACATGAAGTTCGGTTATTTCAACTACATTGATTTCAACTTATGTTTTATTTACCAGAATGTGCGAAAATGTCAATAACAAATGTTTCATAAAATTAAAGTGTTCGCTATCCTATTTAGATAAAATGTTTTGTTCAAAATGTGTAAAATATTTCATTACATAGCCGTTAAAACTAGGGGTGTAAAACATCGCATAACTTTCAATTACAAGTAATAATGATCACTGCATTTAAATTTGCCAGAGATTGCATTTAGCCGATAAAAAAAATACATATTAAATGTTTTTCATAGTTTTAAACTTGAAATTATATTTTTGAAGGAAACAAAAGTTTTTTCTTTATTCATTTAAAGAAAATAAAGATTTTAATGCTTCTCCTAACAATAAGATACCTTTAAGTACAGCTCTGGAATTTAAATATAATTAGCATTCCATCTGGAATGGTGCACTGCCAAGCTGGGTTGGTTGGTTGTTTTCAGATTATCTGGCGTCGTCAGCAACACGAGGGCTATAATGCGCCGAAACATTCGTCATTAGACAAGTCAACATACATTTACAAACACCCATGCCTAACACATGACTAAAACCCGCAACGACTGCCAAGCTGGGATTTTAAAAATTTAATGAGTTTTCAATGCGGCCGTAATGCAATTCCTATGAAAGAAATAATTGTGGATCATTTACTCTGTCATAGAAAGTAAGTCATGTATATCAAGAAAAGCTCCAAAATTTTAAACATAACTAGTAAACAACCTAGATGTGCACCTAACGACCAGAATGTTAAAATTTAGTTGTTTTTTTTAAATACATTTTTAAAGGTCAAATTTACAAATTATTCGCAGCATGACAAATCTTCAATTTCATTGAAAAGCTTTAATAATTAATCAGTCTGCCTCAAAAAAAAAAAAAAAAAAAAATTACGGTTTAAGTTTAGAACTTGCTCCAATTTTTTTTTTATGAATATTTAATTTTAATTATACAGTTTTCAAAATGACAAAGCATGGTCTAACATTTTAGCATGTCAAATTACTTCGGCACATAATGGTCGATTCTTTCCATACCTAAAGTACACAACAATATAAAAATACATAAACTTCGATTTCTAATGATTGTTTGCGACCGTATTGCCACCTTATTTATTTACATTTTATCAAGACAAGCCACATTTTATTCTACGCTGAAAGAAATTCTTAAAGTTTTATCCACATAAGCAATACAATTGCAGTATCCTATAAATCTAAATCAATGCATTGTATTGGCCAACTACGGTTTTTTCTCGGCTTGCGGAATACTTTTAAATTTTTCTTTTCACCATATTTCTTTCGCAATTGCTTCATATATATCGATACCAATTTAGGATGTAGCTCAAGCACTTGATTCATCGCTGACTCGTCAATTTTTCCAGAATATATATAAATAAGAATAGTTCGGAAGGTATTCGAATCTATGTCTGGTATTTCTACTTTCACATTCTTAAGATCGTCATGCACATAGCCATTCACAGCAAGAGTGTCATCTTTAAACATCGCCATTAGGGAAGGAACCCTGGCACACACAACAGACTTGTGTACATTGAACTCTGCCCCATCAGAAACGGTCACCAACACTAGATCTGTACCGATTCCACTCTGGAAGAGCTCGTACATATCATCACTGAAGCTAGTTAGGGCATCCGATATCGATGTAAGTACAGTTTTGACGCTACTTGGATTGAAACTTATATTCCATTCACAGAGCATGCGTACATACAGAGAGTTAGCATTATCTCCGTTCTTCATCCAAGTATCGTTTTTAATCTCGAATGAAAACAAGAGTGACGGAACGTTTCCTAGTTTTACGTTATTCTCAGAATCAAAATTGTTCGCATAGGTTGAGTGTGAATAGTATCTCACGATCTCATTCTTGTCGCTCACCAAAGAACCTGTAAACTTAGCCAAAAGAGAATATTTGCACTCAAAACTTGTTTCCATAGATAGTCCTATTCTAATATCTATGCCTTGTTCACCATAACGAGTCAAATATTGTAAATTCAATTTGTCTCCAGAAGGTGACACAGGAAGTAGAACATTTACTTTATTTTCGAAATCAAACAATCTAAATATGTCTAGAAAGTGGTTTGTGGTCGTGATCTTTATATTGCTACTCATGATGCATTCCTCAACGTCCCATTCAAATTTACTTAATAAGTTTACTAAGTCGTATTTCGAAGCGAATTCTTTCAATTTTGATTTGCAATCAAGATTCTCACTCAATTTAGTCAATTTTCCTGTATATATGAAATACAACACCTCTTTCACAATTTCAAGTGAGAAATCAGAAATAGTCACAAAAGGAATCGACTCTTCACTTTGGTTACACTCTATCTTATTGATCAGACTTGGAAATCTTGCTATTAATAAAGATTTGTGAACTTTCAACTCGTGTTTGCCTGCACGTATAATAACATCATAAAAAGTTTTTTCGTCGTATAATAGTTTAATATCATTTGATAGAGGAATGAAATCTTCTGCATGCTTTGTGTCTTGTCTGGGTGATATGTAGCATTGCAAAGTTAAAATATCATTAGAAAAGGGGCAACGTCGTAATTCATCGCAGGTGACAAACTCTGGAAATCCTAATGAGCATTCATTTTTAAATCTTAAATTGGAAATAATGTTTAAAAAGTGTTCGGCGCCCTTTTCCGTTTTAAGGCAAATTTCTAAATCTACAACCACTTCTCGATTACTATATCCACCACATCGTTTCAAGAAACAGGCAACGTAATTTGGGTTTTTGTACCCTCTGGGATAAAACACCAAACACCACGAGATATGTCCCATAGATTCAATTTCAAAAAGGAACTTTCTATTCCTTCGCCTTGTATTTCAATACTGGTGCTGTAATTCAGAATGTTCCATGTCAACATTAAAGGCTTTCGACGACAAGTTAACTTCGACATAGTTTAACCTAAGTTCTAACCTGACATTCGGGCATATCACAACTGGTGATCAGTCACTTTGATAATTCTGAAATATCTAGATATGCTGACTTGCAAATATTAAAGTACTGTTTTTAATTTACTTCATTGGTTGCTTCCAAACATTGACAAGCTGTGCAAAATGGTAAAGAAGTTCTTTTAACATGATTAGCAAATTGGCTGCAGTGAGACCTAATAGTCGATTCAGTGTATTTTAATATGACGCACCGTGACTAACGTTTTACATGACGCACCATGGGGCAAAACACCTACGGGTGTCGGCCTTTTTCTCTCGAAGACCAATTTGTCTGGATTGGTTGTATTCAGATTATCTGGCGCCGTCAGCAACACGAGGGCTATAATGCGCCGAAACATTCGTCATTAGACAAGCCAACATACATTTACAAACTCCCATGCCTAACACGGGACTCGAACCCGCAACCTCGTGGTCTAGAAGCCAGCACGCTAACCACTATACCGTTTGGTAGGCCAATTTGTCTGGACCTAATCAGCCTGTAACGATTGAAAATGCTGCTCATGAAAAAATGACCTGAACAAACAAAATGCTTCTACTATTATGTATTATGGGACATAATTCTTACACTCGGATACATCATTTCTCCCCTCTTCATGTGGTTAACTGGAAGCTTTTTTTTTTTTTTTTTTTTTTTTTAAAAAACCTAAATTAAAGTGTATCTTGCTGATACGTTTGGGGTAATGAGAATAGAAAATTTGTCCACATCCAACATGTATACTAGTTTGGTTGGTTGGTTAAACCCCCGAGCTGGGGGTGGAGAAGGAAGGATATGTGAACAAGCACCTGAACCGCTGAAAATACCGACTATAAATGAAAATTTGCCGACTTATTTTACTAATCTACAATAATAAAACAGAAACTGTCTGTCTGTGGGTCTATAGAAAGTGTCTTCCAATAGATGTAGATCTTTGAAATTTTCACCGAAAGTTATCATGGCCTTCTAATTGTACCTTTGATAAACAGAGTATTACAATTTTAATTAGTATTTTAATGAAGTTTTTAAAGAATATTTTGTTTTTTTACTAAGCGACTGCCAATAGGTGGACTTCCAATAAAAATGGAGTGAACATTTGTCTGAACTGTCAACAGATTTTATATTAAAAATGTATTTTAATTGAGCGCCTGAGAAGCAAAGGGGTCTAAGTGACTTTTCTTAATTTTTGAGAAAATACACTTTTAAGTTTCTTATTTATGTTAAATTTGTTTGAAAGTTATCAAATACTAACCTCTGGAATGAAGATATCCCCTCAAAAAACACTTTTGAAAAGTAAAAGAACCACCAACCTCAAAAACACAAAACACTTTCTTACAATAAAAAAATCATAAACATGATGAAAATTTTCAGCCACAAACACAGTGATATAAAAAATGGCCAACCTCTGATTACAACTCTCGGTTGTGACTCGCTTAAGAATGTAATGCTTACTTAGTTTATTTTTTAAATTTAAGTTCCGCTCCCATAAAAATTTACGCTGCTTGAGGTTGGCGCCCGTCATAGGAACATTAACAATGCTTGCGTTTAAAATAATGTATGGCTGTTTGCACGAATATTCGAGTTTACGATTTCATTTGGATAGGTAGGAAATACAACGTGGTGTAAATCTTCATGTTCATGTAACTTTCAAAATAGTATAGAGAAACTGTGCTCAAACGCTTGCATTTGAATATATTTATTAAGAATTTTTTAAGTAGGAAACTGAAGTGTTTGTGGTAAGCTTTTGTTTGGTTGATACATACATTTTGGAAAGTTTTTATTGTCTGGGGGGTTTTAAAGGTTAGCAATTAAGACGGGCGCCAACCTCAAGCAGCCTAAATTTTTATGGGAGCGGAACTTAAATTTTAAAAATAAACTAAGTAAGCATACATTCTTAAGCGAGTCACAACCGAGAGTTGTAATCAGAGGCTGGCCATTTTTTATATCACTGTGTTTGTGGCTGAAAATTTTCATCATGTTTATGATTTTTTTATTGTTAGAAAGTTTTTTGTGTTTTTGAGGTTGGTGGTTCTTATACTTTTCAAAATTGTTTTTTTGGGGGATATCATAACTTTTTTTGAAACACTGGCGACTTCTCTTTTTTGATTTTGTCCGTTTCATCGTTTTTTTATTTATCACCTATGGTACACCTGTTACCAGGGATATTCATAATTCTTCAAACCGAGTTCGACGATACCTTACATGTAATAATTATCTTTAAAATTGATAAACCGGAAGTGGTCCCTAGTAGCAATTTTACCTCGGGCGATGATCGGAATTCCATCCCCAGGTGAATAGCCCATGATTGTCGATTCACCGGAAACTCACCCTAAACTTATCTTTCCCTTGGCAACTAATCCATTTTGTCCCCGTGGCCGGCCATTGGCCGATGTCCGGAAACTGATCGAATTCGAGCAGAAGCCGACAAGAATTAGTTCGATGGCCGAGGGAAAAGGGGGAAATACGAGCACTATCCGAGGAAAATTTTGCTCTCAAGAAATATCGAAACAATGGTCGTTTTTTTGTCGAAAATATCATTTAATAAAGATTAAATAATTATAAAGATGTAAGTATCGAATATTAAAAACGACAAGTTAAAATAATGCAAAACTAAAATATTTACCCAGAGCGCGTAATTCTTATATGGTAGTATTTCCAGTGACATTTTAAGAGTACAAATCGAAGTTATAACACTACCAAATTACTCACACCAGAATTGTCTAAATTACTTAGCCTGGGATCGAACCAAGGACGGTTATCTCCGGAGTGCGTTGACATGGCCACTAGACTGTAGTTACTTGTGATTCTTGGTATAGCAATTGTATTGTAGTACAAAACTCTACTATCATACAGACTTTACAAGGAAATTGACCGACATTTTTTTATATATATGGGGTATTTTCGGAAAATAGCAAATCTTCCATAAATTTGGGAAAATGATATTAATTTATTTATTATAGCAAAAAAATAATAGTGTCAAATAAATAGTGTCGCCATCTATTTTGTAAAATTTTAACTAACTGACCAGTAAATTTTATGATATTTTTTGAAATGCAATTTAAGAGTTTACTTAATAATTTTGACATTTAAAAAAATATATTTAATTTTTAAACTTTTTAAAAAACTATATCCAATTTGATTAACTTTTTGAAACATATAAACATATTTTTATTTTACTTAAAAGATGTTTAAAAAACGGACCAAAATGAGTTCAGCAAATTATAATGAAAACTATTTAAAAACAAGGACTATATTTTTATTTTATATTAAATTGAAATGAGAATTTATTTTTAATTTTAGAAAATTGTTCCTATATTTTTTTACTATATAAAAACTTTTATTTATGGATTTTATTGACGTATTAGATAAGCAATATATAATTATATGGTTTGCATTTTTTCAAAATATATTTTTACATTTAAAATTTTTCGTACACTTATTTTTAAAATATTTTTCACTTATTGCTAAAGCGAAATGTTTAGCAAATTGTATACTTGATTTAAATTTGAAATACATTCAAGGATCGCCTCTAATTCAGTGGAATTGCAAGAAAAAGAAACATAAGTTTTTTATCGCCTGTCGATGTGGTTCCGATATCTTGCCGATCAAAAAAACGATGATCAGAAATTCTACCGGCCACCGATGTTGGGAAGATATCTTTTCCCGATGAGTTTAGGGTCATCGGCAGACGAGGAAATACGGGTGTGTTTATATATCAGTCTGGGGAATCGCCGATGACTTTGACGAATTCCAATCATTGGCCATGCAGTGATTGCTACTAGGGGTACCACTAGCATACCTGGTACTTTAAACATTCATAATTCCTCAAAAAAAAAAGTCCATGCCATATTTATCTTGGAAATTGATAAACAGAAAGTGGTACTACTTATGTTATACCTGGTACCTTAAAAATTCATAATTTTTTAAAACAAGCCCAACGACACCCAACATGCCATATTTATCTTCAAAATTGATAAACCAGAAGTAGTACCACCTATGGTACACCTGGTACCATGAATATTCATAATTTGTCAAGTTGAGTTCAATGATATCTTACATGCCAAAATCTACTTGAAAATTGACAAATTGTTTGAATGCGGACGGCAGTAACCATCAAAATCGACCACGAACAAGTAATAGAAACTTGTGTACAGCAACTCAACTTCCAAAACTTAAAGAAATACTTAGCCATCGACAAAGAGCCTGCCTGCCAAGTTTTAGCTCGATTGGTTAGTTTGTATGCACAACGACCTATTTTAGTGCATAAATAAAGACTAATTAGTCCGGGACCCACAGCTTAACTTGGTTTCCGAATCACAACGAACATCCACACCTAACCCAGGAATCAAATCCGGCACCTTTAACATACATCCCACTGAAAATTTATTCTAATAAATTGTTACAAATAAATATTACAAGTTTTTACAGCCTAAATATTGCAGTATAAATTATTTTTACTATACCAAGCATTATTTTGGTTCACATAATAACCCATTGATATTTGACAAAATTTAAAATATTTTCTTAACAACAATTTTAAAATTCACTATTATATTACAGTTTTGATGATATATATTTGATTCTACGATTTTATTTTACAACGCAAAATCAAAACATCTTTAAAAACGAATGACATTTTTGCAAATTCCATTAGCCAATCGCAATGCTTGGTTCATTTAGTCCTCTGTAATGAATTGACTGTGACGTCAGTTCGCATAACCTCCACATTTATAGTTTGTATTTAGCCCATAGTATCTTGCAACAAAATGTGATTGTTTTCATTTTTCAATGGAGATTTCATGTGTTATTTTTTTCAAGTAACACATGCAATTTGAAGAACAAATATTTCTCTTTAATTCTGTCTCTTCAAAAATTAAATTATTTCAATTTTAAAGGTGTTATAAGCCATATAGTTATAGTCCAATTCATTCTGCCTATACTTTAACTTACGCTCATTCTCACTTAAGCCTAACATGTCGGAAAAACTAACTTCGAAATGATAGCAAACCTGTTTGGCAACTTTTGACATATATATCTGAACCTCAATTACAAGCTGATCGCCTTTATCTGTCGCCAAATTATGAAATGAAAAAAAGTGGTTTTAAATTAATTAAAAATAGAAAGAATTATTTAATGAAGTTCAAAACAGCGTAGGATTTTAAGTTGAAACATTCCGCATCCTATAATTCAATCCCTTTGAAGATCTATAGCTTAGTTAGGTCTGGACGTTTGTCTAAATTTTTACATCAAAATCGGGCTAGAACTCGTTTTTTTATTTCGTTTTGGAAATTTCAATATTTTTTTTCTTCGTTGTCTTTTATCCTAGGTACTCAATTTTTTTTTCTTTGGAAGATATCACCGATTAAAAGATATCACCGAGAATCTATGGTATTTTTTTTATAATTATGTGAAGTTTCGTAAGCGCGCTAGAAAATAGTCAATTTCGGCTTTTTCGCTGGAAGTTGTGCAGAGAATAGATACTTACTGTCGTTTCTGCCTTTTTTAAGGTTGGCGGCGAAACGACCGTTTCGTCTGATAACTAGTTTACATAGAATTTAATACAAATAAGAAATTTTAAAATGTATTTTCTCAAAAGTTAAGGAAAGTCACTTAGACCCTTTTGCTTCTCAGTCCCTCGATTTTAATGCTATCAACTTTTATATAGCGGCTGTGGGTACGGTTCTTTTTCATAACTTCTAATTTGAAATACAAAATCGTAGATCCTCATTGAAATTAGTCGGATTAAAATTTTGTGATTGATTAAATCATGAGTGTTTTGATAATTGTTTTTGTGAATGTATAAAATTATCGGGATTTGCAACGAAATAAATTTTTTAAATTTTCATCAAGGGCGTCACAAAGGAGGTGCATCGATGTGTACTTTACTTGTTAGTAGGATAGGTGATAAATGGATATTGTTATTTCCAAAAATGTCTGAAAATAAAGTTTTAACGCTTTACTTCGTTTGCAAAATAAGTAGTGAATGATGAGGACAGAAGAACAATACGAAATAAAATTTCGAAATGTCGCCTGGGTATTATTCCCTTACTGGGTAAACTATTCTCTAGTTTTCGAAACTAAAAATTATCTAGAAAATACAATAACATTCACAGAAAAAAGGAAGTAATAATTTAAATTTTTTTTTTAAACAACATTTTAATACATTGCTAATCAATTCATATTACATTAGGGTTCCTATTTTTGAAAAAACAAGATTTAAATAACAAGGGCTGTGGAAAATCGCACAACTTTCAATTATTCTTAATAATGGTCACTGCATTTAAATTTACCCTTTTCACTGTTTAAAAAAATTCTCCAGTTAGGAGTTATTTTGGACAATAACCATTTGACAAAAAAAAAAAAAAAAAAAAAAAAAAAAAAACACCTGCTAAAATATTACAAAATTGGCTATATGTTTTTAGATAAATGCTACATTATCCATTCTTTTAAGCGAAACAGAGGATAAACAGTCGCTGTTTGGCTATGTTTTAGGTAAGAAAACTCTTTAAAAGACATTCGTTTTCTATCTTTTTATCGCATTTCCACAGAAATTTTGAAGGTGAGGATGTTTAGAGCATCTTAAAAGACATTAAATTTAAAAGATAAAAGTACCCCCTCACCCCCCCCCCCATAGGATCGGCCCTGCTTAGACCACATGCTTTTTTTTTCTTTTCCCCACGGGTAAGTTAGTTTAATTGTTTTATGTTTTTGAATCTTCAAATGATGATAATTTAAAAGGTGATAACGCACCTAATCATACTATTCTGAGGTGGTTTGTAAAATGATGCACCAATGTTTCTGGAATACGAGATCTACTTTGTCCTGTAACAGTCTCAGAATATCCTCCAGTCGTTTATCAAGTTCTGCTTCCTCGTCTTAATTTTGCAAATGCTGTGAGATTGAGGGATAACATTCTCAATTTTGAAAAGTATGAAGTCTTAGAAAAAGCCGCAATCCGTTTTCCCCTTGGAGTCTTTATATATAAATGTATTCCTATAATGACGTTATCTACAAAGTGGAAAATATTCTTCCCTATCGCCTCTGTGCAAAATGGGCCCACATTTCTTTTTCTCTTAGATATAATTTTCAGCACCTTCCAAGCTCTGTTACCTCGAATCGATCCTCAGATATCTTTCAATTGAACCCATCGTCAAGTTGATCGAATCTCATTTCCGATTTCGAGATAATTTGGTTCATATATTCTAATATCTCCCCACATCCTTCCCAAACCCATCAACTGGAATGTATTGTAGATTTCTTCCCTAATGGTGCAAACAAAAGGTTCCGCAATTAATCAATTCTCTCTTCTGCTCGATTTGAGAGAATAAGGTTTTTGTCTTTTGAGCTACAGATGGTTCCAAATGTCACACTGGTTTTGACATTACCAACTACGATTACTCTACATCTCGCTCAGTTTGTTTTCCCGATGAGTCCATCTTTCCCGCAGAATTATAGCGGCAATTATATTATCTTGCGAAATTCTTATTGAAAGACGGTTTGATAGTGATCTTATCAGACAGTAAGGGAGTGATTGAGGCTATAAAGCTTGATAAGGGGAAAGCTGGATCACTTGTTTCTGAGACTTGTAATCTACTAATAAGGAAATCTTCCCATTCCCTTATTGTTCTCATGTGATGCAATGCCCATGCAGATATCGAACTAAACGAAAGGGCAGATTTCCTTGCTCGCAAATCTTCGGGTGATCTTTTTTGTCCCTCTACCGCTATTGTGGATTGGAAAGACATTAAAAAATTAATTGAAAAGAAGGAAAAAAATTGAGGAGTTTAATCAGAGCTGGGAATTTTTTTGTCATTTAACATCCAAAATCGATCCTTCCTCCCTTTTACGATTGAACTGCATCTAGACATTTGGAGGTAAACGTCCTAATCGTTCGGGCTCTTCTTCTGAGCTCGAGCTTTGCTCCTCTTTTTCCTTTAAGGGTTATCTTTCGTTAGATTGTGGTTTGCATATGTATACGGGAGATAGGGGTTTAAATTCCCGCCATTTTCCTTTTTCAGCCCATCGATATCTATATCGATGTTTAACCTTCGCGTGTTCGAAGGTCCACCACCACCACACACACTAAAATATTGTGAAAGCGTAAATGTTACTGATTGACAAGTATTGTTTAAGGATTTACTTTCATTTCTTTTTTAATGGTCTTGGCCATGGGGTGTAAAATTTTTTTTGCCTTTTCCCATTTAAAAGTTCTATAATAGCCTTTATCTATAGAAACAATGACATAAGTTTAAGAAACTAATAACAAAATAAGTATGGATGAGGCAAGTGGGTGTTCCACCGCTATTCCTATCAACGAAGATTACGAATCGGAATTCGAGTATGACGGTGACGTTGGCGAAAAAAGAAAAGCTAGGCTAGACTTGGCTTTAAAACCTCCACCTTCTAAAGCAATCAAACCCAACAGACAGTCTTATCACGATGAATGTGCCCGAGAACAGGGCTGGGCTCAACAACAGGCATATCTCTCACTTGACGCATACACTAGACATAAAAAACTAATCAATGACTATGTCCTTTGCTACAGAGGTGCGACAGAAAAGTTCAAAAGGAACACCAGCAACTACAAAACTGACCACGACATAATTAAAGAAAACCATAGATTTCTGTGGGAAGATGAAGACGATGCTAATACATGGGGAGAACAGTTGGCTAAGAAGTATTACGACAGACTGTTCAAGGAATACTGTTTGTGTGATTTGTCACGGTACAAAGACAAGAAGGTAGGTATGAGGTGGAGAACGGAAAAAGAGGTTGTACTTGGTAAAGGACAATTCTTTTGCGGGAGTGTCCATTGTGAAGCGAGGGATGGGTTAGACAGTTGGGAGGTGCTTTTTGGCTATGTGGAACAAGGGGAGAAAAGAAGTGCCTTGGTGAAACTACGCCTCTGTGAGAAGTGTTCACGGAAGCTGCACTATGGATATAAGGGAAAGAAGGCTTTGAAAAAATGTGCTAAAAAGGAGCGACATGAAGTTGTTGGTTTGGAGGATCAGCCTGAGAAGAAGTTGGAAGAGGGTAAAGGAGATGAAAGCAAGGAGAAATCTAGTGAGGGAGAGATTTGGAAGCAACCTCTGAAGCCTGAAGAAGCAGAGCAATCCAAAGAAGATGCTTTTGAAGAGTTTCTTGAAGAATTGTTTTTGTAATTCATTCATAATTTCATTTAATAGAAATCTTTGACTTCATGAGTCAAGGGGAAAATATATTTTTGATCTCTGAATCTGTGTGCAAGTGGTCTTTCCATAAATTTAATGCACATATTTAGTATAAGCATCTGATGGTTTTGGGTAATTTTGTCTAGAACTTTACAAAGTTAAGTGCTATTTTTAGTTACTATAAACTCTTTAGAGAGTCAGAGTGGCATTTAAAGTTGTTGAATTTTTAAACATAGTTATCAAAAATGTTAGTTTCTTAAAGTTTGGCTCTCCAAAAATTACTTTTTCACAAAAAATAATTGTAACATTTCCAAATAAATTTTTCAGATGATAGAATACATAATTTGTTGAGTTTCGGCATGCTAGACGTGTTCTAACATATCTATTCACTTTCACAAACAGTTAAATCCACAGATATTTTTTTAAGTCAACATATATCTAAACAGTATTTTCTAATGAGACACAACCTGTTTTGCAGTTTTACAACGTGTATTTTATTCCTGTTTCTATTGGTAGGGCAGCTAAAAGCTAATATTTGGCTCATATGCTATATAACACCAACCAGCTAGGAAGGAAGTTACTGCTCAATGTGTAGTGTTCATCCATACTTTTTCGGTATCAAGGATACTAAATTTCAAAATGAAGAAGGTCGTGTTCAGGTATAGATCTAAGAGGAGATTGGGGAGGGGGGGACTGTTCCAGAAATTGTAAAAAAAGAGTGTGATGTAAATAAAAGACAAAGTAGAAAGTGAAGGAAAGAAAAAAGATATCGGGTATAAAAAGGAATCCAGGAATACATTTTTACAAATTTCTACGGATTCTGGGCATAGTATGAACAGCATATTTCTTTCAGTCTCTTGCGCCGCTCATATAACTTCCCCATTAGCAACTTTTGAATGACTGCTGCAGGCTTATTTGTCTTTTTAAAATTTTGTTTTAGAAGGCATTGACAATTGATTTAAACTTAAATTACGGACCAACTTTATTATAATCTTTCTTGTCCTTATGATGGGATATTACTTTACCATATGCACTGTTTGAAATATTGAAATTTTTCATGTACACAACAAGCAACATGCATTGTAAACTGTGCAAAAAATACACTATGAAGGAAGTAAATAACACTGCATAAAAGGAATGGTGTTGCGTGTACTGTGATAACTGTATTGAAGGAATGGTGTACTGCACCACCATTCTTTCAACACAGTGTTATTTACTTCCTTGTTTAACCATACTGCTTGAAATTTGTATTCAAGTTTTGTCGGCATATTTCAAATTAAAAAAAGTTTTACTACCAGCTAGCAGAAACGCGTATTCCGCAAATTAACACATTCCCATTTTTACACAATTTTACCAACTAGCAAAAAACCCCTGTTTTCTAGACTTAAAAAGAAGCAAAGGTACCGGAAATAAATTGCAAACATTGTGGCTCTGTTTTTTTTTTTTTGACATTGGTTTGTTTTCAAGTCAAAAATAGAAGGTGCAAATAAAAGTGTAAGATTATTTGGAGAAAAATGGTGTTGCAGATTGAAAGAATCCATTTATTTTTGCTTTAATCACTCGGGTGACAGAGTTAGCAGGCAAATGCAAATAAACTTTTAGGGACAATTCTACACACTGAAGTTAACATGGATAGAAGATTTCATTAATGATGCAAATTCTCTCACAATTGGATCGAGTCTCTCAGATTGGCATTCATTTGGACTTCGGTTCTTTTATCTACACCATCTTTGGCGATTGGTTTTTATCTTGTTAACCGCTGCCATTTGCCAACCTTTAGGTGGATTCAATCCAACACAAAGGAGAAACAGAGGATAACTTAATCCTGAAACCCTATAAAACTGCAGGTTCAAAAATATTAAGGACTTTTAATGACCGTGGGAACCCCGTTATATTTTGTTGTGTATGGTTTTAATCGACTGAATGGGGCCACAGCTTTCTGAACCCGGGCCACGACGGACACTTGAGCTAATTTTCTAATTAAGTAGGAATTACATAATGTGTATACCCTAACCTACTATGGGAATCCAGTGTTCTTGTAATGGTTATAGATGCAGGGTGGCCACACAATTCAGGAAAAAAAGTTTCCTTATAGATTGGATCTAAGAAATTTCCTGATTTTCTACAAACTTTTTTTCAAATATCCCCAATTTTTCCAGATGCATAGATACTCTGATCAAATACAACATGTATGCTAAAGAGGTAATAGATCCATTTTTTTTTTTTTTTTTAAATATCTTTGTCAGGAATGATTAGTGTAATTTATTCCGTAACATTAAATTTCTAACAATTACCAACACAATTTTCCCTGGGTAAATGGCGCCAAAATATGTATAAACGGAAAAATGTGTCTAAACAATGATAGAAAATTTACCTGATTTTCAAGAAATTAAAAAAATTCCCCATTTGTTTCAGGAATCAAAAAGCTTCCTTCATTTCAGGTTCTCTGGCCATGCAGTAGATGATCCACTACTAATAAAATGAAGAAAATAGTTTCGAAAAAAGAAAGTATCAATTTAGATTGCAAATTATGTTTTCAAGAGAATCGCAGAAGAGAAGGGTACTTGTTAATGTCACATAAGAAAGTATTAAAATTTGCACAAAAAAAAAATAAAAAAAAAATATATATATATAATTTTAGTAGACTTTTATATTCAATAGTATTATTGACTACTGTCTTGCTAAAAATTAGTGATTAGAATATTTACAAAAAATTAGTTTATGTTTTTATCTCAATTTTAGAATAAGCTTTGAAAAAGCTGTTACTGCTTTTATCAGTAAAATGCTATTTTTTTTAACACTTTAAATCCCAACCCGCCCTATACCGCCTTGTAGAGAAATTCCCAGCTAACCGCCTTTCGGGCGGGTGAAGGGGTAAACGTATATTTCCAAGTGAGGGGAACTGCCCTGCCTTAGTTGTTTAAAGCGTGACGGTCCTCAACAATAGGCTATTGTGGGGCATGTAGAGGGGAGACATGAATTTAAAGTACTCAATGTCAAACTGCCCCATCCTTTAGACATGGAGTAAGATAGTCAGGGACTTTTCTTTTATGCGAATCTTGTCATGTACTTAGCGGTGGCGTTTGTTTCATTGATAAGACGCCAACTAAATTCTCTGACATATCAAGCAGATGACCCAACGCACACCCCTATTTCAGGCTGTATACATATAGTAATGATCTTTTAATGGTCGACAGTGACCCCCCACAGCAATCCCAGGAGTGGCAGACAGGAGAACTAGTCGGGCGAGTTCATTTCCAGTTTTTATGAATGAAAAGTCATCAGGGTTTTGTGAAACCCACAACGCTGACTCCATGGGATTTAAAGGGTTAAAAGGCACAATTTTTCGTTAATTTGAACCTTTATTTCACTGCAATCAACATCCATCATAGCACTGAATCATATTCACTTTAGAAAGGTCTGTGTAGTAGTATAGTATATAAAATAGTAGTATACTCAATACATAAGCACTGTATAAACCAAATTTAAGTACTTGTTTTGGATGTTTTGTGACAAGGAAAGCAGAGTAAGAAAAGAATATAGAAAACTTTGAATATTTTATCCAGAAGAATAAAATTACGAGTTTTAGTTGAGTATGTAACTAAATATACAAATAAAACAATTTTTACTAAAACTTTATATCTGAATGTATTTTCTTTTAAGTATTTATTTACAGGATGACCAAACGTTGTTTTGAAGATGACTATACAATTTTACAATGACATTTAAATAAATAGTTGTATACTCAATACATAAGCACAGTATTTACTTTTTAAAATATAAGTTTACACTTTGAGAAGGAGAAATTACCACCACTACATAAATGACAAAAATATGTTTATTTAAATGTATTTACAATTGTTAAAGGTTCACAACTGACAACATGCAAATTTATTTACAGGTAAAAAACGTTTAGCTATTTTAACAACAACAAGATTCACCACTCTATAGCTCCAAATCGCTGTACGACTTTTTCTTGGTCACTAAGATCTTTTTGGACTTTCTTTCTCATGTAGAAAATGGGACAATCTCGACTAGGAAAAGCAAAAAGATAAAATAAAAATCATCAGTTATTATTTTTAAAATTAAAGTATACAGTTTGGCCGTGGAAAACAATGCTTATTTGTGTTTTTATTTCTTCATTTTTTGTGTGCAAAGTTTCATGATTTACAGGTTGCATTGCTGACTGCATTAATTGAATGGTAGAGTGAAATTAAATTTAAACCAATTTTTGTAAATAGCTTCTTTTTATTCCAACAAAAAGCAATTACAGTCCAAGATTTATTATTATTAGTCCATACGTTTGAAAAACAATAAAAATTATAAATGTACATAAATGCAGGAAACATGTTACCTAGTGCACAACACTTCTTCATGCAAACTTCCCTGACATCTTTGGCACTCTGTCCATAAACGTGAAAACTTTTCTTCAAAAGAATTCAAGTAGGCCATCTAGGTAAAAATTTATAACAATAAAAACACTGCCAAAATTACTATTTGCAGCAACAGCATTTTTAGAAATGAGAATCTATTTACACATAGCAATGCATTAAAGATTTGTTCAAGTCAACCAGTGACATTTTTACTATTATTATACCAACATGTGACTGTGTAGAAGTGACAGTCAGTTGCAGTCTTGGAGAAATAAGGTCACTAAATATCCAAAGAAATACAAATAGTGATTTTATATGTACCATTCTTAAAGTTTGTTCTGGTCTCTGTAGATGAAACATTATCTCTGCAAATGTTATTTAAAGCAACAGATTACACAACCCTAATCAGGGTTCCCACTCAAATCACAAAATGAAAATCAATGACTTTTAAAGACCTAATTCATGTTTTTAAGGACCATTAAAAACTTGTTTTCAGGCATCATGTCTATATATAAATTTTTTATAAAGTATATTCTACCAAAACAGTTACAATTTGGCGCATACCTAATACAAATATGTCAAAAAATTCCGATACGGTGCGGATAAGTGGCATTCACGTGGGGAAAGCAAGTCTGAGTTGTATTTTTATAAATTTTGCAGTTGGACAACATACACAAAAATTAAGGACTTTTAAGGACCTCTAAGCATTTTCAAGGACTTTCAAGCACCTCTAAGCATTTTTAAGTACTTTCAAGGCCTTGAAAACAAGTTCAAAAATACTAAGCACTTTTAATGACTTTCAATGACCATGGGGACCCTGCTAATGCTAGTTTATTTTTTATATCCTGTATCATTCCCTAATTATAAAATTGAAGTAGTATTATACAAAAAGAATAATCATTAGGTTCTCCTTAACAAAAATGTAAAAATCTGTGACTCATGGTAGCTGACACAGCATTCCGATACCATTTTGCTCTTTCAATGCATGTAGTTTTGTGCAAAAAATTAAAAAAAAAAAAAAAAAAAAGTTTAATAATAAAAAAAAAAAAAAAAAAAAAAAAAAAACAGCCTTGATTACTTTACCTCTGTCTGATATATTTCACTCTCTTTACATTTGCAGTGGTCACAGACTGCAGAATCTGAAATATATATATATTTTTTCAACACAAGTTACAAAATCTTAGATATATTTATATGCAAGTTATGTGTTAACAGCTATCACTGTTTGAAGCAAACAGGTTTTCCCTCGATTTGTACAAGTTAACTTTTAGACCCATTCAAAACCATTAATACCTGGCTACAGGGTGCCTATAGAAAAAAAGTTTGGATTTCCGTGATTAATTCAAGTCACATGGATTTTTACTTATACAAATTTAAACTAAATTACTTTTAACTAATGCTATTTAAAAACTAACTTTAGAGAAAATTATTGCACAAAAAATGTATTTATAAATTTTTAAAAAGTATTACAGTTATTGAGTAAACATGTATGTGTATTCTAGCTTTTGTTATTTCTATCATTCTTTAACTTGAGAAAGAAGGAATAAAATATTAATTTCCTGATATATTTTTATATAATTTAAATAACTATCACAGTCCCAAGTGCTACCTCTCATTTCTATAAGTTAACCTTTAGACTAGTTCACAATCATCAGGCTATCTCATGTTTTGTTTAATATAAGACAGTTTAGATGTCAAATAGGCAGAGAGATGGACTTTTGTTTCAGCTGACATTTCACTGGAAATTTATAAGTTTGATGATTTACTCGTGTAGATAAGGAAAACTATATTTTCAATATACCTTTGGTCATGCAGTAAAAAAAAATTATATTGCAAACATTTAATTCACCCAACAGTGTGCAGATTAAAAAGATTGTTCGACTTGAAGGAATTTACAAAAACTATACAATACCTTCTTTATCTAAAAGAGAGCGACAACCAACACAAGTCGCCTTTTTCTTAGTAAAGGCAGACAAAGCCCCTATTTTGGAAGTAACAACGATTTTTGTCCGTGTGTGGTCTCCACCTGCAATAAACAAAACAGTATTGAGATTTAATTAAATACTTAAAAATATATGTTTTCATTAAAAATTGATACTAAAAGAATCATTCTTTAAAACACATTAAATGCTAGTAACACTAAATTAAAAATAGCCGTTAGCCATTCTCTGTTCCATAAGCCAAATGCAAATTCTTTTTAAAACATTGTTAATTATTATTATTGAAGGGATTAAAAAGTGAACTATGACCAGTTTTGTTATATTTTGTTGTTTTAGTGGTAGAAGACACAAAACTTTTTCAATTTTCGTTTTGAAGTAAATATCTATAAAATTGGTTTTTATATGGAATGGCTGTTTGAAGATCTGGTAAAAATTTTATTAGCTTTGAAGTAACATTAAAGTACATCATTATACATTGTGGTCCAAAAAACATTGCATTAGGTTTAAGTGGCAGAAGAAATCTGACAATAACTCTTAAGAGTGTGGGATCAGAGGAAAATATAACAAGCAAATACGCTGAAGTTGTCCTGTCCTTGTAAGAAGCGAACAGTTCCTTAATTTAAAACTCTAGTCACAAAAATTGTTCTTAATAAAGTTACATTTGGTACAGCAAACAGCAGATCTATTCTTGGCCTTTTCTTCCAACCTCATTTCTTGCAAACACATTTTGATCCAATTCCCAAACAAATATCTTTAAATGAGCATTACTAGTGTTTAACTCAAATACTTACACAATAATACTGATTCAGCTTTTTCTCCTAGAATAGGTTCAAAAATTCGAAGCAATGGTTTAGATATTTGGTTCTCTAGATAATACTGAGTATCGATGGGGATGCTGTTTTCCAACACGTATATGGGGTCTTCAGACTTAAGATAAGCAGCTGTCTTTTTACTTGCAGCTATAATCACGTAGGGCACACGGTCACCAAGATTTGGAGCACTGCCAGGATCACGCTTCTTCATGCTGGAAAAAATAATATGAATAATTTTACTTAGCCTCTAAAGAATTATTTGAATGAAAGAAGGCTTTAGTAAAAAAAATCATAAAAAAATACCATAAAATAGTTTTTAAGTGATTTCATGACCTTAGAATAGTTTTAATCTGGATAGGACAATTTAGCACAAAAATCACTTATCTTAAAACTAGAAATTCAATTTACAAATAATTAAAGTTTAATCATAACGCAAGTAGTATTCAAACCGTTTAGTTGTCGAATAAATGGATAATTTAATTAACAAAGCAGAATAGAGGCTCATTAACATAATTCATTACATACCGATGAGCTAACTCAACATGAGCTTGCTTAGCAGAATATTCTTTATCAGTTTTCGTTAACTCTTTGGTTATGACCAACTGTGAGATGTCGATTCTGTTGCACAATAAATCTGCAATAGTTTGCTTTGCATATTCAATTGCACCTTTTGGATCTCTGAAAGAAAATAATGAGTATTTTAATTTTACTCTACATATTGACAAAAGCATAATTCTGTTGACAACATGAGTTAAAAAGGTTATAAAGCAGAAAACTTAATTTAGTATAAATGCATTGTTGACGAGATAGTAGAGTGGCTAGGCTAATTCATAAAATTGTAATTATTGCAATTTATTATTATAAACTTACCAAGCACTATTTATTCTCTACCGTAGTATTAACCTTCTGTCGGGCACATTGGATCTGACAGGCAAAGGAAATTTGGTTGCCTCATTCGACTGACAAATTGTATTTAAAATATTTTTTTTTCAGAAGCTTTTGTATTTTTACTTCTTTTAATACCAGTTACAATGATGTTCATCACTTGGCAGTTGTATAAATAAACTTAATTATGTGCTTATTCTATTTTTTCTAATCAATGTGACCCATCAAGTTAATTGCGTTTGAATTCAGTGGTCAACATATTGCACCCGACATTAGGTTAAAAAGTAGACATTCCAAGTAAATATTTGTACCAGGTTAATCAAGAGCATTAATAACAAACTTATAAGATATGCATACCAAAATGATGAAATAATACAATAGGATAGACTATTGTTTAAAATAAGCTATGTGCTGACCAACAAATGGGAGTTTATAAACAACAAATTTTTTACAACCATTCAATATTGATATAATTAACCAATCAACATAATTCATTATAATTAATGTAAAACTGATTTTTTACAACCATTCAATATTTATATATTAGCCAATCAATATTTATATACAGGATAAGTCAAAGTGAATACCGTAATTTTAAAGCTTAACTATGCAAAATCTAATTATTGTATTTATTTGAAAGATGCATACACGTAGATGTTGTATAATCAAGTTTTGAATGTAGTCCTCACTAATGTTCACTTCTTTGGTTACACAGCATACATCAAATCAGTACAGTAATTCTATTGCCAAACCTTGTGTAGCAAGTCTGTTCTAATACTAGTAATTGATACATGCAATAAAAGCTTTTACGAGTTTTCAAATAAATCATGCTCTTTATTTTTAGGATAAGATCCAGGGATTGTCGTAGCCAAAGTAACATTGCTAAGCCAAGGGTATTTATTGCACCAATAATCCACTGTTGGGAAAACATGGTAACTTTTATTCCTAACATATGTATATTACCTTTTTCAGAGAATATCTTTTGAAGAAAAACATTAATTACATTTTGGGTAGTAAAGTTTTGAGATCCTGGCATTCATTTTGACTTACTCTGTATATATACAGACAAAAAAATATTAGTAATCATATTTGTAAAACAGAAAACCAATTTAAATAACATCTATTGTACATGGTATTCAAAATCAATAGTCAGAGAGCAAGATGTAAATTGCAAGCTTCAAAAATTAGAGGCTTCATTTATACGAAGAGGGAACATTTTAGTCATGAAATAAAAATTGTTATTTTCACCTACCTGTTAATTAAAAGTTTTTCGAGACATGTATTTATCAGGTTAGCTACTAAAGGACAGTTATCACGTCGAACGGTTTCTATACCTTTACAATCCATTTTATCATGAATTTCTGGCTTAGTAAAGTATAATCCAGCATAACGCTTCTTGTTAATCAGTAAGTACGGGTAATATACCTAAAAAGATTAAGAATATATTAAAACAAAAATAACCCGGAATATCAGTTTTAGAGCATTTAAATAATTTAATAAAATAAAAATTGAATTTTTGCTTGATTTAAGTAGAAATTTATGTTTAAAAACATTAAAAAAAATAATCTATACATATTACGGGCTAAACTTTTTTTTATCCTAAGGGTACTAGTTTTTCTAAGGGTCAAACTATGTTATCCTAAGAACATCAAGATTAACTAGCTTTTCTCAGGCAAAACTAGTTTATCGCAAGTGCATAGGATAATCTTTTTGGTCTAGGAGAGGGGAAAAAAACTAGACTCTGGTCTATAACACACTTCAGGAATGAGATATGCTAAAGACCCAAAAGATTGAAATTACACGTGAGCAAAAACAATATAAAAATCGCACAATACTTTATACGCAAAACATGTTTTCAGAAGAAAAACATTAAAAAATGCTACACAATGAACAAATTTATGCAATAATAATTAAACAATTAATTAATTTTTTATTCAGTATAGTATAAAAAAGAATGTTAAGTTATTAAATCATTTACATAAAAAGTTTAATTAAATAAGTTTAACACATCATCAAGACCAGAGTTCATCCTAGAAATGATAAAGAGCAGGATGCTATTTTCCAAAGGGCAACTCCTGTATTCAAAAGCACTTTTATAAGGCAAATAGAGACATTTGTATTTGGTTTTCTTCCATAATTTCTATATTGTTTTACTTTCCCACTATGATAAATATTTTTTAATTTTAATTTTTTTGAAAAAAACAAACAACTAATAATGCTTAAAACGGCGAGAATAAAAATCTTGCTCAGAAACTCAAAAGATAAACAATATCAATATACTGATAAAATGCTACAGTTCAGCTTCTTTTGGAATGAGACTGAGAAAATTATTAAAAATAAAAAACCATCTACACTGCAAAAAATATTCATTGTTATAAAAATATTAATTTATAATAATATAAAATTTATATAACGAATGAGGAGTTTTGATACAATGAATATTAAAATAGAAATTTTTCACAATCCTACCCTTCTTGCAAAATTGTCGAAATTTTTAATGAATCAACTTTAAATTGATTTTTTTCAGCTTTACCATTGCCAGACAGGAAATAGTGTTTCTCCAAATTTAACAATATTCATTGTGGTATATCACAAGGAGTATTCTGACTAAAGAACTTGGTCTATGTCCTAAAATTGGAATTTTTTTGTTTTCCAAATCTGATCAAATTCTGCCTCAAAATATTGATTACATTTCTGTGATATTTAATTTAAAATATAAAATGGACATTTAGAAATTAATTAGCAACAGGTAAATTACAAAAAAAAAAAAAAAAAAAAAAAAAAATGCCTTCCTGTAAATTTAATGAGAGCATTGCAATGTCACATGTCCGAACAGAAATATTCTTTTTCAACGCTTAGTGTAAGCATTTGATGGTTATACACCTTTAACTAACTTAAATCGCACCTTTCAAATTCCTTTTTTCTTTATTTTAAGAAGGCATGGTGAAAATCTAACGAAATATGCTTAATCAAAGTAGTACTTACAAAATGTCCATCCACACTAACTAGTGATCGGAAATTTTAAGACGACCCCCTACAATCCATCTATCAATGGTGTATGTTATATATGCATCCATTGGAGGATTTCAGTCCCTGGTCTGTGTGTTGTGCATTAGAACATGAATGAACATGCGCGACAGGCGATTTAAGGAGGAGTGAACCGCATATTGTTAGCCAATAATAAGAATTGTGCCGCGAAGTTGAGCATATTTTTCCGAGAATTTTATTTCGAAAACAGAAGATTTCTTTTCTTTGGCGGAATTTTCCGAAGGAAAAGCAAAAATTTACAGGGAAGGGAAAAAAAGACAAAAAAGCGGATTTTCTCCAAAATTACAAAAATGCGGAAATCCGCGAAAAAATCTCATCCTTAAGATTTAAAACAAACACATTATAGGACATACTCTCTTATACTAAATTCAAATCAGCAATCATTGTTAATTTGTATTTTGAAAAACTAAAATATAAGAAATATAACGATTTAATAAGAAGAAAAATATTGAAGGAATTGAGTTCCAATATTTTAAACAAATTGTGGCAAGAAAAGATTGGTTACGAAATTGAAATGCCAATAATTAAGACACATATAGCCCAAAATATTTTTCCCTTATAGCACAAAATTGTTTACATAATATGTATTAGTGTTTACTTTTTCAAATTCCAATTTTATAGGTTTCTTAAAATGACTTGAGACAAAGCTAGCTGCCTCTCGTCCTAACTCCATTGCTTCGCTAACTGTTTTCACACCAAAATTAACCATCACTGAATCTGTGTCTCCATAGATAACTTTAGCTGTTTGAGCATATCCATTTTCAGTAGTGTATTTCTTTTCAACAAGGGTTTTTGTTTCTTCAATCATCATTCTTCCGAAAGCTGTTACACTCTAAAAAATAAACATGTTTGTGTTAGTCTGTAAACCAATGATATTTCATTTTATTCGGCTATCTTATAGATCAACCATAAGATAGCTTTGTGATGTTTTCTTGGAAATTGAAATTTTTTTAATGAATTTTAAATATTGGCTTGAAGAACAATAAACAAAAGATTAACTATTTATTTTGTTTTTTAATGAAATATTAAATAGTTTCAAAACAATTAATAATTTATGGGCAAATCCAAAAAATACATTTATCATTCAATTTACTTGTGTTGTACTTTAGTAGTTTTTAAAAATACAATATTACTTGGATAGAACACCACATAGGAAGCATATTGAAGAATGTGTGTCTAGTTACATTTGCAAAGCATTACAATTAAATATATGGGCAATTCTCTGGCCGATGCATGGGACATTTTGGCTCTTTTTTATGATGAATCTAATAGTTGTGTTTTTATTTTATATCATATTACTTGGTGACAAAGTTAAATGGAAAAATAATTATTTTAACTAAGTCAAATATGCATTTATATCGTCTGACGCACAAGACAGGTCTCCTGTGCATCAGCCAGAGAATTGCCCATATTTATTTACTGAATGTGAATGTATTATTAATATAATTTTTCCTCAATTACCTGAGAAATAGCCAAACATGGAAGTTTTCCAACTTGAGCGCCTGTAAATCCATACACAGAATTTGCACTGATTTTTAATGCAAGCTGTCGGCCATCCAACACTTTCTTCTTAAAAGGATCAGTTTCTTTTTTCAACTCATCCTTAGCTCTAAAATATAGAAAAATGACTTAACTTTGATAAGCTATGTAAATGGTAATCTATATAGGATAAATACCATAAATAATAAACGTATCGCCCATCAAATCAATACACACTTCTCTAAACATAGTAATGTGTATGTGATGTTTCTTTTTAATTCATTGAATTTATAACACTTTGGGCTTGTTACAGAATTTTTATTAAATTATTTAGAAGATTGTTTTTAACATTTAATTTATATACTTCGAATTAAAGTCTTTATGATGTAATAGTTTTGTTGTTTCAGTTAAAGAAAGATCTGAACTGCTCTTTGGAATTAACTTTAATAAATAGTCATCAAGTCCAAGTTTGTTAATTTACCAACATTTTAAACTTATTTATTCAAGATTGTTTATACTTTTACTGTAAAATTCAATATTTTAGGTTTAATTTAAATACAGGGTTTCTGCCAATCTTAAATGTCCTAAATCCCTGACTTTTCATGACTTTCCATGACTGAAGCAAATGATTTTCCATGACTCAAGAAATCACATTAAAAACATTGAACCTGACTTAAGAATTTTATTATTTTACTAACGCAACATAGTAAATAAATTATTGTATATGATTGTAAAATGATTACTATAAGTTTTATATTGATTAAAAAATCCTCGTTTCATGTAAGTAAACTAAGCATAGAAAAATAATACAGTAAAGGGGTATAAAACAGAGCGAGGTGTGTAACGGAGCTATTAAGGGTAAATAAAACCAAAAAAAAATCTGATGGAATCAATTTGAAATATTAAGGAATTTAGGCTTCTAATATATTCTGTTAACAGAAAACACAAGGCAAGAAAAAAAAATATTCATGTTTGTCAAGGATGCAGTTAGATTGAAGTTGAAGAATTTCTTTTTAACATAAGGATGCGAGCTGCCGCGCTGCTAAGTTATAGAATAACTGAAAATCTAACAGAAATAATACGTAAATAATTAGGGTTCTCATACATTCTGTTGACAAAAAAACAAGTTTAAAAATAATCATGCTAGTAAAGGATTCAGTCAGATTGAAGTTATACGAACGGCAAGAGTAAGCGACTTTCGGCAGAGCAATGGAGCGGCACCGCTTGCGTTAATGTGAACATTGATTACAACGGAAGTATGGGTCCGGCCAGCAATAATGAACATGAGCGTCTGTGTGAAACATTTTGCCGCTTCATCTTACTGCTACCCCCAAACATTAATTTTCGTTCACCGTTCAGTCTTTTCTGTTCCGTAGCCCTCGTCCGATAAAAATGACAGAAAAGAACATAGATCTCCGTGGCTTTGATTTCAGAAGTTCAATACATTCCAATGTTTATGGAATGACAAATATAATGATTTTAAAAATATTGTTTTGATTTTACATTAATTCAAAAATGTTTTATTTGGACGTATAATTTGAGAATTTTGGTTTTAGATATATCATCTTGTAGATGATAATCACTTAAAATGAAGCGCGTTAGCTAGTTCAAATTTTATGCAATTCCTTTATTTTTCCAGAATAGGGAAATTCCCTGTTCTGTCGCCACCCTAGATATCTACAAGAGACTTTTCCAATAAATGCAGAGGAATAGGTACTCACCATATAATCAGTAACGAAGATACGTCGAAATCAGAAGAAACGGCGAAAAATAATTTTCCATTCTTCTATATTTCAAGTGTTAAAAAAGATAATCAATCTTTAATAAAAAGTAAATATTTGAAGAAGGAATAAGAAAATATAAGTAAATTAAATAATCAAAAATCAAATATTTTGGTGTCAACAATGTAAACCAGTAGCATACGGAGTTAAAAAAAAATTTAAACCAGTAGCATAAGGAGTCAAACCAAAAGTAAAGATTATCAAATTTATTTCAGTTCTTGCATTGTGAATTTTTTTTTCACCGAGACCTACTTGTGTGATGTCACAAGTTTGGTTGGTTGTTTTCAGATTATCTGGCGCCGTTAGCAACACGAGGGCTATAATGAGCCGAAACATTCGTCATTAGACAAGCCAACATACATTTACAAACACCCATGCCTAACACGGGACTCGAACCCGCAACCTCGCGGTCTAGAGGCTAGCAAGCTAACCACTATACCATTTGGTCGGCATCACAAGTTTGGAGTTCAGAAATTCTTTTCATTGGCCGGAGTTTTAAACTGTAACCGTTGTTTCTATCAATAAAGTAAATAAAAACGCAGATGAATCTGTGAATCGTCGAAGTAACAACTAATCGCGATCATGGCGTTTATGACGTCATAGTCACGTGATTTTGCGTAAGATTTTTTTAGGAATCCATGCAATTCACTGTTTTTCCATGACAAAATTTACCCAATGTCTAAATTCATGACTTTCCATGATTTGCCCTGACTTTCCATATGCGCGGAAACCCTGTAAATAGTAAAAAGAGGCGGATAGTAAAATAAATTAAAATATTTGTTTTTCCAGTTATCAATGTTTTAGGATGCAGCTTGATAGATTACAATACACATAGGCAAGGAGAGAAATGCCCTTACTTTAATTATTAAAAGGGAAAAAAACACAATTACGCCCCTTATATATGTCTATGGAAATCAAAAACTTCAAGGTTATTTCTGGAGAACGAACAAGACATGTTCGTTTTCTCCTAGCATTCTCAATCAACTTTATGATTTTAATAACTTAGTAAATGAGATCATTCAGAATCAATGCATTAGTCAACAATCTAGACTTAAATGACACTACATAAAATAGTAAAAACCCATACTTTTTTCTCGCAGAGAGCAGATGCTCCAGAATTTCGGGCAAAAGTCCCTTTCGCACAGATTTCTTCACAAACAAATTCTCGGATGGTGTCTTAATGAACTGGTCTGGTCCCAACTGATCTCTTACCATTGCAGACTGCAAGAGAGTGGAATAACACAAATTGTGGGCCATCATGATGGATGGGTACAGGGATGAAAAGTCAAGTGTTGAGATTGGATCACTGTAGTAGCCCTTTACTGGTTCGATGACTGTGGCACCAGTGAAATCTTCCCCGACTTCTGTTTTCATGGTAGGGATTATGAAATCGTGTTCAACAGCCTAAGACAGAATGGATTTAAAATATTAAGTTTCAGTTGGAATTAAGTTATTTTGATGGTTTAGTTAGGTACTTGTTTATTTAGTTTAGATTGAATGTGAACAAATGCTAAAAAGAGCTTGTAATTTTAAATCTGAAATTCAAACTAAAGATTCAAGTGTTAAGTATGTTGAATTAACTTTACTAAAATTGAATTTACTAAACCTAAAAATTGCATACAATAAACATGTACAGCTCTCAAGTAAAATCCATAACACCTAACTTTAGCATCAGCAGTGAAAAACAAAAACAAAAAATAAATAAAATTCAAAACAAATTTTGATAATCAAACAACTTAAAACAATTATACTACATTGGCAAACAGGTGTATCTAATTAAACACAGTTTTCTAATTTTTTTTAAGCTACATTCAAAGTACTGAAATTTGTAGTCAAGAAATCTGAAATCACTGTCCCTGCTGTACCTTGTCTGGTAAAATTAGAAGCAAAATCCATTTTTTTAAACTTTTGGAACCCAAAATTCTTTTTTTAAGTATGTAAATCCACTAAGTGCAAGTTTCAGCGTAATTCCCAAAATTTATAATAGTAAAAAAGGTTAAAAATTAAAGTAGACTAAAGCTTAACAAAAGAATCATACTAAAAAACTATATTGGCAAACTATTGTTTAGTTAACAATAAAGATTAAGCTAGGAAAAGAAAAGACATTGATTCAGTAAAAAAAAAATAGAGAAATAATTTTAAAAGATATTAATAAATACTCAAAGTAAATGGCACAGAAACTAAATATAATCAATTTGATTAATCAAGATAATTCAAAACAGTACTTACTTTTCGCAAAAGCTGTGAAACTACTTTAATCTGCTGTCCTCTACTGAGCAGATATGTTAAAGGCACCCCAGTAACACGAGCCATTTCCATGTAATTAATAACACACATAAGTTTTTCTATGAGACGCAGTGGGAGCATGGCATCTTTCAAGCAATAAACAGCAAGCCTCCTTCTTGTCTGATCATTTCCATTCTACAAAGGAGTATACTTTTAGTATATGAAATATTTAAATTCATATTTTAAGAGGACTTAAAAGACATTAAATTCTTAAGCATTGAAGTTTTAAACATTATAAAACTAGTTAACAAATCAAATTAAAACTTTTACTGGATCATTACTTTTTAAAGCCCTTATACTAACTACGATTTTGTCTGCTTGCATGTGGCAGGAAGATCTTCGCAGGGCTAATGAACTCATTTGCTCTCAATTGAGCTGAAACTTAACAGGGATACTCGTTGATGAAAATGCATTTCATCAAGTTTTCGGGGCCGTCACTAAAAGGTTGCAAGCCGTATGTCAGATCCACTAATATAAAGCCATATTTAAACATGTATAATTTTATAATATTTAATGACTTAAACTTTCCACAGTTACAGCTGATTTTAGCTAATGCTTTATATCAAGTTTTGATAGAAAAAACCCCTCAATGGCACGGAATGAATATTTTCTTTGGGATGACAAACACTATGAAAACTCAATCTCAGCTCAAAATCTCTTATATAAGTCGCAATTGTGCATACATCTTGTCATTTCTTATAAAAGGGGTATTTCTTATAAAAAGGTATTTTATGGGTTAGATTTTTTTTTAAATCCGTTATCTGAAATAAACAATGTACTACTAAATTCTACTATATGTACTACTAATTATATAGGAAAAAAAAAAAGAAATTGAATTATTAAGTAACATTGATGTGACTCATTAAAATGACTTAATAACCAAAATTAAATGTTACTTTCTAATAAATTTACCATTTTGAGTATATGGTGATTCAAATTTAATTGCATTAGATTAGAGCTGTCTACAGCTTGTTCTAGTTAACATATCCTGATAAAATGTACGCACTTGTTATTGACCAGGGTAAAATCATAACTTTAAAAAAAAGCCAGGTTGTTTGAATTTGGGCCCCTAGATAGAAAACGGGGCACTTTAAGAACTTGTAGTCCAAATTTCACCAAATGATCATTCTTGAACTTTAAAGATAAAAAAAGAGAACATTTGAAAACGTCTGTTATTTGCCGCTTGAAATAACCTTCTAAAAAATTGGAATTATTTAAAAAAAAATTATAGTTTTAGAAATAATTTCCCTTTAGCCTCAGTGGTAAATGCACCAAATTTTAAAAATATCTGTTGACTATTACAGGCTCGAAGATTAAATCAGTGCAGTTTAATTATAAACACTCCATATATTTGCAAAGAAACACATTTTATGACCAATTTCAAATAGTATAAACTTTGCATTTAGCTTCACAAAATTTTAAAATTAAGTCTTAAAAGTTATTTAGGGATCAAATAGATAGAGTAATCCAGAGAAGCTTGTTTAATAACCAGATATAAACATGTTACCTGTAAATCAGTAATAATGGAGTATTGCACATCTTCTTTTTGTTCCTGAAGAAAATGGTAACTGACAGCATTTAGAGTATAGGATCTCAATTTATAATCACGGACAAGGATCTGGAATAAAGAAGTATTGAGATAAATAATTTTTAACTAAACAATTAAGTAACACAATTAATGCTTAGTTAAACATTTACACAACATTACAAAAGAACCTACTTGTAGTAAATCAAACTGAACTCGTCCTTCTAGGTTAATGACTTTGTTTTCCCTTTTGCCCATCTGTCGTGACTGCAAAATGGAATCTTTGATGACAGTCCGGATGTTTTTCATTCTCCCTAGAAACGGGAAACTGGCCACTTTTAATTGAGAAGCTCTGTTGAGCAGGTAAGGGAAATCGAAGTTCTGAATATTGTAGCCTGTTACGATATCTGGATCCACATCTCGTACAAAGTCTGCCCATTCCTAGAATGTAAAAGTTTATTGCTATAATCAAGACACACACATAATCAGAAAAGGGAAGGATAATGATGGGACAATTTCGCTAATGATAAATAGGCTTGTTTAAAGTTGATGACAATTTTGTGCACATTGCATATCCATCTTGGATACACTACAGCTTCTCTTTACTCAAAATATAAAGTATTTTGTTTCTTTGGAGGACGGCAGTCATTATTACAAGTATTCGATTAATGTATTTTAGTGCTATTGCTGATTGATATAAAACATTTCCTGGGAAACAGGGTAAAGTCTAAACTTGCTATCTTTGAAAGTCTCGATAATTTTCTTTAAATGATGCCTGATTCAGAATTTAAAATGCTGGGATTAGAGCTAATGTCTGGCTTGTTTTTCCTGTTCTTTACTTCATTAGCCCAATCGAAACAATTATATCAAATAAGGTCTGTGGACACAGATTGGTTTTCACAAGTTACATGCGACTTACCTGGTTACAATCTAACCTAAGAGCACTTGATTCTCTAGAGGCTTGCTCCAGCCTTGCACCGCTATAGAGAAACTACTAAATCTCGATTTAACATTGTTCTACTATATAATGCAATATTATCAAACAAGAACTCATGGACAAATTTTGTAGTAAGCATAATGTACAAAGGTGACCAGGCTTTAGAGTAGTCAGTCAACTTCAGCAAATAATATAAGAGGCTTGAGAGAAGATTAAAAAAATAAATAAAGCATACAGAAATTTAGAATAATATAATAGTGATTGTAGTTTGGGGGGGGGGGGGGGAGAGAGAGAGAGAGAGAGACTGCAATGTTTCTTAATAAAAAATTTCCTAAAAGTTGGATTAACTGGGATGGTACAAAGCAATGCTGTTTCTAATTTTCTGAGGTTTTATAAATGGACTTCTTTTAAGATGTGTGTTTAAACAAAAGGAATGACTTCCCACATGCCGTTACACAATTGAAAACTCGATTTACATATATTCAACTACACAGCCAGGAACGGAGAAACTGCAAATGGACTAAATTGTTTATGTAATTTAATCAGAACACAAATTGAAATGTGCTTAACATTGCCAAAATTATCAAAAATTTTGCATTAAATACAGCAATTTTTTTTTTTAATGTTTATCAACTTTTTTTATTTTCAAAAGCAAAAACAAGTGTACAGTTTAAAAATAAGTGATAAGTTAAAGTTACTTTTAACATCTGTTGTTCACTTTGGTATGACAGCACCTGGGAGCCAATAATAGATGCACATGAATTCAAGGTGAACACATTACGAATGAAAGGATCTTTTTCACCCTGACGAATAACCATATTTGCTATCTGGATTACAGGGTCATGGTTAGCCTCAGGAAATATCCCTATGAAAGATTTTTTATTTTAATTACAAAATACATCAAGCAGTGTTCATTAAATTGAGTAACAACCATATCACAGATACAAGCAGTTTTTTGGGAAATAAAAACAAAGTTTTAAATGTAATGGAGGTTCATACACACTTATACTCAATTCCTAACACAGTGCAGTTAAACTTATCAATTTAACTAGTGATGTTTCTCAAAAACTGAATTAACATTGCTCCTATTAGTTTTTTTTCCCTTTTTTTTTTGGCCTGCTAGCTTTTTGAAGCAAAATGGCTGGAGAAAAAGTAACGACTGGGGTATCAAACTAAAGATAAAATCACATAGAAGTGATCCACAGTGCACAAATTATGTTAGGCATCTGATTACAGAGGCAGAAATCAGAGAGGCTGCCTGAGAGGAAAAATTACTTTGAATTGTACAGGAAAGAAACACAATTTTTTTAAAGATTTTGTACATATTACTCATTTAGTTTCCACACAATTACTTAACTATTAAATGATTTTAAAAATAATCAAAGCACAGAGTATTACAAAAGAAATTTAACTTTTCTTAAATAGTCTTATTCTATCAGCAGTTGATCCAAATTAAGCTGAAAACATTCCATGGTATAACACAGTGGTCACAAAATTCAGGAAAAAGAGTTCCCTGATAGATTTCTTAAAAATTCCTAGATTTCACAGCAAACTTTTTTTTATATTTTTCCAACTTTTCCAGATGTGTGATCAAATAGAACATATATGTTAAAGAGATAATATGCTAATTTTTTAAAAATAGTTTTGGCGGTAGTGAAAAGTTTAAATTATTTCTTAACATTAAACTTCTAACGATTACCACCATAATTCTCCAGGTAAATAGCGCCAAAATACAGATGAACGGGGAAACAGGTCTTAAGAAGGAAAAAAAATTCCCTGATTTTTGTGAAATTTTAAAAAACTCCCTCAGATTTCCTCTAGAATCAGAAAGCGCCCTGACATTTCCCTGATTTTCAGGTTCTGTGGTCATTCTGTACAAGAATTTTTGCTACAAATATTCTTGTACGTGATAGCAATTGATATGGATATATTCTTAAAAAAAAAAAAAAAAAAAAAAAAAAACGTTTATTTCATCCAAGACAAACAACTATGGTTACACCATTAGAACAAATTATGTATTCCTTTCTCAATTTTACTGTCACATAAAAGTGTACTGCAAGAAAAGTTTAAGGTATATGAATACCTTAAATACCGTAAAAAAAACAACTATTTCCTTTAAAGATTTCAAAAAGGTGGTTGACTGGTTTAGATATCTGGCATGAGATGTACATTAGGGATATGCTGCCTCAAAACAACATTGAAACTATAAAATATCAAGGTAATGTCTTTCCAGAGAACTTTCAAGGAAAAATCCCCCCACATTTTTGTATCAAAAGAGGTTATGTGGTATAGATTATGTTTATTCTAATTTGATTTTCAAAAGTATAACCCATCTGTACACAATTTTTGAAGGCGTAACAAATTTTCTACACAATATTTTAGTACAAATTAAAAAAGGATAAATAACTGTTGTTTCAATGTATTTAAATTAATCCACAAGTACACTAAAAATTTTGAGACAAAATAAAATGGATGCAAATGTCATGACATTTCTGAATTGTAGAAAACACAAAATAAAAAAAACATGTGTAGCTTACCTTTTCGACCAGCACATTCAATATCAAAACTTAAAATGCGAATGGGTGCAATTTTAGACCAATCCCCTTCTGGCTCATGGGAAATCAAAGCATCCCAAGCAACTTCAATCTCTATTTGGCAACGAGATGTTGGGGATTTAGATGATAGAAGATTGTATTTCCCAGGAGGAATTTCTATCCAATTACAACCAACAATTTTTGTATCAACCATAAATCTGAAATTGAAGCAAATATTAAATTTAAAAGGAGGCTATAATCATTCGAGTTTGTTTTCTTTATTACAATATGACATTTTTACAACTTAACCAACATTTTTTCAAGATAAAAACAGTGTTAATCACATTGTTACAATATAGGTCTATAAAAATTAAGGATATATTGAACTCTGACAATTGATTTACATTTAAGTTGCAAGTATCATAACAGTTCTTAATGACAGATTTGATGAATTTGAGGTACAACATTCACACAAATATGTATTTTCCAATTTAACAAAGTAGTTTTTGAAATCTATTTCAATTTTACCACAATTTTTTATATCACACAGATCCACCAAAATAAATATTATATTAAAAAAACATCACTTCTAAACTTTAATTTTTTTTCACAAGTTTACATGAATCAAAATATGAAATTTAGTAAATTTGAAGAAAAAGACAATACTTTGAAATATAAACATATTTCATTTCCTACCTGATTTCGAAATTAATATTTGTCTCAAATGCAGGAAAGTTCTGTACTCCTGAATTTCCCCATCGGATCCCATGTTCTAACAAACGACCAGCCGCTGGTAAGAACTTTGGAAGCAAGACTGTAATCTTTAAGAAGGGTCTTTTGCCACCTTTGGTATAACCATAAATATCTGAAATGAAGACATAAAAGTTGAGTTATTACATGCTAAAATTAACACAGCTCCCAACAACTGGAAATTTTAATCAAGTATAACTCATTTGTGAAAATTAAAGAAAAGCAGAAAAAAATACAGCACTAGATCTTTTTAATCTCATCTCTCTTGATTCTTTGTAATAAAACCTAGTTACAGAGTTCAATAGTATATGTCAGAAGCATAATAAGCCAGATTAACATTAAAGTGAACAAAAATACCAAAAAACTGTTGAAATAAACTTTTCTCATACTCTGATTGTAGAATAGTTCTATATTAAGAATACTAATACATAAAATTCCCAATATATTACAGAGAATTTTAACTAAACCATATGCAAGGAAAATGCATATGCCAACTCACTTTCTTTTTGTACAATTTCTACAGCCAGAACGGCATCACGAATATTTTCTTTATTTGATTTCATGTCTCCAACTACGACAGCATTTAAAATTTCCTGTAAGATAATTACAATTTCATATTAAACAAGTTAATATGAAAAAACTTATACATAAAATGTCTTTCATTCATATTTTACTGGACAAGTGAGAATAAGTACCCACACCATGTGTTTTGTACATACTGAATATAATTCCAAAAGATTATAAAGATGAATTTTTTTTAAATTTTATTTTTGTCTAAACTTTGATGGTTTATATCTTCTCTGATGGTATATGTCTTAACTATTAGAGAAGTCAACAGTTATTTAACAATTTTCTTGTCTGAAAATCAAAAAAACTCATACAATCACTTGGAAATCTGTTCAAGTTAAATAATGTATGAAAGGCTTGGATAACTGAAATGAAATTTGGCATAGAGCTAATCTAGATATTTCTTAACATAGACAAATAGTTTTTGTGTGTGTTGTTTACCCAACAAATAGAACGTTTACATAAGAGAGGATATTTAAAATATGTGACATGTATGACTTGTTATAAATTTCATTAATTCACTCTTATTTAATTCCAAACCAAAACTTAAAAAAAAAATTAAATTATTTCAGTTGTGTGTGTGAGAAGACTACCAATAGTTTGCAAGAATATTGTTTTGGTTCACCAAAACATCAAGATTCAAAGAAATAAATATAATCATATTTATTATTCAAGTAATTATAAATTGATGCTATGGTATAAAATGCAAAACAAAGTGTCTGTCTGAAGGATTCATGGTACATTTTCACATTTTAAGCTACTGCACCATGAAATTTACAAAGTAATTCTGTTGGAAATTGGTAGTTCATTGTTATGAGTTAAGTAACAACCAATTAGGGCAATATAAGAAAGAAATTTATAATATACATCATTGTCTAAATGCTTTCCCACAGCTATAATTTTTTCCTATCTGAATAAACGATTCATCAAAAATTAAAATATATTTGGATATAAATGCACAAATTCATTATTTTATTGACCAGTATTTGAACTTAGGGAGAATTGCGGTAATAGTGTTATAAAAACTGCACATGTTTATCTAATTTTAAGCAGATATTAACAAAATAAGTTGATTTCAAAACGAGTAAACCTTTTATAATAAATCAGTATATCACTCTAAATAAGGCTGGTAGTAATTCAACCAGAATTTTAGAAGAATAGAGTATTTTATAACATTAATAATACCTCCTATCATTAACAATTTTAATAAATCACTTACTCTAAACTTAGCACAGTCAGACTGCTGAAAATTTTCAGGAGCAGGAATAAAAAAGTAGGGCAAGAAACCATGCACATGACATAGAATGCTGTTTCCTTCCATTGAGACTCCAAACATCCTCATGATAGGCACCAGCCCAGTGGTACAGCCGGGCATACCGGTGACAGGCTGGCCAATGTAGCAGTCAATGTCCAATTGCTGGAACACGATGGGATCTGAGCTTGGGTTTAATGTAGGTGGGGGTGGACGTGACCACTTAACATTTGATAGAGCATCAGGCTCTTCGCCTAAAAAAGTAGAAATGTTATACATTAAAATGTAGAGGAAGGAGAGTTGAGATTCAGTGTTGCTTGGATTTATCTACTTTGAAAGCAATGGGAGTAGTGCAAAATAATAAGGTAGTGGAAATGCTATAAAAACTCTACAAGAAGAAATTGAGTTTTCACTAAAAATGGTAGTGGAATGTTATTTCGCTGCTTTCATCCTTTACTTTGAAGAGACATTGTGAATTTGAGACTTTGATTTATGCCGATCGAATTGCTATATAAACTTTGAACAATTGAAATAAATTTAAATTAGGTTTTACCTATTCAAACTTTGTTCTAGTTAGAATTCGCCCTACTCTATTTCACAGAATTCAAAGATTTTTACTTTTATGTCTAGGCATGTATTGTTTATCTAAAGTGCCTTTTAAATTTAACCAACTTGACATCCATAACAATATTATTAAACAGACCAGTCTTATACCAATAACCAAAGGCAGTATTTTTTTAAACCTCAGCGGCAGTAAAAATAGAACAGAAACTAATTATTCTCACAGATACCAGCTAGGCTGTGTTCCAATATATAACATTTATTTTAGGCTTAACTTGGAAACAAGCAATGATCCAATAATTGTTCTCAAAGTATCATTATTAGAATTGAAAATGAAGATAGAATTTCTACGGTAAGTGAACAAAACTCCAATAATTAACAAACCAATTGCTTCTAAACACATTTTAGGAGAAAAAAAACCCTCTTCAAATCAACCCAACCGGTGACTTCCAAGCGAACAACAGTAATGCCATCTAGAGAGTATCTCGCTAAGCATTGACACAGTCAGTCCCTAAAATTATGATTCTTCTGAGTTTGTTGCTTTGGTAACCATTTCTAATTTAAACTTTTTTCCTCCACATTTTGAATACAACATTATCGCATGGATCAGCAGAGAGAATTTTGCTTTAAATTCATTTAAGAAGATTTAGAAGGAAAGAAGAATGGATCCAGGAAAGTCGCATGTTTCCAGCAGCACTAACACTTTCGACCATGGACGGCCACTGTTAAGTAGAGTAGGGTATTTGTAGTCACTTTTGTATTAGTACGGGTGCATCTACAGTTTGTGTTACAGAGATGGGGAAGTTCCCCTTACTTATATTTTGAAAATATCATCAAAATTATACAGCCTGGTTCCTAATCGCTACCAATGTGCAGCTGCAGTCACTATACAAAACAATGAAATATTAAAAAGAAATACATTTTATACAGGATAAATCTTACCAATAGATTCTTGAGATTCTAATGATTGAGCTCTCATTTCATCCTCCAAGTCATCCATGAGGGCCAGTTCATCTTCGAAATTACTACGCTCAAATTCATCATCATCCGTGTTTTTCTTGAAAACCTTTTTAGGGGGTCCTTGACTGCTACTAAATGGCTTCCGTTTATCCATTCTCTTGACAAATAAATATCAACAGGAAATCTTAATCCAAAGAGAATCAATGATTGAATTCTAGGGGAAAATAGTGAAACTAGTATAAGTAGAGAAAAAAACATTATAATTTGTCTGTTGTAATCAATGCATTTAATCCCACACAACAAATATAAAGAGGAGAGAAATCACGCTTTTTCTCTACTACAGGAAGAGAAGAAGGAAAAGATAAATAAACGGGAATGATTGTTGATTTTGAATCTAAATACAGTATTCAAGCTTTGCCTATCAAACAGTAAAAGCTCTGCGTCATAGAAAAATTAAGTTTCTTTTTAAAATTAGAGTAAAAATATACCAAATCAGAATATTGTGTTGAGTTAATTTGTAAAAAATAGTAATGAACATACTCGTTAATTTTGGTCGGCGCAAATTCCAAATACTAGTGAACAAATACTGAAGTTCGAGAGAAGGGAAAAACTGCCAACTTTCCCGCTCAAAACAAATAAACAAGGCACGAATTCAGTTCAGTTGTGGCGAGGTAAATAGAACAATCATGAAAAATATATAAACTAGAAAAATAGTATAATCACTCGGGAAAAGGAAAAAAATAGTTTTTATTTATAAAATATGTTTAATGATATAAATTTAAGAATTGTTTAAGCACATTTCATTTTTTTCCCCTTTTAGCATAGCCAAGTGAAACGAAGAGAAAGTAATTTTAGTTTTGTAAATAAACAAACATGGCCATGTGTCTTGTGATGAACTATGATGATGTGATGACAAAGGAAGTGGTTCCAATTTCGTTATACTTATTAAAAAAAAGAGTTAAAATTTTCTGAGTGAGTATTGCGTTACCCAGTTTATTTTTTGTTCAGAAGGCAGTAGTTAAATGAAACATTCTGCTGATTTAATTGTACAATTTTCATATCTAAAAATTATCTGTTCACGTGTCTTGGGGTTTTTCAGGTAAATCTATGGATTTTCAACGTAACTGATCCACCGAAATCAATACCTTTTGGTCAATCTTTTGGGGTGAAAACCCCAACCATCTTTTTAAAAGCATTAGTTTCAGAAAACTTTTTATTTGTTTAGTGACAACTATAATAATAATGCAAAATTGCAAGTTAATCGCAAATCACGCCAAGCGGACTGGAATACGGAAACTCTCCCAAATTATTCTAAAGCAAGCTTTTCAAATCTGGCAGATAATCAGGTGTAGCAGTCAAGATAGATATATTACCACAAAAATCTATTACTACTTCAATCCATAGGACAATGCCAAATTTTATATTCCATACTCAACAATTAGATTAAAATTATACATGAGTTGTATATTCTGAAATGAGTGGTTTATATGGAATTAAATACTCAGAATAATGGCCTTTAACGGTCATTCTTTCGAAACAGGCAATTTTTCTATATTAAAACATTTTTTTGAAAAAGAGATCCCGTAAATGTATGTTATATATTTTTTGTTGTTATTTTGGCCTTATACAACAAGAAAAAAAATACCAGCGGGGCAAAAATTTGTTAATTGTGTGCAAGAAACAATACTTAAAAAAATCTCCCTGCTAAGATAAGGGTACTCATAATAGGACAATTTTTTAAATAAGGTGATTTAAAAAAAAATGCTAATTAAAATTTAATTAAAAAAATAATAATTTAATTACAATAATAGTGAGGTACTGTTCAAACTATACCAATTTCAATTATATTTTTAATAAATAACAAACATTATTATCCTGGTTTGCTGTTATTGTGTTCTTTAAATACGTCAAGACAATGATGGAATTAGTAGCTGACACATACTATTTAAATTTTTTTAAAGTTTTTAAAGTTAATGTTGACTTTATTATGTATTCTATGCAACAATATAATTTTTTCCCCTCAACATTTAAAAATTTTTTAGATGACATGAAAAAAATGTGAATTAAACATAATTCTGAGGGAATAGAACTTTGAAATTCTGTAAGAAAAAATGGTGTCAACCAGTGGCGGTTCTAGGCAAATCACAAGGGAGGGGCTACAGCATGCAAAAATGTTCCGTAATGAGAAAGCAAAATTAATTAGAGCTACTGTTGTGGTCAATTAGATTTTATCGCAATCAAGAAATAGTACATTAATATACAGTGTGGCAATTATTTAATTAACTTTAATTATATTTGAGTAATTAAGTGCAAATAATTATTTTAATTAATTATTCAAAATGGTGTTTTTTTAAAGCAATAGTCTAGGTGGATGACCTTAGTTAAAATTGAGTTGTTTTTCTCGATACATTAATACAAAAACAAAACATCAAATTTTGTAGAGTCTGTGTCTGTGATTTTAGACATTCCAATTTGCAATTTTCATTCGTCTTGCTTTTTTGCGACTGAAGATGTTAATGACGTCTTCTATGGAGATTTTTCTATCCTTTTGAATATTTGCCAGTGCTAGTCCATTTAATCTTGCCTGGCCCATGGTGCTTCTTAAATATGTTTTAATCCGTCGTAATGTGGAGAAGCTCCTTTCGGGTGTGCTTGTTGTAACGGGGATTGTTCCAAATATCTGTAGAAGAATAAAAATGTTGGGGAAAAATTGTTGATCGCACTTCTTCAGGGCCTCAACTGCTGTATAAGGCGGCTCAATCTCACTATCCCATTTGTTTTTCCATAGCTTTATTTCTGACTTTAGTATAAGCTCAGAGCCATCTAGGTACTGCTGGTAATTTTTTGCAGCCTTGAGGATTTCTTCGTACTTCAAAATATTTTTTGGAACAAGGCCTTCTAAAGGTAATATATCCACCAATCGTTGGGAAAATCTCGATTCCAGTTCTTGAATCAAATGGTCTACCAACGGTAAAAAAACCATTCGTCTGTAATACTCCTCGGGATTTGAAGCATCAGTATTTTCTCGATGAGTCTGTCGAAAGCATTTTCTTGGTATGCGTATTTCGCATTCGATTTCGCTTGCTTTTTGCAAAGCGTCTTCGAAAATACTACCGAATTCGACATCCACAGTTCTTCGTAGATTTCTGAAAACCTCTAATATGCAGTTTATATTTTGCAGGGCATTTTCAAAATCTAATTGTGGATTTTGTAGTTGCTCACTTAGCCTTAGAGTTATTGCCATGCAATATGCCGTTGTTTCCAAGGCTATGATGAATTCTCCTTTTTGAATAGCCGAACTGAGCATAGAAGCTTTGCTTGATGTTACCGAGTTGGTATCTGGTGAAGTTGAAAGCTGATCAAGCAGTGTTACAATAGGGAGAAATAACTCTTTAAATCTAATTAAGCTATCGTGTCGCTCTACCCATCTAGTGGGGCACATCACCTTTAAACTTTTCTTCTTTATTTCTGGAAGTTGATTAATTATTACTTCCTCTAGAGCATTTTTTCGTAGAGCAGAAGCAGAAAGAAAAGTTGTTACCGCTCCTACGGTTCCTAACATGTTTCGTATGGCAGGAATGTCACACGATTTTGAAATAACCAAATTCAAGGAGTGGCTGAAACAGTGACTGTAAATAGCCATGGGTTGCTCGTTTGATATCAGGGCTTGCACTCCTTTAAACTTTCCAGCCATGTTAGAACCCCCATCATACCCTTGGCCGCAAAGGTGTTCTTTTGTTAAGCCCAAAGGCATCCAACTCTTTATCGATTGCTTCTTTTATAGCAACACCAGTTGTCTCTGTCATTTCTGTAAAACCAACAAATTCTTCTTTGGTAACGAAAGATTGGGTATCTATGTACCTAACACAAAATGTCATCTGTTCCTTGGTGCTGACATCTGTTGTTTCATCGCACATTATACTGAAAAATTTTGATCTTTTAACATCTTCTGATATTGAAGAACGAAAAGTTTCTCCGATACAGTCTATAATTTCATTTTGGACTGTGTTGCTAATCATTGCACTGTTACGCCTGCAAATTGCGAAATGTCGCTTGAGGTCTTCGTCCCCAGCATCCACACGAAAAGCCAAAAGGCTTTGGAAAACTCCATGCTTTCCAACCAGAAGATCCTCATTACTTTCTTCTTTTAATTGTGAAATCAAACCGTGATCACGATGTCCTCTTAAGGGCAAATTGTTCCTAGCACAAAATACTATAGTTTTTACTATAGGCCTCAATCGTTTTCGATTATCCTCAATAATGGCCGATGTTTCGGAATCTAAAACAACGTCAATGCTTTTCTTGCTTGATTCCATTACTTTTGTAAATTCTACTGCTTTTTCCATGGAGAATTTGTGGTACTTAGTATTTTCATGCTTACGTAGATCTTCGGTGGCTTTTTTATATTTGGCTAACGGTTCTTTTACCAGTGTTTTGAGAGCCTAAAAAATGTACACGCTTGTTAAATTTATATTTATACATATTTTAGGATACATAGTTTTTCTAACTAATTGAACATTTCGGTCGTTAAAGTAAAGCACCCGGTTTAGTAGTATAAAAAAAGGATTTTAATAAAGATTTAAAAGTTGAAAGTTTAAATTGATTTGTTTCGCATTAGTATTAACTTTATTTCTCAAAATGCCGACAATATAGGTAAGCCTTCCGCAAAAATTGCAAAGAACGCGTTTCCCAAAATTGTGGAGCTGGCCAGTTTTGCTGTTACACAGTACCTTTACACTTTCAAAATAGTATTACACAAAATGTTCCATAAATTTTGTACATTATTTACGGGTCACTTACAATTTCGTTAATTTTTATTGACAACTTCAAGAGTAATAAAATAAAATATGGAGTCAAAATTTTAATAATTTCAATATAAATTGGGTGAATTTAGGCTATAACTTTTTAAAGTATTAAAAAAACAATTATTAAAGTTTTGAAATATTAAAGTCAGAAATGCATTTGAAATTTTTATTCTTAAATTAATCTTAAATCATTTATTTTTAATTGTACCCAATTTTTTTTTAATATCTAAGGAACAATATTCGACGATAACGACCAATCAGTTGGTTGTTGATATAATCGTTAAAACATTAAACATTTCATACAAATGAAAATATCACACAAGTTACAATGAAATGCATAAGAAAAGAAAATCAAATATTTTACCTGAGATCCGATACCAGCACCTGAAGGAGCAAAGAGAACGCATTGGGTGCAAAGTCCACCGCCTAGCATTTGGCTATATGCTAGCCACTTGTATTTTTTTAGCCAATCATGATTAAATTTCCGTTTCTGTTTCCCTTCTACTAGTTCTGGAAAAGGAAATGTTGTTGGAGGTATCCAAGTATTTTTTAGTAATTTTAGTTTCTCATCATCTGTTAAAACTTCTTTCACGGCTCTTCCTATATCACAGGGATCATGTGATTTTTCATATGTATCCTATATATAAATATAGAAATTGATTAATTTGATAATCACTACGAGTATATACGTAATTTTTTATTTTTTTTGTAACAAAGTATAATAGATATCGTTTTTGTTTTTATTATCCTATATATTAAATTACTTGCATGTACAATTAAGTTACTTGCAAAAAAAATTCAAAAATGCATTTTTCGAAAAACTGCAGTTGTCTGGCTTTGGAACTGAACGACACATAAAAATAAATATTTATGTGTAAAGCTTACCGGAAGATTTATCTTGCCAGGATCATAGGCTTTTATCGCACTTTCTGACTTCGATTCCAAATTTCCAACATCTAGCTCTTTACAATGGCTTTTAGCGCTGCTCTCTTTTTTCCCGAAATAATCGGTTAAATGTCGCTTCATTTTGATAGCGTACTATGCACAACTATAAACTGGTATAGGGAGACCAGTAAAAATTCCAGGCTGGTACGAGTCAAAGACACACAATACAATAGGAAGAACAAGGATGTTCTGGAATGTCTTCTGAACTAGTTTTAAAACCTGTTCGTGTTCGTTTGGTACTTTCATAAACGAATAATAAAATAGACAGGACGCTCCAATATCTGTTATTAAGAGAGGGTGTTACCAAGACGGAACACGTGACGTGACTAATTCCAATGCCTTTTAAAAACCATTTCTACCCTTTTCAAAATATTATAAAACATTAGTCTAGACTTTCATTTTCATTTCATTATCAATTACAATTTTCAGAAGTAAGTAAATGATAAAGACCATTATTACCAATTAAAGGCAGCTATGTCAGAAAGCAAAATACAAACTAACTTTTATAAGTCTTAAAAAAATAAAATTATTAAGATAATTTTTAAAAAATGACATGACTGTGAAAGGTTATTGAATCCCCTATTTCAAAATCAATTTTGCATCCAAATCCAGTATAGTATTCTGGCATTTTTTCGGCATTCAAGAAAATAGTCTTCAGCTTTCAATTGTTTAACCTTGAAGTAAATGAAAGAATTTTTCTCCAGTTCCGTTTTGAAGGCTGTCGTCACGTGACCGCGCTGTTCGTATTATTAGGTTTTGCCATACAGACTTGGTCTAGTTAATTTATTCTTAGTCTATGGGTACTTTGGTTACCTATTAACAGGGCACTTGGACCAAACGTCGAAAACTACGACATTCTTTTACCTTTTACGGAGAATTGGGGGGAGAAAGGCAGACGCGTCATTTCATATAATTCTGGGGGGGGGGGGGGCAAAAATGAGATTTTCTGATCGGAAATTAAACTTTTTCTTAAATATTTGTATCTAGAAATACATTAAAAAAAAAAAAAAAATCTAAAATCTTAGGTGGGGGTTGTTATGAAAGGGGCAGGGTTGTTATGAAAACCATTTTATCCAGTGTAAGTTTCACCCTCATGGGGGGGGGGGGCTATAGCCCCCTTAGCCCCCCCATGGAACCGCCTCTGGTGTCAACTGAGAATAATTATTCACACAGCTTACTAAAGAAATAAAAGTTCTTGGGAAAATAGAATGCAGCTGCCTTCTGTATTTACAATATTGAATGTAATGCAATACATGCTACAATGAGGCTTTTTTCAATGACATGCATTTTAGTAATTTTTTTTATAAGAAAAAAAAAATGAAATTATTTTAAATTATTTTCTATTGTGTAAAACACTTTATTATATATGCATTAAATTAATTGTTGTTGGAAAATTAGTTTTATTATTAATTTATTTAACAGTTGTAACAGCTTCGATAAGCCAGGATAATGAATTTTGGATGTTTAATATATTTTTAAATACATTTATCTAAGAAAAATTCAATATGTTATTGATGAAAAAGTTAGCCTGGTACATTGAATAGTTATTAAAAGGTAATTCATTATTTTCGTTCTTGTTTTTAGAATGGTATAATGTTGTGACATGCATTTTTCCTGTTTCAGAAGAATAACCCGTTATGGTCTCCAGCATAGAGAATATTTTTTACTTAATATAGATTCTATGTTGCTAACTATTAATATATCTCATTCAATTGTGACAATTAGATTTTACAGCAATGTTAAGGCACAATATGGCCCTAGTACTTCTTGAACCAAAAAATGAAACAATTACCCGACCCATTAAATCTCTGTTTTAAACTTTAGTTTAAAACTAATGATTACACCTTTCATCATTCCTATTCACAGTACTTCATATTAAAAGAAATTTCTTAATTTTCAGCTATGGCCTTGTACTCTGCTAAAAAAGCTTTAAGACTTCACTTGAAAGAAGTACTGAAAAATCTACCAACTGAAGAAAAACAGCGTCAGTCAAAAGTTGTAGTCAATAAAGTAAGTATCTCCAACATATATTTTTTTTTAAATCTGAAATTCCAAAGTAATTGAATAATTTTTAAAAACTTTATTTTAATATTTTAGCTATTTCAGACAAAAACCTTCAAAGAGAGCAAAAGGATAAGTGTATACCTAAGTAGGGATATTGAAGTCGACACACGAGCCATTCTTGAAAATATATTTATTTCTGGAAAAGAATGCTTCATTCCAAGATATGAGTATGTCATTCATAAAGTATTCGAACTGTCTTTTGTCAAAGTGAGATCCCTTAGAATATGTGTAAAAGCTTATTTTAAACATGTTTGAAAGTAATATAATCTATTGTTCATTTAATGAGAACTAACATTTTAAAGATTTCTCTTTTTTTTTTTTTTTTTTTTTTTTTTTTGTACAGATAATTTAATCAAACTATTTTTCTTGTTTACCTATTTATGGTTTTCAAGGTTCCTGAATTTAGTTTACTGGTAGGATTCATAAGTCTAACATGGATGTTGTACTTTTCAAAATAGTTGTTTTTGATAGTTTTATTATTTTTTAAACTTTTTTATTTATTCAAAGCATTTTTCTTTTTTAAAATTAAATACATTCATTCCAAGAAGGGCTTTTTTTCCACCAGAACTTCAGACAAATAATACATGAATAGTTTTTATGTTTTACTTTTTAAATGTAATATTGTATTTTTTATTTATTAATTTCTTCTCATTGTATTGCAGTTATACTACTTAATTAATCATGCTTAGTTGCATTTTTACATAAGACTTATATCTTTTAATTTAGCTCTAAAAGTACAGCTATGGACATGGTGAAATTGAATTCATTGGACGAATTTGAAAAATTGTCTTTGACATCTTGGAGTATAAAACAGCCTGATTGTTCTGACGATAGTTTTGAGGATGCCCTGAAAACTGGTAGGATTTTCCTGATAAACTTTTGAGGTTAGGGGGGTGAAAATGGTGGTTAAAATACAACATTTAAAAAAAAAAAAAAAAAAAAAAATCCACTGGAATTCACACTATTAAATTTATTTCAATAAAACTTTTGATGCATATACATGGGAAGGCTAGTGGGGCTAAATGATGAGGCAGTAGTAGTTGATTATACTTTTAACTTTAATAGCATTAATTAGGTTTTACACTGTCAGTGGGACTAAACCTACTACACCTTCCTTGTTCATCTTCTCTCCAAGAAGAAGACTCCAAGTGTTCTGCTTGATGTACTCCTGCGTCATGACTTCTCCGCCAGGTGTGACATCTTATGTTATTGGCTCATTCAAATAAGGGAATGCTATTTGTTGGAGGGGTCTCCAACCCACATATATATATATTTGATCAATGTAGGTTAAAAATATGACATTATTTTTAAATTTCTGGTTTACTTCTGGTTCTGGTTAAATTCTGGTACACTAAATGTCTTTTAATAGTTTTACATTTTATTTATTCTTGCATTGATACCCCATTTCCCCTTATGGTGGGAGGAAGTGTATTTTTAAACATGAACAAAAATGTGCAGAAATGTATTATTACTAGAATAGTTAAGTAATGAAATAATTTCGACTAGACAATCGAATTTAGGTTCGTTCAATATGTGGCAAGGTCAAGAAAAATATAATAGTTTCCCAATATTGACTTTTTCATATTTCATAAGGTAAAACTCATTAGGATTATCTTTGGAAATGGTGTTTTTAAATTGAAATAAGATATTTTAAAATTTGCTCTCCTTGTACAAATTTTTCAATGTTTCTTTCCATACTTTCTTCTTTGGGTCAGTTGTTTTGGTGTACGCTCTTATTTTTTGCACAATAACAACTAATCAGGCTGGGACCTACAGCTTAACGTGGATTCTGAACCACAACTAACACCCATGCCTAACCCAGGATTCAAACCCAGTACCTATAGCATGCAAGACTAGAGCATTATCACCACAGCCATCAAGTGGGCCTTAATTCTTTGGGGAAAAACACTCTAACATCAAGTAGTAGTTGTAATGTATGACTTTAATTTGGTGGAAGACAGAGTATCTTGTGAAAGTTCTCAATAGCTTGTTTTTATCATATTGTATGTCAGGTGCCTCCTAGGACACTATAAGAACAGGTTTCTTTTTGTTCATTAATTGTGCTGTATTCATGAAATAATTCTTAAAACACATAAATTTTAAATTTATTTTATAATTTTTTCCTGTAGTTGTGTTCTTCTAATGATTATTTGCTAATCCTTAATAGAACATAATGATTAATCTATTTATAAATGATAATATGACATTTTATCAACAACACATACTAATAGCCACCATGTAGTGTACACAAACAAATAATTTTAAGTACATTTATGGTGTTTCTAAATCACATAACCTAATTAGAAATTACTTGAATTAATTTAAAAATATATTTCAACAGAAACTAGTTAAAAACACCTATACATTTATGGTGAAAAAGATATTTTTTAAATATACCCCCATTTTCTCCCACCTGACTCTCATCCTTCATAAATTTTTCTTTACTAAACAAACAACCTAATTTGATTGTTTATTCAATATTAAAAGTTAGTTTGTCATAATTTCACAATCACTATCATTGAATGCATACTTTGTCCTTATAATATCATTCTTTAATTAATTGATTTTTTTTTTTTTTTTTTTTTTTCTACTGTCTAATTTTTATGGAGGTATTATATAATAACATAATTTTGCTTAAAAGCTTCAAAATTTATAATTATATTGAATAGCAAATTAACAATGACCTTACTAGCTACCAATTGCAATTTAGTTGAATTGTTTGCTTCTATCTAAAGAATCTGAACACTTGTCTTTCTCGCATTCAGTTCGATTGAAAATTCTGCAGTTGTATGCTATTGTAGATTTTGAGGTGGGGTGGGGCTAAGTATACTATGCTAATGTTTTCAGCTAGAAATTTTAACAAAACTTATTTCACTTGCAATGACTAGGCTTGTAATATACAGACATGTTCTATGAATCAAATTATAGAACTTGGCAAGATTAATAAGTATGAAGTATTTTAAGTGGAAACAACATTTAGAAATGTTATATATTTTTACTTGTGTATTTTGATAAATTAATATAGTATATTTTTCATAAGAACATATATTTGAAGAAAAATAACCTCCTACTAATCACTTTTTAAAAACAGGGTTTGAATTTTTTCATCAGCAAGAGCAGTATTTCATGTTTTCAGTTAGGGATGGTTGTAATATTAAGTTTAATTCAAACCTTCTGTTGGGAAAAAAAAACTTCTAATCCAATTAACTGCTTTCAAACATACCTCCAAATAATACACTCTTTAAAATACCTTAGATCTGTAAGCTAAACTAATCAATTAGGCGAGTGTTCTTATATTCCTATTTCGTGTAACTCTTTTTAAATGGTGCAAGTCACTTTTTTAATGCATTGTATTTCAGTTAAATTTATAGATAGTGTTAATTTTTTTGTAATGAGTTTTGACCTCTGTAAGTCTTTTGTAATTAACATTTTCAACCTACAGCAGCTGTATAAATATTACAATTATTCATCTTTCAAGGTAAATGACCAATGAAAATCACACTATCTATCTTTTTATGATTTCTTACCTCATTTTAAAATTTTTTCTAATTTACACTGATGTACTAGCTCTAATTGAAAAATAAGTATACCAAGTTACCAACTCTTTCATCCTCCCTGTATACACATCTAATTTGCATGCATACTTATCTTTATGAATATCCTCAGTTAAATTATATTAATTGTCAAAATTACATTCTTAAAGAAATTAAATGATGAATAATTTCCAGTTTCAAATCCTATATTTTTTGCTGATTCATAATTTATTTTGTGCGATTTGTAATATTCCGTTTTCAACAAGTGAAAAAAAAATTATTTTTCTAGGAGGTTTGGATCTTATCATTGTTCCTGGGATTGGTTTTACCAAAAATGGTCATAGAATCGGAAACGGCAAAGGATATTATGATATTTATCTTGAGAAATGCAGAAAACTGTTTGGAAGAAACTTTTCAACCATTGCATTAGCTTTTCATGAACAAGTAGTTCCTTCCATACCAGTTAGTGAACATGATATAATTATAGATGAGATAGTTTTTCCTGAATCTTGAAGAAATATTGGTATATTTATTTTTATAAACATAGTATTTTTGCAAAATACATAAAAGATATATTTCATATTTATTTTTCTTTTGAAATGTTTTCTATAACATATTTCTGAAACACAGTTTTAAATGATTTTAAGGTGCTTACGATACTTAAATGTTTTTTTACTTTATTTTTACAATGCCAAATTAGGTAATATTTTAAAAGCTATACACTGACATGTAGTATTTAATTAAAAATGATTATTTCAATAATGAATGTAAGATAAATTTAAAAAAAATTTATTTCTTGAACATTGTTAAAAATCCTTTATTATTTTTTATAAAATTTTATTAAAGTATGTTACCAGTTATTTAAATTTTAATAGTTTCACTATTGTGAAAAATATTTTATATGACATTTAATTGACATTAAAAAGATATTTTTTAAATTATTCCATTCAAGTTTTAAAATATACTTTAGTTTAAAATAAATTTAAATGTAATAATTTTAGTAATTTAAAATATAGTTACAAGTAGTAATAATAATATAAAATTATAGTACATTTTTTAGCATAATATATAATTTTTCACCCTTTCCTAAATTAATTTATATAAATATTCTTATATCTTTCTTTTGACTTTGTATTAAAAATGTTTAAGAAATTTAAATTATTATATACTTGGAATTGGAATTCTTTAGCATTCATATTAATTAGATAAAGTATTCTGAATTTAAAAGAACGTTTATTTTAACAACACGTTTTATTTTTACATTTTAACAATTGTACTGTATAAATTTAAAATAAATTTTGTTAGTAAAAGAGACCGTTTAACTATTTACATTATATTTATATTAATGAAATAATTTAAATTATTACTCAATGTATATAATTTTTGTCAAATAAAATATAAAGTATTCTTTATTTTTGTTTAATAATTCAAAGAAGATACTCGATACAAAACATAAGACCTTTATTTCAATACTCATGAATCAACATATTGGAACATTCATCTTGAAAAAAATATTTATAATTCTTATCTATTATTTGTTTTTAAATTTGAAATTTAATTTATAGTTTTGAAAATACATCCACTATGAAAATGAATGTATTTTGTAGATCACTGTATAAAAACAAACCCACAATTTGTTCGAATTGTTAAAAAAATAATCAGCCATTAACTCGCAAGTCTTTATCAATTTGTTCCCTCAAATAACTTTTCATTTGAAATGTATTGTTTCTCAGTTAATTTAAGTAGCCATTCCTAAAACTTATATAAATTTAATCAATAACTAAGAGCTTTATTGCCATCCTCATTAACCATCGTATAGTTTAATTGAATCGCTTCCATCAGACGGATGTTGACGCCAAGCTGAAATATTTATACGTTTGAATCATCACCAAATCTAAATGTTTACAGTTTGTAATAAGGTTGCTATAGAAATACTATAATATTTTGTTGTAGGAATTATAAATGATTCAAAAGTTGTAAGTTTGGATGAGTTATCACTGCAATTTGGCGTTTTTTATCTGGTACCATGCTAATGGAAGAGTACTGTATCATTTAATTTTAACATAGATGTCATACAACATAGATGCATAAGATTTGACATGATCATGTAAGTTCTAATTTATTTTATAAAAATACATAGATATTTATTAAACACATTGAACCTGCAATGTTTATTTCCCAAATTCTACTGTTTAAGGTTAGTTTTTTTCTTTTTAATAAACTGAAGAACACTGTTCTTTTGCCAATGTGTGGGTGTTAATTTGGTTAAACTTTTACTGCACGAAATTCTTGTCAGTGTACGTTTACTGTAATTACTTTTTAAAAAACTTTTATGACTATAACTTTGATGCTAGTAACATCAATTATAGTCGTAAGTTGCTACCATAATTTGTGCATTTCTACTATACTAGATCACATTTTTCACAGTCTGGTGATCATGCCACCGAAAAAGATTATGTACCAACGTCAACATAATTGTCAAAATGTTATGAAATATGAAGTAAATATATTATAAATTCCCAATAATATGTTATTAATTGCAATTTTAGGCTTTTTATAAGGCAACTTCCAATGTCTGTTTATAATGAGTTTTATCTATATATGAGCATATTTTTATTGAAGTTATATATAGTAAGTGAGGTGTAACAAAGGTAAACTGGCAAGCACAAAAGGTTCAATGTCAATGATTTATGTTAACTGATTTGTGAAAAACTATATTTTTCATAATTAAATTATCCTAAGTTTAGAAGCATCATCAAGCAAGTGAAAATAAAAAATACACTACTGTCACTGAAGAAAATAGCGAGAAGCTTTGAAATTATCATTAGTAGTAGTCTGCCTGTCTTTGAGCTTCACATATTTAAGTGTGTTGGCTCTGAATATTTTAGTCAGCAACTTTGCAAAGGGTCCAGTACCATGTTCGTAAGTTTAGCAATTTTTTTTCAAAAATCTTTCACAGTAGACACAAAGGAAATTATTTAATTTGGCCTTTGCTAAAGAAAAAGGCATTGCCAACTTCAAAGTATCTATTCAGTCTTATTTGGTAAAATTGTTTATCCTATTGAGTTTCTGGTCATGCTGGTCTTCTTATTCTTAGAAAAACAAAAGTCAGAGCCACTGCTATTCCAACGACCATAATGATCCCAATCGCCATCCCAACCATGTTGAGAGCTCTTCTCCTTCTCTTCTGTAGGAAGTTTCTCCTGTAGTGAGCTTCCCATTCTCTGAAGTTAATTGGATAGGATCTATAAAGCTCGTCCATCTAAGGGAAAGAAGATATAAATTTAAATTAGCAACAATCTAAGTTTTTAAAAACATAATACCTAATACATGTATTTAAAATCCATAAAAAAAAATATATATTTCTCTGATTTGCTCATAGTCCCTGATTTAACTGATGGATTTCCCTAATTTGACGTTTTATAATACACACAATATTAAACTCTTAAAAAAAAAAAGTTTTTATTGTAAATTCTTTGTAAACATTGCTAGCTTTTATATTCAAATGTAACTTATTAAGCAATTTTGAGCTCATCTCGAGTTTTCATAGTGCTTGACCACTACGAAGAAAACGATGAATTCCGGGACATGGACAGACTCTTTTGCCCCTAAAACTTAATAAAATGTATTGTCATCGATAGCGAATCTATCTATAAGGTTTCGGCTCGAATGGATGACGGCAAATAAGTTAATTAGTCGTCGTACATAGTTAAGAGAAGCGTTTGTAAAAACGTCCTTTTAAGGACAGCTCCCAAAACGGGACATATATGTATTATCATCAACAACGAATCTATCTGTCAAAAAAGTAAAGCATCAAAGTGCCAAAACGAAATATACAGTTTTGGTGATAAAAAAAAAACCCCGATTTTTTCTTTTTATATAATTTGGAAAATTCCCTGCCTTACTACATAATAATTAGTTTGTGATAATTTAGCATAGTATTATTTTGTAGTACACAACTTTTAAGCCTATTAGTGGAATTGAGTATTAGTTGATGGTGTTAAAAAGTATGCCTAAAAATTTGCAATATTTTGTGTTAAATATTTTTGTTTGCAAACCTAGTAATAAAATGTTGAGTGCAATTTCAACAATCGGTGGCTGGCAGTTTAAAATATGATATAAAACTAAAAAAAAATTACATTGCTTTAAGCAATTATTGAAAACTAATTTAATTTTTATTCATTACAGGATAATATTATTAACACGTTGAATGCCGCCTCAGCCATCGGTGGCTGACACTGAACTTTTCGTTTAGTCCGCGTCAACCATCGGTGGCTGACAGTGTAAAATATGATATCAAACTAAAAAAAATAAATTACATTGCTTTAAATAATTACTGGAAGTTTATTTAAAATTAACTAAATTTTTATTTATTACAGGATTATATAATTAAGGCATTTTAATGGATTTTATTGAAAAACTCTTATTAAAATTAAAGCCATTGAACTTTATTGTTCTGGAATTCTGTCCAAACACTTCTTCCATATTTTGTTTTTGGTATGTTTTTACTTTCAATTATCCATATGTATATATACATAGGGTAATAAAAGTATAGCATTCGGTCAAAAAAATTTCGATTTTTTTAAACATTTCTCCACGTTTTGGAACACCTAGAAAAAAATGTCTGTGGTCCACATAACTCCCGAACAAATTGACCTACGATGTTCAAATTTGGTATGAGGGTTAGTGGCGGCCATGGGACCTACCATTAAGGATTCTGCCGAAATCGCGCATGCGCATAAGGTAGCTGCCATTCACAAAATCATGTTATTCAATGATTGCTAAAAAACGGCTCTAACGATTTTGATAAAAATCGCTGTGCTAATGCCTCTTAGGTGTTCTAAACATCCCCACCTCCGAAATTCAAGTAAAAATGTTTAATGGCGTAAAAAGTTGAAAAATGAATGTCTTCAACACAGAGTTCTATTTCCTTGAGTGTAACCTCATCAACGATCGCTTTTTTTTTCTTCTCCGCCCAGTTTTACTTACAAGAGAGGATAATATTAGAATTATCGATAAGTATATCGCCAAAATCATCTATTTGGCAAAGGTTTTTTTTAATTATTTTTTTACACCAATATAAGAATTATCGCAAAAAAATATCGCCAAACTGGCCATTTATACTAAATGAAGGATGAAAATATACAAACGACACACATCCACGTCAGTATTATAGTGTAATTGAAAGTTGTGCGATCTTCCACTCCCCTAGTTTATTAATGTTTCATATATTTTCTTGGTGTTTATTGTAATTGTTCTTGAATTTTGGGGTCTTAATTTAAAACTTTTGTATTGTAGACCTGCAGAATTAAGATTGGCGTTTAAATATTTTTTTAGTTCAAAATAATTGTTTAAAAAGTAATGTCTCCAAGAAACCACATTTTTGACGTTGGAACACAGTGGCCACAGAACCAGGGAATTGTCAGGAAGCTTTCGGATTCTGGAAAAAAATCAGGGAAGTGTCAGTGAATCTTTTAAAATTTCTCAAAAATCAGGAAAAATTTCTATCATTGTTTTAAAGGTATGTTTTGTTCATCCGTGTTTCGGCGCCATTTTCCCAGAGAATTGTGGTTTTAATCGTTAGAAGTGTAATGTTATGGAATAATTTAAATTTTTCATTACCGTCAAAACTATTTTTAAAAAATAGCATATTATCTTGCTGGCATACATGTTTTATTTGAAGGGATTGTGTTCTATTTGATCCAGACACATCTTGTAAAGTTTGGACAATTCGAAAGAAAAAAAAATGTGCTGTAAAGTCAGGGAATATTACCAGAGAACTTTTTTTCTTCTTCTGAATTTTATGGCCCTCCCTGTAAGAATGAATTCGTTAAGTATTTCGTAAAAGGTCTGTACATACGTTATCAGGATAAGTGTGAACGTAGGGTATATTTTCTATATCTGTCCTTGTATTACCGGATCCCAAATTCTTTTGTAAAATCAGCGTTTGTTTTCAGAAAATAGGTTCTTTTTATTTTATTTATCTCGATATAAAATGACCACATGGAGTTGTGCATTTCCATTTGTCTTATTATAGAATGGGAGTAATTTTCCCCCCAGAAATTTAGGTTTTACGTGATGTGCTCTGTCAAATTCTACCTAAGTTTTATTTAAGAACAAATGCGCTGTTGAGTGCACAAGTGCATCGCTGTTCTACATCTACGATAAATTCTGCAGCGTTATACCTTCTCGTAGAATTAACTTGTTAGTGGTTACTTTCATAACATTTCATATGAATATTTAATTATTGAACAAAAACCGACAGGGGCGTACTAGCCATAGGATTGTCCGGTTGCAATCTCCTGGCCAGTCAGTGTCTGTAAAAAATGGGCCGATCCAGTACAGAAGTTTTTTTTTTTTCAATGGTTTTTCAATATAATTAGTTGTCCTTTTTGACATTTTTTAAAAAGCTTAATGCATTTAAATCCTAACCACTCTCACCAGATCTATTTAGTATTATTAAACTATTACTTTAGTTTCAGAGATATAGTATTTATATAAAAAAGTTTCTTAAAATATATCATCGTTATTTTCGTATTTTATAACTTTCAAGGTAAAGTATATCAATGATTTATGAAAGCCAACCTCACTCAAAGGAGGTATAAATAGTAGAGACAGAGAAAATTCGATTTAATTAAACTAATTATTAAGATTAGTGAATAAATAAAATTATTTCATTTTTGAAATTGATTATTAAATATAAATATTTAAATAATAAAATATTATTAATTATTAAAACTATTTAACTATTAAAATAATTATTTGAATTATTTTAAAATGAACAATAATTAATTAAAATTTCGCTAATGATTTGTATATTGAAAATTTAGGCCGACATAAATCTAAAATCATCGGGCCGATTTTATGTTCCAATACGCCCGTAAAAAACGTGCTCACCTTAATGGGTTCTTTTAGGCCTCTAGGAATCAGAGGAGGAGTTTTTTTAGATTTCAGACCATTCTCCTTGACTCCTTGACTATTGCTTATCGCATGGCCATTGAGATGAGGCAAATTCATGACAAATGCTGCATTTATTGTTTCTCCATTGGCGAGCTTGCTCACATCTTTGCCAAGGTGAATAGGAACTGAATGAATATGCCTGTGCTGCGACACATCCGTGTCCGAAGCAAACTTGACTCTTCTGTGGGAAAGGCAATGGCAAGGGCAGGTATGGCTTCCCAAGAGATGGGGGTGTGAGTGACTCTTATCCAGCACGGATTCTAAGCAGTGTTCACATTTACATTTTTTTGGTTCCCTCAGTGATCGCCTTTCAATTAACGACTTCTTTAGTGGACTTGAGTCTGTTTGAGAGCCATCAGTCGTCTCGCGGGAACTCCCGTCTGGCGAATATCGGCTTGACGAAACCTTTTTGTCTTTGCTTGTTGTAGTTGATATACTTTTGTCCTCGGCTGATCGTTTTCGTTTTGGAACATTTTCCAAGAAACCTCGTGGGGTTGGATGCGATGCCCATGAATGTCTCGCTCTTGCAACGTCATGGGGATAATACAGGGGATAGAATACGTCATCGTCAGAAGATGGAGGAAATGACGGAGGATGGTGCATGCACGAACAACACATTCCTGAAATCTGGGGAAGGTATACGTTGTCATAACTCCAATGTCCTGGTAGTAGCTGATGGAAAGCCAAAGGCCTCTTTGCATTTTCGCAAAGCTTACACTTGTGAGATTTCTTTGAATCTGAAGACTCCTGGGAACTTTCCAGACTTCCTCGCTTTGCTTCCTTTTCTGCAGGATGCTTGGTGTTGCGAGGCTTTTTGTGTTTCACGAAACTGATCGAGCTCGATGCACTAGACTCATCTTGGCGTGTCACTCCGTTTGTCGATGAATTAGAAAAGTACAACTCTTTCGGTGAAGTCGAGCTAGAAATGCTTTTTTGGTCAAGAGATTTCTGTGTCAAGTCCAGCGCGCTGTCGGTGCGCGTCACCATTTCACCGCTGTCGTCATCTTCCTTATTTGGCACTTTGCTATTGAGGACTCTGGTAAGAGACTTCATCAAGTCATTTTTGGTCTTCTCAACCTCGTGATCCGTTACCGGCGATTTCGTCTCCAAAGAATCCAGAAACATTTCGGTGGATCGATCGTTCCCCTTTTCCAGAAGCCTCTGCAACCTTTCCCTAACTGCTGAAGTCGGCTTCTTAGACTCAGCCTTCTGCCTATCCTCATTGACGCTAGACATTGTTAGACTGTCGTAAGGCTCTGGGGATGAATCACTGTAATGGCTGCTAATTGAATTGGCACTGAAGGTCTGACTGGGACTGGGTGAAGAAGACAGAACTATGACGTCCTCAGGATAGGAAACTCTGTGGACATCCACTGACACTACGACTGCCTCTGGTTGCGAATAGTCGTCCGAGTCTGAGCTCATGTGCCTCAGTGAGGCCGCATCATCTGACAAACTGTCCACAGTAGTCACGCTCTTGAGGTGGCCACTTGACGAATATCCTGTGTCGTCTGAGGCTTTAGTCTCTTCTTCCCGCCGTTCCTCGCTCAGAGATCTCTTGAGGGAGTAGTCGGAAAATCTCGTCTCGTTTTCGCTGATTGACCTCTTCAAGTGGACTGTTGGTGTCTCATTTTCGTCGTCCTCAAATATAGGGTTGACCCTGTTGACCGAATAGACCTCCGGAAAGGGAGACTTGGTGAGGTGGCTGCAGTATAGGGGATCGTCAGTTAGCACAAAGGGAAGGGGCTCCCTGTGGGCTTGCCAGTGGCCGAGTAGCAGTTTGAGCATGGTGACCACTCACCCCTGGCCTATGGAAGAAAATAAAATATAAGTTTATGCGTCACGCTTTTTACACTTTCCTTAAAATGTAACATCTTTTTATTTCTCAATTATACTTTTTGAGCATTTAATGACTTTTGTTACTCGGTAATCCTAATTGTAACTTACGGATTCTCCACTTTTGACATCGGCGTATAAAGGTTAAGAAAGACTTGAAGGATATTATCCTGTTTATTTTAATTGATAACATTCACCTTTTGCTATTAAGGTATACGTATAGGTTTCAAATCGCAAAACTCGCAAATATCGGGGAAGATTTGTAAGGCCGTAAAAAACAAAAGCAAAATAAAAACAACACAAAAGAAGGAAACCCTATGATGGAGGAGCATACTAAAAAGGAAATATATAATAATTAGTATAATAATAACAACAGTTTTTTATATAAAAAATACTTTTTTAAAAGTTATTCTCAGATTGTAGTTTTTTCTATTTTGCATTTCATTCAAACAGTAATAACTCCAGTTTAAACAATATTTTTTGAAATTTGTTTTTTGCTATATTATCTTCATACATTGTTGAATGTTTTGACCCTAAATACTAAGTGATTTGTGAATAAATGTTTTTTTAATTGCATTTTTAAGATCAGATTCTGTAAAAAAAACCTTGGATTTTTCTAATAGATTCAGTTAAAGCAAGATATCACAAAATATACCCACTGTAAAATTCTGTTAATAGGGTCAAAACATAGAACAGGGGATGACGCATTATTGAACACCAAAATTGTATATGTGGGTTAATTAGAATATTTTTCATTACCGTTCGAAATTAGCATAATTAGTTGATTAAATGTTACTAAATTATTAAAATTGAAGAAACTAAATTTTTTTTTATTGGAAACATCTTAACAAATAATGTACTTTTCAAGGTGCAAAGGTCTAATTTTTAAATTGAAAAAAAAAAAAAAAAAATGTTGAAACCTATATTATGCCATAATATTTCATGAGTCATGCAGGTTTTAGTAATAAGGAACTTGAATTTTCTCAAATAAAATCTTACACACAAAATGAACGTTTACTTTGGTTAAGATATTTGAACTTTTAAATAACTTTTTCCTTATATTTGACGTGACATTTGAAACTGCCTGAAAGAAGCTCTTTTTTTTTTAGCAATTATTTAATTTTGACTTTGGTATTTTAAAGAGAGTAAAAAATCTAGGTGTACGGCTGTTCACATGCCAAGTTTTCTGCCCGACATCTTTTACTGGAAACAACTCAGCAGTATTTTGACCTCTCATATCTGCACATTACAGTATATATGAGAGCTGAATTTTTTTTACGTGTAGCTGTTAGCCAGTTTAGTAAGACTCCTAAGTTTCAATTCTTTAATTATATTTGGTGGTCGAGATAATCAAATTCAAATACGGCAGAAAACGCGACATATTTTGAGATCCTCTTACTCACTGATCATCAAATTACTAAGGTACTTCTAGTAGAGCTAGAACAGTGAAATTTAGTATGTTTGTAAGGTTAAACATGTATACAAAGGAAAAAATCTAAAAATCGAGATTTCCCCCCTCCGAATCCCCTGAAGGGAGCAAAGTTCGAAAAATTTGAATTTCAATTCTAATATATTTCTATTGGGGCTAGAATTATAAAACTTAGAATACTAGTAGCCCTTAGTATACATATGCAGAGGAGAAACTCACCACACACCATGAAGCCATAAAAATCAAGAATTAATAAAATACAGTGCACTTTATTATAGAATCAACCATTGGTTACCTTCTATCGACTAATAAATGATCTCCAATTGTTGATTTTTTTCCCCTTTTGCCAAAATTTTTTGCAAATTTGAATCAACTATTTATTTAAAATAATGGATTGTGGTCCGGTAAATTTAACTTTCTTAGAAAAATCTCGTGTAATTCTCCTCTAATTGGTCATTGTTGAGAACGTTTTTTAAAACTTCCTCGAATAATAAAAGAATGAAAGAGTCGTCGGTTAATTATTAGTCAGAGAGGCGACTGCAATTTTTGGACCCCATCGAACATCATTCTGAATTTTTTATAGAAATTGGAGAAAAGTGAGTAGATTACGAATCCACTGGTCTGCCGTGGCAAAAATGGCCGAAATTGATTAAAAATCGACTTAGAATGAGTTGAACTAAAATCTGATTGCCAAATATGTCATAACTTGCCAAAAAGAGAAAAAAAAAATTTCGTCTGGCAACCCACTGCATTTTGAGTTTCAATGAGAAAAAGCGCAAACGATTTCTGATCTTTGGCTCGGAAAACTTGTATCTTTTAAAAGTAAGCCAAATTGGCGACATCAGTTACGTCATCATGGACGTAATGTTCATTGCCAATTTGGCTCATTTGTGAAAGATGCAAGTAAGACATAGCCACACATCCGAATCAACCTTCTTGATTGAAAATTAAAGAGTGAGGGTTACTAAGTAAAAAAAAAAATGCTCATTATTTGGCAAGTTATGGCGCATTTGACAATTGGATTTAGTTCAACTTATTAAAAGTCGATTTTGGATCAGTTTCGACCAATTTTTGCCACGGCAGACCAGTGGATTTGTAATCTACTTACTTTTCTCCAATTTCTATACAAAATTCAGAATGATGTTCGATGGGGTCCAAAAATTACAGTCGCCTCTCGGTCTATATATAGTTCTCGTAGTTGGCCGCCAACAAAAAGTTTCTTGACGGTCGATTGCATAATAAAAAAAGTACAAAAAAAAAAAAAAAAAAAAAAAAAAAAAACATGCATGAATGCTTAACCCTTTTAAAAAAATAAAAAGAAGTGAAATCCCATCAAAAACATCTCTAAAAAGGCGTCAAGTTCTTCATGCAATGATTATGGTCATGAAAAGTATTGAGATCTAATGTAGAGCGAAGTTTAAAGTTGCTGTAAATTACTAGCAATGAAAATTAGTAAAATTTTCTTCTCAAAGTTAAAATTCCCCTGCATAGGTCTAAATATCTAGCTACAAAAATGCTTGTGTGACTTGACCATTACGCGTCTGTGAACCAGAATACCTAATGGCCAAGTGTCGCAAATATTTTAGCTAGTTTCTATGCATGGGGAATTTTGACTTAGAGAAGAACATTTTACTAATTTTCATTCCCCGTAATTCACAACAACTTGGAACTTGTCTCTCAATACTTTTCACTACCATAATCATTGCATGAAGAACTTGGTGCCTTTTTATTACTGAAATATTTTTTATGGGATAATAAACAACTTTTTACAGGTATTTCACAAAATCCGTTGCATTAACTTATTTGCTAAACATGAAAGTACAAATTGTGTGCCAAACATAAACATATCAACACATTATAGTTTCAATAATTGTACTTTATTTTTGTCTGGGAATTTGTTTGGAAGTTACATAATAGTTGAGCGGTGATTTCTAAGAAAAGTACAGAACTAAGTAAAATAAAAAATAATGTACAATGCCGAATGTTTTTCGCAAATTCCATTTGATTTTCACAGGCCATTTCTTATACTTTAAGCTTAAATACATCAATTTACTGTAGAATTACCCGTAATCATACTTTTTTTTTAAGGTATCACGGATTCTAAAAGGAAGTTTACAAAACGAAGATTGCCGTTTTGTGTTTAGTTTCCTTTTTCGTTCTCATTGGAATGGTGAGAGTGAATGGTCTACTGACAAAGAAACCGGTAAACGAAATGCCTCTGTACAAAAACATACAAAAAGTAAAAAAAAATAAAAAAATATCGGAGTTGAAGTAAATCTACAAAAAGCAACTACGGTTGAATGTGGGGAACTAGTGTGATTCAAACGCTTGAAAGACTTTGATATAGTAAAAGAAAAGAATCAGAAAAAAGCTAGACATGCCCTTCAGACAAATTGCGCTGTGTTTAACTGATTTTGGCTCGTTGCGTTGGATAATGCACATCAGTAACTTCCCATTCATACACAAGGGCGTGTTTTCTTTTTTCTTTCTGACAAAACTGTGATGTAAACAATAATAAAAAAGCCTTAAAAACAGTTTTGCAGGAATGGCAAAATATAACTAACTAAGCAATTACACGCTGTTGATGTGTTTAGTAATTTTGAGCCTGACGTCCTGATTTCCAAAATATATCTAGATCCGAGATCTTATTAAGATTTGTGTGAATGTGCGCCACCAGGATACAAACCTTTGGTGTTTGAAAATTAAAAATTAAAATGGGGGAAAATAAGTAAAATTCATATGAAAAAAGAAGTGTAATATGGATTTTAAGTTTCTCATTGAACAGAAAACCATTGTAAAACTATTAATTAGAACTTCAGTAGGAAATCCAATTACCATTTTTAAAAAATCAATGTATGAGCCAACACTTTAACGCCTCTCCCCTATGCGATCTGCAATCTCCTGCAAATAAACCTGCCGGCACCCATGTTTGTGCAGGCCCTGTGCAAATGGGAATCAAATGGGGTCATGATAAATAATTTCCCCATCTACCATAGACATTGCAAATTTTGAGAAGGAAAAATTCAAGGCATTACAAATTTCCTTTCTAAGTATGTTTATAAAATTACTTTACACTGCCCGGTAATTAAATATATTCTACATTCTTTGAGAAGGAAAAATGCTAGGCATTACAGTTTTCCTTTTTAAATATGTTTATAAAATTACATTACACCGCACGGTAATTAATTATATTCTACATTCTATTTTGAATCGTTATTCTGATTAAAATGATTGAAGCATGTATAATGTTAAGAACATTTTCCGTGAATAGAGCCTAAAAATGGGCCATGGGTAGTTGGCCTATCTGTCCTGCGTAATGTAAAGCCTGCCTTGTTTCTGGACATTCCTATAAGTAGTCATTGTGTCACGCTTTATCAAATTTAGGCGGATGGATGTATAACACATGTCTTTTCTATAAGAGTCCAATTGTGCAGCGTGGCAGATTGTTTCGAAATGCTAACTTTTCTATATTACAGCAAATCTAGTTAGTTATTGACAATTTGTGCGGCATAGTTACTATAGCTTGCCTGTCCTTTGCGATAATCTTTTGGTTTAAGATAACGTTTAATTGAATTTCTAAGTAAAATCTATAGTAACTAACAAGATATAGCAGATACCCTACTGGATCATTTAGTTATTTATGAACGACAGTTATTTAATATTGTTCAGAAACTAGTATTTGCTAATCATTTTAAAAGTTAGTTCTTGAACTTATTACCGAAAACATCATTTTAATTAAACGTTAGGGAGCAGTTGATATAATACAACAGATGTTTTTTATTTTATAACAGCACGTTCCGCAGGGAATTCGCTTACGAAATTTTTTTTCTTTCCAAAATTACTTAAGATCACGCTCTTTCTAATAAAATTACTTATAAATTTTTAAGAAATTATAGTGCGTGGTAAATGGGCTTTCTTTCGCTAAAGCAGTGTTACGCACGACGCTAATCTATAGTTAAAATTGTCAAATGTTTCCACTTATGACAAAAATAACAAGTCAAAAGTCATGCAATAATAGAATGTTACAGTCAAGGTTGAAAATTAGAAAATAGCATTTATTTTCCGGACTGCCGCATCTTTATTTTAAAACGTCCTAATTTTCCTTTTTCAACTACAACTGAATTGTTGAAAAATTGCCTACACTTTTATGGCAATTAGAAGGAGGCATTGTAAGGAGGGAGTTCTATTATCTCTCTCACCCCCCCCCCCCTCTCTTTTCTAAGCTATTTTCGATTGCGGTAAGATTTCAAATTCGAAGTTTACCTCCCGCTTGCTGAGATTTTTGATTCTCGGTCATCATCACTGGCAAAGCCGTACGAATTAAATTTGAAACAAAATTGAAAATCATCATCGCTAATTTTTAAAAAAAATTGTTTTACGAAAAAGTCGCACAGGAGTATTATGTTATTGCATATGTATTCGTTTTATTATATTTGGCGGGAAGAAGAACGTTTGGTTTATTCTTTTATATATTGTATCGCCGAGTATTTTTTATCGACGGTATTTTTACATTGTCATGCTACAACTTGAACCATTGTACTTAATTGCAGGCTTAATGAATTTCAATAACAATTATTTGGAAGGTCGTTCGTATATGCGTACAGTAGAAGATAATTTTGTCTATTGAACAATTTTGAAAGAGAACCGTTACCTGGCTCATATTAAGAAAATTATTAAAAAATCAATTGGCAAATAGTTTTCAAGTTTTTGTATTTAGATAGTAGGTATCTAATTATCAATTAATTTTAAGCATTAAAAAAGGCTTTTCGAGAATTCAAATTTACTCCAATATATACGAATAAATCAAGTTGATGAATAGTTAAGTTCGCTATTAACTTCATTGTACTGTACATTGTATAATACAGCAAAAAATGGAAAGAAATGCTATTGCATAACCATACTTTTAAGAAGATTGTATCAGTTTCCAATATTGATTGGAATAGTTTCAAATATGTATTACTGTTTGCCAATTTATAGTAGTTGTATATCACCATATGCAAGTAGCAAGCAGTCGAAATTCTATGTTTTTAATAACCTAACAATTACTTGAATAACAATAGGTAATTGAAACTACAAAAGTCTCCTGTGTCATATTCTTTCGTCACAATTTCTGATATTCTGTCGTGATTATTTGAAATTGCAATTATAATATCATAAATTTAAGTAAAAAAAATATATATAGTTGGCACTGGGTTGGTGCCCGGCCTGCCCCTACTGATATTAAGGATTGGTTTGGATTATTTACGTATTTATGCCGTAGTTCAACATGGCAAACAGTCAGGAAAGAAAATTAACCACCATCATTGACCATTTCGCAAGTTCATTGAGAAAAGCCGCTTCTAAAGTACTCAAACCAAAAGAGTGGCTTAATTAATGTTTAAAAAGCACTCGATTGCGTTGAACTTCGGAAGCGCTCATTCCAGAGTGGCTTTCTTGTACTTAGCATGCAAATTCGACCCAGTCTCGAATTTCGCGGAAGCAGGAACAACGCATCTGGTTTTTACAATAGAAAAAAAAAATAGAAAAAATGGCCGAAGTGGGACCCTCTTCTAAACTTCCTTCTAAATGGAAGACTTTTATTTTCTAGAACCTACTCAAGAGGGGCTTCCTCTGAATATTTCTCCAACCCGAAGTAGGTCATGGCAAACACCTTTTTATAGTTCTTGGGACATCACTCTCTGTGAAAAGGATTAGACGGAAAAGATAAGCGGAAGTCGTGTTAGGTTTTTGTGCTCCTAATTCTGCTCACATCTTTCTGTCTGTAGTGGACAATCTTGAATTATACGTGACAGAGACGTGTGTGGTATTAAAAGAGGTAGACAGCTAGTGGCTTGTGACATTTCTCCAAGGATGAACGTGTTCTGCATAAGAGAAAGTGGGTTCATACTAAGGAAAGTCACCTGTAGGGAATTGCTGTACGGGAATTGCGTGTTTGTATTTTTGTCACTTATGTTTGTTGATGATATGCAACTAAACCTGTTGTGCGGAGATTTTCAACAACATTGGTAAAAGTAACTTAATACTTATTGTCATCAAGCTGTGCAGAATATTTTTGTCCATTGTGCAGCTACGTGTAGGGAATGGGGTGATGTACTTTTGTCACATGCTTGACATTGTTTTGTAATTTAGTTTATATGTTAATAAAACAGCAAATCGTGTAATTAAAGAGTAATAGTTAATTCTGGTACAAGTTTACGGAACAAATCTTGAGACCCTTAAGTAAAACGATATCATCACTACATGAGAAAATTATTGTTTTAGTTGAAAAACCCTACATGTCAATTTGTGCTCGAAAATCAATTTACAGTAATAATTTATAGCTTAGGGTTAGGTACGTAGTTTAAAATAAGAAACAGAAAGAGTCGTTGAGATGGTTCACTTTTAAACTCGTTTTAGTAGAAGAAACTTTATAAGTTTCTTTTTTCTTTTTCAAAGTTGTTTTCGGCTAATTTATGGAATTTCTCAAATGACCAAATCACATCCGTAAATTAACACTGAACTTTTTACTTTCTTACTTAGCATATAGAACATTAAATTTAATACAACTTCTAACAATGTATGTCGAGATATTAGAATCGAATTTGTAGAAAGTCTGTGGGAATGTTGTGTTGTGTGTTAAATGTACAAGCAAATTCAATCTCGTGTATTGCACTCCCTTATCAAAGAAAGACAATTTAATCCACCTCTTAGATTCGACATTAGTGGCAATTAAAATGGCTGCGAATGTAGAACATCAGATAGAAAGGCATATTAAAGTAGAAGGTCAGTTAATTTCACCTATGTTCCGCTCTTGGAGCCCAAAATCTGGTATCAGTTGGTTCAATCAATCTATTTCACGCTTGAAAACAATAGAAAAGAGGTACCACGCCTAAATGTACAATTTAAATAGAGCCGCTAAAATATGTTCCATGGCTATTATTTTGCTAAACTTCTTTTTTAAGAAAGGTCATTGTTCCCCAAGCTGTTTTTTTTTTTTTTTTAATTACAGAACACACCTTGCATCTCAAATATATTTATATAAATGATAGAGCGCTGTTTTTAAAATAAAATTATTATCTTTATCTGGAAAATTATAAGTATGTGTAGTAATGTCTGTACGTGCGAACAGGAATCAGGCATCAATATCATTCATTCAGCGCATATGCCAGTATGATACCTAAATAAAGTTTACTTCTAAGCAATACTTAAAAGAAATATAAATATCAATAACTCTACAAAAGTAATTTTCAAAAGATTTTTTTAAATTACGTTTTCGAATAATTTGAAGGAAAAAAAAAAAAAAAAATTATAAAATGCTATCGAATAATAAAATCGAATAAGAAGTCATTTTTGACTTAAAATAATCCTATGCTTTCCATGCTGACAGCTGAATCAGAATAAGAACTCATACAACCATTATTTGTTTCATTAAATTGTACGGTAGAAGTATAACTACTGATATAAAGATAAAGCTAATGCAGATAATGCATGTACTCTGCTGATAAATCATTTTCGTCTACAAAATATCTGAGCAAAAAATTCATATCTCCTTTTTATCTGAGCATGAATAAACAATTAACCTCTTTATTTTAAAATATAATCAATAGAGAAAACAATGGATCATGTCTAGTTTATTGGAAAATGAGTTACTAGTACAAGTTGATTAATGAAGTAAAGAAAATAATTAAAAAAAAAACTTTTACTATCCAAACTATTGCAAATTGCTACAAAACGCCATTATTTTATAAATAAATAAATAGAATTGTAGAGCGTATTCCAACACTCAGCGTGAGAAAGAATATGTGTGTCTAAGAATTTGTACAGGGTCTTAATTTTGTGAATTTTAATAGAATCAGAGAAAAAGTTGGTTGGTTGGTTGTATTCAGATTATCTGGCGCCGTCAGCAACACGAGGGCTATAATGCGCCCAAACATTCGTCATTAGACAAGCCAACATACATTTACAAACACCCATGCCTAACACGGGACTCGAACCTTCAACCTCGCAGTCTAGAGGCTAGCACGCTAACCACCATACCGTTTGGTCGGCTAGAGAAAAAGTATTCACTTTTCAAATAATTTTGAGAGTATCTAACTTTCTTCTGGAAGTAAATCGGGGGAGTAACTAGGACGAAAACTTTTCATCTTTCGAATAAAAGGGAGATATTTTTTCAGACATAGAAATTTGTAAAGGAACTTTTTTTCAAAATTTGAATTTTGTAAAGTCCTTTTTTTTTTTTTTTTCAAAATTGGAATTGTGTAAAGATTCAGTGAAATAACTAAAATTTTATTTTTAACAGGCCACTGAAAGAGTTAAATTAAGCCTAATGATGTTTGTGATGAAACCAGAACTGTAGCATTTCTTAAAGTATCTTACTACGTTGAAAAGTCAATTTTCGAAGAAATTTTTTTAATTATTTTTATTGCATAATGTTATTATCTACATTATCTAGTTTCCAAAACAGTCTTCACTTTTAGTGTGGATCAATTAGAACAAAAGTAAGGGTCAATATTGTAAGAACAGATACTTGTAAAATGATGATATTTTAAACTTAAAACGCTTTTTTCTCGTAGTTCAATTTTATGCATAAATTTCTATATTTGAAAAATGATAGCTTAAAAAGTTATCAATGAATTCTTTGGTTTTATTTTTTATATTTATTTTGTGAACTGTTATCTGGAGGTTATAATAAAAAGATTTGAATAAAATATTTGTTAACATATAATTATGAAGCATTATTTAAAAAATAACGCGTTAAAAATGTTGAAAATGAAGAAGTCATGTTTCGATGACAGTTAAAAAATTTATTTATTAAAGTTTTCTTTATTTTATTAATATATCCTCTAGATATAAGTATGTAGTTTAATTTGGTAGTATTATTTTTTGAATAAGTTAAATAATTTTTCATCTAGCATTTTTGAAGATTTTATGAAATTTCTTCAAAGTTTCATATAAAATTACCATTTTTATGAAATTATCAGAATATAATAAAAGTTTTATGCATGCATTACTAATTTTTAGTAGTACTACTTTTAAAAATACAATTAACTTGTTTCTTAAAAACATTTAAAAAAAAAAAAAAAGTACTCTGAAAGTGTTCGGATACCTTAAAGTATATATATATATATATATATATATATATATATATATATATATATATATATATATATATATATATATATATATATATATATATATATATATATATATATATATACAAAAAAACCCTAATCAACCATAATAATTAGCTGGATACATTACATATACTCAACAGAATAATCTCCAGGACTCATAACTTTCTGATTTACCCATAATTTAAAATTTTTGTTTCACCGAACATTTGCTAGCTATTCACGAATTGTAATAGTATAGTGGTTAGCGTACTAGCTTCTAGACCGCGAGGTTGCGGGTTCGAGTCCTTTGTTAGGCATAGGTGTTTGTAAATGTATGTTGTCTTGTCTAATGACTAATGTTTCGGCGCATTATAGTCCTCGTGTTGCTGACGGCGCCAGATAATCTGAAACCAACCAACCAACCACGAATTGTAATAAGTGATAAACACAATATAAAGCTCACTGTATTGAATCCAGTGTTCAGTAACTACCAAATGGTGAAACAGTCCTATGCGTAACCCAGATAAAGCAAAATCCATTCACGTGAGTTTGATCATTAGTAATGAATGAATTCTGATGACAGAAAATGCTGCTTAGTGCTTGACATTCTAGATTCCAGAAAAAAACATGCGAGAATTCGCTCTACTGACTTTTAAGACGTTTAGTTGGTGTGAGACTCGGTGTGGAAATTTAAAAAGATGACTTTTGAATGTATTTATTGTTCATCGTTATTTTATGGGAATCCTGAAAAGTTTACCTAACATAAATTTTGTTTAAGGTTGAAAAATTTCAAAATTGGATGACTCTTAAAAGAAAAAGTGCCAATACTTGATTAGTACTTGATAATCAGAATATGATATCAAAAATGCATGGACTACCTTTTCTCTTATTTTTTCTTAATTTTGAACTTTTGGAAGTAAAATTAGGACATTGTGTCATAAAAATGTACAAGATTTCTAGCGTCTTCACAAAAACGGAAAAATCAAATACTTAGATGAATTGTGTGAATTTTCTTCCAAATCAACAAATTAAATTTAGCATTTATGATAATAAAATATTTGTCAACCTAAAAGAATAATCAAGTCGTAAAAAAATTGAACAATGACTGCTAAATCGATTTTTTTTAAATCAATATTGTAGTGACCATAATTAGATTGGCGCTGCTTGCAAATCAAAATCTCCATACAATTTGTATGCATATTATGTAGATCATAGGGAAAGGACCTGTATTTTTTTTCTTCTAAAAGAAGTTCAATGCTTTTGCAAATGACTCTTCAATTACAATAATTATAGGACAGATATTAAAACATTATAGGAAAGTTTTTTTTTTTACCTAAAATATCATGAACAACTTTCTCGATGGTAAACTTTAAAACTTTCATTTAATTCCTCTATGCGCCACATTTTTATCATTCGATAAAAAATTGAGCTGGTGATTACTTTTTTCTTCTTCAGATATTTTTTTTTACCGGGATCTTTAATTGTATGGATTCCAAATTTTATGAAGATATGTTCATTACAACTGGTTCATGACGACTCTCTAAAGACGGTTTTATTATGGCTAACCTGTACGTTTATATAAAGATCTACGAATATCCTAGGTTGAGAAGTTCAACTTTCGCCAATTGTAACACAGTTGGGGTTTGCAATTTATGGCGGATAAAATTCGTGAGAGAAAATCACCAAAATTGTCCGCGCGTCGAATAAAATGCACATTGCATGATTAGAGAATAACAATAAAATCCCCATTACGGAAACTTTTAATGGAAGAAAATAATAAGCAGCAAACCAGGGACATTTTCCCAAACTCCGGTGTAGGGTTACAAAACCCATTACAAGTCCAGAAACCTTTTATTCCAAAGAAGCTGGTACTTGAAAACTGTTGGCTATTAAGATACCAAAGTAGTTGAAATACAGAAGTGCACAACAATGCCATCATCACGAATTTAGGAGGAAATATGTGGCAGCAGTGTCCCTACTCATCCATAATATAGGTTATTAGAAAGCGAAAAGAAAAAAACATGGTAAGTATCAGAAGAAGAATTCCATAACAATCTACCTTGTCGTGTTGTCAAGTCTCCGAAAATGGTGCTTAACTAAAATAGTTTTTAGAAGTTATGGTGTACGGATGTAGAGGTCAGTAAGATGAAAGGCTTGGCTAAGGATTGCAAACGATGAACTTAATGGGTTCGTGGAAGAAAGTAACGACTTCTTTTTTTATTAGAGAGAATTTTTTTTTGCGAGTTCGGTTTTTTATTATTGTGTACAATTGGTCCGTGCGTAACTTATATAAAATCGACAATGACCCTTTCTAACCTTTGTTTCTTAAAGTACATATTTGAAGTATATTGAGCTGCTAGGTTTATCGTTTTCTTGTAGTCGGTTGATTGCATAAGATATTTTTTGGCGCAAGATCAACACGAGGGCTATTCTGTACTAAGGAAAGTACCCCATGTGTGAAGGGTGAAAGATCCTGAAAGTTTTTCGATGATAGACTGTCCCGTATTTGATCCGCAAATGAGATAAAAACAGGTAAGATCCCAACAGGTAGCCTGAAAACCCAAGACTCTTTGTCAAAATTACCATTATGTCTACACATTTTGATAACACCGTGACCTTCTGCGTGATAAACTAGTATTTTGTTTCTTGGACGTAAGTTCGGTATTTATCGTTTTTGGTTTTTCAGGTTATGTTTACTGTAGTTTACGAAGTATTAAGTTTTACAGTACTATGTCTAAAACAACTTTGTATGTGAAATTTGGTTCGATAAAAATTTTAAAAGCGCAAAACAAGAAATCTGAGCATTGTTAAAGGGTGACGTGAAGTACTTTAGATCTTATTAGAGTTAAATGCAGTTCAATGAAGTTTGAAAAATCTGCAGCATTATTGAATAAAAATTTTACCCAATATTAAGTTGTATAATATGTATACAATATTATTTTGGAAGGGAATCATACAACAAAGTTGTGGAAAATATATTTCCTAAAAAATTTGCAGAACTAATTAGTGGTAACTATTTTAGCTGTCAATTTAAAGTACATAACGTAGCTTTAATTTCTAGTTATCCGTAGGCCATTTTTTAGAATACACTAAATTAAATCAGTTCTTAACATTCAGTTAAATGTTAAGAAATAATCCAGAGTAATTTTTTTTTCAACATTTAAAAAACCTTCGTAATTTTCATTTCATTAATGAAACTTTAATGTGTTCCCTAGAAAACAATCATGCGTCTTCGGCGATTTAACTGTTCATTTTAAGCTAATACATTTTGTGTTGCAATCAATTCATCTGCATTTAATATAAAGCCATATAATGCAGTGATACTTTTTTGTTTCCTAAAAAGTCTCATACTTTCCTATAAATCGGAAGATATTACAATTATTTAGTAGTAATTTTCAGTTTGATCAAATAAATTTTTTTTTCCTTCAGAATTACTAGATTTTGAAAGAAAAAAAAAATTTCAATTAAATAAAGCAAATATTTAAATTAATAACACTTACATAATATTCAATGAAATAAAATTCAGACGATTCTTGATAGTTTGCATTTCTGTAAGTTTCCTAAAGTGATGATCACAATCCACCGCATGGCATAATATCTGTGTTATTAATTTAATTTATTTTTATTCACATTAATTTTTTCTCCCGGTGCAATACTTGATAACTATTTCAGGTCAGGTTAAACTGATGATTACTCCTGAGGATTTTATCTTTGACATAATTTTTTAAGTTATATTTTTAAAAAGATTTAATGGGTTTAAAGGAATGAAACCCAATTCTTCTCCCTATATCAATAGAATCTTGTTGTCGGACCCTGAAGCTGTATGTCAGCGAATTTAAAAACTCAAGTTATAATACACATCGCACAATTCTTTTGCATACCATCAATCAACTCACTTATACAAAAGTTTCTTTTATTTATCAAGGAGAAAGTGCATTCAAACTAGTTCCTTGAAATAAACAAATTCAAACAAAAACATATCTTACATCACTGAAATTCTAAAAACAAAAATTGTTTTATGCATTAACTTCAAAAACTTAAATGGCACTTTCTATAACCTCATCAGCTCATCCGTCAAAACACCATTTCGTCCTCTTTCAAAAGTCAGTTTCGGAAATGAAATTGTTATTATTCGCAATATCAATGCGAGTGCCTTATTATGACAATGTATTGTATCAACCTCAATGTGGATAGGTTGTCTTTAAATAAAAACATTTCGGTTTAGTGAATACATGATTTGCATTTTCGGGATTGATTGTTAAATTATTTCCTTTTATCAGAGAACTGAATATTGAAGAATCATAATGGAATTTTACTACGTTATAACAAAACAATGAACTCTGAAAGTTAAATTCTAGAAATTTACTTCATTTTGTGAAACAAATCCGGTAAGTTTGAATTTCTCAAACAAATCTTAATGAAAAAATAATTGCCATAAAATGTAAAATAAAAATTTTAATGATTTATTTTCTGATATTTTATGAATATCAAAATATTAATAATAAACATTTCTTATTATTCTATAGATTTAAAACAGAAATATAACAAACTATTTACCTTTAGTAAATGCTTCTAGCAGGATTAAAATCACTGAAAACGGACCGCAGTTGTCTCCAAGATAAAATTGTCATGAATGAATATAAACTAAAAGATTATATCTAAGCAGCGCACAAAAGATAATCACAACTATCTTGCTTGGATATGCGGAAATCCTTTTACTCGGAATAAACTTGACATATTCCTTTCACCACCACAAACTGAAAGAATTCCACAAACAAATTCACTTTTCCCAACATCCCATCATCTCGGCACATCAAGCAGTCACATATCCGTCGAAGATGTCCGCATCCATTCCTGGGAACATAAAAAAAAAGAACACAACCGGCGAGAGTTAGTCGCATAATCGAAGCTCATTTCCAGGCAATCGCGCATCGGACCATATCCCCATTAATGCACAGCATCCATACAATTTGCATGAGGCAGGTATTGAAAGATTGCTGGAGCGTTGTGGAATACCACCGACAGACCCCATGTGACCCACATGTTGTGGTCGTTTGACCCAGAGGGGGCGACTATTAAAAGTGAGAGTGAGACTTTTTCGGGTTAGGGATGGATGGAGAGTTACGTTTCCGTGGCAAGCATGCAGAGGGGTGGGCAACCTTGGCATTTGCAATTTGCATGAGGACTGAATCTTTTAATTGTCACGCGATGCACGTTGCGATCGTCACGCGAACTTGTGTCCTTTCGACTCATCGGCTGGTCGTCACGGATGAGTGGATGGCGATTTGAATAAGAAGATCTTGGAAGAGAAGTGAAGGCGACATTGTTTTAAATTGTGTTTATTTATTTCGGACAAGTAATTGTGGGGAAAGATGGTTTTTTTTTTTGTGGACCATGGCCAAGGGCAAATTCATTCGGACAGTCAAAACTATTTTTTTTATGAAAAAATATGTTATATAAGGTGTGCCTAAATGAAATGAAGACCTTAGCTGTAGAGGCGTTTTATAAAATCCCAGTTAGTTAATGCTTTAGCTGATAGATGCCAAGATGGTGTTCTCAGTTACACATGCGTAGTTAACGGCTTCGCATTAAGATCCCCATTTCTGGAAAGATGTTGCCGTTATTCGTTGCATGATGGATTCTTCCAGATCGGCATAAACAGCAGTTATTCAATTTCTTCGCGCAGAAGGAGAGCTTACTTCAGAAATTTATCACAGAACGAAAGAGGTGTACGGAGAGCAATGTCTCGCACGGAGCACCATATTCCTGTGATTCCCTTAAATAAAATCTCTGAAAGGACACCATGGAAAACTGGATCTGTCAGCAACCCAGGAGCTTCTATATTTAAGCCATCCACTCCCTTCCTACGCGATGGAAACAGTGTTTCAATGTCAATTATGTATAGTTGTATTGTTCCTTATGCACTGTAACTACTATATTGTAATTAAAATCGCTTTACATGTAACTGTAGTTGCTATTGAGTAACTATTGGGATAATCCACTCGATATATCAACTATTTCTAATTACTAAAGTCTAGAAAATTAACACATAACATAGATGTACTTATACTAAAAATGATAAGCACTGAAAAGAAGTCAATTGGGTGTAGATGGATCCATGAAAGATTGTACAGAGCCAGTTGTATTGAAACTGTGGAATACGGACATCTGGCGTAATGAGTTAGGTCCTAAACTTACAGTTCCGACGAAAATATATTAAAAAGCAAAAGCAAACAATTTATATTACATCGAATTATTTTATGTAAGCAGTTCTCAATGCTTTTTTACCGAACTTTGTTGTTGTATCTAATTATTCTTACTTATAAATCAAATACTACTAAATTAAATACACACATACAGCTCGAAGGAATTTCAAATATGTAAGCTTCTCTTTTATTTTCATACCTGATACAATTCTAAAGTAAATCACTTTTCTAATTAAACAAGTTTCAAATGAAAAATGGAAACTGTCTGCCCTTCAAAATGTGACGAAGTCGCAGCATGACTAAAATGACCCATAGCCTTTTTGTTTAATCTCTACACCATACATACTGCTCTATAAAATATGGCATTCCTCTCTTGATTTCCTAACCTAAAAAAATCTCTTCTGCCGAGTCAACATTAAAAAAACGTTGTAAAATATCATTAACTCGATGTGTAACAGCTCCCTAAAAACTGATTTGTTTAAAATATTTATCCTAAAACTAGACAGTTAACGACGCAAACAGAATTGTTTTTATTAACCACATAAAAAAACTTCTCCCAATTAAAAACAACTTATTCGTGACACGCAAAAGAATTTACATCCAAGTTAATATGAAAAGACAAGTATCATCATAACTTTTAAAGCCACTTTCTCTTGCCATACTTCTTTTATCTACTAGAAATCAGTGTTCTTTTCATCAAAACATCACGTTTCCATGCCACTGAAGTATCTCACATGAAAAACACCGTCATAAAATTTCACGCACAACTGCCCTGAATCCACACAACCCTTTCTCTCGTGAGCATTGTGGTGTGGCCGAACCCGAAGATCCACGTAAAGTTCTCTTTAACGCACACTTGATTACTTAATCGAGACCGCATCCGCCACCATCATGGCATGAATGAACTGCGAACAAGATGCATTTGTAGATGGGATTATTGACATTTGGAAAAAAGAGGAGTGAAATAGCTCGTGATACTTGGTGAAGAATAAGATTTCTTGAGGGAACGATCGAATTTCTTCAAAGGTTCGCTCAATTTGTTAAGATGGTTGGTTGTATTTTACATTTTCTATAGTAAAAGAGCTATTTGAGGGTTAAACTGCGTGAGAATATCTTTAGGAGACATATTTGTCTCTTAAGGGATAATAGCCTTTTGGGAGATCGTTTAAGGGAAAGCTGTCCAGCACCGTTATTCCCACCAAACGGCCTAACAATTGAAGGGAGTTGGTTCAATCACTACCGTGTCTTATTCCAGGGTTGCCACTCAAATCACAGAATGAAACTCAATGATTTTAAAGGATCTAAAAAATATTTTTAAGGACCTTTGGAAAATTATTTTCAGACATCATGTCCTATATATAAAATTTTAATAAAGTATATTCTACCCCAAAAGTTACAAGTTGGTGGATGCATAATACGGATATGTCATATAATTTCGATACAGTGTAGATAAGTGGTGGTCAAGCGGGGATAGCAAATTCGAGTTGTATTTTATAAAATTTTGCAGTTGAATAAACAACATCCTCAAAAATTAAGGACTTTTAAGGACCTCTAAGCATTTTCAAGGACTTTTAAGCACCTCTAAGCATTTTAAAGAACTTTCGAGGCCTTGAAAACAATTTCAAAAATATTAAACACTTTTAATGACTTTCAATGACCGTGGGAACCCTGTATTCACTATGAAAAGAGTTTACAGAGAACCTTCGCGACGTGGCTAGATCTTAAAACCGAACCATATCCCTCCTGGACATTTTTATTTTACCTAATCCTGCTTCAATTTTTGATGATAACGATCTCTTGGAGAGAAGCTTTAACATAACCCTAGGAGTGTTATGTTTTTATTAAAGATTAACGGGGAAAAGGTTGAATTTCAATTTTATCAATCGAAACTTTTGTTATATAAAAAAAAAATTACATAAAAGACGTACCTATGTTTTTCACGTAATATTTTGTATCCTATGTATACTTATTGTTTTTATTTCAGTAAAGGAGATTCAAAAATTAGATCACGTATGACACTTTAACTTATAACAAAAAAAGGGAGGTGGGGGCTAACAAGATAGTGGTAACATTTTTCTGTCTTAAAATACAGATGCGATTTGTTTGCTACAGTGTAATAGTCCCCTAATTACAGAACGCAAGATTTGTTTTCAAACTGCAGGGAATCCAATCTTACTCTTCGATCACGTGAACATCTCAAGCAGGCAACACTATGCTCCCACGCTCTGTGCACGTGATATTTACATCAGAGTTCAAACCGCGCATAAAAACCATCAGAGTGCACCGCGATTTCAGAGAGGACGAACGTGTCGTTCATTTCTTCCCTTAATTCTTTGTTATCATAGTTTTACCTAAATTTCTATTAAATATGTTAATTATAATTCGAGTCACCTTATACAGTATATACCTTATCACCTACGCAACCTTCCACAACAGCACCTTATCAAAACAAAGGAAATATCGAAGTAATGTATTTAAATAAAACTTATTATGGTCAGTTCGTTGCCGTGATTCGTCATGTATTTTGCAACGTGAATTTTTTTATTAAGTAGTTTATAAACTAAATCGAATTCAAAATGGGTTAGAGTAATATACAGCAGTTTGCGTTGTTAGATTAAAATAGTTATTTGGCTGAGAAAATTACCCTCCCCCCCCCCCCGAAGAAACAGACTTACAGAAAGATAACCTTTATACAAGAAAACTAGGAGTGTGGAATATCGCACAATTTTCAATTAAACTATATAATATTAGTCATTGCAGTAAAAATTAACATTGTGTTACTTACCATTTTCTTATTTTCGCTCATTTAAAAAAAAGAAAAGAAAAAAAAAAAAAAAAAAAAAGGCCAGCTTGGCAATAATTTTTATATGAGAGAAAGAAGAAAAAAAAAAAATGGGAAAATTGGTGATTTTATTAGATAGACAGAACATTGTTCTTGCTTGTATGTGAAATGCACAAAAAACAATCGTTGATGGGCGATGCTCAAAGGCAGAGAACTCTGTGTTAAATGCACTCGTTTTTTAACTTTTTCGCTTTTATCGCATTTTTATGAGAATTTAGGAGGTGGGAATATTTAGAATGCCGTCAGAGGCATTAGCACAGCGATTTTTATCAAAATCGTTAGAGCCGTTTTTTAACAATCATTGAATAACATGATTTTTTTTCAATAGTAGGTACTTTAAGCGCATGCGCGATTTCGACGTAAACCTTAATGGTACGTTCCTGTACCATCACATACCCGCACACCAAATTTTAACATCGTAGGTCAATTTGTTCGGGAATTATGCTGACCACGTACATACAGACACTCAAACAGAAATTTTTTCTAGATCACTTTTTTGAAATCAGAATGTTCCAAAACGTGAAACGAAATAATAAATAAATTGATGCAGCGCAGAAGGTAAATTTTAAAAACAAGACTGTATTTCAATGGAAGAAATTACATTTTATTAGCTGCGCGTGCATCTTGCCATTTATTTCGATTCGCGTGGCCTGTCATTTTCATTATCGGATGAAGAAATCTCTTCCTCTTGTGGTAATAAAATTTTCATTGATGAAATACGTTTATTACTTTCAAATACCCATTTGTTAACATAGAGTAATAAAAGTATTGGATTCGGTCGACAAAAATTCATTCCCCCCCCCCATTTCTCAAAGTTTTTTAAACATTCTGAGTTCAAAAAAGTTGTCTATAAATATCATTGATACAGATAAACAACTGGATAGACTGCTCCTATGCCAATGCAAGGGAAAAAATACCCAGGTGGTTGATAACCCAAGATTTTATTTTTAATTCCCGGCAATCCGTATTTTTTTGTCCACCCTTCCCTCTGAAACGGCTTCATTATGCAGTCAGTCTATCCAGTTGTTTATCTATATCGATGATAAATTTAAATGTGTCTGTCAGTGATCAACTTATTCCAAATTGATTGACCTACGACGTTAAAATGTTGTGTACATGTTACTGATGGTCATAGGACTTGACATTAAGGTTTTCGTCACAATTGCGCATGCAAATAAGGTATCTGTCTTTAAAAAACTTACGTTTCTCAACATTGCCCCACCTCCGAAATTTCCGTAAAAATGCGATAAAGGAGTAAAAAGATCGAAAAAATAATGTGTTTACCACAGAGTTCTCTTCCCTTGAGTATCACCCATTAAAAACTTTTTCTTAACTGTTAAACTTACAAGAAAGAATAATGTAATGTTTATCGAAATAGTATTTCACCTTTCTTGCAGCATTTTTTTTATTATTTATTATTATCGCTAAAAATAATGCCAAAGTGGCAATTTTTAAAAAATAATGCAAATTTGAAAACGGTAGATTACACCAATCCAATCCAAATTTAAATACAGTGATGAGAATGTTGAAAAACACATGAAAAGACATTACGTGAACGATTTTTAACAACATAATTCGAACAGAATTTTGAAAAACCTAAATGTTTTCAAAGACTGGTGCCTTCTGCTCAAGCGCGATTTTGATGAAAACTTATTTTCCGGTCTCATTAGTAGTACAATACGAAATTATTGCATTTTCAAAAAAAAAAAAAAAAAAAAAAAACTTTGTGTTTTATGACTTTCCGAAACGTGGAAAACAGTAAAAGAAAATCAATTTGTTTTACCACAATGCAATACTTTCATTATCCTACATTAAATATCGGATAATTAAAAAGAAAAAACAACATGTATTTTTAGAATTTTAATTTTTCTTATGCTGTTTTAAATAAACAAGAATATGCAACGTTTTTTACTTCAAACTTAAAAATTTCCTTAGAAAAATTAGACAAATAAGTTTCTATTCGAAAAGAGTTGAAAGCGTAAAGACACTAACTCATTTAACTTTAACACTCAATCAGATAAAAATCTAGCAATTGACTTATTTAAGGAATTAAAGGTCGAACCAACTCGTAGAAACTTGATGCAATCTTACAAACTAGTCATTGTAATTACTTTTATTTCTTTGTTTGACAATTATATTTTGTAATTTGCAAACAATTAAACTAAAATGGAAAATTATTAGAGCGAGAGCTTAACAATCGAACTGTATCTGACATATAATTTTTAAGAATATAAATTATGTCGATATATCCATGTAAAGTTAGAGTTACTAAGCGATATTTATTAACTTTAGTTTTCTACACTACAATAATTTAGTGAGAAGCTTATACAAAGGTTCTGGCGGTCCGAGATCACCACTCCCAGATAAAACAACAAACGCCTATAGACGCAAGTGTGATATGTTTTGTGAAAGATCTCTCTGAGATAAGTTTTAATGGCATTATTCAACCGGAAATTGCTGCTGATATCAATGTGTAATTCGTTAATGCTAAACGCTAAATATTACAGACATGTGTCTTATAAAAATTTGAAGGTCTCCATAAAATAAGTAAGAAAATACATAATTAAACAAAAAGTACTTTAAAATTCAACAGGAAGAGGGCCTTTAGGAAATTCATGTTTGGGCAGGAGTGCAGTGGATTAGAACTTGGATATTCGATAATTAGATTTCTTGCCAAGTTCTCCAAATTGGGTGAAATTTCTGATAATAAAAATTTTCCGAATTGGCAAGATATTGCTACATGCCATCAAGCTTAACATAGGAAGATTTCTGCCATCAAATAGTGCATGTCTGTTGTCTTTTGTGATATAAGTTTGTTCCTGTATGATTTTTGTTTGCTATCGTGGTCATTACACTGATCTTTACAACAACTTCTGGATAGTCATGTTTGGGGTACTGAGCCATAAAATCGGCCCGGTGATTTTAGATTTGTGCCGGCCCAAATTTTCAATAATTATATTTTAATACAATAATTAAATAATTAATTTTTAATAAAAAGTAATTTTAATAATTAACATATTTTACTATTTAAATATTCATATTTAATAATTGATTTCAATAATTAATTATTTTTATTTTTAAATTTTAAAAATTGAATTGTTATAATTATTAACAATTCCATAATAAAATAAAGTCTTCTCTCACTTTAGTATTTATATCTTCTTCGAATGAACTTCCCTTATAGCACACATCCTCCCAGGGAGGTCCCTGGGAAGTCATTCGAAGTCCCGGGGATGACTAGGGACTTCTTAGGGACCTCCCTGGGAGGATGTGTGCTATTAGGGTAGTTTCTATAAGCCATTGGTAGTTTGCTGCAAAAACAAAAACTAAGAAATATAAATTGTAAAATAAAGAATGTCCAGGAATTTAACTAGTAGGGGCTAAAAAATAAGTAAGAAGTAATATGATAATATATAAACCTTAGTACGTATACTTTTCTTAGAGCCTCTTACTACTCCAACCAATCGAGAGGCTTCACTTAGGGAAGGGGGGTGGGTGGGTGATAATAGGGATTTGAAATTAAAAAACAAAAAATTGTTTAAAAAAAAAAAACAATTTTAAGGAAAGTAAGTATCTATATTGAAAAAAATAAAATAATAAAATTCGTATCAGACCGGCCCACTTTTTACAGACATAGACCGGCCCGGTGATAGGCTAGTACGAACCTGTGCTTGGTTATTCACTTGAAGCCGAATAATGTCTAGTTATCACCACAGAGATCTATACTAGCAACTTTCTCCCAAACCAGTTCAAATTTGTTTGTAGCTGTGGGCAACCTATTTCAAAGCATTATGGGGTAAAGTATTCAAATGACATATTCTGCTGCTTGCAGAGCAAACGCCGCTTATAAGCAATCCAGAAGTAGTAGTAGATATCAGTGGTTCATTGTCTCCATTGCCATTCTGATATTTATTACATACCAAGTATCATAAACCAATTCAGATTGAAATGGTTTAGCGTCATTGTCACTATTTTTTAAAACAACGATTTCCAGAAAATTTAACTAACTTGTAATACTATTGTTGCGTGGCTGGGTTCGAAAGATTTGAAGCCAAGGCAGATCCAAACTTGCAGAAATTTATTCCGATATAACTCTTCGCAGATTCTCTTACAACTCCAGAACTTCTCGTTCTAGTAGACTCAATACAGCTCTTTACAACAATAGAGCACAAAACAGCAGTTAAAAACTTGACAACACAACTGCTACAAATCGCCGCAAAATACAATGCAATACACTTCGATTTAAAACTACTCTGAATGCTCACTGAGAAACAGCTAGCTCAGTATCTCAACTCAGTAATTCAACTCAGTCAGTATCTCCAGTCAACTAACTCAGTAATTTCAGTCAACCTACGGACTCATGACCGGGCTTATATAGGAAAGTCAATCCTTCGTGAATCTTCTAGAGATAGAAATTTGGAGGACTTTCCAGATCGTAGTCGAAAAGTCCTATACATGTACATAAGGAGCGAAAATGTCGCCAAAACGGTCGCATACTTGGCTCTATCTCGCTAATTTGGCGAGATTGCCATTACCATAATGTTAAATGTCCTGCTCCTTGTAAAACTCGCTTCCCAGCGTTATCTCTGTAAAACTCGTTACCAAGCATTAAGACACATATTGCAGGGAAGCCAAGTAAAGAACTCTTGCACTGCCTTATGCGAAGTGTACATAAATTTATCTTTTTAATTAATGCTGCGAAATATTTACAAATATACAGAAATTCGTAACACTATATCGTTGTTTAAAGCTTTCTTATAAAACCAACAACACGATTTCATTAATTTGGCCTATTTTATAGAAAGTTGACGAAACTGCAAGAGATAAATATTTATTATTGTAAAGAGATCTCGCAATACTTAAATGTGGAGCATCGAAACCAATAAATCCCTTTTGGAATTAAATAAATCACTTTTGAAAATACCAGACGTTCACTGATGAAACCAATAACCTATAAAGACACTTTATTGTTTTAGACTTAAAAAATATTGACTGATTTGGTATTTAAAGTTTTTTTTTTTTTTTTAATTCAACGTTCCTGAAATGCATTTCTAATTTATGCGTCTTTCCAAAACAAATCACAATTTCTTTTTTCAAACCTATTCTAAAGTTATCCACAACCTGCACCTTTTAGAGAATCATAGTTTTACGAATGAAATAAAAAAATATAACCCAGAAGAAATAAAGTTTTTAATATTAATTTGTATGTGGAATTGCATGTTCTTTAAGCGATGTTGAGCTCAGATCGAGATTTGATAGTGTATTGAAAATGCGAAAACTATCGGTTCGGTGCATTTACTACCTTCTCTCTCCCCCCCCCCCCCGAAAAAATGGATTTAATGCATTGGTATCGTAGCGAGTCTATCGGCCAAGTTCCAGTTCGATTGGATGACAGCAAGTGGGTTAATTATCTCGATTGGCAAGTGGTTAATTGTCCTTGTGGATTAGATTTTTCCCCCCACAAAAAAAGAAACATAAACAATATATTAATGTAAAACAAAAATTCGTATATATACGCTTCAAAACAAAATAATTCTTATATCTATAAATAAATTTAAAAAAAAAATAAAAAAATCCGTACAAATTTATCGGCATTTGTTTTGTTACAGCAGGTGTTTTACAAGTTAATTTTCTATCGAATTTTATAACAGAGCATTATATAAAATCCATCTCCCCCTTCTTCTATAAAGTTGCCCAATTGTCGTTTGGTTCTGAGGAACATAACTGTTATCTGTATTTGACTAATGTAAATACAGTAACTCAAAGTAATAATCTCTTATTTGACCAATGAAGTCATTTTCTTTGGGATATATCCATTAATTGAGACAAAAGTAGACATTTGTCTTTGTCTGCTGGTATAATTCATTGATATCTTACTTTAACTACCAGATTGCTTGTAAGAGACTTGTAATTTAAGAGCAGATAATACCAATTTAATAGTTTCCATACTCCTCCTCATCAATGCTGTGTTATAAGTTGCCTTTGGTTACCAACAGAATTTAACTAGTCTGGAGGAGATTTATTAATATCGATCTCTTTGGGGATTGTTGAGTCTTTTAGTATTCAAATCAATAGCAAAGCATGTGTTATTTAGAATTTGTAATTAGAGATCAGCGGTATAATATTACAGTGGTTTAGAATTACTTTAAAATTTATTTTATATTACACTGGTTGGTTTGTTGCAAGTTAGTGAATTATGAATAAATTTTACTGAAAATTTTTGAACACGAAAATTTTCCTTTCAGATATTTAACGATATAGAGCATGCTTTTTTATTTGATATATTTTTTATTAAATTTGCATTAAAAAAAATGCACTTTCACAAAAACGAAATTAATTAATTATATTGTAATCTGATTTCGAATGGAATTCATAATAAACCAATTAAAAAATTCGTCTAACACATCAAACCCATTATCATGTCCATAAACAATAAAATTGAATATCTCTACACATGTCTGTTTTAAGAAAATCAGTTTTAGCCTTTAACATTTAATCGCTTCATACATATTGCTTATTCCATAATTTATTCAATTAAAAGCCCATGATACCCTAATTAAATATCAATTCCATTGTCTTTCCTTTGGACAAACTTTTTTCCACGTCAAGTATTATTCATTCTTGGTTTATTTTAAGACAATTAAGTCGGCTTTGATTCAAGGAAAACATCAAGTTCGTATGTTTATTGTCCAAATTTCTTGTTAGATATGTAACAGTAGCGTAATGGCGATGTCTTTACAAGTTCGAAGGCCAAGTCATTTTTAAAGAGAAACCGGATTGTTACTATTAACTATACTAGAAAGTGAAAGAAAAGGTTGGAAATTGTCAGGGAAACTGGATCTAAGTATGGGATTTCGTAAGTATACTAAAGAAAGACAGGCAAGATATTTAAGCAGTCACGCACAAGTCTGACCTAATTGCAGTGTTTCATTAAAAGCTGTTTTTCGATACGAATCGGAACTCAATTATAAAAGGGTGTATATATTTCTGAAATGTCTGCAATTTCATGAATTAACTGTGTATATTTAAAAATAATATAACCCATTAAAACAAAGTTTTTAATATAAATCCTTTATATGAATTGACCAGTTTTATGTGCAATTACAACTTGTTGAGTTCAGATCGAGGTTTCATAGTGTTTGACTATTACGAAGAAAACATCCATTCCGAACTGTTTATTAACTTTCTTATTTTACCTCCAAAACTTGACTGAATACATTGTCACCCACAGTGACTCTATCTACCAAGATTCATCTTTATAGGATGATGGCAAGTGAGTTTATTAGCCCTCCGAAGATTTAGTCTCGTCAATTTTAGTAGGGGAAGGTTTCAGTCATTAAATATAGCTAAAGTGAGTGTTGGAATTAAGCTTGGTATCTTGATAATAGAACGTGAGTAAAAGTTGATAAGTCTGACGTAAGGCAATAGAAATGTGTGTAAAAGGGCCTTGACAATCCCAAAAGTTGATAGAAAGCATTGTCATCGACAACGAGTGTATCTGCCAAGTTTCAAATGTTCATCTCGATTGGATGACGGGAAGTAGGTTTATTAGTAATTCGAAGTGCAAATAGAAGCGTGTGCAAAAGTGGAAATTTAGTAACAGTGACTCATTCCAAAACTTGAATAGAATGCATTGTCTTCGATACCGAATCTATCTGCCAAGTTTCAGCCAGATCGAAAGAGGGCTAGTGGGTTACTTAGGCCTCCGACGATTTGGCCGGCAGCCACAACCACATAAAATGGAAGTTAATATAAAGATTCTAAAAATACACTAAATTATAGTAAAAAGAAAATGTTACGCACTATAGGTTTCACTTGGATTGGTTTATAAAATAAGGAAAAGTTTATAAATAATTTTTTCATGATACTTATGAATTTAAAAAATCAATTAAAGATTATACAGGGTCATTCAAAACAAAAGAGCGTATCTGAAATATTTATTTTCAATGAACGGGGGCATCCGATATCACCCCATACTAATAAATGGATAGAGGGAAGTTCAAAGTTATTTTATGCATTTAGTGTGAGCACCATTTATGGAATACGTGGAATCGATATTCCATTTTTTGCCATACGCATCAGTTCCTTCATTTTGAACAGCACAGGTAAAACGTATTTTTGTGACATTCATTTTCCTAAACTATAAAACCGATTTCTAAAGTCAATGCGTACTTTGAAAGAGCTTGAACTATAGATGTACCAAAACATGCCGAAAATGAAAATAAAAAAATTACAAATTATAATATTTTGCAACATTGAGCTATCGAACATGCCTCTGCTACGACAGTGTTTTTTGACATTCGGAATGACAACTTTTAATAGGATTTGTGTTACTTGCGATTTTAAGACACCCGCATTTCTTAGTGATTAATAACTGTTCATTTAAATAATTTGAATTAATTGTTGTTTTTGCTGGTAATCGAATGTGGTTTATTTGAATCCAAGGGATGTAGTTTTTAGCAAGTGGTACTGTGGTGTTCGGTTAAATGACGAAATAATAAATAAAAAAATACTTTGGATCTACACTTAAATTCGTATTTAGAGTTTTTAATTTGTAGCCTATTTTGTACGTTTTTCAAGGTTTCTAACCACCATTTGTATTACTTACATAATTATATTTAAATTATATACTACAGGATTTTATAATTGACTGGATTAAACTCACTGTACTGTTTGGAACAAATGTCAGAGAACAAATAGCAGATAAAAGTTAAGGTTTAACCTCTAGTATAAGTTAAGGTTTTTAACATTACCTACAAATAAAAAATATATTAATATTCTTTCTGTACCACTTTCAACCAATCAAATTTATCAAATTGTCTCGAATATATTTAAATAAAGCTTTTCAATGAACGGATCAAAATAACACATTTATATTTATTAGCAACATTAGAACATTAAATATTTTGTATATTCATTTAAAAAAGGTTGAAACGGAGAGTGTTATATAAATATTAATAGGTAATAGATTTGAAGAAGAAAAAAATCACAAATTAAATGAAATATCTTTTGTTTTTTAACCGATACCCGTCAAAAACTTCTAGTATATTTATCTTAAAACGTTAAAAAGCATCCACACTTAGAGATATTTGCAGTAATAATTTTAATGTGTGTGTCGCGTTACATAAAAAGAACAATATATATTTACCTTAAAAGATAAACAATATGTTTATTGAATAGTGGGGTTTTGATTTCAATATATGATTAATGTTTCTTACAGTATTTTGAATAGAATTATTATAAACGGAAACATTTATAATGCAGTCAAACCTCGTTAATGCGAAATCGATGGGACCACAGAAATTTTTCGCGTTTACCAGATTTCTTGCTGTCTCAAATTTTTTCATCAAATTAATGCAGATTTAAACTACCAACTTTTGTATCTATTTAATGCTTGTTGCTTTTTAGAACATTTACATTACAAGGTTTATATTTAGTACTATAGTTCAACAGAATATACATACAAAGGAACAAAAAAAAGTAAATGTTATTTTATTATGTACCATCTATTTACCAGCAGTCCGCATTCTTTTCCTTGCAGGTTCAAATTGATTTACATCATATTCATCTTCAATTTTTTCCCGATTTTTTAAAATCATTGATAAAGTGCTATTGGCGATTCCATACTTTTTTGTAAAAGAATTTAACATCAATTTTATTAATTTTTTTTTTTTTTTTTTTTTTTTTTCGTTTCTTGCTAAAACGATTGCTGGTTTCGACTCATATTGACAAGATTCAAAATGCAAATGCGACAGAGTTTTTTTTTCAAAACTTACTATTGGATACTGGAAGGGCACGGGATTTCACTTCAACTTGAAATTTTCGGACAACATATAAATGCGTTTATTAATAATTGTAGTTACCTCCCCCTCCATCATTTCCGGTATATATATGTGTGTTATACAAATTTCTTTACATATTAGTTATTCTTTCACAATGCAGTCATTTTGTTATAATATCAATATAGGTATATACTAAGTTTCAGTCTTTCTAGTGTTAAAATAAGGTTAATAGTCTCGTATGCAAATGCTCTCTCTTTTTGTTCATTTTAATCGTCTAGGGTTATTTTTTTAAATTTATTTTTTTATTTTTATGAAATAATTTTTTGTTTTGTTTTAACCCTGGACTGATGGAAAAACATTAAAAAAAATCTGAAGTACCTATTTAATTAAATTATTAAATAAAACCTTTGTGTAGTGCATATGCAACATACGTGCTAACGAAGCTTTTTTTTTTTGGTTCTACGATTTCTTCTCGGTAAGTTGTGAAGCATATATGTTACACTATGCTCTAGAGAAACGTTCGCCACAAACTTTTAGAGGCGGGCAGTTTGACCTATGTTGGAGCTTTTAGCTGTCCGGATACACCAATATACGTATCTTTATTATTATTAAACTGAAGAGAAAAAAAAAATTGATTTTTTATTTTATCGTAATAAAATGACAATTAATATTTTATTCTTTTTTCAAATAATTAAAACATAGTAATTTTTATTGTTAGTAAATCAAAGTATAAAAAAGAAATGAATCTTTTGTTTCAGAGAGATAATTTTAATAAAAGTATTTATGTTGTACTTTCACATCACTCCGTTTTAGTCGATATCAATTGAGAGACGATGGCGGTCGAAATCATTCAGTTTATTTTTTGATAGAGTCGATGTCTGTCACGGTATTTATTGCAGCCATGTTAATAAATTGTCCAAATGAGATTCAGTTAAGTTATTCCTGTATTCATTCTTGTTGAAAGCTTCTTCGTATAGTTTCTTCGGGACTGGAGAATTCTGTTTTACATAGTTAGCACACACTATTTCAGATAAATTAGAGTTACGTAAGAAAAAGTTCGTACCGTGAAATTTGATTTTTTTTTAAAAATCTTCTTTGGAGCCGGCGGGTAGCAGAAAAATCTCTCGCGGGCCGCTCATTGGCTAACGCTGCACTATAGCGTCTATTTCTCTTTTGCGTTAAGAGAGAGTAGGGGGACCTTTTGTAATTAACCTTTTCCCCTTACAAGGACTGTATAAGAATTAATATTCTATAAATTTTATTATTCAATTTATTTTTTAAATAGTATTTTTTTTTACTATTTTTATCCTTAACTGAAGCATTTAGAATCATGTAGCAATATATTTGGTAAACCCTGTCTTTTAAATCAATAGGTCACCAGAGATTAAATATATCAGAAAAATTACACTCACAATGAATCAAATGAATAATTCTTCTCCATGATACTCATTTCTTTATCCATAAACGACTTGGTATCTCCACTCTTTGTACTCCTGGCATGAATAATCAAACCAAAACATACAGATACAAATTTGGATAGTTGTTTCAGAGATAATTTCCTTTCCTTGTTTATCCAATGCAGTTTGGGCTTTCCAATGCAGGCTTGAATGACTTTCAGGAAAGTCGCCAGAAATGTTGACGAATCAAAAAGTAATACTCTTCGGAATCAAATAGTTTTTAATGGATTAAAATAGATCTTGACTTTCTATTTTGATGATTTGTATTGAATTTTTAAGTGTGTGTTCTTGCATGTGAAAGACCTTCAGTTACGCCCCTTAAATGATGATCTAATTTCGGTAGGGATGTAGAATCTGGTTAGGATTCACTCTAAGAGAACAAAAGACGCGAAAGCGAACCGAATTTCTGATTTTGATTCTTATATAAGTTAAACTATGGAATTATCTTTAAGGTGATATTTTATAATTTTAATTTAAAAAAAATATATATATAAGCTGATGTTGGTTCTCAGATTGTATTATGTTTTAAATAAGACAATTATAAAGATTGAATTTCTATAGAAAAAAGCTACATGATAATGATACAAAACTTATAAACAATTTACTCTTAAATTATTTAAATAAGAAAAACTAACAAAGGTAAAATATAAAACATTAGTTATTTTGAATTAATTTTAAGATAGTTTGGGTAAAACATAATAATTTGTAGCGAGACATTGAAGGTTAAAAGGAATTATACATATGCATAATGTCAATAAAAAATTATCTGGTTATGAGATTTTAGAAATATAAATAACTCACAAATGAATATTACCATTCTAAAAAAGGCAATCTTTGTAAAAAGATGCAATGAAATGAAACTAGAATACTTATATCTTTTCATAAAATTCGAGGTATATATATCAGTCTAAAAATAATTTACTTGCAGACTCTACAATCTAATTTAAAGCTAGCCCAAGTTTTGGCTGTCTTTCCTGTAATATCAATGGTACTTGCACAATGTATGAAATGAAACAAATTTAATAAAACAACAACTACCACCAATTATTTGCATCACCCAACCCCTCCAAACAAACATTTGTAATTCCTTCAATACCGCCCCACAAACGATCGTTTCTCTTTACAGAATAAGTTAGAGTTTGTCATCTATACAAATTCACAAAACTCAACAAACACAGCTCAGGATTAAGAAATACCTTTCAACAAAAAGTACTTTCATTGGTATGAATACACTCTTAGTAACAAACATTTTCATGTAAAAAAATTCTACTCCGGTCAACATACAGCTCAGTTTGCAATGCATCTAGTGACGGATGTTCACAAAAGACAGCGATTCTCAGCAAAGGACACTCATTGAAGTTAATAGTTCATTAGATCAAGGTTGTACAAAATGAATGTTTTCTAAACATGCGTGCTCTTAAGCATTTATTGCGCTCTCATTGTTAGGAAATGGACACAAAACGGGGCTGTTTCGTTATGTGACTTACATTTTAATTTATGGAAGGTCGCGGTTGTTTATTCGCTCAAAGACCATCTTCTATGGCTGAAATAAAAAGGTTGAGCCTCAGTTTTTGGATAACAGCTCAACTATCTGATGAGCTAGCGAACATAACCGAACTTAGCAAAAACTACAGGGGGGCAAAGGCGGGGATAGCCCCTGTGCTCCACCAACAGTGCGAGCAAAGATATCACTTCGCCCTCGTTCCAAAAATCTGTAAAAATGTTTTTTTCCCCCCCAATACGAAATAATGCAAAAAAATAAAATTTTAATATGTTCTAAAGAGACAACAACAAACAAATAGGAAGTAAACACAATACTTATAAGCGCACTGACAGTATCCACCTCTTACATGAGAATCGAGTAAGTGTAGGTAGCAGCTCTTTTATGTAATTTAAAAAAAACAAAAAAAAAAACATGCATTTTAAAGTTGTGATATTGGAATACTTAATATTGTAATGATGATATTACTGGTATAGACTCTTGTTTCATCAATTATTATACAGAATAATTAAAATTTGCTTTCTTCATTTTAGTGCAATATCATAAAAGTATATCTTTTAAATTTATGCATGATGTTGAAATAAATTATTTTATAACGATAAATTAACTAGTGCTCTTACTTTTCCGTGAAATGTTTCTGAACTAATTTTATACAAATAACTTTGCTACATAAATCAAACACTTTAAGGAAAATTTTTTGCGTAGTGTGGTATGGAGTTCAATATATTCGTTAGGTAGATTATGAAAAGAGTGGTGTCCGGAAATTCTGAGCCAATCCCCATCGAGATTATCTACCAAGTCCCGCCCCCATGGTAAAAGTGAAAAGTTGGCGCCTGCGTAACAGGACCCTTAACTAACTTCTTACAAGAGAGGTCAAAATGAACATTTTTCTACATATGTTGTATATGTATTTACATTTTGAATACAATGAACAATTCCCGCATTTTTTTTTCCTTCTTTACTTTTTTTTTTATTCAATTCTAAATGTTTCGAAAAGGCCATAAACACAAAAATTTATATTCAATGCACTTTTTCTTTTTTTAAATTTGTGATCAAAGTTACCTTGCTAGACGTTGGCGAGAAAACGATTAATTCTGCTGGCATTGAATGTGACGCCACGGCTTCCCAAACATCTTAGCTTGAAATACAGCAGCGGAAACCAGATTTGCAAGTTTCTCGCAAATCACGCCAACCTGTACGGAATATGGAAATGGTCTACCAACTCCAACTATTTGGTAGAAACCTCACGATAACCATAGAAACTGTAGGAACCCTTGACGTCATAGATTTTACTGAGTGTTTTGATCGGACTGGTTTTGCCTCGGTTTTGAGACATCTTCTTTTCTTAATATTTAAATAACTAATTTTTTTAAAGAACTTTTGTTTAAATATTTGGAATCGGAAAGAAATTTTTCATAAATATCAACTAATTTCACTCGGTTTTAAAAAATGCGGAAATTGTCCATTGAATACAATTTGGGGAAATTGGGAGCAGCCATTGATTATAAATGAAAAAAAAAAGACAAAAAAAAAAAGACAGACATACGTTTTGTGGGCAGGTCCGGTTTTGTTCGTCTTTTCCTCATGTTTGAATTTTCAAAAAAGGGGAGATACGAGTATTATCCTAGTAGCACAACAACGATGACCAATATAGCTTGACATTGGTCGATTCAAATGCGGAGAGTTGTAAACCGACCGTTGTTACAGATACTGGCCAATCTTGCCTTATGCTAGATACAACGTACTAGAGGTTTTGAAATGTTGATGCCTGTTTTAAAATTGTTTGGTTTAAGAAAAGACCGAGGGAGAAAAATATGTTTTGCGAACTTTTTTAGAAGTTTATTTTTAAAACAATCGTATATTTTGGAATGATGCTCGTGTTTCGCTAGAGTTGGTCAATATTCCACAACTCACTGTTTCCGACAGGTTCAATACTGTTGTGCTGCTTGGGTATTTTGACAGACAATGGTTTTTCATTTGTCAGGCATTCTTTGTGAAAAGTTCACAGTTTTCCACCAGTTTAATATGTAAGTGCGAGAAAGATCCCTTTCAAAATCCACAAAGAATGCAATTTCTATCTCTCGGTGAATATTGAATATATTAAAAGAGGCGTAGGAAGGATAAAGGAAATTAAACTTCACCTGTCTTAAATCGTCTGGAGCAATCAACCTAAAGTAAATTTTTTTAGAATCTTTATAAAATTTTGCATAAATACTACTGATATTATGAAGAAATTATATCCGAAGAAAAATAATCAAATTTATTAATCAAAAAGGAACTTTTATAGAGAAAAAAACACTTATTATATTAGGCAATTTTACAAAAACGATCCAGCTAAAATTGTATCGCGGTCTACAGTTTGGGAAATGCTGGAATGCAAATTTTAAGAAAATATGTTTATGGGATAGATTAAACATATACAGTTTGAATATGTTTATCCTGTATACCAATGGTTTCCGGTTTACAAATTCTAAAGTAAAATATATTTACACATGAAATTGCCCAGTGGAATTCAAACAATGATTCAAATTCCAATTTTTGCAATCTGCAAACAGTAAATTCGGGTGATGCAAATGATTCATCTTCTTTCGAAGCATTTATTTTTACTTTTCCAAAATCTTCTAAAACCACAGAACGAATTGTTTCCTAAGCGCTGCCCCCATTTCGAAATGAAACAAACTCAAATAATCAATTTCATTTTAACCAGCATTTGTAACATCATTATTAACTTCTCGATACTGAGGATGACTTGACCCTAATTTCAACCTCAAACAATGACCAAAACTGAGCAATGACGTAGAATCTAGCACGCATTTCTTTTTTATCAAACGGTGAAGATGTTCAAAAACAAAAAGCGCGTATCATTATACAAATCCTGAATGTCTAATCGAAATTCAATCAAGTTCGATTTATTGACCTCAAATACCAGTCTTTTTTATTATTTATTTATGATTTATTTTTTTGCTTAATGTTATCTACAATCAAGTCATCTTTCAATTGATGAGAAGGAATTCAATTTGAATTTGGGTTTGAAATACAAATATTGGTTTTTGTTACAAGAAATCGAATTTAATTTTTAGAGTACGTTGTTCATTGTTTTGTTTTTTCTTTTAAGAAAGCGTCAGAGAATTTTTTTTATTGTATGTACTCCATATTAGGGATACTGATGTACCTATTAGACAGTTCTACAGTTCAGGAAAAAAAATCAAACGCTATCTATATCTTTCGTTACTATGGGGGAAAAAAATAAAAAAATATGGAACGTACAGTTGTAGTGCATAGATTTTTTTTTTTACAAAATGCAAATGTGTTTTTCGTATGTGGTTATATTCCCATTAAAACAAAATAAAATTTTAACTGGCAACCCAATAATATTATTAAGTTATTATATTTAATATAAAAAACGTCAGAATATTAAGTTTTTAAAATTTTCAATGTTTAGTTATTGGGAATACTGTACTAAAAATAAAAAAAATAAAAACTTTATAAATATTCATATTCTAAATTTTTTTTTAATGTCTAGGATACTATGTTTATATCTTTAAAATACTTTTTTTTTTAAATATTGTGTTTATTATTTAAAAAAAAAAATTAAAAACAAAGAAAAATCAAAAACAATTGATGTTTGCGCGTTTTTATATAAATCAAGAATTTTTTTTTGTCCCCCAAAGTGAAAGCTTTTTTCATACATAATAACATGAAGAAAATACTGTCGTCGAAGAATTTTGATGGGTGAATTAGAATTTTTTTTTCTAAACATCTTAAAGTTAAAATATTAAAACGTTTGCTTTTTTTCATGTTATCAATTACGCTAAATGTTATACTTTAAAACAGATTTTAAAAAATAAAAACTATTACATATTGCTATTTGAATTTGTAACATCTCTGAAATACACTAGTGCTCGAAAAACGCACTAAGCAGGCTTTCCAATGCGCAACATTCATTAGTGATATTTAAATAACAGCTAATTTCGGGGGGTTCTAAACACCGGAGGAATAAGTTAAAAACATCATTCTATTCAGAAATGTATGAACTAATTTTTAAAAGTATATATATATTTTTTAAAATTTTTTTTATGCTTTTTGGATACATTTTGATACCCTCATAGTGATGACCAACTAATATAAAAAAGAAACATAATTTTTTTAAGCATAATATATATTTTATGAAATATAATTTATATGGAGTGGGTAGCACCACTTCCACTTGTGACCATGGACAAATAAAATGGTGATCAGTTCATTATTTTTAATTTTTTTGTGGTTAATAAAAACAAAACGTCATTGAAATTTTATTTTTATTATAAGTTAATATCAATGGTTAAACGTATCCATATTTAATTTTAGAGGTTAACTTGATTCAGTTTGGATTTTAAATTAAATTGAACCAGTTCTCACTTGCTGATGTTGACATTGAAAATCAAAAGGGAGTGCGATGTAATCAATTTAGCTCAGGTTTTTATTTGGACTAGAAATAATTTATGCAGTAAGTAGTGATCTCACATATAGTATTTTCAAAGTTTTTAAAGAATGCCAAAATTAATATTCCTATTACATTAATTTATTTATAAGTTACCTGTTTACAAGTTAGTATGTAATTAAAGTATCATAAATATTAATTTTAAACATTTTATTATTTTTTTTTTTTTTGTTCCTAAAGTACGATAAATATTTATTGTACTCATTTTATGTTTTCTTTTAGCTCATTTTAAAATTACAAACGCAATATTTAGTTGTGAAATTAAAATAAAACTTTCATCGGATAATACTTGTGTTTTTCCACTGAAACTCGTAAGTTATGTGACATGCCATTGGATACAGCATCATGTGTCTATGGTTTGAACAGTGTGTTGAACCTACATACAAAAAGAGAAAACCAAAACTACTTTTCTCTTAGTTAAAACTTTAAAAATTTGAAAATAAAAAATAACCTTTAAGTGGAGGGTTTTAAAACAATGAAATGCATATTTTAAAAAGCTCAAAATATTTTTCAACAGAGCTGATAAAAATAAAAAGGGTATATTATTTATGAAAGGGATTAAGTATATTTTGATTTATTACGACCGTTTAAAGTTACATTTAGATGCAGGTTTTTACCAGGTTGATAGGTTAAATGAATGCTTAATGACTTATATTCGTAATAACATTGTGACTTTTCACTCACCAATTCCAACAATTTAAAGCGCTTTATAAACAACAAAGAATAATAATGCGTATCTTGAAGTCAAAATTATCATCTTTGATGTAAGTTGTTTAGAGTTCTTGCCAATCAGGTAAATAACCTAGGTAATCAGGTAAATATATATATATATATATATATATATATATATATATATATATATATATATATATATATATATATATATATATATATATATATATATATATATATATATATATATATATATATATATATATATATATGTTGACAGTATTTATGATTTAATTAAAAAGGATTTATGGTTTAATGTAAAAGGATTTATAATTTAACTAAGAATTTATAATTTAACTACGAAGAATTTATAATTTAGCTAAGAAGAATTTATGATTTAATTAAAAATGCCAAATGAGGTTTTGTCAGTAATTTTTAGAACCAAGGAAATTCAGATTACTTTGTTATCAACAAATACCATGTTTGAAGAAGTGTAACGTGAAAAGATAATAAGATAGCTTTAAATTTAAAAAAAATTATAACGTAGACTGATAGGAACCCTTTATCAACGCCAATGTAATTTAATAGCAACATTGAAGCAACTCAATTAGTTCAGACTTCAGAGATTTACGGTCTGGAAGTATATATAACAACTGCAAGTAAATCCATAATATCGAATTTGAAAGCAAAACAATTTTTTGGTAAAAGAAACTCACCATTTTTGTCTTAGCTGACCAAGGAAGATAGAATAGTCTTCCTTTCCCGTCATGTTTTCTTCTAAATGCCACCACTCACTATAAAATCCTTCAGTCATTTGATTCTGATGACCTTTTTAAAACCCATTAATAAACATTACTCATCCTCATTTGGCAACAACTACATCAGACAAAACAATAACAAAATACGATATTTCCACCTCCAACGTATTGCAACAAATTCGACAAAAAATTAGCCGTCCGTGGAAGGAAATGTCAGGATAATCACAAAACTTTCAAATCCACTGATGTTGACAGATGTACCCTGAGTCCATTTCGGACTGTTAGCAGCAGTTGAAGGGCTGACAAGCACAATTCAATGGGAATTAAAGCTCATTCCAGATGCTATCTTCCCTAATCATTTGTAATGTGGTATGAAGCCTGTTGACCCCCTTTAAAAACACAATTCTACTCGACACAATTGTTGGTGAGATGCTACGATAAGGGCTGTAATGTTGCAAACTAATGTTCTTTAGTGTTTTTCTATCACATTTGAAGGGGAAAATTCCCATTAAAGTCATAAATGCTTATTTAAGCAATGATTGAGTTGCAGAATTACGTAATTTTGCGACTGATGCGTTATCTAAATAAATAATAGTATCCAGTTAGTGTTGAGTAACAGGATTAGCTTTTTCTCAATTAAAGTGTTTTGAACTGAAAAAGGGTCTATGTGCCAAAAAGCTGATTTATAGATCGGTAAAAGTGAATCTACAACAGTTTTTTATAAAACGTGGTCCATGGAGTACTAATTGTTCAAAGCTGTGTTTTAGTCAATGGTACAGTGTAAAATTGAAACATAGTGGATTGCTATTAACGAATACCATAATGAAGAAGTCCCAAAGTGGCTGGTTTAGGTAAAGTGTTGGTCTTATAACCGAACCATTCTGAGATCGAGTCAGGGCACTGCTATAACACTGAATAATAGAATTAATGGTGGCCACTTCATGTTAAATCTGTCGAGGTCGCAAAGTCTTCTCCTTGCTGTGGCGGGGTCGGAGAAAAATATGCTAGTTGAGGTGTATTCCTCGTCATTTGACAAGTTTCAAAATTACGACTTTGGCTGTATTTAACACTTAAATGTGGATCCTGACTATATGTATAAAAAAACATTTTGTTCAAAAATCTGACAGTGGCCAAATTTTTACTATCTTATAAAAAGTTATTAGATCTCCAATTCTATAACGTTTCTTTACCACAATACCACTGGTCCATATAAAATTAATAGATAGTTTCATAAAGTTTAATAATAGGTCCATATAAAAGTTTTAAAATAGTTTTGTATATTGGTTGTCAATGATAAGTTAGCAGTGTATATGAATCTATTGCAAATGAAAGTTTCAAAACTACTAACTCTTTCGTGATGGATAGGAAATGCATAAAAATTCAAATGATTTACACTATGCACATCGTGATTATTTTATGCTTGAAAGTTGTTTTTAAAAATCATTTAATGATTTTGAAAAAATGAATTAAACAAGTGCGATATGTTTCCAGACAACAAATCCTTGGTTTTGCAGCGATTTCAGGTAACTAAGTAATAGCCGTTAAATTCTTATCCTACTAAAGAAATGATTGATAAATAATCATAAGTATAATCTTTTTGAATGGGTCCCATCGCTTTATAAAAATATATCGTTAATCTTTCTAAACAAGCACTTTACTTTAAAACAATTTTTGCTATAAGTATTTCAAAGCAATTTCTTACTTCTAAAAATGCTGTTTATATGTTGTACATAATTAACTTGTTTGAATCTGGTTGTGTATTTTCTGTACGATCGTTTTGTGCATTAATAATTCTCTCTTTAATTCAGTGTTATGAGTTATGAGCATACAAGCAGCTTACAAATATTTATGTTCATAAACTGAAAGTTATTTTTAAATTAGTTACAAAGACACCATTTTAAACTATTCACAAAATAATATATGTTTTCACAAACGTCTCTTTTGAACAAACTCTGTCATAAGTATAGGTTGAAAATTTTTTCTTTGTAAAAAAAATAAGCCTTTAGCATTTAAATATAGTTTACATTTAATTACATGAGCTTAAAAGTTCAAGTAAGCTTGCTTTTCTCATACATTTCAATTCAAGGAGAAGAACTGTGAGGTGGATATTTAAAAACGAGTTAAAGATAGTTTACATAACCCACTTTTAAGATTAATGAAAAGATTTTCAGCTAACGATTTACCTTGCAGTATAAAGAAGGTTCTTGTAAACTATTCAAGTTAATAAAGTATAAAAATTAAATGAATACATGAAAAGAAAAATATAGTTAGTGGCAAGACATGGGAAACACAAAGCAAGTTCAAGAACTGTAATCAATCTTTAAATTCGATAAAAGTTCAATGTAAATTGAAACGTATAGTAAAAAAAAAAATCTAAGAAACCAGCAAGATCTTCTTGAAATACAAGTCGCAAGTTTTAATGAATCCCCACGGACAAAAATGTATGCATGAATAAAACTGAAGGAAACTTTTTTTTAAACAAGTTTTGAACTTTACTTGGGTTCTTTACATTTACAGGCGATGGTTGCATGGTTTATTTTAACCCAGTAGTTTTAATTATATCCTTTTTAATTAATAAATGTAACTAATTATAAGTTGTTTAAAAATAGGCCTAATGTTTGTTATTATCACGATAAAATTATTTTATTATGATTATCATAGACAATTTCAATGACATTTATTTTTAATAAAAATTAGATCGTAACACTAATTCACATTTATCTACAATCTCGAATCTGAGAAATCGAAATTTTCTATAAGGTAATTTTTTATCTCTAAAATTTTTAAGGTATGTATACATATACATTTAAGATGAATTTTTTAACGGTAATATTAGATATTCAGAATTGTATACGGCACATCAGAATTAAAAATTTGTATAAATACAGTTTTTTGCATTACTTTTTTAATTAATTAATTGAAATTTAAATGACTAATTAAGACATTATTAGGCCTAAATGAACATGTAATTGACTTAGAAACACGATTTGCATTGCAAATAAAAGATAATATTCTGACACTTGGTACCAACCAGAATCGTGAATTTAGCTTTATTCTTTACTTAATTGCATATTTTTGGATAAAAAGTTTGCGTAATTGTTTACTAAAAATTAACATTCAAAAGTATTTAAAAATGTGTTCATAACAATATAGATTACTTTTTGCTCGGGACCGTATTCGCAATTATTTTCTATATAATATTACAAATTGGACCATGCATACTGAAGTTATGTATGTTAGAGTAAAGTTAATATAACACGGAAAAGTAATTCTTCAGGTGACAAGTTTAAAGTTTACTGTAATCGGGTATCCTAAATACTGTATACAAAATAGGTGAAAAAAGCGCACTGTAATTTAAAAAGAAAATGGCCTACTTTTAAAAATAACGAATTGGAAAATATTTAAAAAAAAAAAAAAAATGCATACTATAGTCAAATTTAGTGATTCCCATTGTATATGTATACCTTAAAAAATTCAGTTACTTTTTATAAATATTATAAATAGTATTATATTATATTGTGAAAACTATCTAACAACTTGAAAATGGTTTTCTAGTGTTTGCTCGCATCTTTGGGAATATACTTCATATTCTTTTCATAAATGTAAGGGTAGGATTGTATATCAGAAATCATAAGTGAAATCGATAAAAACCCATTAGAGTATTGAAGTGACGCAATGTGAACTGAAGCGAAGTGATTTCACTCACTTTCTCGCAGTAGCCCATCAAAAAATCGACATGCTTGAATGAAAAAGCACATCACCATGGAATCACGACATGGCAACGCAATATTGCAGCCTTTAAAAGCCAAATTTAAAAAGGTGTTTCATATTACACTATTTTCCGTGTGAAGATAATTATGTTTAGATTTATGCTTCATATAAAGGAGGATGTTTTATTTAAAAAAAAAAAAAATTAAAAAAGAGGCATTTTAATTTAAAATTTGGTCCAACTTTATAAAGGTTATACTCGAGTATATACAGCTTCAGTAAGTTTTCTTCAATGTAGGGTGTTCAAATGTCACAAATGCGGTTTTGTTTCCACTATATCGGCTTTGTACTTTATAATTAGAGGTCGGAAATATCGATCAAAATAAATATCGATACTATATCGTTGCATACAAAAAAAAATATCGATAAAATATCGATATATCGATACATGATTATTTTTATTATTTGATTTTTAATTTTGCCAGAAACAAAGTTTTTCGGGGCAAATTTGTACTTTTCATTATTGCTTTTTTGTAAGGTGACTACTTTTTCAATTGAAAAGGATCTATTACAAAAAAAAAAAAGTTATATTTTCGCTTAATTGGTGCAGTGATTTTAAGAAAAATTTAGATAATTTTCAATAACTTTTAAGTGTATGGAAAATATTGAATATTGGTGCCGTTTTAACTGTCTCTCAGCCAAGTTCAAACTTTAGTTTTGAAGTTTTTGAAAAGGGAATAAATAAAATCGAAAAAACACATGGAAATACAAAACGATCATCAAAAAACTAAAAATGTTTGAAAATATTGATATATCTGTGACTTTTATCGATATTTTAAATATCGATATTTTTTTAGAAATATCGATAAAAATATCGTCGTATCGATATATCGCCGACCTCTATTTATAATAGATGTTCCCTTTGTATTTCGGGTATCCTAAATCCAAAAACCTAACACTTAAAAAAAGTTTATACTATAAATCCTTTTTTATTCACTGCCCATTTATAAGTGCAGTTGCAAATTATTTAAGCGATTTTGAATTCAGATCGAGTTGTCGTACTGTTTGACCACTACAAAGAAAACCCGTACTATTGATAATTTTTTTTTTCTTGTCCCCAAGACTTGAAAGAATGCGTTAGATGGAATCAATCTTAAAGTAGAAAGGTTTCAATAATTAAATATCATCAAACTGTACATGCTTGAATGTGACTTCGCATCTGGATCTGATACGCGATAACAGAAGCGTGTGTAAAAGAGCCTTTTTAGTGACAGCCCCCGAAACTTGATAGAAAGCATTGCCATCGATAACAAGTCTGCCGGTCAACTTTATAGCTGATAAAAGCTAAAATGGTATCTATATCACTAGTAGAAAAAGTCCGCATTAAGAGTTCCAGAATATCTTAGGGTTGCCTTTGCGCCACAAACCTAATATTATAACAAATATCAAGTCATCTCTTATTTGTTTAATGGATTTACTCTTTACTATAAAGATGCTACCTAATAAATGAGAACTTGAATAGATCCTCTATTTCACGATTGAGTTATTTTATATACTCGGTATTATATCTATTTTTAACTTTACAAATATTTTATTATTATTTCAAACATAATTACTTTCCTGTGAATTATTATATATAGTTACCAAGTCATCTTCCTTCTTTTTAGATAGGCTCTTTATCACAAAGATTGATTCTTTTAATAAAAGAGAACATGAAAAGTTTCTCAATTTCACGAATCAGTTATTTTATATGCTCGATATTATATCTATTTTAAATTGTTATTAATGTTTTGTTGGTAATTCAAACATAATTACTTTCCTGTGAGATATTAAGTTTATCATAAAAAGAGCTTTCTAAATAAAAATAACTGTAATTACAATTTTTAAAAACATAACAGATCCCGTGCTATTATTATATATACAAAAGAAATTCATTTAGAGATTAACGTAAATAAATTTGCCCTTTTAATATGCGATCTTAAAACTTTTTCAAAGTTTTAATTATCCAAGATAAATGAATAACAATAAATTGAAATTAAAAAAGTTTATAGTATAAAAATAAATTGTTTAATTGAATTTTAATTTAATAAAAATAAAATTACATTTTTCTTTTCTCACTTTTACAAATGCGATTTTTTTTTTTAATTTGTAGTAACTGGCGTTAAATCCATCAAATTACAGTTATATTCTTTATTTATAAATTTATAGATTAAAACAAATCAAACCTTGAAATACTTTGCTAATAGTTAACTAATAATAGTAACTCTACTGTTCATATTATTCACAAGCTTTAATTGTAAACAATATGAATTTTTCGTGTAGCACTGTATTTTATATGCAAAACACAAATATACGTGCCTATTTGTTTTCTTGTTTAGATATATATCAAACTTAAATCTCCCTTCTTAAAATTTTTAAAATGGTTAAAAAAAAAAAAATGCGAAAGAAAAAAACCTTTTTGAACACACCTCATTTCAAAATGACATCAATTTGAAATTTATATAAAATAAATATTTATCTACAATTCACTTTAAAGACAATATGTATCATAATCAAAGCATGAATTCATTAAACGTATAAACATACAAATCTCATCTACAAAATGCAATACAATATATCATTTCTATTTATTAGTTAAAAATTAAAAAACTTTCAAATAATTTTTTGATATCATTTTTTTACAACATATTTCTCAAAACTAAATTCATTATTTCATATTATTTTTCAGTTAACTTTTTGAAAGTTACATTCCCTATTATAAAACAAATGTGAACTTTTCAGTTTTATTAAAGAACCCCTTGAATGTCTTTTCGTCAAAACAAAAATATATAACTTACCCCCAAAAGTCTACCACCACGCTCTTCATTTCAAAATACGTATATAAACGGAATAAAGACCAAAAACACTATCTTCCCTCTCAGAACATAATAAAAGCAATTTTCCTTTGTCTGTGTGCCATGAAAAAACAATTCACGTATTCACTATCACTGCACAAAATCACTAAAAAAATCACGCAAGAATAAACGAATTGGTGTGGTCAGTGATAATACTCTTCGGATAGCCCGAGTGTTTTAATCTGTTAAGAAAGATTAAAGAACGTGCTTTACGATTTCTTCCATCCTTCTCCGGTGATCGTCCTAACGGTACCTTGGCGGAAAGAGTTTGCCAGGCAGCAGAGGGCGCCAAGATTCGTCGCCAAGTTTAATTAATTTTCCTTGTTGATTGTTTGATTGATTAGTTATAGAAAGGATTGTTTTCTTTTTTCGAATTTTGGAACACATACAGCGAAGTTTTAATCGTATTTTGCATGTATATGAAAATTAAATTGTTATTAAATTCTTAGCATACAAAATTAAGATTAGTAAAATTAGTAATTATGCCTTTTGAAATTATTAATTATCATTAATTAAATTATTAGTAGGGGTTGATGAAATTATTAGCTGAGATTAATGAAAGAAATAACTGTGAAAAATAAAATTATGAAAATATCAATTGTAATTAAAAGTATTAATTGTAAAAAATAAAACGATAAAATTATTAGTTGTGATTAAAAGTATTAATTATGAGAAATAAAATAATTAGGGTAAAAAAAATTATTAATTATAAAAAAATATTAATACAATTAGTAATAACTGAGGAATTATTAATTCTGATTAACGAAATTTTACTACTAAACACTTATTATTAATTAGCGAACTTACTTGCATTAATAAAATTTAGTATTTCTTGATGTGTGCCGTGTAGTTCCCTTGGTAGCAGATATATAATTAAGTATAGGATTTATTTTATTATGTAAGATTATTATGCATTAATCTAGAATTATATTATTATATTAATATATTACTTTATTATTAGTTAGTATTATATCACAAGAACTTCAAACGTATAAAAAAAGGGAAAAGTGCTTCAGTTAAAAGTTTAAATCTCGAAGTGGGAGATAAATTACTTTCTCCCATCGAAGGCAAACATATTTTCCCAATATCAGTTTTCTTGTGAAATAATTTTGATTGTTTTAAATATTATATATGGTATGAACTTCAATAAATATACACAGGATTAGGATGAATTCGATTTATCGAAGTTGCAAAGGACGCACGGCACGTCCATCAATTGAATTTAAATAATCCGAAATTATACTAAGTATGATATATTTTTAGATTCATTCTCATCGAGTAATATTAGATTCGCAATTGAAATTAACCTAGCAACATTTAAGCACATGGAACCTTCTAAATTTATAATAATTCTTATATAAGTTGGTATGCAAAAATAATTTTATATCTTTTTTAACGTGTACGAAACATTGTCACATAACATCTGTTTAAATAAAGAATCGTGAAATTTTTGTTATGCCAATTTTGCTTCAAAATCTAAACTAAGCTAAAAAGTAGCAAGGTTTGAAAATCTTAACATTGATTGATTTTAAATACACAGGTCCGCACAATACATCTTTAAAGCAAACTCAAAATGTAAACGAAAAATATGATGAATTTAAAACATATAAAAACAACAGATCACATAAAAAATAATGTTCAAAATTCACCCACAACAAAACGAGATTTACCATTTATATAACTAGAAAGGTTTTAAATGCTTAAATATTGCTGTATCAATTTCAATTATGAATCTAATTCCCTTCGATGTGAATGTGTCTAAAAATATGTAGAATCTGTACATAGCAATGGATTGCTTACAATCAGATGACGACCGAGATATCACAATTGCTGCCTAAATTTGCATTAGATGTAATAAAATAAAAAATGTTAGTTAAAAACGAATAACTATATAATTAATGAAGAGGAAAATGAATAGATTACTAGTGAAGAATTTGAAGTAATTATTAAAATTTTTATAAAATTCATTTATCTTTAAAAGAAAATATAATGTTAAAATATAATTAATCAATGCAATTAAAGAAAAAAATTATAGTTTTAAATTTAATACATATACCTATTATTAAAAAGATTCATCAATGAATTTATAAATAAACTGTTATAGCAAACTGTTGTTCTTGATTGATTACAAATTATTTTAACTAAGTGTTAATTATTTAACTGGTGTATAATTGAAAAGAATTAACATGTTTTCAACAATTAGTTTACACAAGACTAATTAGTCTACATAAGAGAAATAATTATTTCAAAAACAATAATATATTATAATTCAATAATAGTTTAGAAAGCAAATGGTTTTTCAAGTATAATGTAACTTTGAATTGTAGATGGCGCTCTCTTTGTTTATCATATGGTTCTGAAACTTCAGATGCTTCTAATTGACAGTAAATGTACAGATTGATACATTCTAAACTAGGTTATTGAGTGAAATATTTTATTAAATAATACTTAATTTTAGTTTAATTGATTCACAACATAACAACTTCACTAAGCAAGCAAAGATCAAAAGCAAAATTTCATCAAAAAACTTAAAATAAGGATTTATTATTATTTCAGCAAAATGATAAAATTAGTAAGAGTTGCATCACCCCTGGATGTTAAATGTAAAAGATAATTAATAATTAAGAAACTTTTAAAAATAAAAGTTACACTTTCTAGCTCAAAACTTTAGAAGAAAAAAAAAAAAACGAAAAAAAAAAACAAAAAAAAAACGAAACTAATATTTTTTATTTCAGCATTGGAAAAGATTCTTTAGCTTTTTGCTATAAAAGCACCAAATTCTTAATCCTTGGATAAAAGAATAGACAATGCTTTTAATTTTTAAGAAATTAAACAAAACTCTTAACCCACAAGTAAACAGTTATTGAGTAACGAGACTAACTTAGTAACTGTCACTGAAAGGCCGCTTTTATACATGTTCCTATCACACGGAAAGGAACAGTACCCAAAAAACAACATCTAAACGATGGCTATATCATCTGTTCTAATTATCGTAGAATCTTGCGGTTTACATTAAAATGTTGTGTTTACGATTTTCTCTATATCTGACGCAAACTTTTTTTTTTCTTTGGGGCTGTACATTAAGTAAATTTAACTCTGTCTTTAAAAATTTCAATACGAACCCCTATTTTTTATGTTTTTATTCGATTTAGAATACCTCGTGTAGTCTAGACATCAAATTTCAGTTCATTATGTTGAGAAACACGTCACTTATGAGCGAAAATGTTTTGGAAAATCTTGAGGGTAAATTTCTTAATCATGGGAAAGAATCGAACGTTTTGCATGCTTCAAGACGCGGTCCCTTAAAGAGATCTTTTTTACATTTTTGCTAAAATATCGAGAAGCAAAAGTCAAAATCGAATGAAAAAAATTCTGGAGGGGTTTTCGATCATAATAACTCTAATGAAAGCAAAAAAAAAATTACGTTTCTATTTAAAAAAAATTAAAAACTTGTTTTATTAATTAATAAGTAATTATTAAAAAACTGTTTAATACAAGAGTTGCATGTTATTTATGTTTGGCCTTCAACAAGCTATCCTTTAAAGTAAAAATTTCTAAAATATATTAACTATATAATAATTTATCGCCAAAAAAAAAACAAATTTTCTTTTTAACATTAATTTATCATTTTTTGACATTTAAATTACTTACTATTCATTGGAAAATTATGAATATACGTTTTTTTGGATTCTAAATCTAAATAGGGTATAATACTATGGGATTGCCATTGTTTGTTTGTAATCTAATTTTATTTAAAAAAAGTTACAAATATATATAAAAGCCATTGTGGTTTGGTTACTATATAAAATTCCCAGTTAGTTTAATAAATCCTAGTAAATGAATCGTGTAAGATGTTTACATAAAGTATTTTATAAAATAACCAGCAAAAGAATTATTATTTTTTAAAAAATGTTCTCTATTAACCAGTCCGTTTAGTTGTTTAATAAAATAACCGCTAATTTTACATAATAGCAGATTTATCAAATTGGCCTTAACATATATATTGATAGATTAAAAATTTTGCACGAATAACTTATTTATTTAGGAGTAAGAAAGGTAGCTAGAAAAAAATTGTTATAATTTTTTTTTTTTTAATTTACTACAAATTAACTTTATCAAGCACATGTGGAATTCAAACACAAATTCACACACTAATCATTTGATGCCTCACTTTATTTGTCAACAGAACTTAAGCATTAAAAAATTTATTAAATGGAACTTAATATAAAAAGAACTTAGCTTTAGCAGAGAGAAAATGCCTCTACATAAAACAATTATTACAACTGAAGAAAACTACTAAAACAAAAAATTTCACACTACAATTTCTAGAGAACAATTTCTAAATTTCAAATTGCTATGATTAACGATTTTTATTTTTATTAGTAAAGGTAAACTTATTTTTTAAAATTTGAAAGCAGTATGTTTATAATTTTTAGAGTTTAGTTTTGTTTGTGATTACTTCAATTTAGATTCATAGTTGAGAGATGCCAGATTAAGTTTGGAAATGCAATTTCCAGAGTGAATCACTTTCTCTATGTAAATATTCCTTTCTATTTTCCTTTGATAAGTAGCGTCGATTAAGGATGGTGTGTGTGTGGGAAGGGGGTAATAGTAAGTTACTTTTTATATTTTAAAGGGTTTTGATATTAAAATGTAATAATATAAAAAATTTCCATTATTTATATTATAAATATTCCAAAATTTTCCAGTAGTTTTAAATCTTCTTATATCGGATCGCTTTATGCATATTGCACACAAGTATTATTATTTATTCTTACAATGATAACCGCGATTAAAGGGAGTCACAAAGACATTAAAAATATTTCGAAAGTACATCAATCCATTTTAATCTACCATTAACTACTACCCCAGTAGCACAAATTCGCTGGCCATTATCGACTTGACACTGTCCAATCCCGATATGGACCGTTGTAGATTAACCGTTACTTGTCCAATCTCCAATTTCCCAGTGTTGGGTAAAATATACTGGAAACTTTGAAATGCTGGTGCGGAGTTTTAAAGTTGAAATATAGTGTTATATGAAAGGACGGAGGGATAAAAAATATGTTTTGTGATGCTTTTTAAAAAAAAAAAAAATAGTGTATTTTGGAGCTATGCATGAGATTCAGAATGGACTGACCAATCTTCCCAGAACCCTTGTTTCCAACATTTGCATCCGGAATTAAATTATACTACCTGGGTAGTATAATGTAATTCTCGATTTTGTCATGTTTATTTAAAACCGACCAAACGGTATAGTGTTTAGCGTGCTAGCCTCTAGACTGCGAGGTTGCGGGTTCGAGTCCCGCAACCTCGCAGGGGTTGTTTGGGGTGGTGGTTTGTGGTGTTTGTGAATGTAGTTTTGTGAATGTAGTAGGCATGGGTGTTTGTGAATGTATGTTGGCTTATCTAATGACGAATATTTCGGCGTATTATAGCCCTCGTGTTGCTGACGGCGCCAGATAATCTGAAAACAACCAACCAACCAACCATGTTTATTTAAAAGTGGTTTTGGTAAAATATATATATATATATATAAAATGGTGTTGGCATGTTTATTAAAAAAAATCGGAAGGAATGATGCTCGATATTCGAATGTGTGGACCAATTTTCCCAGAATTCCCGTTTCCGACATCGTCCCATACCGCTGTACTATCTGGATAGTTCCTACTTCTTTTAAAAATAAAGTTGATTTTTTTTTTACTGCAGAAAAAAAAAATTAAACTGTTCTTTTGTTGTTTTTCAAATTGTCGAATTGAAACAATTCTTAAGTGTTCGTTTTTCGTCATAAATACGTTTTAGAAATAAATCTCCCAATCGAAGATAAGAAGCCAAATCAAGCAAACCCGTCCATCATGAAAACGTTTAGAAAAGTGTTCTAAAAGTAGAGCAAGCTCTGACCCTTTTCTAGTTACGGTTTCACTCACTTTCTCTCCTTCGCTTATAACAAGAGAGAAGGTTTATAAAACTGAAGTCCACTTCCCCTGATATCTTTTATTTCTATATTAATTTTTCTCTATCTGTGACTTGATGGTTGAAAATTAAATAGACTTTCAAAATCAGTCGACCGGTTGTCGTTGCTGCTAGACCTTGGGAAACACAGTTGGCCATTGCTTTAAAAATATTTTGTTGTTTATCTTTACAATTCGTGATAGAAATTACAGGTTAAGTGGTTAACTTCCTTCAAGGATTGCGACTATTTAAATCTGTCTGCGATAAGAATTTTAAATGACTAGCAAGTTATTATATAGAATTACTTTGTAAGAGTTGTCCTTTAATTTTGATTAGAAAGTTAGAAACGAGTTTGAAGTTGGAATGTCAAGAAATCCCCGACAAGATGTCAAATGCAACTTGTTGCATGTTATCTTGCTTGATGTTATCTGCAGAATTTAAAAAGCATTTTGTGTCAAATATATGTTTTAGTAATATAAATGTGATTAGATTTTGTTTTAATGTGATTTATTCAACACCGAAGCATTAGAAATAATCAAGTTGTATTTCATAATCAAAACTGAAAATTTACTGTAATGATTACTGTATTGTAATGATAATGATGGATATTTTTCACATTCTGGGTAAAACGAGCGAAATACAACAAAATGAAACAAAAGTTCAAAAATCCAATAAAAATGTCAAACAGAGTAAAAAAAAAAAAATCATAAAAATCAAACTTAAAAGAATCACACAAGAATGGCACTTATATTTTGCTAGAAATTTTTAAAAAAGCACAATCCGCTAAACATCTTCGTGCTTCTTTACAAAAAAAATTAAGCAAACTTATAAAATTTATAGTTTTTAATTGAATTGTCGGGATGAACCGGGATACTGATACATATATATGGATCATATTTTTTTTCAAAATTTGTATGGGAAAATTGATTGAAATTTGGAGCGCTATTTAAGAAAAAAAAAATAAAAGGTACTTAAGGTTGGTAATAATTCATTTTATCCCGTACCAATTTTATTATGAACCAATAAAATGTCACCAAAACATTTATGTACAAAATCTTTTTTCTATTTTTTCTCCTTAGTTATCTATTTGTATGAAAAAATAAAACGTTCTCTGAACATAACCAATCACATACTAAATTTTGAACGAATCCTGACTAATTCTCCAAACATTATTACAAAATACGCATTAAAAAATCTTTTATAAAGCTTACGGTATTTACAAAATAGAAAATTTGTTTAGACAATGTTAAGTACGTTAATACTGAAATCCCTCAATACGAAAATCTAATCGTAATTTCCATTAACATTTAAGGACAATTTTGAATACTATAGAGAATACCACATTAAGATTTGCTTGAAATTCTTATTAAGAAATGAAATTGTAAAATACGAATCAATAACTTTATAATTTCTAAAAGGAACACTATATCCAAAATCGTATAATTTTTAGTATAAAATAAATTATAAGCATTAGGTAGTTACACATTATCGCAATGTTACAATTTAAATTTCCAATTGCAAAATAACTGTGGGAAAATATCTCTTAATGCCTGACAAAAAAGCGTGTGGTAGAAATTTGTTACAATTTAATAATTTAATAATTTATTAAGTCTAAATCATAGCTTATTTCGGAATTTATGTTGTTAGAATTAGCATTACTTGATGTTTAAATTTGGAATTAGGTTTTGAGATTTTCTTACGTAGGATTTCAACTATTAATCCTGTTATTAAAGGAAGAGTCTAAAAAACTTAAAAAAAGTAGTTTGGCATAATCCTGAAATCTTAACTGTAACTATTAAGATGGCATATTAAAAGACAAGGGGGCGCTCAATTTGATTTTGTAGTTTCGTGGATTATATGCTTTATGAGTGATAGATCCGTTGCTAATATATTCGCAAACAGAACCATGAGCCACAAAAGGATATTTTTTATTTGCAAGGGGTGCAAGGGCTTTTATTGCAACTATGATTTTACAAAACACATATTAGGATTTCTTATTAAAATATTTATTAATAGTTGTGCATTAATTTCTTTTCAAGTAAATAGTCAAAAACGAATAATTTTGTACTGTTAATTTCACAACTTTTTTCACTTTATTTTAAAGTTATTAATTATTTTATTATTATTATTTATTTTCTCACTTGAGTATAAGTGCACATCCTTGGTCATATCTAGCGCTGTCTACGAATAGAACTGTAAAGTCAATATACGTAATTGAACACTCAATTTTGGAAAACAACCAAATACCAATTAATAACAAATAAATCCAAGGCTCGTCCCCTGTATTTCATTACGCCAAATTTAGTAAAGAAAGCAAGTATCTCTCTAAGATATTTCAGTGGCACGTTTTCTTTAGAAAAATACTTGGTCACCAAGTATTTCTGAAATGAAGCGAATGGCGTTTTTCCGCATTTCCAAACGAAGCTTGTTTTGCAATGCTAACGAGGTCAAGCTTTCAAGTCAGAATAGATAACACGAAACAAAGAAGGAGTTATTACCGAATACTTTCTAATTTCGTCTTGTTTTGATGAAGTGCATGGGCCTTTTGTAAAAAGTATTGCCTCTTTAAATAAAGTCAAAGGCCTTAGCAGTGGTAGAAGTAGGTACAAAATAGTAGGGGATGCCCAAAAGTTGGTGATAAGTGCTCACCCCCCCCCCCTTCTCCTAACTATAAATTTTATAATTTTGTATCTTATAGTAAAAATATTAACTAGTAAGAAAATAATTTATATTTCCTAACACGAATATTGAACAAGAGTTCAAAACGTATTGTAACTTTAATGCATATTCTTTGACTTAATCCCTTACTTCTAAGTAAGAAAACTTAAGTAAAGAAATAATTCAACATTATAAACACAATTTTTTATTTATATTTAAATAGTTCTTCTAAATGTGCAAACTTTCAAGAAATTAAATTAATAGAGAACTCTAAAATTTTCTTTGTAAAAAATGGCTTGTCTTTATTCGAAACAAGAATAGAAATTTAACTTAAAAGGAAGTTCCTCTAAAGTTAAAAACTGGCCAAGTGTAACAGTATTTGTTAATAAAATATATATAACTTTATGCAAAGTAGTATAATACCTTTTTATAATTGCTCGATATATATATACGAATATTTTTTTTTTACATTTGAAAACTTTAAATCACATTTTCTCAGTGTCACTACATTTAAACGTCAATGTTATTCTTCTTTAGTAGTTTTTAGACGGAATGAGTGTTTTTAAAAGTGGGGGGATGGATTTTAGTGGTGTTAGAAGTGGGGGAAGCATGGGTATTTTCTTGAAAAGTGGGGGGGGGGGGACGCGTCACCCCGCGTCTACCCACAGTTCTAGCACTGGGTCTTAGAAAAAAACATTCAACTTCCTTAAAACTAACAAATAAGCATTTGATAAAATTAAGGGATAGTAACACCTATTATTTCCTTTAAAAATGCAAAAATCTGCAATATTCGTTCATTAAAATGTTGCGTAGTTTCGTGTACTAATTTATAATAGAGAAATTTGTGCTCATCATAAGTCCAAGTTTTATTTTATGGACTTAGCTGATTACAGAGCCTAATGTGCTTTCCATAGAATTCGCTGATTGCTAAGTCCTTTGTAAGTTCCATGGACACTATATGGAGAGTCATATGTATTTAGCTAATTGTCAAGTATAAGATAGGTTCCCAAGACTTAGCTGATTTCTAAGTCATCGATACGTTTCATGGGCTTTAGACATCAACTAAGTCTAGGATATGTTCTATTGACTTAGCTGAATTCTAAGTTCAATGTAGTTTTCATGGACTTACACAATTTAAACAATTGCCAAGGTATTTAATTTGTGTATGTGGTATTGCATTAGCAATACAAATAATGCTTTGATTATTATTATTATTTTTTTTTTAAACTTTTTTTAATAGCAAAGTATGTGTAAATGAGGTTAAGTGCAAAAGGTTGCAACGTGAACAAAGTTGCGAAATATCTCCTATGGTATAGTTCTGAATGAAAACATCAAACTTCATAATATGCTTTTTTGGGAATGATTGATGAGCTGGAAATACGATTAACTTGCTTATAAAATGTTGAATATAATGAAATGGATATTTGTTTATTAAAATTGAAAGGAAGTTCAAAAAGGCAAAGAACAATTTCGAAAAGATGCATAAAGCAATTATCGAAACGATATTATTTTCCTTTATTTATTGTCTTTGTAATGTTTGTGTTGGGATGTTATTGTAAATTATAAAAATAATTATCCAATGAAGTTTGGTTTATGCAGATGAATTATAAATGGAATTTCAATATAGGTTTAAACAGAATTTGACAAACAAAAACATAGCGTTAAATTATTACTAATATTTCGTAAAAGGAAAAATATGTTGTTTGATGATGCAATACTAAACAACATTCATTACAAAACAAAATGTTTAAAAAAAAAAAAAAAAAAAAAAAAAAAAAAAGCATTATTACGATAGATAATTATACAAGTTTAATTTATATATTTATTTTTCATACTATTTATATTTTTTTTATATATTTTACATGTACTCTGATGCATCAAAGCAAAATGATATCTAAAATGACAAATGTATAAGAAAATGATTAATACGTTCGGAAGTGTTTCCTTTTTTAAGTGTTTACCAATACTACTTAGAGATATTTATAAAGATAGCATTATCAATCATATTTATAAATTTTATTACAAAATAGTAAACTTGTTTTTTAGTAAAGGTGAATATGCATGAAATGATTTCGTGACGCCTTACAAATAGTCCTATATCTCCTAATCCATTCCTAAAGTGAAGTTCCACATTTTTGCATTTTTTAGGAAGCTGAGGACTGCAACTTAGTAAAACTTTGAAGATGTATAAAACATATTAATTTATTTTAAAGATATTTTTGTTAAATAGGCAGAAAGAAACTTTATCATTCAAAATCCTGCAGAAATTATATATATAGGAAAATAATTATGGAATAGTCATAACTTAAATTAAATTCATCAAACAGTTAATTTCCAGCTTCTTTTTTTATATAAAACAAATGTTTTTGCATAGGTGCTATTTTTGTAAAATGTAAAACCTATTTTTTATACTTAACATAAAACTTACATAATACTAAAATAAAATTAATTTCTCAAAACATTGATAAAACGAATATTTAAAAGTCTATCAATAAAATATTTAAAAATAGATTATTAAGGACATCAACATTTAAGGATGAGGATGGCATTAATATTTTACCATATTTTAGCAATCATCAAGTAAAAATTGATAAAAAATTTAAAAAGTACAAATTTAAAATATAAGTTCATCTAACAAACTAATATACGTATAACATAATAAGACTAAATACCATTTAATTATTTAAGGATTGTAATGACAAAGGGAAAAAAATATTTTTACTAATCATCAACTTCAGCAATCTTAAGATGTATTATTATTCCAATCACGACTTTAAAAGAGCTGCTGCATCTAAAGCATGTTATTTAAATCAGTAGTGTCATTTAGCTGTCAAAAAAGGATGTTAAAACAAGTGAACGGTAATGACACAAAATGTTAGAGACAATTTTAAAAGTCACAGCAATATTATTAAAATTCTTTTTAAAGGAAAGGCTCTAGATTTTTATAATTGAAATATGATATCTCATTTAAAAAAAAAAGGATATTTCAAAATGGCAATGAAAATTTCAAATTTATGCTAGTAAGGATGTCCTATAAATTATATAGTAAGCAATAACTTGAGAGAAGGATTAATAGTTAAAAGACAACTTACTAGTTAATTTGGGAATACCATTTCAGGGTATGATTAGTTCAAGTAAAGTTACATGACTGAACAGAGGGCTAACACTAAAAAGCGATTAGGAATTTAATATAGAAAGATAAAATGTGCATTTGATTTAGTTGATAAAAGTAGGACAAGATATTCAGCATGCCATAAATGAAATTTTCTAGATAATGAAATTTTCTAAGAATATTGACAATTTTTAGCAACTGCTGAAAAACATAAAGTTTTCAATGGCAACTACTTCATGTGCAAATTTGACGAAAACCTTAATGACAGGTCCCGTGAACACCATTAATCAGTATGCATAAGTTGAGTGTAGGTCAATTCGTTCGAGATTTATGCTGACCACAGACAGACATTTTTTCTAGACCACTTTTTTGAACTCAGGAAGTTTAAAATCGTGTACAAATGCGAAAAATAAATAAATAAATGAAATTTCTTTTTGGACCAAATGCAATACTTTTATTACCCTACTTATAAGGTAATTAAAAGCAATAAGTACTTTGTCTTTTTTTATCGCAAGAGACATGATGATACATTTGTAAAATAATCATTTTTATAACTAATCTGCATCTAAATAGCTTCGGAATTGGAAAAATTAGTTTACAATCAGGTATCTTTGAGTTATCATGCACTATTATTTTCATGCGTGTATCTTTAAACAGTCATATTTTTTATTATGGCATAAAATCACCAAACAATCTAATTAAAAAAGCATTTTCTCGACTATCAATCATCAAAAATTAATATTCAATCCGTATTTCTAATGACGAAACACCACGCGATTCCAGCTTTCGATTTCTGCTCTAATTCAAAACTAATGACAACCTTTTCAGCCAGCAACAAGCAATCTAAGAGCCACCCGAGCGTACTCAACTTACTTTTACATTTCCAAATCCCCTCAGATCCAGTTCTAATTAGGGCCCCTTTACGCAAAAAAAAAAAAAAAAGAGAACACTTTTTAAAAACGCCTTTACAGTTATTATTATCAAAAATAAGCCGAGCTAACCGTTCTTTTCCAACTTCCAAAATGTCTTGTAATTGTTGTACTCGGCCTATTTTCTAGACTATTCTCTTAAAACGAACTGCCCGAATGAAAAGGTGTGAAATGAAAGATATATATCATTAGTGAATGCGATTTGAAAAGGGATAGTGCGCCTTTTGAATGAAGAGATTACCGCTGTGGTAAATGACACGGAGTCGAGGTTGGGATGGCTTTGTGTGGATTTCGGGAAGTTATGAGCATTATTGTCATTAGATCGAGTAGATCAGAAATCTAGGTTCAGGTGATACGCCTACTCGTGATTTTTGGTATTCACTTTTTAAAATATGGTGAGAATAAATATTCTATCTCTAAAGTGAAAGATGAAGAAATATTTTAGTTAATCTTGAAGTTTTGCGATAGCTTGTTGCCAATGGCAAATTCTACAATTTTTAAATATCAATTTTGAGATAGTGAGACATTGAAAGTTTTTTTTAATTTTTTGAAAAATGTATAATTTTAAAATATTTTTTTTTATCATAAATGCAGCCTACTTTTATTTCAAATAATATTAAGATACTTATTTTTTTATATTCAAGAAGCTTTCGAAATGAACAAAGATATGCACTTTGAAACTTTTTAGAAAAAAATGGTAGAAAAGTTTATAATTTAATAATATTGTGCAAAAGGAACATATATTGTTTAGCTGAGCTGCATAATGTGTAACAAATAATCATACTAAAAAGTATATTTATAATAATAAAACTAATATGGTATCGCACCCCTCTAAAATAATCAGAACGCTCATAACCAGGCATACTAAACAAATAATTCATAAGTATACTGCTGCAATTCGTTTAAACCTGTTTATAACCAGACTTCCCTACTTCCTTACGCCAGATTCATACTGAAATTTAAATACTAGGCTGTAGAAAATGCTATGTTATCCCGGATGTATTCCGGCAACATAAGTAAAAAATAAGACCATTAGAATTTTAGTTACGGATGGCGAAGGGAAGATAAAAAAAATTGAAATCAGACGCTAAATTTCCTGCCAAGTGTTTTGCTTCTCATTTTCTGAAAGAAATTCTGCCTTGTTAAGAATAAGTTTCGTAGGTGCAAAATTATAGAGGAGTCTTTTTAATGTGCCGTAATGTATGGAGTGGGGGATTTATACAACGGTAGTTTAGGAGTTACTGGAAACTTGATACCCCCCCCCCCCTCTTCCCTTCTGACCCTATTCTTCGTCTGAAGTGATACTCTTGAACCTTCAACAAGACCAGAAAAATTCATTCCCTCCTTTTAATACATTCCATATACTAGCTTCGATTTTGTTTGTGTGTGTTTTATGGCGGACAAAATCTTCTAAGAGCTAATAAATTGGCTAGCCAACCCATTTGCCGCCAACCAATCTAGCTGAATTTTTCGAGTAGAACTTTTTTATACATACATTTTTCGTAAGGGTTCAAACTATACCGCCATAGGCCACAATACAGGTATGGTACAGCTCGCCAGCAAAAAAAGCTGAACTTAAGCGAAGGTGTTGAAAATAGTCTGAAACCAAGTCTGTGTTTTCCAAGAACTGCACGAATCAATTATACCATATTGATAAACAGGTGAATATAATTAAACTCAATTTTCTAATTGTTCGTTTCATTCCAATAATTGCAGTTCATTTTCAATATCTAATTGCAGTTAAAATTACACTTTTAAATAAGGCTTATACAGAAAAATTCCCAAAAATATTCCTGCACAAAATTAATATAAATTTTAGCTATTAAATAAAAATTTTGACTAAAAATCTAAAATCAGCAATTCCACTAAATACCATGTCTGATAATAATAATAATAATAATAAAATTATATAATTTCTATCTAGTAATCTCTTTATATCGCTTTGAAAAAATACTCCCTGGTCAATATCCCACTATAGCTCTTAAATAAATCAATAATAGACTTAGAGGCGACTGCAAGTTTAGAAACCCCATCAAAAATCATTTTTAATTTTTTTTTATAGAATGTAGAGAAATACAATTAAATTAAGAATACACTGGTCTGCCGGGGCAAAATTAATCGTAACAATTAAAAAATCGACTTTGAAAGAGTTGAACTAACGTAATTGATGACGTTTCATATACAGCTAACTTGGCTCACCACTTTTAAAAGATGAGAATATCTGGCGAGAAAGAAATATGATCTTCGGCTTCATTCGTAATTGAAAATTAGAGAGTGGTGGGTTACCAGATGAAAAGGGGTTTCACTTTTTGGCAAATTATGACATATTTGGCAATTGGAATTAATTCAGCTCATATTAAATTCATTTTTTAAATTGTTTCGGCCATTTTTGTCTCGGTAGACCAGTGTACTCTTAATCTATGAGTTTTCTTTACTTTCTATAAAAACAATTGGCAAAAATTGAGCATACGAATCATGATTTTTAAAATAATTGGGTTTCCTACTGAAATAATGATGGTTATGCATTGATTTTCTGTAAAAATGAATAATTCAATACCCTCGGGGGTTATTAAATTATTCATTTTATGTTTTACTGTGATTTTTTCCACTTTAATTTCCAAACTCCAAATGGATTTAAGTGTTGCTCCTCGAACCTCCCTAGCGATGCCCATGATTAACTGAGTCACCAATCTTCCATTCCAGAATCAATTATAGAAAGAAAATAAAGCCGAAAACGGAGCGGGAAACATACGAAAGAAATCAAACAAAAATCGACTCACGTTGATATTTTAAGCCATCATTTCACTTCGAATGCAAACAAATTACCCTCTCAATTCTTTCAGACAGCATGGGAAAAGGCAAATGTTGTGAAGAAAACGCTTTGTATTTTTAAACAAAAACAACCTGATTTAAAAGACCGAGACTGAACGGTGATGGAGCGCAATTTCCTATCAGGTAACAGGAAAGAAACTGAGAATTGATCAAAGCCTGATAAATGTTTTGTTAAACGTTGAAAGGAAAGGCAGGCATTCGGATTTTTTTCTTTTCTTTTTTTACGTGATTGCATTGTTTGATTGCGAGTGTTACCCAAAGATAGATTATCGAATCATTTCCTAAAAGCTTTAGTTTTCTCTATAGTATGCATTTTAAGAGTCCACAGGGTACGCAGCGTCTAACGTTTGAAAATTCGGTAAGAGAAGTCGTTTGATATTTTCAATGGGGGGGAGGGATAGAAAACAAACCACATTGGAATAATGTTAGGCTCTGTATCACCCTGCTAACAAATAAAAATATTCGTATTGGTAAATTCTATAAGAATTGGTAAAAAGTAGTTCCGATGAACTCTTTCGTCACTAACATTTAACTTTCACAACCCACCTCAAAGGATAGGTACCAAATAAGGTTTTCCCTTTCTGGATAATGCTATAAAATAAATGCATAATATGATTTATCTACTATATATAGCTGAACTGTACAGGGATTCAATTGCAGTTTAAAAAATAGAATTATTTTAACCCAGGTGGTTTACTCCGTCAGTTTCGACAGAGTATGTAACTGTGTACCTATTAATGAGCTGAAAGATATCATTCTTACTTAACTTTACTTATTTTAGCTGTATTTTCATGTATCAGGCATTATAACGATATATGTGAGACATGGGAGTCTGGTCATGGTGAGACATGGGAGTCTTTCTTATTCTGGATTATAGTGTCCTAAAAGTAGGTTAATTTTGGAATACTCTTTGGGCATACTTCCAACATAATTTTAACTTCCGATTTATACTCAAATCCTACGCTTATTAACTAAGTCTAAAAAAGACTCCCATGTCTCACATATATCGTTATATTGCCCGAAACATGCAAATACAGCTAAAATAAATAAATAAAGCTAAGTAAGAATGATATCTTTCAGTTCATTAATAGTTATTTTAAATACATATATGCATGTTTCCCACTCAAATCACAGCACGAAAATCAATAACTTTTAAGGACCTAAATCATGTTTTTAAGGACCTATGAAAATTTGTTTTCAGGCGTCATGTCTATAGATAAATTTTTAAAAGTATATTCTACCAAAAAAGTTACAATTTAGTGCACGAGTAATACAAATATATCAGAGAATTTCGATACGGTGAGGATAAGTGGCGGTAACGCAGGGACAACAAATCTGAGTAGTATTTTAATAAATTTTGCAATTGGGCACACATTATCCTCAAAAATTAAGGACTTTTAAGAACCTCTAAATATTTTCACGAACTTTTAAGTACCTATAAGTATTTTCAAGTACTTTCAAGGCCTTGAAAACGAATTCAAAAATATTAAGCACTTTTAATGACCGTGGGAACCCTGTATATGTGGTCTTCACGCACATAACTTTTAGTTGGCTATACATTCATCGGTTGAAGAAACTAAACTTATGACTAAACCCAAACCACAGAGTTCGTCGCTGCTGAATGTTCGGCGCCACTATTGAAAATAAGTTAAGAACCTCATTAACAATTCCTTCGGTTAGTGCCTTGGTTTCTGAGAGGGGTGCTTAGAAGGTGAACAAGTGTATTCCTCTCAACCACATCAACGATAATTTCATTTCTTTCTCAAAACAATTTCGATGAAGGCAATTTTATATGCCTTGAGATGAGTTTTTTCTCCATCTTCACATGAATCTGCTTACGTGCCAAATCTGTATAACGGTCTTCGCACATACGCCTAGCAAATGCTTTTCAAAACATTGATACTAAGACATTGTTTATGTTGGGATGCACTATGGATTTCAAATCAGACTACTAATTTCCAATGAAAATAAACAAATGCTGTTTTTCAAGGAGTTAAATGGACCAAGAAACACAGCAGTAGTAAACAATTTACAAAACAACTTCAAAGATTGTAGTGGGATTATCATTAGCGCGTAAGTAACTGATCGAAATGAGAGCATAACAAATGCTTTAAATATGCATTAACTGCCTTTACATAGTTTGTGTGCGTATGGGTTTAAAAGATACAGCTGAGAAATGTATCTATGCTTTTTATGCAGTAAATAATATAAATTAATTAATCAATTTTTACGGTAAAGGAAGTTTAATAATTGATCATCCAGAATAAATCGCCATTTAGAGTTGTAGATTAGTTTTTATTTCTTATTTTTGAAGGGGCATTCTCCTTTATCAATTTCTACTAAGTAATTTGATATCTGATTTTCAGATCTTAAATTTATTCAACTTTTAATTCCACTGCCATCAACCAGAATACGGATATTCGAATCTGGCTTCATTTTTGGCATGTATGTCCATTACATAAAGGATATATTCCAAGGATATATTCAACATTTATTTTTCATGATTCATGGAAGGGCGTTGGCAACAAAATGTCAGTCTTGCATTTCTCAAACATTCATCTAGAAGATCTTTGCATATAATTAAGTTCTCGGGCCCGTGTGAGCCTGACGTTTAAATAACTCGTATTTACAGGTTATGTACGTTTCACAGGGGATAGAGTTTAAAGTAAGATGAGATAAAAATTTTGTATGATAAACCCTTTTAGTTTAATTACTATTACTATTTAAAACACTATTTTTTTACATACATAATGATTTGAACTTTACAATTTTGCAATATTATAAATGCATGTTTAAAAGTACTTCGTATTTATTTATTTGAGTTAAAAGAGTTTAATTATAAGGATGCATAAATATGCACCATTTAGAAAATAGTTAAGTCAGTTTTTCTACATCAATTTACATATGGTTTCAAAATTCTATAGAAAAGACATTAAGCAACTAGGAAAACTAAGACAAACCTTTTAGACCAAAGTATCATTAAAGATTCCTAAAATTAAAAAAAGAAAAAAAAAAAAAAAATGGAGTAAGTAAGATTTTTTTTTCTACTGTTAAAACTCTGTTTTCCCAAACACAGTATTACTTTTCAAAACTCGTTAATTTTTTTTACCAGATATAACAATTACTTAAGGAAGGTAAGTATTTCAAAAGGAAGTCTCCATTATTCATAAATATTTTCTGAAAGTAAAAATAAGGTGTTTTTAATAACTTTTTAAGTGTCTTACAACCCGAAAACGAAACACATAACAAATTAATTCAATTTCTTCAAATTAATCTTTTAAGAAGTGATTTTCTGTATTAATTGGCAGATTCACACCTTTGTACTACAGGCATAGAAAACCTAAATTAGAATGAAATAATAATGCATTGAGAAGGAAACTATTTTACTTTTGTTCGTATTGGTAACATTTTTTTAAGTTTGAACATCTATTTCTTTTAAAGATTCTATTGAACAAAAAAAAAAAAAATGAACCTATGCATAAAAAAATCAAGTCTTTCTTAAATAATTTCGAAAGATAATCAAAACCTAAGAATTTCTGTACACTATTTGTATAAAATATAAGTAGTTTTTAAGGGATCTTAGCAACATTGAGTGAAAATAAGAAATTTCGAATTACCTTTAAACGCAAAAAAAAAAAAAAAAATCCGAACGATGGCTATATCTTCGGTTCAAATTATCGTAGAATCTTGTGATTTGCGCCAAAATGTTTTGTTTATGATTTTCTGTCTGATGCAAAATATTTTTCTTAGGGGCCTGTTTACTAAGTAAATTTAACTCTATCTCTTTGAAAATTTCAATACGAACCACTATTTTTTATGTTTTCATTCAATTTAGAAATACTTCGTTTACCCTTAATACCAAATTTCATTTCATTATGTTGAGAAACACGTCACTTTGAGCGAAAATGTTTTGACCGATCTTCAGGGCATATCGCTTTAAAGCGGGGCAGAATCAAACGTTTGCGTGCTTCAAGACGAAATCTCTCACACAGTCCTTTAAAGTGAGCTTTTTTACATTTTTTCTAAAATATTGAGAACCAATGAAAAAAATGGAGTGAAAAAAATTCTGGAGGGGATTTCAACTCTGATAAATGTAACGAAAGTAAAAAAAATGCATGTATCGTTTTAATTTTTTTAAAACTTGTTTTATTTATTAATAAATAATTAATAAAACACTGTTTGGTGCAAAAGTTGATTGCTATTAATGTTTGGCATTTAACAAACTGGGTGGTTTGAAACAAAAATTACTAAAATATATGCATTATTTAAGAATTTATGGCCAAAAGATTATTTTTTTTTTCTCTTAACATTAATTTGTCAAATCTTTCACCTCATTTAAATTACTAATCACTCATTAGAACATTATAAAATTTGATATTTAAACGTTTTTTTTTTGGATTCTAAATCTAAATACTTTATAATATTATGGGGTTGCCATTGAACTTTTTAAAGTTTGGTTTAGTTTTAATATGTAGATGATCCCTCATGATAAAAAAATAATAATAATAATTTTGTACAATTAATAAAGACCTTCCACGATTTACAACGGTACTTGACTTTTGTTTTTTCATCAATTATAATACAAGATATAGCCATCATTCGGATTTCTTTTTGAGTATTGTACCTTAGAAACCTTGTTATCTCATTTAATATTATTATTTGAAATATACCTTAAAACTTCGTCCGAGGGGTTAAAAAGGAATAAGTCGTACAAGTATCGTAATAAGATGTAATTTCCATAAAAAATCATTTTAATTCAGCCATTGTTAAAATTAATTACATCGCGATTGCGCATTTTTATGTATCGGTAGATACTTTGATTAGGATAATACCCCTAAGTGTATGTCTACAGGCAAGGGAAAACTGAAGATCAACATAATTTTAGTAACTATTATTACTTGCTAAAAGTATTTCATAATTATCGGTATAATTATAATATTTTACATCAATATTTATCCAAATAATAGTAATAATTTAAAAATATACTTTACAATCGGATCAATGAATGATTCAAGTTTAGGGTGCGTGACAGCAAATTTAGACATCTATCATTTAATTCCTGTCCGGATTTTTCCAGATTTTCTCCCATTCGAGACGCGCATGAGGTTCAAACATGCTCCATCAAGGTCTTTTCCGCAAAAACCTCGTTTCCAATAAGTCGCATATTTAATCACCAATCGTCAAAAAAGATCACACGTGGGCAATGTTAATACATCATACAAGCAAGGTCTTCACTCAAATTCCCAGTTGTGGTTAACTACTTTCCCACTAATTTCAACGCAAATGAATGAAACCAGGTGTTCGATGAGACTTTTCCCCACAAAACGGCCTTCGGCTTTTTGAGTCACCGCGCCGGCAACACCGATCAAAACAAGAGTTTTACGCACGAGTGCTTCTTACGCTCGCAAATCACGTACTGCGCAGATGAAACAAAAGACCGATTTGTTTCCGTGTATTTGGAATTTTTTGTTTTGTTTAGCTCCATCATGTAAAAAAAAAAAACAAAAAAAAAAACACAGAATTAAGAGATACTACTGGAAACAGGGGTTCTGTGAAGATTGACCAGTCCATGCCGAAACTCGCACATCACTTCAAAATACTCGATTTTTTTTTTTAAAGAAACAAGTCATAACCATCACAAAACATATTTTTGACTCCTCCATTCTTTCTTATAGCACTATATTTTAATTTTAAAATTCTGCATCAATATTTTAAAACTTTCAGATACTTTACCGAGCGCTGGGCAAGATTGGTCAAGATGAGTAGCAATCTGCCTACAACGGACCACATCGGGATTGGTCAGGGTCGAGCCGGTATTAGCCAGCGAATCTGTGCTACTGGAGTAGAATTTACCCATACCACGAATTTCCTTTATGCAACAAATCAAAAATACGAGCAACTGTTTTATAACCAATCCATCTATACTGGGCCCACTTTCTTCAGAAGATTGCAATAAAAAGAATTTAATTCTAGAATTTGAAGAAAAAGAATTAAATGGAAAAAGAGTGGAAATAAATATTTGCTGTTTCAATCACCAAATATTAATTAAGCATGGGCTCCGCATAGTGGTCGGAAAAGGCAAAACCCAAGTTTTAAAACCCACATTTATTTAGTGTTTTAACCCCTCCGAATCCATTTATGTTATTTATAGTCAAGATCGTACGAACAACCGTTTATAGCAGGAGCGTTAACAAGAAATTTCTGAAGGGGGGGGGGGGAGGGAAATAAAACTGGTTCAAATTTAGGTGCTTTGATTATTTTAATTTACTCTAACACTTAATAAATTATTCTTTAATTTATTAATCATTAATCATTATCAATAATCATTAGTCATTAATCATTAATAAAATTATCAATAAAGTAAATATTTCTTAGTAATTCGTTATTTAGTTAATCCTTAAACTATTTATGGTAAAAATATTGTTTAAGAGACAGTTCGATATCAATAAGACATTACATTAAGTATAGCCTTTAATTTATACCAAAATATGACAATATAGGAATTGGCATGAAAAAGATACTTTAATACTTATTAAAAAAATGTCCTTTCACACACACACACACAAAAAAAAATCCTAAGAATTTAGTAGAGTGCGAATATATATTTTTAATGATTTATATCACTAATGATAAAACAATACATATTGATATCAAAACGAGCTACTTTTTGTGTGAGGGCTTTTGGCGAGTGTAAACAAATAAAAATATGGTTATTTAATGTCTAAATTTTGGATTAGCAGTCAACTCTCCTTAAAATTAAAAATAATGTCAATTTTCATTTTTTTAAAGAGTTAATACCAAGGTTTTTGCCTTTCCCAGACCACTGTGCGTCGGTGGCTTGGTGAGTTAAGGCGTCAAGCTCGTGATCGAAAAGAACACGGATTCGATCTTGCCTCGCCTACGGTACGAGAGCTAGTAGCACATTAAACACGTCAGGGTCTCAATCTTCTTCGTGGGGGGATTGGAGAGAGTAGTGCTTTCTCAGACATCTTTCTCGTTATGTGAGCAAATTCAAAATTTCGAGGCGTTTATTGGTTGTTTTAAGTGTTTAAATGTGGCAGAAATTGATAGCCAGAATTGGTTTCAAGCGAACTATTCTGGTAATGACATAAAGATATGTATTTTATGTTTAATTTTGTTATCTGGCATGCGGTTCTATTGTAAATCAATCAATTTTACAGCATACTTTAAAACAAAAAACTTTTCCTAAACTGCACAAGTTAGAAGGTAAAAAAAAAAAAAAAAAAAAAAAAAAATCTTATTCTACTCTCAAATCCCCCCTTTTCAGAGCTCACTGAAATCTAAATAAAACTCTACTTACAACTCATTTAGATTTTTCTCATTATAAATTTAATGAGAATGTTCCAATGAATTCCGTTTTGTAACAAATGAAATTGCTGAAAATATCAAATTTCCTTTAAACGTTTAAAGCTTTCACAACACTACAAATCACAGTACCATTATTTCTGTTTATTTCCAGATCCAACATTGTTGTTGCAGGAAAACGTAAAAACCCTTTGAATGAGTACAAACGTATCGTTAAACGTTCCGATTAATAGTTTCGTCTTCTATACCAATAGCCACTGGTGCGCTAAGCAGTTTCTAATTAACGTTTCAGTCTATTAGTGCACCTCATTCCGCCTAATTTATCATTTGCATTAGCCACCCTTTTCCTTGTTTCCCTAAAAGGAATGGCGGTTATAAATTAAAATGGACCTTCCTAAAAGCACGGCTAGAATTGGAAAGCTTATTTGGGGTTTTCCTTATTAAATAATTTTTTTAATGGAAATAATCAAATCTTAAACTGTTTATGAAAGTTGGCGGTAAGAAAATGTTTTCAATGATAACCTTTGCAGAGTTATAATTGTAGAGTTTATACTTGTAACTTTGGAGTTAGGATTTATATGAAGGAAACAGTTGTTTAATACTAAAGAAATGTTATTGGGTTTCTTTGCCTTTAAGGTAAAAAGCAAACAGCAAAAGAATTACGTATCTAATTTGTGAATCCGTCCGAAACATTAAACGTTAAATACCATGAGTAGCGGTAGGGAAATTAAAATAAAATTTAGCACACAGCTGCTCCATAAATACCAAAAATATAGAAAAATAAGAAAATGTTTCAGAAACGGCTTTAGAAATTTTATAATCTTTTTAATTTTGGAAGAAAAAAAACACACCATTTTCTTTGCATTTCATTATTATTTTTTTGTAAGGCAACAGATGAGATGGTTTCAAAAATATATCACTGTTTTGAATTATTTACTTACTTCCAATATTTATTGGAAGCAAATATTAAAAAAAAAATAGATACGTAGAAGAATGATTATAAAATTTTATTTAGATTTATAAAAATCTCAAAGCTCCCAAAAAATTATTTAGCGCATGTGTTTCATATTTAATTTGGTTGTAAATAATTATGGCGTTTAGCACTAAGTGTAGCTTGCTCATGAACTGTCTGCCAAATTGAAAGTTAACGTATAAATAGGGTAAAGTGCTAGAATTCACAGCCTATTATCTGTGTACGACAGCATACGGCTACTTTCCCTTGACTTTATTTATTATCATTTAATTATTTATTTATTTATTTATTTATTTATTTATTTATTTATTTATTTATTTATTTATTTATTTATTTATTTATTTATTTATTTATTTATTTATTTATTTATTTATTTATTTATTTATTTATTTATTTATTTATTTATTTATTTATTTATTTATTTATTTATTTATTTATTTGTTGTTTCTTCACCATTGTGGGAATGTACAAGTATTTAGTAAGATAAGTGGGTGTGATCTCCAAGCTTATATCCTTTACTTGTATGCATCAAGACGGCCTGTTTTATTTATTGATTTTTTTATTTCCATAGCTTTCAATACAATGTAATTTTCATTCAAACCACAGTTTTTAGAATCAGTACACGTGTGACATAAAGTCAAAACTTTAAAAAGAATTTAGTGAGTTAGTATGGAGGAAGGACAGAATTAACAACTAACCTGTTTACATTCAATCCCTCTTTCTCTCTCTTACAATCTGATTACAAATGAATTCATTAACAAATTTCAAGCTTGAATAAACTTTAAGAATAAACAAGTTCGGCTCATTTGAATTGAATAGGGTATCTTGTTTACAAAATTTCTGTTTTTATTTGACGAAAGTTATTTTTAAGAATTTGTCCTCAAATAACGTTAGGAAAATACCATTACGCAAAATTAATCTGCTTACAATAAATTCGACGTATTTTACAACCATAACTTTTTTGCCAGTGATAATTATAGGTTACAGTACTTTAACGTTAAAAGGTCTTTTCAAATAGGGCATTAGTTTAAATAATGCATGAGTAGACTTTTCCATCTCCCCTTGAAAAAATATGACATGAGTTTGTAATTCAAAAATCCAATTACCATAAAAAAAAATTATAAAAGAATTGAAATTGAAAGCTTTTAATCTCATGTATAGAATTACCCTGGGCCTCTAGTCCAAGCCCATTACAAAGTTTTTATTATTATTATTATTTTTATTTGATTTTTATTAAACATCGATACAGAGTGGGCACAAAATTCCAGGGGAAAAAGTTCCCTGATAATTCCCTGACGTCCCTGACAGATTTCTAAGAAATTCTCTGATTTTGGGGAAAACTTTTTTTTTTCAAATTTTCCCAATTTTTCTTAAGTGTTCCAGATGTCTAGACACCCTGATCAAATAGAACATGTATGCTAAAGAGATAATTTGCAATTTTTAAAAAAACAGTTTTGCTGGTAATGAAAAGTTTAAGCTATTCCCTGTAACATTAAACTTCTAACGATTACCACTACAAATCTCCGGGTAAATAGCGACAAAATACGGATGTACGTGCCAAACAATACAAATTTCCCTTAATTTTCATGAAATTTAAAAAAATTCCCTGACATTTCTTTGATTTTTTCCAGAATCAGAAAGCTTCCTGACATTTCCCGGTTTTCCCGGTTCTGTGGCCACTCTGTCAATACAACAACATCAGCATACATCTAATTTTATTCAAGCAGGGCGGAGCAGGCACATCCCATACAATGCCTTTCCTTCCTGCATATGCCCAAACCAGGATTCCCACTCAAATCGCAGAATGAAAATCAATGACTTTTAAGGACCTAAATAATGTTTTTAAGGACCTTTGAATTTTTTTTTTCAGGCATCATGTCTATATATAAATTTTTAATAAAGTATATTCTACCAAAAAAGTTACAAGTTGGTTGATGCATAATACAAATATGTCAGATAATTTCGATACGGTGCAGATAAGTGGCGGTCACGTGGGGATAGCAAGTCCGAGTTGTATTTTAAAAAAATTGCGGTTGGACACACAACATCCGCAAAAATTAGGGACTTTTAAGGACCTCTAAGCATTTTCAAGGACTTTCAAGCACCTCTAAGCATTTTCAAGCACTTTCAAGGCATTGAAAACAAGTTAAAAAATATTAAGCACTTTTAATGACTTTCAAGGACCGTGGGAACCCTGCCAAGTATTAAGTGGGAATGGACACCGGACCCCACTTTTGACCAATTGAAAACCATACCCTTGAACATAAGGCCCAGGGTAATAATCTTAGCATATTTTCTATTATAGAGGACGATCTACTCCTATCCCCAAACACAAACCTCTCTATAGTATCCATGCAAATTGAGAACATTTTTGATAAGATACGACCAAAAGGACAAGTCGTCTATGTGATTCTTCAAAAAGCATTCATGTCTAAAACTGATTAGATTTCATCACAAACTTTTGATATTTGATTACAACAGCAACACTTAAACCGACGCAAGAACAATATAAAAATTTTACTTCCTTCAGCATTAAAAAAACTTACGCGACTCTAAAAAGTTTCATTGCATATTATTACTATCAAAAAAGCATCTTTCCATTCAAACAAATGTTGAGAAACTTGTGCGTGCTTTCACCTACACTCACCCACCGGATACGTGGGTGGCCCCACCCACACAATGTAGCCAGAGGGCAGTTATAAGTATATTATTAAGAGAATGGCTTCTGTATTCAGAAAGCTCCCACCTTCATTTATGCACACTATAGGTATTGACAAGGTTGGTGATTGAAAGAGAAGGCTGTCTTATAAACGTTCCCTTTCCTCTGGGTGTGACGTCATCAAAAGATAGCTTTAAAGGGAACGTGACAGGGTTCGGAGTGAGCATTTAAGATTCGAATTCAAGACGAATTCGGAAGGAAGCGCGAGCAAGTAATATCCAAAACAAAATATTTTCTGAAAATTATTTCTTATAATAAAAATATTTTCTATAAATGAAGCATGATAGCTCGACTTCAGAGGGTTGTGACATTCAGATGCAAACTGAACTTCCATCTACTATAAACCACTCATAAAAATATCAAAACAAAATTCAAGGATGATCTCATATAACCTTTTAAGTCACGTATCATTAAGAATCCCTGGCGAAATGAAATTGCCATCTTTCTCTTAAAATACCTTGAAGTTAACTTAATGGACGCTCCTAAGTTACCTTATTTAAAAGTTTCTGTGATCTTTACTAATCAACAGATATACACAAAATTGTGGGTACGTATTACTGATATTAAGGAGAAATGGAATCTGATGCAAAAATAAACATATAATTTCATATTTTCGCCACCAGATAATATGGCATTTTAAAGACTTACATGGATGTTAACTTTAAAGGCTGACCCTTATCTGGTTGGTTGGGCTTAGAATTTATTTGGCGCAAGGGACAAACTGCCCCCGATCCTTATCAGGAGTGTAGGAATGAAATTTTAGAGCCAAAAAGAAAACTACCCAATAAAGTTATTCTTTAACTATCTAAACTATCTAATAAAGTTATTCTAAACTAACCAATAAGTCTATTTAATAATTATTGTCTTTCATGCACCATTCATGAAAGTGTATTTTTTTTTTTTTTTTTTAATTGTTCTTTTTTTTTTTTTTTTTTTTTTTTAATTTAATTTATTTAATTTTTTAGGTATCATTTTCTCACAACAAAAGGACATTGATAAAATTTTATGAAGATATTTTGGTTCCAGATAGCTCGAAAAAGAACTTTAGTTAGAAACATACTGTGCATTCCAACTTAAATCTTAAGAACTTAATATCTCTACGAGAAGCTAACATAGACAAAGTATTTTCACTCACTCATAAACTGTAGTCGTCACCGGAAACACTCCCACTCCAAAATTACCAGACAACTCACCCTGTCACCTACCAGCCTTACGATCCCAGCACCTTGGTATCGTTGTCAGACAAGGGTGGGAGGATCCATTGTCTTTTTACCTCAGCTGCTGGGGTGTCGGCATGCCAGGCGGAACAGTTTCCGTTGTGCAGAGACATCCTGGCCACATGCTTCTGTGCAAGAACACCCACACGGAGGTATGCACGCGAACAGTAGAAGCCGGTGGACCAGGTGGTAGGGAAAGCCACCAAGTTAAGCCTATGGTGGAGATTCTCCGGATAATTGGATTGCTATTGTTCGTTTAGCTGGAAGGTACAAGATAGTTCACAATGTCTTTTGGGTTTTAAAAATCGGAAGTAAACGATGAGTGTTTCTTGGATTTTTTTACGGAAGCTCCATACAACGATGAATAATTGTAATAAAAAGATCTTGAACTACTGAGGGTAGTTGTTATAGCAAAGGGTGAATACCTTCTAATAGGTCTTTCAGAGGGAAATATAGGAGTCCAGAAAATGAAAAAACCCGGAAAACTATAAACAAGCAGCCTAACAGCCGACAATTAACTGCTTTATGTCGTAATTTAGGCCGGGTTAACTCATTTATTAGAGATTACAGAACGCCGACGCACCGTGGGCCAAAAAGGTAAAAACTTGGCTAAAATTCAAAAATTAATTTATTGAATCAAAACCTTAATAACATATATTAATGATTTTTAGAAGTGTATAGACCTTATTTAAAAAGATGCTAAAGATTTTTGATTGAAATTACTTCTTTATCAATGAAAAAATTCCGTAAATACGAAATCTTTTCGCAGAATTAAAATGTTTATTATACAGGGTGGCCACAACATTCAGGAAAAAAAGTTCCCTGATTTCCCTGACATATTTCTAAAAAATTCCTTGATTTTAGGGCAAACTTTTTTTTAAATTTCTCCAATTTTCTTAGGTTTTCCAGATGTCTAGACACCCTGATCAAATAGAACATGTATGCTAAAGAGATAATATGCAATTTTTTAAGAAATAGTTTTGCTGGTAATGAAAAGTTTAAACTATTCCGTAACATTAAACTTCTAATGGCTTGACACCCTGATCAAATAGAACATGTATGCTAAAGAGATAATATGCAATTTTTTAAAAAATAGTTTTGCTGGTAATGAAAAGTTTAAACTATTCCGTAACATTAAACTTCTAATGGCTTACCACTACAAATCTCCATGTAAATAGCCCCAAAATATGGATGAAAGTGCCTTAAACAATACAAAATTTCCCTGATTTTCATGAAATTTTAAGAAGTTTCCTGACATTTCCCTGATTTCCAGGTTTTCCCGGTTCTGTGGCCACTCTGTATATTTTAACTGAATGTATATTATATGAAAATAATAATTCTGTATGAAACAATTAATAATTTTAGCAAGGGTTGGTAATAATTAAAAGTTATTTTAAATAACCAATTCCATTGTAATGATTATTATTCAAGTTCCTTATAAGTCAAATGAAAACTTGTCTCGCCAAATCATTATTGAACTTTTGATCGTATTGGATTATCTGGAGCAAAAAGTAGACGAAGTCAACCAGAACATCATTTGATAAAGATACGAGTAAAGGGGAGATACTTTCCGAGATATCTTTCAAGGAACATTAATAATGAACAATAACATTTAATGAGCAAATGGTTTTAAAATATATAACTTTTCCTGAATAAGATGCTTTTCTTTTCTAAACATTCTGATGAAAATCTGTATGGTTTCCATTTACTAATTTTGATTCAGGAATTAATTATTTGCAAGAATATAACCAAACTTCAAAGTTTACTATTTTAAAACAATTAACCTAAAATTCTAATAGAGGCGGTTTACTACTAGTATGATAGTACTAAAAATACTAAAATTACAAATAGTATTATAATTACTTAAAATAATTAAATAAGTAAAAACTACTAAAAGTATCTCAAGTTCTTAAAAGTAATTTATTCATATTATAAAGTTTGAAAGCGTACACAATCCAATGGCAATTTTTAAATTCCTTTTAATTTAATAAAAAACTGTAATACAGTTTTGTAACCGATCTGTCTAAACAAAAGATCACCCAAGCAGCTATTTATTAACATTTTCGATTTTTTCCAATTTTGGTGTTTCTTATGACTTTCAATTTTCATTTGAAAACCTCATTTAAAAAGTATTCCCGACCCATCAAAACATAGCTCACGATCTATAGTTTGGGGAACACTGTTGTAGACTATTGCACTACGTAAACATACGCACAGTGTAGCTGCAGATATGGTTTACTAAAAAGCACAACACAATATGTAGACTATTTTTAGTTAACGTTATTTTCTGAGATTTGCAATGTAAGAATAGTTTCGGTAACTCAAAAAAATTCTTTGATTTTTCTGGAATTTAAACTAAAATATTTAACTACTAATCGTCGTCTTTAGAACGTCTTTCGAGATTCCAAGAAAAGTCATTTCCATTCTCATGCATACAAATGGACCAATCCCTTTTAGCATCCGATAAAATATGCGAGTCTCTTCACCACTTTCTCCGATTATTAACCTCTCAATGTTTCCATCTTTTTTTAAAAAACAAACAAAGGTGACGGAGAAAAAGAACTTCTTGACCTCATGACAAGGAACATCAGAGGCATCGCGAATCGTCTGCTTGTATTCACAGGCCCTCTTTCAGGTTCGCTGACCGACCCTCCCAACGCCACTTTCTAATACGGTTTTTTACCCTTTGCCACTTCCAGCTCATTTTGGATTCTGACATGGTTTCCACGTACCCCATGCTTAATTAATGGCGACAAGTTCTTGTGTGTTTCCGCTGATAATTGGAGTCATTGTTAATGCGGTTGGTCAGAACCAAGGCTAACGAATCAAGGGGAAGCTGAACTCATAGCTAATATCTCATCTCACTTGGGATTATATGTAAATGGAAAAACCCAGTACAGTGTAGAAGAAGCATTAGTCGTGCTTGTGGTCACCAGGTGACCTTCATTGTACCAGGTGACCGTCTCCTGGTACAGTACCCCCCAAAAAAACAGAACGATGGCTATATCTTTTGTTCTAATTGTTGAAATAACAAACAAAAGGTACCGTTGTAAATCGTGAAAGGTTTTTAATAATTGTATGTAGTTTTTTTTATCATGAGGGGTCATCTACATATTAAAACAGAACCAAACTTTAAAAAGTTCAATAGCAACCTCATAATATTATTCCATATTTGGATTCAGCATTAAAAAAGAATGCGAAATACAAAAATTCGTAATTTTCTAATGAATGGTTTGTAATTTAAATGATAAAAAGAAAATGATAAACTAATGTTAAATAAAAAAGTTGGTTTTTTGGCCATAAATACTTAAATAATTAATATATTTCAGTAATTTTTTTTTCAAAAGGTAGTTTGTAAATGGCCAAACATAAATAGCAAACAGCTTTTAAATCAATTTATTTTTTAATAATTAATTATTAATTAATAAAGCAATTAAAAAAAATTTGAATAGAAACATATATTTTTTTTGCTTTTATTAGATTTACCATGTTCTAAAACCCCCCCATAATTTTTTTCTTTCCATTTTGACTATTAGTTCTCGATTTTTTAGAGAAAATGTAAAAAACGCTCACTTTAAGGGACCGTATAGTAGACGACTTTTGAAAACTATCAAAGATTAATTCAAGGTAAACTAGAGGTGTGGAAAATCGCATAACGTTCAATTATCGTATAACTAAGAAACACGCTTTAATAGGAAAGTGAATTAAAAAGTAGAAGATAATTTTAAATAAGTTTGAAATAAGAATAGAGTGATTAACAAGAAATATTTATTTTATCGTAAAAAAGCGTGGGGTGCTTGATGTCAATTTTTGTAAATATTTAATGACAGATATTAGTAAAAGTAGAGCCATTATGAAAATATCTTAAAAAGTACCCCACGCTTTTTTACGATAAAATAAATATTTCTTGTTAATCACTCTAGTCTTATTTCAAACTTATTTAAAATTATCTTCTACTTTTTAGTTCACTTTTCTAATAAAGCGTGTTTCTTAGTTTTTTAATCTATTGATTATTTTCTACTTTTTAGTTTGATTTTCTATTAAAGCGTGTTTTTTAGTTTTTTAAATTATTAATTATTTTTTCTGTAAACTATAAATTTTTTTAATTTAATTTGCTTTCTTAAATTATATTTATTTAAAACAACATTTTTTAAGTAATTTCAATAAGTTATCCTTCAAAAATTTTACTGAATCATGTGACTTTTTCATTTTATAAATAATTTCAACGATCTAGTTACATTTGTGTTTATAGTGAAATATTTCTGTAAAATATTCATGCTTTGCTAAATACTGTTTACTAATGCATACATTTAAGATTTATTAATTTTCTAATTATCAGTAGTATTTGTTATATTTCTGCAATTACAGTTTTCGATATTTTATTTATTTCGTGTGAAGAATGTACATCTTTAATGTTGTAAATAAATTATGTTACTTTTGCGTTTACTTGCTATTTTTGTATTAATCTTAAACATGACACTATAAATCCAAGTAGTTTCTATGCAATTTTAGACTAATACTTGTATTTTTTAACGTCGTGAAACGCGCCACATTGACCGTTCGATTTCTCCCGCTGTGAAGAAGAACCTTAAAAATACCTTTCGTTTTATGGAAATTCTCCCTGAAGATCGGTCAAAAAATGGTCGAAATATTTTCTCTCATAAGTGACGTGTTTTTCAACATAATGCATTGAAATTTGGTATATAGGGTAAATGATGTATTCTGAATCGAATGGAATGATAAAAAATAAGGGTTCGTATTGAAATTTTCGAAGATAGCGTTACTTTTACTTAGTAAACGGTCCCTCAAGAAAAAAATTGCATCAGATATATAGAAAATCGTAAGCAAAACATTTTGGTGCAAACCGTAAGATTCTACGATAATTAGAACCGAAGATATAGCCATCGTTCTGTGTTTTTTTTTGGGTACTGTACAATGAAGGCAACATTCGTAGTGAGAACGAGAGTATGTAAAAGAGCTAATTTAAAATCGTTCAGAAACTGATATTTTTTTCTCATGAAAAGAGGTAAAAAAAAAAAGCCAAAAATAATAATATGAATTACGATTTATACTTACGAACGGCACACTTAAATTTATGGCGCACAAACAAACTTCAGTCGAGGTTGTAAAAAAATATCGTAGCTAGTTTTATTCTAGAAATAAGTTGAAACAGATATGGTTATTTCAAGTATTTGCTTATATACAAACAAAATTTTATAATAACGGATACCACTTTAAAAAAAAAAAAAAAAAAAAAAAAGTATAACATCTAGTTTTTTTGTTTTTTGTTTTTTTGGGTAGATATCAATTCTTTTTGTAGAGTTTGCTAACTTAGCTGTGGTCGAGCCCTGCTTTCTATTTGATAATCCATACTCAGCAATAATTTACTCGCGTTCAATTAATTAGTTAATTTTCATTTTTTTTCTAATAGTTCAACTTAAAGTAAAAAGTCAGTTCTTGAAATTGAGAAAGGCAAATATCTGAAATCCATTGACCAGTTTTAATCAGTCATTACCCGGGCTACAATTCCCAACTTCCCGGATCATTTCTGGGGTGGGGTTGGGGGTACAGACCCTTTATCCATTAATTCATACAACAGGCACTCCCTCTAATCAATTTGAGTGGAATAAAAAAGGAATGATCTGTATATATTAAAGCGTTTAAGCTGTAAACCAGCATCGAGATCATTTCCTGGGGGACGCTCTGCTGGTTGAGCAAATTACTGGCACGATATTCGCAAGGAATCATGAACTTTTTTCAGCGGACAACAAGGAGGGGATTCACTCATGGTGTTGGAAGCATTTTCTTATAATATAACTACCGATATTGCCTTTTTAAAAGGTCGTCAATGTTCCGAAAATTAACAGAAAACGCTCGAAGTACAGTTACTTCCATTTGGAAAGTTGCTAGATGGGGACAAATTGGCATATCAACAAGACAATCGTTCCATTCACGTGTCAAACTCTGCAATGAAATAACTTAGACAAAACCAAGTAACAGTTATGGACTTTCCAGCCATAGGTTCTGACTTGAACCCAATGGAGAACCTTTGGGGAGTATTAGCCAGAGACGTAGATGCTAATGGCCGTCAATTTGTAACAGTTCAAGATCCAAAGCTAAAAATTGAACGAAGTTGGTTTTCTCTAAAACCAGAATTTCTTCAAACTCTTGTTTTGGATATGCCTGATCGGGTTTTTGAAGTGATTAGGAAAAACGGCACAAAAATATGAACGTTGAAGGGGAAAAAATGAGTTGTCTATAAACTTTTGGGACAGTAAAATTTAATTTAAAATTCCTATAACAAAGTCTGTGATTGTGTGATATTATTTTTGTACATTATTATCATTCTCTTGATGTTATTTATAATTAAAAATGATTTTGAAATTGTTACTCATCATTGTCAATTGTAAAAAAAAAAAAAAAAAAAAAACACCCGTTGTCTATAAACTTTTTGGACGCACTGTATGGGTAATTGAATTTATACAGAAGAGTCACCTAACAAAACTTTTTGTCTTGATATCTCTATCACTTGAATCATCTTACACAAATAAACCGTAGAAGTATATATATAATATAATTCTGTATTCCAGTGTAACACCTACCTTCATAATTTCTACTTACAAGATATGATTCCAAAATCATGTGTGTGTGTTTCATTTTCTTTCAAGTGTTATACAACAGTATAGGCTGATCAACACGCTGTCAGCTGGTAAAATGACTGTAAGGTCACTGGCCTGCATTGAGAATACACAGTGCCAGCACTGGAACTATCCAGATATTGAGTTAGCATTACGCCACCTGTCGATAGTTAAGGGAGAGCACAGGTGATTGAATGATTAATGTTTGTTCTTATTCTTTTGACCCGGAAAGCTAGAAAGTTATGAGATGCGTCTCTTTCATTTAGCAGCCTTGTGTCAGACAAGGATTTGGGAATGTGTGCTGGATTAGATATGCCATGTATTCGAAATGGATTGTCGATCTAATTGTTGTTGAGGATATACAAATGGCCGTTGTAATTGTTACGTGGAAAAGTTGGATGCAGATTTATTGAGTATGAGGTGTGTCATGGTTAAGTATGTAATTGCGATCTTGAACATCTTGGTTTCGCTTTCGGAGATTGATCTTTTATTTATGAGCAGGTGATGATGTTGTATGTTTGATTGGAAAGGTTAGTGAATGAAATGGACGTAAATGTAGAGCCACTGAATTTTTCCAAGTCCAGTCCGAGAACAAAGTACTTTAAAAGGTTTTTCCAAATTGTTTAGACACTGACAAAATTGAATACATCACTAGCTTATTTCAACTTTAAGAAGACGTTAAAGTCCTTGTTAAAAATTAAATAATCCAACAAGTAGAGCTGAGAACAATTGCAAAAGAAAAAAAACCTACATTTAAAAATAAATAAAATAAAAAATTACTGCAATCAATAAAATTTTTATCATAACTGGCATTTTCATGTAAGCAAATGCAAACGGCATCATGGGTAACATGATATTCATTTTCAAACAGAAAAATAACATTTTTTACAATTTTAAGAAGACGGAAATGGAACTTAAGTGACCCTAAAATATGAGACAAGTTATTGGCAGATCGATGGATCCAACAAAGCAATCGATAGGACTATTATAGTTTCATAAACAATTTAAAAATGAGTATATCTTTTTCTCCAAGGTGAAAAATATAGTTTCAGAGAAAAAATTAGTCACAAATGTACTGGAAACTGAGTTTGTTTAACATTTCCCCCCCTTAACACCTTGTTCACAGGGTATCCAAAAAGGTAGCTAAAGAGTATATTTATTTTGTAATGGATATCGAGCAGAAGTTGGAATTGCAAAAATGCTCAAAATAAGGTAAGAAATCTTGAAAGGTTTAGTGACTTATTTAAAAAGGTTACATAATATTTTTTACACAACAACTGCAGTAAAACAACTTCCTTTACAAGAGTGTTCTTGAAATCAAACCACACTAATACAAGAACATATACATATAAATCAACACTCCTCTCTATGTATTAAAGGCAAAGCCATCATTCACTGACTGGATAACTCACCTACCCACTAATTATTAACTCATTAACTGCGTATTCGAATTTTCTCTTTCCATGCAGTCAAAACTCTGAAAATTGGAACAAATGTCGGCAAGAATAATCATAGAATAAGTCAGCTATTCCGATATCGATTAACAAACTTTAATAGGTCAAAAAGGGGTAAAATATTCAAGACGAGATATTTTTTAATGTCTCACTTCCCGTTTAGACACAACTCATGTTCGGTTTCAACAAAGGTCATCTAAAAAAATAAGCTATTCCGATTTCGATTAACCAATTGTAAGGCGCTGAAAAGGAATATTCTAACGAAGGGGTTGAACTTACAACTTTAAGGGGTCGAAGGACGTTCTAAACGTAGGATATTCAAATTGCCTAATTCCAATGATATCACAACACTGATATTCTGTACAAAATGTCAATAAGGACGATAATAGAAGAAGTTATCCTATAAACTACTTTTATCGTAAAAAACGAGGAATATCCCAATTATTCGATTTCGATAAATCTATTCTCAAGATTCTAATTGGGGTCAAAATTGAAAATTTGCTTGAAGAAAATGTATTTTATTCAAAAAAAAGTTTTAATTAAACGTTTAAAACAGTTTGTATCAGAACGGATTTTATGACATTACTAACAGTAACATATGAATGTACTTTTCTTAATAAAGATACGAGTCACACAATTTTGAAATCGCTATGAGCGGGACCCCCGCGAATCCAACAGACTCTCTACTCTGTATAGGGCCCAGTACTAAGTTTGATAACGTCACGCTAAGCGATGAATGAAAACACGAAGGCTGTTTACCATAGTCCGTAATCCTCAGATGTAATGAAACATCTCTGATTATTTCAATAAAATATTATGTAGTAAGTTATAAACTGTTTTAATATGTTAAGTTGTTTAATTGTAGAATATTCAGGTACAACATTTAATTTCATAAAGTAAAAGTACCGAGTGTGGGATTCAAATTAAAATGGCGGCATATTCTTGAAATTATAACTGGATTTTTTTTTTAATACTAATAATATTCAAACCTTTTATAATAGATTATTCAGATTGAAAATTCTCTGAAATATATTCATATACTAACATATCTGAAATAATTTCGATGCCATAACAAGCAATACATTAAAAGAGTATGTATTTAAGAATAAACATTACAAAAATTCATACACTAAATTATAACATAAAAACTTTATTTCAACTTTGAATAATAGGAATTAAAAAATTGTAAAGCACTGGTACCTAATATTCTGACTAAAATTTCATTTTTAAGCAAATGTATTTCCTCAAGATGACAAATTATTTCAAATACATATTTTCATTGTTAAACAATTAAGTTGGTTGGTTTATGTGCACAACGACCTCTTTTTATGTACAATGACGTCTAATCAGATCGGGACACACAATGAACATTCATGCCTTATCCGTGATTCGAACCCGGTACCTTTGGCATGAGTGGCAAGAGAACTAACTACACAGTCATAAGATGGACAAACAAACAAGACTTCCTTGATATGAAAATAAGTGTTAAAATGAAATGTTAAAAAGTATACCCTAAGAATATATTTTATATATATTTACAAATAAATGTTGGTAAAATAATTATATAAATAACTTTTTAGTATTCATAAAATTGATAATTAAAAAAAAAAAAAAAAAAAACAGCATTAATAAATGCAACTAACTACTAAAATAAAAAGTAGTGAACTACATCTTTTATTTTTCAGATGAGCTCGACTTGAGAACATTATATTTTCTTTTTGAACTATGAACCATCTTTATTAGCATTGCATTTAAAGAGCCATTTTAATTCGAGAATTTTTTTTCCTTCTCCAAAAAAAATTTAGAGACAGGTTTCTCTCTATAGAAATACTCTGTCGAACACTTATTGGCACTTTTTAAATGTTCTGGTAATAAAAAATATTGGGGTATTTTTGAAAACACAGCAGCCAGTTTTTTTTTTTTTTTTTTTTTTTGTGTTTTTGTTTTGTTTACATTTCTTTTAGATTTTATCATATATTCTTTTAACTGGTCAATTCTTCCATCGGTATCATATATTCTTGTAGCTTTCCTTGGTTCTAAGAAAGGAAACATTATCAGGTTTTGTTTACGAGTATAGCCATAAAAAAGATAATTTCAACTTGATAAATAGCAAGATTACTTTCTAATTATTCTTAATGATGTTAAAAAATCACCAAATGTTTATATGATAGCTGTATCAGTAAGAAACAAACATCTTAAAATTTTACTTTTTCAATTTTACAAAATTATATTTTCAAAAGAATATTTAAAATAGAATTAGGAAATAAAACTTTTTTTTAATTTCTATGAGATTGTTCGAGTTACGACAGAATTAAGCCTAACTTAGAACACTATAAAAGTTTGAAAGCAATACATTTATAACATGATACAACTTACCTGTAAAGTTTACAAATTTGAAAGTCACTCCTTTATAGAATTATCCTTTCCACATTTCAGCTTGTTAATTAAATAAAAAAAAAAGGATAAAAAGGAAAACATTTTAGCTATTGACAAATTTGAATTCTGTGTATACAATCCAGTTCGTAGAATAGTTTGTTTACATTTTCATCTATCGCTTAGCGACGCTTGAGGCCAGAGCGCCATCTGGTTGTACCTGGCCCGAAATAACCATTAATAAGTTACTTAATTTCGCGGCGGTCCCACTATGAGTCGGTTAATTTTAAAGATAGAGTGTTAATTTTTAAATTAATGTAATTTGATGTTAGGAATACTTTTATAATAGCCCCCTCATACAAGGACTAAATAAATATTTAAATTCTTTAACTAATAAAATAAATTACTCGTGAAAACTTCTGACTTTCTAATGTATTACCTTATTTCAAGCTCTTTACAACTCGCACTGATGCCATACCTCTACCTTGTAAAACCTCTTTCGAACTCCCTGTTTAACCATAAACGACATTTCTTGCTTATTTATTTTCTCTTCCACAACCCATAACTAAATTAATTGAAATGAAACCTGAATGTGAAATAACAAACTCCACACCATTCAAAATAACTCGTGCCATAAAATCGACATTACTCTTACAAGCCTTTCTTTCTTTACTTTTCCTTTTTTTTTTAAATTCACTTACAACTCAAAAACTGTCACACATATCTTGAAAACTTATGAAATACCAGGAAACAAATTAATGACACGAGATCATAATCAATATAATTTTGAGACAAGGCGTTTTTAACTATTATATTTTATGTATAACCTTCAGGAGAATATGTGGGACAATCCGCTTGACACGTGAAAGCATAGAAAAATAAATAAGAGTAATTGAATAAATCATTTTAGATTTTGTATTAAAATGCTAAGTTCAAAATTCACGCGCTTAGGCGTGGCATTCACTGCAAAAAACTTTTTATTCAAATTTGAGAACAGTAATATGCACGTGTTACCATAAAAATAATTGTTTCAAAAACTAGCGGTGACTTACTCAGATAACAAAAACTCACGAAATCGTTTAACTTGAAATTAAGGTTATTTAACAAAAATATTGTTTTATTCCATTTCAGATATCATAGATAAAAATAAAATAGTTCGAGAAAATAGCACTTTTAATATGAAATATTAGTTTTAACTATTTCAGAGTTAGTTTTGTTATTAGGATGAATATTATAGGAATAGACTTTAAGCATGACATTAATATATCACAGAACTTCTCTTCGAAAATGAAATGTGCATTATGATTGGCTAATGGAATGTGTGAACACGAATTCTTTTTAATGGTACATTGATATTGATTACAAGCCTATCCAAAGTGTTGCCACATGGTAGTGTTGCCACATGGTGATTACAAGCCTATCCAAAGTGTGCCACATGGTAATCTAGATATACCCCCCCTTAATTAAGAACTTTGCATTATGTCCACAAAATATTTATATTTTGTTTCTGTGTTTAATCTTAGATATTAAAAAAAAGTTAACAGCAAAACAAATCACTAAACTACTTTTAAAATTTATTTCAAATTATCATTTGTGAATTTAAGATTAATTTATTAATATTCTTCAATGAAAAAACAACAACATATTAATCAGCATAATAGTTTTAGCAATTTTTTAATTTATCAGGGCAAGATTTTTTTCCCCTCCTTTATATTCGTTGAACCTATAAAACCAACCCCACCCCGAAAATAACGGTTTGACTAACTTAGTGCTATAAAACAATTTCTAAAAGTGAACACAATGTTGCGTTCCTAACACGAACCAAACGCATTGTGATAAAAGAGTTTTTCAAACAGTTCAGATTACTTGTCAAGTTAGATTTATTTAGGGTAGGACTTATTCGGCGAAAAAATTCCAAACCTGACGGAATTGGAGTGGTCACGAGTTAGCCAACTTTCGTGTCAGCACGAAATTCGGTTATTTTTCTTTCTTTACCTCACGTGTACTCTAATACATACCAAACACGCGTTATAGTGCTAAAATATAACTTTTGTTGACAGATGCGTAACTCGTAAATTTAAGACTGCCCCAACACCTTCAACTGGAATTTTCCGGTTGCATAAACGGTACAGAGGGGAGATAAATTGCGTCAAAGGTGCTAAAGCGACACGCAACTTCTTTTAAAAAATAGTTGTCAAATTAGGAAATTATTATTGCATATTTAAGCGCCGTTGAACTGAACAGTTGCCGTTTTGGCTTTGTCCGTAACGTATGATGACTGCAATTGCAAATTATATTAATATAATAGTGAATTAAAAAATCATAGGTACCGGCAGGATTATTTACCTTGGGCAGGCTGTACGCAAGGGGGTGCAACGCGGCAAAAGTTTGTGTTCAAACCTTGATTATTCAAAAATGTGTAATGAATTTTCTAATGAAACGATAATTAAAAGGTACATATTAATTTCCTGTTCAAATGAATAAGATAAAGCCTGTATTTCACTTTATTTTTGTAAATTGGGTTACTTTATCCAGTTTTTCTATAGTTTTCAAAGGCCAGGGATGCACCTTCTTATACCTACCTGGAGGCGCCCATGGAATTAATACATTGACAAATATTGGATGTTATTTTATTATGATTGCACTTTTTAGAACATTGTATAAAACAATAACTGCGCTCCTTTTTTCTAGCTGAACAGCGCATTTCACTCTCTAGCACCATATGTAATAAAACGATAGCTATCTTTCTCCTCTTCATCTTCACCCCACATCTGCTTATGAATCCTTCCTAACATGATATTAATGCTCGAATAGTTAATGTTCCAAACTCTTCGTGATCATTACACAAATTGATACCGTAATCGTTACACAAATCCTATCGTAATCCAGCGTGTGCTCTGTAAATTCAATATTTATGAAAATTTATTTTGCTGCGTAAAAGTTTAAATGCTGATATGTTGTTAAAGGTTTTCTTCGGTGTTTAAAAAAAGTTTTAAAAAATAGCAAACTTTTTTATTACTGAATTAAATTTTTAAAATCATTTTAAATTAATTAAACTGTAAATAAATGAATCAATATGTAATTGTTTATTTTCAGTTATTAGTAAATTTTGAAATACGATCTTTTTTTTTTTTTTTTTTTTTTTTTTTTTTTTTTTTTTTTTGTAAATATTTCACTTATGGTTTTTAAACTGTTTATTTAAGCGTTTTAAATTAGATGATGTTCGTATAATTGAATTTCTCATATTTAGCACTGTCAGCAGCCTGTAGCAATAAACCCACATTCATTAAATTATTTATACATACTACTGATAGGATGGTAAAGTAATATATAAAAAATATAGTCATTGCCTCTAAGTTTCCCTATTAGATAGCAAAACCGCATTTCAAAGACTTTTATTGAAGTTATCTTAAGAGCTGATCGGGAATGTTGTATACGAACTTATACACGAAAATACAGTTTTGAAGTCTCATAATTGTTGTCTTTGAAGCGTCATTTGCAAAATTTGATATATTGAATAAAACTGTACATCTCGTTAACTCAAATTTTTCTTTAAATCATTCATCCATTGACGGATTCAAATTTTTATGAACATCTGTTTATTACTACACGTACCAGAAAGCCATAAGAATGAGAAGGTTAATTATTAAGAAAGGCCCGTATTTATACGTTGACTAAGTAAACAACCTTCTGGATGTTGTTGACTTTCCATCTTTAATTGATGCCCACGTGCACCACGGTTATTAAAAGCGATTTCTTGACAATACTATCCACTGCCAAGAGTTATGTCACACTCCAACGTAACCCTGCAATTCAAACCTTAATAAACATTATTAAAGGATGTTATATCATCAATAACATTTTAACTGCTCTCCTTCCCGAAATGCAGTGCTAGAACACTTGTTGATCATAGAGCTGAAGCGACATAACAAAGCGACACTTTTCTCTCTCACAACACACTTTCCCATCAATCACGGAACAAAAACACAAAGAAAAAAGGAAATTGGGCTGTCCTCAGGGATTCATTATCTCATGAATGAACTTAGGGAAAATGAAAGGTACTTCAGTAGTTTCCGGCCAATGGACTTGAATTGAAGAATTCAATAAGGATTACTCTATTCTTGCACGGCTCTTCAAATTGTATTTCGTAACAATGATAGTACTTGTTATAGTGGTAGTTGTCTTGATATGGAACCTAAAATTATTTACTCTTTTGTGGAATAGGATGTAAGATATGTAAAGTGTGTGTTGTGTTATTTAATTCACGGTCGCATAAAGATAGTATTTGTCATCGTAAACAACATTTTTCAGATTAACAATTCGACTGTTTGTATGGCATAGTTGGAGATATAATGCTATATTATTTTGTTGGGGATGAATGTTTAATTTTCTTTCTAAACTTCAGCAAGACGTTATTTAAAGAATTTCTTTCAAATAATATTTTATGTTTCGAGTTTATAAGTATTCATATTTTCCCTACATCTACAGATATTGGCTTGTCTTCAAGGATTTTTTATTCCATTAATGGGTTTCGGGAAAATTTAATGTTTCCACATTTTCAGTCCAATGGACATCAACATTTTCAGTGGTGTATTCTATAAGGGTTTTAATATTTCTACACGATTTTTCGATTCATATTTGTATCAATTTTATTTAAGGGGACTTGATACCCCTTGTTTTCACAAAAAATAATAGAAACATAAATTTTCTAATTTTTGCGTTTTTATAATCTTTGAAACCTTCTCCTTATACTGGAATTTTTTAGAGCTGCTCTGATAACAGCAATTGCAGAAAAACTATATTGTTATGGAGAATTTAGCATTGCTGCAATAGCTTCTTTGATGTTTCGAACGCATTTTTCTCAGTTAGGGATTTTTGAAATTCTCACCTTACTCAAAATGTTAAAACTTCAGCAAATATGAATTAAATCACTTGAATTTTTTTTTTTGTGTGTGTCATTCTTAATATCTATTTAACAAAAATAGGATTATCGAAAAAAATAAAAACTTTTTTTATACAAATTTAAATGTTGAAAAATACCCGTTTCTTATGCTTTTTTTTACATATAGGCACTGTAATTATCGTTTTTCTCAAAAACTATTTTACTTATTCTAAATCCGATGTCTTAAAAAGTTAGAGTATATTACTAGGAAATTTTTTTCGAAAAAATCAGGGGAAAACATTAAAAAATAAAAAAGTAGATAGAATTTGAAATTTGATTAATTTTTAAAAAAAAATTTAAATTTTGAAAATTTAGAGCACTATGTGAATTATTTTTTAAATAAAATCTATTTATTACTTAGTAATACTTCTAAATATGTAAAAGTTGTAATTTTAAAGGCTTAAATAAAAAAAAGGTTTGAAGGGTACTAACTCCACTTAAAAAATATGCCAATACTACTTTTCATTTGTTATTTATTATTATTCGTTATATATTCGTCGTTATATATTCGTTATATTTTTTTTCGGCGTCTTGTTCTAAAGAATTTGATTTCAAACTGCCAGTAATTCTGTTCGCATAATGAATTTAACAAACACTAACGTTTTAAACCAGAGCCGCCGTGTCAGATTCACCAAGCTTGCCCAAAACTTCATATCTCCGCTTTGCTCAAATTTAGACATTGCTGCCGAAATTTCACCTAGACTTTCGAAAAGGCCTCATTAAAATGTTGCTTTATTATGTCAAATGGTATGTGTTGTTTTGGTTCAGTTTAGATTTTTTGCTAAAGATCCATTACAAACAAAAATGTCTTTCTCCTTTCTTTTTTTACTTATTTTTATTTTTTCTAAACGTTTTTATTTAATAATGTGTTTTTAACAATACAAATTTAAATGTTTTATGTTAAAACCTAAACTGATTTGCCTTACGAGTCAATTTTTTTAACAAAATACCAGAACAAAGAGCAGCATAAAGATTGGATTTGGCGAATATAGAATCAAAAGACAAATTCAGTTAAATTTCTCAGAAAAACAAGTTCTTTTGGGCTCTTCTCAATGTGATTGAAATTTACCTTCAGACACCTCTGAAGATGTTTTTTTTAACACCTAAAAAATTCCGTGGTAAGTTATCAGTGCAATAGACTCAAGGTTTTGAACAAGTTTCGTCGCAAAGAAAAATCCTCTTCATTTCATAGGTCAATAAAATAATACTCCTGGCATAATAGAAAAAAATAAAATATACCATTATATCAAATTATAATCGAATGTAAAACCTTTTTATCTTCAGCTAAAAAAAAACAATTTCTTTTGACATCGGAAATCCGTAAAATGGTAAAATTATTTTCTTTTGAACACTGAAGTTAGAGTCCATGATATTTCGTCACAGGTGAGTGACCGTAGCGTCAGTATAAAATAAAAAAAAAATTAAAAATTAAAAAAAATACAGTATTTTCAAGATCAAATACACTGAGAAAGATGCGTTTAGATGATACCGCCGTGTAATTTTCTTTCCTTCAAATTTATTTATTATTTTATTGCTCGTTCGTCAATTGTCGGTTGATTACTTTTAATTTCAAGAGAATATTTGATGGTACAATTCCCATATGATGGGTTAGGGTTTGTTTTGTGCTTCCTTTTTAATAATTATATTTGTATTATAGCATGAAGTTTGGAGATTTATTAAAGATTTGTTTGGGAATTAATATGTTTTGTGAGTGCTTGAAAAATGACCTTTCATGCGAAAAAGAAATCCAATGTACAATTTCAGAGTATCTTAAAATTTTAACTATCGGTAGGTTTTCTTATGATTCAATGTTTTAAGCATTTAAATAGAAATTTTTATTCAACTTTACTAGCTAATTACTAAACTTTACAAACTTAAAATTCAAGCTTTCACATTTATCATTCAAACTTATATTACAAATTATCTTATCACCACATTTCAAATATAGACTGCGGAGTGACAGCTTTCATGTTGAAGGAAGGTCATTGAATAGCAAGTTTTATTATCATTTAAAGTTTCAACCATTTAAATACAAATTATCACTCAACTTTATACATTTATCATTCGAACTTTTACACTTATCGTTCAACCTTCTTATACAAATTATTTTATCATCATTTTTCAATATAGACTACTGAGTGATAGTTTTCATATTGAAGGAAAGTCATTGAATGGTAAGTTTTCTTATCATTCAATGATCTTTCTACATCATAAAAGCTATTACTCAGAAGTCTATTAAAATATGTCAATACAATAATTAGTTCCACTCGCATGAAAAATTGTGTTTTTAAAAAAATCGTTTTATTTTTCTTCATTGTTCATACTTAAAAAAATAGAATTAATAAGTAAATTTTCATTTCTAAATGGTATTATATATGTTTTCATCATTATATATGTTTTTAATTAAAATTTCCATAGAAAATTGGCAAAAAGTTGTTTTTTCATTTGTTTGATTCTATTATTTGTTAAAAAAAATAATTTGGAATGAAAAGAATCCTTGGGTGCCGTTAAAATATATTTACACAGCTTTGAAGAAGAAATGCGCTATTTTTGTTAAAATGACTCAAATATTTTAAAATTGAAATTCCATTGGCTTTAATATTGATTTTTTTAGGCTGACTACTTTAGGGAATGTTATTTTTTAAATTGAAATCAAACACTGTAAGTAACTTTTATATTTAGAATGCATTTGAAAATTCAAGCTCTAAAAATTTACATAGTAATTTATAGATGGATTCAACACTGCATAGACCTTAACCATTTAAAAATGCCTTTACCAAACCTCGAAATAGGTCAGTGACTTATTTTTAAAAGAAAATGTATTTCATTAAATATTATGAAAATCAGGCAAATGTAAATATAAGACATTTTTAATTACTTTTAATATAAATATAATATTTCAACCTTTCGTACGTATTGCTTCAAATTGATGAAGACAACTTATAAATTGGAATCAGTTTAAGTCAAATTACATAGCAAACAAAGTTTGAAGAAATTGTCCTAATTAAACGCGGTTACATGACAAAGTCAAATTTCATAACTAATCAGAAATATGTAAACTTTATTTACACTAGTAACCGTTTATTTTAAAAAGCACTCTTAATTTCTGTCTAATCGATTCACATATTTCATGCATAAATATAAATATTTAATACTTTTTAGTAATTTAAAAGTACTAATCTTTAACAACATTTCTCTTTCAATTTATTTAGTTGGTATAAATATTAAATCACAAATAATTAAATACTTTAAACTAACTTTCTATTCATTTAAATTTCTGTGAAATCAATGTAAAATTTAATTATATTTAAAATGCGTTTGTTTAGATATATTTAAAACCTGTTCTAACTAACATATTTTAATGCAATCATAGATTTATTATTTAAGCTGTGGGGAAATAGTATCTGAAGGAAAAAATATCTCATTTAAAAGTTTCGCCAAAGAAAGGTAATCTGACGTTTTAAACACTTTTGGGTAATTCCAAGTCAAATCAATCAATAAAAAAATATTTTTGGATTTTGCGATTTAGATTTTGCTGATTTTTATAGAATTAATTAAACATATGAAAAAGAAGAAAAGTGCAAAATTTAAGAATTTTTGGGGTTTTAGTTTTTGAGGAATGGAAATTTGAAAAAGGCAAAATGAACAAATTTCGCAATGTTTTGATGACTTCAAATTGCTGTAGATTTATAGCTATTACAGGTAGAAACCGCAAACGTGTGTTCCTTGCGTGTATAGCGTTGTATCCCTAATACCCCTACCTATCCCGGGATTCGAACCTGTCACCTTTGGCATGCGAGGCCAGAAACCTAACCACACAGCCACTTCAGGTGGACCCATAAGTTTAGAGCTAAAATTGCGAAATAGACAAACAGATACATTTTCAATATATTTCAGACCACATATTCATACTTCAGACTCCAGTTTCAATGACCATCATATGTATAAAAATATATTTCTATAGGAACCCATTTGTATCCCATTCTGAAATTTGGCACACAAATAGACAATCGATGTCTTTAAAAAGAAAAATCAAAGTATGCCTTTTTGAAATTTTCAAAAAAATATTTTTTGATGTTTAACAAAAAAAACAAATTGACAATTCTAGTTGTATTTGACATCATATTAAAGCTTATTTAATCTAGAAGAGAATTACACAAATTTGAGGTCTCCAACTGAAATAGTTTTAAATCTACAGCATTTTTAAGACATCAAAACGATGCAAATTTTTTTCATTTTTGCCGTTTTCAAATATCCATATCTCAAAAACTATAATCCCCAAAAAATCTGAAATTTTACAGTATTTGTTAACTTTAGAAATACTACCACTGATGCAAAAATTATTGATTTATGAGTTGTCATCCACACTATTGGTTGATTTGACATGTGTAAAATAATTTTACAGGTTGTAGGAAGTTTATAAACTAATTTTCAGACCAAGAATTTTTTTTTTTTTTTTTTTTTTTTTTAGATAATATTCTTATAGTACTTATGCAGAATTGAATTATTTTCTTATTATTACTAGCTCCAGGCGTGTCTAAAAAGGTTCACTTTAGTCTCAACCATCTTAAAGTGTAATATTTGTTTAAAATAGTAGGTCAAAAGAGGTGCTTGTGTAATAATTTATGGAATTACTATACATATGAATTGAATATAACCTAATAATTTCTTTAAAAAGTTTAACGCTGAGTGCTATATGAAAATCTTGTAGAAAGCATAAAATTTTGAAGTTTAAAACAATGGATACATCCATTAAAGATAGTAACCTTATTATTGCTTATATAATCGAGCCAATTTAAAAGCTATACTTCCTAACTGTGGCTCTAACCCGCATATGAAACAAATGAAAAATGTTGCATTTAGTGCATTTTTAATTTTCTTTCTAATTTCATTGAAAAATTTCATATTCAAGGTAAAGTGCATCAAAATGCTTAAATTTGTCTACATTTCGAACACACGGAAAATGTAGGAATATTTTATCGAATTAAACAGGTAAAAGTTAAACCCTTTTCTTGGATACGTCTTGAAGTATTTCCATACTCGAGAATTTATCTGAATAATGCATGTTTAATAATGTATTAACTAAAATAGTTGAAGCGCGTGAACACTTTTCGATAAGTGCTAACAAGCACTCCATAACTCCGTATCATAAATATCTAAAAATGTAAAATATTTATTTTATTCATATTTCCTACACCAAAAATATGTTCGATTGTTTGCCATAAGGCCAGCCTGTCAAGCGTTCTGCCAAACGATGCAGAGATCCGTGCCTAACATCTAAACTCAACTCCAGTTTCCTGTGGTTTACTGGGCTGAAGAAACGTCTTTTATTCTCATGAGGCATTTTTCAAATGTTCTATTTTGTTGTTATTCTTCGAGACCATTCAAGCTGAAAGGTTTGCATAAACAGGGTAGTTATAATTAAAGTACGCCTGAAAAAAGCCGTATTGAGATAGTAATAATACGCGTATATCAATAAAATGTACTGCAATAAGTTGAGACCATAGGGAAATTTTACATGCAGGAGAAAAAAAGCCAGTAAATTGGAAAAGTTGCACTTTAAGGAAGTTAGCTTAACATGCGAAGAATGTTGTAATTGGTATCTTAGAACAAAAAGAAAAGAAAAAAATTTAATACCTCTCATCTTGTTGCAGTTCTTCAAACACAACGTGAAAAAAATTGTATTGTATTTTTTTTTTTCAGATAATATAAAAGTTTCGAACACTACTATAATATTTAATTTAAAATAAAAATGGGTAGAAACGTTTTAAAACTACTGAAATAAAATTGGGCAGTAAATGTCGCAAAAAGATCGCTTCTATGCACGTTTTATTAAGATACATCAAGCTCAGCATGTATAATTTAGCTACATTTAATAACTGAACAATAACACTATCATCAAACATTTTACCGATTTGACGAGGCTAATTTTATTAGGTAGTTATGGTGCTTGAAAAACAAGGGACATGCAGCACCGAGGCACTAATAAAAAATTTAAAAACCGAAAGTATCTATATATTTTTATTTTTTAAATGCCACTTTATATTAGATCTAAATATGTCAAAAATAATGTATAAAGATTGTTTGAAGTGATGCGGTTTACTAATGAATTATTTATTTCCAAGTTCTTCGAACCAGTAGCTACTTTAGTACGATACGATTAGGCTGGTTGGTTGTTTTCAGATTATCTGGCACCGTCAGCAACACGAGGGCTATAATGCGCCGAAACATCCATCATTAGACAAGCCAACATACATTTACAGACACCCATGCCTAACACGGGACTCGAACGCGCAACCTCGCGGTCTAGAAGCTAGCATGCTAACCACTATAGCGTTTGGTCGGCACGATACGATTAGGATTACCCTGTCTGAATGATGACAAATTAAAAACTCATTTTTTAAAAAATTATTTGCATGATTATTAAGTGTTTACTATTCATTCATAAAAATACACCAGGAAGTTGGAAATCCTATGAGGGGTTCTGATACTAAAAATCCTTTCCCTGGTGGCGCACCTGAGTCATTGAAATCGATATACGACGCATGTTTGTAGTAGTTATAATTAAGGCTTAATGAATTGCCAATTAATTTTCGGTCATCATTTTATATATTTCTGGTTGTGCGTTGTACCGTCCAGAATCAACGAGACTTTTCATTTGACATGCTGTACATGTTTGTAGCAATTGCAGTTTTATTTGGCCTACTTATGTGTAGAGCTTCTCACTGTAGTATAATGCAAATGTTAGCAGAAAGGTGTAGAAAATATAACAATTCCTTATTTTTCTAGAATAAAAATAAGCTTTTTTTATCCGACAAAAAAGCTGCATAATATTTGGGATGAAAAATCCATGTCACGTATCGCAAACGACACACTTCTCAGTGCCCCAGACGAATTTAATGTTTCCTAGAATTGTAACGAGTCCATTTTTCACGTCCACTGCGACACATTCATGCAATTCGGGCCTAATACTCCTGTACATCATCTTTTCCTCTTTAAACAGCCCATCTTCATACTCTTAAACGAAAAAAACCCAAGAAATGCCTTTATTAAACATTAGTTGGACATTGTTTGCGTATATTAGTTGACAGCGATGGACAAATCGTCAATTTTCAGTATCTTGTAATTGTATTATTTTTTATATTGTATATATAAATATTTATCAATAAGAAACTGTGTGGAATTTTTTCGTGTGTATGTTTGAATGTATTTGTTGATTGTATGCATGAATTTGTGTATATTTTCGAATGTATTTGTTGATTGTATGCATGAACTTGTGTATATGTTTGAATGTATTTGTTGATTGTATGCATGAATTTGTGTATATGTTTGAATGTATTTGTTGATTGTATGCATGAACTTGTGTATATGTTTGAATGTATTTGTTGATTGTATGCATGAACTTGTGTATATGTTTGAATGTATTTGTTGATTGTATGCATGAATTTGTGTATATGTTCGAATGTATTTATTGATTGTATGCATGGACTTGTGTATATGTTTGAATGTATTTGTTGATTGTATGCATGAATTTGTGTATATGTTTGAATGTATTTGTTGATTGTATGCATGAACTTGTGTATATGTTTGAATGTATTTGTTGATTGTATGCATGAATTTGTGTATATGTTTGAATGTATTTGTTGATTGTATGCATGAACTTGTGTATATGTTTGAATGTATTTGTTGATTGTATGCATGAACTTGTGTATATGTTTGAATGTATTTGTTGATTGTATGCATGAACTTGTGTATATGTTTGAATGTATTTGTTGATTGTATGCATGAATTTGTGTATATGTTTGAATGTATTTGTTGATTGTATGCATGAACTTGTGTATATGTTTGAATGTATTTGTTGATTGTATGCATGAACTTGTGTATATGTTTGAATGTATTTGTTGATTGTGAGCATAAATTTGTGTATATGTTTGAATGTATTTGTTGATTGTATGCATGAACTTGTGTATATGTTTGAATGTATTTGTTGATTGTATGCATGAATTTGTGTATATGTTTAAATGTATTTGTTGATTGTATGCATGAATTTGTGTATATGTTTGAATGTATTTGTTGATTGTATGCATGAATTTGTGTATATGTTTGAATGTATTTGTTGATTGTATGCATGAATTTGTGTACATGTTTGAACATTTCTCCACAGATTTAATACGTATATAATGAATCTTTGTTTAAACATTTAAAAACTAACCCTCTGATTATCTGAATCATCTCTCTACTCATGACTTTTTCTCCCACTTTCATGCAATTCGCGCTAAATACTCATGTATGTCATCTTTTCCTTCTTAAACAGCCCATCTTCATACTCATAAACGAAAAAACGAGAAATACTCTAATTAATCATTATTTGGACATTGTTTGCGTACATTAGTTGACAGCATTGGGCATCTAGTACATTTAAGTATCTTGTAACAGTAGTAGTATTTAAATTGTACATTTAAATATTTATCAATATGAAATTACGTGGAGTTTTTTCGTGTGTATGTTTTAATATATATGTTGATTGCAGATATGAATTTGTGTAATTGTTTGAACATTTCTCAACAGATTTAATACGTATATAATAATATTTGAATAAACATTTAAAACCGAAAGCTCTAATTTTCTGAATCATCCACTCATGACTTATTCTCCCACAAAGCTTGTTAAAACGTTAAAAAAAAAATTAAAAAAAAAAAAAAAAAAGAGTTAGGAATCATACTCATCATATTTTATACGATTTATTGTAAAAATGTCAAACAAAAAAGTGTTTCCGAGGCGCGCAACAAAAGCGTGCAACAAAATAATTCGATATAAAATGAAAGCTATATTCCGAAATAAAACCCATTCAAAAACGTGACTTACATCATTTTAGAAGAAGGAAATAATGTATAATAATTAATATGGTTATTTTAGGTGTCAGAGTCTCGTTTTTAAAATTCATTTTAATTTGGTTAACTTTGTAAACATAGTATTAATGTGATTTGATCTCAAGAACACTTTTATTACTGATCTCTTTCCCTTATAAAAACTAAATAAGATTAAAAATTCTGTAACTCTTAAAATAAAATATCAATGAAAATCACAAAATAATTTGATTATTTTTACTATAGTTTATATTGATTTCCTATCGCTAATAGAAAACGAGATTGAACCAGTAACTATTTAGAAACAACTTAAATTAAAAAGTAAACGATTTTGTAATTTTCAAGTCTCAGTTGTAAAATTTAAACTTGATTTTACTATGTTCATTCTTCTGGTTTTCGAAAATTGCTGTCATATTAGTTAAGATTAACATCTTCTGAAAATAAGCTGCTATTTACTTGTCAATTTATACAAAAACAAGCTTAAATTTCCGGGTGGATTGACCTTCCAATGGAAATTGATCCATTAAATAAAGACAAATGACTTTCCAGCTATTTTACAAGAATACAGAAAGAAAATGTGAGTTGTTAGAAATTCTAAGGTTTATTTTGTTAGTTATAATTTACTGATGCAAGGGCCTTAGTTAGCCATTATGATAGAGGGTTGAAATTTTAAAAAATATACAAATGTAAGAAATTTTCACAAACATTAAGTTTTGAAAAATACTGGAGAATTTTTTTTAATTAATATCGTATAGACCGTCATCAGTGACGTAATAATTATTGCCACCTTGGCTTACTTTTAAAAAATGCAAGTATTTGGCGCCAGAGAAGACAAATCGTCAGATTTTTTTTTAACGAAATGAATGCGTCTATCACTGAAGGTCTTCTACGACTCAATTTTTTTTTTTCATGGTGTCGGTGATATAACAAGTATTCAGTTTATTTTACTTGATGATGAGTTCTTTATAGTTAAGTACCTAATTTTAACACAGCGAGTGATTAACTGTGAATTTTCCACCTAATTAGAGCTTTTATGAATCACTCATTCATTTGGCTGTGATAGTAACTGTCCCTAAAAGACCGCTTCTGCTGATGTTTTACTAAGATATATCAAATTGAGATATCATATATAATCTGGTAATATTTAATGACTGGAAGGTTAATGTTAATGACATAAAACAAAAACCTTGTCAATTTGGGGATTTTTTTTATAAACATAAATTTGTCAATTAAAAAATAATGAATAATAAAATAATAAATGTCCCCAATTTGGCGTTGTAATGTACAGGAAAATTGTCCTTCCGATATCGCTATTAGTCGCCGAGTTGGTGAACTTCATATAGCGGTACTATGAAAGAACTATTCTAGTTGAATTGAGAGGCACTTTCAGATGTAATTTCCGATTGCATTTCATGTACTCCTATTAACATTATTGAGACCTTAAAACTGATATATGTCTGTAGAGCTTATAGTTGCGGCTTCAAGAACTGCAAATTGAACTCCGAGTGCTATTTCCGGTACTTTTCGTCATATTTTGATGTTAAATTTCTAGACCTTTCATATGAGATATTGCTCTCTATAGCATACGAAGTTTTATCTTGGAATGTTCACCTCAGACATACAAAAGAAAGGAACCTTTGCATAAGTTTCTCAGCACGTAAGAGTAATGTAGAAACTAAAACTAAAAAATGCTTTAAAAAAAAAAAATGCTTTTAAAAATATGGTTCCTTAAAAAACTTAACCAACCTATCACTTTCTCAGCAAACTCAATATGTTTTTACCTTTTAGTTCAAAACTGAGTGACACGTAATACTGTTTTGAAATTGCGACTTTGTTTGTAGGTCAGTAGCTCCCAAATACATTAAAGCCGATTTGTTTTAAAGAAATAAAGCAAAATGCTTATAGGCAGACTGCCATTCGATGCGATGGATAAGTAAATGTCTTAATGTATAATAGTTTAAAAGTATATGAAATGGACAGGAAATACGATGAAGAAAAACTGTCGAAAGCAATTCAATTCGGCTGAGTAGATATGCAGACTATAAACATGTGTAAAGTTTATATATTAATACTTTGAGAGGAAGGTTCAAAGTTTGAGGTTAAAGTACGCATTATCTTCAGTTTCCTAGAACAATTATACTTATCGTTGGTATTTTATATTTTTAAACGTTACACTGATCATTAGTTCTAAACAGGAACTAAGGTATCTCAAAACAAAACAGTGCGTTTTTTTTTATCGTTTTGTACAATGATACAATGTATTACAATTTCTCAACAAAACATAACATATTTGGATTGAAGTTATTGTATTTTGCATATGGATTAGAATTTGTTATTGCGATTTAGTTATTACATTTGTATGCATAGGTGCCAATTTTTCACTTTTATTTCAGGGGGCGAGGCTCGGTGGGTAAACTCGATAGAAAGATGAGAGGGGAGAGGGGGGGGAGAGAATGGCTAATAACTAGTGTGGAAGTTAAATTTACAAGTGAAGGAAAATTGTTAGATTCAATACAGGTATTAAAACAAGAAGAAAAAACAGAATAAAAGTTTGATTATAAAGGCATTCTCCTGAAACATCTACTTGGGTGTTTAAAGTCTACAAAATGCTCAATAAAGCATTTTTAAAAAGAATTGTTTTATATTCCTTTAGTAGGTGTCAGTAGACAAATGAAATGCATTTTAATTGGTTTTTGTCTCGTTTATTTTTCTGAAAACATACTGAAATGTTCTTATCATCAACTGTATATACATGTAAAACACATTAAATGTATACTTTGAAACGTCTTTTTTATTAAATATCCTACACTTTAATAACAAAAATTTAAAGCCTGTCCTTTAAAATGTATTTTAAAAATAGTACTGTGATTTATTTTTATGTGTACTGGCATTTTCTGACAATACCATCCAATATTTTTTACATCCTTTCTTGACCACTAAATGACACTACTGCTGATTTATTTAACATGCTTTGGGAACAGCAGCCATTTTAAGGTTGCGATTGGAAAACCAATATTTCTTAGAAATACCATTTTATACCTTAATTAGAATTGATAAAGCTAATTGTTATTAAAAATATTTTATTGCTTCATTATCATCTTTAATATTATGTAATTCTATTAAATTCTATTTAGTCTTATATAGATAAACTTAAGCCTTGTTAGATAAATTTATGTTTAAAAAATGTAATTAAAAAAAGTTATCATCCTTTACTTTATGATTGATGGAATATAGGGAAATGTCATTACCATCCATGTCATTACCATTCTCATACCTAAATTTTGATGTCCCTAATTCATTTATTTTTGAATATTTTATTTATAAACTTTTAAATACTCGTTCTATCAATATTTTGTGAAATAAACTTCATTTTGAGTATAAGTTTTTTGTTAAGTATGAAATTTTTTTTTTAAATATTAAGCTGAAAATTAAATGTTTGGTGTTCATCTTAAGTTATAACTATACTAAACTTCAACTTAACTAGACATCACTTAGACGGTAGATCGTGACAGTGCTCATAGGTATTTAATCCAATTTGGCGGAGTGAAGACATAATTCTCGCCAAACCTTATAGCCTTTTGTTCTCTACAGGGTTGTGGTTTGGCGAACATTATGCTTTCACGCCGCCAAAATGGATTAAATACCTATGAGCACTGTGACGATCTACCGTCTAAGTGATGATGTCTAGTTAAGTTGAAGTTTAGTATAATTAAGTAATACTAGTATTTACATGATTTTTGCATGATTTAGCATAGAAATTATACTTGCTGCTTTTACTTGTTTAAAAACATTTTCGTTAAAATAAATTCTTATGTTTCATAAACCTTCATAGTTTTATGAAGATACAGTTCTAAGTTTCCTAATCATTGTCTAAGTATACCTTAAATGAAATCATCAAAACTTGGAATTTTTTAAACCTAAAGTGAACATTTCGGAAAAAGGATCCATACATCATTAAATTGTTGCTCTTGGAGTATTATTTTGAAAATTGGATTTTTCACTTTCAATTACCCATATGTATTAAACCATAAAAGAATTATGGTAAAAAATATCACCAAACTGACAATTTTTTCTAAATGAATAATGAAAATATAAAATCGGTAAATGACACACATTGACATCAGTATTATAGTGTAATTGAAAGTTGTGCGATGTTCCACACCTCTTGTTTTTTTTTAAGTTTGATTTATTTTTTATTTTAGATATCATTTTTGTCATGCTCTTAGGGACATGTAAAATTTTATTAAAATATATTCTTTAAAACAGAAATCCCGAAACAGACACTTTCAGTTAAGAACCCCGTACATCCGAAAAGTAATCACATTAATTCATCCATGTCCGATTATTCGCTTAATTTTAGTCAACCCATGAGCCTTGCCGGACAAACCAGATTAAAACGCATCAATCACACAGAGTGTATGTCCATTTCAGCGATGTCTATGAAAAGAGACTAATGCGTTAGCTATCTTTACAAGTCAGCGGTAATTGTTCCAGATAAGCCGATTAGCATTGACACGGAGTATTTTCAGGTTGAGGCATCCATATGTAACTGTATGTGATATCCTCCGTCGCCTGTTTGATGGGATTGTAGAGTCATAGCGGATGCGGTTTTCTTGAAAAGATTATTTCGCTTTCTGATGCATAATTTGGATGCTCCGTCGATCTTTGAGACTCCAGAAATAGAAAATGAATTTGTTTGATGTGAGTTGCCTAGTTTAATGACATAAAAAACGTTTAGCAGGAAAACCAAGAAAGAAAAAAAAATTAGGGGTGTGGAACATTGCACAACTTTATAATATTGGTCATTTGCAGTAAAATTTGACATGGTTTAACCATTTTTTTTATTTCCCCTCAATTCAATAAAAATGACTCGTCTGGCGATATTTTTTGCAATAATTTTTACATGAGGGAAAAAAAAAAAAAAAAAAAAAAAAAAAAACCTGCTAAAATCACAAAATTGGGAAATTTATACGATAGATATTACATTGTATTTACTTGCGCTTGAAACGCAAAACAAAATAGGTCGTTGATGTATGATGTTCAAGGGTTAAAGGCATTCGTTTTTCAACTTTTTAAGCTTTTATCGTATTTTTATGGTAATTTCGGAGGTGGGAATGTTTAGAACACCGTCTGAGGCATTACCTCAGCGATTTTGATCAAAATCGTACGAATCGTTTTTTAGCAATCATTGAAAAACACATGATTTTTTCAATGGCAGCCACCTTATACGCGATTTTGACGACAACCTTAATGGTAAGTCCTTGTGCCATCAACAACCTGCGCACCAAATTTGAACATCGTAGGTCAATTTGTTCGAGAGTTATGCTGACCACGTATGCACAGACTCACATACACACAGACATACATTTTTTTCTAGATCACTTTTTTGAAATCAGGATGTTCCAAAACACGTGGAGAAATGCAAAAAAGCAAGTTGGTTTATTAGTTTTCCATAAAAGCGACCTTTTACTAACAGTGAGAGCCCCCAAAATGTGATAGAATGCATTGTCATCGACAACGAATCTATCTGCCAAGTTTCAGCCCCATTGGATTACGACAAGTGGGTTAATTAAGTCTCCGCAGATTTACCCAGTAGCCAAAAACAAACAAAATTGAAGTTAATATAAAGGATTTAATAACATTCTATCATATTATCTCTTTAAAAAAAGTCTCTTTTGGAATCTGAACCTACAGCATGTGCGTCGATAATTTCTGAACAATATTTTGACATTAAAGAAATCATATCTGAAGCACATTGCAGGGTTTGAATTTATGTAAATCATATAAATGATAAGATGGGAAAACTTTAAAGCAAAAACGAAAATGAAAGTTTTTATCCTCCGGTTAATATATATTAATATATAATTTTATTAGTTGTTTGGTTTGTTTGAAGCTTCGCAAAATAGCTTAACCGATTTGTATGAAACTTTTAGCATTTATTCAGAACATCCCATCGGTAGAACTTACTCTAAATATAAACAGTGTGTCTGAATCAAATGTCTCTAATTTCGAAAATCGATTAAAAAGTCTATTTATTAGTGATACGTTGGTGGTATTAGTCAAAATTGGCTGCTGAATTCCTAGATTTTGACGGTAACTTTTATTTTGCAAACCGCGGTACTCCACCCTGCGGTTCCGGACCAGAAGGACCAATTGCCTGGCCTCCAAGAACTCCAGACATCACACCACTAGATTATTTTTTTTGGGGAGGGGGCCAAGCCAAAGACAAAATCTACTTGAGGCTCTAGGAACATCCGTGATGTGTAAGACCTTCGGAGCTGAATAACCACTGCTATTGCTACTGTTACTACGGAAATGCTACAGCGAACATAGCTTGAACTGGATTACTGGCTCAAAAAAAATCAGTGGAAGTGCACTGATTTTTTTTTCAATAAAACTTTGAGAGTCCTGTAACCTAATTTTGAATTTTACTGATGCTTTTTGATTTTATGCTAAGTATAGCTCCCTCTCTAAATTAGGGACATTTGATTTGAACACCCTGTATATTATTTTATCTGGTGTTGCTTGGGAATATTTGCGATTTATTTCTAATTTTAGTGACATATATATCTGGTTATATCCATAGTTTAAAAAATAATAATACGTCCTTCCTATTTCATGAGTAAAAATGAAACTGAACTGATTTTTATAATGTAAATGATATTTTAAATTTTAATCACTTGAGGTGCCTGTGTACCTTATTACGTTTCCCGTTTTTTACTTCTGTCCAAGTGTCCAATTGGTTTGATAAGCGAAAATAAATCGTGGTGACTGTATTCACACTGACAAGTGGGAATAAAATTAAGTAAATTGAATGTTATAAAATTTATATTTGTCATTATTTTATATTTGATACTATTTTATATAACTATTATTTTATATAACTATTATTTTATATAAATTTTAATTAAAAAGTATCTTTTCTATTTTAACTGTAAAATATTGGTTTGATAAGCGAAAATAAATCGTGGTGACTGTATTCACACTGACCAGTGGGAATAAAATTAAGTAAATTGAATATTATAAAATTTATATTTGTCATTATTTTATATTTGATACTATTTTATATAACTATTATTTTATATAACTATTATTTTATATAAATTTTAATTAAAAAGTATCTTTTCTATTTTAACTGTAAAATATTGGTTTGATAAGAGAAAATAAATCGTGGTGACTGTATTCACACTGACCAGTGGGAATAAAATTAAGTAAATTGAATATTAGAAAATTTATATTTGTCATTATTTTATATTTGATACTATTTTATATAACTATTATTTTATATAACTATTATTTTATATAAATTTTAATTAAAAAGTATCTTTTCTATTTTAACTGTAAAATATTGGTTTGATAAGAGAAAATAAATCGTGGTGACTGTATTCACACTGACCAGTGGGAATAAAATTAAGTAAATTGAATATTAGAAAATTTATATTTGTCATTATTTTATATTTGATACTATTTTATATAACTATTATTTTATATAACTATTATTTTATATAAATTTTAATTAAAAAGTATCTTTTCTATTTTAACTGTAAAATATTGGTTTGATAAGAGAAAATAAATCGTGGTGACTGTATTCACACTGACCAGTGGGAATAAAATTAAGTAAATTGAATATTAGAAAATTTATATTTGTCATTATTTTATATTTGATACTATTTTATATAACTATTATTTTATATAACTATTATTTTATAAAACTATTATTTTATATAAATTTTAATTAAAAAATATCTTTTCTATTTTAACTGTAAAATATTGGTTTGATAAGCGAAAATAAATTGTGGTGACTGTATTCACACTGACCAGTGGGAATAAAATTAAGTAAATTGAATATTATAAAATTTATATTTGTCATTATTTTATATTTGATACTATTTTATATAACTATTATTTTATATAAATTTTAATTAAAAAGTATCTTTTCTATTTTTAACTGTAAAATATAAATTATGTTTTACAATTAGCTATCCTTAATTAATCGACATTATTTTCAAAGAGGCATTTACAGAAAAAAAGAACTTGAATGAAACGCGATGTTGGCAATGATTGGTTACATTAAATTTCGTTGATTGTTTTGTAAAATTTTTAATAGTTGAATTATCTCTAAAACTTGAGACGTCGAATAATAGAATAAACATTGAGTGATTGTTAAAATATGTATATAGAAAAACTACATATAGAAAAGCATGGGTATTATGTTTTAATAGCTTATAATACACATGCAATAAATTTTTATTAAGATATATTTCATCGGGGATTAAAAAATTCAAAATCCAACATATTTAAATGAATTTATATATAATTAAATCGAGCTATCAGTAAGAACTATCAGAAGTGCTATTTGTGTTTTCTTGACTGCCACATTCAATCATAAAATAAATGAAATTCGTAAGTGTTTTTGTAATATTTTGACGTAATTCTTTGTCGATAATAGGTCAAGGTTCGTTGCATGAATTGTGGAATATACAAAAATCACCAGTAGTCAACAAAATATTTGAACACACGATTGTGTTTGTTTTTAGTTCCGTCACAATTACTTTCTCGCTAATTAACTCCATGACATAATTTTCGCTTACGTATTGCCAGCCAAGCTAAATCTTTGGGAACATGTTATTAAAACCTTGGTTTTATTTTTAAAAAATATGACTGTGAGCTGTTCACAAAACGGAATACAAAGACACAAAAGCTTATAATTTATAAAAAAGAAAACGTTGTCATTAATTTACTGACATTTCCTATAACTGAGCTTTTGGGTCTTTATAGTCGAAAATGGAAACTCTTCGAAAATAAATTCGGAGAAAACATTTGGTAATGACAAAAACTTATTCGTTTATTAAATGCACAGATGTAAATAATTTTGTTAAACTTACAATTTTTTAACTAAGAGTTGTAACAAACGAATTTTAAGATGGAAACAGAAAAATTATACATTTTTTAACATTTTTAAAAATTAGAAGAAAATTAGAAAAGAATTAAGATATATATATATATATATATATATATTATTTCTTACTCATCAGATGTAGAAAAACTGTAACCGTACAATATTCGAACAAGTTTAGATAGAGAGGTAAATAATTTGAAATATACCGATTTCCAAAATTAGTTCTATTATCAAAATGTGATAACATTTTATTAAAAAAAATCTTGAGTTTATCGTTTTTCTCTTAAAAAAGTGCCCTATGATCCCTATACTGCGCCTAGTGCAGTCCAAACTGATATTTAAACAGAATACAGTGGTTTTGCAAGACAAACAGACAGGACTTTAGTACCTCATACTGACGAATCCGTCCATATGAAAATGTACCACATCGGTCAACCATATGCGGCCGTCATAAAATTTACTCTCATCCATCAATTTTGCAAACCATTGGATTTAAAATTCCATGCCTGTTTATCCTACTAACCACTTGTCTCTTCTTGATGTCTCGCACAAGGTTGCCACTAAAAATACAAAACAAAATTCCCTGACTTTTCCAGGTTTTCCAAACAATTTTTTTAAATTTCCAGGTTTCATTTCCAAGTCGAAGTAAACAAATTTTTTTCCATATAATTGCATTTTAAATTGTAATTTTAAAGAAGGATTATACAGAAATTTTTTTACCGAATTTTAATGTGCATTAATCAAAATTTTGGCAAAAAAAAAGAAAAAAAAAGCGGACAATTCCTGTTTGCGGAACTGTAAAATATTTGTGATTTGTGTCACCAAACTGATGTACTTGCACACGAAGATAGATTAGATGATAGAGATTGCAATTTGTGCAGCTCCCTTTATTTTTTCCAGAGTGAAAACAGTCAAAATATATATAAAAAAAAAATCGAAAAATATATATGCAGCGTTATTTTGTACTACAAAAATAGCTGAATACGAATTTGTGTACTAATGTGTGTACAGAACAGTGGCACAGGCAGAGATTTTTTCTAAGGGGTGTTTTAGGCAAGTTTAGTCTGATAAAACCCTTCAAAGACTATTAAAATTAATAAAATTATAAAAAAAGTGAAAATTCTCAGAAGAAAAAAAAGTGGAAATTGGCATAAAAGCAAAAGGTTTCCATCCGTTTTAAAATCAATTTGCTTTCAGCGAGTGATTTTTACACGTTGTTATAAGAAAATATCATATGAAATATAAAATTTTCAGAACGCAGATGTGCATTTTAAAAAAAATTACTGAACTTCTTAGAAGAAAACTGGAATCTAAAAGAAATTCCCTGACTTTAGCAGAAAATATCAAATTTTTTAGTTTTCCCTGACATTTCCCTGGCCTTTTTTAGGCATTTTCGTTTTCCCTGACAATTCCAGGTTTTCTCTGTTTTCCAGGTGAGTGGCAACCCTGTCGCATTGTTTTGTAGTTATGTAATTTCAATGTTAAAAGATTCCTTTCTGAACGACCATTAACCAGTATTATTCAAGAGCATTTCTGCTTTTCAAATGCCAGTACTGTTATTGCATTTTGAGAAGAAAAAAAAAGAAGAAAAAAAAACTAAAAATATAAAATTTTACCATCGTATCATATTTTGCCACATATTTTATATTTTGCCAATAGCACAAATTAAACTACAAATTTAAAAAGTATTTAAAAAAAAGTAAGATCAACGATAAATCACACACACACAAAAAAAAACTATTCTCCATTAAACTTCCTAAACACTTTTAGCAGGTGACTTCGTCCGTGCTCAAAAGTCATATAAAAGAATGACCGGATCTTCCTTCATCCTACCCTGAAGAAACTAAAAAACTCAAGAACTTAATTATTTCCTCTTTTCCACAGGCATACCTCTAAAAGTTACGTGTTTATGACTCATAAATACATCTTAAATTTACGACACTTTTCCATCGTCCACAAAAGTTATAAAACAACCATCATTTCCAGAACAATAACTAAGATTTCTTGCAGAAAATGCACATAGATCTGAAATATGGAGCTGACTGATTGAGTGAGCGTTACGGCTTAAGACGTTGCCAAACCATCCAAACGAATGAATGGCAGACAAGGCAAAACGACCGTTGACAAAGAATAAATAAAAAAAGTATACATTTGAATTAATTTTTCTTTTTTGGTCAGGGATTACATTCAGATTCGCATTTTTTTGTTATTATTTAAGAAGTGAAAAACAGAGGTCAAAAAACTATTCGATTTTTTTTTTCAGAAGGATCCTTGTGCGGATTTTTATTTTTTCCAGTAAACTTTTGAATGAACTTTGTGTAAGTGACACAAACTAACTAAACGATATAACATTTTAATGTTTAATAAGGTTTGAAATTTACTTGTTTTTCTATGTAAGTTGCAGTTGAAAAGAAGGGCAGATTGAAAACACTGTTTAAAAATTAATATATGCCATTTAAATTTATTTCATTAAAATTTCCAAATTTTCTATTTAAATTAATTTTACTATAAAATTTAAATATGCTATTTAAATTAATTTTGCTATAAAATTCAAATATGCTATTTAAATGAAATTTACTATTTAAATTAATTTTACTGAAAAAATTCAAATATGCTATTTAATTGGAATTACTATTACTGAATTCATACATTAAAAATGAACTCCGGTGATTTTTTTCTTTTTCTTTTCATGAATATTTTATTAAATTTCACTAGAATATCAGTAATATAAATATTTACCTTGATTGTTTCATTGGAACGCATTGACACAAGTTATTTAATTTCGGTGTTCAAATTTATTATAAATAATCAAATTGAAATGATTCACATACCAAATACAATAACAATCTGTTTGGTTTACAAATTGTTGCTTTCAATATGCCTGCATTGGGTAATAAAAAGAAAACATCAGTTATTTTAATTTTCTTAACCTTGTTTCAAAAGGGGAAAATCTAAATTATCTATTTGAAATCCACTTTATTTTGACTTTAGTTTCGGAACGAATTTTTCTGTCGAGGAAATTCCTTGTTCCTACAATTATATTTCTTATAATTTTGAAGTATTTAGTGAAAATTAGTTAAATTAGTAGCTAACTGAGTCTACAAAAAAAAAAAAAAAAAAAATAATAATAATAATAATAATAATAATAATAATAAATAAATAAATAAAGAGAGAGATTATCACTTTTAGTTCATAACAAATAAAAAATAACTAAAACTGTCACTGATGAATTAAATTAATTAAAAGTTCAACGTTCTAACTGACGAATGAAAATTCAAGTTTCTAAAAAGAAATCCTGTTATTGAAAGTATCTGGATATTTTCAAACACCCCAACACCAACAACATCAAACACCCAATCTATTCATCTTTCACTTTTGTGTATTAGACTAGATCCTTTAATATGCTTTCAAAATTATAGATTTTCCTGCAACTAATCTTGAACATTCAAGTTTTCAACAATTTGCTATTTTTTGCCGAAATGTTTATATTTTGAATTCATAGAATAAATTAATCACTTAAATATTTATTTTAAAAACAAATACACATTTTTCAAACTTCAAGCAAACAACATAGTTATGATACAATAAAAAGTATTCCATTATTTCAATAACGTAAGGAACCAATGAAAATTCCTCCCAATCAGAAGAACAATCAATCGTTATAAATTTGATAATACTGTATCTTAGAAAAAATTAAATGAATTAATATACATTTACTAAAGAGCAATTAATAAAATTCACTTACTTGTGTACAATCAAATCTTTTGAAGTAATCAGTTGACCATCAAAACATCCAGATGACCATCAATGCATCCTTAAAATTCCAACTTGTAATTCAGAATTAAAACTGCAGATAATTTGACACTTGACTTTTTCACAAGCGTTGAAATTTTTCTTCTACAAACCATTTCTTATCATAAAGAATATACTTTAAGAATAGTTTTTCTTTTTGTCCCATTTTGCAACCTTCATTAAGTCTTTCAAACGTTCTAATGTAGTAGGGACAAGTTCTTTTTTGATTTTACATCAATCTTTGGAACGATGGTAGAATAAATATAAAACGGCACTAACAAACCGAGCAAGGCGGTGAAATCCCCATAGTTAAAGTTTGGGTGGGGTTTTTAATTTGCAACCGGCTGTTTTATTTGTTAAATAACAAAGTGTTTATGTCCATCGAATGCGAGAACTGATTTGAACCGAGGATTTTTTTCGAACATCATATCCTTGATCTGTTTTCGTAGTAGCACCCTCAGGTGTAAGTCAATTGGAATGTTTGGGTTTTTTTCCGTTTTTCTTTTTCGTAAACCAATCCATTCGATTGTGGAACAAAGCAAGGAAACATTCTTTTGATGACGATGTCCTTATAATCCTTTTATGAGCAAAGAGGAAATCATTTATTTTTCATGAAATTAATTGATCGTCTTTGTTATGATTTGATTTGATAATCTAAACACAACGTTTATAAATTACAATGTTTCGAAGGATAATCGTTTCGAAACGTTGTGACACTTTCTACATATCAATCTAAAAAGAAACTTCCATTTAGTTGAGAATTCGATACAAAGTTATAATTCCAATAAGTTCTTCGAAAGTTGTTGATTTAATTATTTAGTTGAAAAACACGTTGGTAAATTTCTTCAAATTTTCCTAGTTCCATACCATTTCTACTTTTATCTATAAACAGTTTCGACATGAAAATATATTTTAAATACGCAAATGAAAACTTCCATTATCAACGAAACGTAACCACTAATTCCTAAGACACAAGAGGATCAGTATTTACAATTTGGAAACCATAATTTGGAGACCATAATTTGGAGTTCTTTTCCGACGGCTAGCGAAAGAATGCTGGTTAAAGTGAACAGAATATTTTCATCTGACGATCAGGAGCAGTTCCGTGAATTAAAAACAACAAAGCACGCGTTCCTATTATAACTTCACGAGATAGAACAATAAAATATCACAAAAAGAAGTCGACCACTTTTTTTCCCTTTCCTTCAGGTAAAGTAGAACTAAAAAGTAGGATGAATAAGCAAAATTCGAACGACCTATGAACTGTCAGGATCAGAATCTCATTCAGGAAAAGCGTGCAAACGATTTTTAACTGAAGGAGAAAACCGCACAACACATCACACCTCGAAGAGAAGCGACTGGTGATGATCTTTTTTGTTGCCAGAAAAGCCGGTTGACAGCAACAACCGACAAAAACTTTCACTGCTTCCAAATCCGGCGGGGTTTTTTTTTTTTTTTTTTTTTTTTTTTTTTTGTCTTTTTTATTACTCTCTAATTTCTTTTAGCATCACTGAGCGCCATCTATTAGATTGTTCTAAAAATACATTTCGGTGTCACTACTATTCATGTCTGTCAAAATAAAGTCAAAGATTAACTTTCCTCTCAAAAATATAATATTTATTCCAAAACTTGTGTGTGACAAGAATATATTATTTATTTTTAATAATAAAATCTTTAAAAGTAAATGGTACATCTTTATTCCTTTTTCAAATCAATTGTACATTGTCAAAAACAGCTTTTTATTTCAAAGGATTTGATTTCAAATGGGAAAAGTCAAAAATATGTTTTCCATTTTTAACAGTTGGTCAAAACAACGTGCGAAATGCAGAGAATAAAAATGGGAATAAGTGAAAGAAGCTATTCTTGAGTTTCAATATCATAAAAAGCAAAAATCTCTTGTGCATGTGAGAGAGTACACCTGATAAAAATTAAAAGAACTTATTTTTAAGTTTATTATTTTCAGGGAATACAAATGGTCCTTTAGGGCAGCAGTTCCCAAGATTTTTAGTTGTGCGGACCTCCTATTTTGTAAAAAAAGACTTTGAGGCCCACTTAGCTGTGTATGTGCATGAGTGCTTCAGTAATTAGTAAAACATACTTTATAATTAGGATTAAACAATTTTTTTTCCATAAAGAAAGGAACTTTATTGTATTCACTTTGCTGTCACAACTATAAGAAATATAAAAAAAGTGGTCAAAGTTAAAAAAAAAAGTCAATTTTATTTTTGACACTGTTTATCCCTCATGAGAGACTTAATATTCGGATTAAAACTGAATAGTTATAGCCATGCCACACATTATTTACTCGTTACATCGTTGAAGACTACAATCGAATAATTCGATTGTTACTAACAATCAATTGATTCGATTGTTACTAACAATCAATTGATTCGATTGTTCCCATTTCTACCCTGAAATCTTTATAATATTTGTCTTGGCTTAGATTCTGGACCAACATCCCTGGCTCAGTACCATGCTACTTGCGGCCCACTTGTGGGCCACGATCCATGGGTTGGGAACAGCTGCTTTAGGGAATACAAGGTGGGTAATTTTCGAAATAACCTTGATTTTTTACTTGGCTACCTTTACAAAATTTTAATTGATAGTTATGTTAACAATTTCTTATTCGTTGAACTTTTAAAAAGCTATATCATACTTACATTACCATATCATTATACCAATTTTCTCCACATTATTTATAATTTTTAAACTCCAGGGTGTTTTAAACTCCAGCGTGTCCAGGGTTCCTCTAAAAAAGTGCATCCCCTTGCACCTTCCTGGCTTTGCACAATGGAGCAGTATCATGAAAAAGCTGGCCAAAAAGCACAAACATTATTATTATTATTATTATTATTTTTTTTTTTTAACTACTTGGGTGTGTTAATAAGTATCTGGAGCATTTTGTCTCACACCTCCCGGTGATTAATTTTCTTTTGCCACGAAGCTGTGTGGGCATAAAGTTGACCTTCACTGGCTAGGGATTGGTAAGGTGAGAAATACCTCTAATGCTATTGCTTGTTCAAGTATGTTTTAAAAATGAATTTTTTTTATAAGGGACACATTTTTAATTGAGAAATTTTTACAAGCGAAATGCAAAACAATTTTCCCATAATTTTAGAGTAGCTCAATATATATATATATTTCTTACATAAAGAATTTATTAAACGACTTTTTACTTTTTCATGTGATTGTTTGTGTTTTGTTGCATGTATTAGGGAAAAGGTTATCGAAGGTCACGTTTGGTCATCTAACTTTTTATATGATTAGAAAGAATCAATAATTGTGTTTCAGGAACTGTTGTCATAAATTTCTAAAAATTGCTTCTTTGGCAAAAAATTTACAATATGTGAAAACAAATAACTTGTTTAAACATATTTTCTATGTTTATTGGTATTGCAAGTTAAAAATGAAAAGCTAATAAAGGTTTAAACAATTTTTTAAAAATTGTAAACTTAATTTGAATCTCTTTGTAAGCTAGTAAGCTAACTCTCGAAGAATTTATAAACTAATGTTAATGAGCTAAGAAATCTGAAAGATGTATAAAAAATAATCAAAATAAGAAAAAGAAACGAAACTTTTGAAGCCAATAATTAAGGAAAAATGTCCCTTTATAAATTGAAATTAACGTCGGAAAGTTATGATAACTTAATGATGAAGACATATTTAAGTTCAGATATGATATCATCAGTGTTGATGAAAAAATTTATAGTTCGCTGGAAGAAATTAGATTAAAACAACACCATTCTTATTTATTTAGAGAAACTATATTTTCTTCCTAAAAATCAATATAAACATAGTTCAGTTTTATCCTGGAGACGGTATCCCTGCTCAACAAGTTGTAGAATATGGAAATTACTTTAAAAGTCTATTGTCTCAATCAGATCAGAGTTCTTCAGAAGCTATATTATTGAATAGTATTTATCTGAAGTGCAAAGGTTAATAATTAAAAATCTAACACATATAGCTCATATTATTACAAAATATATACTGCTCGGCGTATACATAAAATGTTTTTTACTAATACAGAAAATATGTTTATTAGAGGAGTATTTACAACATCTTCTCTTCGTTTCTGCAATTAAAAAACCATTAAAATTTTATTCTGAATAGTGGAAATTAAAGAAAATTATCAGAGAATCTCTTAAAAATTTAAACTAAATATAAAATTCTAAAATAGTTACACTTTCCTGTATACAGAAAAGTAGCAGAAGAGTTCCGCAGTAGGGTGGTTCGAATATATATATATATATATATACTAGCTAAATACCCATCGCTTCGAAATTTTAACATGTGCAATATTTTAACTAGCTGTGAGGCCTAGCGTTGAGGAAATCTGTCATTCGTGTATAGGACCCAGTCTTTGGCGCTTCGCTCGCAGAAAGGTTCATCGCTACGCAAAATCGAGCTCACTTCGTTCTCTGAAAAGTTCATGGACACATAAACACAGGCTTATTTCACTCTTTAAAAGGTTCATTGTTATGCAAGCATAGGCTCGTTTCTCTCGCTGAAAAGTTCATTGCTGCGTAACCATAAGCTCGCTTTACTCACTAAAATCTAATTGGTACGTAAAGCCTTAATATTAGAAGCATCTCCCTTGTCAAGAAAAAAAATTCCCCTTTAATACCCCTTTAAGATTATTTTAACACGTGTTAGTGGAAAGTAAAATTAGAAGGCCAAAACGGCCTATTTTGAAACTTTCAGAACTCTAGGCCAATTAGAAGTCTCTTTTTGTGAAAATATTAATAAAAAAATAAATTAAAATTATATCATTCTTTTTGTCAAAAGTCCAATTAGATGGCCAAAACTTCTTGTGAAATCTCAGAAATGTAGCCCAATTACAAATCGTTTTGTAAAATATTTGTTAATTAATTAAAAAAAAATAAAAAATTAAAATTTTTAATTCTGTTTTTCAAAAATCCAATTAGAAGGCCACAACTATTTATGCCCAAAATTTCAAAGCTGTAGCCCTATTTGAAATCTTTTTGTAATATATATATATTAATTAATTAAAAAAATTAATTAATAACGAACTGAACAAAAATTTCAAATTCTGTTTTTCTGAAGTGCAATTAGAAATAAAAAACTACTTACGTTGAAAATTTTAGAGCTGTAGCCCTATAAGATATCGTTTTGTAAAATATTAATTAATTAATTAATTAATTAATTAATTAATTAATTAATTAATTAATTAATTAATTAAGTAATTAATTAATTAATTAATTAATTAAAAAAATTAATTAAAAAGAAACTAAATGAAAATTTAAAATTCTGTTTTTCAAAAGTCCAATTAGAAGGCCAAAACTACTTATGCTGAAAATTTAAGAGCTGTAGCCCTATTAGTAGTCGTTTTGTAAAATGTTTATTAATTAATTAAAAAAATTAATTAAAAAAGAACAAAATAAAAATTTAAAGTTCTGTTTTTTAAAAGTCCAATTAAAAGGCCAAGACTACTTATGTTGAAAATTTCAGAGCTGTAATCATATTAGAAATCGTTTTGTAACATATTTATTAATTAAAAAAATTAATTAAAAAAGAACTAATTAAAATTTTAACATTCTGTTTATGATGCTTGAAATAAGAACGCCAAAATTACTTATGCTGAAAATTTCAGAACTCTACTCCAATTTTAAGTAGGTTTCTATAGATCCACAGGAGCCACAGACAGACAGACACACAGCTTGTTTTATTATTATAGATATATATATTGAAACGCGTGAGGTGCAAAAAATTGTTACATATCTTGATAAGAAAAACTGTAAAAATAATTTAAAAAAAAAATAATAAGAATAATATTTTTCGATCTCGCATTCACCTCAAACTTTGGAGAAAATACAAAAAATAACTATTTTTCCTAACTTTTTTTTAAATTTCTAAATGTTATATATTTGAACGGGCAGTTGTTTACTATGTATAGTGAAAGAGTGGTATAACACAGGAAAACATTATTCTATGAATTTTCAAAACATATATTAATAATTAAAAATATTCAAAAATAAATTTTTTTAGTAAAAAAAATATGTTTCTAGGAAATGGATAATAACGTTATTTCTTACATATTTTTGTTAAAATTGTTTTATTTACTTCTAGAATTCACTTCAAAGTTTTGAATCAATACAAAAAATACCTTTTTTTCCATCAATTTGTAGAATATACCAATCACTAAATTATCGAGGTACATTAGTTTGTATTGTCTGGAATAAAGTAGATTGAACTTGGAAAAAAAATCAAATTGGTAATTATTCAATAATATTCAATATTCTCGCATAACCTTTGAAACATTGATAAAAACTGAGTTTTGACGAGTTTCAATCTGGGTGGCCTTTCTCGTTGGTGCCTTCTCTTCCTTTGAAGCTCATAAACTTACTTGCTTATTCATTGGATCGTAGCGGACATGGCTGTGATTGGAACTGTCATTAATACTGGATGGAAATAATCTGACATATCGAATTGCACGTAGGGAGACCATTACAGTGAGATATATGCCTCCTATACTGCAATGAACTACAATTCAGACGCCTATTTAAACACGTAGATAGTACTACAACAAGACCAACATCGTTCAGAGGAAACATAGATAAAAAATTAAAGAAGTGTGAAAAATTTCCCCTGATTAATTTTTTACGTGTTAAATGTTCAATTGCTCAAGTTGAGATGAAAGTACTGAGCACAGATTAGTTATATCTTCTTGAAATGTTTGCTACTATTAGATCAGGCCAATGACTTGGCAGCTCGCAAATGGCTATCACTCCAGATGGCTAACAACAGAAAGCAGAGTACTTAGACTATATGCAAGTGAATGTAAACCATCGGATGAACTCAAGCACGCTGTATTCTTTATTTTAAATTGTTACATGCCACACTGATTTCGAATTTAGAAAAGAAAAAGAAAAAAAAAAAATTCTGAAGGACCTAAGCTCACATATGAGGCAATTCGATTGTCTCGATACCTCCCTGAATATTTACTAGAAGTTTTAAACTCGGTTATTGAACGAAATACTTCCTTCCCTTACCCAAAAAATTTGATTTCGGCAATGAATTTGTATGAAATAAGAGATGTAAGAGAACTGGGTTGTCGGGTTATGAAATCTAGAGAACTTTCCTAGAGAAAGACAATCAGGCATTTCAAGTCAACCAAACTTAACTTTATTGCCACTGATTATGTGGACACAATTCATTGGAATGCTTTTAATAGGACTGGGAAGTAACAAGCGAACATTTGTTAGTAAAGACTTGCGCATCCGAGGTAGCACAACTGTATTGGAGGAAACAGTAGAAGACTGGAAGATTGGCTAATTCTGGCAGAGCATAGTTCCAAAATACCCGATTTTTTAAAAATCAAACAAGTCAAAACAGTCACTTAATTTTGTTTCTCATAGTTACAATATTCCAACTTTAAAATCATTCATCGACATCTCAAAACATCTTTTTTATTTTATCCAAAATTGGGCGAGATTGGTTAATATTGTTGCGTTGTATGGGTTCGAAAGATTTGACGCCAAAGCAGATCAAAACTTGCAGAAATTTATTCCAAAATAACTCTTCACAGTTCTCTTACAGCTCCAGAACTTCTCGTTCTAGTAGACACAATACAGCTCTTTTCACCTCAATAGAGCACAAAACAGCAGTTAAAAACTTGACAACTGCTGAATCGCCGCAAAAGACAATGCAATACAGTTCGGTCAACTAATTCAGTGACTCAAAATCCAAGAACTAACTCAAGTCAGGAATACAGCTCTCACAATGAACGTTGAGAGACAACTAACTGACTGACTCACTCACGGCCGCGAATCTTCACGCGAGGCTGCGAATCTTCACGAACCTTCCAGAGACGGACATTTGGAAAACTTTCCAGACAGTAGTCGAAAAATCCTATACATGTACATACATGGGATACATGTACCGAAAATGTCGCCAAATGGTCGCCAAGTTTGGCGACAAAAATTAGTCGCCAAAACCATCGCCAACTTGGCTCTATCTCGCCAATTTGGCGAGATTCCCATTACCATAATGTTAAATGACCTGCCCCTTGAAACTCGCTTCCCAGAGTTACCTCTGTAAAACCCGTTATCAAGCCATAACACCCCTATTGCCGGGAAACCAACTAACGACGAACTATTGCACTGCCTTAAGCGAAATGTACATAAACGTTCCTATTTACAAAATTAGCACTACTAAATATTTACAAATATACAAAAATTCGTAACAATATTATTTCCAACGACCGATTCACAACGTTCCACATCGGGACTGGCCTATGTCTGACGAAATTGGCCAGCGTTTCTGTGGTACTAGGGTACCCTAATCCACAGGTTTTATTATCTTATTTTCACATTCATTGTGTGAAAAGTTGGAAATATTGTAACTTTTACGCTTTAGAAATAGTCTGCTTGAATCAATAAATCAAATTAAAAAAAAAAAAAATTGTATTAATATAAATATTTTAATATTTTAAAACGATAAATTTCAACTTATTTTAAAGATGTTTATTATCCACATGATGATTGGATCCACATTTTTAAATGTTCACTCCACATTCCATAATAGACTTTTGTGAATTAGTGTGGGATGTTAAAAAACTCTTTGAAAGTAAAATCAACAGTTACAAAACAAGTTTTAGAATCAAAAAGAACATATTATTAACAAGACAAAGATTCATTTCAAAGATATTAAAGATTCTTTTCCTTCGTTTTTCCACCAAATTGAAAACTTTCTATACCAAATATTATACGTCATAGATAAGCACATGCTCATTAGTTTTAAAACCGTTTTAAACTATTTCAAATGAAACTATTACAATACTTGACTTATTATTTCAATACACTAAAATGTAAGTTGGCCATATTCCTAACCCTCTCTCCTGAATAATTAAATCATGATGAATTGAAAGTAATGAATAAGAAAACTTTACTAACTCTCTTCAGAATGTTTAGAAAAGAATAGCATCTACTTCATTGAAATTTATATAATTTAAAAATTTTACTCATTTTCTCTATTATGTCTTGAAAGACCTCCCCAATGTTCTAGCAGAGTATAGCCTTTGTATAGCTTTTTCTTCAGAAAATCACAATGACAGCTAACCAAGCATGTTAAGACTTTTGCGAGAAAAGTCATCATTTGACTTATTCGGAATTTGCTAAAATAACCAATGTAATATAATTAGTTTTTAAAAATATTTTTTAATCATTATTAGGAATTGTTCATTTCAACCAATTAAATTAAATTTTAGTTCATTTAATAACTTTTGCATTTGCGAAACTTTTGCATTGATGGTCGTCATTTCTTGTACTTAAGGTTTAATTTTGGTATGGGAAGTCAGTTCGACGAGACCTTTCATTTAACATATCGCATGTGTATGTAATGTTGTTTGGGGATGTTGACTTCACTTCAGGTGGTCAGAACCTTTGTATAAACTTCTCGCTACATTAGTGTAGGGAAAAAGCTAAGAATAAAAACTAATTTTTAGATGAGAAGCCTGCACTCAGCAGTTCATAAAGGAATTAAAGAGGTTCGCAATTCCTTTTTTATAAAAAAACTTAAAAAAAAAAAAAAAAAAAAAAAAACTACGAGTGCAGAACATCGCAAACTTTCAATTACACTATAATACTGGTCGCTGCATTTAAATTTTTTAACGAGGATTGGTGTAGTTTACCGTTTTCATATTTTCATTCCTAAAAAAAAAATAGACAGTTTGCAACATTTTTGGCATCTCTTGCCTTCCCCCACCGTCCTTAATAATAATAATAAAAAAAAAAAAAAAAAAAAAAAAATGGTGAATTTGTCTATGTACTTTTCGTTAATTCTTACATTATTCTTTTTTTACAAGTGAAAAAGAGGAAAAGAGACAATCGTTGATGGGCGATGGTCAAGGGGAAAAAGACATTCTTTTTTAAAACTTTTTATGCCTTTTCCGCATTTCCTATGGAATTTCGATTGTGGGGATGTTTAGAACACCTTAAAAGGCATTTTTACAGTAATTTTGATTGAAATCGTCAGAGCCATTTTTTGGAAATTGCTGAAAAACAATTTTGACAAAAACCTTAATGACATGAAAAATTGAGGCGATTGTCCTCACTCCTTCTACTCATTTTTCTTCTTCTTTTTTTTTTTTTTTTTTTTCCCATGTAACATCATATATTTATAAATGTGGCAGCGCATCTATTACTGTTTTCCATAGCGACACTATTTTTTAAAGTATATTGATTTTTGACTATTTTTTTTAAGTATGTTGACTTTTGAATGCTTGATGAAAGTGAAATAGCAAATTTTTTTTTAATTAACACACATTTTAATAAATACAAATTTTTTATTAATAAATAAAGAACAAATTAAGCAAAGAGTTACGTTCTTTTTTAGAGAGAGATACTCAACTTACTAATTACTTGTTAACAATATGCTCAATGTTATACTTATGTGTACTCTTGCCAGATGTCCCGGTTTGACCGGGACAGTCCTGATTTTCAGACAAAAATCCCGGTGTCCCGGCAGGTTTTCTTCACGTCCCGGTAAAAATTAAATTTGATTTTATAGATGATCAAAAAAGTCTAAAAATAATTAACTGTGGAGGATTATTTAGGATAATTACTTTGTCATTTATTTATGTACGGTATGAAAAGTGAAAATTATAGAAGAGTGATGGTCTGTTAATAAATAATAGTATTGTCATCGTATTGTCTTGTCTCGCCAATCGTGACCAGTTGAGAGAGTATTTTTTTATTTTATTTTTTAAATTTTTTTTTTTTTTTTTTTTTTTTTTTTATGAACAACGCATGAACTGATGATAGGGATTTGATGAAGGAATCTACGGTTAAAGGCTTGATGACATGTAAAATTAATATCGGATTAGCTTGAGAAGATTTTTATAACAAGATTAAAACCAAAAAAGACAATCTATAAAAAGTCCTAGCCAGTGAAAAGTACATGTAAATATTATTCAAATTTTTATTCATCACACAAAGTGTTTCTTCTTACTTAAATCTTAATATATATAAATTACGTGCCACGTTGTTTGAGCCCAATGGACTCCAAAAATACTTAACCGATTTTAATCAAATTTGCACTCCGTGTGCAGTTTGATCTAACTTAAAAGATATGATAGCTTACATCTCAATTTTTATAGCCGCAATATTATTTTATTGCAAATCTTAATATATATAAATTACGTGTCACGTTGTTTGAGCCCAATGGACTCCAAAAATACTTAACCGATTTTAATCAAATTTGCACACCGTGTGCAGTTTGATCTAACTTAAAAGATAGGATAGCTTACATCTCAATTTTTATAGCCGCAATATTATTTTATTGCAAATTATTTGTTTCTTATTTGACAGTCACAATTATCTGTTAGCTCCATATGATTCTAACAGATGGCGCTGTGTTGAAAGTACCAGTGTTTCACACAAGCTACAATTTAATGGCATGTGATTTATTACCGCAGTACTGAAAAATTTATTTTTGTGAAAGGGTTTAGTTCTTTATTTCAATATTAATACACGCTGCACCGAGGTAGTGAACAATTTAATGGCATGTGATTTATTACCGCAACTGATTTATTTATTTTTGTGAAAGGGTTTAGTTCTTTATTTCAATTCTGTCTGTCTGTCTGTGGCTCTGTGGATCAATAGAAACCTACTTAAAATTGGAATTGAGCTCTGAAATTTTCAACATAAGACAAATAGAGGAACAGCTCTGAAATTTTAAACATACGTAGTTTTAGCCATCTATTTAGACTTTTGAAAAACAGAATGTTAAAATTTTAATTAGTTATTTTTTAATTAATTTCCTTAATTAACAAATTTTTTTTTACAAAATGACTTCTAATAGGACTACAGTTCTGAAATTTTCAACATAAGTACTTTGGGCCTTCTAATTGGTCTTTTGAAAAACAGAATTTTAAATTTTTATTTAGTTCTTTTTTAATTAATTTTTTTAATTAATTAATAAATATTTTACAAAACGATTTATAATAGGGCTACAGCTCTAAGATTTTCAACACAAATAGTTTTGGCCTTCTAATTGGACTTTTGACAAAAAGAACGTTCAAATTTTTATTTAGTTCTCTTTTGATTAATTTTTTAATTAATAAATATTTTACAAAACAATTTCTAATAGGGCTACAGTTCTGACATTTTGAACGTAAGTAGTTTTGGACTTCTAATTGGACTTTTGAAAAACAGAATTTTTAAATTTTATTTGTTTTTTAATTAATTTAATTAATTAATCAACAAATATTTTACAACACGATTTCTAATTGGGCTACATTTCTGTCGTTTTCAAATGTTCAACACAAATAGTTTTGGCCTTCTGATTGGACTTTTGACAAAAAGAACGTTATAATTTTAATTGTTTTTTTAATGAATTTTTAATTAATATTTTCACAAAAAGTGACTTTTAATACGCCTAGAACTCTGAAAGTATCAACATAAATAGTTTTGACCTTCTAATTTTGCTTTTTACAAACATCACGTGTTAAAGTATTCTTAAAGGAGTGTTGTGTTATAATTATTAACGGGGCTTTTTTATTGTTTCTCGACTAGGGAGAAGCTTCTAATATTAAGGCTTTCCTTACAATTAGTTTTTAGTGTGTGAAGCGACCTTACGCTTACGCAGCAAAAAACCTTTCATCGAGCAATAGCATAGCCGGCCACGTGTTATTTAGACTGAAGTATAAATTAAATTCATATTATAGTAAAGTAATACAGTGGAATTCTTCTTGCTTTTTTAATTATTAGTGCTTCATTGTTCAAAAATCTTCATTTAAAATATATACATATAAGTATTATCACATAGTTAATACCTGGAATACCACCACATAATCTTTGATTAAAGATTTGTTCACCTATTATTCTCCTGCGTAATTTGAATCCACCTCGATTATGCTACGGTACGCGTTTGGTCATCAAAAAGATCACCGGAAATATACTTGAAGCTACTATTTTAACTGGAAAGTTTAAAGAAGTGGTCCTGTTGCCACGTATTCCGATGATACCATCAGATTCTACGATACCCTTCAAAGGGTTACAGTTTTCAATTCGTTTAGCTTTTTCCACGTCTATAAATAAGTCTCAAGGCCAAACAATGTCCATTTGTGGTTTAGATTTGGAAAATCCATGTTTTTCTCATGGGCAACTATATGTTGCATGTTCACTTGTAGGAAAACCGTCGAATCTATTTGTGTTAGCTAAAGACAGGTTAACCAAAAATATTGTGCACCGATTAGTGCTAAATTAAATTGAAATTAAAAGTATTTATAATTCCAAATAATAAACATTATTGTTAAAGATTTAAAACTATCTGCCCTACCTACCTCATTTATAAGCTTAAGTGTCACGTGTTATTTACTAACAACTTTGATACCATCAGAATTCATTTGTTACAAACTTGAATACAAAAAATAAAAAAAATTACATTTATTTCTTTTGTATTGATTTTTGCTCAATATCAACGGTAGTAGAAAATCAATCATGGAGGTCGCCATGTTCTTTTACAAATGGCATCTGTGTGAAAAAGAATGGTGGTCCCCATGACTGGTGTTCTCCTACCTTTTCCCTTGAATACTTTACTACTATGTAATATAACAAAAACCTTAGCCACAGCAACGCGTGGCCGGGTCTGTTAGTAACTTATAAATATTAACAAGTAAGAAATAAAATGCTTAAATTTATATGCTTGTGTCATTTATTATTACCCCTGGTTTAGGTTCTTAATTAGTAACCATTTATCAATAGCATTGAGAATAAACTACCCTCTAAAACACTCGATACCCGCCAAGGGTGTGTACCCTTAAATACCCACGACGCTGGGAGGGGGGGGGGGGGCATTCCGGTGTCCCGGTTGAACATTTCAGAAATCTGAAAAGCCTACTTATGTGAATTTTAGTTTAAATCCAGCCCCCCCCCCCTCCCCTTTTCTTCTAGAAAATTTCTGGAACCGCCACTGAACAGAGGAGAAATATTACGAAAATGACCACCTTCCGAAATCATATCATGTGTACGCCAATAACGTGCAATGGTGATCTTATTTTATTTAGACCAAATTAGTTTGCACAAAATGCCAGGTGGTTAGCCTAAATATGTTTGTTGGTTAAACTGCATACATGAGCAGATGTGCAAGATTAAAGACTGAATTATGACGCGGAAGCAATTGAAGCATACACTTCCGTGACAAATGAATCAATCGAAAAGTAACATCGGCATTTTCGATATTACTCAGAACAAGAAACACTTTCCATGGAAATATAAAAATATTATCACATCCTATAATAAATAGTCTTGTATGATATCTATTATTTAAGCTCTTTCTTGAAACGATCTATTTACGTTAAAGCTTACCAGAAAACCCAGTGAAGTATATATTAAAAACTTTTTTATCAAAATACACCATGACACACCCGTTTAAAAGCTTAAGCTTCAATTTGATCTTTTACAGATGCCTAACAAATTTGAGTTTTTATGAACTTAAAAAAAAAAAAAAATCGACTTATTGTAATTTTGTGATAGGATGAAAGCACCAGTAACAGACAGATAGTTGACACTTAAAAATATATATTGAAAAAAGTAGGCAAGTGTTTTCTTTTTCTCAATTTTTGAAGTTTATGGTTTCTTTATTTAGTTTCATATCAATATTAGTGGTTATAGTTATCATCTTGGATAAAAATCTTCCAACTGTAGACACGATAAAAAAATATTATTCTGTCAGACACTTTTTACAGTTTTCTTTGCATTTTCGTCAAGTAGCATTAAATCAACAATATTTCTGGAACAAAAACATTTTATTACTTCAAAAACCCTGAATCGTAACGTCCATAAATTCTATAATTTCTATGTTTAAACATCTATAAATTCTGGAATTCATCCATAAATTCTGTAGATTCATTTGCATTAACTTTCTTTCCTTTGTTTTTAGAATTGTGTGGGTATTTAGCATTGAAATTGATTTAATATAGTTATAGTCTTTTATAAGGGGTTGTTAACTTCTTACTAAAATATTGTTTGAGGTGTATTTAGTTGATTCTACATCCAGAAGTGTACAATAAGAGTACACTTCTGAGAGAATGAGTTTCAAATAGAAAGCTTGATAGTATTGTAACATCAAAACTATTTATAAGAGGCAAAACTATTTATAAAAGGCTTGCAATCCTTAGACATAATATTATAATATTTCGTTTTGAGTTTTAAAAATTTAAGTGGCAACTTTGGGTAAAATTTTGAAAAAATAAATTAGTTCTTCGACTGGATTTTAATGACGAGATTTGTGTTCTTTTTTTTTCTAACATACGCTACAGTATACATTAGTAGACCAGAAATTTCTCTTTTACTTTATTTCAGGAAATTGCAAGGATGGAAACTTTCAAGAAAATGATGAATTTCAAACATGAGCACATGAGCGCTGGCAGGATTATTTTCAAGGGGGTGCAGATCGCGAAAAAGGAAGTGCAATATGATTAAATTTTCTTCACACCTTGATTTTTTATTTGGATTTTCTAACTAAATATTAAAAAATAGTTACGTAACAAACTTTTGCTTTATTGAATACTTTAAAACCTCTTTCATGCCTGTATTATCCATGATTTATACCACTTTTCTCCACTTAACATTTAATTTTCACTAGAAAGTTAAGAAAATCTCAAACGAATATTGAAATGCCCTAAACATTTTGCAACTCGGAAATTTTGGACGTAGTGAATCAAATTTACTCCTTCGTAAGTTATATCCAGTGATTAAGCCCAACTCTAGAATCAGAGGCAAAAAAAGGCCCTTAGCATGTGAAAAGACTCCGATTCAATTCCCAGAGTCAAAGTCACGTAATTTCGGTTTTCAAAAATAAATAAACACATCGAGAATTTGGAATTGTACTTTTGTGCTACTAAGAGAAATACAGAATCTGATTTCTATTGGTAACTCTTTTTTAACTGCCATTTTCTTTCTACAGAGGCTGTATAAATAATTACAAATCTGAAATTTTTAGTAAACTTTTCATATTTCCTTACCCATGTAAAAGAATTTTCAATTCACACCAGTTACTTATATCTAATAGTTAAATAATCAATTCCTTAACCCTTTTGATATTATTAAAATTTTAACATTCTTTTTGTAAGTCCAATTAGAAGGCCAAAACTACTTGTGTTGAAAATTTCAGAGCTGTAGCCCAATTACAAATCGTTTTGTAAAATATTTGTTCATTACTTAAAAAAAAAAAAATTAAAAAAAAAAAAATTAAAAAAAAAAAAAAAAATCTGTTTTTTAAAAATCCAATTAGTAGGCCACAACTATTTATGTTGGAAATTTCAAAGCTATAGCTCTATTTAAAATAATTTTGTAATATATATATTAATTAATTACAAAAATTAATTAATAACGAACTAAACAAAAATTTAAAATTCTGTTTTTCTTAAGTCCAATTATATGGCCAAAACAACTTACGTTGAAAATTTCAGAGCTTTAGCCCTATTAGTAGTCGTTTTGTAAAATGTTTATTAATTAATTAAAAAAAATAATTAAAAAAGAACAAAATAAAAATTTAAAATTCTGTTTTTTAAAAAGTCCAATTAAAAGGGCAAAACTACTTATGTTGAAAATGTCAGAGCTGTAGCCCTATTAGATATCGTTTTGTAACATATTTATTAATTAATTAAAAAAATTAATTAAAAAGAACTAATTAAAATTTTAAAATTCTGTTTGTGATGTATACAATTAAAAGGCCAAAACTACTTATGCTGAAAATTTCAGAGCTCTACTCCAATTTTAAGTAGGTTTCTATAGCTCCACAGAGCCACAGACTTGATTCAGCTTGCTAGCTTTTCTTGGCAATAACAACATACTTTGCGTATTATTTCTTATAAAAAGGATGATGTTTGTGTGAATGTATGGTAAAACAGAAAATTTACATGAAAGATTTTATTTAGGTGAATATAATTTTTGTTGATATAGTGAACTTGAATTGACTTGCTGTTTTTGTTTTCATTATTATTATTCATATGTTTCATAGTTTCTTTTTTGTGAGTGGCATCATGTTGATGCTGTTATTATCATTTTTGCACTGTAGCATGTAGTTGGTATATTTTCTTTTGAATTATACAGCAAACTAGCTAAATACCCGTGCTTCGCTACGAAATTTTAACATGTGCAATATTTTAGCTAGCTGTGAGGCCTCGCATTGCGGAAATCTGTCATTCGTGTATAGAACCCAGTTTTTGGCGCTTCGCTCGCAGGAAGGTTCATCGCTACGCAAAGTCGAGCTCTCTTCGTTCGCTGAAAATTTTATTGACACGTAAACACAGGCTTACTTCACTCGTTGAAAGGTTCATTGCTATGCAAGCGTAAGCTCGCATCACTCACTAAAATCTAATTGCTACTTAAAGCCTTAATATTGGAATCCTCTCCCTTGACAAGAAAAAAAAATTCCCCTCTAATATAGTAATACAACACCCCTTTAAGATTATTTTAACACGTGTTTGTGGAAAGCAAAATTAGAGGCTAAAACTACTTATGTTGAAATTATCAGAGATCTAAGCCAGCCTTATATAGGAAAGCGAATCTTCGCGAAACTTCCAGAGAGAGAAATTTGGAGAACTTTCCAGATTGTAGTCGAAAAGTCCTATACATGTACATGGGGACCGAAAATGTCGCCAAATGGTCTCCAAATTTGGCGACAAAAATTAGTTGCCAAAACCGTCGCCTTCTTGGCTCTATCTCGCCAATTTGGTGAGATTGCCATTATCCATAATGTTAAATGGCCTGCTCCTTGTAAACCTCGCTTCGCAGCATTATCTCTGTAAAACTCGTTTTCAAGCATTAATAAACACATTGCAGGAAAGCGAAGACAAACTACTGCACTGCCTTATGCGAAATGTACATAAATTTTCCTTTTTACATAATTAATACTACAAAATATTTACAAATATACAAAAATTCGTAATAATAATATCAGCCGATTGAAATCAGCCGAATAGAAATAAAAGCTATATTTGACTGGAATTTAATTTTAAAACATTCTATTGATAATAGGCAATGCAATGAGGCAATAAAGAAAGTCAATACTGATTTCCTCAATTAATAGCCATGTAATAATAATTAACAGACATTTTTTAATTATTATTTGTGATTTAAAATGAATATTTTTTTAAAAAACAAATTATTAGAGAATGGCGATATGTGCTCGGGTCGTGTTGTTTCGGAACACTGGCTGGACTTTTCAATAGTAAGCGCAAGCCATTTTGAATGAAATAATGGATACATTAAAATTACCTATAAACAATTCCACAACGAGATTTTTTTCTTCTTTTTTTTTGGTCCACTTTTGCGTAGCAGGCGAACCACAGTAAACATTTCTGAGGGCCAATCTGCCCTTGGGCCAAGTAATGGAAAAGCTGCCCTAGAGAAATGCTTTCGTTTTTATGGTGCTGGCGTAGTATGGACCTCAATTCCTTCCACTTTACACTAAAAATATGTTCCTACTTTGTTTTAACATTAGGTGAAAATAATGTTACAAATGTTTTTTATGGAACAGATTTTTTAAAAAATAAGTGAAACTCTTATTTGTGAATTGTGTATATTAGATGAAATTCTTATTGGAACATTTTGGATTGCTAAAAGTATAATTCTAACAAAATCGAAAAAGAATGAAAAACAACAGCTAATTCTAAAAAAATAACAGATTTTAGGAGAAAATTTTACAAAACCAAAATTATTTTTTGAATGCTAACACAACCCTTCGCCCCATCCAACTTGGGAGTGCTGTCGATAAGAAGTCAGAACCCGCAATTCCTTACCTAATACCTGCTTCTCATAAACAGTACCCCCTAGAATGACCTTTAAATGGGCCCTCTCAGCTCTCTCATCCTCCTCTCTCCCATCATCCTGTCTCTCATCATCTTCTTTCTCTTCATCTCTCTCTCGTCATCCTCTTTCTCATCATCATCGCTCTATGATTCTCTCTCCATCATACTCTCTTGCATAATTTCCTCTATGATAACACTCCTTACTATACTCTTTAATACCATACTTTCAATCATCATCCTATTTTTTTTCCCTCGTCATTTTCTTTTTCTTTCATTATCTTCAGTCTCACTTCCCTCATATTCAACCTCTCTCTCTGCCACCCTCATCCTCTGTTTTCCTCAATTTTCTCACCCTCTCTATGTTCACTCATGTCATTTCTCTCACTTTCATATATTTAGTAATTACGTTAAACTGCGTACTTATCTGATTGTGCCAAAAAAGTCAGATCGAGCACTCATGCGCATAAGTGGTGTACGAACTATTTGGTGTGTGAATATTTGCACTTGACAGGTATTTTTAAATTTGAATACAGTTTTGTTAGTTGATGTAAATCAAGTTGTTTGTCCCACGTATTAAAAAAATAAATCAGAAATTTACCCATGCGTTATCAAATGAAGTAGTGTTTTGCAAACAGGATGCTATAACAATTGTATGATAAAAATATATAGTAAAATCTAAATTAGTCAGGTAGGCGTTGTCTGGTTTTTAATTCTTTCTACTGAATAATGCTATTCGAATGTGATTAATAGGACTCTTTAGAAACATGTGAAATCTTGTATTTAGCTGAATATTTCCACTTTAATCATCTGAAACCATTTTTGACGCAACCTATGTGTTGTTTAACCTCTTATAAGTACAAATATACATAGTTAGTAATAATGTTTAAATGAAAAAAACTTCAATTTTATTTAAAAATTAATTAACTAATTAACATTTAACACGTTATAATTAGAATATTTTTGAACAGTGATTACTCGACCTTTATGGGGCCAAGAAAAGAAATTATGGTTGGAAATTTTTCGTAATATCATTCTTAATCTTATGACCCTCCATCTATAGTTTCTAGAATATTGTTATGAATTTTTCCACTGAGGCAATGATGGCACAGTTTTTAAGATAAAAACTACTATTTATTCACTTCAGAAAACTCACAAAATTTATTCAAAGGCAATAGTGTAATCACTTTCAAGCTTCAACAAAAACAACTTCGAATACAGCGATTATACAAGCTCACTCCAATAGGTAAACAAAGCGATCAGCTTTCATTGAAGTCCGAAGTCGATCTGAAAACTTTTCCGTTCTCCAGTTTTATTTACACATGCGCGAGAGAACATTTCCGAAATATCCAGCCAGTTCGTCGAAAAAGAAACATCTCGAAATTTCTCGATTGCTTTAGGTGTTGCCACCTTTTTCTAACTTGTATTATCCCTGTTAATAAATGAAATAAGATAAAATAAATTACAATAGAATTTTAAAATAATACGTCACTGTTTACACTATATACAGACAATTTGTGCAACAATATATAGTTTTTTTTATTAGAATTTTTTTTAACATTGAAAGTAGAAACTAACGATGTTTTTCTAAAAACTTTTGCATTTAAAAATCTAGCAAAATTCATTTTCTTTCCGAATCAATTTGACTGAGGTTCAAAACATTTAATAGTTAATGCAGATTTGAATTCTCAAGTCATGTTTCAAAACTCTATTATCAAACTTCAGTTATCACTGTTTAAATGAAGTTTTAAGTGCCAAAAAACACGATTTTTTAGGTAATTTGTTTAAAATATTCAAATTTATTTTTAGAACAAAATAGTATTTCAAACTAATAAAACAACTCTCTAGCCTTCAGATGATGTCATTATCTTGCAAAAACTCCATCTAGAGTCGGAAAATCACTGATCCGGCTACCTTGCTACCAGGGCCTGATCATCGCCTAGGTCCACAAGGCCCGGGCCTTGGGCCCATGATTTTAGGGGGCCCCGAAATTGGCTGTAAACCATTTTTGTTTCACTTCACAAAAGCTATGTGAATATCTTTTATAACATGTACAAAATAATTTTTACATAAAATTCATTTCGTACTGATCTTAAACCGTCTTTAGTATTCCAGAGTGTATTTATAAAAAAAATAAAAAAAATAACCGTTTAAAAGCGTTAAACTCAAGCTTTTTTGAAAGATAGAGAAAAAAAATTGAAAGGAAGTCTTGACGAATTTATAGTGAGATTAAAAAATGTCGGCTCTGAAGTTGTGAATAATTATACTTAAAAAGTTTTTCCTTTCTTGATTTATAAATTTGATTGTTTGAAATTTGTTTCTTTATTTGCGATAAAAAAAAAAAAAAAAAAAAAAAAAAAAAAAAAAAAAAAACTTTTAGAAAACAATATTAACAATAATTCATCAACTTTTTCTGTATTTCGTGTTAATTCATTTGACTTTGCGTCGAGTCCATTTTCAATAAATCACTCGTTTCAAAAAGGGCCCCCGAATGTGTCCGGGCCTTGGGCCCCAACTTGTCATGATCAGGCCCTGCTTGCTACACATTACGTGGAGGGAAGGCTCTATTGGATTCCAATGGTTATCATGGAAACGCATGGCAACGTCGCAGCCAAAACGCGTTTCATGAACACCACATGGCTGCCGTTGGAGGAAGATCACCTTGGTTGGAAACGTTATTTTTTCTTCGGGAATTGAGTATTGAGGCAAGAAGTTTGCTGTTTATCGGATTTTTTTACACTTACCATAAAAATTGATCTTCATTATAGAAAATTGTAAAATATATAATTTTAGTTTTGAACTAATAAATTTAGATGCAGCCCGGTTGCACTGGCTGTAGTGCACGAGCCGCCGCAGGGGTCAATAACACAGGACTGGTCAATACTTAGGCACGAGTACTTTTTTACTTTCTTTCCTAGTAATGACGTCAAACATTTGCTAAGTGTTAAGTACATAACATAAGCAAATTTTTCAGTCGAAAAGTTAGAGAGCTGTTGCTTATGACGTCATATATATAAATTTGTAAGTAATTGAGAAAAAGTATTATCAAGCAAAAAATCAACTTTCTTTTCCCTCTGGGTTCAAACTTCAAACAAAGTCAGCATGCGTTTATTGTTGTGAATGTGTTTTTGCTCTTAATATTTTATAAGGAAGGAGAGAAAATGGCATCTAATGTATCCCCCGTCGATTCTAAATCTGAGAATTCAGTCTTTCAATTTAAAATCAGCTTAAAGTATCCCAAGCCTCCTATTTGGCGACGCGTTCTAGTTCCAGGCGACTATACCTTCAAAGACTTGCATTTTGTTATTCAAAATGTCATGAGTTGGAGCAATACCCACATGCATAAATTCGATTTGAGAGATCGTCTGACTGGTGAAGAAATCGAAGTGGGTGGAAGTGGCGATTTTGGCTTCGTCAAATGGTTGCCCGAAAGCACAAAACTTCATACTTATTTTAAAAGTGCCAATGATAAGGCAACTTATGACTATGATTTTGGTAGCACGTGGTATCACATTATTCTCCTGGAAAAGATTCTACCTGCAGATCGAACGAAAAAGTATCCACAGTGCATTGCTGGAAAAAGAGCTTCTCCACCAGAACATGATATACCTGAAGAAGTAGATGGATTTGAACCTGAATTTTTTGATGCAAAACTGATCACTTTTTCGAAATGTCGAGATTTTTTGCAGGTACAGTATTAATTTATACCATGGTCTATTCCTAGTTGACGTTAAAATATCGCCAAGCTGATTTGGCGCTGTTTTGTAGGCAATACAGTTTTAAATTTGGCAACCCCATTTTTTTTTATTGACGCTTTTTGGCTTCAACCTTTCTATACCACAAATCGTTTGTGGTAGCAGGTTCGTTTCTCAATTTTTAATATATTAGAATTCCGAATTGGTGACATTCTGGCTTTGTCGCCAACTTTTCAAAAGTGCGCCAACCCATAAACGTGAACTAGGAATTTACCTATACCATCTTTAGTTTGACTTTATAATGAATAACAAATAAAATCACGGGGTATACTCATCTATTAACTGAGTTTTGTTTTGTTTTTTTGGAACTACCAACTGTCTATTTCTGCCACTTATAAAGTACTTAACACAGCCAAATACGTCTCTTAATTTTGAGCAGCTAGAAGAATACGAGATCGAAATCTTCTAGTGTAAACCCCTCTCTCTTACCCCACCACACCAACGAGAGGACATTGAGGCCACGACAGTTTTAATGTGCACCAGCCCTCATTAGGCACACACCGATATTTGGGGGACGAAGGCCCGAACCCACAACCCTCCAGTTACGAGCTCGGTACTCTACCGCAAGGCTATCGGTGCCTATTAACTGAGTACCAGTTGGCGTAATTATCGCCGACACATTGTTAAAAGGTTGTAACAGCAACCTTTATGTATATTTTACCTATAAAATACCGTCAGTTTGTTAAAGGAATTGTAAGTGATTCGAAGATTGTTAGTTTCTCGGATGAGTTGGGTATGTGACTTAGCGGTTTTTATCTGATACCCAACTAGCGGAATAGTTCCTAACTCTGTAACTATAATGGGTTGATTCCTAGTTACTGGTACTGGCTTGGCAGAATTGTCAAAATAAAATGCTAACTTTTAGTGCAGGATTTCAGCAAGCTTGTATGGAAAATATTTCCCGTTTTTAAATCCTTTATATTAACTTTGCTTTTGTATGTTTGATTGTCGATGGGAGCGGAATCTGTGGAGGCCTAATTAACCCCTTTGCAGTCATCCAATCAGGCTGAAACTTGGCAGATAGGTTCGATGGCAATACATTCTATCAAATTTAGGGCTGTTACTGTCATTAAAGGTCACTTTTATGGAATACAAATAAACCAACTTGCCGTCATTCAATTGCACAATTGCATTAAAAGGGGATTAAACCGACTATTGTTGAAACTCCTATTGCCAAATTTTTTTTTTAATAAGTAAATAATGAAATTACTTCAATTCGAATAAATAAATGATATTTGGATAACGTTCAGGGTCATTTTTAATAAATAAATTTTGAAACATTGTTTGCTGCATATTTTGCTGATAGAAATGTTTTTAATATCGGCTCTATATAGTTGAATACAAAAATAGACAATGCATATCAAGGATTTTTTTATAAACTCTGTTTTAATGGGTTATATTATTATCACACAGAAAAAACAAGTAAAACTTAAGCTTTCAAAAACTGCAAGAATTAATAATCATCACACACTTTTTCAATAGAGCCTGTGATTAGGAATTAATTCCATAGTTACTATGCAAATTTTAGTAACTCTATTTTATGGCAAGAAATAACTATTAAATTAGTATACCTTATCATGCTGTTTATACTTAATTAACTCGTTCTGTTTCGTATGGTACTCTTGACAAGACAGCAAAGAATTACAGGTTTCTGGTACATTTTATTTGAAGCGTCATCTCAGCTTGAAAGGTACGTGGTAGCAAGAATGTTCACATGGCTACTCTCTACTAATGGTTACATTCAAGTAGAAAGAAAAAATATAAAACAATTTGCGCATAGCGCCATCTAGTGGACTGTATGAAGAAAGTTACTGAACATACTGCCCCCCTTGAAACCTCGGAGGGGGGTTTCAACAATGCAAGAAAAAATATTATAACTAAAAACTATTAAAGATAACAATATGCAAGTATATGGAAAAGATACACAGATGGAAAGACGACTCTTTACATTGCTGAAAGAAAAAATTAGTATAATTATAATTGAATTAAACATAGAAAATAAGAATGTTCAATCTTGAATAGGTAAAGGGCAAAGTTTCACAATTGGTCTGATAAGTTCGCCATTTTGAGTTTTTACCCTAACGACACGAACCTTGTTGTCCTTTCCAGGGAATGTTTTGGAAATTTTACCCAACTTCCATTGAAGTGGAGGGAGGTTCTCGTTTTTTATCAAAACCAGATTTCCAACATCCAGATTCTTTTGGGACACACACCATTTGGATCTTGATTGTAACTTTGTTAAATATTCTGACGAACACCGATTCCAAAAGTGCTGAATCATGCGTTGCATCATTCGCCATCGGTCACAGTGACTGATGTCATCCAGAATTGTTAGTTGTGGAATAGCTGTTAACGGTTTCCCTATCAGAAAGTGACCTGGTGTTAGCACACTGAAATCGTCTGGACTAGTTGAAAGACCACAAAGCGGTCTATAGTTAAGACACGCCTCAATTTGAGAAGTGATGGTAGAAAGCTCTTCAAATGTGACACTAGTGTTGCCGATCACTCGTCTTGAATGGAACTTGAAGGATTTCACAACGGCCTCCCAAATGCCTCCGAAGTGAGGAGCTGATGGTGGATTTAAGTGCCAAGTGATGTTGTCTGTAGCAAGGAACTGATGGATAGTGTCATCCCTCATCATCTGTCGAAATTCCTTGCTTAGGGCTCGGCTTGCTCCACAGAAGTTCGTTCCACAATCGCAAAAGATCTCAGAAGGCTTACCCCTGTGTGCCACAAATCTCTTCAAACAAGCGATGAATGCAGTGGTTGTTAAATCACTCACAACTTTGAGATGAACTGCCTTAGTTGCGAGGCACACGAAGACACAGATGTAGCACTTTGTGGTCCGACTTCCTCTTCCTTTGGAACTTCGGATAAGAAACGGTCCAGCGAAGTCAAGACCAGTTCTTTGAAAAACTGTTGAAGGACTAACTCTGGACTCGGGCAGATTTCCCGTGATTTGCTCAGCAAGCCTTGGCCGATTCCTGAAACACGGAACGCATCTTCTGACAGCCTCTCTGGCGGAAAGAACCCAAAAATTTTCTCTCATTGCTGCTTGAAGAAGTTCTGGACCAGCGTGGAGCATTTTTAGATGGTAGTGATTGATGATCAAATCTACGACTTGATCACTTTTCGGAAGTAGAAGAGGATGCTTCTTCTCTTCTGGAACCCTTGCATTTTCCAACCTGTCGCCCACTCGAAGAAGTCCAGAATCATCGATGAATGGTGTTAAAGAGATAATTCTGTTACTTGAAGGAAGTGGTTTTCCGGCGGTAAGACATGAGATTTCTGAGCAGAAATGAGATTGTTGTACAATTTTTACGATTATCTTTTCTGAGTCATTCAACTCTTCGATCGTCAAAGATGTCTTCCTTCGTCTCTCAGCTGGCAGAGAACAATTTCTGCGAAATCTTAGACACCATGAAAGAATTCTTTTCAATTTATTCCACGAGGAATATTTATGAAAAATCTCAATTTTGAATATTTCTCTGACAGTTTGTAACATGGTAATCTTAGTTTGTTTCTTCTCCTCTTTTGACATCTCATCTTTAAGAAGATGATCCTGTTCTACCTGTGCAGTGGGTAGAGAAGGATCTTTCAACCACGTCGGACCACTGAACCACAAATCAGCGTTAACGAATTTTGATGGTGTTAAACCTCTTGTGCCACAATCTGCAGGATTATCGAGTCCACTCGCAAAGTTCCACTGAACATCAGGAACCAGTTCTTGAATTTGTGACACTCGATTTGCAACGAATGGTTGCCATCGTCTGGGCTCTGATGTTATCCATGCAAGAGTGATTTTGGAATCGGACCACGCATATTTTCTCTTAATAGGAATGTCTAAAGACGGTAGAATGTAATAAGTTCGAGAGTAAAAGAGCAGAACAAAGTTCCAACCTAGGAAGAGATTGTACCTTGAGAGGTGCCACACGTGTTTTAGATGTCAGAAGAATGACTTGAACAGAATCAAAGGAAATGCAGCGTACATAGATTGCCGCACAGTATGCTTTTTCAGAAGCGTCGCAGAAGGCATGCACTTCAATTTCAGCATGAGGTTGTAATATGTATCTCGGATATTTTACTTGTTCGATAAGATGAAGTTCTTCCAGAAATGACCTCCACCTTACGCAAAGTTCGTCTGGAAGTGGTTGATCCCAAATGAACTTATGCATCCACAACTCTTGAAGAACGATCTTCATAAATATCACGCATGGTGACAAGAGTCCCAATGGGTCGAACACACGAGCTATTTGAGAGAGAACTTCACATTTGGTATAAATAGTCTTTATCTCAACTGGAGAAACAGCAAATTGAAACACATCCAATTTGGGACACCATTTGATCCCCAATACCTTGCAGTCATTGTCAGCATCCAGGTGAACTAGATCTTTTTCTTTGGAATCGATAGAAATTTCCCGAAGTATGGACGGATCATTTGAATGCCATTTACGAAGATGGAAACCCCCTTGTTTGATCATTGATTGAAGTTTGTTTACAAGCAGAATAGCTTCCTCCCTAGTTGAGGCCCTACTAAGAAGATCATCTAGGTAAAAATATCTGAGTGTTGCCTTTGATGCAGCTGGGTATTTATCTTTTTCGTATAGTGCAAGTTGACGTAAGGTTCTTGTTGAAAGAAATGGAGCGCAAGCAGTCCCGGATATGTGACAGTGACAAGACGATATTCTTCGATTTCATCGTCGGGCAAATTTTGCCAAAGGATACGCTGCCAATCAGTATCTTCGTCATGAACTCTGATTTGGCGAAACATCTTTTCTGCATCTGCACTGACAGCTACTTGAAACATTCGGAATTGAATCAGAATAGGGTACAGTTCAGGTTGTACTCGATAGCCAACCATGAAAAAGTCATTGAGTGAATGTCCTGACGACGTCTTACTAGATCCATCGAACACAACTCTCAATTTAGTAGTGCTACTAGATTCTCTTAAAACAGCATGGTGAGGCAGATAGTAAGCGTTTTTTCTGTTATACTCAGATTTGGGAACAGCTACCATGTGATTTCATTTTAAATATTCGGTCATAAATTTCCTATATTAATTGTATTTTTCTAGTCAGAACTGAGATGACGTTTCATACTAACCAATCTACGAAGGGCTGTTTGTCTAGATTGACCTAACCTCGTTGGTGAGCAATGAAATGGTAACCTAACAGTGTATCTGCCATCATCATTTCTAGAATGTGTCTCTCTGAAATGCTCTTCGCATGACCTTTCTACAGAAGTTAGTGGTTTTACACAAGGAACAGAATCTAATTCCCAGAATTTGTTAATTAGCTGATTGGACACTAATTGAATGTTATTTACATACAGAAGAGTTTGACTCCCAGAAGCGGCTTTACCACCTATCACCCAACCAAGTTCTGAACGTATTGCGAATGGCATATCTTCACCCATTGACAGTGTCTGACCTCTCAGTAATGGTAGTGTGAGATCAACTCCAAGAAGTATATCTATTGGACTACTTTTTTAAAACGTTGGATCAGCAAGAGTGAGATCCCCATAGATTTCAGAATAAGAAGAATCTAAATTGTGGTGTGGAAGCATGCCCACAATTTTGTTTACCACATACACGGAAGCTGTATGTGAACACTGAGAAGGAAAATGAGAAGTGAATTGGATCTGAGAAATCCCATTTGTTCGAGTGTCTGACGCACCCAAACAAGAAATACGAACATTAGATTTCTGTTTACTCAAACCAAGTTTTTCAATGCACTCATTTGTAATCAATGAAGCCTGGCTACCACTATCTAGTAAACACCTGCACGTTTGAAAATTACCCCATATATCTCTTGCACGAATTATGGCTGTGCAGAGAAGAATTTGAACTCCAGGGCCAACATTTGATAGACAGGATGTAATACCCACCATTTTTGAATTGTTAGATGGTTCATTAGAAACATCCTGACCCGATGTAGAAATAGGTGTAAAAACAGGAGTATTTATTGAAAGTTCACTGAGATTTGACGCACTACTTGTGTTCTGCCTGTCTCTAGCATTGAATGTTTCGAAATGGAGTAAAGTATGATGAGGTTTTTTGCACATACGATATCTAAACTTACTCTTACAAGTTCTGCTTCCGTGAAATTGAGCCAAGTAGTTATAACACACATTATTGGATTTAACAAATTCCATAAGCTTCTGAACTGGTAATTTTGTAAATGATTCGCATCTACCTAAAGTATGGTCATTTTGACAGAGAGGACACTGTGACTGTGTGTTGGAAGCAACTAAAGTCACCTTTTTTTGAAAGTTTCTTTGCACTTTGATTTCCTGTCATAATAGACCTTGCATGAGTTGAAAGAAATTTAAGCAAATCATCCAGTTTTGGTACCTCATCATCGGAAAGTGTTCTCTCGAACCAAGTCCTGGTATTAGAATCCAATTTGAATAGCACAAAAAACATAAGAAATGCATCCGCAGTTTGATCTACTTTGAACTTTTCAGTGACTCTAAAGTTCTCACAAATTCTTTAGTAGAATCTACAAAATTTAGCATTTGAGTGTACGACTCATTATTTAAGGGTGACATATTCATGAATTTTTTCATTAAAGAAGATAGTATCTCGCGCTTATTAAAATCTTTCAGTTAACAAGTCCCAAGCGATTTGAAAATTACTATCTGTGATAGGTAATGAATGAACAATTTTTTGTGTCCCCCCCTTCAAAACGCCTTTTAAATATTGTAATTTTTGAGCAGCTGACAAATTTGAATTTTCCGAAAAAGATCCGAAAAAGTTAGCCAGTCCTCAACAACACCTGAAAATGTCGGTAAAGTTAAAGTTGGAAGTTTCACATCAACAAATTCAGGGTTTTTTGGAGTTGTTTCCCTTTGTGTTTGATCAATTTCAGAAATTTTGTGTATGTTTCCCCCAAGTAACGCCAACATTTCTTCAAGAATGTCCAAAGAATCATCTCTCTCAATTGAAAATGCATCAATTTCATCATCTTTATATGAGCTTATTAAAGAAGTGAAAATCGCGCCTAACTCTCCCTTTATACTTAAGAAACGATTCCTTCTTGCTTCCGATTGCGCCAAAGTCAAAGTTTGTAGATCTCCATCTGTTTTAGATTTTAACCGAGTAATGGAAGATTTTATGCTCTTCTTCTGATTGAGAAGCGTTTTCAGATCCATGACTCAGCAAAAAGAAGCAACTTGCAAATAAAAAAGAAAGAGAACTCCAAATGACTGACTTCGCTTGAATATAAACAAAACCGTAGAATAAGAGAGAATAGAAGAAGAAAAAACGAGATGGCAAGTGCACAGGTTTACCATAAATTAAGGATCACGAACGGATAGTTAACTGATCGCTTAATTTGGCGATCTTCAATTTAAGTTAGAATGTTTCGCTTTTAGAAGGTTTCACATAAAAATAAAACTGCAATTTTCATAATCTCAAAAAAGCAGAAATAGTTAGCTTAAGAATGTTTCACAATGTACCATAGAAAAGTGTTTGGAAAGAACATTACACAGCCAAAACTCGCGACGAAACAGAACTAGAATTTTGAACGTTACACAAAGCACAAGAGAATTAGAAATTTTCACAGAACAGAAACTCCGGCATGGAGGATACCAAAAAATGTTTATACTTAATTAACTCGTTCTGTTTCGTATGGTACTCTTGACAAGACAGCAAAGAATTACAGGTTTCTGGTACATTTTATTTGAAGCGTCATCTCAGCTTGAAAGGTACGTGGTAGCAAGAATGTTCACATAGCTACTCTCTACTGACAGTTACATTCAAGTAGAAAGAAAAAATATAAAACAATTTGCGCATAGCGCCATCTAGTGGGCTGTATGAAGAAAGTTACTGAACACATGCATTTGGAAGAAGACTTGTAATGCACCCTGATATTAAATAAACACAAGGTGGTTATCAGAGAATAAGCATTTTTAATATTTATTGATCATGAAGTGCACAGGCAGACAGCGGTGAACTAAACCGATCAGGGAGGGTAACTTGAGGAAATAAAAAGCTCACCATGTTGGAGTAAATAGAAATTCTTGAGAGGCTTCAATGTAACGCTCTCATGTTGGGAGTAACTGGCAATTCTTCAGAGGCTTCAATATAACGCACTCATGTTGGGAGTAACGGGAAATTCTTCAGGGGCTTCAATGTAACACACTCATGTTGGGAGTAACTGGCAATTCTTCAGAGGCTTCAATGTAATGCACACATTTTGGGAGTAACTGGCAATTCATCTGAGGCTTTAATGTAACGCCCTCATGTTGGAGTAACTGGCTATTAATTCTTCAGAGGCTTCAAAGTAACACACTCATGTTGGAAGTAACTGACAATTCTTCAAAGGCTTCGCAGGGCACCATAAATAAAAAGGTCCCCGATCAGCAGTTACCAAAATGCTGGCTGGCGTTTAAACTCAAACACTTCAACCAGAGTCGTGGGCTCCAATATTGGAAACTCATGATAACCAATGAAACTGACTGCAAAGGCCATGTTTATAAGGAAAAAGCAGCTCATATGTCGTGTCTACATTATAGAAACTGGCCAATCACAGCAAGGATGCTCTGAGGCTACTAGAAATATACGAAGCCGCCACATTCCAACAACGGAACGTCAGACTGTCACGATACAAAAATCTGCGATTTGCAAGAAATGCCATGAAAACCAACTCGCATGGATTTTCTTCTCCTTAAATAACTCCTAATTTTTCATCTAAAGGTTGAAGTACACTGTTACATAGTGGGCACAGAATCTGGATGTCAAGGAAATGTCTGGGAGCTTTTTGATTCTGAAAAAAATCAGGGAAATGTCTGATAACTTTTTTAAATTTTGCAAAAATTAAGGACTTTTTCTATTGTTTTGATGGTACATTTCCCTGTTCATTCATATTTTTGCACCATTTTTCAGAGAATTGCTGTAATCGTTAGAAGTTTCATGTAATGGTATAATGAATGAAAATTCTATTTGATCTACACATCTGGAAGAATTGGGGAAATTTGAAAAAAGTTTGCTGTGAAATCAGAAATATTTTTAAAAATCTTTCAGAAAACTTCTTTTCCTGAATTTTTTGCCACGACCAAACAATATAGCGTGTTAGCTTCTAGACCAGGAGGTTGCAGGTTCGAGTCCTGTGTAAGGCATGGGTGTTTGTAAATGTATGTTGGCTTGTCAAATGACGAATGTTTCGGTGCATTATAGCCCTCGTGTTGCTGACGGCGCCAGATATTCTGAAAACAATCAACCAACCTGGATTTTTTGCTCACCATGAGTTATGACTCTCAGGGATGACAGTTTTCATCCTTTTTTGTTTTTTATGTAAAATTTTCCTTCTCTTTATCCCTGTTGTTTCTTTATCCACATTTTTCTGATCTGAACAGGGGCGGTCGAAGCAAATTTTTAACTATAAGCGAAGACAATTTTGGCGCCCCCTTTTCCTTACCGATCCTGCTTTAAAAAAAAAAAAAAAAAAAACTACTTATAATTAATGTTACCACCTCTAATTTTTAGAATTCGGAATCCAATCATTTTTAAAGATTAAATTTTAAAAATTAAATACAATTATGCAAACTATTTTTTAGATATTAAAATTATTAAAAATATGTACTGAAAATTTAAGTACAATGAGATTATATAAGTAAGAAATATTTAAATATGTTCCTGTTCCTTAAAATAAGATAAATAATTATTAGTCGGACTCAATTAAAATTTTAACATGCATTTAAAAATTAAATCGAAATTTTCATTAAATTATTAAATTATTAGACATGATTTCCACAATTACTAGTGTATATCCAACATTTTTTTATTTGTCAATCAAGTAAATAAGAACAATTCCCACTTTGTTTATTTCTTAATGTATTAAATTATTCTTGATTTAGTGGGTAAAACTACAAAATCCATCGAAAAGTCATTTCTTTTATTAAAAATCGATGGTTTGGTTTTGGATATTAAATGTATATATAATAAATTTTAATTATTAAATATTAGATAATCTTCATTGCCTCTCCACTAGGGATGGAACGGATGTGAGTTTTGCCGGATTTCGGATATCCGGGGTACCATGTCTACCGGATACGGATATCCGAAACGGATTTCACCGGATATCCGGCCGGATATTCGGTCTATATACTAAAAACGATAGTTATACTATATGCTATACGAAAAAAATGGTCATGATATGAAGTATCAAGTAAATTGTAATTAGTGGTTAGCGCACCGCACTGCATGCCGCAGGTCCATGGTTTGATTCGCGGACTGGGCAAGGTTGACTTAGCTGTTTATACCTGAAATAAATAAACTGAGGAGGACCATGTATGCTTGAGAACTAAACACTGGGGTTTGGCGTCAGAATGACCATCTGACCGGAACATCTGCTATGTGACACACAAATGCCACAGTCAAGAAAGCTGAGCTGGGACCAACAGGCCTTGGTCCACACGGGCTGTCGCGCCACTGAGTTTATTTTTTTTTATTTAAACTTTAGTTGATGAAACGATGTTTTAGTGATGCCAATACCTACACTTGCTGAACAATTTTGAAACTTCATCACCATTCTGTTTGTGTGTTACTTAAAATTGTACCAAACATTCTGCAATGTGATGAAAATATTTCAGAAATACGTTTGTAAATTGATTCAATATCAATTTACTTCATGCATTGTTTATAATTGATAAATGATTACAAAATTATACCGGATGCATTTGTTAATAACAAAATATTTATTTTAAATATTTTATGAAATTGAAGTCTTTTTTTTGTAATGCACCTAAAACATTACGGATTTAAAGAAATCTCATAGAAAACATAAATTGAATCTATCGGAATATCCCGTCTTTAAATATAAACTTAAAAAATTTCGAACCCAAAATTCATCAACATTATGTTATACCATATTTAAAATATATATTTAATATAAACAAACAAAATTAGTACTTACATATTTTTGTGGTTAAGGCTTTTGCTTTAGGATCATCTAAACTCCACAATTTTGGTACAAATAATGTCGATTCCAATGTTGTCTGCGTGCATTTCTTGTTTTGATGAATTGTTTTTTCTTGTTCATCAATATTTGATGCATTTAGTGAGTCTTTTAAGCTTCGTGAATTTCCTTATGCACACTCATTAAATGGTTCTATAAGGGTTTTGTGGAAAAGGATTTTGGGCTTCTGCGGCGCACAATATATTTTTTAAACGATTCTGTGGAGCAAGTAACACATAGGGCTTAGCTTTCGTCATTTCCATTAATTTTAAAATACTTCCAAATGGGTGATTTTAAATGAGCCATTATTAAAAATTATAAATTGGATTGTAATTGGAGAAAACTATGATTCAAGACATTCTAGAGAGCTAAATATAATTCCACATTGTGGCGCTACGTTAAAGACCTAAAAATTACAATACTTCATTTTACGTCAGAAAAAATATACCAGCTTTCAACTTCTGCCAATGAAAAATCAGAAATTAGACCATACCATTCACAGCATAAAGGGGTAGGGTATTATCGTCGATAGAACAAAAAAAAAAAGCATAGAGGAGTGCGCATTGGCTATTTATTGCTTTTTACTCGCTAGCAAATGTCAGGAAAAAAGGAAGAAGTAAGAATAACTAAAATTCTTAACAAGTAACTTATGTTATGGAAAAAAAGTACTATTTATTAGTATTTCGGTTCGTATTTTACGGAGAAGCATTCAAATATAACATCTGGAATTAATCAGATCATAAACTTGGAATGAAAAGAACATATTGCAAAACACGTATGAAAGATGTGTATGGAAAAAGATTGGAGGAATTGTTTATGCTTAGAAAGCATAGTTCTCACGAAGGAACTTTTTCGTTTTCTAACTTAACTGCAATTTATGTCCAAGAAGAAAAAAAATTAAAAAAAAAAAAAGTGTAGGATACGGTGTCCCCTTTGTCCGAAAAATATCATTATTTTTTGCAAAAAATTATTTCTTGTAGATACCTGGTGGCCGGATATATAGCCGGATATCCGAATGAAATTATCGGATGTCCGGTATTTCAAATCGGATATCCGACGGGGTTTCGGATATTGAAAAATCAACCGGATATGCCGGATATCGGATATTTGCCGGATATCCGTTCCATCCCTACTCTCCACTAAAAAGTGTTTTAAAACTTTTATTCAGTAAACAATATTCAAAATAAAATATGTATATTACAAAGGATAAAATACTGCTATATTATTTTTATTCAGTTAATTAATTGGGCATTTAAGCAAATATCTAAGCACAAAATACTTTATTATTAGATCAATTAGCAATTACAAATAGATATACAATAATAAATATTTTGTTAAATACTATTTTTCAAACTTCATCGGTGTATGAAAAATTTAGCTATTTCCAAATAAAACATATTTTATTCCATGAAAAAGCTAAAAAAATGCATTAAAAATAATTCCGTTTTTAAAAAAATAAATGACGAAATAGTAAAAAATTGATTCACAGTAATTATAAAGTGAGCCATTTAATTTCAGAATCAACTATGTGCAAATAAAAATTAAAATTGAAAAAAGCCATAGTTTTATTTTAAAATTTCTCATTTACAACCTTAACCTAAACTAATTTTGATAAAAACAAATTAATTGCTCATACCTAGTATTTCAATTGGGCTACTCTCTCTGCTATTCAAGTTTTTTCAACATTTCGCTTGTAGGGAAAGAAGGTTGGGAAAAAAAATATCGATATCATGATTTTAGCTTACAGAAGAGAACTAAGATAAATTTGATCAATACAGATACAAGAATGACGTGGATCCGTGGAAGGAAAGATATGATAGGGTCTTCCCAACAGTTTTCCAGAGCCATTGGTTTTTACCTTGTTACAAAGTGTCTAAATGTCCATTGACATTTCCTAACTTTTAAAGAAGGAATGCCGTTGGCGATTACCTCTAGGCAAAGGGGTACCCGTACCCGGGGAGAAATGACAAAAGTAATTTTAGGAATTCTCATCTCTATCGCAATTAACGATCCCCCTTCCCCTTGAGCTGCGTATATACTTTTTTGTTACAGACGGTGTCGCCAACTCACATTGTCAATCTGACGTATTGGTATAAATCCCGCACAAGAATGCAACTTCAAAGCGCTGATGAATGGTTACACAATGGTTAGATGCTTTTTTTTTTTCGGTCCCGGCCAGACAGTCCTTGCAACCTCTGAGGGGCAGGGAGATAAGATCGGTATTTTTTGTGTTGGTTTCTCCTGCCTTCTGCCTTAGAAATGAAATGCGTTTTACAACTACAGACAATTTTGCGACTGAAAGTTGAATATATGGCAGCATTCTTCAAAATGGAATCACCATGGGAGCATTAAGGATTTTCAGTAAAGATACACAGTTTAAAGGGGATGAGAAAAGATTGATTGAGACAAAGGAAATTTTTCTATTGTAGTTTTATAACGATTCCTCTAATAAGCCTTTAGATTTATGCCATATATTTTTAACAAGAGATGCGTGTTTTTATTTGACTGACAAAAAGTGGTACTTGTTCCATTGAAAAAAAAAAAAAAATTGTTCACCAACTCGTTATGGAACTTATTAAATCGTTCGTTAAGAGTATACTTGGCCATTTTTAGAAATTACAAATTGTCAACTGGTGGCAAAAATATACATCATTTCTTTTCAGTATAATTGTTTAAAAAATATCAGTTGTGAAATATTAAAGTAATATAAAAAAGGAACTCATTTCCTGTGATACTTTTTAAAAATTTTATTGCTTTTGGTGGTTAGCAATAACAGTTAAAATAGTAGTAAGAACTTTTATTATATGAATCACAATAGTAAATCGATTGTAACATATTTCTTTACACGTCACCGCTATTTAATATCACCACTCTACTTAATACACTTTTCAGTCGTCAAAAGTTTTCCTACGAAATTATTTCGTGTTTTATCAAATTCATTTATCTCTAATAGTTTACATTTTAATAGTCCTCGTGTTTTTTAAAAAGTGACTGTACAAACATTCACACTGCAATTATAAAGCAAACCATATTAAAATTCATTTTCAGATTAAAGTTTGTTAGGTTGTTGCGAACACAATGACGTCATATGAATAAACTCTATTCTTAAAGAATTATTTAATGTGAACAATTTAATTCTATTTAAGTTTTAATTACGCGTCAAGTATGGCAACAAGCAAACGATTAATATTTAGAATTCTGTTTTTTCGGTTTGTAAAAAATATGTTGTTCTAAAAAGTTTTAAAGTAAAGATTTTCTGTCATATAATAACAGACTTTGTTCTTCTGTTTAATAAGTGTCCTGTCAAGATCTTTTGTTTATCAAATGTTTTGGAAAGTGATTCGAGTCGGAAGGATTTAGATTTTAAATTTTTTTTTAATCCAACATTTTATGGCGTCCGCGACAGGATGACTGCATCATATGCTCCTACGATGGATAAGTTAAAGTCGGCAAGGAAACAGTATCGAAGATTATTTACAATTGCTGTTAATGAATACAATGATGCGATGGAAAACGAATTATCCAGTGAGGAGAAAATAAGAAAGTTAAAGATAATAGAAGACAAAGCTCGATCCATGTTATTAGCAGAAAATCAAGTAAGAGAAGCTTTATTTGAAGCAGACGATAATGAAGATTTTCTTGATAAAGAAATGGATGAATCGGAACTCTATATAGATCGCTGGCGTGTTCTGGAAAATAAATTAGATGTTCTTCAAAACACAATAAAAGCAGATTCTGAAGTAAGTGAAGTTTCTAATCATAATGCTCTGATGAATTACCCAAAAATTAGATTACCTACGTTTAACGGTGATATTAAGAATTGGTTGGGTTTTTGGGGACAGTTCGGAAAAATTGACAGAGATCCAAATTTGGATAGACATGATAAATTTGCTTATTTATCACAAGCTATGATTAGAGGTACTTCAGCTTATGAGTTAATAAATAGCTTTCCACCAGGAGGTGCAAGTTACGAGAAAGCTTTAAATCAATTGAAAGCTCGATACGGAAAAGAAGAATTATTGATACAAGTTTATGTTCGTGATTTACTATCATTAGTTCTTCAGAAGCAGAATTTGAATAAAAGATCTCTTCGAAAACTTTATGATGAGTTAGAGACAAAACTTCGAGCACTGGAAAGTTTAGGCGTAACCAGAGATAAATACGCTGCTATGTTGTTTCCGTTAGTGGAGTCATCTTTACCGGATGAAACCTTGCTTGCATGGGAGCGTTTTAGATCTTCTCATCGAAGATCAAAAGATGATCTTTCGGAAGATAGCACATCAGGATATGCCAAAACTGATTTAGATTTGATAATTTCTTTTCTTCAAGATGAAGTGGATGCAGAAGAAAGAATTTTGCTTGCCCATCAAAGTTTTATTCCTGCTGTAAAAAATGATATTTTCGTAAAAAGAAAATCCGGGACTAGTAATCAATCTCGATCAGTAATAAAACCCTCTACTGCCTCAGAACTTTTAACTTCATCTGAGATAAATAAGATAGCATGTTTATTTTGCAATAAAACTCACAAATCCTGGTTTTGTGAAAAAGCCAAAGAATTGAGCCTTGAAGAAAGACAAGAAGCTGTTAAAAGTTCAAACTGTTGTTATCTTTGTTTAAGATATGGTCATGGAATTAAGAGCTGCAAAGCTAAGCTGAAATGCATAACTTGTAATAAAAGACACAACACGCTTTTATGCAGATATACCCCAAATGAAAACTCCGAAGATTCTGAAAAAGAGGATAATGAAAATTATATTGATGTTAAAAGTGATGAAACTCTAGCTAACATTTCTACTACTCCAAAAGTTATTCTGCAAACCTTTACCGTTCTACTTAGAGGAGTCGGAACAAAGCGTAGAGTTAGGGCCATTATAGACACTGCCTCTCACAGATCTTACATACTGAAAGATACTGCTAAGGATATGAACTATGAATCCAAAGGGAAGGAATATCTAAACCATTCCTTATTTGGTGGAACAAGCTTATCGACATGTGAACATGACGTTTTCCAAATATATTTATCTAACATTAATGGAACGTATAACTGTAATTTCGAGGCTTTAGGGCAAGAAGTTATCTGCCAAACGATACCTCCTATAGAAAAGTCCTTGTTTAATTCAAAAGAACTAGAAAGTTACGGAATACAAATGGTGGACAGTGATGGCCCTATTGAAGTTTTGATTGGAGCCGACGTTGCGGGAAAGCTGTTTATAGGAAAATGCAAGCAACTATCTTCAGGTCTAACAGCAATAGAGACGAAGTTAGGGTGGACTTGCATTGGAAAAATAAGAGATTCTAATGTATCTTCTTTAATTACCACTTCTATGCTTTCTACATCGGCATGTATCTCTGATCTGTGGACTCTAGATACTTTGGGAATTGTAGATCCATCAGAAAAAAAGAGTGCTCTTGAGTTGCAATCGGCGGTCCAACAACACTTCTTCAAGACTGTTTCTGTAGTAAATGACCGTTTCATGGTTCATCTACCTTGGAGAGAGGATCACTCACCATTAAAAGATAATTTTGATCTAGCCATATCAAGACTTAACTCAACAGTGAGAAAACTAAAGTCTGAAAATCTTTACGAAGACTATGGAAAGGTATTTAAAGAATGGCAAAAAGAAGAAATAATCGAAGAAATACCCAAGGAAGAAATTGAAGATTCTGGCCATTACTTGCCTCACAGGCACGTTGTAAAAGAAAATAGTACTACAAGGATCAGACCCGTCTTCGATGCTTCGGCTAAGCAGAAAAGCTCCCCGAGTTTAAATGAATGCCTTGAAAACGGAATAAATCTTGTTGAACTGATACCTGATATACTAACACGTTTTCGAATGGAAAAAATCGGAGTGGTGTCAGACATACGTAAAGCATTCCTCCAAATCAGTCTTTATCCAAGAGATAAAAATTTTGTACGTTTTTTGTGAAGAGGAAAGGATGGAGAGCTGCTATATTTTAGACACTGCCGTGTGGTATTTGGCGTCACTAGTAGTCCCTTCCTGTTGGGCGCTGTTATCCAACACCACTTGGATACCGTATTGAAAAGAGACAATGAAGAAGGTCCTACCTATCCAAATAACATAGTTCAGCAACTCAAGAAAAGCTTTTACGTTGATAATTGCGTGACCAGTGTTAAAACGGAAGAAGAACTGAAGTTGTTTATTGATACAGCGACCAATGTAATGGCTGAAAGGAAATTCGACCTTAGAGGGTGGGAGTACACAGACGCTACTTCTGATCTTGCACTCTTTACTAATGTGTTAGGCTTGAAATGGAATAGACGTCTTGATTCTTTGTCCATTTATACGGAAAATGTGAAAGAACTTTGCTTGGAAAAAGTTACAAAAAGAGTAATTCTTTCAGCGGCTCACAGAGTTTTCGATCCTTTAGGAATCACTTGTCCAGTTGTTCTCATGCCAAAATTGCTTTTACAGAAGACTTGGAAATTGAAATTAAGCTGGGAGGATGAAGTTGATGCTAACACCAAGACCGAATTTTTGAAGTGGATAAAGGATATCCATCATTTAGATGACATACAGATCCCACGACATTTATTGATTGGTCAAGCTGGAGAAACGTTTTCCTTGCATTTTTTCTGTGATGCCAGTAAGTTTGCATATGCTGTGGCAGTGTTTATACGAGTTGAGTGCGGAAACTCGATAAAGGTTCAACTATTGCAAGCTAAAAGCAGAGTATCACCCACTGGAAGGAAAGAAACAACCATTGCCCGACTCGAGCTGATAGGTGCAACTATAGCTTCACGTCTTGCGTCGAATATATTGCCTGAGCTACCAACAGATGAAGTATATTTTTGGACAGATTCAACGACTGTGCTTTCTTGGATTAAAAGAGATGAATCCTGGGGAGTTTTCGTCCAGAATCGTGTCCAAGAGATAAGAAGTCTCACATCCAAAGAAGCATGGAGACATGTACCGGGAATTTTGAATCCGGCTGACTTGCCAAGCAGAGGGTGTTCTGCTCGCTATTTACTACGTTCCCAGTGGTGGGAAGGTCCAAGCTGGCTATACAAGTCTAGAGAAGATTGGCCTACAACTGAATTTGTCACTAATGAGCAAGAAGTTTCAAAAGAACGAAAGAAAAATATTGTTTCTTCACAAATGAACTGTTTAGTCGCGACTGATAAAGAGAATGGAAAAGATTTTTACTACAAGTACTTTTCTAACTATATTCAAGTAGTACGGTTAATAGGATGGATTCTAAGATTTTTACAAAATTGCAAACTAGGAAAGGATTTTCAGAAGTCCGGAAATCTAGATACACAAGAATACATCGAAGCCGAGGAAAAGATAATATGGATGATCCAAAACGAGGCTTTTAATGGGGAAAAGGATGAAAAATTAAAGACCTTAGAAACCTACAAAGATGAGGCAAACATAATAAGAGTGAAAACTAAAATCATTTACCGTGAAGACAGTGAAGACTTCAAGAAACCAGCTGTTCTGCCTTCTAATCACGAAGTTGTTAAAAGATTAATTTTTTCATACCACGTAAGAAATTCACATGCTGGCACTCAGATTTTATTGAACTTAATTCGAGAGCATTTTTGGATTTTGGATGGTAGAAGAGCCATTAGATCAGTTATTTCCAAATGCGTAGTTTGTAAAAGACATTCAGAGAAAAGTTTGGACACTACAACAGCTCCTTTACCTTATAATCGTGTACGGGATGCCGCAGTTTTTGAAATCATCGGAATAGACTTAGCTGGTCCGGTACTGCTTAAAAGTGGTCAAAAAGCATGGATTTGCCTCTTTACATGCGCAATCTATAGAGCAGTGCATCTCGAACTTATTACTGCTGTCTCAACTGAAGTGTTCTTGTTGGCTCTACGCAGATTTATTGCAAGACGTGGCAGATGTGCTGTAATTCATTGCGACAATGGCACGAATTTTGTAGGAGCTTTTAATCTTTTTAAAGCGTTGGATTGGAATCGAATTATAGAAGTTGGAACTGTCAACCGGATTGAATGGAAGTTTAACCCACTAACCGCCTCTTGGTGGGGTGGATGGTGGGAGAGATTGATAAGAATCATCAAAGACTTGTTGAAGAGAGTCTTAGGTAAAGCATGTTTGACATATGAAGAGATGCTTACCGTCTTATGCGACACTGAATCCGTCATTAACTCCAGACCACTCACATATGTTTCAGAGTGTGATTCTGAATTAATTCCACTCAGCCCGTCAATGTTCTTACAAGACATAACAGAATCCCGTGTTCCAGATTGTGATAAAGTAGATCATACGAACCTGAACAAGAGACTAAAACATAGGTTTAGTTTGCAGAAAGCTCTGAGAAATCGTTTTAGATCTGAGTACCTGGGTGCTCTAATTCAAAGGCCAGGAAACAAAAAAAGATCTTCTGTAGCTGTTGGAGATATAGTGCTAATAGGGAACGACAAAATCAAGCGAATGAATTGGCCACTAGCAAAAGTTGTTGAACTTCTTCCAAGTAAAGAAGGTATCGTTAGACTAGTAAAACTGAGAACGGCACGAGGGGAATGCCTTAGACCAATTCAGCGCCTATATCCTTTAGAAGTGACTGCATCCGATCCACTTTTCAACAGTAATGTCATACTGATTCCCACAAGAGATTTCAGACAATGCTCAACCCCTAGCGTACCAAAGACAGTTCAGAAGAGTGATGTCAGGCCTGTGAAAACAAAATATGGACGAACTATAAAATTCCTGAGAGACTGGATCTTTAGATAAAGAAAGGTTGAGTTGTGTTCTCTTGACAACTCAAGGTGGGAGGATGTTGCGAACACAATGACGTCATATGAATAAACTCTATTCTTAAAGAATTATTTAATGTGAACAATTTAATTCTATTTAAGTTTTAATTACTCGTCAAGTATGGCAACAAGCAAACGATTAATATTTAGAATTCTGTTTTTTCGGTTTGTAAAAAATATGTTGTTCTAAAAAGTTTTAAAGTAAAGATTTTCTGTCATATGATAACAGACTTTGTTCTTCTGTTTAATAAGTGTCCTGTCAAGATCTTTTGTTTATCAAATGTTTTGGAAAGTGATTCGAGTCAGATGGATTTAGATTTTAAATTTTTTTTGAATCCAACAAGGTGTTTGTTTCGATTTTAAAAGGATGCAATTTTGCTTTATAGAATAGTTGAGGATGTAGCGAATGGTTTTGGAGAAGAGTAAAGCCTCGTTTTGTTTCGTAAAGAGAGTCGCAGGACAGTGCTGCTAAAAATATCAACAATAAAAAAATTAATTATTTACAATATAAAATAATTTTTTATATCAATTTTTAAATCTATTTTTAAGTATTGACCTAAATTGCAAAATTATTACTATATTTTAAAATATGCTTTAAAAACCTAGCTTGACTTCTTATATAACAATGTAATTTAGCAATTCTACAATGATTTAAACCCTATTAGGATTTTTGTTCTAATTTGACAGCCTGAGAAAAAAAATCATTAAACTTAAATCACTAAACTTATAGAAGGGATAGGAGCATTCGAGAAACAAATTTATTGAAATAAGACTGAAAGCGTTTATTTTCAATTTGTTAAATGACTGAGTTAAAATAAAATCATAAAAAACTTATCTTATAACGTTTCATCCCACCCAAATTCAAGAATTTCCCCCAGAATAAGTGCATTTCTGTTTTCTTTTCACGACACGACGCGATTTTAGAGACAGAGATAGACCCGAGGTTGATAGATTTAAAAGATGTGTCCTTCTGTTACCACCAGATCAAAAGCGAATATTGAGGTGATAAAGAAAATCAAATTTCTTACCAACATGTTACAGTTGCGCTTTTTTCGTATTGGAAGGGGGGAGGGGGCTTTTCTTTGGAGGGAGGGGCACGTTCGTTCACAGGACACATTTAATGAATTAATCCTGAAAACGTTTATTTTCAATTTCAAAAGTGACTGAGTTAAAAAAAAAAATTAACTGATCTTTTTGGCGCCCCTCTCAAATTTACGAAATTTCTCCAGAATCTTTTTTCTTTTCACGGCTTGACACGATAGTAGAGACAAATATAGAACTGAGGTAGACAAATTTCAAAGATGTATCTCTCTGGTATCACCACTTTGCTACGAATTTTGAGGCGGTAAAGAAAAATCAAATTTCTTACCAAAATCGTAAAGGGGGGCTTTTCTTTGGAGGGAGGGGCTTATTCCTTCACTGGACACATTTAATGAATTTATCCTGAAAACGTTTACTTTCAGTTTCAAAAGTGACTGACTTAAAAAAAAATAAAGTTGAACTGATCTTTTGGCGTCCCTTCCAAATTTACGAAATTCCCCCAGAAGCTTTTCCCTTTTCACGACATGACACGATAATAGGAGACGAACATAGAACTGAGGTAGACACATTTCAAAGATGTATCTTTCTGGTATCACCACATCGCCAGCTAATTTCGAAGTGGTAAACAGAAATCACATTTTTACGGTTATGGTACAAGGGCGGGTTTTTTTTCGTTTTGGAGGGGGGAGAGGGCGCTTTTCTATGAAGGAAGGAAGCGGAGGGCTTTTTTGAGGGGACACATTTATTGATTTCATCCTGAAATTTTTTATTTTAAATTTGAAAAATAATTAAGCCAAAAAAAAAATATCATACGGAACTTATATTTTGGCGCCCCTTCCAAATTTGGTAAATTTGGCGCCCCAAGCGAAGGCTTGCTACGATTGCACCTTTGACCGCCCCTGGATCTGAACCAGTTTTTCCTGCAAAATGTATACTTTTCCTTGTGTCTAAACAAAAGAGTTTCCCTCTTAGCTCCCCTTTCCTCACAGATTACTTCACTAACTCCTAATATTTGAATTATAATATAGTATGGAGAAATTTCACTGTATCTTTAAAATTATTGAATCATCCTTCCTGCATACTTTTTTTTCTTTCTTGAATTTCTGTGTATTCCTTCCACGAGCTTTTTTAACGAATTTTTGGATTTCCTCCTTTTTGCTCTCTGATCACTCTCATCCCTGGACTCTGCATCAAATCATTCATATATCATATGTTGTTGGTATCCAATTGCCCATGAGTGAACATTTGCTTATGAACTTTTATTTACAGATTGTTAATGAACAAGTTATTATCAAAGCCAACCTGTTCTGCCTTGGGGCTATTTGTATGATGGAAGTTTGCTTTTAAGTTATTACTTTTCAATCAAATAATCTCTGTAAGTGATTGCAGCAGATGCTTGTCTCGGAGTTTTTCAAAATTTATTGGAAGTTTTAAAAAATTTATATTCATTGGGGGAAAAAATTTAAAAAAATTATGTTTCCTAATTGATCTAAAAAGAGTAAAATAAATATTTTTTTTGTGTGTGATTATTTTGCAAAAGTTATTAAAATATTTCTGTGATTAATCATACATTCACAGTTGAAATAAAAATCATCAAGCCACTAAAAATTGTTATGTCTAGGCAACAATCTTAAAAAATTGTTTTGAATATATGATCTAGCAACAGTAACAACTGCGACATGCATGAAAAACATGATTTTTTAAATTTATTTTTTCAATATAATCTTTAAAACCCTCTTATCTGTGAAAAAGTATTATATTTACTGAATTCCGAATTCCAAGGTCAAAAACAGAAGAACTTGAAGTATCACTTTATAAAACAATAAAAGTTGAATAAAGCAGACATAAAAGAATATTCCTTTGATGTTATGAATCTGATAAACTTCAGTAACCTACAATGAATATTTTTATTAAAAGTATTGATTGTAAGGTAAAAAGCTAGGCATTCTCCAAATTTAAATTTGTAGAAACACTATCCCCCATAATAAGGAAAAGCCTGAAAAGAAAAGTTAACGGTTGAATAATTTAAATTTTGAAATTATGATAGAAAACCGGTTACAAATATCTGTAATTTGCAATAAAAGCGCTGCCCTCAAAAGCAGGAGTGGTCCTTTTTTTTCTCATCCATTAGTAGAAAGTATTGCAATCGTCCAATTTAAACTAATTTTTTGTATGTATATCGACCTTACATGACATGCTGACAACTTCAGTAAGTGCATGCACAATAATTAGGTTTTAACGAAAATCCAGGTATATGGGTCTGACTACTTAGAAATAATTTTTTGTTCCTTCCTTAATATGGCAAAAAGGAAGATTGGTTGCAATTTCAAATTGCCAAAAATATCACCAAAAACATTAAATTGCCAAACTTTTTATTATAATATCTAACTTTTCAATATGACCTACGATCAAAAACTTCAGTCTCTCTATCCACCGATTTTTAGATACTTTGGGGGGGAACTAGAGATACTTGACCCAAGCCTTTTTCTCAGAATTAGGAAGGTTTTGTAAGTTTGAAGTAATATCACTTCTGCGCGTAGCGACGGCCTTGGCGTAGCACATGGCAAAAATTTCAGCCAACCCAACCTTGCCGACCAAATTGTATAGTGGTTAGCGTGCTAGCTTCTAGACCGCGAGGTTGCGGGTTCGAGTCCCGTGTTAGGCATGGGTGTTTGTAAATGTATGTTGGCTTGTCTAATGACGAATGTTTCGGCGCATTATAGCTCTCGTGTTGATGACGGCGCCAGATAATCTGAATACAACCAATCCAATCTTATTTCGAACTCGGAAACCAGTTTTGAGCTCCGCGAGTTGGTAGTTGGTATAGGGTTGCCAGCGTTGGGTGAAGGTTGATAGTAATTTCTATCTTCGGACCGCCATAAATATAACTTCATCCTTATGTTTGGCACAAATTTTTGCTGATTTGTTTATAGAATACAGATCTGTTTACAGTCACGTTGTGCAAAGTACGATGACTACCGTTAGTGTTTTCGAAAAGAAAAAGGTATGTGTTGCTTTAGCTGCAGTGATTTTGTATTCAATTACAAAAAGGCAAGAGAAGAGAAGAAAACTTAGGACTAGAAAAAGGTTGTTGAGGAGAAAAGCACTTGGATTAGCCCTAGAAGTAAGCACCCCTCACCCTTTTTTTTTTTAAAGCCTTGTTGTTTTAATATTAAAAATGCTCAATCAATGACAACTGAATCCCTGCATCCATTTTTAAACTATTAAGACAAATTAAATTTTCATGCTCCAAAAGTAATATCTTAGTGTTGTAAACATTGATGTTATGGAAGTTTTTGTTTAAATGTAAGACTTTTTTTTAATTGTTTATTTTTTGGGACATACTTTTAGCTAGAATAAAATATATAATAGTGTTTATTTACATACTTGCCAAGGGTTGCATTTTAGGGTTATGCTGTAAATGTACAATTAGGGATACTTGACCCAAGGTAGGAGTACTATTCAAAAGCATTTTGCTGGTTTTATTGATTTTTTATTCTTTTTACACTATTTTGTTTAGCATATGAGATGTTCAATTGATAAAAATGTATTGTTACTGATAAATAATCTTGAAAGTTGTAGCTCCCCCTGCCATTAATGTTGCATGAGCTTACAGCATTAGGTCTATTCCTAGTTGACGTTAAAATATCGCTAAGCCGATTTGGCGCTGTTTTGTAGGCGATAAAGTTCTAAATTTGGCAACCCCATTTTTTTTATTGACGTGCTTTGGTTTCAACCTTTCTATACCACAAATCATGGAGCTGGTTCGTTTCTCACTTTTTCATATTGGAATTCCGAATTGGCGACATTCTGGCTTTGTCGCCAACTTTTCAAAAGTGCGCCAACCCATAAACGTGAACTAGGAATTTACCCAGCATTATAATTCAAACATTCCCTCCACATTGTTCTCACAGACTATAACCATTAGATGTATCAGATTACTTTCCTTTTAAAAGATATTATAATGTGTACTGCACAAATTGCCGGACGACACATAAACCTGACTGCATTAGGCATCCAACTGGGTTTTCAGTGAAAAATTATAGAATTACAAGTTTTGTGTTTAAGTGCAAGTTTACATTTGCAGTTGAATAAATAGACAATTTTTTTACCCTTCCTATTTCCAACTTAACTTGACATCACTTAGACGGTAGATCGTCACAGTGCTCATAGGTATTTAATCCATTTCGGCGGCGTGAAAGCATAATGTTCGCCAAACCACAACCCTGTAGAGAACAAAAGGCTATAAGGTTTGGCGAGAATTATGTCTTCACTCCGCTAAAATGGATTAATTGCCTATGAGCACTTTGATGATCTATCGTTTAGTGATGTCAAGTTAAGTTGGAGTTTAGTATAGTATCGGAACAGAAATAGTTTTCAGAATGCTAGTGTTTTTAACTTATAACATAAAAATGAAAAGTGGATGCTATATTAAGGTTATGTAGCCAATAAAATTTTATCTATTGATCTTTTTTAACAATAGAAAATTTAATATTAACCTTGGACTTTTTAATGAGAGTAATGTTGTTATTATGTTAAAGTGTTACTTGTATATTTTGAAATTGTATGCTCCAAAATACAAGACTTGGGTCAACTATTCCTAAGGGATGGTTCAAGTATCCCTATACATAAGGATACTTGACTCAAATTGGAAGTTTTTTATATTCCATGTTTTACCACCTTTATAATTAATACTTCAGAAAGATATTTATAAATATTGTGTGATATTTAATGACATATAAATAGACAGTATTAATTTACACACTCATACGTAATGTAAAAAAAAAAAAAAAAAACTACAATTCCAAAACTAAAAATTTGGTCAAGTATCTCTAGTTCCCTCTATACATGGGGGTCATTGTCCACAGAACTTACTATTTCAGCAACAAAAAATATTTTTTTTTAATTCATTAAATGCTTAGAATTTTTTTTTCTCCCATAGAGCTTATTTTGTTGACAGAAACGCAAGACAAGAAGAAAAATAATCATGCCTGTACAGGATGCAGTCAGATGGAAGCTTGAGAATTTTTTTTAACACAGTAAGGCTACCGGTGGCCGCGCTTTAAGTTATAGGATAACTGAAAATATAACAGAAATAATACGCAAATAAAATAAGGGTTCTAATATATTTTTCTGACAAAAACGTCACGTAAGAAGAAAAATAATCATGTCTGTAAAGGAAGCAGTCAGATTGAAGTTTGAAGATTTTTTTTTAAAAAATAAGGAAACGTCCGCACCCGTGCAGGAAACGCAAGAAGGGAAACTCAAAATTCCTGGACATTTCCCCGATTTTTCTAGAACAGTAAAATTCCCTGACATTTCTCTAATTTTCCTGAATTCCCGGGTCTGTCACCACCCTGTCAACTCATGAATCCATATTGTGGATGAATGGATTTTAACTGTGCACGTGATTAAAAAATTTCAAGATAGGAAGAGATTGATTTGGAAATGTCAGTATATTCGGTAACAATTAAAAAAAAATCGCTGGGGAGTGGTGAAATGAAAGGTGGCCGTTTGATTAGTTTATTTAGTCACCTCATCACGCCGTTTAATCGACCTGTGTCGAGTAGATATTTTCAGGTCTATTTCTTGTTATTGTTTAGTTCCGAATGGAGCTGTAGGTTTATAAATACGAGATTAATAAATTGATATCTGTACAACTAATACTATCAAATAAGTAATTTGTAATAAATATTTAATTATTCTTAACTAATTTTATCTTGACCATGGAAATGATGGTATGATCTTTGCAGTTGCACTTATTTCACATGTAAATAATAAAATATGATTCTTGTGTGGAAAAATAGAATGCACAATGTGTATTGGAACCAAAATGGTTACATTAGACTTCTTTCAAATATCACAGTTGACTTGTTATGCCTTTAAACAACTAAAAACTGCTGTCCACGGACATGACACATCAGTCTTGCAACAAGAGGTATTGCATTAATTATTGTAAAGAAATTACTACTCATAAAAGCTTTAAACTCAGGCATAACTTGGTTTAATATACCTTATAGCTAAAAAATAAATATAGTCATCTAGGAAATATCAATTTAAATTAAAATACTGATAAAGCAAACAACCCCGAGCTGTAGACGTATTTTTTTTAGCATAAAAATATTTTTAAATTTATGTTACTTGTTTTGAGGAGTTTTGATTGTTTAAAATATATTCCATGGTTAACAGAAATATCCAAATTATCTAAATGGTGAAAAAAATTGCTGCGGCAAGCTTTTGTGTGTTTCACAGAGAATGATCCATGTATTCCTTTTAAAGAATGTTGAATGTAATTAAAATTTGTATTTGTGTCAAAACTGTTATATTTTAAATATATGTTGATCAAAATTGAATATGATTCATATCTTTTTAATTTATAGGGTGATGAGGAGGAGGTACAAGGTGATGACTCATCCTCAGAGTATGAAAGTGATGAATCCATCGATTTTAGCTATCAACGTAGATTGGAGAAAAAAGGTGGAAGCACATCTTCAGAGAGTGAATCGGATCCCGAGCAGGTTTCCACAGGTCCCGGGTTAGCAAAAAGAAAAGCTGAGTTACTTCAACAAGCAATAGATAAAAAGCAAAAAACTGTTGATACTCTTTTTTCCCAAAAAGCAAAAAATGAATTGCTAAAATTGCCTCAAAAGAGACAGATATCAGAAGAGATTGAATCAAAATCAGTGCCAACTAAAGTCACTGTCTTAGAAAACAAAGACTTGCATAAAAATAGTAGCTCAGTTTCAGTAATTACAAGTGTCATTGAGAACTCTGAATCTGATCCATCCAACAGCCACGGCCTTGCTGAAAACACCAATGTTCCTAGTGTCACTGAAGATGCAGAGGACTACTATGGTAAATTTATTGCATCGCAAATGAGGGACATAAAGGATTTGAAAAAAAGAGAAGACCTGCGAATCGAAATTCAGCAGCTTATCTGCAAGTATAGGTTTGAGTGAGAACTGAATAACTGATGTTTTATATAAAATCTGAAACGGAGAGAAATAAAGTGTTTTTTCAAAAGCTGCTTATTTAGTGTGTTGTGTCATTCATTAATGTGTATTTTGAACGTGTTTAGTAGTATATATGTATACTTTCAATTAACATCAACTAACCACACAAGTATTTTATGTATTATATGAATCCATGAGTAATTAATCAATATAAAACATGAATTTTAAACATAATTCACTAACGCAAATTTGTATAAATGGGTAAAAAAAATACCAGAAATAATTTTAATTGGGTAGCTTGAATTTGTGTAATTGTTTTTTTTCTCTTCGTATCTCTTAAAAATAAGTGTTTAGATTACCCGATTAAAATGTTTAATAAATTCCTCGATATTGTTCAATTACAAATTTTGATTTCCCCATTTTCTCTGTAGCTGGGCACTGATACAATACTGCTGTAGCTCGGCCCTTGATACCTTAAAAATTCTAAAGCAAATTGTAGGAACACCAGCAATTGTGTATAAAACAAACATTGCTTTTTATTTCTGACTCTTCCACTAGGTAGAGAAGAGATAGCATCATATTTACTGCTATTATTATATTTGCAGGCTTATTCGAGTTTAATACGACAAAAAAGCTATTTTTCAGTAACAAAAGTAAATATACTTTCAAAGCAAGTTTTCAATCTCCTTCATTGTTGCCAATATTATTGTTTTGTAGACTCAATAATGTAACTTAAAAATAAGCAGTTAATTTAAGCCTTAAATCAGTATGTTTCTAGCAATAAGCTATTTTATTGAAATGTTCTGCAAAGGGAGGGAAAGGACATACTCCAGCCAAATAATTATGCCGACTAAACAAATTTTGTAGTATTTTATTTGCTAAGGCTATCTTTTTTGGAATTAAATTGCATAGCAAATAAATGTATTCAAGGTAAGTAAGGCAAATAATTGCAGGAATGCAACAGAAAGCAAGGGGGGAAAAAAGTTTCAGATTGATTAAACCCATGAGGAACCATTTATATTTGTTCATAATATTTTCAATGATAGCATTGATATTGGTGTAAATAAATGTGCATACAAGTCAGAGGAAAGGGTTACAAAATACAGGTTTAAATTATTTTGTTCCGATTCAATTTTTAACCAAGAAATATTTTGTACATTATGTTGGCAGTCAAGTGCAAAGAGTATGATATAGAGAACTTTAAAATACTCTTTCAGAGGAAATAATATAACCCATAAAATCAAAGTTTTTAATATAAGTTCTTTATATGCATCACCAATTTTTATATTTATTAATATAGAGCCGTTTCTGTTGCTAGTGTGTACTTGTTTTTAACATTTCAAATTGGATGCAAACACCATCTCTATCAGCAAAATATGCAGTAAACTACTTTTCAAAATTTATTAATTGAAAATGAATAATTTGTGCATTCACATCCTAAATATCTTTTATTTATTCCGATTAAAACAATTTTATTATTTACTTATTAAAATAATTTTGACAACCAAAAAGTTTCTTCAATGATCTGTTAAATGCTACTTCAGCGGTCGGACGATGGCAATTTGATTTATTAGCATTCTGTAAAAGCGACCTTTTAGTGACAGTGACAACTCATAAATTTGATAGAATGCAGTCATCAAATCTTTCTGCCAAGTTTCAGCCTGATTGGATGACATCAAGGGGGTTAATTAGGCATCTGCAGATTTTCTGCCATTGACAAACACAACCAACCACACAAATCCGTTAATATAAAGGATTTAAAAATAACCTTTACTTTCCCTCAAGAAACTAATTCCACCGTTAATAAAGACATTATTGCAAAGTTGCATCCACAAAAGATTGTAGGTGGAACTATTCATGCACAAGCATTTTTTATTTGATTTGGACTTTTTTAAACAAATTAGGCCATAGTCTCGACCTTGTAGAAAAGAAAGCCCTATTTTTCATTTGTTTTTGGTTAAGGAATTTCAAAACACTTGAATTAAAGTATAAAAAAAAAAAATTGTTTCTAAGGCAGGCAAAGTTGGGCCTCCTCACTCGGCTGCTACTAGGGAAGAGGCGATAGCGGTAAGTAGGGAGACCTCTCAGGGCATGTGTTCCGCAGGGTTAAATACTAATTTATGAAGTCATAATATATAAGTTAGGTAGCAAGTCTGACTGGAATAAAACAAAAGTGTGTGTAACTTTATTGATACACAGTTTTTTGAAAAAAGTAGGAGGAATACTGAACTTTATTTTTATGATCATTAATTACGTCAGCCAAATTCAACGTCCATACTCTTTGAAGCTCCGAATATGTGTAAAGCTGACAACCCAGTTCTTGCTGTGTAATCATGTTCTCTTAACACAGCATCTGTTACCTAGTCAGTATGATATGGCAAATTTTCTGTCCATGATATTCAAACTTTGAAGGTGAGGGCAACAGTTGTGTTAAGTATTACAAAGCCAATATATAAAAATAAGAAGTGTTGGTAAGAACTAAATAATTGATTTGACTTGCACCGAAGTTAACTACACTTACTATTTAAAAAAAAATAAAAAATGTATATCAATCGGTACATTAGCTTATTTTAATCTGGTCAAAACTTTCTGTTCACACATACCTCTCCTGTATTGCATAGACTGATGTTTTTTTTTACCACGTCAGGCTCTTAGCATTCAGAGCCAAAATTATTCAGGCTAATTATTAGTTGTGAACCAATTCGTTTAATAAATCTGTAGAACAAATAAAAACCATGCGTTTTAAAATACAAGAACTAGATACAAGGAAATATTTTTGTGGTGTAAGTATGTCTTAAAAAAAAACAACTTCAAAGTAGCATTTAATTTTTTCTGTAATTTTTATTTACAATTCTGGCACATAAGTGTATTAAAACACACTAAAATACATATAAATGCAATACCTCAACTTAGGATTTATAATTATGATGGAACAGAGTAAATTATAGAATAATCAATGATAAAAATTTCAAAAGAACATAAAACATGATTATATACACTGGTTGAAACATGAGAATAAGAATTCTGTTTTGAAACATGCATACACAAATTAAATTAACACACATTTCCTTATAAATATTATATAATTAAATCAGCTAAACTTATATTTTTAGGAAATTAACAAATTTTAATTAATTTTCTTAGAAGTAATAGATTTTAAATAATTTAATCAACTTGTGATAACATAGAAAATTAAGTAGCAATATTGATTTCTATATTCTAAATATTTTTAAAAAATACTATAATTTCTGAAATACTCTATATATTTGATCCCACTTAACATATTTAATTAGTAATTTTACTAAGACAGAAGTTTGACATTAAATTGCATTTATCACAATACAGGCATTCATCTGGTGAGAACTGTACAAATAAATAACATCTCGAAACTACAAATTTGGCAATTCAAGAATAAACAGTGCACATACATAAAATAAATGCTTTTCATACACCAGGGTTCCTACTCAAAACTTCCATTTCTTCCAAAATTAAACTATTTTCTGATTAATTCTTTTTTCTTAATTCCCTGGCCAAATTCAGAAATTCTGACACAAAATAAAATCCCTTGCCATATTTAGCAGTTCAACCTTATCCGATTATCCGATGTAATTTTTCAAACCAAAGACTTACTAGACTAAATATAGGAATTTCCAATTAAAAATGGAAACAATTCTTGAATATTGCAATAATTTCATAGTATAATAAACTATCATATTGTATAGATAAAAATTAGTATAAGTGATATGTGCGGCAGGCAAATCTTGAATTCACCTGGACGGTTTTCTATCTCCAATAAATTTAAGCATGTTGGAACTCTGTGCAGTACAAAGTGTTGCATAGTGAAGGGTAAAATACAGCTGTTTCACAACATCACATTAAGTGAAAACGCAATTTAGATAAGGGCCAATCCTTATCTTGCAGAGTATCTTTAAATAGACAACCTTATCTTTTTTCAAATGAACTTGATGCAAGGCTCTCATGGATTTAACTTGCAAGTTTTATATAGTTTTAGGATGGATTCCTTTTTTTTTTTTCAGGTTAAGGGAAGAGATTCATCTATAATTGAAACTTAAGGCAATTTCTAAAAGGGAACATTCTTAAGATAAAACTTTGTAGAAACTCTGAAAATCGAATTTTCCTCAAAGCAGTTGCAGAACAAACTATACAATTGACAAAATACTAATATCAAGGGGAAAAAAATCCCTTTAAAGATCTGGAACACATATTTGGAAAGAATGACTGTTAAAACACAGATGTTTCCTTTTCGAAATTGCCAACTCAAATTAAAACTGCACACTTGTGCAATGATATAACACATCGTGCACTTAGAGCACACTACTTGTTTGTGCATCACATGCTGTGAAAGCCTCGTTCTGATATGGGGCAAATCTTATTCCCAGACAAGGATCACCGTCTTCGGCAGACTTGGTTTCCCCTTTGCAAATCGACTTGATGTTAGGCTCGCAAGAGTAAGGAGAGGTTTCGGGTGGACGGTAAGTGTACCATGCGATTGAGAAGAATATGCAAGAGAGGAATTTCACGAGGCATACAATTGTTAGTATATTTGCGCTCATCTTTTCATTGTTGTAAAAGAGGCAAGACCCTTGTTGGCTATCACATGAATCTTGCCACAGTACACAGCTTTTGTCAATCAGCCAGCCAAAGAAAATTGGGGCTGGTATCGTTCCTGAAATATGAAATTAGAATTGATTATGAGTGATATTTTCAACTCCTTTGCATCAGAATTAAATTGTAACAGCAAAAAAAACATTTTTTTACCAATTGCAAAATGCATAAGTGATTAATATAAGTGACAAGGTGGTTATCAAACTGACTATAATAAAAATATAAATCATTTGAGTGTTTTAATATTCAGTAAGACCATATCTACATCAATACATATAGTGATGGCAAGACCAAAAATTTAACTTGAGGAAATATAGAGAACTTTTTAGAACTCAATTGCAAAATTAATTGGATTGAGAAATTCACTCAATAAATTTTCATGTTACACATGCACAAATTATTTAGTATAATTAATTTTGGTATTTAACAACAAATATTGAATATAATATTTCAATATACTATAATTTCACGAACAATTGTAAGTACTGTTGATGTGAAATTGTCAATAACATTAAAAGGGTCAATATGTGTGCGACTACAAATTTTTGTCCACTGCCAAGAGGATTAGCTGTCATTAGAAGATGAGATACATGCTTGCAAGAGGTGGCAATACTTAACAAAAATATGAAAATTGTAAAGAGTTTAGTAAAGCTTTTGACTATCTTTAGGAACCAAAATCTTACTAAACAGAAAATTTGAATAAAATAATAAATTACTATAAATAAATTTTTTTGCATCAATGAAAAATAATTTTTTTTTTTTTTACAAATAGTAAAATTCCATAATTGTATTTTACAGTATAATTGATCGCCACCTTGCAATGTTACTAGATTGCATTAGAAGTGTTTTATTTGGTTTCTATAACTGAACATTTAACATACCAAGAAGGCGAACAGTCATCCACTGAATTCCAAGTGCAAAAGATTTTTGAGTTTCAGCTACACATCTAAGGGATGGAAATTTTATGTAAATTATTCAAATTATTTTATATAATATAATTATTTATGTATAATTTTTACATTAATTCAGACAGACTAAATGTAATAAAAATGTAACGTAAAAGATTTTTAAAGCTTGAGTCAAAAAGCCAAGGCGGAAATTACATTAATCTATATTTTTAAATGTATAAAATTGATACATTTTTAAATGAAGAAATATTCAACCAAAAAGGTAGCTAGTGCTAATAGTATTACATTTGAAATAAATACTTATATATTTAATTATCTCTCAATAGTAAATATACAATATAATTAATTCAGATAAGAAAGATTTACTTTGTTTTATAGAACTGGATATTGTCGAATAATAAACAGCAACCAGAAAAATCAACTATAAAATTTTAAATACTATATTTATCAATCAACTTAGTTTAATATATGTTACATTAATTGTGGACATCATTTGAATACAAAACTAATTGCTCATACCTCAGAGTTGCTGATAAGGATGGCATGCTGACCAGAAATGTGAAGAACATGCACAAAAATATAACAGCTAGAAAGAGTGAACCATGGCTGCAGTTGTTGTTGCACTTCTCTCTAGTTGCTTGAACTATGTGACTAGAACCTTGAAACGTCATATTGATTCCAGATTGTTCAATGCAAGCACATTCTCCATAAGCCTGAAGATATGTTACAATTAGAAAAGGTAACACAACACTCATTTTATAATATGGTCTATAATCTGATACTTGGTCTAACATTGTATGTCGTGGGAAAATCTTGGAAAAAGAAAAAGGATTATGTATTGCTTAAAAATGTTTTTAAATTTTACTTTTAGATAAACTTCTAGGAAAGCAAAAAAAAGTTTTTTAGAAAATCCTTCTTTATTCTAGTTTTAATAAAGCTCACAAGTAAAAATGTAAAAAAAGCAAATAAAATATCTGCATGTCCCCAACGCCAATCCAAAACTTGTCTAACCTGAAGTTTAAATAGCTAACTTCTTAATAAATAATATTGCCAACAGAAATTAGAGACTGATACTATAACTTTTTTTTAAACCCAGGCTGATCTGGTACCCTAACAAGTTTAATAATTTTCTTAGCTAGAAATAGAAATAACATATTAGCAAAAGAAATGAAAACCGCCAACAAAGAAATAAAAACAGTAACTTTTAATTATAAAAAATTAAACATTTCAAAAAATGAACACATTAAATTGAGTGAATTAAAATCTTTATTTAACACAGTAATTTACAGTAATTAAATAGTAATTATAAAATAGTAACAGTAATTTTTTTTTAAAAACAGATTTTAAATTATAAAAAAATAAACATTTCAAGAAATGAACACATTAAATTAAGTGAATTAAAATCAATCTTTCAAAAAATTAAGCAAGGTAAGCTTTTTATTTTATAATTTATATAAGTCACTAAGACACACTGCTCCCTTGCTCCGAAACTGCTCAAATATTGGTTTGCTGCACCCATTGTCAGCAACCCTCTAGTCTTCACTGCTTGGCTAGCACGATTCGTGTTTGGATATTGGCTGCTTGGCCCGAAAAGCTTCAATGCTACACAAACCCATAAATTAAAACTAAAATGTTTTCCCCATTAATTTACAATGCCTTTTTCACCAATAGAAGATTTTTTTTTTTGCATTTTAGAACATGGAACCAACGGCAAACACATGTTTTACCATTACCAGATATTTTGCATTAAAGGTCCCCCCACTCCACCCATATTATACAAGATCCACCGATTATATGAGATACGAAAATATAAAACTTCAACCAAATTGGCAAGAACACACAAAAAGGAAATTGATAAGAAATCAAAAATATTTTTCGTTAAAACAAGTGAAATTAGTAAGTAACACTACAGTGCCCACTAGATGTGAAGATCTATTAATGTGCAAGCACAGACTTGCTAAAAGTTCATTACGGCACCTAGAAATTATTAGATAAAACATATCAAGGAAGAAATTAAATGCAAGTATGCACCGATTTAGAAGTGAAACCTACAACTATGCACTAGTTATGTGTTCGGAAGCGAACCCAAAATACGCACTGGTTACGTATTTGGAAGCGAACCATGTGGCCAAATCAAATACAAACCACTCAATAAATATGAAATCGAAAACAACCTAAAATGTCTAAAAATTAAGTATGTAAAAGTAGCCACTAAAAACGGAACACACAAAAAAATTACTAAAGCAAAAATCGATGAAAACAACTGGATCACTGTATCACATACCAATGATTCAAATTTATGAAAACATAGCATTTACTTACAATTAAACCCTTTCTAAAATCTGCAATAAAATATGATAAGTGAAAATGATAAATGAATCAGAGAAGTAATATGAAAACAAGTAATTAGAATATGAAATAAAATAAACCTAAAAAGTTTATTAATAATTATATTAAGAAACAAAAAGTAAGAATTTTTAAAATTTAGCTATCTACAAAGCAATAATGTAAGAACAAAAAATAAAATAAAAAACCTGCCTTTTTTAATAAAAATCCATACTAATTTTTAATATAGAGAGGCAATTCACAATAAATAAATACAAACTTATAGCAATACCAAGCATAAAAAGATAATTAATAATTACGTTAAGAAACAAAAATAATTATATCAACACCAATCAATGTAATTTCGCAAAAATCTAAAAATTACATAACAGGCAATTTCCACAAATTGCCAAAAACAACTTACAATAAGATGGAGCAAGCTTACCCAACTTCACAATCTAAATGTAAAATACATGTTAAAACATAAATGATTATTCAAACAATTGTTGTAATTTGACAAAAACCTAAAACTTAAACAGGCCAAACCAATAATTCAGGTCTATGTATATATATATATATATAGACCTGAATTGGTGAATTATTGAAGGAATTTGTATGTGTTAGGAGCCTTATCAGGTTTAAAAGAAATATCCCTAAATATTTTTGAATTATCTCTAAAATTCCTACCAAATTTTTTTAGAAAACTTACTGCGCCCGCTGTTTTTTTTTAAAAATTTTTTTAAATTTTATTTAGTTGCCATTGAGTGTTTTCAATTTTCATTGACATTTCATTTATTAAAATAGCAATAAGCTAATAGGCACCATTTCGTATTTAGATATTTAAGGTTGTATTGAAGTTGAATTGTTTTCAATTTAGCTATGTTATAAATATATATATATATATATATATATATATATATATATATATATATATATATATATATATATATACATACATATATATATATATACATATATATATATATATATACATATATATATATATATACATATATATATATATATACATATATATATATATATACATATATATATATATATATACATATATATATATATATATATATACATATATATATATAGTGGTATATATATATACATATAGTGGTATATATATATACATATATATATAGTAGTATATATATATATATATAACATAGCTAAATTGAAAACAATTCAACTTCAATACAACCTTAAATGTCTAAATACGAAATGGTGCCTATTAGCTTATTGCTATTTTAATAAATGAAATGTCCATGAAAATTGAAAACACTCAATGGCAACTAAAAAAAATTTAAAAAAACAGCGGGCGCAGTAAGTTTTCTAAAAAAATTTGGTAGGAATTTTAGAGATAATTCAAAAATATTTAGGGATATTTCTTTTAAACCTGATAAGGCTCCTAACACATACAAATTCCTTCCAAAGCTGGTTTCAATACTGACAAAAACTGCCTATTTTCAAAAAAATTGAGCTTCAAAAAACTTTTTAGCAAAAATACAGTTCATATAATTAAACAATTATACTGTTTTAGCAAACATGCAAACTTAATAAAACTCACTTTTCTCATCTGGAGGAATATCAAGCTTTTTTCGTGGAGAAAAATTGGGGAATTTTCGGGGTTTTTAATTTTTTAAGGAATTATCGAAAAATTTAAGTACAATTTTAGGGAGAAACAAAAATGTAAGGAATATTAGGGCGAATACAACCCCAAAAAACTTATAGACATAACAGTCAAATGTTAAAATTCTGACACCGAATGACCAAAGTCCAGGCGAAAAACTAATTGTTTATAAGTTCAGAGCTGTATGTTAAGGTGATAGTCCCAAAAGAAAAGACATTTGAATCCATACTTTTTTTTTAATGTAGAGACTATTATAACGTTTCGTACATGTTTACTGTTAGAAAGTTAATGACTTGAAGGTTCGCTACATTTTCTAAAATTAAGGATATATTTTCAGACACAGATAAACTCATCGTGCTATGCAAATATAAGAAAAAGATATCTATATTATTCTTTAGATACACACCTTTGTCCCATTTTCCTGAAAAACCTGTTGACAGCCGGCAAAGCAAGGAGAGAAGTAAATGGTGTTATCCACACCACAAATTGGATCGTAATTATGGTCAGAGCATAAACAGTCTGCATTGCAACTTGACAGAAACCTTGGTTCACTTGAGCTATAAAAAACAAAACAGAGTGTACTATTTTGTATTGAATAAATTTTTACAGTACACTAGATAAACTAGTTATGCTAGTGAACTTTGTTATCCTGAACCATACAGATGGATTTACATGGAATACCACATCTCATTCACACTGGATGAACATAAACACATGGGTTTGAACTGTAACAATTATTCAGGGTTACTTTGGCAAAAAAGTAGAAAATAAAATGTGCTAGGATGTTGAGATACAAAAAAATAATGCAATAAAATATTTTTTTCAAAATTTTGAAACTATTCTAGTATTAAAATATCTAAATACAAAGCATGTGAAAGTAAATTTCACATACCATAATATGATTGTTTACAAAGTAAAATTTAGAAAAGCAAAGTATTTAACACACCTCTCCAATTATTATACACACCCTAGTTTATGTATGAAAACAAATAAAATAAAGTGGCACTTGGCTTTATGAGCAGCCAAATAAAAATATAAAAAAACAATCAGAGCTAGTTTTCATTTATTTAAATATTCTATAACACAAAATGTATTAAAAGGAGTTTTAAAACAAATTTCACTAGCTTAAAATTCAAAAGGTTGGATATTAGATCACCCTGAAACAAGCAGCATACTATTCCAAAACACTATTAAAACTTATATTAAGAAAACAGGGTCACTTGAATCACAATAAAACACTCTAATCCCAAAAGGAAAATCAATGACTTAAGGACATAAACAATGTTTTTGAGGACCTTTGAAAATCTGTTATAAAATAAATTCTATCAAAAAAGTTACCAAGTTGGTGGATGTGTAATACAAATATGTCAGAGAATTCCAATGTGGTGCAGGTAAGTGGCGGTTACACGAGGATAGCAAGTCTGAGTTGTATTTTTATATATTTTGCAGTTCAGCACACAACATCCGCAAAAATTAAAGACTTTTAAGAAGCACCTTTAATGACAGTAGCAATCTTCTAGCAAGAAGTAAAATGTTAGTGTGCTGGAATTATTTTGCTATTCATTAACGCTAACTTAACATATAAAGAACGAAAAATGGGCAAAAAATATACATAAAGGTGCTAAAGAAATCCATTCTTGTGCTAAAAAATCATTGTATGAAAATACTTCAATTAAAAATCCAATGGATAGGAACAAGTAAAAATTTTTTTATCACTATCGATAAAACTCCACATGGAACTTCATGACACACGATGCCAGACAATATTAGACCAATGAAAAAAGTAAATTAAATTTTTTTACCATTCTAGAAATACTACATAGAATCCTTATGTTGCAAGAAGAAAGCATAAAAATATTATTCCACCTACATTTTTTTTTACTTCATAAAGTACACAACAAAAGGCTAGCTTTTGGCCTTTTTTGTGTAACTTTAACTTTTTTGTAAAATCTAACCTCTAAATGTACTTTATTTCTATATATATATGGAATAGCATTTCTATGCATTCTTCTTGCAATTGAGTCTGTGGAGTCCACTAAGATGAAATTTAGACATTTTTTTTCCTCTGACCTATTTTTTCTTTTGAAGTTAAATCATATGCATATAAGGATCTCTTTATGATACTCAACATAATAAACTAAAATGAAGGTCAAGTTTGCAACTTACTCATTCACAAGCTTAGTGTTTACTCCAGCAAAATCTGCATCTGGACAGTGAAGAATGAAAATAAAAGAAAATGCCAAGCATATTAAAGAAAATAAGATGCATATTCGAATTATGCTTGCACACTTCATTTTGAACCTCTTCACAATATAGCCGCCGAGGAGGTTTCCACCGCCAGCTCCTGGTATAGTGACAGTGCCTAAAAGTAAGAAGTTAAACTTTATGAAGCAACCTTTTATGAATAATTTTATCATTAAACAGCAAATTATGGGATAATGCAGGTCTATTGGGATTAATTACTTTGTAAATGACATTAGTAACTTGTACAATAATAAAATATGTAAATAATAAAAAATTAACAAAAATTTTTATTATTGGAATTAATATGTAAAAAACTAAAATAAGAGTGATAGTTTTTACTTGGACTTTTGAGAACAAGGTATAATAAGTTTTAACTGTAAATTAGATACCACAAGATATTAAGTATAACTTATATACCTGTAGCAGAAAGTTAACTTTTTAAAAAAACATTTTTATAAAAATTTGTTAAAAACACTTTATAAAGAAATCTGCAATCAATTCCCTAAATAATCTGAAAAAAAAATTTATGTTAAAAAATACTAAAAATTTAATTAATATTAGTAGTAGAAAACCAAGTTGCAATTTGAATTAGAGGTCGGCGATATATCGATACAACATTTAAAAAAAAATATCAATATTAAAAATATTGATAAGTAACAGATATATCGATATATTCAAACATTTTTATTTTTTTAGTGATTGTTTTGTAGTTTGATGTGTTTTTTCGATTTTCTTTATTCCTTTTTCAAAAACATCAAAACTAAAATTTGGACTTGGCCGAGGGACAGTTAAAATGGCACCAATATTCAATTTTTTCCCATACACTTTATAATCTTGTGTCCCAACAGGAGGATAAAAGGAGGTGCACCTCCCTGGCTTGGCCAAAATTGGAAAAAACACATTAATTGTATATATATATATATACAGACACACACAAATTAACAGAGGGATGATATATATATATATATTCATCCCTCTGTTAATTTTTCAATTATTTACGTTGTAAAAATATTATGATAAATAGTCAGCGTTGCCATTAAATGCTATTGAAAATTATCTAATTTTTACTTAAAATTATTGCACCAATTCGATTCTGGCCAAATTGAAAATCAAATAAAACAAAATCATGTATCGATATTTTTTTCAATGCAACGATATATTATTGATATTTATTTTGATCGTTATTTCCGACCTCTAATTTGAATAAATAAAAGTCAAGAAGAAAAATATAACCTTGATTTTTCTACTATATTATCAGGTGTAAACCAACTGCTCATTTGAATGACCTTCGTGACTAAAGTGTTATTTATGTGTGTTACCATCAAATCTAAACATGTATGTTTTGAAAAAATAAAGTCATTACTGGTTTGTCATCACAACAAAAAGCTCTTTAAAACACATTTTTCTTTCCTCATAAAACAAGGTCATGACACAAACTAAACAAACATCTGTTAAAAGTACTTAAAATTGAACTTGAAATAAATAGCTAATTATCTCATAAGCAAAAGGGATTTTACCAACAATAAATGCAGCAAAACTTGCTTGGTAGCTGAATTGAGATTCTATTAATTTGGGGAGAAAAGTCGCAAGTCCAGCTAGCAAAATACCTGAAAAACATTAATATATGCACAATTATTTGCAATTAACGCACAAAACTATTTATTTTGCAAGATCATAAACGGATTAAAATGTAATAAGTTTTACCTTCACTCGCTCCAGCCAAGCTCAAGAATACAAATGTAGGATTTGTTATTAAAAGACCCAAAGATTTAGGCAGATCAGACATACTGGCTCCAAAGTCAACACGAGCAGCCTCGCTTTCTTCCAACTTTTGATGCATTTCGCTTACTTTCCCAGCTTTGACTTTTTCAGTGGCTAAAATGAATTTAATCAGATACAGAAGCACAAGAGAAATAGCTTATATTCTTCATACTACTTCCTATGTGATACAAATACCATTATATTATTTAAGTTTTTGAAAATTGATGCTGTCATACAAACATCTTTATGTATGAGCAGAAATGTTAACTTTTCTATGGATCTTCCGTAGTTTTCATATTTTTATGATTTACCCATGGCCAATACTCTTATATTATGATGAATGAATATGAAGTACAACAGCGACTATTGCATCAGTGAAAACAATGTAAATCTTGACCGTAACGAAAGTATTGAGGAATTTTAAGAGAACTGGCAAGATTGGAAAAAGATATTTCACGTAGGTTTTTCCATAGATTTAAAAGAATGTCCGTAAAAATTACACAAAATAAATTAAAAACTATAGAAAATCCAAAAAGAAAAAAGTTATATCTGTACGTATGTTATAGACAATTGATATCACTTTTTAAACGTGTAAAGTTATTGATGGCAATATCAAAAGTAAATAAAGTAGCCGTTTAATCAATACATATAAAAGTACCAAAATAATTCAAACTTTCTATCATATCTATAAGACTTACACGGTAATGTTTTAGGAAATGCGAGGATTGGTATGGCAATGAGAAAACCCAGCACAGCTGCAAACACAAAACCAACCCACCAGGCTCCAACCCATACAGTACTAGATGGAGACAAACCAAGCCTGAAAATATAAAACCATGTTTATATACTCATTCTCAAAAACCAAAATAAAATAGTAAATAAAACAAATCTTAAACTATTTTGAAAAAAAAAAAGAAGAAAAAAAAATAGAACTTGAGTTTATTAGGAAAATTTTGTACAATTTCAATGCAATAGCAGGGTTCCCACTTAAAATCACATAATGAAAATCAATGACTGTTAAGGACCTAAATAAGGCTTTTTAAGGACCGTTGAAAATTTGTTTTCAGGCCTCATATCTATATATAAATTTTTAATAAAGTATATTCTGCCAAAAAAGTTACAAGTTGGTGAATGCGTATTACAAATATGTCGGAGAATTCTGATACGGTGCAGATAAGTGGCGGTCACGTGGGGATAGCAAGTCCGAGTTGTGTTTTTATAAATTTTGCAGTTGGCCACACAGCATCTGCAAAAAGTTAGAACTTTTAAGGACTTCTAAGCATTTTCAAGGACTTGAAAACAAGTTCAAAAATATTAAGCACTTTTAATGATTTTCAATGACCATGGGAACCCTGAATAGTTAAAAACTTGCAATTTAAGTTGACAAGTGAAGTTTAGTAAGATTTGAAGTCTAAATTATTTATCCAATTGTCAAAAAATTTCACTTTAAAAGTTGAAATTTGAATAGAGTAACTATGAGTTGTCAACTTAAAGTTCAAATTTGACACTTAACGTTTTTAAGACTGCAAAGATAAGAACAGTTGTCTAAATTTCAAGGTTATATTTCAAAGAAGATAGGGGCATTTTATGCAAATTAACATTGAAGTTTATTAGGGAATTTAAAATTTGCAAGTAAAAAAATTCAAAAGGTTTACTTTTGTAGTATATAACTCAGTTTCAGTCTAACCAACCACTCTTAAAATTACATCTTACAAAACTTTTTAAATTCAGTATAACCTAAATATAAATTTCTCACTCATTTGCTTGTATGCCATAATCCACATATATTTTTAACAGCTGCCCACCAAGAAGGTAGCCAAATGCAGGTCCAACAATAGCCATTGTGTAAAATATTCCTAAAAAAAATAAGTCGCATTCAATTTTTATACCTAAGTAAGGTTCGAAAACTAAGTTATTTTTAAAAAGAAGTTAAGAATTAACAAGAGAAAATTTAAGTATTAAAGACTGTAAATCGTTTTACAATTAACAGTTCTTATGCATTATCAAGTCAGAGTCAACATGTTCGAACCACCTGGCCTCTTCGGAGGTCATGATTGGCTTGAACTAGCGTAGAGGTCTTCCTGTGGAATACCTCAGCTTTGCGACAGACTGGCCGTAAGTCCTGAACGACTGTTTTGAGGGACTTATGAAATCTGGTTGGTGCAATGCCAGCAGTCAACGAGATAGTACGCAAGTACTTAATTGAAAAACTATATCAAATAACTAAAGACCATGATAAAGAAGCCAGTCAAAATATGAAGACGACCTTTTTATATCCTTAGCAGTTAGAATTATCAGTAGAGAAAAATTAATGACACTACTATTGCTACGAAATTTGAAATCATTATCCACATGAATTATACTTAATCTTGAAACATCAAGTTAAACAATTACAAATTACACAAATGAATAAAACATTTTACAGTAGGAAAGTTGAATTAAAATAAAAAATTAGCAGAAAGATAGTTGTGATTGTAATTAACCTAAATTTAAAAATATTGTGCTTACAAAAAAAAACCTATCCTTTAACGTGAGCTCTCTGCTCCAAGTAAAATTTTTTTTGACTATTTTTAATTGCAATTTTGATATAGTAATTTAAATGATACTTACGTATTAGCCAGTCAGCCTTTGCCAGATTGTTTTGTGCTAAAATTTTTGAATAACCCTATTTGGTTCGGTTTGAACCAGGGTCGGGACCTCTCTGTAAAGCGCCTCTACAGAGCAACAAACCAGGCATTGGCCTGTACCGAGAGTTTCAATGGAATAAAGGAATCCGTAAGGGAAAATTTTTGGCTTTTCGACGGGACAATGCTTAAGTACCATTTAAACAAATTTTATACAACAAAATCATAATCTTAGTAGTTAATGAAATAAGACAAGTCAAGGAATGATTCACTGTACCTGCACAATTTTCTTTAGGCAAAACAGTAAAAATTTCAGCGTCAACAAAACATTTCATACACAAAATATTAGGCACACAAAAATTTTGAGATATGAATCGTAATTAAAGAATATATTTGAAAACCAATAAAATATTTTAACCACAAAAGTTTACAGAAAAATATACATCATACACACCTAAATACACAGAAGACATCTTAGTTGGCACATTCTCATCTAAGTAGGTGCAACCCAGCGTATACAATGGAACCGCCCCAGCACCATGCAAGAGCTGTGCAATAAAAAACACATACTTATAACTCGACAACGACGAATCATCTGGCGAGCACGATATCGAGTAATTAACACTTGGAAGTCCAGAATGGCAATGGAAGTCTTGCTCCTGGCTAAAAGTGTATGGACCAGCGAGGAAATATGGCAAAGAAAACACTAGCGACCCAAATGCAAGAATTATCATTCCACTACCGAGGAAAAATGGCTTGCTTCTTGTACCACCTAAATAACTAACAGGTATCAGGCACAAAAACGACGCAATATCATAACACCCCGCAACTAAACCGGACTCTGTGCTCTTCAGTTCATACCTCTTTTCAATTGTCGTTATCACCACATTAATAAATCCATTGACTATTAAGCCCTGAAGGGCTCCGGCCCAGCATAGCCAGAACAGGACCCATCGAGGAGTCCTGAAAGTCTGCAAGCAGATTGGTCGAAAGTTTCCCCAACCACAGAGTTTGTCTGCTCCAGAGAAACTGTCGGAGAGTTCGGAGACTGAGCCGTTAGTTCTGAGTTGTTCGGAGACGGACAACATCGAACCATTTGGTTTGGGTTGTTCGGTGAGTGGGTTGTCGGTGGAGCTTGGTATCAAGTAGCTCTTGCTGGTGGAAACGGATAAGGAGTTTGGGTTGGGTTCCGTTGGTGATACTGGGTTCTCTGCCCCAGCCATGTTGCAAAGTGAGGAGTTCCTTAGCTGTAGGCCATGAAGCTTGTAGATTCTGATAGGTGGCTTATGCTGAAATGAAAGATTGATTTAGAATAACAAACATTAATATTATATTGGATAGAAAAATTGTTTGAAGACTGCCATAATTTATATTTGTTTAAGTCATACACAGGAAATCAAGGAGAATTTAATGAGAAATTTTGTCAAAGCTTAGTTTCCAAAGATGTAAAATTAGATGGTAGAAGGTTTTAGGAGCAAAAAGTCTTAACTCTCTGAGCGTTAAGGGAATGGGCGAAATTATACAGTTGTTTTCCCTGCAATAATTTTGTAATTATATTTCTGATTCAAATATATAATTTTTTTTAATTATTTTTTATTTATTTTGTTTTAAGTAGGTTTTAAACTATCATCCTAATAAAAAGATTTAAAAAATATTTTATTTTAAATTTTATATATAAATTTAAAAAGGTTGTGTATTGCTGGAAAAACTGGGGATCAAAGGACGTATATATACGCCCGTGACCCTCAGAAGGTTAAACTTGCAACCTCCAATTACTTTTCCTGTAAAACAGCGAATTTTAAAACTTAGAAAAGACTTCGGAATGAAACATTTTAGAATTTAAGAATGAAATATTTTAGTATTTAAGAAAGTTATGTTCTTAACTTTTTGAGTAAATTTTACAATGTTGTATCATATATTTGTTATTATAAATAAAATAACCAAATTGATAAAATTTAGCAGATACAAATGAGTTTTGTTGATTCAAATTATATTAATAAAATTCAATTAGTAAAATCAATGAAATTGAGAGAAAAGTAACTTAAGCGTGGAGGAGAGGTGGGTCATGGTCAGGTCAATTTTCTTAAGTTACTTTTCTTCTACCAAAGTCGCACTGTCAAGCTTATTTAAAATTTAGACTGACATATAACACTTTTGACAGCGTCTACATCTTTGTTATGTCTACAAAAGTAAATTTGATCACATAATAAACTTTATTAAATCATATTTAATTCCATTCTAATGAATAGGGATGAGCTATATCTCTTTGAAACAAGCTGTGAAAGTTTATATACTATCTACTCTCTGTTTCCTTTTCAATTTGAATACCCGGTGGTTTCCTGGTGAGAGAAGTTTATTTTTGTGATGTCTCAATAAAGTTTGTTCCTTAAACAATGGTTCTGCCTCGGTTATTTCACTATTATGCATACAAAAGTTGATGAACTGTTTTAATAAGTTTACAAATCTTAAACGACAGAGCTGTTTTTGAATACAACAAATGTAAATGAGTAATGAGAGTAGTTATTAGGAATGAACAAGGATTACCGCTTAACTGTCAATCAAGCAAAAATTAAACTTTCACATTAATCTACTTTATATTTATTTTTTTTGCATTCAGAAGATAAGTGGCTACGTACACAACTATTTCCTCATCACAGTTCAGCACACTAATATACAGTTCCTGCACAAATTTTTAAAGATATTTTAGCACTTGTATATTTATAAAAAATAAATTCCGGCTACAAGTTCAAATTAATTTATTTGAATGTATTAAAAATTAATAAATTCATGTCAATAATTCTGAATATTTTTATTTTCCAGAATAACTACAAAAGATTGTCTTTATATTCCACTAGCGTTCAATAACTGAAAATGACCAAGTAGATATTCAATGTTTCGGAATAGCTGTGCAAATCAGTTGTTGAAAGTAATGTTATTGTTGATTACAATAAGCTTTTAATTAACTATTCCTTCATACAGCATAATAAAAAAGTGTTTTAAAAGTTCAATCATGTAACTAAAAAATTATCAATAGAAATGCCACTGTAAACAATAAATAGGTCATTACAAAGAAACGCACCGCAAATACTAAGAAAACTTAACAAAGGAAAAAAATAAAGGACAAATTGACATCTACGAAACAAACAATGTTTTCATATACTCATTACCCCTTATTTGGTGACAGGAAAAAGATAAAAATAAGATGGATATAAAACTATTTCCTAATCGAATTTTGACAAGTTGACATTCCCGCGTCAGTATTTAACATCTGTTGAGTATTGTTGAACTTGACCGGAAAATACGAAACGATACAGGAAGACACACAAACCCACGTTTGATCATATAACCTGATTGGCTAAATCTGGGTCATGTGATAATTTAGTACTTATTGTTCCATCAGAGCGCTGCAGTAGCAAGACAAAAAAAAAAATACTTAACGGAAACTAATATTTTAAGGACATCGAAATGAAAGAAAATAATTGAAAACTGCGACCTATTAAACAACAGAAAAGTTCAGATTGATTACGAATCCCAATTAAACTGTGCAAAAAAAAAAAAAAAAAAAAAGATTTTGTGCATGATGACGTCATAGGTAACACTGAGAGTGAGATAATGGTTTTAATTTGGGATGAGAGATGATAAAACTTTAAAAAAATTCAATTGAATTATCAAATATTTTTTTGTGATTCATTAGAAAGTTGGTGTGTTTCCGGTAAAAAAATATTCTGTGCAAAATATCCTTTTTCTCCTAAATGAATTAAATACCCAAATGCGTGATTTCGACCAAAGTAAAAAAAAAAAAAAAAAAAAAAAAAAAATTAACATCAAACAATAAAAATAACAACTAAGTACAATTCCAATCAACAAGAACTAGGAGTGAAGCACGCCAACCACACTATCAAAAATTTGATATGGATTTTGTATAAGGCAAAAGTGCATTCATCATCCTCTTTTTTTTTAAACCAACAAACCAATTTGAGTTTGGCGGTATTTTAGACGCACGAATTAGTTCCACAAACCTCGCCAAGTTGGCGAATTTGGTGACATTTTTAGAGACAAAAGTAGATGTTAAGCACAAGTTTTGGCCGGGAAAACACCCCAAACACTCAAACATAAGGATACGGCCTTTGTTGTTTTAAGATTGATTAGACGCTCTTGTATCATTCATTTATTTTCTGTCAACGTTAATCGCTATTTTCATTGTTAAGTAACGACAGGTGTTGGAGAAGTTTTAAAAAACAGTAAAATTCCTAGGAAAAAGAATAGTCGTGTGTGTGCTTGTGGTTTAGATTTAAAAGTACTTATTTAAACTGATAATTATTGCACAACAATTTTATAACATTTCCTTTGGAAATTGTGTCACTTTTTTTTTTTAATTATTTTATTTCAAGGTGATTACAAAAAAAAAATTGTAAATTCTCTTTCCCCTCCCCATCTACTTTCCACCATTTCCGTTCCTCATTCACCTACAAATAACCCTGCCGGCGCCTTGTATTATAACAAGCCAATTTTTAATGGGTTGTGAAATATGCTTTGAATACATGTGTGATTAACACTTGTTTCAAAATGAATAAATTGGTAGCCATTCTAATAAGCACACTGAAATGTGTTTAAAGTAAAAATTTCCTTAAAAGACAATAATAAATGAAATAATGAATGGCATGACAGCTGGACCGTAATTTGTGCAAGAAATTATTTTTTTGACTGCTTCTCTTTCAGCTGAGAAATAGTTTCTTTTGTCTGACATTTGGAGACAATTAAAACTGTGCTTTTCTAATTATCATGGCAAAGTATATTTTGACGGATTTAACAGATCGGTAAATGAATAATTCTCTCTGGGTCCACACCACTTTTAGGACGCCCATTAATGCGCAAGTCCCCAAACAAATTAATAAAAAAAAAAAAAAAAAAAATATTAAAAAAAAAAAAAAAAAAAATAGAGAGAGGATGATGTGGTCTCCAGATTGCAAACATACATCTATAACAATTGACTAAATGTCAATTGGAACAATAGTGTGACTAATGCTACTAAACTTGGGAGTAATATTTGAATCACAATTCATCTATTTTATTGCAATTAGAAATATTATATTTTAACTAAATATTTTTTATATTTTACCTAAAGAAGTATTTTTTATTAGTATACTTCTTGTAATAAGCACAAGCTACATGACCAATAATGTGCTTCATAAACAAAACAAAAAATCACGCAATAGAGGGTAAAAATACATGGCACTAGAGGGTAAAAAGACAGCCTATTTTTATTGGTATATGAAGAATTAATGTGAATCTTAAGATGGGCCTTGGCCTGTAGTTGATTGTTACTTTTTGTATCTGTATTAAAAAATTTATCATTCTTACATTTTTACATAAAGAAATTTTTGTTGCTCATTGAATATTTCAAAAATCCTAACGTTTTTTTAAACAAACAATGAAGAGAAGTTTGGGAGAGAGAAGGGAGGGGGGGGGGGTATTAACTGGTGTTTATTACAAAACAAAATAATATTAATAAAAATACCTTTTTAGGTATAAAGAATATTAGTATAACTGATATTATCAATTAGATCGTTAAGTGGGAATGGGGTAACAAATGACATACTTTTTCATGCTATTAAAAAACTTGAAATGTAGCTTTTGTTATTGTTTTAATTTCAGTTCCACAAGTAACATTACTTATTTTTCTACATTTCGATTTCCTAATTTACCGCTTTACTGTGAATTTTAGAAATCTTGCTTTGGATGGTCATATAAAATAATAGTTCCAGTATGAAACTAAACTGGCAAAACAATTTTTGCATGAAATATATTCAGAAAATTGTAAACATTCATATGCAATAAGATATAATAAGAAATATTCCTAAACTTTTAAACTACGCATTTTTTAGAAAGTCACTGTGGTGTAAAAAGCTTCCTCTTTGCCCCTACCTTAAAATGATACTGCATTTATTTTCTGGATATTTCTTTTTGATATTTACACAATTTACAACTAAAAATTCTTCACACAAATGGATATACACAAGAAATAGTTCTTTCTTAAAACCCTACACGGAAAGAATTGAGGAGGCTATCTTGAATTCCACTTCGAAAAAAAAAATTAATAAACCATTAAAAAAGTTTTTACTATAAATCCTTTATATGCATTGCCGACCAAACGGTATAGTGGTTAGCATGCTGGCTTCTAGACCGCGAGGTTGTGGGTTCGAGTCCCGTGTATGGCATGGGTGTTTGTAAATGTATGTTGGCTTGTCTAATGACGAATATTTCGGCGCATTATAGCCCTCGTGTTGCTGACGGCGCCAGATAATCTGAAAACAACCAACCTTTATATACATTAACAACTTTTCAACTAATGTAAGCGATTTTGAGCTCAAATCGACTTTTCTTGGTAGTTAACCACTACAAAGAGAACTCAATATTGACTAACTTCTACTATTTGTCCCCAAAACGTAATAGAACGCATTGTCACCGACAATTAGTCTATCTGCCAAGTTTCAACTTGATTGGATGACGATAATTTGTGGAGTTAGTTCCTCGAAGGAGTAAAATAAGCTTGTGTAAAAGTGACCTTTTAGTCACACAGTTTGCAAAACATGATAGAATGCATTGTCATCGACAATGAGTCTAAATTTTCAGCTCGATTGTATACCGGCAATTTGTAGTATTAGTCCAACGAAGGGGCTGTATAAGCGTGTGTAAAAGCGGCCTTTTACTGATAGCCTCTCAAAAAATGATAGAATGCAATGTCATCGACAACAAGTTTATTTGTCAAGTTTCAGCTCGATTTGAAGACGGTAATTTGTTGTATTAGTCCAGCGAAGGGGCAATATAAGCTTGTGTAAAAGCGGCTTTTTAGTAATAGCCCGCAAAATTTGATAGTAGAATGCATTGTCATTGTTGAAAATGAATCATCCTACCAAGTGCATGTCTCCGAATCATGCACTATGCATATAATGTAAGAAAAAAATTAATTTCCGACAATTTTTTCAGTTTTTATTACTAAATATTGTTTTTAAACTTCTTGAAATATTAAATAATAATGAGCATGGAATATTAGATAGTACTAAAATAACATAGACGTAGATTTTTTCTTCTTAAAAAATATATCAAGCATGAAGAGAAATGCAAAATATAGTGACACTGCGAAAAAGTGATTTAAAGTTTTCAAAATTTAAAAAATAATAATAATAATAACTTTATGATGTATATATCATACTGTTCCAAAAATGTATTGCACTCTTTTGTATAACGATAGAAATATTTTTACTAACAAATACGGGGGGTGGAGGGTGCACTTGCCACCAACTTTTAAACATCCCCCACCTTTTTTTTCACTCTTCTATCACTGAATAAAAGCTAATCTGCAATAAGTTGGACTTTTTTTTTTATATTTGAATTTCATTTAAAAACTACATATTGCATTAAATATGCATTTTTTTAAATTTTAGAAATAGATGGATTAATAAATTAATTTTTAGGAACGAGTGGGTGGGGCGGCGATAAAAACGTGACGTAATTTTAGGGGGCGGGAGTTGACCCAAAAGGACAGAGGGTGACATAGGGCGGGAGGGCGTTTAAAGAAAGTAAAAATTTTGGGTAACGTAGTTTATATAGGTCCTCTCTATATAGGTAAAATATCTTTTTAATCCCCTTACGTATTGAAAGTCATCGAAACGTATATAGCACCAGGAGATATTTAATATAGATTGGGAAGGTCCGCTTGTTCTGCTGCTGTGATAATGTAAACTAAACGGTAGAACATCACCAATGATTTCAAATCAACTGGATATTCAAATCGAAAAACATTTTTGGCGTAATTATAAAAAAATATCGTGGTCGGGGATGGTTGTTACTTATATTCCATAGCATACTTCGTCACAACAGGCCTGATTTGGCAGCGAATTGCAAAACTTTTCCTTTGTTAAGTAGTACATTAATTCTCCTTGCCTACTTTGAGAAATAATTATTCGCGATTGAAATACATTCTCGAGACGGAGAGAATACATATATCGCAATCCCAAAAGTAAAGTAATTCAACTTTTCGAAAGCAACACGAATCGTTACTCGAAACAACTAGACAGAATCTAACGAAATGACAGCCAGACTTAAAAGGAAAACTCCTTGACCAACCATTATTCTTTTTATTGATTCAGCTCACAGCGATATCGCACATATTACTCAACTCGAATGAAAACTTCGAAGAACTTATTCGAAATTCAAGTGACACGTTTTCTTCGTCACGCACCTTCACATGATTAAGAAACGAACGCCTTTCGAAACTTAATATTTAAATTCCTCCTCTACTTACGCAAAAAAAAAAGACAACAAAAAACCCTAACGTCATCAGCATTATAAAATGAAGAAGAAAAACAGGGCGTTTCGAAAAATTCTGAAGGGTGGATAATTCTTTTCTAGCTAAAAACCTTTGGGAAATGGGCACACGCCCAAAATTCATCTCCCTCAGTTTTCGGACCAACGTTTAAATATATCCGTCCGTTATTCAAATGTCGGCGGTGACTTAAATAGATGAGATTATGCCATTAACAAATTGTACGGAAGCCGCAATTTAATTTTTATATTCTCAACCAACAGATGTAACGACTACGATTTTTTGAAGCACTTGCATCAAACGTCTAATACATCAAACGCAGATTTAAAAAAAGCGAAAATCTTGTTGGTGTATGTCATTTTTTTGTCACACTAGAAATTGGCCAAAGGCTTTTTAACTCACAACCTTGAAAAGTTTATAGCGAAAGGGCTATCTACCTCAGTAGAACGTCTACAAAAAGTCGATGCAACTGAGACTGTGAGGCATGGTGGGTGCGCTCCTTGTGCGCATTCTGATTGTTCCGTAATCAGGTCGAGAAGATTCCAGGGGGGCACTATGGACGCTGATTTTAAGTTGGTGTTTGGACAGGGCCCGACTTACAAATGCAGGGGCCCAGGGCACAAACTCTAAAAAGGGGCCCCTTCTCGTGATAAACGACTTTCGAAAGAAAATTATAGCCAATAAAAGAGGTCTTATAAACCAATTGTAAGAAATAAAGATTGTTTGGATATTAAATTAGATAATCAAAAAATTCCGTCAAATGAATTGCATAGGAAATGTAAGTAAAAAAAAACAAAAAAAACCCCGCGTATCTACAATCTTAAAAGCTGCCAAATTGTAAAAATTATTATATACCATTGAATAAAATGAGAATCACTCTCTACAATCCTATAAACATAATTAAGTTCATAAAAAAAAGTTAAATGTATAAATAAAACATATAGTTGTATATGCTTGAGGATCATAGGCACAACAAGTCTCACGAGTCTCTCCTTTAAAAAAACTTAAAAAAATTAAATTCAAATTCTCAAAAATTTCGGTTTGTGGACCTAAATTATTTGGGTGCCCCCAAAATTTAGGGGCCCTTGGCACGTGTCCCAAATGCCCTGTATAAAATCAGGTCCTGTGTTTGGGAATAGTCCCCCTATTAATTTCCCTGCGTTTCGTAGCGTTTTCCTTATTTCTTGGATTTGAGATTATGTAGAAAGTTAATAATGGGTTTGCCCAAACTGAACACAAAATTATTACCATGTATAGTTTCATTAATTTATTCTTAGGTTGAGTTATTTTGAATTTGAAAACTCGAAAATATGAGCAGAGCAGCTGTCTGCAGACCCTTTTACTGTCAAACCCCGTTAACGAGAAGTCGATGGGGCCGCCGAAATTGTTCGCGTGAACCGAATTTCATGTTAAACGAATAAATTAACGTTACGTTTCAAGTACGGAGAACTGATTTTACTCAATTATAAACGGGATTTCATGTTAAGCGATTTCGCTTTAACGGGGTTTGACTGTACAAGCGCAACAAGCCAAGAAAAGCTAGGGGTGTGGAGCATAGCACAACTTTCAATTACACTATAATACTGATGTCATTTTGTATCATTTACCGTTTTTATATTTTCATCATTCATTTAGAAAAAATAGCCGATATTTTTTGCGACAATTCTTGTATGGATCTTAGGAAAAAAAAAATTCTTATATTATCCTTTATTATAAACTGAGAGAAGAAGAAAAATGATCGTTGATGAGGTATGCTCAAGCTAAGAGAACTCTGTGTTGAAAGCATTCGTTTTTCAACTTTTTACTCCATTAAAGCATTTTTACGGAAATTTCGGAAGTGGATATGTTTAGAACACCTTAAGAGGAATTAGCACAGCGATTTTTATCAAAATCGTTGGAGCTGTTTTTTAGCAATCATTGAAAAACATGGTTTTTTCAATGGCAGCAATCTTATGCGCACCCGCGATTTTGACGAAAACCTCAATGGTAGGTCCCATGGCCACCAGCAAACCGCATACCAAATTTGAACATCGTAGGTAAATTTGTTCGGTAGTTATGCTGAGCACAGACACACACAGACAGACATTTTTTCTAGATCACTTTTTTGCAATCGGGATGTCCTAAAACGGATGGAGAAATGCAAAAAATCGATTTTTTTTTATTTTCACCGAATGCTATACTTTCATTACTCTATGTATACATATGGGTAATTGAAAGTAAAAAACAAAAAACGGTCAAATGCGAATACTCACATACCATGTGTCTCGAAGCAGTTGATAGTATACACGAAACAGTAATTAATAGTCTTGCCCAGATAAAAAAAAAGTATCGTGCAAAAGCTATTTATACTGATTAAAATGCTATATTTTAATAAACACTAATTACCTTAATAAACTTCAACACTCGTTTCCTTTGTAGCTCGGAGAATCTCCAAGTCGGTAATCCAGTTCTCGCTATGTGTTGGCCAGGAAAACAGATGCTGTGTCAAGTTTCAATTAACAAGAAACACGATTACCGAATGGCATTCTCCAAGCTACATATGGAACGAGTGTTTTATTTTACTAAGATAATTAGTATAATAGCTTATTTATCTCGTCTACCGTTGGCGAGACAAATCCAAGTAAGAATTTTCATAAAACACTACTTTTCATGAAAGTCCCCAGTAAAGGGAAATATGGTGTACTTGTACGCACCCACGTGAATTTTGAAAATTAAAAATAATATGCAGAAAGTGGTATGATTCAGTGGTAATTTAAGTATGATATTGGTTTTAAGATATGCAGTGGGTAAAAAATCTAAAACATAACTATAAATTAAAATTTCATAAAGGTAGCCAATTGAAAATCGAGGTTAACACAAAAAATTAATCACCTTGCACCCCTTTGGATACGATCTGTCCCCCCCCCCCCCTTCCCTCCCAAAGAAAATAATTCCGCAGACGTCCATCTCATTTCAACGGCGGCTCCAGAGTATTGTTACGGAGGGGGCGGAAAAAATTGTAGTTTTGGGCTGTTAAATAATTTAGATAAAACGTGTTGTTCTTAGGTTATACTATGGGATTCCAAAACAATTTCCAACGTATTTAATAGAACAAGTTTATATCTAAACTACAAAAACGTAATAATTATTTCTTTTTATAACAAGCAACTTTTTAAACAAGAAGTGCATAGTAAAAGAATTTTAAGACTTTTGTGTGTGATTCTTAACGAAAACGTTCTTCCAAAACATATACCAAACTTCATATTTTCCTTGAAGTGCACTATTAAAAAAGTTTCTACTTCTATATTCCATGATCATCAAGAATCAAATCAAATTTGTGTGAAATATTTTGTAGAGAACTTTGCTGTCTTACTTTGTTCTCGGCTTTTTCATCTCCAATTTTCAGGATGTTCAGTACGGATTCGTCAAATCTTGACTGACTAAATCCATATCCTGAGAGAAGGGCGCGTTAAAACGTAAGCGATAAAAACCATCTATAGTACATTGGTTTTATTTTTAATTCATAACTTTCACATGTTTATTCACTTTTTACGTAAATAAATTAAATAATTGTGTTATTTTTGAACAACAGTGTTAGCCTTTTGTTTATTACACTCATAATAAACAACATATAAAATTTTCTTTGTCGCTTATTTTTCTTCTTCTTTCTATTTAACTCTGAATAAAGGAAGGGGCGATCGTCCTCTCCGCCCCTCGCTGTATCCGTCATTGCCTCATCTGCAGTACAGTATCATCTGTATCTCGATGCATTCAAGTGTATCTCATTTGCACGTCAACTGGTTTTAAACCAAAAATTATGGCAAATCATAAAAGAGTTGCCACACGCCATGTCCTGTTGAACATCATCATACACTTACGTTTATTCATATGACTTCTGTTAATGTCGACTATTATTAAATACATGCAAGGTTAAATGACACAATGGCGACACATTCTTGTCGATGAGCAAATCGTTTTCCTTCCCTAAAAAAAGGTTTTCCCTTTTGAATATATTTTCGTGAAATATCCGGCGGATAAAAAGTGCATGATTTTGTTTCATTTGTTGCTATCAACAGTGAAATCAGTTTAAAAAAGTTAACAGGAAAAAGAACATATTCTGGTTTCCGAAATTTAATTATAGGAAGATAATTTTAAATCATTTTCTGTGTGAGTAAAGTGAAATCAGTATCGAATTTCCCCTAAAAAAAAAAAGAACGTATTCTCTGGTATTCCAAATTGGAAGGTTAGAATAGAATTTTAAAAAGTTAATCACATTCGATATCGGTATAGACCTATTTGAATATTCTCTATATTGGGGGAAAATTTGCATTTTATCATAAATTATAATAAGTAATTTTTTTTTTTAAGATAACGAGGAGATTTGTTTTAGCCACATCCGTTAAATTTATACCTGCAATCCTTTGAAAAATGCCAAATAATGCCGATTCTTAACAAGCAAAGATTACTTGAAAAAACTATATTTATTATATTTACGTGGTAACACAGAAATAAATTCCCAAATTCTAAAGCAGAAACTGTGAATACATGCTATTAAAATTGTAATAAAAAACAATTAAAACTTAAAATTATTAAAAAAAAACAAACAAAAAAAAAACAACAAAAAAAACGTCAAATTTATTTTTAATACTAACTAACCTAGCACAGCAGTATTGACCAATATCGGAAACAGGGATTCGAGAAGATAGGACCAAGTCTGGTCGAAACTTGAACAACGTTCCTAATATTACACGATTTTTTAAATAAACATGTCAAAAGTATCACAAAATGTTTTTTTTTTTTTTTTTTTTGTTATTGTTGTTGTCTTCTGTCCTTATAAATAAAATAATTCAATTTTAAAACCGTGCATCAACATATAAAAACTTTCAGTATATTTTACCCAGCATTGAACGAGATTGGCCAATAACTGTAATAACGGCCGGCTTCCAACGTTCCACTTTGAAATTGACCAATGTCGATATTGGCCAGCGTTGCTGTATATCACTGGGGAATGTGCTTAAAATTCGGATGTGGTTCAAATTTTTTTTATCAATTCTCCATCAGAATTCTGCTATTAAGTATGTATTAACAAACGAGTAGACATTAGACAAGGGTCTAAACAAAAAATTGAGTCAAAATACCTTCAGGATTTTTATAAATTTTTGGAATCAGCGTGTGATATAAGACCGCAATACGTCACAAAATCGTGGTTAATTTTTTGTACAATTACCACACTTTCAACACGATAGAGAAGAAAGCAAAATATCTAGTTCTCTCTGAAAAACAAAAGATTATATCAATGTAAAAAACAGATGAACTCTTAATCGGCTTTATGTTCCCAATCCAAAACTCCTTCTCAGAGATCAATGCCCACAAATGTACAAATTTCAATCTGTCAAATAAGATTTCCTTCTTTAAAAGAAAAAGGAACAAGCCGGCTAAATTGACTCTTTTGAAGTGTCTATGAACTTGAGAAGGAACATGCGGAAACTTAAGGACAAGGAAGAAAAAGAGGTTAGAAGCCCACTTTTTCTCCTGCAGATGTACCAAATTTCAAAAAATTATACCTGTCCGACAGGTTCGTGAAGAAGAATGCCTGGAAAGTTGCACAATAGGTTTGGCTTAAAGGTCACTAATGAAGCGTTGATGCTTACCAAAAAATTTAAACTGGTCTTAATTATAAGACTTGGTTTCATTTGGGTTGGCCCTTCTGGGCAATGATGAAAGTTTAGAATTCTGCAAGTCTAGTCTGAACGAAGTACTGTATGACCTGAACATAGCTTTAGTTTTCCGTATACAGATTTAAATCGAAATGAATGAAAATGCTTTTAAATTTAAAATATATAATTCAGTTTTGTATGATTAAAAATGTATAATTTAAATTTTGGTTTGAATTTTACACCAAAGGGAGAGGGGGGGGGGGGGGGGAGAGAAGAAAAGTTGTTAAAAATATGGATTTTATTTAACCGTGAAATATACTAATGATGTTAGTTTTACAAATAAACCCCAAAATAAATTAGCAATTTTTACTTACCATTACCCTATTAATTTCATTACTTTATATTACCCATGTAATATAAGGTAATGAAAGTATTGTCTTTGTTAAAAAAATAAATAGATTTTCTTTTACATTTCTATACGTTTTGCAACATACCGAGTTCAAAAAGGTGGTCTAGAAAAATGTCAGTGCGTCTAAGATTACCATTAACCACTTTCGATGTTCAACTTTTGTAAACGGGTTAGTAGTGGCCATGGGACTTGTCATTAAAGTTTTGATAAAAATTATGCTAAGCGCCCAAGATAGTTGCCATTGAAAAATTAATGTTTTTCAACAAATTGCCAAAAAAAAAAAAAAGACCTAACGATTTAGATCAAAATCGCTGTGGTTAGCTTTTTAAAATGTTTTAAACATACCCACTTTTGAAATTCGACAAAGGCTTAACAAATTGAAAAACGAACTTCCAGAACGAGATCTTTTCCCTTGAGCATGTACCATCAGCGACTGTTCCTCCTCTGTTTTGCTTAATGTAATGTAATAATTATCCGAAAATATATCGTCAATTTCATGATTTTGACGTGTTTTTTAGTTTTAAATTTTTTACCAATGTAGCATTTACCGCCAAATATCATCAAATGTATCGCCAAACTGGCCATTTTTTAAAATTAATGAAAATATGAAAACGAAAACTTTAAATTACACCAATCCATGCTAAATTTAAATGCATTGATCAGTATTAAGTGCAATTAAAAGTTGTGAGATGTTCCACACTCCTAGTTTTTATTAACTGTTATCTAAGAGTTCTCTAAGTAACAAAACTTTTTAATTCTTAGCCATTCATCGATCGAAAATTTTCGGGGGAAAAAAAGATTTTTAATACTCTTCTACTGCCATATTTGTTAACACAAATATTATCTACCTTTGAACCCTAACAAAACGTATGAATGGCATTTATGGAACTAGTTTCAATTCTTTTAACATAAAAAAAGGGGGGAAAAAATTGTAAATTTATTCTGATTTATAAGAAAGCTAATACAGTAAAATGTTAAACTAAGTATACGTAGAACAATAGCAAAAATAAATTGAGATAGTCGTGGGGTACTCAAGTGAATTTCGTAGCTAGCTTTTCACTGAATAAAAAATTGGAACTCGTGTCAAAAAGAATAAGCTTAGAGTAGTCAATGTCTACTATGTAAGATGGCATAAATTTACAGCATCGTGTGTACGAAAACACCTCGTTACATTTAGATCTCTTATATCCAGCTCATAATTTCTGGTGACAATGCAAGGATACATTTATCAGTTTACGAATGCACACCGTTTTGTCTTTGTAGACAATACAATTTTTTGAATTGAAGGTTAAACGCGATGTTTGACCCACGATTTTTGGAGCTTTAAAAAGAAAGAAAACCTTTACAATTTATCACGTATCCTTTCATACATCATATATTTGTCATTATTGGAATACTAAAAATATTTCAAAAGTTTTCATGGACGTGCACCATGTAAAGGATTTTCAAACCATTTATTTGAACCATTGAATATTAATCGAGATTAAATCAAATTTATATTCAAGATTAAAGTTTTAAATTTTTTTTTGGATTTTACTAAAACGATGGCAGAAAAAAAAAATCTCTACACGCAAACATTCTTACTTAAGTGTTAATGTCATCATTGTAACTCTCATATTCCAAAAAGTTCCTTACTCTTATTTTCCAAACTTCAGTCGCCTCTGGCCTCAACAAGTCAATATGAATAAGTTATAGCCTTTTCGTTAATTACCTTAAAATTTTCATTCCACATTAGTTTCAGTATTTTGCGAAATATTATAGATCACACCAAGGGTAGATTCAGGGAGTTAAGTATGTACACATAATTAATTATTCGTACAAAACACAGGTTCAGTTCTCGGTTAAGTTTTTATGCAAGAACCTATTTCTTTAATTCAACTAACGTATTCCGTGCAGCTAAGAAATTTTTTTATGCCTTCCTCGAAAGACTGGATTACCAAGACAATGCTGTACTTTCAATCATTCATTAATGTTAGCAAGTAAACAACAACGTTTTAACCTATGTTTTTGACCCCAAAGCACAGAAGCCCTTTCCTTATTTTAGAAAATGATCATACACGACACAGATTGTGACAAATGATTTAGATTCTCCGGTTGATCTGCCTAATGGAACGGAATTTCTCTCTTTCTAATTGTAGAATCCTTGTTGCCTTCGAAAGCATAAGGGTCTTTTGCGGAAGATGAAGAAAACTTCCCATTGTTTTTAATAGTGGTGATAGGATAATGACGAGATGTAGTTCGAGATATAACTTTTCCGGGATTTAATTTAAATTTTATTAAAGCCTAAAGAAACAAATAGGTGTTCCCTAATATTCTGATTCTTCGTAATAAATGCTTGGTAAACATAGGTCATGACGCCGGTTATGGTCACCTTAAGCATTTTTAAAGACTAACACATTTTTTATTTCAATACTAAAAAAGTGTCACAATATTTTGAAAATAATATCCAACATATTTCAAAGTGTGCAGAATAATCCTATGCAGTCAAATATATTTTCAAAACCATACTTTATTTTATATAACTTATTTAACATTATTCTGGCACTTTCCCCTCATATGGACACTTTTCCCTATTTATGACCACCTGTGTTCCCCAGTTATGACCACTTCAATTATTTTATAAAAAGTTTACTTATGAAAAGCACAGGAAGAATATTTCATTATAAATAATTTTAATGGGAAACAAATACAAATTTAGACACTGTTATCATATTATTAGCTTTCTTTGTTTATATTTTTCTTGAAACAAACTATAAAGGCCTAGCCAATATAAACAGTTAGCAATAATTATTTCTTTTCCCGATGACAACAGTTCCAGAAAACTTGTTCAGCACAATAACGTCCTTTTTCAATTAATGTGAGTTTACCTAACCAACAATGGTATGTTTATGGTTGTAATGTCATATTCTATGCACAAGTAAAACATGCTTTTCCAAATTTACTCTCTTCAAGCATTGAATCTCGAATTCCTCTCCTAAGAAAATTTCCTAACCATGTCACTGAGCCTATATTTATATATAAGTTAAGATTATTAAAAAAAATTTAGAAAAGAACACACTCAGTGGTAAATTTCTAAACTGAGTGCATGGGTTGGCACGTTTTTGAAAAGTTAGCCACTAGGACAAAATGTCGCCAATTCAATGTGGCAGTAGTCATATTGACTGGTTAAAAAGGTTGCCAAATTTAGAGCTTTATCACCTAAAAAAAGCCCTAATTCAGCTTGGCGATATTTGCACACACTCTACGAATTCATGGGTTGATGTTTGGAAACAAATCCCAAGTCGTCTCTGATTGGCAGACTTTCCGCGTCTTCCGGTTACTCACTTCCGGCAGAGTCTCTCCTTTTGTTTTCAATGCATTTGTCATTTCGATTCAAAGTTTGTTTTGCTTTTAAAAACTCAAATGAGTAGCGACTATTTTCAAAAATTGGAGCTTCTGGCTCAGATGAGATACAAAGAGAAATTAATTATAGATGGAGGGATCGATTTATCCGATCCATTGGATGTTTTTTTAAAGCAAACTGTTTATTGGTGATACCAGACATAGGCCAGAAGTCTCGTTTGGATACATTTATATGTACCAAATTTTGTTTTAAATACCCAATTTGATGAAATAAAGATTTTTTCCCCCAAAAGTTTCAGCTCATATGATATAATTTTACATTTTAAGGCATAAATAATATATTTAATATTAACTTCATTTGCTTGACAGGTTTGTATTTTTACAGATTAGGCTGTAATTCTTGTAACGCCACACAAATTTATACAGCACTTCAAATTAAATGTCATGTTTTTAATAGTTTTTTTTTTTTTTTTTTTTTTTTTTTAAAGGTGTTAAAGTGAATTATTTGTGTAGGTCATTATAAAGGGCGTATTATAACTTCAAATGGTGTCTACTAAAATATTTAAGGGTCATTCCATGCAAAGAGGAACACATTTTAATAAAGAATCTAATTTATAGAATTTTTTGTACAAAAAGATTCAAAGTTCATTTCTGGTAGTTCCCTTTTTTAATAAATTATTTCTAAAAGTGGACAACACTCTAATTCCGGTTGAGTTTATTCAATTTTGATGGAAATGGGTGGTGCGATTAAAAAAACGTATAAAATAATTTATTTTTTGCCGACAATATATTAAGGATTTTTTAATTACTATATTACTTCAATATTAAAAATGATTGAAACAAGTATTTCATTGATTTTAAAATGGATAATTTTGGGTAACATAAGTTACCAGAAATGTGTTTAGTTTCATATGATATTAAAAAAAAAAATTTAACAGATATTTGTTAACATAAATTTTTTCTTAGTTTTTGATACGCACTTTGTTGTCAGTTTTAGTTGCAATGTTATTAAAGACTTAAAATTTTTCTAATCAAGAAAATCTTAATATTATATTATGTAACAATATTGATTCCAATATTTTGATATCAATAGTGGTGGTTCTTGCAAACCCATCTTAAAAGCTGATACGTGGTAAAATGTGAAAAGGTAAATTTTTAATTTATTCAATGTGTATAAATAAAATTTATTCTATTAGTCCGAGAGGCGACTGCAATTTTTCAACCCCATCGAACATCATTCTGAATTTTTTATAGAATTTGGAGAAAAGTGAGTAGATTACGAATCCACTGGTCTGCCGTGGCAAAAAAGTCCGAAACTGGTCAAAAATCGACTTGGAATGATTTGAACTAAAATCCAAATATGTCATAACTTGCCAAAAAGAGAACAAACTTTTTCGTCTGGCAACCCACTGCAGTTTCATTTTCAATGAAAAAAAGCACAAACGATTTCTGATCTCTGGCTCGGAAAATTTGTATCCTTATAGAGAAAGCCAAATTGGTGACATCAATTACGCCATCTGTGACGTAATGCTTATTGCCAATTTGGATCATTTGTGAAAGATGCAAGTAAGCCATAGCCACACATCCGAATCGTCTGAAACCTTCTTAATTTAAAATTAAAGAGTGAGGGTTACCAAATAAAAAAATGCTCATTATTTGGCAAGCTATGGCAAATGGTTTAGTTCAACTTATTAAAAATCGATTTTTGACAAGTTTCGGCCATTTTTGCCACGGCAGACCAGTGGATTTGTAATCTACTAACTTTTCTCCAATATCTATAAAAAATTCAGAATGATGTTCGATGGGGTCCAAAAATTTCAGTCGCCTCTCAGTCTATATGAACATACCATATTTCATACCACATTTCATGCCTATTTCATACCACATTGCGGAACGAAGCAATATCGCCCGTACTTCCTTCTTAAATACACTTTATTCATTATGATTAAAATTTATAACTATGGATAAATACTAAGACTGAGAAAGACAAAGTTTGTATCCACAAGCACGGAGATCAAACGCCAACCGGAAGTTGCGAAAAGTCTCTGTGGTCTCGTCCGGTTTACAGCGCCATCTATGCACCGCTTCTCACTTCAAGTCATGAATAGACCCACACAGTTTTCCCCTTAACCTCTTAAATGTCCAATTTCTTTACCACTCTCCTCCACTTAAGAACCATTTATAGGCCTATATCGCTAAAAATATAATTGATAAATTTTCACAATCTGTGTGCATTAATTTTATTTAATGTCTGGCATACATAAACAAATATAATTTAATAACTGGATGTGCAATTTCTTGTAAAGATTAAATTTTTTTTCTGTAGACCTACCTGTATCAGATAAAATTTTCCACTTAAGAAAATAAATATCTAGTAATTTAACCCTAGTATTGACTTTAAATTGTTAATAGCCTACCATTTATGAAACGAATCTTTTTTGTTTCAAAGAAATTTGATTATAAATCACGTAAACACATAGTGGCCATAACTAGTATATCATATAACCCACTTATGACCATAACTGGAAAAACGGTTTTAAATAGACCCCAGTTCTGGCTGCTCTTTCTTGTAAAATTTATTTTCACTTATTGTAACTGAAAATAATGAAACAACAAGGCTCTATCTCACTTTTAAATGCTGTTCCAAATACAAATAGATTTGATGGATTGAAGATTATGGAAGTTGATGATGCGTACTGGAATTGTTAAGAAATCAATCTCACATTCTGACCAGCAAAATTTTTTTTTCCATATTTCTTGTCACAAGTTATTATCAGCCAATCTTGCAGCCTATATAAAGTATCTAGTTTGTAGCTTGTTGAAAAATGAAATTTTAGTGGCTAACTCTCTTCCAAGCTTAGAAACATGATAAAATTTGTGAAAGTGGCCATAACTGGGGACTCCACCTATTCATAAATTTTTACTTGTTTTAAAAGATGTTGATAAAATTCCCATGAATGATTAAAGTTTATTTCCATAGTTGAACATATGAACGAGAGTCGTCTTTTAAATTAAATTTTACATAATTTCAAAATCTGATTCCATATCCCCTCCCAAAATATATTCCTCGCTATGCCCCTATAATGTCCAAAGTTTCTGAGCTTGAGATCACCATCAGTATCCAAGAGGTATAAAACGCTATCTTCATTAGCCATATGTTTACATTAGAGCTGTTCAAAGTTAAGACACGACTACATACATTCATAAAACTATTTCAACTGTTTCGAAATACATATATCTGCTATAAAGTCTTGTATGACAGCACGAAACACACGCAATCATGAAAATCGAAAACATGGATGTATCGTTTTATATCTCTGGAACTATGTTCCTTATTAACTTCCAAAGTTTTATCCTATGAATAAAATGGAGCGACACAGAGCTCCCCTCCGTCTCTATGTAGAGATAGATGTCAAACCAAATTTGTTGTATTGCAAATTTTGTCATAAAAATTCAGTTTTCTTTCGAAAAATAACATCATAACTAAAAAAAAAGAAGAAAAAAATTAAACATTGAACGAGAGTTATAAAAGAGCGCTCGAATACATACTCAAATAGGATGGGATTCATTTCTTCTTCGTTCTTTTGTAAAATTGCTCAATTGACTTGGGTTATTTTGTACTGTGATACAAATACGAAATAATAATTTAGTTTGGAATTTTTGCATTCCCTATGTATATACATTTATGAATTTATTATTAACTTAAAACATGTTATCCCTATCAAGCGCAGTTTGGCCCTTGCGTTGCCTTTGCGCAAAATAAATTTAAAATCTACTAACCAACCCTATCAGTAAAACCAAGAGCTACACTCATTGGCATAACCAGCGCAACAAATTAAAAAAAATCAAATCGCGAATGTTCATTTACAGACTATTCGAAAAATAAGGACAATAAATGCAATGAATCCAAAACACATTTATTAAATTCAAGAATAGATCACTCATCCGTTACAAACATCAAAGATGGATGAAAATTGCCGATACTACTAAAAGACACTATTCCTGGACATCAAACTGAAATGTCAGAATCGCCATTTGGTAATTCAAGGCCTTTTATTATACGCTACAATAAACTCCATTCCCAATACTTTTATCGCTCTGCTTATAACAGCATGGCCATTATTTTTTTTTTTTATTCGCGCTTCACCTGATGAATTTATAACATCTTAACCTTGCTTTTAATGTTGATGGTCATTGTCAAAAGCAATCAGGAAAATTCCGGGTATTAAATGTGATGACTTTTAATGGGATGATATTATTCTTTTATAAAAGGAGGGTTGAATAGTTTTATTGCTATTATGATGCTTGAAAACATTTGTATGCTTCTTTTACACATATTTTTTCGTGTCGTCGTAAGAACCAATGAATGGATTTTAATACTTTTTTCCTAAATGATATCGATTTAAAGATTTTTTGTTAGTGTGTTATCCAAGTATCCATTTAAAATGGAAGAAAATATATGCCCGTTAACCAAAGCAGTAGCTCCGAACGGTTCTCCAAAAGGAAAAGCTGATTAAATTTGGAAAATATCGAATTAGTTTTTTCACAGACTTGAACTTAAGGTGTACTTTGGTATACTCACTAAAAAGCATGTTTTTACGATAAAAATGAAAAATTAAAAAATTTTAGGTGTTGAAAAAATTTAGGTCAATGCCACTTTTTTTCTGGTTGCCACTCAGCATTTTGCACATAGGTTGGTTGGTTGGTTGTTTTCAGATTATCTGGCGCCGTCAGCAACACGAGGGCTATAATGCGCCGAAACATTCGTTATTAGACAAGCCAACATACATTTACAAACACCCATGCCTAACACGGGACTCGAACCCGCAACCTCGCGGTCTAGAAGCTAGCACGCTAACCACTTATACCGTTTGGTCGGCATTTTGCACATAGGAATTGCAGTTGTAGAGTAATCTACAGTAATTCACCTACTGATTTACGGCTTTTCTCCGGACAATCTTAGGATTGTGATGGACCCCCAATTCTGTACATACAAGCGCGAGCATTGTATCTTTCACAAAAGTTTCACTTGTTTATTCTTTTTTGTTCATTGTCCGTAGTCCGTCCTGTTTAATCCCGTCAGTTCAATCTTGCTTTTTGGCCAATGAGATTTACGTAACTGATACGATCGCCCTTTGGGTTCATTTAGATCTTTGGAATAGTGCCTTCGGGCAATAAATTCCATATCAAAGTCAAAAGTTGTAGAGACGAGTATTGGTAGGATACGTGGGGAGCATAAAAGGGACGGTCGTCCCTTGTTTTTAAATCGAATTTGCAAATAAACGTTTCTTTTTTTTTTGTGTGTGACAGCTACGACAATTGGCAGCTTTTTGTGCCTTATTCTCTTTTACTTTCTAATTTCCCTTTACTTTCTTAATCCCTTCGGAGAACTTACTATTTTGAAATAGCAATGACCTGACCAACCCTTCAGGCAAGCACTACATTTTAATTATGCTCACTTCATTGGCGGATCCAGCGAGGGGCGGATGGGGCGATCGCCCCCTCCGTACCTCATGAACCACTCATGTTTTAACGTTTTTAACGTTCTCTGCTTTCAGGCTTTGGATGAAATCAATCAGGATTTGATGAATCCGCCAATGAGCATTTTTAATACAAATTTTCTCATCCCAAAATATGGACGTGAAAAATGCCGAGGACGAAACTAGACAACAAAGCAAATTATAATTTCAAAATGTTCAACATGTATATGCATTCGTTGTTAGATTGTTCTGTCTATCATATTTAACAATCTGAATCAAATAGTTGTAGACAATTCTTATTTATTGTCCTAAATTCACACGTAACCAACCATTGTGTCACCTTTATGTTATTGAGGCTTTTAACTCTTTGAAACATATTCTGTATAATTAAAGTTATTCCCATGGTATTGTAATATAACTTAAAAGCCACAAAATTTACCCAAGTTATTCAACAGCCACCGCTCCCTTCGTAATAAAATTCTGGATCCGCCCTTGGCTCACTTTCTATTTGCGAAACGGTGGATACCGTCAAAATTTTGCAGTCGTCCCCCTACTTTTGACACCAAATCGCCGCAAGTGGGAAATTGTCATATATGCGATTTTTAATTTCCTGCTGACACTTCCGAATCGCACCTACACATTCAATCGCCATGCCATTTTACTTCTTGGGCAGATGAAGTAAAACACTCAAGGAAGAGTTTCTTTCAGAGCTCTCGTCATGCCTGATGGATGAAAGGCTTCTTGGAAAATCGATGTGTTTCCAAAGCACTGTGAAAAGTATAAAAATAAACCGTGAAACTAACTGAAGTACGTCAATTGAATGGCGGATGAAGCGCAGTTCCGTTCCCGGTGAACTGTAAAATACATAGTGGAACACTTTCCCATTCATTCAACTGTGAATTTCTAAAGCGGGAAATTGGGATTTCTATAGGACAAAAGAGAGGATGCAGTAAGTTGATCTAATTTTAAAACCAGTTCCTGTTTGAATAAGCTACTCAGTGGCGTAAGTGACTGTTCGCAATAAGGGGCCGCCCCGAGGCTACAGGGGGACCGGTGCCGGTGATGCGATAAATTTAATTATTGTTCCTACAATAAAATCACTTAATAGTTAGTTAAAGAACGAAACAGTTAAAACATATTCCAAAGATTGACACAGAATAACTCTGATCTGCGTTTATCCATAAAGAAACATAATCGGACATTCTCGTAAATTATAGTAACTCAGTTATCGACTGACAGTTAGGTACAAAATAAAAATCTTTTTGTCAATATTTGAGCAAAGAATAAATGACGTATTTATTTCATTTAAATCGAAATTTATATTTATTTCATGATGTGATAAGGGTTATAGGTAAGGGTGGAAGTAAGATATGAAGTGAAAACCGTATATTATATTATTAACATATTGACAGAAACGAATGGATGTTGCATTGCAACTTCGAAATGATTTAAGTTATAAGTGATAAATGAACTTTTGTTGTGTGTGGATCAGGGCCGTAGACAGGGAGGACCCCCGTAACAGTCCCCAACCCCCGAAATGGTGTGAAATCTTGTTTTACCATTTCCCTCTTTTTTTGTGTGTGTAACTTTTTGTATGCATTTAATCAAGTCTTCGACTATACCCCTCCCCCCTCCCGAAAAAAAAATCCTGGCTACCGGCTTGGTGTGGATGGATCCTAGATTATTATATTGGACTGCGTTTGTTTGAGTGACAGCTGTGATTTGAAATTTGCTAAAACAATATTTTTTTAAGACGATCCCTTTGTCCAATCTAGGTTTAGTGTCACCTTAGAACACAATGTAAAATATTTTTATCCTAAAAAGAATAACCTATAGAATAAGTGTCGAAAGGATGATTTTTGGGATAGCTGAAAACTTAGGTAATGATTTATTTTTAAAAAAGAATTTACTATAGGTAATGCGGTATAACTTTCATAACATTTTAAATGATAATACGGAATAATTAAACAAAGTAAGAAAGTTTTCAAAATACCCTTTCTAAAATAATGGACTAATTTGTAATATATTTATAAGCGTTTAGTGAAATTTGTTTAAAAATTTGGTTTGAAATATCATTTTGCATATTTTACACATTTTCAAGATTTTAATTTTTAGCAATTGCGAGAAGAAAAAAAAAAAAAAAAAAAAAAATCTATTTTGTCAATAAAAAACTTTTTCTCAATTTGAAAGAAATGTGGGAGAGAAGGGGGCGAATAAATTTTTTGAGGGGCTAGGGGCTAAATGAAATCGTTACACCCCTGCATCTACAAATGTAAAAAAAGTATTGTCCAGAGTAAGTTTTGTAAGATACTGAAACTCATATAATGGGCACAACGAAATTCAACCTCTATTTCCGTCTATTTTTCGGAATTCAACTTTTTTTTTTGTATAAATTGATTGGCTCAAACATATTTCATCCCGATGGAGGGAATTTTCTTAGCAAAGTTGTTCAGATTCACATTAAGAAAAGCTGAACACCTTTAAGTAAAGTACTTAAAATGGAATTCATAGGTATATATTAGAGTTGTATAACAAACGAGGAAAATACTCTAAATCTCTTGAAATTTAGGACAGTAATTTTAGTTTTTTATTTATTTATTTATAATTTATTTATTTATTTATAATTTATTTATTTATAATTTATTTATTTATTTATAATTTATTTATTTATTTATAATTTATTTATTTATTTATATACTCTTATTGCATTTACTAATAAATAGTGAATTTTTTTTTTAAAACATTAGCTTTTATCATTAACCCTCCAGCATTTACTGGATTAATCCGCAATTTAAAAGAAAAATTTTGCGCTATCCAATAAATGTCGCACGGCTTAGTTAAATTTTTCACAACTCTTAAAAGGATATCGTCTGCATGTCCGTACTTCACGGAAGAAAATCCAGGGAAACCCCGATATCAGATATCCCGGCAAGCACAACGACAAATACCAACGGTCAAACACTGTTTGAATATGAAAAGTTCACATGTTGAGAAAAAATTGAATAATCCAGACGGTTGTTAGGATGACTGGCGGAATCTTTTCAGGATTTCTCGCATTCGAGACGCAAATGAGAGTAGTTTCCTTCTGCCGGGATAATCAAGTATTTTTTGCACCAGAAAATATTTAAAGAAACCAACTGCCCAACCAGAATATATACAGATCTGTTCATAGAAGTATTTTTTAAATCCTTTTTATAAACTTCGATTATGTTTTTCGATGGGGCGGAATCTACGGAGGCCTAATTTACCCTCTTGCAGTCATCCAATCAGACTGAAACTTGGCAGATAGGTTCGATGACGATGACAATGCATTCCATTAAATTTTGGGGCTGTTACTGTCACTAAAAGGTCGATTTTACGGAATACTAATAAATCAACTTGCCATCAATCGCGTAAAATAGCACGATTGAACCAACCATTGTTGAAACTCTTTCCTGTTGCCATTTTTTTTTCTTTATAAATAAATAATAAATAATCAGAATAAATAAAATATGTTATTATGATGCAAGATTCAAGTTCATTTTTAACAAATAATTTGAAATATAGTTTTGCCGATAAAAATGTTTTTGCTATCGGTGCTGTGTTAATGAATATAAAAATTGACATTGCATAGAAAAGATTTTAAAAAAAATTTGTTTTTATACGTTATATTATTTTATTCAAATTAAATTCGTCATTGCATAAATAAAATTTAATTTCTAACTTTTGACAGGTTAGGTTAAAAAATGAATTTGAAATTCTTATATTACACGTTTTTGTACACTGAAGTACGTTTGAAAGACTTCTAACAATAAATAAATGATAGTCAAGAGAGATAAATGAAGTACTCTGTTAGTTTAAAACTTGTTTTTTCATTACTTTTTAATAAAATGTTTTGGGCTTCAATACTATTTTGAAAAAAAAAAAAAAAAATGTTAAAGATACAAATTTATAAGTTTTAATGGATGGGGTTAGAGATAAGGAAGGCTAAAGCTAACACTTGTTATCTTCAAAGAAAAAGCTTAAATATTATGAGTTAAAATATCGACATTAAATTATGCTTCTTCCCAGGATATACACCGAATTGCTTAAAAGAGAAAAATCAGAAAAGAGGAAACTTACCCAAACTTCAAAGAGAATATTCTCATATGAAGAAAGGAGCAAAATAGTTCTCAACAAAGAACAGCTGTTAACGAAAACGTCAAAGCGAAACCATCGCAAAAATAACAGGTAAATCGAAGTTTATTCCAGAGAAAACACACGTTAATCGAACACGCTCTAAACGAGGAAGTCAATCCATTACGGGCTTTCCAGGTGAAAAGCGGAGAAAATCTGATTAGAATGAGAGTCAGGTTACCGCATTTGTTACGTCGCCAACACTGGATGCCAAATTTTACGCCAAAGCACTTTGAGAGAAATGGAACATATGTGCATAATTTAAAGTTCTTACAACGACCTTTTTAAATCCTTTGTATTAACTTCTATTTTATTTGTTTGCGTGTGTGTTTGTTTGTTTGTGTGCGGATAAATCTGCGGAGTACTATAATTATCCCATTTGCCATCACCCAATCGAGCTGAAACTATTGCCAGATAAATTCGTATTCGATGATAATGCATTCTATCAAGTTTTGTGGAGTGTTATTAAAAGACAGCTTTTACACAAGATACTATTAATCGTTTCTAATAAGTAATTAAACAATCCCGCTTGCCGTCATCCAACCGAGCTGAAATTTAGCAGATAGACTCGTTGTTGATGACAATGCATTCTATCAGGGTTTTTTTTTCTGAAAAAAAGAGTTAGTTCATGGCTCGGAATCGATGATTTTCTTTGTAGTGGTCAAACAATATGAAAGCGTAATTTGAGCTCGGAATGATTTAAGTAAGTAGCAATTGTACATAAAAGTTGGCAATCCATATAAAGACTTTATAAAACTTTCTTTTTATGAGTTAATTTTAAAATCCTTTATATTAACTTCGAATTTGTGTGCGGAGGTAACTAAGGACCCATTTGCAGTCATCCGATCAACCTGAAACTTGGCAGATAGATTCGTAGATGATGAGAATGCATTCTATCAATTTTTGCGGCTTGTCCCTAGAGGCAGCTTTTACACAAGTTTCTTTTGCATATTCAGAGTACTAATTAACCCACTTGTGGTTATCCTATCCAGCTGAAACTTGCTAAATACATTCGTTGTAGATGATATTGCTTATTTCTGTAAAGTTTTAGGGCTGTCACTAAAAGGCCGGTTTTACGTTTTTATTGTCTTATCAGCTTTTACTTATGTTCTGTTATCCAAATTCCAAGCTTAATTCAAACAAGTACAATTTGGGGTTATTTAATAACTGATAATTTTTTTAAAAAGTTGACGAGACAAAATCTTCGAAGGGCTAATTAATCTACCTAACGTCATCCAATTGAGTCGAAACTTGGTACATAGATTTGTTGTGGATGACAACATATTCAATCAAATTTTGGGAGCAAAAAAAATTAATCAATAGTTCATAATGGATCAACGGAATGGATGTCACAGTCAATTGATATACTGACGGGAAGATTAAACGTGTATTGGGATTGGCTAATGGAATGGAATGGGAAAATTCGAATTAGTTTTCAAAAGTTTGTTGTGATTGGTCACATGAATGCCACAAGTGTTGGCATTCGATGGAACTCCACTCAAATTATTGCCTTGCATAATGCTTTTTCTAAGACAGTTTGTAAAATGTATGAAATGAAATGGATTGATCATTGCAAAGTTTATGGGACATTTTGACAATGGATGTTAGCAAAATGACAAACTACAAGTACACAATTTTTATTAAAGGTTGTATTACAAGGAAAGTAATTTTTATCTATGGCGAATATATTCCATGAAAAAACCAGGTGTCTGTCAGGGGAATAACAATGTTTTAGTTGTGGATAGAGCGCAAAATAATTTCTGGTCCCCTAGTTTTATTTTTAGAAATTAAAAATTGATAATAAGTTATTTTATAGAAATGTATCGAATTATGGCTATCTTTGGGTTTAAGGTAAATGACGATAGCTATCATAGGCAAACCTAAAATCATGGGTGGCATGACCCAATAGCCATTTAGTCTCATCGTTGAGGCCGAGATTCAGAAGGTATCCATCATACCTGGCATGGAAGTTTTAGCGCCAGAGCGTACGGATAGAAACAACGGAAAGGGGCCACACCCAAAGTTCTTTCCTGTGGTCTTTTTAAGTAGTTGGATCTCTTTTATTATTTATTTTCAATTTTTTAATGTATGATACAATACTTGTATATACAATCAGTGACAAAACTGTTGAAAAAAATCATCCTACCACTGTCTTACGAGACATGCACTATGCATGTAATTAAAAAAAAAATTGAGTTTTTTTTTTTTTTAATTTCCTACTATTTGTTCAGTTTTTATTTCTAAATTTTGTTATTAAATTTCTAGATATATTAAACAATCCTGGGCATGAAATATTAGATAGTACTAAAATTAGATACGCATAGATTTTTTTTTTTTTTTCAATATTTCAAGCATGCAGATAAATGCAAAATGTAGTGACACTGAGAAAAAGTGATTTAAAGTTTTCAAATGTAAAAAAAAAAAAAAAAAAAAAAAAAAAACTTTATGGTGTATATATACTGTTATAAAAATGTATTACACTACTTTGTATAAATATATTAAGTATATTTACTAATAAATACGGGGGAGGGGGGTAACTTGCCACATTTTTGCAACCTTTGGGCATCCCCCCACTCCCCCCTCCACTTCTACCACTGAATTTATCTTATTTTAAAGCCTTTTTACCTTTTCAGTGGGATAACAAATTGTGAAATATAATTTCGCAGATGTTGTTTGGAGTTACTGTATTGTTTTTCTTTCTCATAGTTGTTTAATTATTTTTATTCTTCGCCTCTTCGGACCTCCTATAGCCGCCGCTATAGTTATCCCACTGGAGTCCGTTTTGGAACACATTAAACCCATTTTGACTATCAGTGCAAAAGCGTTCAACTAATGTGCTACCAAAGAGTTCCAAAAGTGCTACCAAAGAGTGTTCTACCAAGAGTGTTCTAAGTATGATTACTTTAATTTTTTTGTACGCCAAGCTTCAGTGGAACTTATTTTTTTTTTTTTTAATTAAGCCTTCCTAAATTGTTGAATAAAGCTTCACAACATTGTTTTAGAATATTAGATTTAGTGTAAACACATTTTATGAAACACTTTTACGGATAATATTATAGATGAAACACAAAAATTCAGCACCGTTAAAAAAAAAAAAAAAAAACTATTTAAGAAAGCGAACTGAATAAGAGAAAGCGAGAGTTTCTTACATAAACACTCTTCCAGACACCCATTATCTCATAAAAATCTGCTAGAATCTGTTGTGTGCAGTTTCTTTTACCTTTTTATTTCTTTAGTGCACGTGTTCTAAGACAGCGGTCAGATTTAAATCTCGGTCAGGGTTGCGCGTTGTGTCTGGCATTGATAAAGAAAAATAAAAAAATATTTGTTTCTTAGCAGAATGTTTAAATGAGCTGATCCAGACACTTCTTAATTGATTGAGTTAATTGACAAAGCGGTTGTTTGACCAGATACTTACATAATGAAGGAAATGGATATCTACACGGGTTTCAGAATTTATGATCGGATTTTTATTGGTTGGTAGAAACAGCGAGCAACAAGTTTGGAATTTTTTTAAACACTTCGACCAGACGATAAACTGTAATTGATAATTCGTGAAATTACTTTTTAATTAGTTTTTACTTTTTTAAAACAACTAATTTGTCTAGTTTTTTAAAATAACTAATTTTTCTACTTTTTTAAAAACACTTTTCTGTAATTGGCCGTGTCCAATGACTAAACAATACTTAAAACTGTATTAAATGGAAATTGTAGACGCAATATTATGGAACATACATTTTAAAAAAGAAATCTCAATTTTAAAGTTTTCAAGGTTGGTAGCTTTGTTCCTATCATATCAATGACAATGCCCTAGACAATTCTATCTAGCTTTGTGTTAGTTACAGATAGAACTTTGCGACTTAGTCTTTGTTAATAAACGTTGAAGTTTGTCCTTTTTTTCAGTTGCTCAAAACACCAATTACGAATATTTGTCGAAGAGTTTTGGTGTTATGTTCACTTAATTATTTTCATATATTGACGGTATGTGCTGTTAAATTTCCGCAAAACAGTTACAATCCTTTAAATTTTTTTTTATCAGTAGAAATACAAGTTTTTGCAAGTAATGCATAATAATAGGGAAATCTAGTAAGGGTTTATTTATGATCTCCTGGATAACAAACCATCTAGGTTTTAGTAAAAAATGTATAATTTTATTATATTCTGAACATCTTTTCAATCTCTGTTTCGGTTTTTCCTTGACAAACAAACTTCAATTACATCTGCAAGAAATGTAAGTTTATTCTAAAAGATTACAGCCTGGAAATGTCCTTTCTTTGAAATAGGAATAGCTGAATAATCTTTCTAAAGCACCAAATATCGTAGCATAATTTGTTCTTCGCAATGAATTTCTCAATCTATGTATGTATAAGTTAAGAGAACTGGGTTGTGTATTTTTTGACATTGTTCGCTACCATCCCACCCTTGAACGTCACGTTTGATCGAACTCCCCCCCCCCCCAATTACGTCACATTAATTCTAACATCCTTCTTTCTCCTAAAAATGAATTAATCTGTTTTATAAAGTTAGTTATTAAAGTGCTAATTCAATGTAGTTTTGAAGTTAACTCAAATAAATTAAAGTGCAATTACTTGCCAATTATCTTTTATTATAGTGATTCTTAGTCAAATAATCTATTCAAATGATTAAAACGAATTGTTCTTTAGATTTTAAATTAAAAAAATAATAATAAATTTAAAATTTTCTTTTAATTAATTTAACAAAAAGTAAATTTTTCCTGCAAAAATTAAAATGTTACGTTACACAAATCCCACACCAGCTCATCATTTTGGCAAACTTCTAATCTCCCTTATCTGCACGTGATGTAATTTGTACAGAAGAGCTGTGTTTGAAGAAGATTTAATTTATTTGCTTTAAAAAAATTTGTACTGTTTGAATTACTTGTTTTATAAAAATAACAAAGTAATAGAAAGAGATGAGGTTAGCATTGATTCCTACCATTAATCTGCACGTAAAACATTTCCTTGTGCAATAATATTATTTTTAATTTTTAATGGGATATAATTGGTTATTTAAAAAAAAATTATAAATGAAATGTGGCATCTATTGGAACATTAAAAGTTGGATATTTTCTGGCGCAAGAAACAACACTCTAGAACATCGTTAGATCCAAGTTGTGAACTAGTAAAGGTGGTCCATGTGATAATAGTGGAATGCCCTTTAGGAGGTCTTTCAATAGAAAGCTTATGCGTATTTTCGTTCAAATGGTAGAAAATCTAGGTGAATTTTCTTAATATTTAAATAACTAATTTTTTTTAAAGAACTTTTGTTTAAATATTTGGAACCAGAAATAAATTTTTCATAAATATAAACTGATTTCACTTGTTTTTAAAAAATGCCGGAATTGTCCATTGCCAAACTTGTTTACAGATCATTACTGCTTTCTAGGTATTTGTTGTGCAGTAGTAAATATTCAGAATTCAGTTGAAAGTTCCAGGAAAATTGCGCTAACGAAGGGATGGCAATTTACAAAAAATATTACTTTTTTCAAATGACACTTATATAAAAACAAACAATACAAAACAGTAAACAATTTATTAAAAAAATGATGTATTATGTCATTTCGGAAATTGTAAAGGATGTCATAAAAAGGTTGCTACGGGGTGTATTTCTATAACTATTACAGATATTACAAAAATATTCAAAATAAGGTAAGGAATCATAAAAATTTCCATGAGAAATTTATTTTATAAGTAGGAAATTTGAATTTTTAAACGTATCTGGTAGGAGATAAAAGTAAAAATCATAAATGTGTTCGTGAGGTCAAATTACGTTATAGCAGAAAAAATATCTATCATTCAAAAATTTAAAAAGATCTGTAAAATTGAAAATTGACTGGTTGTATTCAGATTATCTGGCGCCTTCAGCAACACGAGGGCTTTAATGCGCCGAAACATTCGTCATTAGACAAGCCAACATACATTTACAAACACCCATGCCTAATACGGGACTCGAACCCGCAACCTTGCGGTCTAGAAGCTAGTACGCTAACCACCATACCGTTTGGTCGGCTGTAAAATTGAAAGAAATATAAGTAATTTATTTTAAAAACCTCACATATGACACTTTAAAAAAGCTAAAACAGAGCGGCATTTAGATTTGTGTTGGTCTTCAGCAAATACGTGGAGGGGGAAAAAAAAAAAAAGGAAAAAAAAAATCATCCTTTTAATTAAGAAAATGTTATTTTGGACCCTTCTAACATATGTTATAGTAACGCATAAAAGTTTACAGAATTACAAAATTATACCCATTGTAAAATTAAAACAATAAGTGATCTCTTCCTTAATATGAATGACTTAAAATAAATATAAGTAATTGAAACTGCAAAAATTATCTTTTTGTTACTTTTATCTATAATTTTCGGTAATAAATCGTTATTATTATAATTGAAACGGTTGTCGCAAAAATATTATCTAAGTTTTCCCTTAATAACTATCACTGGGCCCTGGCCAGATGTTACGTCTTGCTGTGAAGACATTAGGGCGTGGGAATGAGATAAATTAAGAACTTAAAACAAATTGATTATTTAAATTTCTAAATCCAACCTATTTTTAAGATTATGAAATATTGCAATTTAACAAAACATGTTTGGAAGCAATCATTTTTCTTTTTAACGCATGAAACAGATTACAGAACAATAAATTTTATAACATTGACAAAGTACTTTTCTAAATAAAAGTACGGTTAAGTAAATTTTAAAATCGGTTTAATTCCGACGATAAAAAACTATTTTTTTTTTTTTCATTTTTTTTTTTTTTTTTTTTTTTTTTATCATTTAATGTGACCTTAAGAACATTTTAGTACGTTTAGTACACAGTTAGTAACACTATTATGGATTTATTAAAAAAAATTGCGTTTTTAACTGTAGTATCTATAAGCGGAATATTTATACATGAAATTCATTTATAGAGGTTTCTTAAATTTCATCCAAAAGCTTCGTGACCTAGTTCCAAACTAATGCTTAAATGGAATAAATCCCTTAAGTTCATGGGAAATGTTCTAATCTTATTAAGAGTGCTAAGTAATCCTTTGCCTAAAATAGAATATTTGTGCGTCGGAATTAGAGGAAATAAAGCTTCATATTGATATTGAATTGATGAAGTTAAAGATAGCAAAGTAGTGTGTTCAGTTTGAAGATTTAAATCACCTTTCTGCATTTCATGTTGCAAATTTACTGTAAACTTTTTGTGGTATCTCTTAATTTTTTATTTTGATCTGTTAGGATTATTTTTTTTAGGTAGGCGGGACTAAGAAGTTGTTGCTATTTTGTTTACAGAAATATAGCTGAATTTTAATAATGTATAGATATGCGTTGAAATATTTATACATTATGCTGATGATTATAATAGAGATTAATGCATGGGTAACGTCACATTCAACTGCTATTTTAATGGGAGATGAAATGTGCATTGTGATTGGATAATAGAATAAGAACATTAGAATTTGTTTTTAAAGGTTGTGTTGTGATTGAACCCCACGCAAATTGACGCCTTGCATAATTAAACTTTGTATTTTATTGAGACCATCTTTTGCAATTCTGTGTTTTTTCCAATTCTATAGAGTAATTTTTTTCTTGCTATCATAAAGTATTAATTGCAAAACTAATTTTTTTTATTTATATATATATATATTTTATGCATGTTGTTCCCAAAAGTGCTTTACTATTTTAAACTTTTATAAAATCAAATGAAGATACTGTAATTTTAAATCTACAAAATTAAGTGTTTTGCATCATCTACAATTCAAAATCTTGAAATCGATTGAAAATTACTTAACAGACATTTTGTGTCGTAAATGAGAGATCTTAAGTCAATAAAGCAATCGATTTAACAATCAAACATTGACTAGCAAGCTAGAACGGTATACTATTTAAAATTTCTGTTAAATCTTTTTTGTATTATCTCAAGAGAAAATTTTATGTAATACTTTACAAAGAACTTGCACGATTTTCCTTAAAATTATGCATTCTCAAACGGAATTCGAGTTCCCTACTTGAGTTGTATTTTTGCTATAAGTATAACTTTGAATTAAATACGGGTGAGAATCAAAAGGGAATAAGTGACATCTTATTTACATAGTACATATTCCTTTTTGATTCTCACATATTCAATTACGAGGTCAATTATTCAATATTGAAATCAAGGACTTTCCTAATAGCCTTGTATTGTCCTCCATTTGTAAATGAATCCAATTTTATAAAAATGTCGTTTTCTAAACAAATTCAGCTGAATCTAATAATTATCCAATTCAAAAGAATTAACTAAATTTTCCTTGTTTTTATTTTTAAATGGAATTTTATATTTCTTACAAGCATGCAGGCATTCTAAAAAAATCTATTCAAAACATAATTAAAGTAAAAGTGTTCGTGTCTTATTACTCAATTATTAAACTAATTTTGTAAACATGACAGCAACATGACATTAAACTCATTTTGTAAACATGGGCAATGTTACATAAGTATTTGTGTCCTTGTTATTGTGATCGGTAGAAGGAAAACTGCACATTTATAAGGTTGAATATTTTATGGACTCAAATCACGAATAATTTGTTTTATGTTAGCATATACGCTTCATTGAACTTGGCGATATTTAAAAAATTCTTTTGCTTAGTGGCATTTATATTTTGTTGTCTTTAATGGGCCATAAGTAAAGGCTGATTTACATCCGTAGCACAAATCCGCTGGCCAACATAGGTGTGGACGGTTATAGATTGGCAGTTGCTACGGATATTGGCTAGTTTTGCCCAGGGCAGGGTAAAATATACTGGAAGTTTTGAAATGTTAATGTAGAGTGTTAAAATTGAAACATAGTGTTTCAATGGGGTAAAAAATATGTTTTGTGATAGTTCTGACATGTTTATTTTTTAAAAATCATGTATTTTGGAACGATGCTCGAGTTTCCGCATGGAATGGCTAATTTTTTCAGAACTTCTGGTTCCGACTTTAGCGGATACAGCTGTGCTACCTGGGATACTACCATTTGGTATCCCAGATTAGGTTGACAGTCATTAGATGCCAGGGACTAGCACTTTGTAAACGCTTGATTTTAGCGACACGAAATGCCAGTTTGTTATTTTCTTTCTTAAAGCTGGCAGCTCCAGTAGATCAAACATTTTGCCATTTGCTGGCGCGTCAACTCCCATCATCCAATCACCTGTGCTCTCACGTGATTATTGGCGGGAAGTCTAATGCTCTCTCAATAGCTAGATTATTCCAGCTGCTGGCACTATGTAAACGCAAAGCTGACATTAGAGCCAACGCATGACAGCGACCTTCAAATCAACTTACTAGCTGGCTTTCCAAGACTGTCAACGTGTAAATCAGCCTCAAGCGTTATTTTTTGTGTAGTTCATCGATTGGCAATATTTGAATATGTTTGTAACCAATCATACCAATCAAATTTAAAAATAAATTCGAATTTCACATTCCATTAGTTGAGTAAAAATGAGTGCCAGTAGAATTTTTATCGATATGAGAAATATTTTTCTTATAAAAGATCGATTCAGATTTGATTTAATAAGCTACTGATGCCTACATAATTTTTAAACTGTACATATTTTTAAACTGTTCAGATAAGTACAGATTAATAAAAGTTCCAAATAGCAAGGTGCTCTAGTAAAATTTTAATACAGCAAACTGACTAAGCATAATTTTAATTTTGTACGAAATTAAAAAAAATATTTAAATTTTTTTTATTTTTTTTTAGAAAAATAAAAAGTTTGTTTTACATAAATCTTTTAAAGTATGTATAGTTAACTTTTGCTGTAAAATATAAGCGTATTTTATAACACTGCCTCCCTTGTTTATTTTACAACTTTCATTTAAAAGCACTAGGGGGCTGAGTTCCCTGCTCGCAAATGCTCACCAAACGCCGGGAATTGCTTCGCCAACTAGAGAGATTGATTCGCAATTAAGTTTTGAAACTTTGTGTTAGGTCACAAATCCTCATGAGTTGCCGGTGACGTAGTTTCATACTACTATATAATCCTCATATTACCTTAGTATGTACTCAAAATATTATATCTCGCAATACTTCATCATTTTCTCTTTTAAACATGGAAGGAGGAGAGAGAGAGAGAGAGAGAAAATACCGTTTTAATTAAGTTAAATGGGTTAAATCAGCGTCGCTACAATCCGAGTACTGATATCTTAAACGAATTCTAATAATCTGGTTTATGTCACGAGGTAATTTATTAAAATAATTTTTTTTAATACTTTTCCACAGTTCCTAAAAAAATACATTAATCACACAAGCTTAAAATTGAGTTTTTAACTAGATATTTAATAAAACTTAAACTACATCAAAATTAAAAAAAAAAAAAGAAAAAAAAAAAAAAAAAAAAAAGGTGGAGAAAAGAGTGTTTTAGTAAGACATATACTTCTGTGACTGCAAAAAAAATTAGATTTTTACAGTGGTTAGTTTTCCCTCAAGGGAAATTCATACTTTTAAATCCATGAAGGTACATGAAAAAAAAAAAAAAAACTTTCATTTTGACTTGTAATAACTTAAAAACTAAAGCATCTCTAAATTTTTCTTATCAGCAGATAGTCCAAACGTTTGTTTACAAATATGCAAAAATTCATACTTTTAAATCCATGAATTTTTTTGCTATGAAACAGTAGACGCCAGAAGTAGACGCCACGGAAATTTTTTGAAACAGCGGGGACTCTTTTTAAATCCTTTCTATTAACTTCGATTTTGTGTGTGTGGGGTGGTGGTTGTGTAGGTGGCTGTGTAGATCTAAGGCGGACAAATCTGTGGTAGCCTAATTAACCCCCTTGCCGTCATCCAATCGTTCTGAAATTTGGCAGATAGATTCGAATGTTACAATGCATTCTATCAAATTTCGGGGGCCATCACTGTCACTAAAGAGTCTCTTTTACGGAATACTAATAAATAAACTTGTCGTCATCCAATCGCATTTAACCGATTATTGAAGAAACTCTTTCTTGTTTCCAAAATTGTTTTAATCAGAATAAATAAAAGATAACTGGACGTGAATGCATAAATTCATTATGGTCAATTCAACTTTGCGTTGCGTAGTAACATTGTAAGTGAAAGAATTTTAACCGATCATTGTTGAAACTCTTTAATGTTGCCAAAAGTGTTTTAGTAAATAAATAATAAAACTTATTTAATCAGAATAAATAAAAGATACTTGGATGTGAATGTATAAATTCACATTTATTTTTAATAAATACATTTTGAATGGTATACTACCGCATATTTTGCTGATAGAGATGTTTTTAATATTCAAAATTCGATGCAAACGCCAAGCACACGCTGACGATAGAATAGGCGCTATGTTAATGAATATGCAATACATATAAAGGATTTATATTAAAAACTTTGTGTTTATGGGTTATATTATCAATCCTTACTTTTTTTTGGTATAGAGAGAAACTTCAAGGAAGCAATATCAGTATTTCGTCTTATAGCTGTCATAATACCTACTTCTACCGCTTATAAACTTTATTATCTCAATAATAAAACAGAAAAGGAAATCCTGCTGTTAACGGAACTATGCAATATTAACACCTGATGACAAGCAGCAAATACGTAAGCTGATAATATTGTAAGGGATATAACACCAGGATATTAGGATAAATATCTTTTGAAAAAGAAACTGACATAAAACTGACAAACATGATATCCCGATCGCGAATGCAATTAAGATTCTAAGTGAATAAATTTCCGTTCTATTATTAATATTTCAAACTTCACTCAAGAACGTCGATCGGTTGTGCAAAAATATCGTAATTTCGTCCCAAGAGTCACTGTAACCAATGGTAACCAATTACAGAATTGGCAGCATAATGTGTGCGGAAGTTATTAAAATAATTAGAGAAACATCCAAAAGGTCGAAAAAAAAAAAAAAAAAAGTTTCGCCATTTTCTAATATATAAGAAATGTGGAATATAAGAAAATATTGTGATCGAGCGTATTAATAAATACAATAATTGGAATTCCTATAATATTCCTCTAATGAGTAATTAATTTAAACGTCTTTCATTCAAAATGTCCCACACCAGTGTTCAAATTAAATTTTATTCTTCAACAAGGGAAATTTTTCGAAATTCTACAACAAATTTATGAAATCCTATGGTAAAATGTTTGGGTACTGCTCTGCGAATAACAACAATTGCTTAAAAGTAAAATTTTAAACATTCCTTTGCTTGCACAATAAATCTCTTATTTAACAGGTATGTGGAAACTATAAAAATTGTATTTCTAACCAAAGCTTTGAAATGTCGACTTTGAGCACTAATACGATACGAAAATATGTTTTAAAAAATGTTTAACATTTTTTTTTTTACTTTACTTAAAAAACTCCACAAAGCAGTAGATTACTAATTATTTTCAATGCTGCAATAATTTGTCGAGAACTTTGAGACATTTAGTTTCTTTTTCTGCAATTTTTTCGAAAAGTTGACGAATGAAACTAGTTTTATTGAACAGCGGAAATGCAGGATTAAGCACGCAAATTTGTCGTAGAGAAATTATGGTCAAATGTTATTGAACTAGGGTTTTGAAACATCGCTCAGCTTTCAATTACACTATAATACTGATGAGGATTTGTGTCATTTATCGTTTTTATATTTTCATCATTCATTTAGCAAAAATGGCCAGTTTGGCGATATTTTTTGCTATAATTCTTATATGGGGTCTTAAAAAAAAAAGTCATCCAAAATGAGGATTTTGGTGATATACTTTGCGATAATTCTTATATTATCCTTTCTTGTAAATGAAATTGAGTAGAGAAGAAAAACGATCGTTGATGAGGTATGCTCAAGGAAAGAAAACACAGTGTTGAAGGCATTCGTTTTTCAACTTTTTAAGCCATTAAAGTATTTTTATGGGAATTTCGGAGGTTGGGATGTTTAGAGCACCATAAGGAGCATTACCACAGCGATTTTGATCAAAATCGTTAGAGTCGTTTTTTAGCAATCATTGAAAAACATGATTTTTTCCCCAATGGCAGCTACCTTATGCGCATGCGCGATTTTGACGAAAACATTAATGGTAGGTCCCAATCAACCCGCACATCAAATTAGAACAACGTAGGTCAATTTGTTCGGGAATTATACAGACCACACACACACAGACATACATTTTTTCTAGATCACTTTTTTGAAATTAGGATGTTCCAAAACGTAGAGAAATACAAAAAAAAAAAAAAAAAATATTACCGAATAATATACTTGCATTTCTCTATGCACACATATGGGTAATTGAAAGTAAAAATTAGATATTACTAAACATTAGTTCTGCATTGTTGAATATGGGTTAGGAATTTTTTGATGAGTGGTAACACAAGGCAGCTAAATAGTGGCAGTTTCATACAAAAACTTAAAATAGTTCTACCCATCAGTGTTTTCGAGTTTATTTTCTTTAAACAGTTTTTTCTTCTTTTAGATATATACTTGCAAAAAAACATAACCCTTAATTGAAATTATTTGCATGAAAAAGCAGCGGAATAAAACTATCAAACCAAAAAAAAAATTGCTGTGAAATTGTAAGAGGAACAGAGCATTGCGATACGATTGAATGACGTGATTTTTGTGAAAAAACAAACAAACAAAAAACAATCGACCCTAGTAGCTATAGTAGGACATTAACACTTCCCCTTAAAAGAAAATTGAGTTTAACGTGATTTAACAGACATAGTAGAGTGCATACATCAGCAGTTATGTGATGTTAGGAACTTTGCCAGCCTTTGCTTGCTCAAGGTGATGGCCAAGACGTCTTCTCTTATAAGATCTACCTCCCGCATACGTTCTTCTCATTCCAAGCATAACCATTCTTTCTTACCTCCCACCATTGTATTAAAGTCGTTTCCCGGCCCATACTCTTCATATAATACTTTTTAGAACACAATAGTATTTAAAAATAGTACTTCAAACCGTTTGGCCTTTTGTGTAGGGGATGGAACGCCATTAATAGAAGCTAATTAACAAAATTTGAAGGGCTGTTTTATCGTTAAAATTTAGGAATTTATTTCGTACTTAAATTCGTCTCACCTGTTGGAAAAAAATATCAAAATTCCTAGTTTTACAATTTTCTTCCAAATGTAAAGCATACAATTTTCATTGATTGAGTATTAAAACAGGTTGTAGTTGTTATAAGTAGTAAAATTTTAGTAAGTTTAGAAGTACCATTTCAGTACACAATGTGAACTGAAGTTTTTTCACTATAAGTTTATGGACGATGATAATCGAATGATCATTCTTGTGGTTGATTTTACAAGTTGCTAGTGTCTGGAACGCCAGCCAGTAAGTTGATTAGAAGGTCATTATCACGCGTTGATTAGAATACCAGTTTTACGTTTAAACATTGCCAGCACTAGACGATCCGGCAAAGCGCAGGTGATTGAATGATAGAGGTTGACGTGCCAGCAAACAGAAAATGTTTTATCAATTACAGCCGCCAGCAAGAGGTGATCGCATTACAAACTGGCTTCTCCTGGGACTGAAGTGAAGCGTTTACACGCTGTGTCTAATGATAGCGCTGGTATCTAATGACTGGCGATCTAAACTGGCAACATGTAAATCATCTGAAAGTTAATTGGAAGGTAACTGTTGTTGTTTTTGGAGTGTTAGCTTTGTGTTCGCACAGTGCCAGCAGTTGTAGTCCAGTTATTGAGCAAGCATTACGCATGTCTGTCGTTGATGGTCATGGGAGAGAACAAGTGATTGATGAATGATGGTAGATAATTCGTCAGCAAGCAGAAAAGGTTTGATATACTAGAACTGCTAGTGACGCAGGTAAGCACGTGACAAACTGGCTTCCCCAGTGACTAGAATGAAGTATTTACACGATGTCAGTCCCTGGCATTTAATGGACTAGTGGTCTTAAATGGTATATCGACTGGTTACATATAAATCAGTCTTTAATTTGGATACGATTTAGGCGAGGACCTGATTTACGCATGCATAAACGGGCACCTATGCTCAGATGCCACTTTTTTTTTTTTTTCTAGAACATCACTTTTTCTTAAATAAATGAACTTTTCTTAAATTAACCATAATGTATACATAGGGTAATGAAAGTATAGCATTCAGTATAATTTTTTTTTTTTTTTTTTGCATTTTTTTATGATTTGGAACATCCTGACATCAAAAAAAGTGATCTAGAAAAAATGTCTGTCTGAGTGTATTGTGTGTACAAGGTCAGCATAAATCCCGAACAAATTTACCTATGATGTTCAAATTTGTTGTGCAGGTTGATGGTGGCACAAGGATCTACCATTAAGGTTTTCGTCAAAATCGCGCATGCGCATAAGGCAGCTGCCATTGAAAAAAAATCATGTTTTTCAATGATTGCTAAAAAAAGGCTCTAACGATTTAGATCAAAAGCCCTGTGGTAATGCCTCTGAAGGTGTTCTAAACATTCCCACCTCCGAAATTCCCATAAAAATGCGGCCGACCAAACGGTATAGTGGTTAGCGTGCTAGCCTCTAGACCGCGAGGTTGTGGGTTCGAGTCCCGTGTTGGCATGGGTGTTTGTAAATGTATGTTGGCTTGTTTTCAGCGCATTATAGCCCTCGTGTTGCTGACGGCGCCAGATAATCTGAAAACAACCAACCCATAAAAATGCGATAAAAGCGTGAAAAGTTGAAAAACGAGTGCCTTTAACACAGAGCTTTATGTCCTTGAGAGTCTGCTATCAACGATGGATTTGTTTTCCGTTTCACGCACAAACAAGGTCAATGTAATGTCTATTGAATAAAGTCAAAATTTGTGCCAATTTGGCGTTTTTTATTATTTTTTCTCGTGTAAAACAAAATTAGTGCTAAAAATGTTACCAAATTGGCCATTTTTATTCAAATGAGTGAAAATAAGAAAATGGTAAGTAACAGAATGACAAATTTTACTGCAATATTATATAGTGTAATTGAAAGTTGTGCGATGTTCCACACCCCTAGTTTATTTAGGTTACAATCATTTCAAATAGCAATAGTGACAATTTAATACCAGAAATCATAAGTAGAAAAGGTAATTTATACTTATAATTACCTAATATCATTTGCGTAACTTTAAAAATGTAATTTGAATAATTTTAATAAAAAATATACAGTCAATCAGGGTAACATTGAACCACATTTTCAGTATTTTCTTCTTCCCCACTTATGTTTTAATAATATTTTCCGACCTAATGGCATAAAATGGAAGAATAAACCTTAAATTATATTTTAGTTTACACAAATTAGTAAATGCTGATGATGAAAGCACCAAATAATAGGAAAATAACCCGGTGCAAAGTTACCCTGACATTCAGGGTAATTTTGAACCACTATCAGAAGTTTCATATAAAATAATTTTTTTTATTCAATTTAGGAGTCTAGACTACTTTGAAAGAGTAAAATTAAGTTTCTAAGTATTTGAAACATTATCAGCTGCAGTTATCAATACCATAAAGTTTGGATATTTTAATTAACACCACAAAGAATATAATAGTTAGGAACAGTGGATGACGAATCACATGAAAATATTGCAAAAAAAAACTATTTAATATTCAGTTCTAACATTCAAATATAGTGAAAAAACAATCTTTAGTTCATTCACTTAAATACAAACTCATTATATCAATTAAAAATTGAGAAAGATAAATAGAAAATAATAAAACTGATAGGCCGCCCTAATGCTATTAGTTAAGTATTATGGTGTTTGTAAGTCACAATGTGGCACAAATATAAATATTCTACTCTTAATGTTTGAAATAGTATGATAATATAAAAACAAAGTTCAAACTTCATAAAATTTCACTTTGGCATTCTTTAGATTAATAGTTTTGCTTCAAAGAAATAATCATTGATCTGGAAAACTTATTCTCGTGTTCTAGCTGGATTGGTTGGTTTGTACGCTTAACGACCTATTTTCATGCACAGTAAAGACAAATCAGTACGGGACCTAGAGCTTAACGTGGATTTCGAACCACAACGAACATCCCTGCCTAATCTGGAATTCGTACCCGGCACCTGTGTTCTAGATGGAATAATAATTTCTGGAGATAATTTTTTAAACACGCCCAATTTTTCATACTACAGATCACCATTGATATTGGGCCATTTCCAATATGCACCGGATTTCTTCATGAACCACCAACTATCACATTGTCATTTAAGTCAATTTGGTCTGGGTACATTTCTCCATCGTATTGAATAATTACGTGGTCATAAACTTTGCATATGCCATAACCAAATTCTAAAACACTTGCATGCTCAGTGTATAAAATTCCTGCCTCATTGATGTGTTTAACAGCCACCACATGGACAATCTCTGACTTTTTAGTAACATTCGCCACAGCAATTTGTGCAGTATAAACCTCATCATGTGCTTATTGTCCAACTTTCATCTCCTCCGAAAATGACAGTGTTATACATACCTGCAGACAGTTGTACAGTGTCACCTGCATCATCTAGTTCAGGTTGGTTAGTTTATACGCTCAACGACCTACAGCTTAACGTGGATTCCGAATTACAACGAACATCCATGACTAACCCGGGATTCAAAACCGGAACCTTTGGCATGCGGGGCCAGAGCTCTAACCACACAACCTTTAGGTGGGTCATCTAGTTTAAGACTCTTACTCTTGCTGTCTCCCAGGAATTCATATGGTACAGGACTTTGGACAATCCCATCATGTCCTTGCTATTCATATTCCTTTACCATTTATTTTTTGTGCATATAGATTTTTTCACTTACTCAACTGAAACGCTTTTTACAACCATTACAGGTCCGCAGATTTTTTTTTAGTTCTGTGAACGTTTCTAATATAATTAGGTACTTCTTGAATTCACTCCCAACATTTTCATTTTATCGGATATTGCATACAAGAGAAGATTCTGTAAATTAAATTACATTTGTATGTATATAAATGTATTTAAAAGCAACCAAAAATAAATTAGAATAAAATATGAATTGCATGTGCAGTGTATACATTACACACTGTCATCAGCCTAACTTTGAACCGGCTCAAAGTTACACTGAATATGTGGTAAAATGATAGTGCCTTGGTGTTTTGCTTTTTACCAAATGTTAGTAAATAAATAACCATCAGCTACTAACAATTTCACTTTTTTAGAAAATTATATAGCTGATAAAGTGGTAAGTTGATTCTTACTTGCATAAATTAGTTGATTTACATCAACTTCAAATAAGCATTAAAATGGAACTTGAAAACAGTACTTCAGAAAAACTGAATGGCCAAATAAATTATGTACTATTTTACCAATTCATTTTCTAAACTATAGAGCAAAAAGCCAATTTCACAATCTTGCCAGCAGTTTGCAGCAGTGGATCAAGAGCATCTGTTTAAAACCAAAAATACTGAAAACTAGGAGGTGGCGCAAAGTTACACCCTATGGCTCAAAGTTACCCTGAATGACTGTAATTTCGTCTTTTTACTTAGCATATGGTTGTACACTATAATACGGTTTACTAGAAGTACATATTTCCTTATATTCCTTCTTACACATACGTTCTGATTGTAACATTTTATCCTGGGAGCCCAACTTAATTCGCATTTTCCCTATTACCTCACAACAACCTAATTGCGACCCTGACTCAGGCATAGCGTTAAGACACATCAAGCAGGGTCAAATAGATGACGATACATGGCCAAACACTTATTATTGGAAGAAGTCCTGCATTTTTGTGCAGCAATGTTATTAAATAATTGAGGACTAGAAATAGAAAACGACCGAAGTCCAAAAAATAAAAAATTTCAGGAGAGTCGAAAAATGAAAAACATTTGCATTGGTATTTAAGGCTATGACTAAGTACCAGATTGAATTTGAACTATTGCTACTGGGGTTCGCACTTTGGGAGTTCTCCCGTTTGTTTAGCTTGGTCTTAGAAAGCTTTTCCGTATTAAAAGGTTTTCGACATTTTTGGTACTTAGGTCGTTTTCCATTTCTAGTCCTCAATTGGGCATCAAACACAAGCTCTTCCTGGTCTATGTAATTCACATTTGAGACATTTTGGTATAAAAGTTTCAATGCATAGTAAATGCTCATAACTTTTTAGATATATTCTTCTGAATGAAGTCCACCTGATGGTTGTAGGGTTAGCGCTCTGGCCTTGTATGCTTGGAACATGAATTGTGGTTTTGAATCTACGTTAAGCTGTAGGTCCCGGCCTGATTAGCTGTCATTGTGCAAAAAACTAGGTCGTTGAGCGTACAAACCAACCAATCTTCTCAATGAATCCTGAGTAAAACCGAATCGATGGAAAGGGCATTGACCTTTCGTTTCACTTAATCTAAAAAAAGTAAAGAAAAGAAACCAAGTGAATGGTAGTAAAAAAAAATTCAGAAACAAAACTGACTAGTAAGGATGTTATCCTTTTTCCAATAACATATAGGTAAATTATGAGTTATGGATGTTGAAGTTACCCGTGGAACCTCTATCGTGATCCATCTAAAGAGGCATGAAAAGGAACGTTTTTAACATATACTACGCTTAATTAACTTCCCCGCCATTATCCAAACCCGATCTATACTGTTAATATTCATTAAAATAACTAGTTATGTCATTTTGACAGAAATCGGGACAACGTCATCATTCTAGAATAGCGGAATAATTCTATGCAAATCACAGGTCACGGTAGTGTTTGACACAACGCCTATGGCTGCAGGTCACGGTGTATGAAGACGGGGATGATAAGTTATTTATCGCTTTATTGGCGGCACACATACAAAGTTAACTTTTATCGGAAATGTATTTGTACTACCGAGATTTAAAATGAAAATCGCTAATTGGAAAGTAGACCACTTTTAAATTAATAAATTGGGAATAAAAATTCCAATACTCCTAATATAATCGTGCTAAGTTTAATTATTATTGTTGTTTATTTAAATTCATTTGGAAGCAGAGAAATGAAATTTAATTTATATCTTAAAAGTATTGAAATTTTTTGAAATGGTCTGTAACCATTTTCTTGTAAGTAATGGAGACTTTCTCAATATTCGCATGATCTACGTTTACAGAATTTTGAATTGAGGTCATGGCTTGAAGGTATGGGTTAGTTATGCACGTTTACCTACTTAAAATGGCAAAATTGTATGCAAAAAACCTCTGTTTTTGATATACCTTTAAATGATAATATATATATATATATATATATATATATATATATATATATATATATATATATATATATATATATATATATATATATATATATATATATATATATATATATATATATATATATATAATACAAAGCCCTCACACATCCCTAATTCTTCCATTTCCAATGTAGTCACAGCTCTGATATTTAGTACAAATGTCAAGAAGGACAAACATAGAAAAAGTAAGCTATTCCGATGGCGATTAATCCACTTTAAAGGGTCAAATGTTCCAAACGATGGATATTCGAATATCTCCTTCCAATGTAGTCCCAACTTTAATATTTTGTACAAATGTCAAGAAGAACAAACATAGAAAATGTAAGCTATTCCTATCTTGATTAATCAATTTTAATGGGTCGACAAAGGGAAAATGTTCCAAACGAGAAATATTCGAATATCTCCTACCAATGTAATCACAACTCTGATATTTAATATTAATGACAAAAAGAGCAAACATAGAAAAAGTAAGCTATTCCGATGCCGATTAATCCACTTTAAGGTGTCAAATGTTCTAAACGAGGGATATTTGAATGTCCCACTAACAATGTAATAGCAACTCTGATATTGGATACAAATGTCAAAAGAACAAACAAAGAAAAGTAAACTCTTCCGATGTCGATTAATCAATTTTAAGGAGACGAAAAGGGTTGGTTGGACGAAGGGGGGCAGAGACGAAAAGGGACCGAAACTTTCCAAACGTGGAATATTGAAATGTCATCCTTTCAATGTACTCACAACTTTGTTATTTGGTACATATGACAACAAAGGCAAGCATAGAAAAAGTAAATTATTCCGATGTCGATTAACCAATTTTAAGGGGACGAAAATGTGTTGAAACGTGCTAAATATGGAATATTTAAAGGTCCCCCTTCCAATGTAATCACAACTTTGAAATTTGGTACCAAGTACAGATAAAGTAACTTAATCCAATTCCAATTAATAACCATTAAGGGGTCGAAAAAGGGTCAAAGGTTCTAAACGAGGGATATTCATATTTCCCACTTTCAATGTAGTCACAACTTTGATAATCGGTATAGAAATGTCAACAAGGCTAAGCATAGATAAAGTAAGCTATTCCGACATCGATTAATTAATTTAAAAGGGACAAAAAGGGGTCGAAACGCTCAAACCACACGTGGCACATCCCAATGTCCCACTTTCAATTCAATCACAGCCATGAAATTTGGAATAAAGAGCAAACATAGGTAAAGTAAGCTATTCCAATCTCGATTAACTTATTCTATTTGGTCGAGAAGGGGGTCAAACGTTTCAAATGAGGGATATTTAAATACTGAATGCACATGATAAAATAATTCTGAATTAATAGTTGGCGTTTGTTTACTTTAGTTAAAAATTCAAATAATGTTCAAGGTTACGTCGAATTTTTCTGATGAGATAAATTATAGTAATTCAGGATCGAATGCCAACACAAATGTCAAGAAACGTCTCGATTAACTTATTCTATTTGGTCGAGAAGGGGGTCAAACGTTCCAAACGAGGGATTTTTAAACACTGAATGCACATGATAAAATAATTCTGAATTAATAGTTGGCGTTTGTTTACTTTAGTTAAAAATTCAAATAATGTTCAAGGTTACGTCGAATTTTTCTGATGAGATAAATTATAGTAATTCAGGATCGAATGCCAACACAAATGTCAAGAAACGTCTCGATTAACTTATTCTATTTGGTCGAGAAGGGGGTCAAACGTTCCAAACGAGGGATTTTTAAACACTGAATGCACATGATAAAATAATTCTGAATTAATCGTTGGCGTTTGTTTACTGTAGTTAAAAATTCTAATAATGTTCAAAGTTACGTCGGATCTTTCTTTATGATGAGATAAATTATAGTAATTACGGATCGAATGCCAACACAAATGTCAAGAAACGTATTTTTTTAAAAACCTAATAATAAAATTCTTGTGCGTATGAGTAAAAACTCACATAGAAATAACTTAAATCCAAGTTGAAACATGAATTGCAACATTCAAACCACAAGGTGGCGTTCGATTCAGCCTTCTTATTATATGGACTCTTAACACTAGGTGTCCTTTTCCACTAACAGATTTTAACATGTTGTGAAAACACATTTGATTTACTCATCTTGTAAACTGAATAAGAAAGTTTTTGTGAGATCTTCATTTATTTTTATTATAAATAATATTTTAGTTCGAAGGTTTTATAAAATAAAAAACAAGGTTGCCACGCACCTGAAAAACAGGGAAAACCTGGAATTGTCAGGGAAAATGAAAATGCCTAAAAAAGAGCAGGGAAAACTAAAAAATTTGATATTTTTTGGAAAAGTCAGGGAATTTCTTTCAGATTGAAGTTTTTTCCAAGAAGTTCAGTAATTTTTTTCAGATCGCGTGTCTGCGTCTGAAAATTTGATATTTCACATGATATTTTCTTTTTACATGTGTAAAATGCACCCTCTGAAAGCCAATTGATTAAAAAACAGGTGAAAATCTTTCGCTTTTACACCGATATCCGCTTTTTTTCTGAGATTTTTCTCTTTTTCTACAATTTTATTATTTTTAATGGACTTTGTAGGGCTGAAAGTCTCACCCCTCAGAAAAAATGTCTAGTTGCGCCACTGTTCTGTACTTACATTAGTACATAAATATATTCTTATTAAGTTATTTTTGAAGTTCGAAAAAACGCTGTGTACATGTATTTTCCCCTTTTTTATATTTTGACTGTTTTCACTCTTGAGGAAAATAAAGGGAGATGCACAGTTAGCTACTTCTACCATCTAATCCTTTTATCTTCGTGTGCAAGTACATCAGTTTTTAGTGACACTAATGGCAAGCATTTTGCAGTTCCACAAAAAAGTAGATTTCCGCTTTTTTTTTTTTACCAAATTTTTTGATTAATTGATAAAAATGCACATTAAAATATCGTACAATTTTTTTCTGTATAATCCTACTTTAAAATAACAATTTTAACTGCAATTCTATGTAAAATTTTTTACTTCGGCTTGAAATGAAACCTGGAAATTTAAAAATATTGTCTGGGCAACCTGAAAAAGTCAGGGAATTTTGTTTTGCATTTTGAGTGGCAACGCTGAAAAAGAGCATTTCACTTAGATGAAATTGTGCATTTTTTGGGGGGAATCACTAAATGTATTTCAATGTAAGGGCGGACACAGTAAAAGGACGACCTCCATGGACGCCCCCAGGAGGGTGCAAGGAGGTGCACTTGCACCCCCCCCCCCCAGCTCTTGAAAATTAAAAAAAAAATAAAAAAATATGAGATAAAAGGTGTAAATTCCGAGATAAAAAGAAATGCACACATGCCGTTTCTTTTTTATGTTACAATAAGCATTTGTTTTTCAATTATTCTAGTCTTTTGTTTCTTTTCTATGTCATTTTTTATAACTACTGGCGCCTATTGTCTAGGATTATTGAATTTTATTTCTTTTTTGTATAATCGTTTCCTAAGTAGTTCTCAAAATTCTAAGAAAAATATTTTTATTTTTAAGTCATCAGATATACTATCTTGAAATCTATTTTTAGAATTCAATTAAACATATTCAATACTGCCTTTGTATTTCATATTGAATATTTTTTTTTAATTATTTCCAAAACTGGGAAGGAGTATAATGTTGTTCTTCTGTATTTTTGCATCATCGTGTTCCTCTTTTCTAAACACTGTCTCTTGAATGCCATGAGATCTAGTTGGATGATAAAAATTTTTTAAAAATATATATTTTTTTATTTTTACTATTTTTTTTTAACTTTTTAACAGAGTTACACTTTTAAAAGTATATACTAAGAATTTTTTTTTAATTATTCTCAAAGAGTATAATTTAAAATGCATAACCATTAATTAAAATTTCTAAAAAATTAATGATTTTGATAAAAATCTAGTCTTGCACCCCCCCCCCTCGCAAATATTTTTGCGGGCCCCCATGACGACCCCTCTCCCAACTGATTTCAAAGGAATACTGTATAAGTGCGCAAATTGTAGTATATTTTAAGCCCAATTAACTGCACGATACACCATTAAAAGCACGAATAATTTTATACCTCAGAACCAAACAAGGCTAAGTCACAATTTGGCAACTCTACAAGAGAGCGAAAAAACTGAATTCTACTTCCATTGGATTCCTTATATAAAACCCTCTGTTATACCCATCTATATCGATGGTTATACCTCTCGCAAAATGCTTTAGAAATTTGATTGAGTTAATTAGTTGAATGAGACACAACAATTACTGTTCAATAGAAATAGAAAATGCACTTTCAAGACAAAATCTGCAACAAAAATCTCCCCGCCAAATTTTGACCCGAAATCGTTTGGCTCTAGAACAGTACAGTAACATGAAATTTCAACGATTTTGAATAAAATACAAAGGAATGCTTCCGGTATGGAGCATACTTCTTGAAATCCCTACTTCTAAAAAAAAAAAAATCCGTTACTGTTTTAAAGCACATTAAATATTAATTATTAAGAGTTGGTTCACTGGCTTAGATCCAGCGAGAATTTAACTAACTTCATAAGAGTAATTATCACCAGGGCAACAGAGAACTAAACATTCGATTTTTTTCTTTTGAAAATCTGCAGAGAAAGATTCATGATTAAATTATATTTTACTTTCATAAGGTCGCATGGAAGAAAGACATTCGTCTTGTTTTTTTGTGTTTTCAGAATTGTTGAGGATGAGACTTGAAGATATAGAAACATTTTATAAAAGTGATTCTTTTAAGTAGTGAAGTATCTTGCCTAAATTTTTTTAAGGAACTAGTTTTTACTTTAGTAAATTTCAAATAATTTCGGGAAAATTTTTTTCTTAAGTTAGTCAAACATTTTCCCTAAAAAACATACAAATTTTACAGATAGTTTAGAATGGAAACTCATAAAAATTGTTAAAAATATGTTAGAAATGAAAGTTTTTGTTTCTGACTTGGAAGTTTTGTAAGGGGTCATATATTCATGGTAGGATTTTTTTTGGGGGGTGGGGTATTGTTCAAAATTAAGATTTTGTAAAAGATACCCTTATTACACATCATTTAAAGGGGAAACGCAACTTAGGAAGAAGTCAATCTCTCAAAGTAATTGTAATGTTACGGCAAAACTTTAAACATCAGACAAAAGAATTTTCGGCATCGTTGGAATGTATGTCTTCAAATTCTAACAATGTTCATAGGGTTAAATTACAACATCGTTTCAAGGTAGGTAGGGTACACTGGTTGCTTGCTGGCTTAAAATCTTGACATTGCTTTGCTTGCAGTCAAGAGCGTACTGCGATATATAATCATCCGGCGATTTTAGATTTATGCCGGATTATATTTTCAATATAACCATTAACCAAATTTTAATAATCATTTTATTTTATTATTTAAAAATTCATATTTTTTAATTAATTTCAACAATAGTTTTATCAATTAATTTTAACTATAAAATTATTTTAATAATTAGTTTAAATAAATGAAATTTTCTTTGTCTTTATTATTTATACCTCCTTTGAGTGAACCAGTTTCCATCAAGGACGTACTGGGACATAAACTCTGCCCGGTAATTTTAATTCTATGCCAGCCCACATTTTCAATAGAATCATTAAAATTTTTGTAATAATTGTTAATAATAAAATAATTCCAATAATTAAAGAAATAATTAATTTTAATAATTAATTTAATAATTAAATAATTGATTTTAATAATTATATAATTAATTTTAATAATTATATAATTAATTTTAATGATTAAATAAGTTTTAATAATTATATAATTAATTTTAATGATTAAATAAGTTTTAATAATTAATAGATTTTACTATTTAAATATTTATTTTTAATTAATTTAATAATTAATAAATACAACTATTTAATTACTTTTAATAATTGGATTGTTTTAGTAATTTGTTGGAGTGAACTTGGTTTCCATTAACCATTGATAGTTGTAAAAACTAAAAAAAATTGCAAAATAAAGAATGTCTAGGTATCTACCAGACCAGCCCATTTTTTATTGACACTGACCGAATAATTCAAACAAATAAACCTAAATTGTAAAATAAAGAATGTTCTGGAATATAACTAGTAAGTTTATTAGAAATGACTGCCGAAATTATATGTATTTAATCTTATAAAAATTATAAAGTTTTATCACCTTACCAAACAAAAGACCGCGCCGAAGGGGAAGGAAGTAAATATAATTTGAATGCATTGGGCTGTAAAAAAATAAAAAAAATTGGGGAAGACAACTACTTCTTTTGAAAAACAATTTTAAAAATGGCTCTTCCGTACAGGACCTGTCAGGTGATTGCAGCGGACAACCCTATGGCCAGTATGTGCCTGCTTGCAGGTAGGTTGTTAGAACTATCTTTAATAATAAAACAAGCTGTCTGTGCGTCTGTCTGTGGATCTACAGAAAGCTACTTAAAACTGGAGTAAAGCTCTGAAATTTTCGACATAAGTAGTTTTGCCCTTCTAATTGTACCAATAACAAACAAATTGTTTAAATTTTAATTAGTTCTCATATAATTAATTTTTTTAACAAAGTGACTTCAAATATAGGTACAGCTCTGAAATTTTCAACATAAGAAGTTTTAGCCTTCTAATTGGACTTTTGAAAAACAGAATTTCACGTTTTTATTCTTTTTTATTAATTAAGAAATATTTTACAAAGCGATTTCTAATACGGCTTCAGGCCTGAAATTTTCGACATAAGTAGTTGTGGCCTTCTAATGAAAAACAAACTTCTTTTGAAAAACAAAAATTATTATAATTTTTTTTTTAATTAACAAATATTTACAAAACGATTTCTAAGTGGGCTACAGTTCTGAGATTTTTAAAACAAGTAGTTTTGGCCTTCTAATTGAACTTTTGACAAAAAGAATGTTACAGTTTTAATTTGTTTTTGAATTAATATTTTCACGAAAAGCGACTTCTAATTGGCTTAGAGCTCTGAAAGTTTCAACATAAGTAGTTTTGACCTTCTAATTTTGCTAATATTTTAACACGTGTTAAAATATTCTTCTTAAAGGGGTGTTGTATTATTGTATTAACGGGGATTTTTTTTGTTTGTGTCTCTCGACAGGAGAGAGGCTTCTAATATTAAGGCTTTACGTAGCAATTAAATTTTAGTGAGTGAAGTGAGCTTATGCTTACGCAACAATTAACCTTTCAGCGAGAGAAACGAGCCTATTCTTGCATAGTAATGAACCTTTCAACGAGTGAAATAAGCCTGTGCAGATGTGTCAATGAACTTTTCAGCGAACGAAGCGAGCTCGATTTTGCGTTGAGCCTTCCTGCGAGTGAAGCGCCAAAAACTGGGACCAATACTAAAATGACGGATTTCCGCAAAGCGAGGCCTCACAGCTAGCTAAAATATTGCACATGTTAAAAATTTCGTAGCGAAGCAAGGGTATTCAGCTAGTTTAAGAATAATCAAAAGTAAAATCAGTATGTAGGCACACAGAAATCGAAACCGACCTTGTGACTACAATTTTGGGAAGCATTTTCTCTAAGGGATCTTTATTTATAAGAACACTAGGGGGCTCCGCCCACTGCTCGCCAACCCCCGAACGCGCTCGCATTGGTTTGCTGCGTGATCTACCCCCTTTTCAGTGACCCCCCAACCTTGGCTCCGTATAGTTAAAACCAAAAAAATGGAATAGCTGCTCGGTTAGGTTCGCAAAACCCGAGAAGGTTCTTGATACGCAAAACATCGGTTTGTTGCGCGATCTCCGAAGGGTAGTAGGCGGGGGCCCATCACTGACTGTTGATGTTATTAAAATATTATTAACAATTTCGATTAACATTTATATGCATTTAACAGTTACCAGATAATTTTACATTATACCCCCCCCCCCCCCTACTGAAATCATTTATAGAAAAGTCACGAGTTCTAAAATTTTGTTTTTAATTGTGGCGAACCAAAATGAATCAACTTTCTGCAGTGATGATTTCGGTGGGGCTCTGATAGGGTAACATCCAATGCTTTTATATATAAAGGCAAGTCAAAAGTTATAAAAATGGTTTTCAAACCAAGAAGTTGTTCCAGGGTGGCCACAAAATGCAGGAAAAAAATTTCCCTGATAATTCCCTGACAGATTTCTAAAAAATTCCCTGATTTTAGAGCAAACTTTTTTTTAAATTTCCCCAATTTTCTTAGTTTTTCCAGATGTTTAAACACCCTGATCAAATAGATCATGTATGCTAAAGAGATCATATGCAATTTAAAAAAAAAATAGTTTTACTTGTAATGAAAAGTTTAAATTATTCCATAACATTAAACTTCTAATGGCTTACCACTACAAATTTCCATGTAAATAGCGCAAAATATGGATGAACGTGTCTTAAACAAAACAAAATTTCCCTAATTTTCATGAAGCTATAAAAAGTTCCCTGACATTTCCCTGATTTTTTCCAGAATCAGAAAGTTCCCTGACATTTCCTGGTTTTCACGGTTCTGTGGCCACTTTGTTTCGGTATCAGTTGCCACCACTAAAGCAGTATATACAGTTTCAAGAAATGAAGGAGGTGTGATAATGCTAGATTTATCACTGCATTGATTGCTTGTAATTGTTTCATAAAATCCATGCCAAACAGGAATATTTTCAATTTCCTACCCTTTTGCAATTGCCCAAAATTACATTATAAGGGGAAGGAGTGCAATAATTTTCTTTGATTACGAAAAGCTTATTTAAGCAGATGAATGAGAACTCTTGGAGACCAGACAGTATTGTAAAGGCAATTTGTTTGACGTGAACAATTCCCTTATTTTCAGACAATGTTGATTTTGTGTGTAGCTGTTGTTTGGTAATTCGAGCATTGGAATCCAAAATTGAATCCGCAGATGTCACATTCAGGGGGCACAGAGAGTTTTCTAAAAAATTTAAGCAGGAATTTTAGGGATAATTCCAAAAAGTTTAGTGATATTTCCTTAAAAGCTCTTAGAAGCTCCTAATACAAACATATTCTTTTAAAAGCTTGTATCGATACCGGGCAAAAAACTGCCAATTGGAGAAAAAAAAAGTAACGTCAAACATTTTAGCAAACTTAGTTGATAAGAATTAAAATTTCAGAAAATATTTTCTCCTCTGGATATATATCAGGATTTTTTCGTGAGTTTTTTCGGGAAAACAAGAATTTTCAATGTTTTAAACATTTTTTTAGGGATTAGGGAAAAATTTAAGTACAATTTAAGGTATGCTAGCACATTGTATAACCCTAACTGATAAAAAAATTTCCTTTTGAAAATTACCAATCGAGAAACCAACTTTCGGTTTTAGTCAATAAAATTTTTATTTTTTAATAATTTCCAAATATTTTACCCACAAAACCCATTATATCTTAAAAATAAGTGCTCTGATTTATCTGAAAGTTAATTCAATCGATAAATCAGCAAAAAAAAATTGAAAAACGATCTCACTCGACCAATATTAAAAAGTTTAATTTTGGTGGGAATTTACCTCCCTCCCCCATCAGATTTTGTATTCTATAACTAAAAAGTTATGACCAGAGTTTCAAGAATAAACAAATTTTGTTTTTTAACTGCCCATTTTTCGGCTATTTATCAGATAAATTTGCAATGAAAAGATAAACTTATATAAAAACAATCAATTTAATGTCAAAAAAATATATACAATTTACATAGTCAACTCTATAAAAAGAAACTTGTTACAGCACATCAGATACAATTTTTATTTAAAAGGGAAATTTAAATTTTTAATGTACATTTGGAAGTTAAAACTGTTTAACTTGAAAATAGAATTTGTATAATTGTTGCAGCAAACATTTTTTATCTGTATTTCTTGAGTTCAAAATGCATGTACTTTTCAGGTATAACATAGTGATTACGTTTCATTTCCAAGTATTTGTAGTTCTTTTACCCACTTTGACACTTCTGAGTTTTGAAAACCTTTAAAAGGAAAATTCTTTTAAAATGTGAACTAAACTTTAAATTAACAAAGCAAGTTTACTTTATACTTCTTTTTTACTTTAAAAAAAAAAAAAAAAAAAAAAAAAAAATGTTTGTACCAGTCTTGAGATAAGTGGTATAAAAATGGTAAATTCTAATTACTTCATATTCATGAAAAGTTTGACCAACACGTGTTAGATATATGATATAACTAATATTTTTTTTATGTTTAAATTTTCATGAAAGTTAATTGTAAAGGATTTCAGAGTTAAAATATGTTTTCCAGATATGAACAAATAATTATTAAGGCTTATTTATTAGGTTATTAAACCATATAAAAAGGTGACAATTATATAAGGCCAATTATTATGAAAAAAACCTCAACAAATCTAACCCATAAAAACAATAAAAGTTTTTACTATCAATCGTTTACATGCATTATCAACTTTTATGTGCAATTCCATCAGGGCTGCCACTGACTGTAAGCTTTGAAAATAGTTGCTTTAGTAGCCTCAGATGTTAAAAATAGTAGCAAAAATAGTAGTCTCAAACATTGAAAATAGTAGTCTCAGACGTTGAAAATAGTAGCCTCACTTTTCATAATGATTGTTTTTTCAAGTCGGTAGGCCTCTTGTTTTAAAGGTTTTAAATTATCATCAAGATCGGAATAAAACTTGATTTACATAAACCCGAAAACCCAGAGATACTCTTCTTTTAATTCAAAATAGTGTCTAATACATAACATCCCATACGGTAAAAGGCATGTGTCTTGAGGGAGGCGCTTTCGTATATACATAATGCGATGGAAGTTGACAATTTAACCTTACTCTCAGACAGCACCTAGGCAAAAAAAGCTAAACTTCACGCAAAAGCGACGGTAAAAATCGATTGGCAAAACAAGATATAAATATTTTTTTTTTTTAATTTCCAAAGTAAAACAACTTTTTGGCAGAAAAACAAGTTTTATTTTGAAACAATTATACTATATATTGACAATGACAGGCGAATTTAATTAAGACCAGTTTTTAAATTTTTAACAGGATAGCTACTGAATTTGAGAAACAAAATCGCCCAACATTTCCCTAATTTCCAGAAACTAACCCTGATGTGTATCTCTGTCGACGTTATCATTAAGTAATCAAACGAAGAAAATAAGACCAGTTTAAAAATATATAAATTTGACTATTTACAATTACATTTACTTATTAAAGTATAATTGCACCTAAATATAAATTTCTGCTAAAAATCAAAACAAGCATCTTTAGAGCATGCAAAATAAAAAAAGGGGAAAACATTAATTAAAAAAAAATCACATAAACCAATTTACAAACTACACCCATACTTGCTAACTTCAAGGAAAAGAAACAAGCACAATACTTTTCTTTTAATTTAAAAAATAACACAAATAAAACATGTTATTTTCTTTAATACATGTCATAGGCTGTAGCCTGTTCATAACATAAATTTTAAACAGTGTCCTAAATATTTACTAAACATTGGGCATGCATGAGCATGAAACTTAAATAATCAGCATTTTGCTAATCAGTCACAAATTTCACTAGGTATGGTATAATATTTCATAAAAAGTTATATCTTTTGGATTTTGAAGTTGAAGAAGAAAGGCTTGAAGTTAACAGCTTCTTGTAAAAATTAATTACTCATAGATATATGGAAATCAAATTTTGTACAACAAAAATATTATCTTAAACCACTAAAGTACATATTAAATGAGGCAAAAAATCGTTTTCATAAAACCTGACAAGCATAGCATTCGACAGGGGGAAAAGATGCAAGGATTTTTTAAAAAATTCCATGACCCTTTGCCTGAATGTATGCAGTAGCACATTCAGATTTTTTATTTTTTGGCGGGGAGGAGGATGTTTCAATTCTTTGTTTGATTTATACTAAACATATAAATCAAAAACACATATCACTTTTAGTTAATTATGTTTAATAAAATGTCAAAATTAAAGTACAAATAAATAAATAAAAAAAAATAATAATAAAAAAATATAATAATTAAAAAAATAATAATAATCAAGTACAGGATCTAACCCTTTTTGCTTATTAATGCCTATAGATTTGTTGCACATCTACAACAGTGCTGGAATAATAAATAAAAAAAAATATGATGGAATCAATTTGAAATATTAAGGAATTTAGGGTTCTAATATATTCTATTGACAAAAAACACAAGTCAAGAAGGAAAACAATCATGCATGTAAAGGATGCAGTCAGATTTAAGTTTGAGGATTTTTTTTAACGATAATGCGCCGGCGGTCGCGGAACTATAAGATAACCAAAAATCTAACAGAAATAATGTGTAAATAATTCTTCCAAGCATAAACAGAGATTTCAGAAAGTTTAAAAAAAAAAAAAAAAGTAAAAAAAAGTTTAAAAAAAAAAAAAAAAAGTAAAAAAAAGTTAAAAAAAAAAAAAAAAAAAAAAAAAAAAGGAACATGAACATGCGGTTATGGGCCGAGGCAATTGGCCAGTTAGGCTCAGCTGCTGAGAGTAGGAAAAGGTCGGAAACTTCGTACTCCCAAATCGGCCAACTAGCCAGAGATATTGAGAGACTTTAACGAAAAAGCACATGAAAAAACCTGTATTATTCAAAGCACCGGCGACACGGCATCCACTTCTTGTGACGCGAGCCGGGATGGATGTTCGCATCCGCACGGGGAATGCGAGAAGGGAAACTCAAAAATTTCAAAATTCCTTGACTAAAGAGTAATTTTACGAAATACCTTGACATTTGCCTGAATTTTCGATTCTGTCGTCACCCTATTTAAGCTACATTCAAAGTAATTAAATTGCCTCAAAATTATATTATTTTATTAATTATAAATTTAGCTACAACATTGAAATTCTAATCATTCTGCATCGATTGACCTACACGGCGAAATCGTCACTAATCTCGGACATAATGTCTATATAACATCAATTATGTCCATACTGATAGTATTTTCTTCCGGCGTTCACCACAAATTCATTTTTATTAAGTAGAGTAAATAAAGCGAAATAATTTGATATTTCAGAATATAACAGTGTATTATGCTCTTGCGCCTTGCACGGCGAAAGATAAAACATTGGAACAACAGGCAGGCGAAAATGACCGCGGTTGCCGTCAAAAACAACAATCTCGCGTGAGCGGTAACTATCGTCGAACTAGCAAAATGACCACTGTACCCGCGAATATGAACAACTATTTCGGTAGTATTTGCTCTCTCCTACCTTAAAAAAATCACCGTTTTGAAATTTTTTTTAATACCTTATTGTCGATTTATTTTCGTGCTACCATCGGACAGTATCCATTTTCTTAAAAAATAGTCGCCTCAGTCCAAAAATAGTTGAAGGTTTTGTTAAAAATAGTCGTTTTGGGCCCTTTTTTTATTGAAATAGTCGCCATAGTCGCCTGGCCACTAAAATAGTCGCTTTAGTAGCCTTTTTAGTCGCCTGTGGCAGCCCTGTTCCATTGAACTTTTACTGTCTTCTCAAGGTAAGTGAAGAATCAGGTGAAGGGTTGTTAGAGGTGTGTCAGCACCCCCGTAGAACCCACAAGATCCTAGTATTTTCTAGTAAATGAATTGAAATCTTAAAATTTAAAATAATACACTTTTAATTTACCATCATTTAGATCGAACAAGCCTACTGTGTTGCACTACAGCAGCCATGGATACTACTCACCCCCCTCCTTTGATTGCAAGCCTGCTTTAAGGGCTTGTAAGGTAATTAACTTTATATACTGAAATTTTTCACAAAAGTTGTAAATGAAGTTTGAGACCAAACAGAAAAAAAAATCTAATAAATCTTGATTTCGTGTCATATAATAGTGATCTAAAATAATACTAATTGCAAAACTGTGAACTATTTTTAAAATTTTTTACTTTTCTTTTTGGAAAATATTTTCCAATGGATTTAGCAATATGTATAATACAAAATTTTACAAAGATCTGTTTCTTAAAATTCCAAATCACTTTAAGCAGCATGAGGTTAATTATGGCTATCACAAACGTATTAGAGCCAAACTCCAAATAAATTGCAAATTATCCAAAGCTTGAATACATTTCCACCCCAGAAATTGTAATTCTTACCAATTATCAGCATTACTACAGAAATTTATACTTAAGGCTTTGGTCAACATAAACTACTCAAACTGCAAATATGTAGGCAGACTCCCAAAACCAGGCAAGTTATTGAAAGTTAGTGAACTCTAGTGCATTTCGAACCAATCAATTCTTGAGGTGGTTAAAACTTCAGGAAAGGGCTATGACAAACAGATAATTAAGTTTTTAAAAAGACAAGATGATTAAATGAATTTGTTCCATTGTCACTCAAAGGGTTTTGCTTTCTTGAACACTGCTGGTAACCCTCCTCCCCAACCTTAAGAATATAATATTAGCTTCTTGGTATGTTTTCACTCAATACTAATTTCCTAAGTGCATAAGTCTAAAATATCTTGCCACCATCTCTAAGCAAAAAGGTCGGTTATATTGGAGGCTTCCTGTTGCAAGGGTTATACTGAACTAGATCACTGTTATATCAGGATCTGGACTTCTAAATGTTGTCATCGTATGATGGGGGAATGCTTCCTTGGAGGTCTTGCATGGGAAAACTTGTCAAATTTCTTATCAGGTTGCCTGACAACTGACACAAGACTTGTCATTCTTATATTTTTCTAATCCCATTGAAAAAATAGACCACAGAGCAGCAGATGAGGTTCGAATCTGAGATTTCTTGCATGCTAGATTAGCATTGCGCCTCAAAGTTGTTTGTCCAGTCTTATGCAAAGAGCAATTTTAATCATTTTGGAATATGTGGATGCTATACTTACAAAGAAACTATTAGTGATTTGAATTTTTTATCTTAATCGGAGGAATCAGGCTATTAAACTATTTTTCGAGAGGTTATCAGACATCTGCTCTTAATAATAATAATAATGAAAAAAAAAAAAAAAAAGAGATAAGCCATAACTTAAGGTTTTTTAAATGCATATTTTGCCTTTTTTGATTTGTTATCATAAAATAAATATATTCTTTAACTCGATTTTTATGGGATTGTTTCCATGACAGAAAAATATGTACTTTCTAGAGAAAAATTAAAAATTATAAAAATATTAGGAAAAAAACCTTTGAATTTAGGACCTTTTAAGTGTAGTTTACTAATTTATACTATTTATAAAAAAATTAGAAGGCAAAAGAATGATAAATATAGTTACTGTGGTTGGAGGTAGATAGAAAATGGTGCTTAGTGCCAGCTTTTGCTTCATTTTCATAAAATTGAAGTAAGTATTCAAACTCATCTAAATCTTTTACTAATTTAGCTTCTAGGGTGTGTTGGGCTTGATACTCCTGAAAGAATTATTTTAAATATTTAAGTTAGTAATAAGCATATATTAAGTTTAAAAAATAACCTTTTGTAAGATATAGTATTGTCATTTAGACTGTTCATACAAACAAATGTGAATTACATTAAAAATAAAAAACTATATACTTATTGGGAAACAAATAATTAATAACAATAAGTGAATTACAGGTACATATTATGACTAAAACTACACAAGTATGTAATAAATACACACTTATATGCAATTTACTATGTGCAGTTAAAAGAATTAGGTAAAATTGGATAAGTATGCATCAAAGCATCCACACACAGAAATAACTCAAGTACTGTTTGTTGAAATCCCTATATGGTACAATTTAAATAGAAACAATTGTTAACTTATTAAGCCTTCGTAAATATATCATACTATCAGTGGGAAAATTACTCAAGTGGTAGAAAATTTCATACTAGTTGAGTCATTTTCCCATCAGAAGTGGGATATCACAGAAACAATTAAAAACTCAAAGGAAGAGGAACAGGCTCATTATATTCTAGTACTATATAAAAATTTGATGGTTGATTGTTAGTATTACAGAGAAATGTATCAAGACCAAATTATTTCTGTCCCCTCCCCTTCAAAACTAGATGTTTTTTGGTTTAACACAAAGCCTGGTAAAAATTGGAAATCACTCAATATCAGGAATAGTCAGTGACCGAACAATTAAAAAAAAAAAATCTTCAGAACATATTGCTTCCAACAGTAACTGAAGGTTTTTCAGCTTTTGAGATTTGTTATTTAATGCAAACTTCTATAATTAAAGTTAAAATATAATATTTTTGTGTGCAATTTTTTTTATTATACTTTTGATGAAGAAGAGAAGTTAGAATTTGAAAAATTATAAAAAAAGTGTCTTCTATTTCTGCAAAACTTTTTAACATGCAATTATTAGATTGAGATGTAATGTAAAATAACCTATAAAAATTTGGAGTTTCAGTTACAATCAAAACTCAGCAAACATATATTTTCTTAGCAAAATCAATCCCCTGTAATTAATGGTTCGAGATATTAAATCATTAGACTCTTTTAGGATATCATTTATAAATCTTTCACTTCTGTTCTTACTTTATTATTTACTAACCAAACTTTATGATATTTGAATTACAGGATGCGAGTAATTAAAATCAAGAAACTAATTTTAATCAAGAAACTAAAGTTAATTATCCACTAATTTTACAGCACATTTTGCTTCTCTGAGTTTTAGATAGCTGAATAAATTTGAACTAAGATCAACAGAATTGTTGTTGTTTTGCGGCAATTGCTTTTGTTATAATGACCAATTTAATTATTTATTAATCCACTTCTTTGCTATTTGTACCAGGAATTTAATGAGGACAAATGATAACTGATAAAATATGAATCAAAATTAGTCTGAGAGACTGTATTAGTTCTTTAAATTAAGTTTAGACATAAATTAATTTCAGATTATAAAAACAAATATAGATACCTTAAATAAATCTAGGAACTCTTTGTTGACTCTTTCATCCAAGCAATCACAGATTCCTTGCATAACTTGCTAGAAAAGCAACCTTTATTTTAATCAATCTGTTAACCAAGGAATAAACTTTTCTTCAACTGGTTTTACAATGGGCTTTATCTGAACTGGTATTGCTGCTTATAACTCGATGTCATTAACCTGACCTTTCAGGCAATATTTCTTCGCCATTCTCGAGCAATTCAAAAATATTCCCTCTCTCACCATAAGTTTTACAGCCATATTTTGAAGAAAATAATAATTACTAAGTCAGCAAATTATTACTAATATGTAAAATACTGAAATGCAAACTAAAATGAAACCAAATTGTTTGTTTGGTTAAGATTCCTGCTACCTATTTCTGCCACAATTAAAAGCTTAACAAAGCCAAAGATGACTTGTAATTTTGAACTCCGATAAGATTACGAATTCAAAGTGTTATCACAATGTATGAGAAAAAAGATATTTGAAACTTGAAATTAATATCTTTGAAATGAAATTAAGGATAGTAGGAGGTTCAAAACTAAATCAAAACAATCAATAGAATGAACTATTATAAAAAAAAATTGTGGTTTGGAAAGAATATTGTTTTCATACCATATCTGCACGATCATTTTCTTCTTTACTAAGAATGTGAGTGGGAGAATTATTATTCGTAGACTTTATCATATTTTGAATCAATGCCATTTTAATACATCTGAAACAAAATTTTAAATTGGTCATTATGAGTAAAGATTTTTACTTTAGTAACACAAACATAATGATAAGTTAAATTGAAAGAGGAAAAAAAGAGAATAAAGAGATAAAATAATAGGAATTTTTTTTGTATTTATTTCAATAAAAAAAAATCATCACTCACTTTACACCCCAATTGATAACAAGGAATGATTTTAGTTTATAATGTGAACAATACTATTTGACAGATTTGTTAAGAACACAGAGTAGACTGTAAATCTCACAGTTAAAGATAAAAAAAAGTAGTAATATTTTTAAAACCCTATGTACAAAATATAAAACATCTAAACACAAAAAACATTTGCCACTTGACAGTCTGCTCAAACTTTAACAATTAAATTGTTGCTCCACACCAAAGTTTAAAAAACACACTTCTACAAGTCATAGCATTAAAACTGCCTTAATCAACTCCTCAATGTCAGTTATTTAACTTTTGTAGGAATTTTAAGATGTTTATACAGGATGTTCAGAGAGAAAACAATTCAAATTTCTCAGACAATAATATAAATAATTGAAAATTATAATTAAAGAAAATTGCACACACAAAAACTAAATTTATTTGCAAATTTTCTAAATAAATTAAAGTTATTGATTACATATTAATGAAATTACATATTAAAGAAATGCGATTTTTGCTCTAATGGAATTTTCTTAACTTTGAATTCAAGTCAATATGGAATTTCAATTTTTATAATTATATATTATGGAAATAACTTAAGGAATTACTTGTCTCTATTTAATCCACTAGAAGTACTATCACCTAACAGGAATGCCATTATGCTCGATCGATAGATATGGTCTGCAACAGTTTCAGACGGCTCATCATGATTCCAGCACGCTAGTTTCATGTGCTGTGAAGTAAAAGTTTACGTATTACGAGATAAAGTCATTTTTTAGAAACATTTTATTTTATCAAGCAGTGGTGAAATTTTAACCACTAAAGAATTTAGGGTGAATGGATCCAAATTCAAAAAGAGATAAGCATAGAAAAGTGCTTTGAGAAGTCCCTTTTAGAATAAAAAACTAATTATAGTTATAATATTAACATGTGAAATCTAATTCACGGGGGGGGGGGGGGGGGAAACTGACCAGTACTCGTAAAACAGTTACATTATTTTTCATTAATACTTGATATTTTTGGGAAACTAGTCAGGATCTTTTGATTCTAGGAGTCGTCAACAAATGATGTCACATTATGGGGGTAGATTCATAAACTGCAACACTTTATGACAAGGAGAAAGAGTGAGTTGCAAGAAATGTGACATCACACATATAAAAAAATATCAACATAAAACCATTTCAGAAAAATAAACCGTTAACTGTCTGGTTTGAATCACAAATTTATACAAAATTAAAAAATAATTTGAGTTCTAACTATAAAAAACTAGTATAGCAGTGCATTTTACGTTTGTTATGATTAATGATATTTTGTGTACGTAAAAAATTATCAACAGCTAATACAAGTAAAACATCAAATTGCATTTTATTCTTATTGTTGTTATGCTTAGTATGTTATTATTTGTTTTTCAATTATTCTATAGAATCAATAAATAAAATAACCTAGATTGGCCTTGTGCCTGTCAGTCCAATTTAGATCTGCCTTATGCCTGTACATTTTTGTATTTGGAAAGTTATTGCTTTTTGTTCATTACTCTTTTGTTATACATTTAATCTTGTAAAGTCGAATGTTTAAATATGCAAAGAAAGGTAGTAGATGTGGCAGAAAATTCAGATAGGAAGTTTTAGAATGATTTGTACTTTTATATATGGTAAAATATCATTTAAACTATTTTTGTTTTATAATAATACAAAGCAAATCCTCACTGAACCATCCCTTTTCTAGAGAGATTGGTTATAAAAAGAAACCAGATTCAGGTAGAAAAGAATAAAAATTTCAATAATATGTTATTAACTACATACAAGGTCCAATTTGATTTCATTTGGAGTACATACCAATAAATAAAAAAAAAGGTATTTATATTTGAATAAAAAAAATTTCAAGAATCAATTACTTCTAAACTACTTAATGACACAATATGATATATTGTTCAAGTGGAAAAATATTACATATAATTTATATAACTTTTTTTCTGGTACTACTCCAACCCCTTTACTAAATCCTGCATTCCTTGACAGAAGCGGTAAATTAGGAACCAAATGATAGAAAAACTTAGTATCAATAACTGAGTTTACAAATATGTTAAGCAACATACACATAATACTAACTTAACATTTTTGTGCACTAGTGAAATATAGTCACAATTTATATTTTTACTTTCTTCAACTATATACTTGCCTTTAACTTTCCAATAAGCAGGAATAACTCAAAAACACTTGATTTAGGTTTCTTAGGTTCTGAAGAAAGTGGACCATCAGGATTTTTACTCCTAAGACATTGTAAATCTTGGAACCAGTTTAAAACTGTTTTATTTTGAATTCCTATAAAATAACAATTCAGTTATTTAACATACTGGTCATCAAAAAAATAAATAAGCATACTATTTATATTTTGTAATAATTTATACATACATTTTGATATATTTGTCCCGATATTGCAGGCTAAGCAGAATCACAAATCATTGCTTGTGACTAGAATTTTTCTCACCTTAATGAACCTTGTGCATGATGATGTTACAACAATTCTGAGTTCCCTGATATCACAGTTTGTTTAGATTTGTTGCCATAGCACATCTTTCAAAAATCTTGAATTTGAAATTATTTAAAAGGTATTCATAGGGATTGGTTACATGTTTTGGTTGCTGATGATTATGGCAAAAAAAAGCAAAATACTAATTCAAAATATTTTTGCGCATATCGTCATCAGCATTTCTCCTCTTTGTGATATCCAATACTGATATTGTTATTGTACTTACAATAACTAGAATACAGAGAATGGTCAGATACTTAAAGAGGAAGAAGGGGAATCTGTTCATATTTGTTCCTAGTATGATACCAGAAAACTATCATCAAGCAGCTTGATGCAGCATGGATCAATGTGAAACCTTCTGTCTCAATCTGCATGGTGTCTATCTAGTTAAGAGAGTGGAGTTTAAATAATGTTTTTAAGGGCCGTTGAATTTTTTTTTCCAGGTATCATGTCTATGTGTAAATTTTTAATAAAGTATATTCTATCAAAAAAGTTACAAGTTGGTGGATGCGTGATACAAATATGCCGGAGAATTCCGATACGGTGCAGATAAGTGGCGGTCACGTGGAAATAACAAGTCTGAGTTGTATTTTTATAAATTTTGCAGTTGGGTACTCAACATCTGCAAAAAATAAGGACTTATTGTGATGGTGAGGTTACCCCATCACAATTTTATAAGTATTAGGGGGTGGTACAGACCTACCCTAGATGTAAGGGCAAATTTTATGAGAGGGGACTAGACTTGCTGGCGCGGTTGGACCCAAGACTTGGCAGGACCAGGTCAAGAGGTCAGGGGTGAATTTACAGCCTGGTGTGGATTGGACAGAGGTGAAGATGAGGTGATTTCTCGAGGGAGAACATTCAAGTTCAATTGGTTGCAAGGGAGAACAGGGATCAGCCCAGATCGACGTAAAAGGGTTTGCAAGCATTCAAGAGCCACTTTTTCTCGCTATTTCAATAACCAAAGAGATGCTGTGAATAGAGAGACGGACCTGGCAGAGAAGAGAGCTGTAGCAGGCGGAAAAGTCCACTTGCGATTCTAGCCCATCTAGCCAGATGATCCTTTCGGCGACCTTCTACCGAATTACACAGCAGAGCCTCTAATGACCGGACCTTGATAGAGCTAACCCTGGTGCCCGCAACTGACAGCACCCAGCAGAATGCCTGAATGACCGGCCTGAATGACTGGAACCAAAGCCTGAATGACTGGAACCAAAGCCTGAATGACTGGAACCAAAGCCTGAATGACCGGAACCAAAGCCTGATGACCGGACGAACCTAGCAACCCGTGATGGTAAAGCGAACCCAGGAGCCCTCAATGATAGAGACAGACCACCGAGTAGACCCTACAACACGGCCTCGATCCCACCAGACTACCTGATCGGAAAATCCCCCTAGAGCCCTTGACCGGAGAGTCCAGCACACGATAGCCACCTGCAGACGCTAACCGGAGTCAAGTTCCATGACAGGCCGTAAGTTGAAATCCCCTCTCTCCTTTAATTAAACCCTGCACTTCCGCGAACTTCGTAATGCACTTTAATTTATGACTGCTATTCAATGATTATGCTAAATGAGTAAATCAATAAATTTTGTTTCAATTGTTAACTTATAAGAATCTGTAAGCATTTTCAAGCACTTGAAAATAAGTTAAAAAATATTAAGCACTTTTAATGACTTTCAATGACCGTGAGAACCCTACTATAGAATACTAGGCACATATTTTAGTCATTGAGTCAAGGGCTTAGTTAATACTTATACCTACTCAAAAAATTAGGCAAAAAACATTAAAAAAACAACAACATATACTGGCTGATTTTTAGCATTGATCCAATAAGGTTGAGTGAGCTGTTGATTATAATTAATTTTTTACAAATATTGATTCAGAACTATTATTAAACTATAGCAGTAGTTGGTAAAAAGTCTTTTATTGCGGATCTTTAGCCACTTGATTGCGGTCAAATGTGTCAATTAATAAGATTATTATTTTAATGAAATTTGGTTTATTTAATGTTACTAGCTAGTTTAATCTGACTCAAGAAAACATGGTTCTTGAAATGAAGTTTTACTTTCAAAAGAAATCTTAATCATTGTACTGCTGATCTTGTTTTGTTTTTTTTGACAAATGAGTTTGCTGATCACTAAACTATAGCAACACTTATTTAGAAATTTCAAGCTCATCTTGATAGAGTTACAGTTGAACTTTGATATATTAACTGGTTTTAATGATGCATATAACGTGGTATATACATATTAAACAAATCAAAATTGGTGGGGGCCAGGGACATTTGTGCTTACAATAACTGGAATACAGAGAGTTGTCTGAAAATTAAAGAGAAAGATGAAAAATCTGTTCCACATTTGCTTTTAGTATGGTACCATAAAATACTTCTGAGAGAAGTTTGAGTTCTATTGGCAAACAATTTAATAATTAATGTCTGAAGCAATGGACTCATAGAAGTAGGCAGAGTTTCAGTCCTTTCCCTGTAAAGCTCAATAGACCCAGGGCTGGTTTTAGGATATACTTCATCTTAAGGCACATTGATAAAACAATGTCAGAAATGTTATCTTGAATGAAAATTTAACTAGGCCAATTACTGCTAGCAAATAACCTAGTATAATTAAATAGTATGGATATGTATTTAGAAATAAATTGCACCCACAATCAACACTGCCATCTTTTGGGCATTATGGAAACAGTGAAATTCTACCTACTATTATGGAATTTCTGATGCATTAGTCACAATGACTTACCTTTTGTATTGTCAAAAAAGTCTTGCAAATTCAAGGCAAAGCTAGCATTTGATTCATACTCGTATGCTTGCAGCAACATATCAAATTTATCTAAATCTTTAACAGATCTAGCTTCAGTGGTTTTTTGCTCTTCATACTCCTGCAAATGGAAGATATTTAAGCATGGATTTAATGTGTTAAAACATTGCAGCTGGTTTACACTTTAATACTTTTTCACACAAATCAAAACAATAAGTCTTAAACAAAAATATCTTTGATTGGAGTTAAAAGCCCACAATAAGTATTTGTTTTGTTAAACAATTTAACAGACATGCCAACAAATATAATGTACATCATTCTTCAACACTATCAACAAAAAACAACATATTTTGAAATTTTTTACTGTTGAGTTTAGAGAGGTGGAAATTTTGTACAAAGATATAATAATGTAATAAATTCAGCGTAATATATATATATATATATATATATATATATATATATATATATATATATATATATATATATATATATATATATATATATATATATATATATATATATATATATATGTATATATATATATATATATATATATATATATTAGAAAATTATTATGAAGTTAATTTTTTTGAGCTGTAGGACACAAATAAAAAATATTGCATTTAGAGAAATTGCGTCAAGTATGATTTGTTCAGAAAATATTTGTCATACTAGTGATAAATACAGTAATATCACATTAAAACATCTGGAAGATAAGTCAATGAATTTTAGAAGGCATATTACACCAAATTCTTATTGAAATATATATGAATAATTTAGAATTTTACACACCTACCATAAATAAACTTAAAAGCTCTTTCCCAATTTCTTTTCCAACAAGAGAACAAAGTTTGTTCATAGCTTCCTAAAAAATACCAAATACATTACCAATATTGAGTTTATCATAAATATTTCTAAAATAAGATAAGAATTGCAAATGTAATTTTGAAAAAAGGTACAATTTCTTTGTGATTTTTATAACAAAAGGACAATTTTAATTTTTTAGTTCTTTTTACAATATTTATAAAAGACCTTAAAATGAAAATAGGTTTACAAACATATACATTTATATCTATCTGGGTTTGCTTTCACACAAAACAATTATAAATGAGCAATCCTCCAAATGTAGTGTTCAGACACAAAGGATGATTGAAAAAGATAATTTAAGGTTTAAGGAAGGACAAATCACTTTAAGTTGTTGTCTTTGGTACTACAAAGAGGAAATAAAGCAAATTGTCAAGGACAGAAGTCTCAGTTATTGTTTTTTTTGGTATACTATTTCATTTATTACAATTGTATACAACACGTTTTAAGAATTTATAGGTCACTGTGGTCTTTTTTATTTTGCCCTTTTTTTACAATGGAATAGTTTTTAATTTGATATATTATCCCTAGAATGATTTATTCCTTCAAATGATATCGCTTGAATGATATCACTTGAATGATTCTGTCTTATCATTCCAAATTTATAATCTTGTATATTTTTCATTCATCTAACATTTGAATACTGCATTTGCGAGTAAGTTTTTGGAGATTTTTTTTTAGCTTCACTCAGTTAAAAAATATCCAGTTTCAGTTGCAGAATTTGTTCCTATTATAGAATACATTAGTAATGAGGTATATAAAGCTGTTTATAAGCTAAAAGAAAAAGAGAGAAAAAAAAAAAAAGAAAAAAAAAACTAGCAGTCTTCCTTAAGATTAAAGAAATGAATGTGATTGCTCAATGAGCACATTTTTTATATTCCAGTGCACTTATTAAATGGGAAGGACATAGAAAGACACAATTTTTAACAAATGAAAATAAGTAGGTAACTATAAGTTTATAATTCAGAATTGGTTTTCTCTTGTGAATGTTTACTTATTTGAATGGTTTTACTTTTTATCAGAAAACTTGTTACTCAATCCAAACTTATTAGCCATTCATTTATAAATGCAAGGCTAGATAAAAAAATTCTCATAAAGAGGAACTTGCACATGTGGGGGAAATGAATAATTTTAGTATTTTCTAGTATTATCAAACGAATAAATTACAGTGATGTCATTATTTTTTGTCGATATGTTTTCAATTAATTAAAAATCAAGTTTTAAAGTAGCTGAAATCAAAGCAAAAGTCACGTGACCAAAAATGCATAAAAAACTTTGACGTTCTAGCGCAGATACAGTCCAGTTATATTTCTTTAGAAATGCCTGTTTTGCCGGGGTTCGATAATGGGCAATCGGACAATTTGCCAAAAATTTATTCGATGACAATGTTTGGCTTCTTAGGAAGCAATCCAGATTTTATTGGAGCTGAAATTCGTGGAGTGAAAGCTACAAGGTATGTGTACAATTTACGAACAGTTTTATTTATATTTGCCTTTAACTTTATAGAATATGGCATATTTTTAAATATTATATTCAATTACCATTCAATCCAGTTAAACTGACTAACATTTGCAATGCGATTTAACAGATTTTCAACTATAGTTTCGGAGTGCAAATTGTTGCATACATTATGAACTATTCGAAATGACTTATTTATTCTCAGAAAATATATATTACACCAAAACTTAACTTTCAAGAATCTTCATTTCATTCGTGTACCATTCATTCTTATGTAAAGTCATTTGATTCTTGTACAAGAATCAACCTCTTTTTAGTACTTGTTCATCCATATTTTTTTGTTCTAATGCTCTTATGGTACCTGACCATTTTCGAAAACTTATGAGTTATTTAAAAACCAACCTTAACTACTAAGAAAGTTACAAAAATACTAGTTTTCCATTGTGGCGTATTATTATTTTCAAATTGATGGATTCAGTTTCAATAGTACTTTCTTATGGTCCATGGCATGGAATATAAAGGTTGTATATTAAAAACAGTTATTAGTAAATTTTCTTTGTTTAACAATTATTAAAAGTTCTTTACAAACTGTAATAATATTTGTAATTTATAATGAACTAGTTATTAATAATATAAATTTAATTTAATTTTAGGCGTGGAAAAATGTAGTATTGTTTTAAAAGTTTCCTCATGTTTATCCTTTAATTTACGAATACATTCAGTCACTTTTTGCACCCAATCTCCGCTTTTGGAAAATAAAAAAATATTAATATTTTTACCCATTTTATAATATTTTTACTAAATCACAATTTTAAATTTCATACTGGAGGGAAAAATAACTCTATCAAGCAAGCACCTTGATAACCTGACATTTTTGTATTTATTCTGGGTTCTATTTAATAAAGATTGTACTGGAAGAGAGGATTTTTATGGGACATTTTAACAGTCTTAAATTTTTCTTAGAATGGCTTCCTTGATCAAAGCTGAAATAAACACAACCAACCATCGAAATTCCATAAATGGAACCTCGCTCCATCCTCGTCTAGCAGACTGGTTCACTTCCTGCTGCGTGACGTCACACGCAAAAGTAGCGTTATCCCGCCAAATCGCAAAGTGAAAAACTAAATATTTTTTTAACTATCTATCCGAGCTCAAATTTTTGAAGGAATGGTATTGTGTCTCATGATTTTTTCTCTACTTTTTTTTTAAAAATAAAACTAAAAAAACATGAAAGTTCCTCATTATTTTCTTCACACTTCAAAAACCTATTCTAACTCCAGTATTAAACTAGTTAAAATTAGTAGTACCGATATTATTTTCAACCTCATACGCATAAACACACTTAATGTAACGACAAAGATCTGTTGGTATTAAGTTGGTTGGTTGTTTTCAGATTATCTGGCGCCGTCAGCAACACGAGGGCTATAATGCGCCGAAACATTCGTCATTAGACAAACCAACATACATTTACAAACACCCATGCCAACGCGGGACTCGAACCCGCAACCTTGCGGTCTAGAAGCTAGCACGTTAACCACTATACCGTATGGTCGGCCTGTTGGTATTAAGAGTTGGTTAATAAGTTCATATTTGTAGTACCATTTATGCACTCTTAATAAACAATGATCTGATTACGAGATAAAACATGGAATTTTTCACATAAATCAATTGTATTTGCATAATAGTTTATGATAAATAAATTTACTAAAAAAGTCATACCATTTCTTGTTTGTGTTTTTCTTCTTTACTAACACCACAGAATGGGGTAAGATCACCAACTATGCATTCCGGCATATCATGGATTAGGGCCATTTTAATGCATCTAAAATAAATACATACACAATCAATTTGAATGTAATAAAAAGTATCCTGGTCAGTTTAAACAGATATTTTTAATATGTTCAGTGGCTACTATTATGTTGCTTAACAACTATGAGAAACTATGCAGTCTACTGCAGAATTTAAGAAATAGGAATATTTCTTTAAATGCTACTTCACATTTAAAGTGTGTTGATAATTAAAATTCAACTTTTAAAAGTTGTAAAAAAAAAAACAAAAAAAAACTACTAGTCAGAATGAACTGAAATTTGACTTGTATATATACTTGAAGAATTGAAATCTTCTTGTCACACGAAAAAACAATTTTGAACTATTTTTTTCTTCTTATGCCATATCATTGCTTTGGGTAGGCTAAGATTTGGTACAAGAAAAGTTGAACTTTAATTATAATCACCACGAGGGGATAATAATTAAAGTTTAACTTTCACAAAGCTGTGAAAAATGAAACATTCGTCAGAATGCTGAATATATGAAAAAAAGAAAGAAAATGCTATGTTATAAGAAAAAAATTGTTAATAACAGTTTTTTCATGTGCCATACTGTTTCCTTATTCTCTGAGTCCACACAGGTCACACTGGTCAATGTTTTTTTTTAAAGAGTTTTTTGAAAGTTGACCTTTAATTATGGACACTGCATATCGATTATGCAGGTGCACATTAAATCAGTCGTGGCCTCAATGTCCTCTCATTGGTGAGGTGTGGTTGGAGAGAGGGTTTACCCTAGAAGATTTTGATACTGTATTCTTCTAAATGCTCAAAATTACGAGATGAATATGGCTGTGTTAAGCACTTTTTAAGTGGCAGAAATAGACAGTCAGAAGTTTCAAACTAAACCAATTATTTGCATTAGCTTTACTGTTATATATTTTTCTGCACAATATTTTTTGCGATGATCCTTTTCCCTTCCTTTATACAAAACAAAACGATAAATTATAGACCATTTAATGGCTATGACCTCTGTTATTGACGAATAGCCTATTTAAAATTGCGCAATGGGTAATTTGTTTAAAAACGAAGTTAAAAAAATCAGAAATAATCCAGGGGTCAAAGTGACAAAATAAGAATATATAGGATTTTTTCAAAAAAAATATAGGACAATATAAAACATCAAATAACTGCACACAGTTGCTACTGAATTTCAAAATTAACTCTTTATACATTTATATACTCGTTATATTGAATTTAAGATAATAGAAAACACACCTTTAAAAAAAAAAGAAATCGCCTTATCCTGAATACGTGATCCGTTATTGCCTCAATATTCCATCCCTAAATCAAGTTTTATTAATTACATTATTTGCAATCATGAGTCTTTTGCTTCCAGCATTTTTAACTCTTCCAATTCCTTTAAGTATTTTCTTTTTATCCCTGTTTGCAGTCTTTTGTTGATTCAGATTTACTGTTCAGTGTCTGCTGGATTGGCGGCGAAAAGTGGGAGATTTATCGCCGAATGTGGCGAACCATGCACTTGGTTTTAAAGCAACCCTAGTGATCGTTTGGATTTGACAACACAACGTAATAATGTAATTTTCAATTTTGGCGACTTTTATGAAAAAATTGTGGCCAATATTCCGTATCCGGTACGAATTCTGCGCCAAGGCGATTTTCGCCAAAAAATGGTAGCACTGCCATTTTTAAGAGCAAGATAACTAACTGCCTATGGTTGCCATAATTTGGAGCGGTTTGATGTAAACAATTCGTGGCGCAGAATCCATGCAGGATTCGGAATAAAAAAAAACGCCATTCGGTACATACAGCCATACAGTAAATCTTAACCCTTTTGTTTCCTTCATCAATTATTGACTGAGCACTCAAAATGTTCTTTAGTAGCCCTGCAAGTTAATCCCAAGATGTTTTTATCCGTTTTTCCCGAGGCAGAGTTTTGTTGCATCTCTCTCTGCATTATGGCCAGTTAATTTATTACGTTGGAGCCGAGAAATCAGATCAGAAATTCAAGACCGAGTGTTATGGAAATGTTCACATGTTTACAACTCCCGCCGGTCCAGTAGAGTTGAGTTGTAGGTTATGCAGCAAGTGACGTCACAAGAGATAAAACGCCGCGCAGCCGTTACAAACATCGTTTTTGTCAGGTCTTTTTCACCTACGATCGCGCCAAAGAATCCAAAATATTAAAAAATTGCAACAAACGCGCCGTTATTACGAATTCGAAGAAAATATAGATCGAATCAATGTAGAAATATAGGATATATAGGACAATTGTAAAATATAGGACAATATAGGACGTTTTTACCGATTTTTAAAAAAATATAGGATTTATAGGACATATAGGACGTCTGCGACCCCTGATAATCCCAAAATGTTAGGAAGTGATAGTACACAGCACATGGCAGTACAATAGAAAAAAAATAGCAATTTAAGCACGAATAACGATGATGAGCAGGAGCTGATGGACTCCAAAAAACATAATTTTCAAAGTAATCTTAAATGAGCAGACATAAGCCAACTAGTAATTGACAGTATTTTAAATATTCCAATATATAAATAAATATAGATAATTGAACAAAAAAAATCTATTTAAGTTATTATTTTTTATCTATTTTTCCAGTTTAAATCATGGAAAGCTGTGTTAAGTTTAGAAGGAAAAAATTATAATTTGAAAAAACAGCACACAAAAAGTAAATTAAGTGCATTTGCTGCTTTTTGCAATATTATCTATTTCCTTATAAGATTTTCAAATTTTTCACAGGCAGCAGCAATAAATTCAAGCTTATTGCTTACTATATGACTTATTTCTGCGTTGGAATTGTGTAAATGGCTGTTCCGATACAATTCAGGTAAACAGTTTCTGAAGTGTGTTACAGCAGAAATCATAAATTAAAATAGGTCCCTGCTAATTATGTAGAATGAAATTTAAAATATATATAAAAGTAAGTACAAATCTGATTCTTTTGTTAGAAAAGTTATTTTTTAAAAAAGTAAGCAAGTAAGAAATAGTACATTCTAAAAATGAAAAAGACAATCCTTAAGTCGACGACATCAATGAATTGAAATTTAAATGAACTGTAATTAAAATTAAAGTACCTACTTATCCTTGTTTAGAACTTCATCATCTAAAAGAAATGCCATGACTCCCATCCGATACATGTGTCCTGCAACACTTTCACAATTTTCAATGTGTCGCATCACCCACCCAGTTCTTTTCAAAAACTGCAAAAAAAAAAAAAAAAAAAAAAAAAAAAAAACTTTACTAGGTATGTTTCCTTTAAATGACTAAAAATGATAAATTTTTTTTTTGTACATGTGCCCACATTTTTTTATTTTTGATTTGCTTTCAAAATGATTTTAACTTACCGAAATTTTGAATTTTTTTTTCTCCGAGTCTTTTGTCTCCGAGGCCATACAAAATGTGCTTACATTAAAATAACATGGTATTTGTGAAGTATAGACAACTCACAGAACAAATTCGAAGGAGAGTGATAGGAGTTATTTTTAACACACGAAACCTGTTGGACACAAAAGGTGCGAGTTGAATGCAACTCCTAATGGCAGTCAGCGTGTTAAAAAATCTTAATGTAAATGTGTACATTTTTAAAAATGGACAGTTATTACAAAGGACAAATTGGAAACTTATTTTACATAACTGGTTCAGGAACGGTCGCACAGATAAAGGGGAATTGACGGAGGTCTTTTTAATAGCTAGGCACGCTGAAAGGCTGATATCTTCATATAGATTTTTAACATATGATCCTTTTTTTTAGAGCATAATCATTAATGATTAACTAAAACATTAAAAAAATTACCATTATTTCTTTGAATCCACAATATTTTGATGAACCAAAATAATTTTTCTTGAAAATATCTACAGTACTTAACCTAATTTAATGATGCTTTCAAATGGAATTTCTGTCTGTAAGTTTTGGAATTAAAGTAAGGGAGATAAGTACTTTTTAAGTTAATTAAACAGTTTATTAAAAAATCTATAATGCACTATGAATGTAACTTTAAAATTCTGCAGTTGTCAGTGAGGAGTATCAAATCAATAATTAAAGAAAACAAGTTATGTTCAACCTTAAGAAAACAAAAAACAATTGTAAAGTTTTTTTATTCTTCTCATTTACTATAAGTTTTGGTATGCTAAGACAATTCTCTGGATGACGCACAAGGCATTTTGGCTCTTTTTTCTATTCATAAACATTCTAGAATTGTAAAATTATGATAAAGCTAGCAGTTATTTTTTTTATATATAATATTAGCGGATGGTTCAGTGATATAAAAAAATAATTATTTTAAATAGCTCAAATATACATTTATAAAGTCTGATGCAAAGAGCATGTCTGTGTCCTGTTCATCGCTGGCAAAAACAACATACTATTTTAGAAAACAGGTGGAAGAAAAAAATTTTTTTTTTTAGAAAAATTAGGATAGGAATTAATTTCTAAGCATTTAGCAAAGAAAAAAAATATTCCACAAGTACTTACCTTTAACTTGCCTACTTCGATAAAAAATTCCAAAGTATTTGAATGAGAATTTCTGCCTTCCGCCATCTGTTTAAAATTATAAGACATCGTTATAAAAAATGTCATTTAAACTGAATCAATATTAATGTGACCAGACGTCTCATTTTTGGCGGGACAGTCTAGCTTATCACCTTATTGTCTCGTCACAGAGTCCTGACAAAGTCTTTCTATAAAAACAAAAATGTTCTTCAGAACTTCCTAAATCAAGAAAAACTAACAGTGTGTGTAGTAACTGATGAACTTTCTGAAGATAAGAGTTGGGTGGAGGTTTTTATCCATTTCCACCAGCATTCAATTGAAATTGCCAATATTATGAAAATTGTGGAATTCTGCTTTAGTTATCCAGGAACAACTGCTGCTGTTGAAAGGCCATTTTCTATTAATAATAAAATTTGGCTTAGACATAACTTTCTGGAGATACTCTGAAATCTTTGTTAATAACTATAATTAACTTTTCCTATTCTTACAGAGTTTCTAGATTTTCCAAGATCAAATAAAAACTTGTTTAAGTCAATAACTTCAAATATTGAGTCTATGTAAAGTAAGGCTGAAAGTTAATAATAAAGTTAAATAAACTTATTCGAATTACTTACAATATATATTGCATATCTTCAGGAAAAACCTCGAACATAAGATTTTAAAATTATGCGTTTCAAACCCATATATATATATAATTAGAAAAAAATTACCCCTTCCTCATTTGCAGAGAGGTGTCTTGATTTTTAGTCAGAAAAATCTGGTCACAATTAATTAATATAAAAAATATATTTCTATCAATGAACTGTAAACTTCAATAAATAATTAAAAGTACAGATGTAGTATAGGACATTTCTTTGGAGTGATTTTATGTGGCTTTTTTTTAAATGATAAATGCTGTTTCTAGCAACGGGTTTTATTTTAAGTTATATTGGGTGATACGCCAGTAATTGACCACATGCCAGTAGTTGACCAAAATGACACAAAAAGGAAGTAAACAAGAATTCTTGTGATGGTATTCTAATTTTTATTGGTTAAAATATATCCAATAACTAATAAAAGCCAATGCCAAAAGTTATAGGGGTAACCAAGCTTCCAATTGGATGATAAAAATTAACAAACACAAAGGTATGTCACAGGGTCTCATATGAGTGACTGACACTATTAGTGAAGGGTGGTTTAGCTTCTCTTTGATTTTTTAGCATCAACATGAATAATTCCTAAATGGTTTAATACAAATAATGTATGTAGATCATTTATGTTTGTTTTATATTAATATACAAGTAGTTTTTCTTTAAACTAATAAATAAATTATGAAAAACAGATGGTCAATTACTGATCAGGCTAAGTGTTATATTTTTAGTAATTGACCAAAATGGTCAACTACTAAATTTTTATTTACTTGCATATTTTCTGGGAAAAAACAAAGTGATAACAAAGGTTTATGCTTTTATTGCAATCTTCACTTACTATTTGTCCAGAAAAATTGATTTTTTCAGTAATTGACCACTGTAGTTAATTGGTGTCTATAAGGGTGTTAAGTATTAGTTTTTCAACTTTAGAATACAAAAGTAAGTCATTTTTAAACTCTAAGATTGATTTTCTTATTGCATGTGTACATTAGATCATTTTTAAATATACTAGGCTTACTTTCTTAACATAATTTTTTTTAAAAAAGTCAAGAAATGGTCAAAAGTCAATTTTAAGTATACTTCCACTTTACCCTACACAAATATTATGTAGGTTACTTACAATTTTTATTTAAATTAACACTCTGGTACATAAAATGTCTGTCAGAATTTTATAAATTGTTTTATTTCTTGAAAAATCCAAAAAATCCGATCAAATGGTCTGTTGACAGAGAAAAGCATTGGTCAAAGATAAGCCGGAAAATTTACAGATCACTAACACCCTTGTAAATATCAAAATTACTTTTCACACCTTAATTGAATAAGATATATATTTAGTAATATTTTTTAATATGAACAGGAAAAAATTAAAGTAGAAAATTAACTTAAATATTGATAAGAAATTGAGTTAAATAAATCATTAAGGAAGTTTTTTTTATAGGTTTAAGCATATACCTAAGCTATAAGAATTCTGAAATCATTAAAATTAAACACTCATGGAAGAGAAGAAATCCTTTCTCAAGTACACCGAAGAGGTCTTGAAATCTACGCTTTTTCAAGAGAAAATATTGGGAAAATAAGAGAAACTGCCAGAAAATACAACATTCCTCATTCTACGTTGATTAATAAGCTAAGAGGGAAAACCCCAGAATTTAGAAAAATGGGCCCTCAACAATTCTTACACCCTCAGAAGAAACTCTTCTATGTAATTGGATAAATGCCAATGCAAGAAAATGATTTCCATTAGAAAAACGGATGATTTTGAAACTATTCAAGAAATAATATCCTCTACATTCGATTCTTTTCATCTAAATTTATTCAGAATTGAAAGTATAGGATTAGATAATATTTTCTATATTATTTTGATTTTCTTGTTTTAATTTTTTGAATAAAATACGCATAATTACCTACCAGTAAAATTAACTTTGATAACTAAAGTTTATAAAATCATCATACTATATTTTACACTGATGTTCCTGTATTTTCATGGATTAAAATTGATTATATTTATTTTTACTTTCTTTTTTTAATTCATTTAATAGTTAATTTATGAATATTAGAGCATTTTATAACAGAATTTAACAATTAACTTTTGGTTTTATTCTGGAAATGGAAGTGGTCAATTACTAGCATGGCTGTGGTCAATTACTAGCATGGCAGTGGTCAATTACTGGCAAAATTGCTTTTGGTAAGAAATTCTGATGATATTTTAAATTGTAAAAAGGACTGGAATACCATGTTAATTTATTATTGAGCTTCATTAATCAATTGATATTTTGGGAAATTTTCATAACATTCCGTTAATAATTTTTTAAGAAAAAAAATTAAATGTGTAGAAACTTGCACTAACTGGTCAATTACTGGTAGGTTCACCTTTTAATTTAGTTTTATTTCAGTTACTTTGTTTTTAATTTTGGGGAAATTTCTTAACGCCAAAGGAAAAATATTGCCAAATGTCCTGTCCTATACTACATCTGTTCCATAATTGGACTATCAATCCAATGTAATTATTGATATAAATATAAAATCAAATATAAATAACTTCAAACATTCATAATTATTCAATTAATATCTAACAGAATGTTTGTACCATGCTGGTTATAGAAGTACGAAAGTAGAATTTTTTTTTCTTAAATTTATCAATAATTTCTAAATTTCAATAAAAGTTAAATTATTAATCCAATGTAATGATTGAATATAAATATTAAAGCACAATCTAAATAATTTTAAATTTTATGATCACTAGCGGTGTTTTTTGTTTTGATTCCACCATTAATTTTGAAGAAAAGGGCAATTTAATTCACAACACACTTTTTTTAAGCAGAAGCTTTCTAAAATTGATTTTATTTTAGATGAAACAATTATAAATACAGAATGGTTTAATTAAGATTAGGGAAATAATGACTTTTTAATATAATTTCAAACAATGGATTTTATGCATGAATTTGCTTTTAGCATTTGGCACATTTATATCAATCATTTTAGTCCAACTACAATACACCATGGATCATTAATTCAAATGTTTAGTCAATCAATTATGTATATTTAGTTTATATTTTAAAAGCAGTTAGTACTGACGTAAGCTAATCAGTATATCAGAAACTTTCAGCTCAACTCTTCTCAATCGCAGTGGAGTGAAGAAATGAAAGTAAATATTTACTGAATTTGCAGACTTTTGTTTGTACGTACGTCAGTTAAGGAATTATGGCAAATTCAGAGTTGAATTCAGCTCGGAAAAGGAACCCTAAATCAAATGATAAAAATGATTCTTTTGAGGACTTAAATTTGAATGTAAACATTCCTACTTATCCTTATAAATCGAGTTCTGAGTACGCCGCAGCTGTGAATCAATGGCTGTGGCAGTGTTACAACTTGCAATGTGTGTCTATCACACTTCCTTATGTTTTGTCACAGACAGCGTATCGAATTCAGAATAGTAACTCGGATGGTACTCCTGATTTCAATCGAAATTTCCCTAACACTTTTTTCCCTAATCAGAATATTTCTCTGATTCAGCCAAATGCAGCATTTCAAAATTCTACTACGACAGCTTCTTCGCATTCACAAGGTACTTTTCTTTAACCTTCATATCTTTAGTAAATAGGGTAAGGGGACTTTTTGTCCCACTTTGGTGGAGATTTTTACCAGATTTCAATCTTTTTTTTCGGCAAATATGTGCTCCTCCACTTTTGTATTTAACACAGGGTTAGAAATTGGTTGATGCACTGTGAACGTAAAATTTAATTCGTGCACACAAGTTTCAAACTTGGTGCACCTATTTGTTCAAAACTAAACTAATTTTATTACGGTTTAAAAAAAAAACACCAAATTTCTTACTGTTTTCTTTATTGTAAACGAAGTTTCAGTTATTTTGAAAAGTTTCATTTCTTTAGCTTGCATGTTTAAATAAAATTGCTGCACTTTTACTTTATCCATTTTTAATGGTGAAGTTTATTTTCTACTCTGTTAGTTAACTTGTGCATCTAACTGGTATTTAATACATCTGTCACAAGACTTGGGTGCACTTTTGCACATTATTTAAAAGTTATTTTCGATCCCTGATTTAACACGCCAAAGTGGAACTATGGAAGTATTTATTAAAGAGAAAACTGATTTTTCTATAAATAGTCCATGTAATGAAAATCTTGAACACAATTATATGCCATTGGGGAGAAATTTGCTCATTAGAAAAATTTACCTACAAAATAAATTGTAACCATAAACTGAAAAAACTTGGCTTTTTCTCAGATACTATTATTACAACTCGAAATTTATTTTCTGTAAATTCGTGGATTTATATTTTATATGCATTATATTTTATATGCAATTGAATGTCAAGCAGTGCTTAATATGGGTGGGTAAATATAAACTGCAGAATTAAAACAAACTCATTGTGGAAGATCTCTAAAAGTTAAGAAAGTGAAAAGAGTAACTTTCTTCCCTAATTGCCGTCAACTGTTACTTTAAATGAAAATTTTATTTTTGCCACAAAGTGTCCTATCCCAGATAATTTTTTAAAAATATAACGCATAAAAACAAAGTTTTTAATATAAATCCTGTATATGCATTGCCAGTTTTTATGTGTAATTGCAACTTCTTGAGCTGAGATCGAGTTTTCGACCACTACTAAGCAAACATTCGTTCCGATGTTTTTCTTACTTTTCTTTGCCGCCAAAACTTGAATGAAACAGTAGAGAGTACCTCAAATCCGGATTCGCTGGGACTTGGGCGATTCTGGATTTTAGAACATATCATTATTTATACACAAAATCAATGAAATAAATTAAGAAAAATCTTATGTAACTTCATGTGATTTTGAAAAACATTTGTTTTAAGGTTAGTTGTTTTAATACTAGTTTTGACTTTTGGCTAAATTTATTCCCTGGTTTTTGAATTCCCAATTCAAAATTCTGAAATTGTTTCTTTGCTCTAGTCTTTTAATTGCAGTGCCCAATTCTTCAACTAACTGGTCAATAAGAATTTTATCCTCAACCACTTTGTTTCGCTGTCATCACTTTTGGATATATACAAATTTGCTTAAAAAATAATTTTTTTTTAAGATGGACATGCAGGAAAAGGTCCTAATTTCAGATATTTCTGGATTTTGAATGTCCAATTTTCGGATTTTTTACTTTATATTGTCATTCACACTAAATTTATCTGCCAAGATTGATGATTGGATGGACTAGTGGGTTAATTAGTATTGCGAAGATTTTACCTCATCAAACCTGATACAGGAAGGTTTCAGTCATTAAATATCCCTAAATTGAACATATATTTGTATTAAGCTTGGTATCTGGACCGGATGTCAATAAAAGGCTGCAAGAAACTTTTTTTTCTTTATTTAAGGAATTTATTTTCAATTCACAAAAAAATTATTGAGAAAATATTCCCTCACAGTTTGATAACAACATTTAAATAAAATGACATTGCATTAATGAATCAATATTAATTGTAATATATCCTTTTTTGATAACCATGTTTTGTTCAATTTTTAGGCACAGTTTTTCTTATTCCTTCACTTTTAAAAAGACTTACTGCAGAAGCACTTGATTTTTGCATTCTCCTTGTTTTGAAAGTGATGGTCACATATATCCTTGTAGATTTCTTTGATCTTGTGTAAGTGTTTCTTTTATTTACTTATCATTTAACTTAAAATCTACTTAAATTCAGAAGTCTTAATATTTATATAATGTTATTTCCTTGTGTTTAATTCATTAAACTTCACTTATTGAAAAGTAAAATTTTAATACTTTGCTTTCATCATTCATTCAAATTGTGATTTTTTGAAATTGTAGCTGTATTCTTCTGAGATTTGCATATTTTATTAATTCATAACATTTATTTTAGAAATCTGGATAAATATGATTTTGATTTATTGAAGAATGACAAATTAGATTATCAAACGGCCATGGAAGTAACTTCAGAAATTCTAGCTTTAGAAATCATTCATAGATTTGTCGTTTGCATTTTTGAAGTAAGTGACTTAATAACTCTGATATTCTTTAGTTGATATAAAAATAAATTTATTTCCCCTTGCTTAATGAGTTTTTCAATGTTTGTTGAGTTCATTTTTACATATTACTATAAATTTGAAAGTTTTTATCTTTATTTTTTCAAAAGATGGCTTATTTTATGATTTTTTTTTTAATTTAAACTCATTAATATGCAACACTTGCTATAATATACATATTTTTTTAACCTTAAGTGTATTAAATTTTTTATAAGCAGAATAAAATTTAAAATATTTTGATCACAGTGATATGCTATTTATTTTCAATGAATGGCAAATCTTTAAATAGATATAATTTACTATCATACTTGAAAATACAGTATCAAGCTTTATTCTTGCCTTTATTTGATGCATCTAGTTTACTATTTTTTCCATGTTAAGTTTTAAAGAGGTTTAGGTACAAAACAATTTTCTTTTCAAAAAGCAACCACTATTCAGTTATAATTATACAAAAATGAATGTGTGATGTTAAGAGTTTTTATCTGATTAAATCACTTATGAATTGCAATGTATTACTATCTTGCAATAGGCATTGTTTACCTACAAAGGCATGATTGGTGCAGGTGGATCAACTCCAGGTAAGACCATCATGAGTCTGCGTGTGGTATCTTGCAAGTCAGTAGTGCAGTTAGATTCAAACATGGTGAGGGTCTACCCTGCAGGAGATCTTGGATTGGGATGGTAGGTTTCTGTTTCTAGTGTTATACTCTTTTTGTTGTATGTTTTGGATGCAGAATATTTACTCAAGAAAACAAGGCTTATGAGAAGTTCAATTAACACTTCGCTTAGGAAATCTAAAAGAAAAATTGACTTGTATGCCAGGATTTAGCAAATCCATGATTAGAAGAATCTGAGAATTTTGACTCACATCCTGTGGGGTCTCATTGCGTAAATATCATGTCAAAGCCAAAAATTATATGCTTGAATGTGTGCATCACATTTTCAGTACTGGTAGATACTTTCAGTACTCTTGAACAGGATTTTAATTTCTTCTTTTACTGTTTTCTTTGACAGTCCTGAATTGTTTTTGATATGCCTGGCTTCAAGCTTTTTTCCCAAGCAGAAAGTTTGTATTAAAATATTTGATGATATATGTAATAGAAACAAATTAATAAAATGAGTAGAAAGAACATTTTTTACCCTGGCAAATGGAAACTTCCTTTGTATAAAAAATTATTATTATTTTTTTTTAAATGGACATTCTGCAGAGCATATAAAGTAAAAAATAATACATGTCCAATCTAAATTTACACTTAAATTAAGCAGGTCAGGCAATTTTTTTTTTAATTCCTGATTCTCATATCTATTATTAAATTTTAATATTAAATATTTTTTAGTATTATAGTTTAAGGCAAGTGGTTCATTATAAGTCTTCATAAGGAGAGCTTAGTAACTTTATTTTTTGGAAAGAATACAAAAAGTAATTAATGCCTAAAATGTAGAGTTTTATTCATAATATGCATTTGGAACATAATTTTAAAACTTTTACCTTAATTGTTTTTATATTTTATTTATTTTTGCTAATCATCTGTGTAATTTTCTTGATATACATTTATTTTGAAATTTTAGGGCTCTGATTCGAGCTTTCATAAAGAATTTTTCCTATGCTTTCATTTTCCCGATTTGCTGCACAATGTACTTTTTTCAACACAACAGAACGGCCTACGATCAAATGTGTGGTAGCATAGTTGTTGAGGATCTGCCTACGAGATTAACAAATAGAAATTAGATCCTTTATAGATTCGAATTTTAGTCTTTCTTATGTGTAATCTCTTTCCTTTATGTGTAGTATGCATGGTTATTGAATGCATCTATTGTATATATTTAGTATTCTTAAGAATTGATATCAATTTTACTTTGTGCTAAACTGTGGAACATAACAGCTGAAATATATCTCTTAAACATATTAGGATTTCTTACCACTGTAATACATTTAGTTTTAATATGTATAATGATAAAAGTTTTCAATTTGGACAAATATTGCTAAGTTTTTAACTAATTTTTTTCAAGAAGTGGTTTGTAAAATATGAACAGAAAATAAAAATATTTATTAAAAATTAACAACACAATGTTGTCTAAATAAAATAATTTACTCAACTATTACTTTAATAAAGTATAATTTTTTTAAATAAATGATATTTTATTAAAGTAATAGCTAAGTTTAGTATATATATTTTAGCAGTTATTGCATTTGAAAAAATAACACGTTAGCAATATCGGACAATAAAAAATTGTATCTTAGCTGTCAATATCACGTCATAGTTATGTGTAAATAAATCAACTTGATGTTTTATCATATCCTGTGTTTCAAAGTGTTATTTTTCAGTTAAAACTCGCCAATGTGTGAGAATATTTTACTCGTATCATTTCTGATATTTAATAAAAACCTTTTAAAAAACCAGTGAATACAATCAAATTAATACATGTCTTTTATCGAATTATGTTTTAAGTAATGAAGTGCTTTACATTTGTCTTTGATGTGTTTAATCCGTGTGTCGAATTATTTCCAAATATTTTGAACGCAATTTGTAATTATTGTAGGTTCTATCTTTCTTTCCCTTTGTGATTCAGTTAGTGAATGTTTTAGTATTTATTGTTAATTTGTGTGTTTAATGATATGATCTAAAATAAATGAGTGTAATTGGTGTGATTTTATATCCAAGATTAATTATTTGAAGTGGATTCCTGATACACCATGATTTTAAAGTTCAAGTAATGTGGTTGTGATTAAGAGTTGATAAGTACTGTTGTCCCTCTTTTTTAAGCTTTTTAGTGGTATCTTATGATGGTATTATTATGCTCTTGTCTCTCTTCCTTTTTAACTTTTAGTGGTCTCCTTTGTTGGTATTTATAATTTTGCTCCTAATTCCTATGTTGTATAATTTTGTATGTAATCCCCAACTTTAGGTAAATAGTTGCTACCCCTATGTATAACAATTTATTAAAATCTAAAAATGAGCTATAAAATGGTGTCAAGTGTATGTTCTTATACTTTAATTTCTGCTTGATCAGTTCAAGTATATTTGCATTTTACCTTTTAATTAAGAGTATTTTGCACTGCTAGAGGAAAAGTAGGCTACTGATATGGAAAAGCAATACAAATTTTTCCACTGGCAGTGCAGTATAGTTTATTTGTATTTAACAATGGTTATTCCAGTTCTGACATCTGATCAGTAAACGAAATTACTTATTATTAAAATAAATGTTTTGAAACAATTTTTTTTTTTTACAAAGATAGATGTGAAAGTATCACAAACACATAAAACTGTAACTTTATTAAATTGTAATGCTTTGAGTTTCTATAAGATTATGCTTTACATTTCATGAGGAAGTTACTTGTATCATAAGTTATAGTTTGCCTGTAAAAATGTTGGAGATAAGGTTTGATGTTTAAATTTCAAACTATTCCGTTCATATGATCTCATTCAGGTTATTCCTAGGATGGAAACTACCTCTTTTAAAATGTATGCTCTCTGGGAAAACAGAAGTTTTCTCATCAGAAAAAAGTATCTAGTAACTCTAAAGTTAACAAATTTGCGTCAAAATTACCTTTACAAGGCTAACAACACAAAAAAATATAGCAGATATCATCTTGTGAAATTTAAAAGCTCTTAACTGGATAACAATATTTACATTCATCAGCAGTAGAAAAAGACCCTACATAAATAAAAACTAAAGGATTACAGGGAATTTTCTTGCATTTTTATATTCCGTAGGAAATTTTTGTTCCAAAATGACAAATATGATATCAACATCCTCATTCAGATGTACTTATGCTTCTTTGAGTTTTTTTTTTTTAATTAACTTAAGATAGGATTCTATTGAAGTAATTGATTTCATAAGCTAAAATATTTATGCATATTTTGCAAAATACGCTTTCTCTATAATGAAAGCTTGTCAAATGGTTTCTGGATGTGAGTTTAATCATTTCCGGTAATTGTTTGTGATTTATTCTGTGGGCGCAAGTAGGATTATTAGCTGGGAAGTAAAAGGTGGCTAAATTTTTGTTTGAACCTTAATTTTTCGAAAATGATCATTGGATTTCCTTCTGAATTATTAATTGTTGTGCATTACTATATAGTTCTAATAAATAATTTAAAGCTCATATTATATTAATTTTTTGTGTGTGAATTGTATAACTTTCCTCCATTTTAATTTTTCATTTAGTTTGGGAAGGCAAATCTTTTTCTTTCCCGTTGGTGCCCATGGTTGATTCATTGAACTACAATATGTTAAATTTTATGTGTATATTATTAATTGTTAGGCTGTATAGGCTTGAAAACATATTTTATATTTCAACCGGTGTTATTTTTCCCCCCCTTAGCTTTAATCAACACCTCAATAAGGTGGTTTTAAATATTCTTGTGTTCTCTGATCTTTGATTATTTTAAACAAAAAGTAGTTTTTTATAATATAGTTTTTCAATTATATCCAAAGTGTTTTTTATGTTCTCGTTTACCTGTGAAATTGAATTATGTGTTGTGTTGTCAAAATTCTGTGATAAAATATTATAATGTTTGGGTCCAGTAAGTGGTATAAAAAAGCTTAACTAGTCTTGTTTAGCTTTGAACGAAGTGCTATATTGTATTTATTGTTTGGGAATATATTGTATATTAAAACACGTCCTAAGGAAATTTATTTGTTTGTATTACACATGCATATCAATTTTTAATCGATCTGTTTTGGTAACCTAATAAATTTATGAAATTCCTAATTAAAACTTGTATTTGTGATTTATTTATTTGATTTTGTGTCATTTTCATTAAAATAAAAAAAGTAAATATTGAAAAATGAGTTTTCTTGCTTGTTTGATTTTTCCATATTGCAATCCAAATAATGTTTATATAAGAGGGGTTTAAAACGAGGATGGAGAAAGAAAGTAACATCTTATTCACATGTATTTTCTTAGTTTTTTTGTTGTTGAAAAATCTTAAATAATAGTGACTAGACTATTTTTTTAACAGTATTTCGTTTAGCCAAATAATTTAATCATCTTTGAAATCGATCGATAGATGGCAGCACTAAAATAAATCCTTTTGTCACACTGACTAAGTCAGAGTTTCTCGTAAAGTCATAAACACAAATCATTTAGATCGTAACATGTGGGGAAGCAGGCAGTTGTGGAGACTGTTGGTGTTTTGGAGTTTGGACGGCATGGTATTGATTTGAAGACTTCCCTTGTAAGTGAGGAACATTTAATCCACTGGAATGAGCGATATCACTCTGAATCTTGATATGTAAAGTGATGGTAGATAATTTAGGTTACGTATTGAACAGACATGTAAGCTCGAGAATTTATCTTGTAAGTTTATGATGTCGTTGAATGATTTGAAGAGTTTGGTGTTGGTGTTGCCTTAGTACGACCTTATGAAGATTACGAGGATTAAACCTGCATATCTGATGTTTCGCAATGTTCTTTCGAAAGATATTTACATGGAATTCTACAATCTTCGAGGTTACAATCAAATTATTCCAGAAATTTTTTCATCTAGTTTCTGAAAGAATTTGATTCTACATTCTTGGAAGAATTTCGTTGTACGTACTACATCTAATTCTCATTTAATTTCTCATGTTTACAAGTGTGCCGCTTTTTGACGAATACGTTCTTTTCTTGATAAATCTTGGATCTTCCTCTCAGTACGACTAACTTGCACACTATCTACAACCTTTTCCAACGTACCTACTTCCACTTACCACTTGAATTTCTACTAAAATTGCTCAAAATCACGCAAAACCAACCATGGCAACTGTTTCTTTAGAAGCATACCTTGTTCACCTGGTTCACAAAGCCGACCAGAGCCGGACCGAACTGAACCGCAAGAAGACAATGATGGTCGAGCTTCGAACCTTGGAATTCTGGAGAGCCATCATTGCCGAGTGTCTTGCCACCTTCATCTATGTGTTTCTGGTCTGTGGCTCACACGTCATGTGGCCACTATATTCAATTAATACTCTCACAAAATCGTTCGCGAACGGTTTGGCCATGGCCACTGCTTCCCAGTGCTTTGGACATATCTCTGGAGCCCACATAAATCCGGCGTTCACTTTCGCGATGCTGGTGACGCAAAAAGTGACTCCTCTAAGAGCTTTTCTGTACATCACTGCCCAATGCGGAGGGGCCATTGCGGGGTCTGCTCTTCTCTATGGGTAAGTAGACTGTCTACTATCTCTTATTTGCTATGTGGGGCTGATTATTCATGGAATAATTATTTGAATCGACCACCTACTGAATGAACGAAGAAATTAGAATCAGAAGTAATTAAATATCAATTTGTTCAGAATTTTCTTATTTTCAACAATAAAGCAAAAAGATTTCGATTGGAAATTTTTTCGTTTTATGTTATAAATAGTTAAATGTTTAAAAAGTTATGAAATGTTCATAATAAAAAGAGTGAGGGAGTGTATAAGCATTTTTTTCACTTTCTGAAATTTCGCAAGAAGTGCGGATACTTGGTTTTGCTTTAAATTCCTATTTTAGGACGTGCAAAAGTTTTTGAGTGCCACAGACATGTTTACAAGGGCTTCGATATTATTTTTTTAAAAAGGGAACTATCAAGTGAACTGCTGTATGCAAATAGCAGGTAAGCGCAATGCTATTTCTATGCAGACAACCTGCATTTTGCATAAAGCCACCCTGTTTCAGGGCATTGCGAATCCTCTAAGTTCTTTGTTTCAAGGTTATTTGTTAATTACGATAATTGGAGGATTGATGGGGGAATCTGGAACATTCTTCAAATCAAATATCAAATGAGAAAGAGAAAACACCAATGAATTTATTCGTTTATAAGAAGTTACTCACGATTACTTCCTCTTTGCAAATTGTGTTGGAGAACATCCAAACGAATCACTATATTCAATGCTAAAGTAAATGTTCAAGTGGTTAATTACAATATGTACCTAGTTATCTTTCATCTGTAAAATCTTTGTTCAGTGGCCTCATTTAGTTTTTCTTTTACAATTAAGTTTTTGTGATGTAAACTAACTACTCAACCAGGATGGGTTATTGTATTTGGCTGTGTGTTAATTCAAATGAAATAAAGGATGTTAATTTTTCAGCAACTTACGACATATTTGGTAATCAGATTTAGTTCAACTCATTCAAAGTCGATTTTTGAATAATTTCAGTCATTTTTGAACCGACTGACCAGTTAATCCATGACTTACTAACATTTCTCCACATTTAAAAAAAAAATTCAGAATGATGTTCGACGAGGTACCTAAACTTGCTGTCGTCTCTCAGTCTATAGTTCTGACTAGTTAACTTTCTCAAAAAAGTTATATAGCAGCAAGGATAAAATCTTTACCTTATACCTACACGGTTCTCATTATATATATCAAGTTTAGTAATTTTTATTGACTTAAAGTATCAATAGATATTAGTTTCACTACGACAGTTAAATTTTTTTAGAGAAATGTGTGAGAAATATTTCAACTATGGGCCCTACCAGATATTCGTACAAAATACCTTTTAGGTAGTAAAATATTGACTTGTGAAGATAGTAGTTTGGCCTGGTTCCGAAACAAAAATGATTGATATTATTACCTCCATTCTGACGTGACGTTTCAAAATAACTATTTCGTGACATTTTCTGAGAGTTTAATTGAAAAAAATAACAAAAATATCCCTTTAATCTTCTAAATTGTCTCTAAGGTGATTTGTCTTTACTGGTTTCCAAGATCTTTTCATCCGCGTATCTCTTAAAATCACTTTCGTATCTTTAGAGGCAGACATATCTATCGTTAAGGACAACTCTTCTTTAACTGAAACATGGAAATTCTGTACCTTTATAAACTAGGGGTGTGGAGCATGACACAACTTTCAATTACACTATATTACTGATGTGGATTTGTGCGATTTATCGTTCTTATATTTTCATCATTCGCTTAGAAAAAATTGCCAGTTTGGCGATAATTCTTATGTTGATCATTAAAAAAAAAAAAAAAAAAACTTCGCTAAAATGGTGTTTTTGCAATCTACTTTTTGATAATTCTTATACCATCCTTTTTTATAAGTGAAACTGAGGAGAGGAGAAAAAACGATTGTTGATGAACTATGTTCAAGCAAAAAGAACTCTGTGTTTAAGGCATTCGTTTTTCAACTTTTTACGTCGTTAAAGCACTTTTAAGGAAATTTCGGTGCTGGGAAGATTAATACACCTTAAGTGGCATTACCACAGCAATTTTGATCAAAATCGTTAGAGCCGTTTTTTAGCAATCATTGAAAAACATGATTTTTTCAATGGCAGCTACCTTATGCGCATGCGTGATTTTAACGAAATCCTTAACGGTAGGTCCCATGGTCACCAAATTTGAACATCGTAGGTCAATTTGTTCGGGAGGTATGCTGATCACTGACTCATAGACAGACATTTTTTTCTAGATCACATTTTTAAAATCAGGATGTTCCAAAACGTGGAGAAATGCAAAAAAAATCATTTTTTGTTACCCAATCCTATGCTTTCATTACCCTATGTATATGTGTGGGTAATTAAAAGTAAAAATAGGAAATGGGTGAGTTTATAAAGTATAATGAAAACACCAAAGTCTAGTGTAAATACACACACGCCAAGTGTTCTGTACTCTGTCTAAGCCTACGTAAGCCCTCATTATTATGGATCGTAACAAATTCGCATGCTGTTTACCAACAAGTTATTTTTAGAGTTTAACATATAATCCCCCTTGGCATTTTTAATGCAAGTTTTGTTTATCAGTAATTACTTTGCAAAGAAATCCTCAAATGAAGTCTCTAGTGATAGTAACTGACACTTAATTTGATTCACAGAAAAAGTTTTAAAAACATGTTTGAAACTCAAAAATATTTCAATTGGAAAAATTGATGAAAATTTGGATGATGAAGTTGTGGTACCGAAAGAGTTATTCGGATAAAGCGGGCTACGAAACCGTTTGAACAATTGCTCAATACTGAGTATATGCCAGTTAGTTGCCATGAAGAACATTAATCTACGCCCCCTATTATTTGATCTGTATTATTTGGATCACCTCAAGTATTAAACACATTTAAATTTATTGCTTTGAATCTTCTGAGATACTAGGAAGTTGTAAGGCCCCTAAGGAGTCCATTAATAAATAATGAATGTAACAAACACTTTAATTACTAATACACGAAATATTTATTCAAAATTCAATTTTTCTTTTAGTATTGTGTGTGCAAATGAAAATTGTTTCTAAAATATATTTGAAATGATAACTGTGAAAAAAAATTACGTTGAATTTGAAATTTTCCTTACGTAATTTTGTTCACTTGAGCATAACTCAATTCCTTAGAATCTTACAATCCCCTCCCCCCCCCATTTTTTCTCTCAATACAATTTCATCCTCTAGCTGTTGCCACTTTCATTATAGCTGAGACATTCTTGTTGTTGAAATTGAAACATTTATCCGTGAAGAAAATTCGTAACAATAACAATGTCATTTCCATGTCACGTGAACGGAAATAAATGAAAAGATGCAGCGTTACAGAGTGAATAAGCGAGTCAGTCAGTCAATGATGAATGTAAGTCTTATAATAATTTTGATGAATGAAAATTACTTTATTTGAAACTATAATCCTATACAATTTTAAATTTTTTCTTCCAATTACTTAGTCTTTACAGAAACTAGAGTTCTTTTCAAATTTAAAAGACTGTTGTATTTTTTTTTTAATTTTTCAATTTAGGAATGTTAGGATTCTTTTTTTAAATCATCCAACTAGTTCCCATGATGGGGTGTTGTTTCTTGTAGACTTTACACAGATAAGAGACCATTTAACCTATTAATTCTATCTCAATATGCTAGCAAACCAATGATTAAAAAAAAAAAAAATAGTCGAAGCTCTTTGGCGAATTGTGTCCTGTTGATTTTTTCAATCAGCATACTTTCTGATAAATTTTTTAATTTTATTTCTGACTTTGAACGTTAGATATAAATTATTCGCAAGAGATTGATTTAAATCTAAGTAAATTATTTCTACGATTTTCAGGAAATCATTAAATAAGGAACTTTAATCAGATATCAGACAAGCAATCTTATGTAAATTAGATTCGCAAATATAATCTTAACAGATTAAGTTAGTCGTTTATAAGATTTTAAAGATGTCATTATTGAAACGAAAAATAGAGTTTGGTTGAACTTTTATTTGTGTGGGCGAGCCACTTATAGTAAAACTTCATCAAGAATGCAAGGAATCTTGTCAAGAATGCAAATGCTTTTGTGGTAGAAGTGAGGGGATGCCCAAAAGTTGTAAAAAGTGCAAACCCCACCCTCCCTTCTCCCCAAAGATAAATTTTATAATTTTCTATCTTATATAAAAAATACAAACTAGTAAGCAAAAAATATATACTTCCTAACTCTAACATTGAACAAGGGTCCAAAATATATTATTATTTTGAAGAATTTTCTGCAATTTAGTTTCTTACATGGAAGTAAGAGTTGAAGTGAAGTAATAATTAAACATTATAAACATATATCTTTATCTAGATTTAAATAGTGCTTTTTTGGGCTCCCGATAGCCTTGCGGTAGAGTATCGAGTTCATAACCGGAGGGTTGTGGGTTCGGGCCTCCGTCCGCCAAATATCGGCGTGTACCTAATAGGGGGGTGGTGTACATTAAATCTGTCGTGGCCTCAATGTCCTCTCGTTGGTGTGGTGGGGTCGGAGAGAGGGGTTTACACTAGAATATTTCGATCTCGTATTCTTCTAGATGCTCAAAATTACGAAACGTATTTGGCTGTGTTAAGCACTTTATAAGTGGCAGAAATAGACAGTCGGTGGTTTCAAAACAAAACAAAAATAGTGCTTTTAAATGTGCATACTTTCATGAAATTAAATTAATAAGGAGCTTTATTTTTTTAAAATAGTTTGTCTTTATATGAAAAAGAATAAAAATTTAACTTAAAAGAAAGTTCCTCCAAAGCTAAAAGTTGACCAACCATAGCAGTATTTGTTAATAAAAATACGTATATCTTTATACAAAGTACTATAAAACATTTGTATAATAGTATGATATATACCATAAATAGTTTTTTTTTTAACATTTGAAAACTTTAAGTCACTTTTTCTCAGTGTCACTACTTTTAAATATTAATGTTATTTTTTCTTAGTAGTTTTCAGACGGATTAAATGTTTTTAAAATTGGGGGGGGGGGGGGTCGGGGGATGATTTTCGATGGTTTTAGAAGTGGGGGGACGCATGGGTGTTTTCTTGAAAAGTGAGGGGACGCGTCACCCCGCGTCTACCCATACTTCTAGCACTGAATAGCTTTGTAGCATATATTAATTTCCATCGAAAACTAAGCACAAGGCTCTTTTTACTTGTAGTTTCTCAATGTAATAAGTTTTATAAATGAATAAAATTCACGTAAGCAGACTTCAGCAATTTTTAAGTAATACTGTAGCAAATTAAATACTAAGATACAAGTAAGTTTAACTCATGAAAAGGAGGAAAGTCATTAGAAATGTTGAGTCACAATTACAACACGAGTGTGTGGAGGGTTTTTCGGGAAGGACTTCATAACTTGGAAAAGATATAAGCGCGAAGTAGTGAGAGACAGAAAGAAGAGACTAGTGGTAAGTGGAATAGACAGGTACGGAATTTTAAATAAGCAAGTTTTCAAAATTCGTTACAATATTGAAAAGTAACAAATTATTGTAAAATCTGAATATAGCGAGTTTATTGTTTACCTAATGAACTAGGGGTGGGAAACATCTCACAACTTTCAATTACACTATAATACTGATGTCAATTTATGTCATATACCGTTTTTATATTTTTATCATTCATTTAGAAAAACAAGACCAGTTTGGCGATATTTTTTTGCCATAATTCTTGCATAGGCTTTAAAAAAAAAAAAATTCCAAAATGGTGATTTTGGCGATTTACTTTTCGATAATCTTTATATTATCCTTTATTATAAGTGAAACTGAGGAGATAAGAATAAACGATCGTTGATGAGATATGCTGACGTAAAGAGAACTCTGAGTTGAAGGCATTCATTTTTTAACGTTTTACACCATTAAAGAATTTTTACAGTAATTTCGGAGGTGGGGATGTTTAAAACACCTTAAGCGGCATTACCAAAGCGATTTTGATTAAAATCGTTAGAGCCGTTTTATTGCAATTACTATACTTTCATTACCCTATGTATACAAATGGGTAATTGAAAGTAAAAAGGCCACATGATCCCTTTACTCGGCAGTGCAATCCAAACGGTCCCTTTAGCTGAATGCAGTGGTTTTTTAAGACACACAAACGAGTTTTCAGTATCCCTAAATTCCCCAGTTTTTTTATTGACAAATCTATTCAAATGAAAATGGGCTTCATCTGTAAAGCTGTCATCAAATTTACTCTCATCAATGAATTTGAAAAGAGGCGTATTTAAAATTCCATTCCTGTCTATTCCACTTACCACTAATCTCTTTTCTTTCTGTTTTTCACTGTTTCTTAGTTATGTCATTTCAAAGTTAGACTCCATTCTAAAAGACTCTGTGTAGATGCAGCATTGTTAAAGATCATCTAAATCTAAGAGTTAGTCCTTATTAACTGATACGATTCTAATCTAAGAAAACGAATAGTATTTCTTAGGAGATCCTTCTTCAAACTAATGGATTATAGTTAGGCTTACCAACAGAACAAATGGCGCATTTTTGTGGTTCTTTTATTCTATTTTTTATATAAATTTTGTGGTATACTGAGTTTGTCACCTACTCCACAGAAAAATTTTATTTGGAAAATGAACTGGAAAATTAGGTTACCTAGTGAGGTACTTTTTGGAAGTTTTTTTAGAATAAAAAGGAATAAAAACGTAAGACTCTATCGAAAAGAATGCAATTATTTTTTTCCCTCAGGAAGGCTTCACGGAAGTATTTCTTTTGTAGCAAAGTGATTTTCTAATAAATATGTCCAGTAATAAATTTTTTTATCTCAAAGGGAATGAAAATCTTGTTGAAAAACATTACATGTGACAGTCACTGTACATGTAAGATGGAATTTGAATAATATTGTTAACGTAAGAGCGAGTCTCCAAGGTGGAACTCTCTTTAGTTTCCAAACAGTGTTGTTCTGATTTAAAATGGAGTTTTTGTTTAATGTGAACAATTTAGATTCACATGTCACTTCATTTAAATGTTTTTAGAGTTATTTTATTCTGTACAAAATTACAATTTAAGAGTAAATTATTTCAATTTATTTTTGTAACGTTGAGGAATTAGATTATTTGTTCAAATTTGAGACCTTTTTATTGCCAATTACTGTTAAATAAACATAATTAACAGAAAGCAATTGAGGAATAGAAATGGAAAATGATTTAAGTAAAAAAAAAATCAAATCGAATTTTTTTTTTTTTTTTTTTTTACGGAAAAATGTCCTAAAGACCAAGCTAAACAAAGTGGAGAACTCCCAAAGTAAGAACTCCAGTAGCAATAGTTCAAATTCAATCTGGTACTTAGTCATAGCTAATGTACGAAATGAGAATATTTTTCATTTTTCGGTTCTTCTGAAAAAATTTCTTTTTAGGACTTAGTCGTTTTCAATTTCTAGTCCTCAATTCTAAAATAAAAATGATTAACAGCAAGTAATTGTAAAATAAAGATGACTTATAGAAAGCAATTGTAAAATAAAAATAATTTCTTAGAAAGCAATTGTAAAATAAAAATGATTAACAGAAAGCAAGTTTGACTGTAATAGTCATAGGGAAGAAAGCGGGAATCATATATAGTCTGTTATATTCATAGTACTTGCTTAATGCTAATGGAAAATTTTTCTACTTTCATAAGACATCACAACAACTAGACCAAAGCAACAACATCGAAAAGTATTCTTTAACCCATGTCAGTTCAGGCTGATCAGGTGACGAAGTGGTTAAATTTCGGAATCGGAAATGCATACTTAGCTTGAGTTTCCATGGCAACGGGATGGGGATTGAATGGTCTTGAGTCAACTGTACTAATGTTACAGAGAATAAGCTTTTCCTGTCTGTTTCTAGTAGAAATTTTGAAAACTTTATAATTTCGTCTATTCTTTCATTGGGAATTTTTGAACATGTCTTTAGCATTTGTGGATTTGATTGCAACATTCTTTAATATTACAAACAATGATTTATGTCATTAATTAGTGATGGGGATTCATTTCTTTTTCACTAACAATTGATGGTGATTCATTTCTTTTTCACTAACCATTTATGGTGATTCATTTATTTTTCACTAACCATTTATGGTGATTCATTTATTTTTCACTTACCATTGATGGTGATTCATTTTTTTCCACTAACCATTGATAGTGATTTATTTCTTTTTTATTAACCATTGATGGTGGTTAATTTCCATTTTATTTCTCTTTTTAATCACCATTGATTATTTCTGTCTATGCGTTTTATCGTTGATGCGAAAACCATCTTTAATTTAAGCAATTCCTTTTGATGTGCTTATCACTGATAAGACAGGTTTACACTCTACGACTAATCGTGCTTTTTTACAGGTCGTGTAAAATGGAAGGTGAAATGTTCGTAAGTTCGATTTGATTCCGATCCAACAAGATATACATTTTAAAGTTAACACACTCCGTCTTATTTAATACGATTACGTCCATTTTGTAATAAGCTGAGTGAGATAAGTTGAAACGTGTAAACTTACTTCCAATTTTCCAATGGATCGTTGAACCTAAGTCATAGCGTTGAAAAAGTCATAGCGAAAAAAAGTTTTTATTAAACTTTAAAAGTTGTTAATATATTTTATTACATTTTTTTTTTATACCAAAAGCTGGATTTGTTATTTGTTTAGACTTTGAGGAAACTACCGTTTGAAATAACATATTAACAAAATTTAAGAATTGTTCTTAAATGTATGCCTGAAAAAAACTGATGTTTTTAATTTGGTTGCATATTTACTTGTCATCACCTTAATCTTCAACCACTCAATAAAAACTTACGAAACTCCTACATTTATTTTTATGCTAAATTCAAGTACGGAATATTTTATACATATATATATATATATATATATATATATATATATATATATATATATATATATATATATATATATATATATATATATATATATATATATATATATATATATATATATATATATATATATATATATATATATATATATATATATATATATATATATATATATATATATATATATATATATATATATATATATATTAAAACACTGTTAGCTAACTATACCCCAGTTAAATTTATTGAGTATCATTGTAACCAAGAAAATTCCCTTAAAAATACCCAATCTTAACAATATTTTTTAAAATAGCTTTCAACTACCCTTGACGTCACGCACTTGTTTTTTATTATCTTTTATCCAACGCTATTATATATATATATATATATATATATATATATATATATATATATATATATATATATATATATATATATATATATATATATATATATATATATATATATATATATATATATATATATATATATATATATATATATATATATATATATATATATATATATATATATATATATATATATATATATATATATATTTTGTTTTTTGTGTTATTACATTTAAAATAAATACATCCAAACATTATAGTTCTACAAAATACAACAATACTTTCCGTTTCTTAAACAAATAATAAAGCCAGAGTTCATTTATTTTGTTCTTTGTGTTTAATTCACTGTAATTAAATTTCTTTAAACGATGGCTGGGCTTCAATGAAGTAGATAGTGCACATTCTTCAAATTGTAGTTTTCCATTCATTAACTTGTACAAAGTAAATTAAATTGTTGGAAATACGGTACATAATTCAAAGATACCCTGCTTACTCCTTGAACGCTGTATTTTTTCTGGATGGGTTTTTAAATATAAATTATTTGGATGTATTTATTTTAAATGTAATAACACAAAAAACAAAAGTTATTGATCTAAAACTAGAGGTAGCCTTGAAATTTCAGACTTCAATGAAAGGAAATGCTCTATTATCGAGTAGATGGTGCACATTTTTGACATTATAGGGTTCTATTAATTTGTATATAGTTAATTAAATTGTATGAAGTATGTCATATACTTCTTAAACATTATATTTTAGCTGGATGTCCGTTTCGGAATAAACTATTTCGATTTATTATTTTAAAAGTGATGACACAGAAAAAGAAAATTTTTCATCTAAAACTAAAGCTATTTGTGAATTGTCACCTATTCACATGTTTCCTTTTCACAAAACCCGAATTAACTGATTTTACCAATCGCATTGTTTGAGAGGTTCCAAATTAATTGAAATATTCTATAGTTATTGTTGGTACTTCAGAAATTAGTAAAAGAATATTCCTCTATTGAATGAAACATTAAACAAAATTATACATAACTTGTTTAAACATTCGAACTGCAATCAATAATTGTAACAAAGGCTTTCAGAAGACAAAAGCCGTACTTAATATTGATTACAAATAAATTCCTTTGTTATGTTTGCTGAGCATAATGTATATTGGAAATTATCTTAATTAAATCCACTTTCCAAATAAAGGTTCAGTGAAATTTGAGCATACATATTTTACAATTGGAGCAAATAGTGGCTTAATTTGTTCGAAACAATAAGTTAAAGATTTTTCTTTGGTGAACAACAGCCGCATATGAAGGAACGATTTTTCTATTTTAAACTGAAAATACTATACTTGTGTTTTTTGTGATTAATTAATGCTTCTTTTTTTTTTTTTAATTTTTTATTAACTTGATATTTCAAACTTAAATTAATGTAAATTTTAAATCTTATTGACATCCTTACCTTCATTTTTTACCTTGCAAAAATCTTGAAAAGTGTGCTTCTGTACCATGACTTGGGTTCATTATTTATGTTTATCTGAACTCATTTAACTAAGTTTCTTGTTCTAAATTTTAAACAAAATAATAATTTTCAAAATCATTTTTAAAATATACCCTCACCTCGTTTAGTCTCGAAGTTGACATTTTATTTGCTTTTCATGGTAAAAATTCCTTTATTAACATGGTTGATTAAGGCAGATTTTTATTTTTATTTATTAAAAAGAAACCTCCAATGATGGCAAATTTATAACTTTCAGTGCCACTGACGCAAAATGAAAATTTATTAAAACTCCTCTACGTAATATTTATTCAGGATAACACTCGATCTCTGTTGTCTTGCACAGCTTGCGCTTATTTATTGCCTGAGTAGAGGAATTTGAATATTTCTGAAATTGGAATCATAACTTAACTAGTTGTTAGAAGGGGTTTGTACAATAATAGAGACATTTCTAGCTAGCGTGAATTAAGTTTTGAATGTAATATTCGAAACAAGACCAAATAGAAATATATTTGTCGAAGGATTTCTAAATATGCACGTTTTAAAGCAAAATAATCGATAGATATAGTGCAGGTTAACGTTACATGGACACGACAATAAATAACATTTTAAATTTTAAAATTACACTTCAGAAAAAGAAAAAAAAAAGAAAAAAAAAAAGTATCTTTAATACTTAAAAGTTAATTAATTAAATGTATCGGTTTTTGGGTGAAAAATATACAACATACATAAGAACTAATATTTCGGAGAAATATAGGTGGATTGGTTCACACGTAACTTCTGGAATGCCATATAAAATAATTATGATTGTGATTTAGGTATTTGTTGATGACTCACGTTCTGACACGTGCTTGGTAGAGCAGGTGGATCCTATATCATCACCAATACTGAAAGTGCAGGAAAAATAGATTTAGGAGAGTTTTCCTGAAATAAGTATTCTTCTTGGAGACTTTCCTGCGTGACTTTTTCCAGTCGAAGTTGGCCACATTGTTTTCTTGCGATCATTTTTACGGTTTAACTGGATCAAACTCCATTCTGATGTAATTTAACTGAACATCAAAATGCAGTTCACCCGATTTCAGTGGAAATGAGGACATGAAATTGTTCTTACTATATAAATTGAACCGCCTTCCACCTCACTCGGTGTTTCTCCAACTATGATTAAGAGGATGATTAAGACATGTTCGAACACCTCAACTTTCAACACTTAAGCTTAAAAAGAACTTTTATAAAATTCATTTTAGTTAACTTGTTTATGTTTTCCTTTCCTTTTTTCTTTTCTTGTTTGTTTCCTGCGCTTCACCTTCTTTTAGCAGCAGGGTGGGTAGGTAGAAAATGAGAGTTCCATGACATAAGGTGCTTGTATGACGTTATTGAAGGGGCAGATTGTGACGTCACTTCTGGTGGATACATACCCACGCCCACTTCCGGTGACGTCATATTCTTAATGCACTTTCTATCTACTTGTATGCCTTCCGAGCAATCCACCAATTTTCGATGTTTAATATTTAAACTCAATTTTTGTTTCCTTTTTCCCTTGCACTGTTTTTATATATTTTCTAATTGCAATTATGTAATTAACTAATCATTTTATTCCAATCTTCAAACTGATATTTTCTTCCTAATTTATCAGTTTTACTTAACATTCTCTTCATATTTTAATTCATTTTAATGAACCGCTGTTCGTGCATTGCGAATTTGATTTAAATTCCTTTAATTAATTATACATTTTGTAAAAACCTTAAATAATAAGAGATAAATTACGTGGTCTGGTAATAAAAAAAAATAATATTTTTCACGTGTCTTAAAACAACCAGCGATGTTTGAGGGAAGGTATGCCCATTTCTGATACCATTCGAATTAGAAAGTCTTCCTATTGCCAGAAAATTTACCAATGCAAAAAATAAGAGAAAATGAAAGGAATCCAATCAAGCATCACGAAAATCTATACTTTCCACATTTTCCTGTATTTAAGAGGAGTCTTTTGTAGATGCTGTAGAATATTTCGTTCTTAAGTAGCATTGCAAAATATTGTCAAACCCACTACATATGCAAGTTCTTTTTGCCTTCCTTATTTACATCTCCTGCACTTAGTAACTTTCCTCCTGCACTTTTTAGTCTCACTTTGTTTATTGTACCAACACCTACAACGACTTAACAGTTAAAATTTCTCTCTTTTGTAAGTAATCTCCGATGAAAATCCAAAAACGAAAAAAATAACATATTTAACCCCCAACACCGGTTGCTTAGATTCCCGAAATAAAACAAAGCGGAGACGAATATAAATGGCTCAGCATTGTAGAAAATTCTAAGAAACTTGGAATTTTTCTTTACCTTTGCCCTGCTATCGATAAACCGAATAGCCGGTGCATCGTATTTCTGGCCACTGTCCAAGGTTTATCTAAGCAAGCGACCCCTCATGTTCGAACGGAATTATTTACCCAACGTTTCCTTTATAACTCACAGTTTCAAAGGGTAAAACACAAAAAAGATTACACTGTTTCTAAAGCAAAGAGGTAGCGATATTCTAGCAACTATTAGGATGGCCATTATACATTTTGGGGTTATTGCGCTGAATTTGGTTTTGCTTGTGTGAATTCACAAGAATTTTTTTTTTGTACATAAGGAATAGAAATAATTTTTTTTACGAGTTAGATATACTGTGAAATTATCTTAGAAAAAGTTTCCTGTTTTTATTTATAACATTCGTTTTAACTTTCGTTCTTTCATCTATGTAATTTATGTTAAGGCAATATGGTTTTATTTTGAGAATGTTATTTTATTGTTTTGATACAAATACTCTGGATAACACTTTATCGCTTAGGAATGACAGTTTCGCCAACCTGACTATTAGAGTTATCATTAGGTACTAACGTGTAGTATGCTGCTTTATTATATTTAAATATATTTATATATTTTTTATTATCGAACTTCAAATACGACAATCGGTATATTTTGTTATTATTATTTTGTGATTATCACATATTATTTTATATATATATACAGTGGCCGTGCTTCAGAATTGGTAACAGCACGGTCGAATTTTGTTGTATAGAAGAATTGTACTGAAATGATTTATCTATTTTATTTCAATATATACTTTGTTGTATTTGTGATATGTTATGGTGGTTGATGTTGTTGTATAATAATCGAGTATACTAATTGATGTTATTATGCAATATTGAGTGTACTACTCTATACTAAGCACAATCGGCATTTTTTGGTCAAGTTGAGTTATTGCTCTCTGTCTTTTGTTCCACAAAATTGGGAAGTTTAATGGTCATAGCTCCTTTAGAAATTTGAACAAATTAATCAATAAATTAGCATTAACTGCCTGAAGTTGTTAAACTTTAAATTTTCGTTTCCCATTTTGAGTATAGTTACGGATATCGCTTTTCTGTTTAGCAAAGGCCACATTTTGGAAAGCAATAATTTGATTTTATTAATTTCACTAGAATAATACAGAATTTTGATACTAAAGATTGCTCACTGACTCTACTGTATTTACATTTACTTTAATAGCTATATATGAATTTGAACTAACATTTATAATACAATTTATAGGACAACTAACTGAATATTTATCAAAATACTTTACAGTTCGTCGATATGGATTGAGTTATGTTAATGTTTTCATTCATATTAAACTTTATCAACGGTTGACAATTTTTGACAATATCTTTCGTTATAAGACTAGTTGCGTGGCCCCGAATTGCGGAGATCCGTCATTGTGTATAGGCTCCAGCTTTTGATGTTTCGTTTACTAAAAGTTGCATTGCTACCCAAGCACAGGCTCGCTTTGCTCACTGAAAAGTTCATAGATGTGTAAGTTGATCTTAGCAATCTTAACCGTGTGCTTTGACTATAAATTTTTCTTATCCAACTGCATAGAATATTTTGAAGTTCCTCTCCTCCCACACACAAAAAAAACAAGGATTTGACAAAAGTACTGGAAGTTGATGGCAAAATTAATAGGGTACTTTTTTGTTATAGCACTGTCGCTTGGAGATAATTTTTCATCTAGCGATTAATTTGGTGAACACTTTTTAAATTTCTATCTTTCAGTATTAGTTATGAGGAACTATCACGTTTCTTGGTTTTATTTTTTTTTAACTAAAAGTAGAGAAAAAATCATAAAAAACAGTACCATTGTTTCAAAAATTTGAGCTCGGATAGAAAGTTGAAAAAAATATTTAGTTTTTCACTTTGTGATTTGGCAGGAAAAAGCTACTTTTGCGTGTGACGTCAACGCGCCGATGATGAACCAGTCCAAAACCTGTTTTGGACAATGTTCCTTCTCAGATTTTCGACGAAATCTATACGAAAATACTTTACGGATTTTTAAGCGTTTTTGGTCACGTGACTTTTACTTTGATTTAAACTCGATTTTTGATAAAAATAATTGCACCGCCCAAATGTATACGTTGGATAATACAAGAAAATACAAAAAAATATTAATTTTCCTCACTTGTGCAAGTTTCTCATTATCTCATTCGAGCTTCGGGGTTGTATTTGATTTCTCTCAAACTACATCAGAAAGTGTGGCAGGTGTCTTATAGGGGAAGGGGGGGGGGAGAGGGAGGGGGGGAACGATGATTGGTAACTACATTGAAATACGTGTATGAGAAACTAGCATTTATTCTAAGCTATTTAGTCTTAAAACATACCACAGTCAATATTGGTAACAAGAGTTTGTTTTATGACTATTTCAGTTTTTACAGGTTTACAGGTCACATTCTGGATTTGTGTGCGATGACACATTCCTTCATTCCGTCATCCGTTGCATTGAGAAAACAAGCGAAAAAAATGAGTTTACTTTACGATATAATACAAAATTCGAATACAAATATAAGTATTTCTACTGAGTTTTATCATTAAAACTGTTCTGCTACATAATTTCGTTACACATTTTAATTTGCAGTTAAGTATTTTTACGAATACTTGAAAGAAAAAATATGAGTGAAAATTTCAAAATTTTAAAAACTAAATACATTTCTTAAAAATAAGCAAATATTTGTTAATTTACCAAGCTAAAACATGTATTAATTAAAAATATTAAAACATGTATATATATATAAAAAAACAAAAAACACACACACACACACACTAAGAAGACAAATTTTACTTAACTTCAGAATAACATTATACATTTGTAGGAAATATTTTACACGATATTCAATTGGATACTGAATAAAATAACAGCAGGTTTACATTAGGTAATTGAGTTTCCCATCTAAAAGAGAAGCTCGTTTCAATAATAAAGGTTGTGAGATTTTAACGAATTACATTTGTAAATGCGAATGAAATTTAACATATCTAGCTACTAGAACCTGTATAATTTCCCAGAAATTACTTTTAATATCCAATAATTGTGATTTAAAAACTATCAAAATTATCCTCCAATTAGACAATACTTCAATTGTTTGTATCAATATTCAAAATTATATATTTAACTAATTCTTTAATTTTTTTTTATCTAGTTCAAAATGTTTAAACTAGTTTATAAAGCTTTAAAATTACCCATTAATCAGTAAAACTATTCATAATGAGAAATGATAGCTATGAAATCAAAAATATATAAGCATAACCCTTTGAAAGACCTCCCGGATGATATCTCCATCTTTACACAGATATTGATCAACGCTGTTCCAAAGCACTACGGCCATCATGTATCTCTTCAAACAGAAAAGTTTCTAATACAACCAGCATAAAGCTCAATGTTACACTTAATAATTACTTATTTTTAAAAGGCTCATTGTTTTGCTTCAATTCTTTTAATGCATTAGTTTCAATCAAAATTTCATTTCATTCGCTGAAGAAAGTGATCCCAAGAGTATCTTAAAGTTAAGTGAGTAACATTGAAAGCGTATAGATTTCATAATCTCTCTTATTTAGTATTCTTGTGAAATACAATTAATTAATTTTGAAGTATTTATTATTGAAAGTACGTATGATTTCTTTCCAAGGAATGTATTCTTCGAAATTAATTCAATACCAAGGATATTTAATTCTTTAAATAATGAATAAGAAAGTGTATTGTTAGTAAAGAATTGGCTTTTAGAGGGAATTTTAGTCTCAGTAAATGTTTTGCTGCTACTAAAGTGTTTCTCTTAGGGGGTACACGACACAAAATTCATATTTTTTTATTGTTTTAATAATTAATATCAATAATTCTGATTTAACTTAAAAAGTTTACTTTTACCTGCCTCTTAACATTTAATATTCAATAATATGGCCATTGGTTATTTATGATATTTTGTTTATCATCCTGCCTGAAAACTTTTAAGTTTATTTTTTTGCTGGTGATGATATTTTGTTTCATCTCTTGAAATTTGGTACATTTCTATCTCTACAGCTATATATTAAAAAAAAAAAATACATAAATGTTAGTTTTTAAGATACTTTTCTTTAATTTATCTTTTTGATTTATTGATAGATGAATTTTAATAAGTTCTAGAATTAAAACAAAAACTAAGCATAATATTCGATTTCTAGTTTTAAAGTTAAACTTTTCTTATGATGTTAAAGAAAAACTAAAAATACTATTTTTTGTGTACTTTTTTTGTTATTTAGTACAAAAAAATGTAGACAATTTTTTAAACAAATCTAAAAGTTATATTTTTCTATGGAGTATCTTTTAGGATTTTTTTCTTAATATTCAATAAACATCCATTAAAAAAATTCAGAATGACCTTTAAAAAATCAAAATTTTCTCACCTTCAACGTATAAATTATACTTTCTTTACTACTTTATCCAATTGGAAGCACCAATTTTATACATTCTTTTCTTAAAAACTGCTAGACATGAAGATGATTGTGTTACACTTTCTCTTCAATCTTGTCAAAAACTCAAAAGATATATTTTTATATTTTCTCCCAAAACTATTATAAAGAAGTTTCCCTTAAATGTCTTTCAGGAATGCACTATTTATTTCTGTGCATGCGGAAATAGTAAAACGCTTATGCTTTCTGTGTTTGCTTTCTGTCCTCTTATAATTGACGTATGAAAACTATACTTTTAATTAACTAAAAATATTTTTGGTCTTTAATTAACATTATCATTAAGTGCTTAGTTAAAAATTCAAGGTTTCAAATGAATGTCACTGATTGTGGATGGACTTTTTGCCTAATAATATTTAACTTATTCGTTGACAAAACATATATATAAAAAAAAGTATAGATAAAAGCTTACATTTATCAGCCAACCACAATATCACATAAGATAAAATGGCGAATTTATTTGATAAATAATGATTTCAAAACTCATAATTTATTTTCGAAGCATTGAACAACATTTAATTATGCTATGAAAATGTTCTTAGTAAAACAAAAACATTATTATCTTTTTTTTTTATAAATATATTTTAAAATAAAGTTTTTCTATTTTACCTCAATTTTATTGGACAGCAATGGTCATTCATACATCTTTATCAAATTTTAGTTATGAAAATATAGAAACAAACTAAATGTTACTAAATTACCAAAAAGATGAGTAATAATACTTAGGTTGGCTGAAAATTGCCATTTTGAGTTGATTTTTACTATCTACGTTATTTTGATTCATTTTCAAAAATAAATTTAGTTGGTAATTTTTGTCTTTCTTCTTGAGTCACGGTAGGTTTACTTCTGTACCGAATATCACGATATAGTTACGTTAGTCTATGTTTAAAAGTATTAAAATTACTGTTATGCGGCTTATTGATATTTTATGTTGAGTGTTGTTGTTCAGGATATTAATGTGAATGAGATTTTTAAATTTAAACTCAAATATTTGATTATTTACAACTTAAAAAGCCCTAAAACAACGTGATATATAAAAGAAAGAAAAACGATAGCTTTTTGAGATGTATTTGCTACAAAATATATATATTTGCTGTTGCAATATATCTATAAGGTGCTTTTAGTTTTATATTAACGTGAAAGATATTTTTTAGATCTAAACCTTGTTTTATTATATACTATTTAACCCAACAATTCTAAATGCTTACAATACCGTATCCGATTGAAAGATATTTTTTAATTCTAAACCTTGTTTTATTATATACTATTTAACCCAACTATTCTAAATGCTTACAATATGGTATCCGATTGAAAGATATTTTTTAATTCTAAACCTTGTTTTATTATATATTATTTAACCCAACAATTCTAAATGCTTACAATATGGAATCCGATTGAAATATATTTTTTAATTCTAAACCTTGTTTTATTATATACTATTTAACCCAATTCTAAATGCTTACAATATGGAATCCGATTGAAAGATATTTTTTAATTCTAAACCTTGTTTTATTATATACTATTTAACCCAACAATTCTAAATGCTTACAATATGGTAGCCGATTGAAAGATATTTTTTAATTCTAAACCTTGTTTTATTATATACTATTTAACCCAACTATTCTAAATGCTTACAATATGGTATCCGATTGAAAGATATTTTTTAATTCTAAACCTTGTTTTATTATATACTATTTAACCCAACAATTCTAAATTCTTAGAATATGGAATCCGATTGAAAAATATTTTTTAATTCTAAACCTTGTTTTATTATATACTATTTAACCCAATTCTAAATGCTTACAATTTGGACTCCGATTGAAAGATATTTTTTAATTCTAAACCTTGTTTTATTATATACTATTTAACCCAACTATTCTAAATGCTTACAATATGGTATCCGATTGAAAGATATTTTTTAATTCTAAACCTTGTTTTATTATATACTATTTAACCCAACAATTCTAAATTCTTAGAATATGGTATCCGATTGAAAGATATTTTTTAATTCTAAACCTTGTTTTATTATATACTATTTAACCCAATTCTAAATGCTTACAATTTGGACTCCGATTGAAAGATATTTTTTAATTCTAAACCTTGTTGTATTATATACTATTTAACCCAACAATTCTAAATGCTTACAATATGGTATCCGATTGAAAGATATTTTTTAATTCTAAACCTTGTTTTATTATATACTATTTAACCCAACAATTCTAAATGCTTAGAATATGGAATCCGATTGAAAAATATTTTTTAATTCTAAACCTTGTTTTATTATATACTATTTAACCCAACAATTCTGAATGTTTACAATATGGTTTCCGATTGGTTTGTCGTGGCAAAAGTAAATCGACAATGGAGGACAAGGAAGGAATCTGACAGTAGGAGTGTGTCACAATTACTTTTTCGTAAACTAAGCGCTTCTAATAATTTTGAGTTTCTCTGGCGGGTGGAATATGTATAACTTAATTTATAAAAGCTGCGAATTTTACAGATACAAGTCTAAAAAAAATTCTGGTTCAAAGATATCCTATTTTTACTTAACAGGACTAAATACTTCATTTTATTTTGAAGTGAATTTTGCCATTTCTCAAATAAAAAAAATAAATAAATAAAAAATAAAATAGGGCATAGCTGTAGTAAACCGTAACATACTGTAATATAAATTAATGAGAAAATAAATATGCAAATTAAGAAAATTTTGCTTTTTTTATCTCATCACTTATGCAAATTATTGTGAATTTGCATTTTATAATTAAAAAACTCCAAGCTTCAGCAAAAAACCTCGTCAGGTACCTCGAAGGTAACCTCGTCACGATCGTGAAGCTTGCGTACTGGGAATTTTTTTTTTAGCACTACAACCCTGTTAACATATCGGGCACATTTAAATTTGGTCTTAAGATGTGTTATGATCGATTGTATGGATTTGTGATTCAAATAATTTCATTCATAAGTTCCATTAAAATAAACTTACAGGCAGTAATGTGGTAAGAAATGGAATTCTGGGACACGTTATTTCTGCTGTCTTTGTTATAAAACTGTTAAATATTTAGCATCGAAAGAAACGAACATAAATCAAGCTTATACTATAGGGGGAAAAAAAAAAAAAAAGAAGAAAAAAAAAAAAAAGGAACGAAAATGAAGAAACTAAAAAAGAGTAAACATGAAATGGTAACGTGCAAATCCTCTCTGAAACCTCTGGAAAATAAATACTAAAAATAAAATTACAGTTTGAAGATGAATTCAGTGGTAAAAATGAATAGAAATATCATTACATGACTTCACTAATGGCATTACTGAGATATCTAAAAGTCTGCTGATATTAAAATCAGACATATGATAGATTGCCTGATATATCAACAAAGAATTAGACAGATGAGTTTGTGTTTGGGAAGATTTATTTTCAAAGAAATCAGTCGTTTCGAACAGTGTAACAGTGGAAAATATCGAATTATATTGCCGTTATTTTCAATTCATGACGAAAAATAAAATGGAGGAATTTTTATGGTAAATATTGTTGTATGTTGGGTAAAAATTAATTATCATGCATTATCTTAACTACAAATAGCTAGTTGTACTTGCAATGTCGATCATGTGTTTCACTTGCATCTGTCAGACAAGTTTTCTATAAAATTTGGTTTCATCATGCCTGTTCGATATTTTAAGTGTACGTCGATTCCTCCCATTCATAAAACAATTTTCTATTAAGTGGAAAATAATAATGCTTTGTAATAATTTGACTTATCTTATATGTTTTTAATTTATAATAACTGTAAATATTACTATAGCATAAATTTATTGAAAACAGAATAATGTTGAATATTTAATATTTTTTATGAAAAATGTTCGATATCCCCCCACTTATATTAAAAAGAAGACATCAACATAATTTTAGAAATCCAGTTGTTTTCAAAATAATAGGTAGTAAGTTTCCTTCGTGTGATAACATTTGGGACATATTTATGACTAATCACAATTCTCCTTCAAAAACAAATTCGAATTTTCACATTCCGTTATCTAATTCAATTAACATTTCATTCTGAAATAACAGTTGATTGTGACGTAGCCATGTATAACCTCTATTCGATGTTTATAGGCCAAAAAATCGTCTGTCCAAAAAAGATTTGTCCGAAAGAACTGTTTTCCATTTAATGCTGTTCCGATACTAACTTAAAGAAGTACCGCAATAGCTTATTTGCTTTGGAAAAGTATTAACTTTAGTTTCTTTTACAATGGAGAATGAAGCCATTAAGGGCAGAAAAGGTACTTAAAATCTAGTCAATGAAAAATAGGTTTTTCAGAGATACGTTTCAGTTTTATAACTCTGTATTTTAACGTAGAAAATGTAATGGCCAATGACAGTAAAAACTTTTTTCAAATGTTTTAAGCTTTTGAATGAAACGTTATAAAAGGATCAATATTTTGTGTTTTGTTATTTCTATCCCTTTATTTTGCTCTCTTTTTCATTTATTATTTTTTCATATTTTTTTTACCTCGAACTGGTAATCAATTTTTGTTTAATTCTGTAACTTAATCGTTGGTAACATTTCCTGTACTTTATAATCTTTTTAATTGTATGTTATTTTTAGATTTTCTAAAGATTATTTTAGATATCTTAAAAAAAAAAAAAAAAAAAAAAAAAAAAAAAAAAAGAAGAGAGAATATACACATATATTCATTAACATTTGTTTTAAACGATGACTTATGTTTTGATTTTTTTTCTTTTTCAATTCTTGCTAATTGAGTGTAGCTATAATGCTAAAAATAGTCTGAACATATTTTTTTAAAAAAATCTAACGTTTTATTTTTTTAAAATCGGTTCTGCACACGAATTTTTGATCAGTTAACATTCTGAGATTCATAAAATTTTCAGAGTTCAATTTAATCTTCGAAATTAAAGATGGCATTTAGAATAATTTTTTTTTTATTAATTGATAGTTTTTTTTTATTTAAAACTATACAGCTGCGAGTTAACATTTCATGAAAATTATTCAAAACGATAAGAATACTAGTAACTTTTTAAAATCAAGCTATAAGATTTGTATACGATTTCGTATGATACTGGTAATCTTATTTTTTGACTCTTAAAGGTAAAAATACAAAAATATGCTTGTTACGATTTTCTATTTAGTTTGAAAGGATTTCGTTAAAGTGAAAGTACAAAGGAATTTAATCAAAAAGCAATAAATATATGCAATATTTTAATTCTAACAGTTTATTTATAAAGAGTTTATCAAGATAATGACAAAATTTTTATGCCGTGTATTTATTTCTAGAATATTTATGATTTTTTAAATTTTGAAATCCTTTAAAATAATACGTTTATCTCATTAATATTCACTGACTTCATTTGAGGATTGTAATTATTTGATCATTTAGCTTGATAAATTAAGGCGTCTTCTCACTTTAGGCACCTCGAAAATAGGCTATTTTCGCGATATTTTTTCGAGGATTTTTGCAAACAATTATGGGATAAAATGGATCCTATATAATAAACACATCTTTCAAGTACAAGAAATTTTATTTTTTTTATTTTTTTGAACAATTATTATAATAAAACAGTAGCATCGAAAAACCCGTGTAGAAATGTAATGTTCGTGGCTTGTTGATGAAATTTCGGAAACTATCCGGCCGATTGTCATGAAATTTGAATGACATATTCTTCATAGTTATGGCTATAGCACATATCATCAGATTTGTGATATTCGCGAAAATAACAAAATGACGCACGTTTTTCGAAAAAGTAAAAAAAAAACGCTTTTTTTTGCAGTTTTTTGTAAAAAAAAAAAAAAAAAAAAAATACTTCAAATCAAAATTTCAAAAATTTGATGATATGCGCTATAGCTATAACTATGAAGAATATGTCATTCAAATTTCATGACAATCGGCCCGGATAGTTTCCGAAATTTCATCAACAAGCCACGAACATTACATTTCTACACGGGTTTTTCGATGCTACTGTTTTATTATAATAATTGTTCAAAAAAATAAAAAAATAAAATTTTCTTGTACTTGAAAGATGTGTTTATTATATAGGATCCATTTTATTCCATAATTGTTAACAAAAATCCTCGAAAAAAATCGCGAAAATAGCCTATTTTCGAGGTGCCTAAAGTGAGAAGACGCCTTAAGATTATTTGAATCAACCAATTATATAGCTATGAAATTAAATTTTTAAATGCTTTTTTGTGTATTTATAAGTCAACACGTATGAATAACTTGTCAATATTTGCAATATTTTGCTACATTTACTCTATCGTTGCTCTGCAATAAAAAAAAAACTAAAGGGGACTAGGGGTGTGGAACATCGCACAACTTTTAATTACACTATAATACTGATGTCAATTTGGGTCATTTACCGTTTTTATATTTTCATCATTTAGTTAGAGAAAATAGCCAGTCTGGCGATATTTTTTAGCACAATTCTTGTATTGGTCTTAAAAAAAAATCTTCGCCATATAGCTGATTTTGGCGATATACTTTTCAATAATTGTTATACCATTCTTTTTTATATTTAAAACTGAGGGGAGAGGGAAAAAAATGATCGTTGATGAGGTATGCTCAAAGAAATGGAACTCTGTGTTAAAAGCATTCGTTTTTTAACTTTTTACGCCATTAAAACATTTTTACTGTAATTTAGGAAGTGGGGATTAGTTTGCAAGTTTAGAACACCTTAAGAGGTATTACTACAGCGTTTTTGGACAAAATCGTTCGAGTCGTTTTTTAGCAATTACTGAAAAACATGATTTTTTCAATGGCAGCTACCCTATGCGCATGCGCGATTTTGACGAAAACCATAATGGTAGGTCCTTGTGCCATCACCAACTTGCAGACACACATACACTCAGGCAGGCATTTTTTCTAGATCACTTTTTTGAAATCAGGATGTTCCAAAAACGTAGAGAAATAGAGAAAAAAAGAAAGAAAAAAAAAGATTTTTTTTTTGGACTGAATCTTATATTTTCATTACCCTATGTGTACATAAGGGTAATTGAAAGTAAAAAGGAGTATACACGATAATAATCGTCACATATAGCCTCGTGCTCCGAATTGCTAGATGGAAGTATTTCGTTTTTCCCCAAACATGACTATAATGGAGGAACTTGTTCTTATGATCAAGCTTTGACTGCATAGTCTTCTGTTATAAAATACAAAATATAACAAACAAACATATGCATTGAGAGAATAAAAATAAAAATAATTAGAATTTCTACATGCGATTCATAATTATTTTAGTCATGCATAATTAACTTTTTACATCAAAAGAGTAGGCGAATTCGAAATTTTATTTTTGTAATATTATAGGATAAAGTTATTTTTTAAATGCTTATCTTTATCGATACAACATTGCAATTTTTTTTATTAGTTTTTAAGATACCAAAGTAAAAGTCTGAATAGTTTTGGTTTGCAAGTAATTAATGATAACTAATGAGTAAGTTAAAATGTAAACTGTGGCAATTATATACCTTTTTGTTTTAAAGAAATATGTTTTAGAAGCATATTACTTTCAACTACACATATGTTAACTTACGGTAATGAAAATATTAGTGGGGGACATGGGACCTGTCATTAAGGTTTTCGTGAAAATTGCGCTTGTGTACAAGGTAGCTGCCATTGAAAAAATTAACTCTTCCAGGAATCGCCAAAAAAACCCGGCTCTAACGAATTTAATCATAATCGCTGTCGTAGTGGCTTTTACGGTGCTCTAAACAACTATACCCACAAAATTCAAGTAGAAATGCGACAAAAGCATAAAAAAATTTAAAAACGAATGTCTAGAATACAGTTCTCTTCTCTTGAGCATCGCCTATTTACGAATGCCTCTTCTCTGTTTCACTTACAAGGTAAGATAATTTAATATTTATCGAAAAATATAGAGCTAATTTTGCTATTTGAGCGTTTTTTTTTTTTTGCTATGTAATAATTATCGGGGGGAAAAAAATTGCATTTTTTTTTTTTAAATTAATGAAAATATGAAAACTGAAACGGTAAATTACACCAATCCATGGCAAATTTAAATATAGTGACCAGTATTAAGTGTAATTGAAAATTATGCAATGTTCCACACCCCTAGTTTTCACACAAAATAAAAGTTTTTAATTGTTTTGGTATGCAAGGAATCAATGATGACTCATATTGAGACTAGAATAAAAACTGTTGCAAATGTATTCTTTTTTGCTTTAAAAATTATGATTTAGACGCATATTTTTGTTATGAATCTCGTTTATTAATGATGTGTGGTTCACAAAGTTAAATACAATTTTCTACCAACTTAAATATTGTTGTCTGAGTTGTTGTTCAAAGTTACTGGAAAAGCATCTAAAATTAACAAACTTATTTTACGTCAAATCGGGCAAAGTAGTAACAACTTAATGGGAAAAAACCTCTTGGGAAGCCGAAGTCCATTTTGGGTTTGCGGATTAAGATGGTCTCTGGGGCATTGATGTAATTACAAAAGCTTGATCGGTGAAACGAATGATATCTTATATATATTTCTTATATGTACGGACGAATATTTTTTTATTTGATGATGCAGGTGAATGACAACTTATGTTCAATATAATTATTATGAAAATATTTCAATTTCTTTTGTCTTGTTTTTATTTGTACGAAAAGTTAGTTAATAATAATAATAATAATAATAATAATAATAATAATAATAATAATAATAATAATAATAATAATAATAATAATAAAAAAAAAAAAAAAAAAAAACTCTTTTAGAACTCGACCCACATTCAAATGCTTTCCATTTTTTTCAGCATTACATTTTATCTGTGTCTTAAAAAAGGATTAATGCTAGCCGCAATCTTTAGAAGAAGCAACTAAATACATTGTTTTAATGATGAAATAATTATTTCAAAGATGATGCGAAATTCTGTCAATCTGAGTGACGAGTAAATTGCTGTAATTTAGCCGAGAAAAGAATCGTTTGATGTCTTTGAATTTTCCGACGATTGCTAAGAGAGATCATTTAGTTTAAATTGAATATACTAGTGGCCAATGTCGGAGACAGGGTTATGGAAAGATTGGCCAATCCGTGCCTAAGCTCGAACATCATCCCAAAATATATGATTAAAAAAAAAAAAAAAACGAGTAAAAACTATTACAAAACATATTTTTTACTCATCTGTCCTTTCTTATAAAAATATATTTCAATTTTAAAACTCTATCAACATTTCCAAACTTCCAGTATATTTTACCCAGCACTTGGCGAGATTGGTCAAGATCAGTAGCAACGGCCTGTCTACAACAGTCCATAGAGGGATTGGCCAGTGTTGAGTAATATTGACCAGTCTATTTGTAGTACTAAGATACGGCTGAATAAATTTAATTCAGTTCTTTTAAAAGGAGCTCTCATATTTCCATATCAAAGTGCGATTACTGAAACCGTGAACGTATTTCTGATCATAAATTATTAAGGGCCATGACCTAGATTGAACACAATCAAACAATTCTCAACTATTGTTAATTACCCCCAAAAAACCTTACCGAAACATTTTTGCAATTTACAGCTCAAAGAAAAGCTAAATTCAAATTCTGGAAACCACAGCCAAAAACAAACACGACAAAACTATAACCTCTAAGCTTTCACTTCTAAAAAAAAGTAAACATTACCTCTATTCTTCTTTTAGGATGCACTATTTTTTTTTGAACACTAACTCATATCTGTGCATCATAAAAATGTCAGCGATCCATTGTTTTTCCATCCAACCTCCATTCATCCCTGCAGTTTAACGACAGCGTTTATTCACGCTTTAATAGCGATGGTTAATTGCCTTCATTTAGGGGATGCTTTGTCTTCCCCATGTAATTAGGCACGGCACCGGTGAAATATGGCTCGCAGCGAACAAACACCACCGTAAATGGGTATTTAGCGGGTATGGGTGCGGGTAGAGGGTGTAAAAGTTTTTGGATTTTAGCAAGGTCGCTTTTGTGGATGGGCGGAAGGTGTGGGAGGATTCAAAGGGAATTGGATCAAGGGATTTTATTTTGAGAAAATGGTGAGGGGGGAGTAATTATTTATCTGATCCAAGGTCGTATATATAAAAATCAAATTAGGACTTAGTTTTGAAAATTGGATTAGGACTTAGTTCATTTCAAACTCGAAATAAAGATATTTGATTAGAAAAGTAATGTCCAAGCCCGTAGGATTTATTTTATGGGGGAGGGGTTATGGTCGAAGATTTGAGGAAATACATACAACAAGTTAGACAAAAAGAAGAAGGGGATGTGGTAAAACAAGATTTCATGCAATTTCGGGGGAAGGGGGGGGGGAGTCCCGTCGCCCCCCTTGTCTACGGCCCTGATAATATGTTCTCGTTATAATATGTTATTCAAACGAAGACCAAAGGAAGAAGTCACCATTCATCTTATAATTATCCTTATTCTGATGTAATTAGTAGAATGAAATATAGATAGGTATATAGATTGGATCTTGTTCTACCAAGACGCAGAATTTAAAAACGTAATACCGCCTCAAAAAGCATTTGAATTTATATTCATCGAAATTTCTCAATGTAATTTGACAAGGGTGGGATGAAATATATCTGACAGGGAATACATTTCACTGTACCTGAGTATTAAATGGTCATGGTTGTGCGTAGAAAGAGTTAAAGCTTTGAATGGTACTATAATGTGGGTAGAAATAATATACTTCTAATGATCCATATAGATCTTTCCTTTCCATTGTCATTGGTTTGAAGTATTTTCAGGAAAGTATTCTATTAAAGTACCTTAAATACAAAATATATGTGACTATATTTTGTACCTGTAGAATGGTGGTCATATAAATTAACACCACCTTTGTTTATTGTGGTATACTTATAGTTTTAATCATAATCAACATTTCTTATTAACATTTCAAAAACATTTTGGAATTCAAGGGAAAATTTTGGCTCAAGAAAAATAAATTTCGACAACGTAACAAGCATCTTTCATACAATTGTAACTGTGGTTTTTCAGCAACATTCTCAAATAAATTGAATATTTTTTTATTGTTTATCTAAAATTTTTATAGGTCCCACTTCATATTAGTAGCGTGTTTCGAATTTTATAAATTTAAGTTAATCACTGCAGGTACCAGATGTTTCTACAGAAGTTTAGTGTAATTATAATCCTCTTGTAACCATACTTAACAAAATATTATCGAGCAATTAGAATACTTCTCTGATTAATCATTACATTTCCGAACCATTGTTACAATTTTAATTAAAACATACGAAGCAGATTCGAGCTCTTCGCTTCGATGAAGTAACTAATACTTAATATATATCTGCAAATGTTTCCTTTAGGTCTAGCTTTATTTAAAGTTAGACTTTATATTCACCGTTTATAGTGGTACGAATGCAAAGCATACTGCTTTAGAAATGTAATGCTCATTTTACTAATGCAAGGAATTCTATATTAAAATTAATCTTCCATGCAGTAGGTATATACCTTATTACTGCTAGTACTACTACCTTACTGAGAATGTTTTCTAATATATATTACCTCATATGCAGAGCTTCGTAAAACGGAGTTCATGTTTGGTTAAAATGTGCTGACGTATACTTGGCAATACTGACTGTGATTTGAGTTATATCCACAAAATACTGAAATTAAATGTTTGCAAATTTCAATTTCGTATTTATACTTTACAGCATAACCAGTTGTTTTTAAATCATAATATTAATTTGCGGTTCAGCTTTATTTTTTTGTAAACGGCTTTAGAAGTTAGAAATTAAATTGAAATTTTCGTTTTTATATGTTAACAGTAAATAATAAATTGGCTGTTTAAAAAAAAAAAAAAAAAAAAAAAAAAAAATATATATATATATATATATATATATATATATATATATATATATATATATATATATATATATATATATATATATATATATATATATATATATATATATATATATATATATATATATATATATATATATATATATATATATATATATATATATATATATATATATATATTAATCTCATTAAATCTTCAATTTAGTCCAATAAACTTATTCACATTATTTTAAGTTTAACTTTTACAACTACGCAGTAATACGCTTACACTAAGGCTATATTCATTTATCTGTCATGTACTAAGAACACATTCTTAGTTAAACCTAAATAATGGCAACTATTTTTTCAACTAAATTGTCGCAAATTTGTTAAAATTTTGCAAAATTGTATATTGTCAAAATATCACCACAAATGTTAAATTGACAAACTTTTTATTGTTTCTATCCTATCAAGATATCATGGGATGAGAACATTCAGAGTATACCCAGACTCGATTTTTTCCTTAAACTACTATCAAAGTGTAAGACAGCATAACCAAGTTACCTCTGTTTATTCTTTTACAAAACGTTGCTTTAAAGCATAATTGTCTATAATTTTATTATATAAGCTTTATCTATTTAACAAACATTTGGATTTTGAGTGTCAGTATTTTCATTACTAAATGTTATAATTTAAAACATTTCTGCCTGCATATAAAAGAAGTATACTCAATAAGGTAATTTTTATGTATGAAATGCTGAAAATTATTTCCTATTGAATTACAATAGACATTTTCTCGTTATGTTTATTGTATTTGACTTTCAGAATATCCTACTGGAAGTATTGCAGAGAAAAATGAATAGTAAGGAAAAAATATATATTTGCAATATCCCTAACAATAACTCATATGAAGAAAATGTTTATTCACAAATGTCTCACAAAATCAATTTCAATGCAACTTTAATCTCCAAATGAAATGAAAAAATTCAGAATTTATTTGGAACTGGTGAGGGGAGAGGGGGGGGGGGAATTAAAATAAAAATACCAAGTGAATTTATTGCGTTTATTTTAAACGATCCATCCAAACATTACATTTTCTAATTTAAAATTTGAATCATTCATGAATATAATTTAACATATGGTTGGAATTGAATTTAAGAAAATTCAATTTATTTCATACTTCGAATGTTTTAGATTTTGTTTATGCTTTATGCTCGAAGCTATGATATGTCTGTTTTTAAAAAGGAGCCGCTGGAAAGTTAATATAAAATAATACAATTTGGAGGTTGTTGCATAAGCGGAAAACGATTTTCTGTAAAAAAAAAAAAAAAAAAAAAAAAACCTACAAAATGTGATTAAGGTGCATCTGTTTCGATTGAAAACTGTCAATTTTTGTAAAAAGTGTGTTTTTTCAAGTGTAATCTCCTACTAATGATTTATAAAATATTTTCTTTTTGTTATTTATTTTTTTATACTTTGTTCTACTAATATTTACGTAGATGAACTTGTCATAGAAACTATTTGATTTTTTCCCCATTTATTAGAAAAATTAAGAAAATCGTACATTTCTTCAATGTTTAGGACCGATGCACTATCGTAAAGTAAATTTTTTTTTTTTTTTTGAATTTTACTTATCCACCCTAGAGGCAAGTTTTCCACACTATATAGCGTGAAAAAATACTTTTGTTTCGGCCCATCCTACATTTCACTTTCAATATATCGAATCCGAACTGTTTCTCTGTCATTTAACATATAATGTTTCGAACGAGCGGACTGGGTAGATTTGGAATAGTTTTTATAAGTGCTTCACTAATGTGGGTATGTACCTTTTGGTGAGGAATTTTAAAAGTAATTAAAATATGTTCACTAGTTATAAATCATGATGTCACGAAAAAAATAATAATTTAATAGTAATACTGAATGCCAGACACATAAAAACCTACAAGTTAAACTCAACCCCTTTCCTTCCATCATCCATCGGGTAAAAAAAATTTCATTCGGGTAATTAGAACAGAGTAAAGAAAAACTATTTTCGGAATTTTTTTTCTTTTTCTAGTGTGAAAAAGTTATGTATTGTTGTGAAGAATGAATGAAATTTCGGCAAAAATAAAATTTATAACCCGGATTCAAAAAGTCTGTAATTAAAAGCTTTCTTTTATCCCATGTTTTGTATTATAACAGTAGAGTGTTGCCGTGCAGTGCATTTTTTTCCCTGATATAAAATGGGAAAAGTTTCTGTCCGTGGTTACTCATCTACCAATCTGAACAATTTAAATATTTGTTTATCCAGTTTTAAAGCGGTTTTAATACTTGATTTGTTTTAAAAAGCAGCCATTTTGACACCATATGAGCTTTAATATACAAGGTGAGACCGAAAAGTAAGGTGACTGGTGTCATAATTATCACTGTATTATATATTTGCAGATAAATACATCACTGTCCTTCAAAGTAGTTCCCACCGTCTACAATACACTTCTGACAAAGTTCATACAAGTTCTTGAAACTTCTGAAAAAGTCCTCCTTTGAGACTGTCTTAAGTTCCTTGGTAACAGCAGCTTGAATGTCTGAGATGCTTGAAAATCGGTTTCCCTTCAGTGCCAATTTTACTCGTGGAAAGAGGAAAAATTCCTTATTCCCCTGATGCTAGCAGATTTTTTTCCTCTTTCCACGAGTGAAATTGGCACTGAAAGGAAACCGATTTTCAAGCATCTCAGACATTCAAGCTGCTGTTACCAAGGAACTTAAGACAGTCTCAAAGGAGGACTTTTTCAGAAGTTTCAAGAACTTGTATGAACGTTGTCAGAAAAGTATTGCAGACAGCGGGAACTACTTTGAAGGACAGTGATGTATTTATCTGCAAATATATAATACAGTGATAATTATGACACCAGTCACCTTACTTTTCGGTCTCACCTTGTATATGCTTTTCATAGTGAAAGTTAACCTGTTTCAAGTTGTCTTAATCTTGTTCCAAATTCCACATCATCTCAGGTTCTAGACATCTTTCAACAAGGAAACTTTAAACATGAACACCCTATGATTTCTCACATTTAAACATATTTTCTTTAAACACCTTTTTAATACTCCAGTCACTTACCGCTGAATACTTAGTATGTTGAAATGCGTGATTGATTTTCAAGAACGTACATTAACGATTATTCAAAGGGTGTATAGTATATCACTCAACAGAAGCTGCTTCGAACATCTTAAAGATGAAAAGTATCTAATAGTCTTGTGTCCGTGTGAAATTAAAACAACTTTAAGAAGTTACATGAAAGCAATTCTGTATGAAATACTATTTTAGAAAAAATGCATCAAAGAACAGCGGTTGCTTATGCCTGCAGAAAGTTTCCGGGTTTTGAAATGAACGTTTCCCCGTTTTCCTTATAAAGTATCTTTATAATTTAATATTTTTCCTATCAAGATTATGAAGTACAAATATTAATTTTTGTTCCGATTTGTTTCCTTTGGGATATTGTTGAAGATTGGTACATAGTTGAAATAATTCTCTTAAAGGGTGATGTAGAATTTAGAAGAGAGAAAAACCAACTTTTATGGGGAGACCTTGTTATGAGAACAATGATTAAATAAATGAGTAACTAATTCCGTCTGGCTGTTTAAAAATGCTTCACAGTTTCGAGTAAGTCAGATGGGGACCTATTTTTCGAAACAAAACTTTGATAGTATTAAATAACTATTTCTCAATATATGTTTGAACTTTTTGTAACAAACACAAGAGTATATTGATCAAATGTATAACATATGTTAATTAATTGCAGTTCGAAGCTAAATAGAGGTTTTTATATAGTTAGTTTGCGAACATGATTATTTTTAATGAATTTATTATAAAACTAACTTAATTTGTTTTCAGCTTCACTAAATTTTTTTTTGTACAATCAACACATTTCAAAAATTACTTTTTAAATACAGTCATCAAAATGAACCAATTACTAAGTACAAATCAATTCGAAATGAATTATTTTGAGTGAAGAATTTTTTAACTCGAGAAATAATGACGAAATCATCATTTAATAATCGATTTCGGAGAGAAATATTTGAACATGCTTTGCTTGCACTTTTTAAGTCGGTGGTTTTAAAACGCTTTTAACTGCTTTGTTGCGGAGTTTTTTTGTGGTTCACTTTTTGTGGTGTAGCTAGCATTTTTTAAAATGAAAGGCATATATCAAGCACTCAACCTAGAAATTGATTTATTTTTCTAGGTCAGCGATTTCCTGTGGTTTAAAATACGTCTGCATATTAAGTTAACTTTTTATGACTTTGTGCCTTTTATGACTCTTAATGACTTATGAATAATAATTCAAAAATATTTCCCATCCGGGAATACATTTATTTTGTCAAGATAAACGTACCCTGTTTAAGTTCGAGAGTAAAATGCTACTTTGGATATATTGAAACGTGGTTTATTGAAAATAAGCAGAAAAAAAAAAGTAATCCCAAATTTCTACTTATCAATATTTCTTGTCAAAAGAATGAAATAATCAGTTAGTTATGACAAATATATGTTAGTCACATTAAAATTAAACTTAGATTTTTTTTTACGTATAATCTTTATTACAGTACCACATTTAGTTTAACAAAGATTGCATTCGAGTAATTTCGAGTTACTTTGATTCATGGTTATTTCTCATAAAGTCGTAGTTTAGTTATTATAAATATTCTTCAATTAGCGATGTATTAATTTTAATATTAACTGTGTTAAATATAAACAGCAAAAGTGTTTTTAAAGCTAATAAAGCATAATAATAAACCATAGAATATTCTTTTGGAAATTTTGAAATCTATACTAAGTTCATTTAGAAATTTGCTTTTCTATCCTAAGTTCCTTTCCGAAATATTTCTGACAAATTAAAAAAAATATATATCTGATCTAGAAACACGGCTGGTTTCTACCCGATCAAGGCATCACCTACAAACTGAAATTGAGGGACTGGGAAGCAAAGGGGTCCAAATGACTTTTCTTAGCTTTTGAGAAAATACATTTTAAAGTTTCTTATTTATATTAAATTTTATGAAAACTAGTAATGTCTTCATTCCATAGGTTAGTATTTGAACTACAAATAATTTTCATACAAATTTAATATAAATAAGAAACTTTAAAGTGTATTTTTCTCAAAAGTTAAGAAAAGTCACTTGGACCCCTTTTCTTCTCAGGCCCTCAATTGACATCGCCCGATGTATTTAAGTGTTCTTCGTTCAATTCCGTCAACTGAAAGTGCGTACATATACACCATCGATATAGATAAACAGCTGGATAGAATGCTTAACGCTGGGAAAATGAAGCCGTTGCCAGATGCAATTGGTGGGATAAAAAAACGGATTGCCGAGGATTGAAAATAAAATTGTGGGTTGTACACAGCAGAAGTGTCAATAGTAGACCTTAATTAGAAATAATGTGCAAAAAAATATATATACTCTAACACTTTACAAGGTTTTTCTCATTCCCATCCAACTATAAAAGTGAACTGTGATTGGTTAATCATCCCACCAGCTTCGTAATCCTCTGCTTGTTTTTCTCTTTGCATTGACAATGGAGCAGTCTATCCAGTTGTTTATCTATATCGATGATATATACTAGACCAGCGGTTCCCAAACTTTTTAGTTGGGCAGACCACCTACTTTGTAAAAAAAGACTTTGAGGCCTACTAGTTAATTGAATATGTGCATGCGTGCTTCAGTAATTAGTCAAACATACTGTACAAGAAGAATTGAACAATATTTTTTTACAAAGAAAAGGAACATTATTGTATTCACTTTTCTGCAGTGGTAGAAATGGGAAAAGAAAAGTGGAGGGATGTCCAAAAGTTAGTGACGAAAGCAACCCTTACCTACATAATTTTTATGATAAAAATATTAACTAGTAAGGACATAATTAATACTTTCTAACACTAAAATTGAACAAAGGCTCAAAATTTATTGTTATTTTAATGAATGGTTATTTTACTTGGAAGTAAAAGATAAGGTGAAGTAATTATTAAACATTATATACATAACTGGTTATTTAGATTTAAAAATTACTTCCAAATGTGCTTACTTTCATGAAATTAAATTAATAGAGAACTCTATTTTTTTTTAATTAGCTTGTCTTTATAAGAAACAAGAATAGAAATTTAATTTAAAAGAAAGTTCCTCCAAAGTTAAAAGTTGACCAAGTGTAACAGTATTTGTTAATAAAAATACTTATTGCAAATATTATGCAAAGTAGTATAATACATTTTATAATATTAGTACGTTATACATGCACCATAAAAGTTTTTTTTTTACATGTGAAAATTTTAAATCACTTTTTCTCAGTGTCACTACATTTAAGCGTTAAAGTTATTTTTCTTTAGTAGTTTTTAGACGGATTGAGTGTTTTTTAAGAGTGAGATGATGAATTTCAGTGGATTTAGAAGTGGAGGGACGCATGGGTATTTTTTAGAAAAGTGGGGGGGGGGGATGCGTCACCCCGCGTCTACTCACACTTCTAACACTGCTTCGCTGTCACCACTATAAGTAAACGAAAAAAACAAGTGGTCAAAGTTATAAATAAAAGTCGATGGGATTTTTGACTCTGTATGTCCGCCACGAGAGATGGATAGTTATAAGCCATGCTTCTGAACTCACGCATTATTTACTCGTTACACCAACGAAGATTGTTGCTAACAATCGAATGACTCGATTGTTCCCATAACTATTCCTGAAGCTCCTATAATATAGCTCAGCTTAGATTCTCGACCAGCGTCCACGACCTAGGACCATGCTACTCGCGGCCCATGGGTTGGGAACCGCTGTACTAGACAATTCGCAATATGTGGATCACGACAGGGTGAAGAACTAGTATATAATAAAGCATGAAGTTTTGAATTTAAACATTGTCCGTTTTAATAAATTGTTACAATTCTTAATAGTCATGACAGTTTGATGAACTCCTTCATAAGATTTTTTGTATAAAGCTTTCAATGTAAGCTGAAAAATCGGCAACAAAGGTTGAAATAAACAATTTAAAACAATGACAGCAACAACAAAATATTGCGGTCAGTCTATTGATTTTATGTAAAATTGATATCAAAATGATGTCATATACAAATATCATGACATGAAAATGACAAAGATTTAATTTATAGTAAAGATAATAAACTAAAGAAAAATTTAGCAAACAACTATACCAAGCTAAAATATACACTTTATTTCGCGTTCCAGTTTCATACCAAATTTATTTGATTGTTTCAATAGAACCTAAAACCCTTAAAAATCTAGAAAAAAGCAACAAAATACTCTGTTCCATTTGTTAATGTATATCCCAAATTAAACGGCTAAATTATAGGGAATGAATTTGCTAAAAAGATAATGTAATAACAAGCAATTTCTAATTCTTTATTCAATACATAAAATCAAACTCTATTTAAAATACCACCCCCACCACATCCCTCAATTTCTATATTTAAACACAACAAATGCACCCCCCCCCCCTATCGGGTTTCATACAATTACATATTGATTGAGACATTCATGTACATAAATTGATAATGAATCATTCCAAACTTAAGCTTTTCACTTATTTGTGCTCTTTTCTTGTTTGATATAAGACAAAAACTAGTCAGAAACACCGGGAAAACAAATAAAAATTTTTGACTTCGAGTTAGAGTTGTCAGATGAAGTAAAACACGAAAATCTGACAAGAATGATTTGTTTTCCCTTGCTCAGGGCGTTTCCACAAAAGATAGTTTAAAATGGAGTTTAGAACGAATTGTCAAAGAAAGATAGCACTTTTGTTGAATGTAATAATAAGAACCATCGCTTTTCATTCATAGGGACTTGTCAATTAGTTTATGCGTTTTGTCAAATTTGTGATGCTATTTGCTTTTGCTGAGTTAAATATTTATTTTTCCAATACAAAGTGTTTTTTATTATGCAAGAAATTTTCAATGGTTGATTACTTATTAAAACATACTACTCCAACAATCATGTTTTTGAAAGCTTCTTTTCAATTTTGGTATTTTATGTACCTTGAAAATTAGAACAAAATGTAGCCAGAGAAAAACTTAATTACCTATGTTAAGTAACTTGCAATATACTTAATAATTTAAGAAAATAATGTGTGGCATATAATTTTTTGGTTTTGTTCTATTAATAAAATTTTAAAAGTAAAAAACTTCAACCACATGCATATAACTTAAGGCGTCTTCTCACTTTAGGCACCTCGAAAATAGGCTATTTTCGCGATTTTTTTTCGAGGATTTTTGCAAACAATTATGGGATAAAATGGATCCTATATAATAAACACATCTTTCAAGTACAAGAAAATTTTTTATTTTTATTTTTTTGAACAATTATTATAATAAAACAGTAGCATCGAAAAACCCGTGTAGAAATGTAATGTTCGTGGCTTGTTGATGAAATTTCGGAAACTATCCGGCCGATTGTCATGAAATTTGAATGAGATATTCTTCATAGTTATGGCTATAGCTCATATCATCCGATTTTTGAAATTTTGATTTTAAGTATTTTTTTTTACAAAAAACTGCAAAAAAACGCGTTTTTTTTTTTTTTACTTTTTCGAAAAACGTGCGCCATTTTGTTATTTTCGCGAATATCAAAAATCTGATGATATGCGCTATAGCCATAACTATGAAGAATATGTCATTCAAATTTCATGACAATCGGCAGGATAGTTTCCGAAATTTCATCAACAAGTCACGAACATTACATTTCTACACGGGTTTTTCGATGCTACTGTTTTATTATAATAATTGTTCAAAAAAATAATTTTTTTTTCTTGTACTTGAAAGATATGTTTATTATATAGGATCCATTTTATCCCATAATTGTTTGCAAAATCCTCGAAAAAAGATCGCGAAAATAGCCTATGTCTAACAAAATTAGACATTTAATTCAAGTTATTATATTATATTTTAATGGATCTTATGTATGCGACGTCACAGGCCACTACTCTCTAAAATTTCTGTCGCCACTACGGCCATGTCGATTCATGATTTGTTAAAAATTTGAATTTATTTTTAAAAGTGTGATAAGTCAGAAGTTTTGGATGGTTGGGATAGTGACAAAATAGCCCATCTCCACATAATCAATTTGCGATTCCAAAATTTGCGCTATATTCACTTTTAATAAATTATTATAAAAGATTTTAAGCTAGAGTATATGAACCTTATTCAAAGGTTTAGTTTTAGTTTTGGTTTTTCGAATTGGCAACACATGTGACCATGCTTTTTGACTAATCACAATTCACCAGTAAAAATAAATTCGAATATTAATATTAGCCAATCACAACATTCATTTTATTTTTCCACTTTCGCAGTTTTTAACACAGTGACGTCACCATTCAAAGCTCCATTGCCAAATAAATTTAAAACTCTCTTACAAATTTAATGGATTCAATACATGATGATATAACAGCGATTTTGGTCTATTGCCATGGGCACCGATAGCCCAGGCGGTAGAGTAACGAGCTCGTAACCGGAGGGTTGTGGGTTCGGGCCTCCGTCCGCCAAATATCGGTGTGTACCTAATGGGGGCTGGTGCACATTAAATCTGTCGTGGCCTCAATGTCCTCTCGTTGGTGTGGTGGGGTCGGAGAGAGGGGTTTACACTAGAAGATTTCGATCTCGTATTCTTCTAGATGCTCAAAATTACGAGACGTATTTGGCTGTGTTAAGCACTTTATAAGTGGCAGAAATAGACAGTCGGTGGTTTCAAAACAAACAAACAAAACAAACAAACTATTGCCATTGTAATACTTTCATAGTCTACTTGAGTTTTAGAATTGTAACTGATTGGTTCAGATTTACTGTAAGGTACCTATTTTTTTAAAGTTGGCAATTTAGCGCCGAATGTGACAACCCGTCGATTTGATTTTCTGGTAGCCCAAGTGACCGTTTGGATTGGACAACACGGTGTTATGACTCCATTTTGGATTTGGAAATACAGTCTTTTAAAGTCATTTTCAATTTGGCGACTTTTTTTAAAAGTCTCAAAGAGGCACCGTACGGTAAATCATAACCAATTGATTTGAAAGTTTTTTTTTTTATTATTGTCATTTTTGAAGAGGTGTGGTCATGCGCAAAGTACATAGACTTAGGATAAGCAACTGTATTTTGATGAAAATTGTTTTCGAACATTTTACTTTGTATAATAATTAGATTTTTAAAAACGAAGCTTGTTGGATGCTAATAAATATCTGGTAAAAATGGGACAAATTGAGTTATCTAATTTTGTTTGAATACATTAAAGAATTAATTAGGATAAAAAAATCACAAGTTTTTTTTGACGAAATAAGACAGAACAAAATATCACTTCAGTATATACAGATACATAAAAGGAATGTGCGGTAAAAGTTTTAGGTATATAGCTTTGCAGTTTCTGAGGAATAAGTGCATGAGTAATGAAAAATGAAGTTTTGAGAAAACTTTTAAAGATAACTTTATTTACTGTAATAGTTTCCACTTTTGTCTTCGAAAAATTATTAGAAATACTTTTAATTGCGGTATTATTTTAAAGGGATTTTTTTATTAATTTCAATAAACAATAATAAAATCAAAATTGACTTCTTATAAATTTTAGGGTACCAACTCTCCTTAACGACGAATGTTCATTTTGAAATTTCTATGGTTCTATTCAAAAGTACCGCATCTTGAAATACATTCTTTTCAAACAGAGAATATTTTAGAAAATAAAGTCGATAGAATGTCTTACAGTGTATTTCAGTGTTAACATAAAAATGTTCTGTAAGCAGTCTATTTTATTTTCTGAAGTATTGGTCAAAGAGGTCTCTCTACGTCTAGATTATGGAAAAAATATTTTTTTATCCGATTTCGTACACTTTCAGCGACATCTCCCATCTTAGTTTAATTCACTTCAAAGGATTGAAATAAAAAGTTATATATGTGAGGCTGAGTCGTTACTCAGAATTGGAAAGTAAAATCCGAAATAAGTTTATAGGGTGGTTTATTTTTTGGCAACACGCCACGAATGTTCGAAATATCGTTTGGCCCTCAGGATAAGAATTTTGTTCTCTATAATTCACCTTTAGCTTATCTTTCGCACGCGTTCAGATCGTTTATCAAAGGTGTTTGTTTTGTATTGCTCTCCCTTGTAAATGTTTTATTAGAATAACTTTCTTCTAATCTTGTGTGTGATTTTTTATCCATCCCTTGGTTGCCTTTTCAGATTTTCTCCAAAAGAAGTTCTTTTTACGTGTTCGTAATGGCAGAATGTTTATGCAGTTGCGGATGAATAAAGCTAACGCAGTAAAACTTTTTTTTTTTGCTTTAGATAAGAAGTTTATTCCATATTATTTTAGTTTTTTTAAGAACTTGTTTGTCACGATTATTTATTTATTGGTAACAAACTTGAATCTGTTATTATTTTCCAGAGACTTTTCATCAATACAAAAGGCACATTTTTTTTGCGGTCACGTATAATTTTTCTAAGTATAAAATATACTAAAAATGATGAAAATGTTGCTGGAGAATGTTTTTTTTTTTTTAATAAAAGAGTGGTATTCGGAGTTTCAATAAATGTCGTTAGCAATATTTCTATAAACATAGTTTAAAAAAATCAAAGATATTTTTAAAATGCTTCATGTATTTTAATAAATGTGGTTTTAAAGAATTCTATTATAATTTAATGTTATAAGCAGAAGTTTCTTAAAGGTAGACAATAGCATTTAAATATAATACTGGAATGTCTTCTAGATAGTTGGTAAAAAAACTTGAAATATTCAGAACAATTTTTATGTGAATGTATGAAGAAATTAAATTTTATATTACCCCTCTGTTTGTGAAACTAATTAACATGACTAAACATTAAATGTAAAAACATTTACAGGACAAAAAATAATTTATGTGAAATTGCATTTTTAATGCATCGTTGTAGTTTTATACCAACATCAAAAGAAGAATACGATTTTAATAAAAATTGTATTTCTTTGCAGAACAAGAGATTCGAATAAATTTCTTATTATTTAAGCTTTTAGTTTCATTTTTAAATAAATTCACAACACTTTTCAAATTTATGCAACTGTGACACAAATATTCTAAATTTATAATTTAATACATTTCTAAAATTCTAAATGTCAGAAAAGTGCCATCCTTGAATTTACTTTAAATATCCTGATTCCAATAAAAACTTGATCTAAGTTAATTTCACCTAACTCAACTATTTCCGAGAAAAACATGATTTCTTAGTCGTTTTACTCTCAGGTATTCGGCGGATGGAAAAAGAAATCTTTGTTAAACTTCATTCTTAAACAACAAAGTTACTTAAACATATTAAAATTAACGACACGTTAAAATTCCTTACTCGGAGCGACGGCGTCAAATGAGGTGGAAGCTAATATAAGTAGCCCGACAGTACCTCAACTTTTATTGGATCGAATTTCCGCCATTTTAAAAGTGACCAATTAAATTCCAAGACACAGTTACGGTTTCCTAACCCCCTCACGTTCATATGAGAATGTTCCGTCGCTTTAAATGTGATGATTGTTTAATGGGAAAAATCAACATCCATTGTTGCAATTAAGAGGAATAAATGACTCATTATTTTTTATTGTTTTCTGGAATAAAGTGAATTAATTGCGAGTGAAAGTAATTGTTTTATGGTTTATGTCTTTGAACATTTAATGTGGTTTATAATTAGAATTATAGTTTTTGCTTTGTTTGGAGCTTTATATTTAGTATTTTGCTTTGCATTTAAACACTTTTAGCAGTACTTGGGACATGCGTTTGACCAGTGCTAAAAGGGTAGTCCTCTCATTTTTCAAGAAAATACCGATGCGTCCCTCCACTTCTAAAACCACTCAAATCCATCCCTCCACTTTTAAAAACACTCAATCCGTCTAAAAACTACTAAAGAAAAATAACATCAACCTTTGAATGTAGTGACACTGTGAAAATGTGATTTAAAGTTTTCAAATGTAAGAAAAAAAAAAAAAAACTATTTATGGTATAAATCATATTTATAAAAATGTATTATATTATTTTATGTATGAAGATGTAAGTACTTTTATTAACAAATACTGTTACGCTTGGTCAGAGTTTAGCACTAGGAACTTTCTTTTAAGTTAAATTTCTATTCTTCTTTCATATAAAGACAAGCAATTTAAAAAAAATACATTTTAAAGTTCTGTATTAATTTAATTTTATGAAAGTATGCACCTTTAGAAGCACTACTCAAATCTAAATGAACAGTTATTTATATAATTTTATTTATAAAAGGTGCAGAATATTCACTAAAATAGCAATAAATTTTGGACCCTTGTTCAATGTTAGTGTTAAGAAGTAGAAATAATGTCCTTATTAGTTAATATTTTTAATATAAGATAGGAAATTATAAAATTTATCGTTGGGCGGGTGGGGAGGGGGGGGGGGGGAGGGGGTTGAGGATGCACTTCTCACTAACTTTTGGTCATCCTCCCCACTTTTGTCTCCCCACTTCTACCACTGCTTTTGACCAATCATAGTGCACCTTTAAAAATAAATCGAAATTTTCACATTTTTTAATCCAATCACAATGCATATTTCATTTTCCTGCGAACTTAGCAGCTGACTATGAGTAGCCAAGTATAAGTTCCATTAACGCTTATCTTTTACTCTCTCATTTCTTATGTTGAAGGAATATATTTTAAAGATTTCTTATGACCATTTATATAACCTTACCACTAATATTTTAAGTTCTTAAAAATAAATGTCAAAAGAACTTACTAATTAGCTTGTGCTTGAATTTAATAAATCCTCTATACGTCTTAATATTGCAAATGTCCAAAAAAAAATTAATCATTCACTGAAATGATATAGGTTTGTCTAAAATACACGGAAAAAGTTAAAGTTTATTAGTTTTTTTTATACAAACATCGAGAAATGTTAGATTGGTTGTTTTCAGATTATTTGGCACCGTCAGCAATACGAAGGCTATAATGCGCCGACACATTCATCATTTGACAAGCCAACATACATTTACAAACACCCATGCCGTACACGGGACTCGAACCCGCAACCTCGCTGTCTAGAAGCTAGCACGCTAACCACTATACCGTTTGGTCGGCCGAGAAATGTTAGAAACGATCATTAATGTCTATTGTGACAAACCTGTTCTCAGAGTTTTAACTACTAATCTCTAAATATAAAAGGCAAAGTCCTCACTTATCAATAATTCTCCCATTTTCTATATGTTCACAACTCTAAAAATTAGTACAAATATCAACAATTGCAAACATAGAAAAAGTAGGCTAAACCAATCACGATTAACTAACTTTAAAGGTTCGAAAAGGGGTCAAACGTTCCAAACAAGGGATATTAGAATGCACCACTTCCAATGTAGTCACAACTCTGATACTTGGTGAAAATGTTAACAAGAATGAAAAAAAAAAAAAAAAAAGCTATGCCATTCTGATGTTGATTTACCAGTTTTAATGGATTCAAAAGGGGTCAAACGTGCCAAACGAGGGATATTAGAATGCACCACCTCCAATGTAGTCACAACTCTGATACTTGGTGAAAATGTTAACAAGAATGAAAAAAAACCAAAAAACTATGCTATTCTGATGTTGATTTACCAGTTTTTAATGGATTGAAAAGGGGTCAAACGTTCCAAACGAGGGATATTAGAATGCACCACCTCCAATGTAGTCACAACTCTGATACTTGGTGAAAATGTTAACAAGAATGAAAAAAAAAAAAAAAAAAAAAAAAACTATGCTATTCTGATGTTGATTTACCAGTTTTTAATGGACTGAAAAGGGGTCAAACGTTCCAAACGAGGGATATTAGAATGCACCACTTCCAATGCAGTCACAACTCTGATACTTGGTGAAAATGTTAACAAGAATGAAAAAAACCCAAAAAACTATGCTATTCTGATGTTGATTTACCAGTTTTTAATGGATTGAAAAGGGGTCAAACGTTCCAAACGAGGGATATTAGAATGCACCACCTCCAATGTAGTCACAACTCTGATACTTGGTGAAAATGTTAACAAGAATGAAAAAAAAAACAAAAAAGCTATGCCATTCTGATGTTGATTTACCAGTTTTAATGGATTCAAAAGGGGTCAAACGTGCCAAACGTGGAATAATAAAATTTCTCATTTGCAATATAGCTACAACTCTAATATTTGGTACAAATGTCAACAAATGCAATCATAGAAAAAGTCGACTATTATGATGTTGAATAATCAGTTTTTAAGGGTCGAAAAATAGTCGAAACCTTCCAAAAGAGAAATATCTCAGTGTCCCACTTCCAATACAGTCAGATTTTTGAAATTTGGTACAAACGTTAACAAAGACAAGAATTGAAAAGTAATATCTTCCGATCTCAATTAACTAATTTTAAAGGGTTGAAATGGGGTCGAATGATTAATATTCATTTGTCTTACTTCCAATAAGATCAAAAAAATTATAAAATTTGAAACAAAGGTCAATAAGGACAAGCATAGGTAAAGATATTCCAATTTTGCTAAAATCAATTTTTCGGGGTCGAAAGGGCATCGAATATCCAAGATGTGGAATGCATGAATGCCTTTTGATTGTCAAAATGCACGTGGTAAAATTTCATAATGAAGCCGGGAATTCAGCTAGTTAAGGTATAAATATATATATATCATACTCGATTATAAGCACACTAAAGAAGATTTTATACTTTTGTTTTGTATCTATTAACTTAAATTTCAATGAAATAATTATTAAAAAAAAAAAAAAAAAAAAAAAAAAAAATTCACAGAACATCTTTTTTGCTATTTTCTTTATTTTTACTGTTCAAAACAGTTTCGTAACGGTATAGTGGTTAGCGTGCTAGCTTCTAGACCGCGAGGTTGCGGGTTCGAGTCCCGTGTTAGGCATGAGTGTTTGTAAATGTATGTTGGCTTGTCTAATGACGAATGTTTCGGCGCATTATAGCCCTCGTGTTGCTGACGGCGCCAGATAATCTGAATACAACCAACCAAACCAAAACAGTTTAGTATACACGAAATACTATATATTCCTTTCCAAATCTTGCTTTTCATCATTAATATTAACATCAATAATATTACTATCACGAATACTAGCTAAATCTACATTGAATCCTGTACTGACTACAAAAATAATATTTATGATTAATTTTTGTCTTTAAAATAGCACTGAAATTCTTTAGCATCTCAGTTTTTTTGTAATAATTTTTTAGATATTTTAAAACTTTAATAGTGTGGTAATTATAAAAATTTATAGTTGCTATATTTTTGATGTTACATTTTACTATTAAAAAGGAATGGCAATTTAATCGGGCAAAATATGCATTCAAAGGGAACAAAACATATAAAGTAACTTTTGGGCGATTCTGAAATTAAAGGAAATTTGAGGAGGTAAAAAAACATTAAAATAAAAAATAGAAAACAAAATTGAAATTTTACCCTTAGAATTTTATTAACAAAACTAATGCATTTACCACTTCAGAAAAGGTAAAGGATAAATATCTTTTCTAAAAAAACAATTTTCTAATTTTGCTTGTAACCTCCGTGGTTAACACAACCCATGGAAATTGTAAATAAGTAGAAATAATTAGATTGCCATGCTTAAAACCTAACCTAAAAGACTGAGGATACACTGGCTTTGCTTTTAGAGAAAAAATTGGCTTTTTGATAAAAGTTAACTTCAAAAGTATGCTTAATACTATAAGGAATAACATTACTGAACATGGAGGTTACAAGAACAAAAATAACTCACCTGATTTTTCAGGATTGGACAGCTTTTTCCACAAACAATATAAAACTATGCACATCCAACAACATCACAAGACAAAATGGTTGACTTGAGCTTCACTTCAGCTCTGGTAAAGAAGACTGTATTGCTGTCTAATAGAATTTTAATCAAGTTGAAAATATTCCATGGAGGTAACCATCTCAGCACCCTAGAGACAACTTATGTTCTTGAAATAAAGTGGTTAAATAAATAAAAACTTATATTTCTTTGTGATTAGTTAATTATTTATATAATAAATAAATGTTTAACCCAGATTTTTCCAAAAATATATTTTTAATCAGGTTTATTTCTTCAGTTAATACTAAAAAAATAGGGGTGGGGACATTCCCTAAAAGTTACATTTCCCATACTTTGATTGAAATAAATAAATAAATAAATAAATAAATAAATAAATAAATAAATAAATAAATAAATAAATAAATAAATAAATAAATAAATAAATAAATAAAGACTGAAAACATTAAATGTAAACTTTTTCTACTTAGTCACTACTTAATCTTCACTTAAAGGAATAAATATTAAGTCGGTAAAAGTGCAGGGACTGAAATTTCCCCTTAATTTCTGAATCGCCCTTTTATTATTTTAAGAGGAGATATTATATAAATTTTTTAAAAAGGTAATTAGGATCCCGCCCTTTTCTTTTTTTTGTCGACATACCGTACCTTCATTTTATGCAAAACTAAAATTTATGTGTTATTAGCTGAATACCAATGCTTCGCTACGAAATTTTACCATGTGCATTTTAACAATCAAAAGGCATTCATGCATTCATTCCACATCTTGGGTTTCGATCAAATTTCGACGTCTGAAAATTGAGCTTTTGTTTCAAATTGAATAATTCTGACTATATTGGAATTAAGGTTCAGGGATATTTTTAACATATGAGCCGTTTTGTTCCCATTTCGATCCTTTAAAATTAATCAATCGGGCTTACTTTTTCTATGTATCTCTATGCTGATATTTGTACCAAATTACAGAAATGTGACTACATTGGAAGTAGAATTCGTTCGGAAAGTTTAGATCCCTTTCGACTCTTAAAAATTAGTTAAACTATATTGGAATAGCTTTTTATTGTCAGATGTATCAAATTGCAAAATTGTGACTTCTTTGAAAATGGGATATTGCTCTATTCCTCGTATCGAAAGTTTCGATCTCTTTTCGACCCTTTAAAATGAGTTAATCAAGATCAGAATTGTTTACTGTATTTATGCTTGCATTTGGTATCAAATTTCAGAGTTAGGAATATATTGAAACTTGGATATTACTCGTTTGGATTGTTTTGACCCCTTTTCGACCCTTTAATATTAGTTAATTTTGATCACAATAGCTTAATTTTTCTATTCTTATCCATATTAATATTTGTTCATAATATCAGAGTTGTGGTTATATTGCAAGTGGGACATTTGAAAATTCCACTTTTGTAACATTTGACCCCGTTTCGACCCCTTAAAACTGGTTAATTGACATAGGAATAATTTACTTTTTCTATGCTTGCCTTTGTTGACTTTTGTACCAATTTCCAGAGTTATGACTGCACTGGAAGTAGAACATTGGAATATTCCTTTTTGATACGTTTTGACCCATTTTCGACCCTTTTAAATTAGTGAATCAATATTGGAATAGCTTACTTTTTCTATGCTTGCTCTTGATGACATTTTTACCGAATATCAGATCTGTGACTACATTGTAAGTTGGACATTCGAATATCCATAATTTGGAACGTTTGACCCCTTTTCGACCCCAAATTTTTATGCCAGAAACCTTCGTGGGTGTGTACTCAATAATTTCCCAAAGTTTCATGGTGATCGGATGAATGGTGTAGTAATGCATATAAAGGACAAACAGACAGACACACATACATACATTCGTTTTTATATACAAAGATGACACTGATTCTTCAAATTTACGAAATCATAACATTCTATAAAATTTATAGTCCAATATTACATAACTGATTTCTTAATGTTTATCTCAAACTGGGATCACTTTTAAAAGGCGCTAATATTTTTTTTCAGCGAGTTGAAATCATTGGCACCCTACTTCATTGAAATTTAAGGGGACTTAATTCTCCTTGTTTTCTCAAAAAATAATAAAAATATAAATTTTTCATTTTTTGTGTCTTTATAATCTTTGAAACCTTCTCCTTATTCTGCCAAGTTTTTCAGCTGACCCGATAACTGTAATTACAGAAAAACTACATTTTTATGGAGAATTTAGCATTGTTGCAACAGATAATTTGATGTATCCAACCCACTTTTCTCAGTTCGAGATTTTTGAAATTCCCACCTTACTCAAAATGCTAAAACTTCAGCAAATATGAATGAAATGACTTGAAATTGTTTTTGTGTCTTTCTTAATATCTACTTGACAAAAATAGGCATGGATTTTTGAAATAAATCAAAACCTTTTTTCGTTTACAAATTTAAATTTTTTTACAAATTTTAAGAAAAATACTCGTTTTGTACGCTTTTTTTTACCTAATAGGTACAGTAATTATCGTTTTCCTCGAAAACTATTTTACTAATTCTAAATCCGATGCCTATAAAGTTAAAGTATATTACTAAGAATATTAAAAAAAAAAAAAAAAAAAAAAAAATACAGGAAAAAAATATTGAAAAAGGAGAAAGAATTTGAAATTCTTTGAATTTTTTTAAAATTTTAAAATTTTGAAAATTTAGAACACAATGTGAACTTTTTAAAAATAAAATCTAGTTTTCTCTTACTAATACTTTCAAATATGCAAAAAGTACAATTTTAAAGGCTTAAATAAAAAAAAAAGTTTGAAGGGCATCAAAAGTCCCCTTAAACAGTGGTGGGTTACCAAATAAAAAATAATGATAATTATTTGGGAAGTTATGATATATTTGGCAATCCGATTTAGTTCAACTAATTCAAAATCAATTTTTGTACATTTCGGCTATTTTACCCAGGCAGACCAGTAGATTCACATAATCTATTAGCATTTCTCTAAATTCGATAAAAAATTCAGGCTGATGTTTGATGGGTTACCAAAACTTGCAGTCGCATCCCCTACTATTAGTGCATGATGCAAAAATATAATCTTAGCAGTGAAATATCTTTTAAAATACTAGAAAATATTTCCCTCGAATATTATAATGTATTCTAGAAATTACACTAATTATCGTAAAACTGTTTTTTAAATAAGTACTATAACCAATCCTTTTTCGTATAAGATTAAGAACAATTTGCTGTTCATGTAACTAAAAACAAAGGGCAAACATTTCAAACTCACTTAAAGTAGCACGTGTCCATATGCACGTAATAAATAAGTTCTTGAAGACAACTGGAAACTGATGGAATAGTTTGTGGGGACACGCAAAGAAAATATGAGTCACGACTCAATTGCATTTTTTGTGTTCCTCAAATATTTATAGGCAAGATTGTTATTTCACCATATACACAAGAAAAATATGTATAGATTTTTTTGTGTATTAGGGCAGTTGCTTTTAAATGTAGATTGTTCCATATGGTATAGTTTTTACAACGGAAAAAATATTTGTTATTATAACTTAGATACATTTTCTTCAAAGTTTAATGCATGAATAATAGATTAGAAAAAAATAAGTACGCAACTTAAATGGAATAAAAAAGTATTGGAATAATTCCTTTTCTCGCCTTATAGAAAGTGTCTATTTTCGATTGCAAAAAAATGTATATATTTTTATATCTATATTTTCGATTTTTGAATGATAGTTAATTCTTGCATTATAGAAAATAATAATTGTTGACATATTTTTTATCGACTGAAAATAAGTGTTTAGCATGTATAAAGTATTCAGAGATAATCGATTTTAAACTATCGGTTTGGTTTATAGAGCGTAACTACTTCCGATTGCAAGTATAAAGTTTTTTAAAAGTAATTTTTTTCTTATAGAAAGTAATAACTGTTGAATTACTTTCTCATCATCCGGAAATATTAAAGAACGTGTAGAATGCATTTAGAAAAAGGTTTTTTATCCACTTCAAATAATAAATTCTTTGTGTGTGTATGCATGTATGTGGGTTTGTATATTTGAGTATTTCCTAACAGCTAATGTTTTATTTAAATGAAAGCTTAAACTTAAAGTAAGAATTTTTGTTAAATTTTGTTGCGTAAACAGTGTGAAATCCAGAATGATTCGAAATACACTGTTATTAATTATATCCGATTCGAATGAAATATTTTGTTTGAAAGTTATAATCATCTAATAAAAACTGTACATTATTGAATAACTCTTCATAGAATGTCCAAAACACCTGCGACAACCGAATAAATACTAAATTCTTATTTTGTTTTCACATCAAAGCTGAGATCAAATGACTTTTTTTTATCTGTCAGAAGTTTCAAATAGTTTAAGTAAAGGGTATTGACAATTTTGATTTTATGTATATAAAATATCAAGAAATACTGTAAAATTAAATATGACTTTTAGAAAACAATTATGTTTGATTGGATCCCATATTGTTTAAATATTCCATTATTGTTCAAAATATTCACGAGATCTGATAAAAAGTAAAAATTGTAATCCTAACAATAAAGTAATTCATAGAAATTGAATATAATCCCCATAAAATACGAACTTTCTTAGGATTATATTTCTATATATTTAATCAGTAATTGTCAGGGTGAGGTTCGGTGAAATATGAAAAATGTCGTTGCTTCCATATTATGTAAAGCAATTGAATAAAATAATAATCGTAAACATGCAAATTGTCTTAGAAATTATTTTGTTAAACATTTTAACCCGGAATGTTCGGGTGGGGTTGAGGGAAATTTAAAAGAGGCCTTTATTTCCATATATTCTCTAAGGGACGACTTTCTACAAAGAATTTTTCATTGGTAATTATTTTATCCAGTAAATATATATGATCTGGTAAGATATAAAGCTTGGTATTATTTCGAGATGTACTTAATCGATTATGATGAAACTTTTTCTATTGTGCTTGGTGATCTATTTAGTTCAAGAAAGAAGTTTTGCTTTAGCATACTAGTAATTAAAAAAAAAAAAAATAATAATCAGTTTCAACTGCTGAAATAAATTACTTTTCAAATTACCAAATTTATTTAATTTTTTTTATTCAAAATTAAAAGGAATGTCTGGAAAATCCCCTTTTCACTTTAAAGACCAAAATTATCAATCACAAAAAAAAAAAAAAAAAAATCTTAAGCACTGGCTTCCAGTATTTGAAATGTATTATTTTTTTGACTTAACAATCACAGTAGCGGATAAATGTTTAAGAAACAATTATTTTTTTTTTATCTTTACCTTCACCTTCTGATACTTATCAGCAATTATAATTGCAAATCGAATAAATGAGAAAATGAGGCGAAACGAAGGTTTAGCTGGATTACTTCTTCTTAAAGGCAATCAAGATAATTTAAGAGAACTATTTTTTTTGTCAACCACTTTTCCTAACTAAAGCATGAAAAGACGTCTGTTTTTGATTAAGAAAATACCAGCAAGAGATTGGGATCCGAAATTAGACAAGCGATGAATTTATAACTGAATTATTTCGAGATTTTACTTCAGTTACGTAGGAGAATAATAGAGTACTGATTTATTCTGGTAGATAATTCGCATAGGACTTATTACTGTTAGTTTGATAAAAGAACTATTTTCATTGTTGGGAATATTAATATTTAGTTCTTATCTCTGAGATTTTATCTTAAAATTTCTTAAGAAGATTAATATTTTTTTAACTCTGAAAATTTGCATTAAAACTAAAGCAAGCCATGCTTTGTGTTTTGCATTGAAGTTTTTAATATAAACAGAGTTGCAATACTTGAGAGAAGAATAATTCTTTTCATGTTATTCTATAAGTCTCCTAAAACTTGATTAACTATGAAACTCATTATTTATCAAAATTTGTAATTTCTTTAAATTTTGACGTGCCTTATTTTTTATTTTTTTTTATAACTTTCAGAGTTTATCTGTAAATGTTAAATGAATATGATACTGGTACATGATATATGGTTTGAAACAATCTTAATACTTTTTAAAATTTTAGTACTGAATTACTTCAGTAAAATACTGAGCCATACATCCTATTTTTTTTTTTATAAGTATATGATTGCATTTGATTTATTATCTTCTAGAGTGCACTATTTTTAAAAGTACCATATCAAGCGCAAATGTACTATATTAAGCACAAATGTATCAGATTTAATGCCAATGTATATTTAATGCGAAAGTCTTATACGTACTGATGATAAAGTTACTAATTTTTACACAATCTTTAACGTTTTTTAATTTTTTTTTATCATAGTAGTGCTACAAAACCCTTAACTATCAGAGAAAAAATCATTTTGGTAAAAATAAGAACACGTAGTCTGAAATGTAAAATGGTATGAAAAAGTTTCCTATAGTGATCCTACACACAAAAACGTAAAGAACCCGATATTTTTTTTTTATAAAAGAATACCAAATTTAATACTTGATTTAGAAAATTGAAGCAAATATATGCTTAAAGTAAATGAAAATACATCTCATAGACCATAGATTTATAAAAAATGTTTTCAATATCCTTAGAAGTGCAGTTATCAACAATTTAAACACATATATTACTGCACAATTATGCAGCAATTTAAATACAATTATTACAGAAATACACTCAAACTCATAATTCTTACCACAACTCCAACTGATTGTTCTGTAGGTAACGGCCAAACGCCCATAACACACTAACAACTTTAGAAAAAAGGACCATTGAACTTTCCCCCCTCACATAAACAACATTAATGCTCTAATTTTCCAAATTCATATTAAAACTAACACCAAGCCCATCATCATTTCTAGCTATTACCCTTTCACTCACCTTCCGATCAACAATCAACCTCTCTAACTACCAGCACCTAATGAAGCGCCGAATCGGTAGGATTCACCTGACGCCTTATCGAATGTGAACACAGGTTAAGCCCTGCTGATTCCGGGATTGGATTTGTTTCCTAGAAACATCGTTATATTGAGCAGTTCCCGTTAAGATTGTTTACCCGTGATACGTTGGACCGTTCATTATTCTTGCAATGTGGCAGTTGGTTGATGAAATCGGATTGCCATGCGAGGGGAAGCTAGGCCTGCTGATGAGGGGTAATTATAGATGGATGTTCTTTTCGATTTGTGGTGTGGGGTTGTATTGATGGATTGTTGTTATAGCAATGTAAAAAAAATGAGCATTAATGTTATTACTTTCGTGTAGTTTCTGCTGAAACGTAAAAATGGTCTTGGATTTCTATTGAGAATTCTATTCACATTTTACACACTGTAAGTTTTAAACATCTCATATTATAAACGCCAACGCTTTAAAATAATCTTTTTTTCTTTCTTTTTCTTCTTTTTTTGAAATTATTAATTATTACAATGGGATGATTTCGTGCCATGGTCTAACTACCCACCACCCTCAAAGCGTGATGAATGCAAGAATGCAATAGCAACAAGTCTCTCAAACAAGCTTCAACTTGATTGAGAGACTCGTTGCCATTACATTCTGTCAAGCTTTCTTGCAGACTCATTGTTTGTGGCGACAAATCTTCGGTGGGCTATATTAACCCACTTTTTTACAACCAAGTTTTACCTTTATTGGACACAAGGAAGTGGGTTAATTAGATCTCTGAAGATTTTCCGCAATAAACAGACAAAATTGAAGTTAATAATTAAAAAAAATAAGACGACAAAAAAAAAAAAAAAAAAAAAAAAAAAATTGTGTTCCCGCAATATTAACCATTTGAAAAGCTGATAAAGGACCAATAATAATTTTTTAATTTTTACCAGTGTCACTGGATTAGAAAGAGGACGTTTTAATTTATTAACTTTTTAATGTAAATATTGTATTTAAAAAAAATTAACTTGCAAAGAGCAAAGGCGGCCCTAGGTTCATTTTTCATGGGGGGCCATTTTAAACTTTAAGTTCGTAAAATGTATGCACTATGTAACCTAATTATAATAAACTAACTGCTGATTAAATGCTTGATTGCAATGATAAGTGTAGAATTTTCTAAATTAGTAATTTTCATTTGATGCAGAATTAAAAAAGTTAATTTAAGCTTGAATTGCTCTCCTGAAAAATAAGAAAAGAGTAAAACAAAGAAATTACAAAAAATAAAAATAGTTAATAATTGTTTTACAATCACACTTCTTTACTCTTTGAAAGCCTAAAGAACAAAATCCAATTTCCTCTTGTTTTGGCAAATCTGCCTATGACACAGCTCACATCAATGTTTATGTCTCTGTGAGTATGCTACAAGCTAAGTCCTGCTAACCTTTCTTCCCCCATTCTAGCTTTTAGCCACGTTTTCAAGCATCGAAGGGTAGAGAAACTTCATCAGCAACTTCATCAAGCTTCTTCAGCAGAGGCAACGCTAACTGGTAGTGTTGCCAAAATTTTAAGTAACTCGTAAATAGTAGGATATACATATTTGCCACAAGCTCTCATTGTATCTATGGCAGAAGTGGGGAGCTATTCTTCTTTTTTCCATTTCTCTCTCCATAGTGCTAGCTCACTTTCAATCAGAATAACACTCATTTGTGTCAGTCCTAAAATTGGTATGAACTTCTTTAATAAGTTTTAAAGCTCGTTGCTTTCTGATTCTGTTGGCTTTTCCATATCGGAGGTTGGAATCAGTAATCGAAAGCCAAAACAATCCAAATTTTCTTTTGGAAATCTTCCTATTAGGTCTTCAATTATATTATCCAATAAAGGTATGTAAACCGAGATTCTAAAATACTCTTCTGGTATTTGAGTATTTCTTTTTAGAGAAGTATTTAAAAATGCTCTCATTTTTTCTTTTTGAAGACATATTGTAGATATTCGTCACTAATTACTCGAGGTAAAATGATCACGAAATCTTTAAACAACGAATAAAAGTGTTGCTAGTTCAACAGATATTTTCACAATAAATGGCCTGTCTAAATTAGTTATAAGTACCGATACAGTACCGATTCCATGCCCAAGTGACAAAAGTCACACACTAGTCCAGACATCACGTGTTGAAATTACCCTCGGCGCCATGGTTGCTTAGAAAAGCATGGTTGTTCCAAAAAGGGGCAGAGGCCCCCGGGAAAAAGGAAATCGTCGTTTAGGAGGGGGATGGTCACTACCTGTGTACTTGTGTTGTGTACTATAAACTCGTATATTGTGTCGTGTGTTGTGTACGTAAATACATTTAAAACCAGGGTTTTTTCTGAGGGGGGGGGGGGGGCTATAATTTTTTGTACTGTAAAGAATAAATTTACGTTAATGAAATTGTGCTTAAAAATCTGTATTTTCACCGTTTTTTAAACTGGAAATTCTCAAAGAGTTTTGGGATATTTGAAAGGGCTAGGAAGGAAGAGGGAACCCTTCAAGGAGGGGGCCATGGCCCCCATGGCCCCCCCCCTTGAAGCCGCCAATGGCAAAGAGTAATAGTTACCTGGGACATTCGCCGCCTGGTAGTATTGTTTTTACTACAAAGTTTTCTGATAAGTGAATTTTAAAACCAAGAACGTGTGAAGAATCTTATTGAAAATATTTAAATATTAATTAATTTGAATTAAATAAAATTAAGGCTTCATCCTGGTCACTGGATTTGATGACATTGGCGATCTTGTCTTTTCATGTTATGTTTATTTATTTATGAATTATATGCTTTTTTTTCATGATATGTTAATGCATTTGCCATTTTCAGGTTATGATTTTCTATGTTTTTGCCTGCGTTAATTCTTGATGATATATATATATATATATTTTATATATATTGCTATATTTTTGAAAAAGGTTCTAAATGAACTAAACAAGTATTTATTTAAATATAATGAAATAATATTTAATATTACTAACCGTATTCGAATGCTTAGAAAAACTTTGATCTTAAGATATCGTTAACACAATACTGCAAGCACGTGACTATTTTTTCAGTAGTCAAGCTACACAATTTTGCCAATTTAATATTTATTGAAATGTCCAAATTATATTAATCACCATTTTTTCAAGAAAAAATAGTTTTGTTACTTGTTGAGGCGACAAGCTATTTATCATCTATTATGTGAATGAGTATTCTGAAAGTGTTTGTTATTACTCGTTATTGTTGAAAAAATTTAAATCAGTTTTGAATAACTGATTTAAATTTTTTCAACATTAACTCGTAAGAGTTGAAATTGACTTTTGATTACTTAAATTTAAAGGATTCGACTAGTTGCAAAATGAGATAGAAACCAATCAGGGAGTTTATTGACTTTGTTTAAACTCAAAATTTTTGTCCAGTATGCTTGTACAAAAATATAGTCATTCTAATTTTAGTTCAAAATACTATTTCAGAAAAAAAAAAAAAAAATGTTAATTTCTTTTCAAATTTAAATAGATAAATTGCAATACAATTTTACTTATTATAAAAAGGAAGAAAACGTACTTTATACTATTTCTTACAGAACCTCTAAAAATTACTCTTTTCTTTTTTAAATGTGTTATTTTGCTGTACGATCATGAGAAATTTTTCGAAAACCAAAGAGAACCAATTGTACATTTTGCATTTTGATTCGTCCTGTTTACCATTTGGTAAGAAAAAAAGAATACTTCTAGCAAGAAATTCTGCCTGGATTCACTTCAAATTGAAAATAAGAACTGAAAGAGGACAACAGCTCGACTTTGTCAAACTTACTAATGTTTTCTCATTAGTTACAATTTTTGTATGTGATCATTTGTATCTATCGTTATACACTAGATGTATCATTTGTGGTATATCTTCTAACTTGGTAGCTATTTGTTAACCGTACTGTCAACTATCATCAGGTTGAAAAAAGCAACACTTATCAATCTATGTTTAAACTTCTTAGTCCACTCACTGAATTCAGCTTTTGGGTCCACAGAAGGTTAAAGGCCATGATAAACGGAACCGTATACCCTTTTAATTGGGTAATAGGGGCCTCGTGTACATGAGACTGAATTATTTCTTGGCATCATAGTACGAGGAAGAAGGGCGATGGAAGCCTTATCCTTCGCCTGATAAGGCTAGAGAGAAAGAAATAATAGGGTTGCAGTTTCTCACCATTGCCCACATTGCCGTTAAATAGAAGTTAAGTCAGTTCTCATCCACGTGGCTAGATTTTTTCGAAGATTGTTGTAAAATATTTCTTTGGGTGTGGAGAGATTTCGAAGAAGCTGTAGTGTTAGTTGAGATAAAGTAATGTATAACAAAAGTAAATATGCTTTTTGGGGAAGTATGAATATATATATGTAAATATGCGGAAACATTTCAATATCTTTGGTATATAAAGGTTAAACTCATTTAAAGTGTATAAGTATTTGTAAAAGTGGACTGGAGTTTTAAATATTCTAAGGAATCCGTTTAAGATTTATGTTTTTGTATACATCAATCGTATTTTGTTTTCATCTGCAATTGAATAGGAAAAGAATTTTAAAAAATCGTCATTTCTACACGAAGAATAAAGTGCTCATGTCTACTTTTAATTTCATTATAATATAATTTTCTTGATTGAGCGAAGTATGGCGATTTTCAGACTTAAACATTTGTATTTGACCATTTTTTTCTTCTTGATAAATGCCCTCTCTAAGCAAATTTTCTTTTTTACTTTTTGTTGCATTCTCTCACGAATTCCACGTTCATTTCTTTTAAATACTATTTTCAAAATAATTTATATCACATTTTTGCAAATTAAATTTTGGTATTTGTTTGCATTTTTAATGCATTCCATATCATTTTGTTTCCTTTCATAATCTAATTGAAACACAGGTTTTCAATTCTTTTACGAAAAAAAAAAAAAAAAAAAAAAAAAAGTGTAATTTAATTGAAGTTGGATTAATAAAGAGACTTATTTTTAATTTTAGACAATATACTTTGTTTATAAAAATATTTCTTGGCAAAATTAGATTCAAATTATTTATACATACTAATATAATTGTGAAATGTATTCCAAGATTTTATTTTACTATATTACATTTTACTATAGGATTTTTAGTGAAACAGCAATCTATATATTTAATAGGCAATACGTTTTTTGGGGTTAGTCCGTCCGCCTAAACTGCTCAACCAATTTCAATGATCAAGGTGTCATTTTAAAGGAAATAAGCTGTAGATTTGCCAAAACGTCCCAAAATAATTTATTAACATTTTATTAATTAGTTAAATTTCAATATTTTCCATCATTAAGCTACTACAAAGCCTCAATGATTTTGAATATATGAATGGCAACATCCTTACGTATGTAAACAACAAACCCATTGCTAATTTTAAAGCTCTTTTTAAACTCTTCGTTTCAAAGTTGATTTTTTCTGTTTTTCTGAAGCATTTTTGTATTACAGTAATTATTATTTTGAAGTATTTCTATCCAGAAAATACCTCGCGTTGGACGTCGTTCTCTAACGGGGCGACGTGAACGAAACAATCACTCTCGGCGTAATACGTATGTTGGCGGATAGTATATTTAACTTTCTATTATGAAACTTGCAATTTGGGTGTTTTCTCTATTAGGCCTTACATTAAATTTATAAAAATTTGGTTACATTTTTTATGGTTGGCAAACCTATTCGAGCGCAGCAAGATGTTTTAACCACGCAGCGAGGCGTTTGGGGGTTGGCGAGCGTTAGTGAGCAGGGGGTGAAGCCCCCTAGTTGTTTATTAAGTACTACGAATAATTTAGACTTGCAATAACACTTTGAGAAACGGCGTTACGAAATCTACTAATTTAATATGGTATCTCATTACAAATACCTTTGAAATTTATTCATAGTGTGAATTATGCATAGTTAATGTGGTTCATCTGACGTATGTGTTTCTTTGTGTAAGAAAAAATTGATACTTGTTCATTATTGTGATTTTAATCTATCTTAACAACGGTTTGTCGGCGCGTGAATCAAGATTGGATGTACGTCAACTCGTAACGTTTCCTTCGTCACTCCATTTCACAATCTGATTTCCAATAACAATGTTACTAATAATGTATTATAAAATAAATTGATGTAATCTGTTTAATAAATGCAGGTTATTAAGAAAACCAAATAAAAAATATTAAATAATTCCAGTGCTTTAATTTTTTGTTTCAATTTCTCCAATTCATTCATAGTTTGAATAATTATATAGTTTGCTTGAATTTCAATGTTGAAAATGACTACATTAAAAGTTTCGTTCATGAATTGGACTCCCAAGACCTTGCTGTAGACCATTCCTAAATAAACAGTTTCACACACTAAATTCTTTTAACATCCACTTTTCCATTAGGCTGATGTATTCTAACAGTAACTAAATAAATTATTTGAAAACTGTTTCATTTCCAGAAAATGACTGTGGTCACTAAACAATTCATCCACTGACAAACCGGGGTGTGGTCACTGCGGATGCAATACAGATCTTCCCTTCAACAGTGTTCTTCAGGTTAAAGAAGCAATTAGTGAGAGTGAATCGAAACCCGTGTATTGCATTCCGGCCAATGGCAGCAACAATTACATCGGAGCATCCTAATAGAATGGTCATTAATTAGATAATCGCTCACTTCCTCTATTGTCTCCTTCTAACAGGGTGGCTCGATGAAAGACTGACAGACGTTTGCAAAGATAAATAGAATGAATGTCCCCATCCAATCCCTTGTTCTATTACACATACCAGGGTGGTTGTTTGTTTTTAATCTCGTTCCGTTATTGTTTGTTGTTGACGTATCGCTTTAGGCCTTGCATTCCGTGGCTGGTTGTCCATTACTTTAATCCTTCGTATACTAGGCTTTTATTCCATTACTTTAGACTTTTGCAAGCTGAAGAATTTTCGTGCATTTGTTTATTATTTTTTAATCTTCTGTATACTGAGCTATGCCATTATTCAATTTTCCCTTCATATTAGGTGTTGGTACATCAGAAGTAATTTATACGTTTTTCTGGAAGTTTACAACTTAGAATTCAGGGGAGGTTTTGTACATTACTTTTGGTCCCTGTTTACTGGGGGCGTTTATTCTACCGCTGCAGGTTTTTTGTATACCGGAGATTTTTGTCCTTTACACTGAACCTTCATATTTCGGGGCTTTTATTCCAACGCTTAAGATCTTAATATATTGACATTTTTTTTTTTTTTTTTTTCCCCATAAATGTAACCTTTTATGTACTGGTAACATTTTTACATTTATTCATCACTTTAGGCCTTCGTATACGGAGGCTTTTGTCCCATCACTTTAGAAAATTGTGTACGGTAGTCTTTTACTACATCAATTTAGGAACTTGTGAATTGAAGGCTTTTACTCCATCATATTAGAAACTTGAGTACTAAAGGCTTTGACTATATTACTTTAGGAACTTGTGTACTGATGGCATTCACTCCATTACTTTAGGAACTTGTCTACGGATGGAATTTACTCCATTACTTTAGGAACTTGTGCACTGATGGCATTTACTCCATTACTTTAGGAACTTGTGTACTGATGGCATTTACTCCATTACTTTAGGAACTTGTGTACTGTAGGCTTTTACACCATCACTTAAGAAACTTGTGTATTGAAGACTTTTACTCCTCCAGTTTAGTTTTGTATACTGAAATCTTTTATTCCACCACTTTAGCTTTGTATATTGAAGAAACTTGTGTACTGAAGATTTTTACTCCATCTCTTTAGATCTTTGTATACTGAAAGCCTTTTGTCCGTTCGTCCATAAACTTATTATTTTGTAAATTGGTGGCTTTTGTTACATTTTACCATCACTTTAGAACTTGGTATACTGGCTATTTTCCCCCTTTACTTTAATTCTTAGTATACTGAGGACATTTACCCCATCACCTTAGACCTTTGTATACTGAAGGCTCTTTGTTCATTTGCCCATCGCCTTAATGTTTTTTATTCTGAGGGCTTTCATTCCACTTTCCTTCGTATATTGAGGCTTTTATTCCATCACTTTAGACCTTTGTATACTGAAGGCTCTTTGTTCATTTGCCCATCGCCTTAATGTTTTTTATTCTGAGGTCTTTTTCCACTTTTTTTTCGTATATTGGGGCTTTTGTTCCATCACTTTAGACCTTTGTATACTGAAGGCTCTTTGTTCATTTGCCCATCACTTAAACGTTTTGTGTACTGAGGGCTTTCATCCCATTTTTCCTCCGTATACTGGGGCTTTTTGTCCATCAATTTCTGCCTTTGTATACTGAAGGCTCTTTGTTCGTTTGCCCATCGCCTTAATGTTTTTTATTCTGAGGGCTTTCATTCCACTTTCCTTCGTATATTGGGGCTTTTGTTCCATCACTTTAGACCTTTGTATACTGAAGGCTCTTTGTTCATTTGCCCTTCACTTAAAAGTTTTGTGTACTGAGGGCTTTCATCCCATTTTTCCTGTGTATACTGGGGCTTTTTGTCCATCAATTTCTGCCTTTGTATACTGGAGGCTGTTTATCCATCACTTTAAGACTTTTTAATTTTTTTTTTATGTTCTATTGAAGTTGATAAAAAATTAGTTTTGTATCGATAATTTCTTTTTAGGTAGATTCTGCTACATTTTTAGCTGATAAAGTGAAAAAAAAATAATTTCGATCGTCTTCAATAGCCACGGGTATTTGAACGCTCGATGGACTTCTATATAACTGCAAAATATTTTCAAAACTGCATATAGCCTCAAAATGTTTAGAAATAGTTTCACTCTACTACTTTACTCAAATCTACCTAATCTAACTATATCTACCATAAAACTGAAAAGGCTCTTTATGTAAACTTCACATTATTATTGTATGTTTGTTGCCGTAGTATTTGGAAATTTTCATATCATTCAGCGTCAACACACCTTTTTGTTAATTAATTACGTAATAACTATATGATTTACGGTCGTAAAAAGTATGCTTTATTTAATTAGTCTTAGTCTACTCGGAGTACATAAATGAAAGATTTGAAATTTCTTTTTAAATATAAAAATCATTGTAAAATCAATATTCTGAATACAGACTCTTCATATCAGAGTATTGAGTCATATACTGAACAAAAATACCATTTGGAAATTTATAGTGGCTAATGGATTGAAGTATTCTGATTGTGGTACAATTGCATCCATTTACAAAAGTATAATGGTCACATTTTTATTACCATGTGTGCTCGGTATCTTTAGTCAAAGTTACTCCTTTTCAGTTAGTTGCTGAATTCTTTGTTATAGTCTTTTTACTTATTTATAAAAAATACTGATTTCTACAATTATCTTTAATAACACATTTTTAAAAATTAAATGTTGCACCAGTTCGAAAAGAAATCAAATGTATATATTTTACTATACTATGAATTTGTTTCAATGAAACGGTAAGTCGTAATTTTGAGCTAACTTAAAATATCATATTCTAACACAAACCATATTTTTTTTAGAATAATGTACGATGGGGAAAAAACTGAAATATATTTTTTATCGCTTTTATTTTTTTTCGCAGAGCTTATCAGAATGAAATATTTATTTTCGATGGTCGGTATAAATCGTTTCTTTTTTTACTTTCTTTTAAATTTCCAAATCTTCCGAAGAGAATGTTTTCCCAGTCTATTGAATGTCTACAAGCTACAAAATGAACTTGATATTTCAAAGGGTTATCCTATATAAACCTACTAAAACATCCATCATTCACCATTTCTCCGTTTCTCACCACGTTATAACAACACGAAGACGTGGAAAAAAAGTATTGCCCTTATCCACTTGGAGATAAGCTTCATTGAAAATTTGCAATCAGTCACTGGGCCCATTCCTCACTATCCTGGGAAAACAAAAATTGCGAAATCTGTCAACCAAACTCGAGCCATCCATCATTCATTGGATGGTCGCCAAACTTCGGAATTCACTACAATACATTTCGTTTTCATTAGTTGTAAAACACGACTAACAATATGTGAAGATAAAATAAAGTAACCAGCTTCATTTGATTACTTTTATTCTTATGCTGTGTAAAACTAATGACAAGAACTCAAACTGAATTGCAGGTTTAAAATAAGAACAAGCGAATCATAAGCCAGAAATCCCGCATTTATGATCGTTTGGCGGATTGTTCACGGATCCTTTCAAAATTTATTTTGTTTTTAAGTTAACATATTTAAAGTAATACATTAACGGTTTTGTAGGAATAATGTGCATTTATTGCAATGGGAAAAAATGGGGAATATTTTTTTTGTTACAGGAAGCGAAACTTGCCACCAACATTAAGATTTTATTGCTACACGTTTGCCAGCGTGGGATAACTATATATAATAATAAAACAAGCTGTGTGTCTTTCTGTCTGTCTGTGGCTCTATGGATCTATACAATCTATAATAATAAAACAGGCTGTGTGTCTGTCTGTGGCTCTGTGGATCTATAGAAACCTACTTAAAATTGGAGTAGAGCTCTGAAATTTTTAGCATAAGTAGTTTTGGCCTTCTAATTTTATGCATGTCAAACAGAATGTTAAAATTTTAATTAGTTCTTTTTTAATTAATATTTTAATTAATTTTATTTTTACAAAATGATTTCAAATAGAGATACAGCTCTGAAATTTTCAACATAAGTAGTTTTAGCCTTCTAATTGGACTTTTGAAAAACAGAATGTTAAAATTTCAATTAATTACTTTTTAATTAATTTTCTTAATTAATTAACAATTTTTTTTTTTGCAAAACGACTTCTAATAGGGTTACAGCTCTAAAATTTTCAACATAAGTAATTTTGACCTTTTTATTGAACACTTGAAAAGCAGAATTTCAATTTTTTTGTTAGTTTTTTATTATTTTTTTAGTTAATTAATAAATATTTTACAAAACGGTTTCTAATAGGGCCACAGTTCTGAAATTTTCAACGTAAGTATTTTTGACCTTTTAATTGGACTTTTGAAAAACAGAATTTTAAATTTTTATTTAGTTCTTTTTTAATTAATTTTTTTAATTAATTAATATATATTTAACAAACGATATTTAATAGGGCTACAGATCTGAAATTTTCAACATAAGTAGTTGTGGCCTCCGAATTGGACTTTTGAAAAACATAATTTTAAATTTTTATTTAGTTCTTTTTTAATTAGCTACAAAATATTTTACAAAACGATTTCTACTTGGGCTATATTTCTGAAATCAACAACACAAGTAGTTTTGGCATTCTAATTAGACTATTGACAAAAAGAATGTTAAAATTTTAATTTGTTTTTCGATTAATTTTTTTAATTAATTAATATATATTTAACAAACGATATTTAATAGGGCTACAAATCTGAAATTTTCAACATAAGTAGTTGTGGCCTCCTAATTGGACTTTTGAAAAACATAATTTTAAATTTTTATTTAGTTATTTTTTAATTAATTTTTTTAATTAATTAATAAATATTTTACGAACGGTTTTTAATAGGGCTACAGTTCTTAAATTTTCAACTTAAGTATTTTTGGACTTTTGAAAAACAGAATTTTAAATTTTTATTTAGTTCTTTTTTAATTAGCTACAAAATATTTTACAAAACGATTTCTACTTGGGTTATATTTCTGAAATCAACAACACAAGTAGTTTTGGCATTCGAATTAGACTATTGACAAAAAGAATGTTAAAATTTTAATTTGTTTTTCGATTAATTTTTTAATTAATATTTTCACAAAAAGCTACTTCTATTAGGCCTAGAGGTCTGAAAGTTTCAATATAAGTAGTTTTGACTTTCTAATTTTGCTTTCCACAAATACGAGTTAAAATAATCTTAAAGGCGTGTTGTATATACTGGGATTTTTTTGTGTGTGTCTCGACAGGGGAGAGGCTTCTAATATTAAGGCTTTACGTAGTAATTAGATTTTAGTGAGGGAAGCGAGCTTATTCTTACGCAACAATGAACTTTTAACCGAACAAAGCGAGCTCGATTTTGTGTAGCTATGAACCGAAGCGCTGTTCAAGCGAGCGAAGCGCCAAAAACTGGGACCTATACACCAATGATGGATTTCCTCAACGCGAGGCCTTACAGCTAGCTAAAATATTGCATATTGTTACGAATTTTTCCGCTGAGGCAATGACGGCACAGTTTTTCAGATAAAAACTAGTATTTATTCTCTTCAGAAAACTCACAAAATTTATTCACAGATAACAGTGCAATCACTATTAATCTTCAATACAAGCTTCAACGAGAACAGCTTCGAATATAGCGATTATACAAGCTTACTCCAATAGGTCAACAAAGCGATCGCGATCAGCTTTCAACGAAGTCCGAAGTACATCTGAAAACTTTCCCGTTCTCCAGTCTTTTATATACAAGCGCGTGAGACATTCTCGAAATTTCCAGCCAATTCATCGGAAAAGAAATATCTCGAAACTTCTCGATTGCTTTAGGTGTTGCCACCTTTTTCTAACCTGTATAATCGCTATTAATAAATAAAATAAGATAAAAATAAATTACAATAGAATTTTAAAATAATACGTCACTATTTACAATATATATAGACAATTTGTGCAACAATATGTTAAAATTTCGTAGCAAGCATGGGTATTCTGCTAGTTATTAAATAAACAAATAACAAAATTGCACATAATAGATTTTCTTTATAGACACAATTAAAAAAGAAACAAATAATAAAATTTTGAACAATATAAAAGTTTTTTTCTTCTTTTTATTAAAAACAATCAATAAACTAATTATAAAATTGGACATCAAAATAGTTTATCATCTGCATTAAAGACAACAAAGATATGAAGTAATGGGAAGCTCTTAAAATTCGGCAACAACTCTTTAAACTTGGAAACCTGATCAGAGTTAAACCTCCTTGAATTCCTACTACTTGACTATAGTTTTGTTTCTAAAGAAAAAAAAACCTACTTTTTACAAATAAAATATACATTGTGCTGAAAGTCTTTTGGAAAATTAAGAACAGCGTCTTGACTCATAATTTCTTCGGCTTTAAGTTGAAGAATTGGATTACTTCCATCTTGTGTCACTGACGTCCCGTGCCTTCAAAGGAAATTAAGAGATCTTGTTAATTACCCGTTATGATTTTAATTAAAAGGAGGCCCTAAGGAGGTTAAAATTCAGAAAGGGACACATCTACCCTTGTTAGTCACGCCTGTTAAGTTCGGTCTAAGATGGGAGATGAAATGTGAATGTATAACCATGCTACCAAGCCATTAGTTTTCTAACGCTATTATACTTTAGTTTCAGGTTTCTGTTCATAGCAAAACTGGGACCATTAGGCTTGTTTAGAATCGTGTAACATCTTTAAGTGTTTTGATATTGTACTTATCTGGTTTTTAAATGGATTCAGTTCCAGACAATGAAATTTAGAAATTGTTACGATGAAACTGACTTTCTGACTTTGATAATTTTCTTACTATTTAAAGTAAAACTTATAAATGTGTCTTTCAGATACAAGATTTAATTAATTAAGATTGAAGACGTTGCAGTTGATGCTTTAACTTTGCGCATATTTTTATTTATGATTTAAATAAACGATTTTGTAATATTTATACTCAATGTACCTTATATGTAGAATACACGATAAGGTGTTTTCTTTGAGAAGGTTGTTGTTATTGTTATGAAATGAAATTTGCTTTTATAATAAAATACTGTCTGATATAATATGTATTTTGTACAAGGAAGTAACGTTTTGTAAGAGTTTCATAGATGTTTAAGTAAATAATCTAAACAGAAAATATGTTTTTCACAGTTGGGTAGTAGTCAAATATCCTATTTTCTTAGCAATTGATGTATTGATCTTTTCATAAATTTGGAATATGGCTCATATTGATATTTAGTATAGTCCTTAACATTCGGATTGTATGGTTATATTGGATATTTTCTGTCTTAAGAATTACATGAGAGGTAAATTGCGTCTAAATATATTATTGTTGGATATCTGTATGAAGAGGAGAGGAAAGGTCTTCCCTAGGAATTTTCAAGAAGAAACTCATTTGCGTCTCGCATAGGAAAAAATAGGAATGTAAGATTGTCACGATCGCTGCTGTGTCTATTTCTATTCAAATGAATGTCCGCAAAACGTCAACGAGGCATCTGAGGTCTCTCTCCATGTCTTGCATGCTATGCGAAAATTCTGCATATCGGTAGGCAATTAAGTAAGACGTCCTCAAAAAATTACGATAAGTTACAATACTCTTAAGTAGATTTGAGTATCATTTTGAAAAGCAAAATGAAACCGAGTATAGTTGTGATTTACTTCAATCAAAAAATGTCACTCTGTATATTGGTAGTAGAAGTGACAAGTGCGAATTTAATTATTTGTGTCAAAGCCGACATCCTGAAATATGTTATGCGTCCATACTTGACTCGATATAATTTGTGTTTGCATGCCCTTAGCCAGGATTTGTGGTTCTTCTCATCATTTATGTAATCCCAGAAGAAAATGAAACTCTCATCTAGAAACCTAAAATGCAATAGGAAGAGTTATCACATTTTATATCCACTGTACGGCTGTCTAAAAATAGAATATTCGGCGCCCGGTATTGAACTCTGTATATTATAATAACATGATTAATAAACACACTAATCAGTTGAATAACGGAGGTTTCATACTTTTCACAGTGACAACTATGATTGTCCCAAGAATAGACACTTATCTTTTTTTCTGCCCTAGCATCGGCAAGGAAGTGATTTCACAAAATGCCACTAAAATTGAAAGACATACCTTGCTATTTAATTGATAAATTATTTTCCTCATACCTTGCCCTATAACTAAATTATTTTCCTTTTCTGTAAAATATTCCTAGTGTTTCCTTTATTCAAATACATTAATGTTTATTTGAACATAGATGTGTTTAAAAAAAAAAAAAAATATTTGTGTGTTGCTCGTTTACATTCAGGATATTTTATTTCAGGGTGACAGTATCGGGGATCGGTTTCCGTGAGAACATGGGATGCACACTAGTCAGCGATTCCCTCTCCTCGTGGCAGGGACTTGGCCTGGAGTTAGTTCTCACTTTCGTAGTGGCGTTCACCATGTGCGCCACTGCAGATCCCAACCGAAAATCCTTGGGCAGCGATTCTCTTGCTGTTGGACTCGCTTATCTTGTGTGTACCTTAATTGCGGTAAGATTGGATGTCATTTTATGGTTAATGTTTTCTTAACAATGTTACACATTCCGTTGTACATCAAGATCCTCTTATTAAAAGTAATTCATGGTATGTCAGATTTTTTTCAGATTCGGATTAGGCATAGGAAGATGAGTATTTTGATACCTTACATGAAGAGTCTCATAGCGCGCCGTAATGCTCTGATTAACAATACTATACTGTAACCAATGCTGATCTTGTCTATAATCGAGGTTATAACGGCGGTAGCACAGCATTATCAGCCAATGTTGGAAACAGAGGCTCTAGAGGATTAGCCATTCCTAGCCGAAACTTGAGCATCGTTCCAAAATTCACGATTAAAAAAAAAAATAAACATGCCAAAAGCATCCCAAAACTTTTTTTTTCGTATACGTCCCTCTAAATTATTTCTTATAAATAAAATATTTAAATTTTAAAATTGTTTATTAACATTTTAAAACTTTGACTATATTTTATCCCGCATTGGACGACATTGGCCAATCCGGAAACAACGGTCGGTTTACAAGGTCAACATAGGGATTAGTAATTGTTTGTTGAAACTGGCCAAAGTTGTTGTGCTACTGCGGAATCTTCCTTCACATAATATTCAAAATATATTATGTTTTCTCCAAATCTGTAAAAATTAAATGCTACATACCCTAAAAACCATTTATTAGTTCGTAGATGTACTCTTCAACTTCACTCTTCTTTTCCTGGAAAACTAATACAGCAGTTTTATACTTTAACGTTTAACATGGGTAGGGTACTCGATAAAACCAGTTTCGTGGTCAGTGCGTTCTATAGTTCTTATTTTACATTGGTGATGTTTGTTTAGGACCTAGAATTGAATTAATATGTCTAAATGATACTTCAGATGAACCTTATTTATTTATTTATTTATTTATTTTCTGTTCAAACTACTGTCGCAAGTACAAGTTTTTGCTGATATTCGTGTAACTGTCTTACTTCTCGAGTTCCAATTATTACACCACGTTTAAAATTAAGGCTTATTTACACGCTACCAGTTGACGTTCCAGTTTAAGTCTCTAGTTGTGACGTCATGCCTCGTCATCTGGCTACCGATTCCAGCAGATCTAACATTTTCTATGAGGTGACTCTCATCATCCAATCACGTGCGTTGTCTCGTGACCATTGATAGGTAGCGCAACGATCGCTCTGATGACGTCAAATAATTGGCAATCCAAACTAGAACGCTAATTGGTAGCGTGTGAATGATCCTTTGTTTATGTACGTTATACTTCGAAATTTGAATTGAGAAAATAGCTTTAGAAGCTCCTGCAGAAATTTTATTGCTTTATATTATTCGAATGGTAGAAAACAAGGGAGGAGAAAACTTTCTCCAATCAACCTGATAAGCACCGTTCTGGGGGAATTAGGAAGAAAAACCAAGGTTTATAACGAACCTGTAACAAAAAGTTTTTCAAAAAAATGGGGTAGAGGTAGACTTTAATTAAGCTCGTCTGCTGTCTAAGAAATGATTTATTTTTTCTATCGTAAATATGAATGGAATTCTAATGTAAATCGTAAATATTTATATTAACAAGTATGTGTGCACCAAGCTATTTTTATTGAAGGGTTTCTTTCAATGTCGACTTTTTATAGGTCAGAGTTCAAGTTAAGAAAGTGAATAGTTACAACTCGTGGATTGTTATCATCAATGTTATCAAATATTTTATTCAGCGGTATGCCGGACAACATGTGTAAGTGGCGTAAATGTTTAGACTAAACTGATAGGGAATTTTCGGTTTACTAAAGGATAACAGATTGCGTGTTTCTGTCTGGAAATGGCAAGACCAAGGCTATTTCATAGTTATAGGAAAAGTTTTGTGTGTTTTTCATATTTTAATGATATTTTCAAAAAAAAAAAAAAAAAAAAAAAAATGTTTATCTAATACCAATTTTTTTAGAAAATGCTAAAAAATGATTCTTACGATTGTCATTGCAATCGTTCCGGTAATGGTTTTTAGGTCTTTTTAACACTCGTACAGGGGCAATTCCCGTTAAATGGTTTTAAAAGCGTTGCAAACCAAGGTCTTTCAACAATAAAAAATCGTCCTTTCAAAATATTGAACTTAATTAATCCATTGTGAAAATGACAGGTTATGTGAAAAGAAATAAAACAAAATTTAATTTTTTCCAAAAAATTCAAAATAAATAGTTCTAATTATAGTTTCTACACTGCATTTATTGACAAGCTTATGCAATGGCTATGGTCTTTTATCTACACAAGATAATTTTTTAAAGACAAATCCAGAAATCGGCGACATCTTTTTTTTTTATCATCGAAAACGTCTTTTAGTTCTCCAATTTGTTGAGATGTATAAAAAATAATTATATTAAAAAATATCGCCTAACTGGCGAGTTATTTCAAAATTAAGTAAAAATATGAAAACAGCAAACGATAAATTACACCAATCTTCAAATTTCAATGCCTTGTATAGTATGTCGCGTAATTGAAAGCCATTTTACATTCCCTTAGTTTTCTTTAAAAAAAAAATTAAATATTAAAATACGAGGTATGAAATAACAAAAAGAAGTTGTTTGAAAAATAAAATGGAAAAGCCGAGTATTCCGTGCCGAAACACGGGTCTTTGGAAGTATTCGTACATTACTTTTTTTTTCCATCACATTTCCTTTGGATTTGCATGAAGTTCTAGAACAAGTTATTTATTATAAACTTGAATATAAATTTAGTTAAGGTATAGTTTAGAGCCTGGTAATCGAGTTAATAACATTTCGGTTGGAACTTGATTCTTACAGCAATGGATGATTAATGCGAGCATACCTTTCCGAGAAATCTGTTCGCTAAGTAATGCATACCTAGGAATACATGTACACAGACAAACCTATTAATCTTTTACATTGAGTCGTCTTTTTTATTCTGTTATGATATGTATCATCTAGAGCGCGATTGGGAAAACGAGGTGAATCTGGTTCTATTATATCAATCCGTAAATTTTAGCTATAAATTCAGCCTTATGCTATTGATAGTAAAAAGAGTGTTTTTTTTTAATCTATGTTAAAAGGTATAGGAATAGGAATTCAACAATTTTTAAAATTAAGTTCAAAAATAAATTTGTTTAGTATATTATGATCAAGTTAATATTCGAAACGTTTTAAAAATATTCCTTATAGACTGAGAGGCGACTGCAATTTTTGGACCCCATCGGACATCATTCTGAATTTTTTATAGAAATCGGAGAAAAGTAAGTAGATTACGAATCCACTGGTCTGCCGTGGCAAAAATGGCCGAAACTGATAAAAAATCGAGATTTAATAAGTTGAACTAAATCCAATAGCCAAATGTGCCATAACTTGCCAAATAATGAGCATTTTTTTTTTATTTGGTAATCCTCACTCTTTAATTTTCAATTAAGAAGGTTGCAGACGATTCGGATGTGTGGCTATGGCTTACTTGCATCTTTCTTTAATGAGCCAAATTGGCAATAAACATTACGTCACTGATGACGTAACTGATGTCGCCAATTTGGCTTACTTTTAAAAGATACAAGTTTTCCGAGCCAAAGATCAGAAATCGTTTGTGCTTTTTCTCATTGAAAATTAAAATGCAGTGGGTTGCCAGACGAAAAAGTTTGCATTCTTTTTGGCAAGTTATGACATATTTGGCAATCGGATTTTAGTACAACTCATTCCAAGTCGATTTTTGATCATTTTCGGCCATTTTTGCCACGGCAGACCAGTGGATTCGTAATCTACTCACTTTTCCCTAATTTCTACAAAAAAATTCAGAATGATGTTCGATGCGGTCCAAAGATTGCAGTTGCCTCTAGGACTATTATTAAAATATCAAATTTGATTAATTTAAAATTTGGATGAATGGAGTGTTTTTGTAGGCTTAATATTAAAGTACATCATTAAATTTTTTTTTCTGTTATCACCCATTACTCAGCAACCGGTAGAAACTATTCAACACTACCATTTAGACAATGCCGCATTTATACTTGTATTGATTTAGCAAAATACTGATAAAAATCAATAATAATAAATGGTACACAAACTATACCTACACATGTTTTATATGTTAGAAGATACATCACATTATTTTCAACTGAAGTTGAGAATACGAGTCCAACTATGTATGTACCTTATTGGAAAATTATAGTACTTAAAAAGTTACCATAAAAGTACCGTAGTATATTAAATTAATCGTGGGCACCAAATGCGTGGAAGTAAATTTTAATGTTACGGTGGGGTTAATTTTATGTCGAGGTGTGCAACTTCCATTTATGAGCCACGGACTGAGAAGGGAAATGCCTTGTTTATGGCCCATAAAATCATCCAGGTAGGGAATGTGCTTTCTGGAACGATGAAGCAGAATTCGAAAAATTAAGTCACCCATGTAAAATTGAAATGTATGTGTAATCTTGTTAGAAGATTCACGTAAGTTTGACATTGACATTTATGCGTCGCACATACAATTTTAGAAGAAATGTGTTTGTATAATAATGTTGAAAAATTGTTTTTTTTTTTTTTTTTTTTTTTTTTTTTTTTTAAATAAATTGTACACTATTCGACTGATTTTTTTAAATAAAATTATACAATGAGAAAAGTTGTACTGAAAAATTAAAAAGCTATGAAAATTAGTTAAAATATGAATCTTAAATCGTATCCTGGAATACCCTCCTCTCCCCACATCTTCATCTTAATTATAAAAGTATTAATTCACTTTTGAGTTCTAAAATATCCTTCGTAGGTATTTTAGGTAATTTTCTTAGCTATAAAATAAAAGTTACTGTAAAAAAATAACTAGCTTTAAATGTTTATAAAAACAATATTCTGTGCTTTTTTTTTTTTCTTTAAAAAAACCAAACCTGTTTCTGTTACTGATTGTTAAGATATTAATCTGCTGTTCAAAGAGTCTCAGGTCCGATGCTCAACGTTCGGCGCATTAAAACTTTCAATTTAATTTATAAGAATGACTACGTGTCTTTCAACACGTCTTCGCAGTAATTATAAGAACCCAATTTTCTTAAAAATGGGTAAATTATTCTCATTTCAATGAATCCATCTCTTACAGTATAGTGTCACAGATATATCACCAGACTCCCTGACATGACAAGATGTAATAAATATCACTAAGATTTTCAAGCTTACATTTTTGCTTCTAATCAACATTTTTTGCACAACATTATTTGTAGAAAAATATCAATATTAGGGATATTATTTATAAATTTATCAATAATAGTAAAGTTATATTTTGTATCTTTCAGCTTCCGGCAACTGGTGCATCGATGAATCCTGCTAGGTCTCTAGGGCCTGCATTTGTTTCCAACACATGGGCAAACCATTGGGTAAGGAAAGGATGCTTATCTTTTGTTCAAGTTCTATTTGGAATTAGGATAACTCAAGTTAGGTATTCTTATTTTCAAGTTGGGTATTTTTATTCTAACTGGGTACACTTTTTTCTACTGCAATATTGGAATATTTTAATAATTTGTTCCTCATCAATATTTGGTATTTGTAGTATGGCCACCGACAATTTAATAAATATTTGAAAAAAATTAAATGTCCCTAATAATCATTCATATTTTAACTCTCAATTCTGCATTTGAGACTTCTCTACAGACCTTAAAGTATATTTGAATCCTTTCTCTTTAAATATCATTCATGAAAGATTGCCATTTGTCTGAAGAAGCGTTAATTAAGATGTACGGTTGATCCCGACCACCAGGAAGGCGCGACACCACCATGCGGTCCCCATTTTTCCTATTTTAGGTTTGGCGAGTGGCAACACCGGGACGTGCTTTATCCATGATATAAAGGTGTCAAGCAGAAGCCAACAGAGCCTGAACTATTTTGAGTTTGCTTCATATAGACCATAATGAATTTGTTGTTGAATTATTTTTAGCTTTGTCTTCAGAAATTTTGAGCAGAAGGAAATTCACAAGCACAGACGCCAATGCATGTTAATTATTACATAATCAAATGACTGACTTTTATAAATATAAATATAAAACTTTTATAAATATATACCTTTTAGCGTTGTATGATTTTAAATTAAAGCAAAAAAAAAAAAATTTTTATTGACTTTATTTTATAACTTGTAAGTGCAATGGTACTATAAACTTCAGCATGTACTAAATTGTGGTATTATCTGTAATTTCAAATTTCTTTTCTATATTGTGGTTTGCAAATATTCTCAAGAAGTCTCTTACTGAGCACTCATTAGGAACTTAAACTTTAAAGGCTGATTTTAGGAAGAGTTATAAAAAATGTTTTTGACGACAAAAAAAAAAAAAAAAAAAAAAAAAAATATAATAATTTGTGTGTGTGTTAAGTGCGGAGGGAAACATGGCGATCAAAATGTAGTTTAAACTGTACATTAACTTAATCAAAAACAAAAAAAAAATATATAAACTTTAATAAGTTGAAAATTTAGCTTCTAAAAATGAAATTCTAAAACACAGGAATGAACACTTTATGATCGTCGATTTTTTAATTGATCCAACAAAGAAACAACTTTTCTAAATTTTAGTTTCTGCTATTGATGAATTTTCGTTTAATTTGCAGGTATATTGGGCCGGGCCAGTTCTTGGAGGTCTTTTGGCTGGTTTGATTTATGAGTATATATTTGATTCACCGAAGAAAGTATTACCAACGATTAAAGACAGAGAAGATTCCGAAAGAGGTAAGTAAGCTAGTTTGTTAAAGTTTTATCTAATATACATTTTGAATACAATGAAAATAAATGATGTGAAAAAATTGTTATTAAATGTGATTATTTTTATGATACCTGACCCTTTCAGTTCATTCGTACTGGGACATATATTTTATTTTAATTAAAATATTTTTATGACGTCTTTTAAATTTTTAAAAACCTTTTAGCGTTGTATGATTTTAAATTAAAGCAAAAAAAAATAATTTTTATTGACTTTATTTTATAACTTGTAAGTGCAATGGTACTATAAACTTCAGCATGTACTAAATTGTGGTATTATCTGTAATTTCAAATTTCTTTTCTATATTGTGGTTTGCAAATATTCTCAAGAAGTCTCTTACTGAGCACTCATTAGGAACTTAAACTTTAAATTTAAATACAGTGTCTATGAATTTTTTCACTCACTTCTGTTGAATAGAATGGCGTATAATAGTATATTTTGAAAACTTAACTGCAGATAGGAGTTTTGGAATTTATGTTTAACTAAGTAGTTAGCAAATCATGGCTGAAGAAAGTTAGCAAATATGAATTTGGTCATGACTTGAAAGTTTGTAGTAATTCTATTTTCAAACGTTACCAGAAAAAAAAAAAAAGAAACAATTGTTAGAATATATGTTATGAATTGTGACTTTGCAATTTTTCGTGACTGAGGCTCTTATAGGATCGGATGAAATAGAAGGCGTAATCCCTTATTCTATTACACAGTTAACTAAATTGTTTATTATAGGATTTATATTTTTTCACATTGATCTCTTCGGAGGTATGCATAACACATGTATGGAATTTAAAATACGTATAAAAAAGTTAATTTTAAAAAGTCATTTACTTTTATGTTACTTGAAATATAATTACTGAGTGTATCTGTTTAGTGTTTTGAAAAAAAAAAAAAAAAAAAAAAAAAAATGACTTTATGTTCTCAAGAAAAAATATTCCACAATTTTTTTTTTACTAGTTGAAAGTAAGTTTCTCAAATGCTTAGATCCAGGCCAATTTGTGACTTATTTGCCTCTACTCCTTGTGTTTGTGCTTTTTAATTCTTTCATTTATCACGACACTGCTAAAAATTAAGGAACACAACAACTTCCAAAGATTTTCCATTCGACACTAATCATAGAACTCTTCTATATTACCCAACTCGTTCATTATTTCGAACATCATTCACACAATTAAATTTCATTCACCCTTGTTAGATTCCTTTTGTATATACCCAAAACTATATTCCAGATGTATCTGACGCCAAAGACGACAGCGAGAGCAAGTGTTCCTCCGCCATGTCTCCCAGAACCCACGTGCCGCAGATGCAAGTGGTTCCTCAGCCCACTGCTTCTGGAGGTCCATACTACCGACCCCTTACGCCCCACGAGGCTGTCCTCCCAGTTAGACCCCACTCGCGAGGGGCGTATACCTCCGCCAAGTACATAGCCAGTCCGCCGCCAAGCAGCCACCAACAGATGCAGACTACCACTTACTACAGTACGCTGCCTAGAGGAAGCTCTGGTGGCGGAGGTGGATACAGGTCATGGAATGACTACGGAAATTCCACGCAGTTTAAGTTCTGAAGTGTTGATTGGAATGAATTTCGGTCATTATGTAGAAATTAAGTTTTCACGTACAGGAAGACGGATTGTACAGTTTGAGAAGTGTTAATACAGTCTTGTGAACAATTAATTTATGTATATTATGTACCTTCACTAACAGAAATGAACTGCTATCAACCACAAAGCAGACCCCAGCAGATTCGAGGTTACTGTTTGTTGAATGAGATATAGTTCAAATTTTGAAGTGTAGATTGTATTTTGAAAGCCATTCCTTCAGAACTATGGATACCCTAATTTTGGCGGCACTTTGGCCTTTTGTAGAACTTTAGCTTGACTACTTTGATCTATTTTGTTTCGGAAATGTTAATCTAATGTCTTGTGAGAAAATGAATTAGTGTGTGCAGTAATATTTGACTAAAATTGTCGATCTTTTATTAACTATACTGTCAGCAGGCAAGCAGTTGTCAACAGACTCAGACTACGAGCGCTGCAGGTGGTCCATTACAGGTCATGGAATGATTACAAAAATTCTTCGCATTTTATTTTTTGAAGTGGTGATAAAACTTTGGAAAGGACAAGTGCAGTGCTGTGAATAGTGTTTGAATGTCCATGTTTGAAGAAATACCCTGTGTAGTTTAAGAGATACTATTGCACTATTTTTTAAGTAAATGATGCATTTGTGAATGCGATTGTGTATCTGCGTAATAATTGAACTAGTGTAAACAACCTGTCAAGTGTCAGTGACTGACACACGAAAATAATAATCTTCTACTTCAGCACGCTCCCAAAAGGAAGTGCTAGCATTCGATGTGAACAGTGTTTTATGCAAATTTAATATGTGATTAAGTTGGGTCATGACATCGGAAATTACGTTTTCATTTATAAAGTGATGGTATGTATAGTTTGAGAGATTCTCTGCCTTTGAGAAGTTATGCGCTGTTACTAACAAAACTGAATCTTGATGGCAAAACTGTTCTCTGCTAGGTAATACGAAAAAAATCTCCTGTTAACCTATTCAAGCTAGGTTTAGAGTAGGAAATTTTATTAATGAATTGAGAACGATACATTTCAAGTTCTGGAGTAGATGGGAATTGTGTAGGATCTGTATACATTGCTTTGAATACTATCTGATGTAGAGGATAGCGTGAACTTGATTAAGTTTGGTTGTTGTGTAGAAATGTTTGAGTTTTAATTTTCAAAAGTTGGATTTCATAGTTTGCGACAGGTGAATACTTTGTTGTGTGATAAAATACACTTTAGTTATGTAGACAATATATTGCTATTATAAAAATTAAACAGTTATCAACAAAACTTGGGCTAGTGCAGGAGTAACATGTTATAGTTATGGAACTGTGGTATTAATTAAGTTATGAACATAGAAATTTATGAATGTTGTTCACTCAGATCATTATTACAATTCTGTTGATGGGGCGAAATGTGAAAGTTAGCCTGGAACATGCTATAAACGTTAGTGCAGAGACTGAATTTATGTATAAACGAAATGGATCGATATATAACTTCAGATTGAAATGTCTTAATACAGTGTCAACAAATTGAAACTGCTATAAACTTTTATGGTAACATATGTTTAGTCGCATTAGGCATTTGAAGGCTCAAATTATTAAATGAGAATGAGAATCGACTCAATCAATATTTAGAATATTGAAAAAGAATATTATCTCAATAATTGGGAACACCACCGAATCCCGATCACAATGCGTTGTTTTAACACCTAGAAAATTCAACGTGGATCACGAACAGTGAAATACTCAGTATTTCAAACATGTTTGAATTATAAAGTAGTGTGTTACGGTTGTATCTAATATGGGTTGTGCAATATTGAATAAGGAATTAGGATTGTAATGGGAGTAATTTCTAATGGATTACTTCCATTGTACTTCAATATTTTCAATGGTATTGCTATTGTCGAATTAAAATTTTGCAAAATGTATCGTATGGTATTTTTATGCTAAGTAGTTACAGTTGTACATTTTTTTTTTACATTTTAAGTAAAGTCAATGAGATTTGAATATGTTTTTTGAAAGTGTTTATGTTGAAAATTGTGAAACATAAAAATTGAGTGGAATTAAGATGTGCCATACAAAGTGAACTTTTGAAATAATAAAAGTCTGTAGTCAGTTCATAATATTAATTTAAGATGTTTGTCTGATGCAATTTATAAAAGTAGCACTAGACTAATTCTTTGCGGTTAAATTTTTACTAAGCTTTTTTCGACGACTCCTGATACTAAAAGGGATACACGGAATAAATGTATAGGTTTGCTTCATATATACAATGACTTCAGTGAAAATAGGCAGCAGCTTTATCTTGATCACTTAAATGTTCAGTATATTTCATTATTTTAAAATCTATTTTAAATTAGTTTTGATGGAATGGGGAAAGCCCAAAACTTCATGTTGTGTTGAGTAATATTCTAGACTGTAAATTAATTACATTAAATGACGAGTATGTGGCTCATAAAGGTTCAATTATATGTTAGAAGTTTGACCTGAAGTTACTTTGAAACTCTAATCTTTCTTTAAAAGTTTTTAAACTCAAGTCTGAACACTATTCTTTTAAGGTTTAAAATATCTCATGTACTATCGATCAAAGTCAAATGTTTAATTTATGTCCTTTGTCTTTGTCTAGTTAAGAAACAAACTTGGCTGAACACGTCATTTTTATGAACTTTTCAAACTCTAGTTATCAAAATATATCAAAAGGGGAAGTGTTGAGAGGCTGTGACTAAATTTACAAATCGAGAGGACTTTTGGTGTAAATTGTATGTATAAAATATTGGAAAAATTATGATTGTACAAATATGATTGATGATTAAATAAATATAATTGAACATTAATTAAATATAATTGAACATTAATTAAATATAATTGAACATTAATTAAATATAATTGAACATTAATTAAATATAATTGAACATTAATTAAATATAATTGAACATTCTGCTTATTGGTAACTCCATTGCAATTAAGTTAAAGTACAATGTATTTAGTTCAGATATTGTAGTCAGGTGTCAGATTTAATCAACTATTATTCATCTTAAATCAGTTATAAATCCATTTATTATTTGTATATGCTAGTATGTATGTTATACACAACACATACTCAAAAGTTTTGAAGAATTGTGAGTTTTCTAACAAAATATCGTTTAGTATACGAAAAAAAATATTTTCAGAATTTTCATTTTAAATACTCGTCATAAATAAGACATCCATTTCATATATTTTAACTTATGAATACTATTATTTCCATGTATTTATGTCACGCTTATATTTTCCAGTTTTATCAATGATGGTATAAAAACAAGTCATGTGTTTTTAGTTAAAAGATACTGTTTTTTTTTTATTTGAGCTTTGTCTTAGCATTTTTCTAAAATTAAAACACAAGTATAACAACTCTTTTCTAAGTAATTAAGTTGTTATAAATACATCCTTTCCCTAGTCTTTATTATTTGAATATGGTTTTAAGATAAGGCTAATATTTTTTAATAAGATATTACTTTTTCTTTGTGCCTTTAAAATTATATATATTTTGCGTAAATTGGCTATGTAATTTAATTTACATTGGGTCTGTAAATTTGGAAAAGGACCAATTCTTTGTACTTTAGAATTAGAATAGCTTGCATTTAGAAATCAGTCAATTGGGCTATTGTTATCACATTAGTAAGAATCAATTACAACATCTTTTAATCAGAAGTTAACTAAAGTTTTGCTTGTTTATTAAGTTTATTTATTTTAATTAGCTATAATAAATCGCTTTTAAGATCTCTTATTCTTTCTTTTTAAAAATGTAAATAAGTTAGTATATTTGTATCTTATTAAAATGATTTATTAACTTTGTAATAATTAACATTGAGCTTGAAATTAGAGTTTTGGTGATTATTGCTTATGAATTAAAATATAACCTGTAAGAGAGATTAAAGTAAATTTCATTTAAGATTTTTTTTATTTTTATTAATTTATGTATTATAAAATTATTTACTTTATATAGAAGAGGTTTGGATCTTATTATAATGTTTCTTTTTCATTAGAATTGGTAAGAATTTTTGTCTAAGTTTTCATGTTGAAGCATGTAAATTATATGCATATCAATACAACATTCGTGAAATGGTTAACTTTCATATGCTTTATTAAAAGTTGTAATAAAATTATTTATTACTATATGTTCTTTGATTTATTTCCTTGAATATGTTCACAAATTAAAAATAATTTTTGAAAAGTTTAATTTCATTTAAAGGTTGAGTTAAACTATTAGTTATATGAATTTATTTCATATTAAATGAGAATTTCATCAACAAACTCTATGAACCAATACAATCTTCACGGAATATTTAGCACTTTAAGGTTGAAATTTAATCTTATCAGGAAAGTCAGAACCAAAACAAAACAATCCAATAAAGTTTTGAATATATTTCATTTAATTGTTATCCATGAGGTGTCGTTTACGAAAATTTGAACTAATTTTTTGGTTTTAAGCTTAAAAAATATGTCCTCACTATCTAAAATTTTATGTATACAAAGTTTTGTAATGCTGATTTCTATACAGTTTAGCTTGCTTTATGCATATTAAGCTTTATTTTAGCCACAAAGCATAATGCATGAAATACTTAACTATTTTCATCTTTACACTAAGTTGTGAAACATTTATCTCAGAAATTTTCTTGTAATGTTTTGTGTTGTATGTTTTCTATTTAAATTTAGTAAGACCAAAAGATGTTTCATAAACATTCTCGAAAAATTATGGTCATAGAATTAGTTATGCTTTTGACGTTTTTTAAACTTTTGAATATTTTCCAATTCCATTTTTTGGACAATTTTAAATGAAGTCTAATGAAAAATTCTTGCAAGACATTTTACTTAAACGCACTTAAGTTTCATTAGCTTAAAGTGAAACAGCGTTAATTCTATTTTTGGTCTCAAATCCCTTATTAGTATGTTTGGGTAAAAGTAAGAGAATACTTTTCGATTTATAAAAGCTGCAACTTGATTACAGAAAAAAATTAGGGTTAAAAACCAAGCTCATGTTGAATTAACACTTTAAAAGTTTTTTTTTTTTTTTTTTTTTTTTTTTTTTTTTTTTTTTTTGCGCCTACCCGACAAGGTCGACAACTTTTTATTTTAAGTAACTTATCGTTCTAAGCTGACGATTTGTTGTAGATCGAAACTGCATTACATATTAAAAAAATTTCAGATTATGTTGCATATTTAACTAATATTTGTAAAGTCAAAATGCAAGTTACAAAATGAAGAAACAAACCAAACCTGCTTACCTTGGTAAAGTCACTGTCCTGTTGGTTTTTCAATTTAATTATATTTTTTTCATTTTCAAATTTGAAATACATAATTGTATATTTAAGTAAGTTTTTAATTAAAAGTAAATGTTTTATAAATTGTATAATAAATATAAATTAATCAAATATTTTTTTACCAAAAACTACAGAATTATGCTTAAAAATAAAATTCAAATTTAACACAATATTTACAAATATTTTATTTCGCATTGACCTCATAAGATACAGTGTATATACAGATATCTCTTCATATGTAAATATGTATTTTGTGAGTTCACAAAAGATATAAAGACATCAGAAACATCATTACAAAGTTTTCAAGGAAATAGTGGCAGCCGTGCAAAGGAATTTTACTTGTGGACATCCTTTTCATCTACAACATGTAAAGCAGGGAAAAAGATGTAGCAGATTATAATTTGATCAAATGACTTTCAAAAAGCTCAGCGACGTGAAACAGTTTGTTGTATTTTATTCCTTAAAAACCATATTTTTTCGAAATTCATATTGTTGGTTATAAAATATTAGGCTCCAGTTCATATTTATAGCCAGAATTTTTAGTTTCAGAATAATTTCTGATGCTAGTTTTTAAGCAAGAATTATAAAACATAAGTATTATTTTTCTTTAAAATTTTTAATTATATTATTCAAACACTGTCTTATAATACACGCAAAAAATAGCCCGTCTGATTATGAAATTAATTATCAGTAAAAGACTCCAACGGCACATGTTTTATTAATGTTTACCAGTCCCAAATATCAAGCGACGTTTAACAAAAACACTTCCGATTTCGAGAATTTTATAAACAAAAATATTGACAAGCTTGTGACAGACTTAGCGAGATAATTTTTCCACTAAACATTAAATTTGAAATCCTATAAATATCTAATTTCTGCTGAAATATAAACTTTCCATACGGACCTTGGTATAAGCTTCTAACAAATTAGTGTGTGGAAGTTAACTTAAAACAGTCATTGTTATTATAATAACTTAACGTTTTTTTTTAAAAAAGATTACTTAGCAAAGATAGGCAGGCAATTTTTCCGTTTCTTAAGCTTTATGAAGTGCTGATCAATCAGGAGAGGTTAATTATTTTGGTTAGGTACCGACTACATTGGGCATATTTTGTTGGATCCAGACATAAGTTGGTTGGTTGATTAAATATTTCTGGCGTAAGGGCAACACGTGAGCCATACTGCGCTAAGCCAGACATAACAGAAATACATTTGTTATTAATGTCATTATTACAATGGATTATGCTTTATTATTTTATTGAGTTTAGTTTTCCTGGAATGAAAATTTTCATTTCTTTCTATCTAGTGGATATGGTCACGAAATTATTCACACGCATGTTAATCAAAGCAATAGTTTCAGATAATATGCTGAACAATCAGTTTAATGAAATTTAAAGACAAGAGACATCTCAGTTATATTTTTCAAATGTATTTTTTCAAAATATGTAGTAATCATGTATTATAATTTTTCTTTCAAACTCTCTGACAATCTTGAACTGCAAAAGTCTTAAATTTTAAGATATATATTCAACGTCTTTTTAAGAACAACATCATATTCCATTTACAAAGATATAGCTTATATCAGGTAAAATTTTCTGAAATAGAGGATTCGGATAAATATGTTTTTATCTACTTTTTGTAGCATAATCTCAATGAATCGAAATTGATTGTCGAATGAGATTTCTTTATCCAATTCTTCCAAGCTCACAGTACATTTTGAGGTGAAATTTTATCATTTGAAAAGTGCAAAAAGCGTTATTTACAATACATGTCCACCATGGAGGAATTGGAGGTTGACAGAGCATGGGGCGGAAGGTAATTTGGGAGTAGACAAATGGTGATATGTCTATCTTGGTTCTGGAAAGCGATTATCCATTAGACACACACAAATTTCAGTTTCATCTTTTAACATCTTAACAATTGTCATTTCATTATTCTTGTGTTTTTCTTATTATTCTACAAAGAAATATCTTTATGTTTGATTTCGTAATATCTACCACGGTAGTTTACTAATTTTGATTTTAATTATAATTATTTCCATTAGACCTTTAGACATTTTTTTTGCAATCTATGCCTATTATATATATATATATATATATATATATATATATATATATATATATATATATATTTGTATTTTTAGAGGTTTATAGAAGTATCCATAAGTTATGACTTATTTTTACGGAACTACTCATTAGAATGAAAAAATAAAATAAAATATTTGAATAGGAAGAACATCTCACCAAGTTTCAATATCAATAGATTTCGATGTGCGCAATTTTTGTAGCACTACAAACGATTCACAGCTTAAATATTTTTTTTTATACGTAACGGATTTAACCCTTAAATGCATGAATTTTTATTTGCAATAAAAAAAAATTGAAATCAACTGGGAAATGGGTGTAGCTGATGAGAAAAATACAAAAACCGCATAAGAATTTTGCATATTGATGTTTTTTTACATCACAAAAACAGCTACATTTTTCTTGCATAAATTTATGAGTAAATGCAAATATATAAATATTATTCATTACGCTTACCTTGTTTCTATACGAAAACAATTTTTCTGTGTGTTTCTATTACTTTTTACATAAATTATCGGGTCTATAAAATATCGAATAAGAAAAACATAACATATCGTTTTACCCGTTTGAAGATTAAATGACAATTGTTAAGTAGTTTAACAGCTAGCACGGTATAAAATTGTGCAAATATATGGATTCATAAATGGGACATAGAGTTTACATATGATTATATGTATATATTATATATTTATATGTGTAAATGAACCTTTCATTTCACACCAGTATATATATCATATAAGTTTCAATAAATTACATAGTTATATAATGTACAGAAATGTCAAATAGCAACATTTAAAAGAATTTTTTTTTTTCAGAAGCTTCTTTACTATGTACGGTTCATCACTTGAACGTTTGTGCTAAGCAATATGGAAGGATTTAGTGCAGAGCATAACAAATAAAGTAATAAGCTGTAAAATAGAATTAATAGCAAATAAAACAATAGTAAATTGTCTTAATGTTTTATCTACATTATATCTCTACAAAGTTAATACAAAGAAGAAATTGTTCTATTTTTTATCATTCTAAATAGTTTGATTGATAAAATTCAGCAACCAGTATTTAATCTATATACAAAATTACTCTATTATATGCGTTAAATAGTTATTAAAGAAATTGGAATACCAATTATTTCTTAGAATTGGATTTATGTTAGAACTTTGTATAGGAAAATTGGCAACTTGTATTTTTATTTCTTTTAACAGACGATATTGATTATCTGTGATTTAGCCCTGTAAAATTTTAACTGTTATAACTAACTTTTGTAGTTTGTAAATATCACAATGAACATTACAATTCTCATTTAAAAGGAAATTCGAAATCGAATTGTAAATTTGGTAATAATTTAGAATCGTGAACACTTTATTCACGCTTGTGGTCATTTTCTCTTAACTTCTTCATCTGAAGTTTACTGTTATATTATGCGCTCAAATATTACAACATTTCATAGTTATACAAAATTACTTTTATAAAATAAAATAATTTACAGTGAGAAATAGAAAATATGACATAAATGTATTTGAAGGATAGGTTGGCAAGCTCAAAGAGGTTGAAGGAATTTGTTATAAGTGGAAGATAATAAGTTATGCATGCGAGAATATTTACTGATTAAAACATAATTTTTTAGTGTTAGTTAACGTGAAACGCGAGTTAGTATTGTTAATTAGTTGAGAAGGAAAATTTTAAGATAGAGTGATTTCTCTACTGTAGAGAAAAATAGTTAGCAATTTTATACATTTTTTTTTGCTTAAATTAAGTTCTTTAGTGTTTTGGAATGAGGTATATCACGTGCTAAGATTGTTACAATATTTATTCGTTTTGTTCTTCTTCATCTTGATCTTCCTCAGCATTGGCTGTTTTACGTCTGAATATAAAAATAAAAACAAAATAAACAAATGATATGATAACAACTTAAAGGGATAAATCATAATCTTATAAAACAAAATAATGTCTAATTTTAAAATAAAAAATAGTAAACAAAGCATACCATAATAAACAAATAGAGAATCTTAAATCCTACTTTACTATTTAAATTTACTTATTACTTTTTAAATTTAAAAAAATATATCAATTGGTTTCCAAATAAAAGTTTCCTATTTAGAATCGTCAGGAGATTGTAATAATCACACGAATTTTCACAAATTTTTACACTGCGTATATCATGACTTACTACTGATAAAATTAAAATTTGTATTTAAATTAATTTTTTTCTTCAAATATCTAAATTTTTGGTAATTGGCGCATCATGGAAAACAGTTATTGGATTGGTTTTCCAAAATGTATTTGTTTTCCTCCCCTTCTTTTCTTTCTAAAATTTTGTTTACGACTTTTCCCGAAGAAGTTCATCCTGTAAAGTCAATTTCCCTTTAAGTGCTTATAGTACCACATTGCCATCTGGTGGTGAAACTGTGAAATAATGTTTATTTTCTACTTTAGATATCATTTACAAATGATTTTACAAGTTTTTTTTAGTTAATAATTACCGGTTTTGAACAAAACTAAACTGAGGAATTTTATTTATGAACACTTTTTATTTTAATTACGCATACTGAAAATAAAAACGAAAAAACAACAACAACAACAACGAGAGATCTTTCTGGAACAATGGAAAAATTAGTTACATTTTAAAAATTAGTTCAACTTCACAATTTTGGGGCAAATATTAGTATTACTATCTGTTAGTTAGGATATGTTAAATTTTAACAGTTTTTTTGGGGGGAATAAACACAGTTAATTCGTTATTGAAAACATATACAGGCAGTAAATTTAAATATATTTACCCTTTCAACTTTTGAAAGATTGGTAAACAACTAGTTGGATGCTCTTTACATGTTTTGCACCTTCTAAATAGCAAATTTCTTCATTAATTTTACACTGTTATGTAAAAGTAAAAGATCTTAAATCCCAAGTTAAAAAAGATTAATGATGTTAGCTTCGAATATTATTTTTAAATATGACAAACGAGTGAACAAAGAAATAGATTTTTCCAATACTGTTAGTTTTAAATGTGTGCATTGTATAATATATGAAATTACTTGCAATCATTTGATCCTAAAAATGAATTAATAGGATGACAAATCTTATTTCTTAATAAATATTTTCAAACTATTTTTTTAATTGCCTTACGTGTAAATTAGAAACATTGTATTTCATTTATTCATGCTTAAATGGATGCTTGAATTATAAAATAATTATGAACTTTTAACGTAAATATATCTTACACCGAATTTCAACTGTAAAAATACTTGCTTTTTCTTTCAGATCAATGACTACTCTAATTAAAGTACTGATTAAGCACTGATTTCGTAAATTTTGGGGTCAAATGTTTTGGCAAAAAAGCTTAAAATTATATTTTAAAATTTTAGCATTTCAGAAAGTTCTTAACAAATTTAAAAAAAAAAGCAAAAAAAGCCACAGTTTAGTGCCTATTACTCATGCCGATAACAGTCACAGAAGGTAAATGCAATAAAATTATTGAAATATTAATGATGATACCTAGATTTTTAAAAATAAAATACAACGATTGTGGTTTTCCGTCGGACATGTCGTAAAAACGTTTTTTTCGAAATTATTATTAAGGGGGATCGGAGGGCTCTGTCTAGTCCATGTTAAAAAAGTCTTTTTTATGTACCTTTTTCTCAGAAACTACTCATAGCATTGGTTTAAAATTTTGTACAGCTAATATAAAAACACTTTTCACAAAAACTGACGTATGATTTTGTAAAAATAAATTTTTGTTTAGAATTTATGATGTTTTAAAATTTTTTTTTATAAAAGTTTCACAAAAAAAAAAAAAAAAAAAAAAAAAAAAAAACATGGTTAGGATTTTTTTTAAAGAAACGAATCAACATTGCTGTAAAAGCATATGTTTGTTTGTGTAAAAATACAATATGTAATAGGAAAAAAAATTCAAAGCAAAATTTTGAGATACTGAGTAGATCCTGAGAAAAAGGTACATTTGTATGAAAAAACAGCATTTTAAGAAAACAGCGTTTAAAGTACAAAGCAGACGTTTTTTTTAGTGATGTTATTTTTTCGAAAAATATTTAAAAATACTTCGAATGAGCGCATTGCACACCAAGTTAAACCATTTTGTATATAACATTTCAAATATTGTGATGCGCTCAAAAACTCAAAATGTATTCCGAGAAAAAAATTTGCCTTCCGACCTCCCTTAAGAAAATATACAGAAAATCGATTTATTTATTAATTTAAGTTAAAGTTGTTATGCTAGTTACGATTAGTTCAATGTGGATAAATTAAGAAAACAGTATCTATTGTGGGTGAGGAATAGAAAATGTCAAACATTAAAAATCTAGGTTAATATAAGTTACTTTATAAATCTAGAGTTGAGAAATTGTTTCTTTAAACACAGCATCGCATTGTAAACATAGGTAACACACTATTTCTCAAACACGGCGATACGAATAGATTAGTGTCAAAAGTCAACTGTAGTTTCTCGCACTTAACCGTTTTTGATTAAAATTGTAAAATTGTTTTAAACGTGAATGCAATTTAAAGAGTCAATTTTCCCACTTGATATTTCGCTTATTGTAGAGTTTACTACCTTGAGAGCTCATTTTACGTTGAAGAAATGACTCTAAAAGACTTTTCGGGGATGCATTTTTTTTTCGGAGATAGATACGGCAATCTAGAGTCTTCTGTCTCTGGTAAAAGGTAACGAATACTCACTTTTTTTTACACAGGTAAAGGTAAATCAAAAAATAAATGTGTGGGAGCTGTACTTATGCGTTCAAATGTTTAGTTTGGCTGAGCCCAGTTGGATATGATGGACAGGCATTTAAAAAATATATCGAATACTAAATCTGAACTTCATTAAAATGTTTTAAAGGTTATTATAAATTGTGTACTTCAAAAATTATTAAAGATTTAATTATAATCAATTTTAATAAAATATCTTAAAAGAATATTATGATATCAATATCCAAAACATGTGCCTAATATTACAAAATTTGGGAAAAAATGATATTTATAGGTTATTAGAATGTATGTGCACGTGGTATGAGAACCCTTGTTGGTACATAATGACTTTCTTTGACCCATCAAAAATATTTTCAACGCTCTTCAAAATCATTCAAATGCATTAATCTTGGTGTTATCATACATAAATGACTAACAACTGCATGAAAAAAATGTATGAAAAAGTCCAATATTTTTTAGTAATATTTATGAATGAATTAATAGTAATTTTTAGAGATAATAGAATTTTTAGTAATATTTTAAAATGTATGAATAAGTCCAATATTTTGTCTTTTATGGAAACAGGACACCAATGCCTTGTATTTGATTGACCCAATAAAGACGACTTTGAAATAAAAAAATATTGTTTTTAACTTTATCTTGTTTATTTGGATAATTTGAAGTATATTTGGATTTTTTCGGATTATTTGGATTTTTTTTTATGATTTGTAAAAAACACAATGTACTAAGTGGAAACACAATCGCAATATATATCGCAAACAATAAAACTAAAATGTCATTTGGGAAGTTTTCTTACCAACCAACTTATCATTTATAATATTTAATGGGTTAAATTTTATAAATTATAAGTAGGGTACGCGTAATTTAATTTGGTAAGTTTAAAAAAAAAACTTTTCATTGCATTTCGATTTTTTTTTAATTCTCTGCTTTGTTTCTTGTCTTAAATTTGAAAAGTCATTTCATTTTGATGGATAGTTAATTACCATCTTTGAGCCACCTTTCCTTCGATAACACATATTAAATTCATTTTTGGTGGTCCAAAATTCAGAGATGAGAATTATCATATTACAAATTAAATACAGCTAGTAGACTACAATGAAACTAAAATAATATAGCAGCATCTGTGAAAAGTTCACATTTATAAAAGAAAAATATTAACAACACAAGTGCACCATATTTGATACATGAATTATTTACATGGTCAGAAACGAATATACACCACAACGCATCCATATTTGTGTTGACACCAATTCAATTGGGCAACAAATATATTTCCAACGACTAGTAAACACTTTTCACATTCTTAGGTTTTATAAGTTAACATTTAAAATAAAAATTTACTCCTAAATATTTGGAACTGTATTTTACCGTCTGTGTTTCAAGTTCTTGACAAACTCCTGAGCGTCTTTGTCCCAAGTCCTTGCATTTAGAGCTAAAATAATCTCATCTGCAAAAGTAAATAAAACATTTTTTTTGATCAAATACACTGACTCCGTAATTAAGTCAGACATATCTGAAAAAATCTACATAAAATGCACCAAATTTCGCAAGAGAGTAGTTTAAAAAGATTTTTTTTAATTGACTAAGTATTTTATTGAAAATATTATTTAAAATTAAAGAAAGTACTTTTGAAAATATTTTAACAATTTAACGTCTTTTATTAGTACCTTACTTTAGAATACAGGATACCCAGTAAAGTGCTTTACTAACCACTTAACCTATATACGCTAAGAGCCATTATCTTAACAGTAATGTTTAGAAAAAGTGAATTATTGAAAAACAATTTATCGAAAAACTGCTCTCTATGCTAATTTATTTGCTCGTGTTTGCCAACTCTGTTATGTCACGAAACGTCTAAAAATGAGTAGTTAGTCGAGCCGACAATAAACATAGATGTCATCGTCGCAAACAGCAAAACTTTTATAAGGCTTTGTTTTACGAAGTAGTGTGAACAGAATTCTTGTAAAGGTTCAATAGTCAGGCGAAACTACTGATAAACTTTGCCCGTTAACAATAACGTATCTTCTGTTATTTTCAAATAGAAAACTGATGTCGGCGTTGTATTTTTCTACAATTTGTCACTTACGGTGACTTCATTCTTGGGTGCAATTGATTCAGGTGGGTTTCACTATGGCCCATGATTGTTATACATCTACAATACTTCTAATTTTATTAGTCGAATTACAAAACTGCGTACGTCCACATGAAGTGATTTTACAAAAAGGATTAAAAACTGTTTCAATCTCCACTGGTTCCTAATCCTTTCAGTCACAATATTATTTAAATGTTAGGTTAATTCATCAGTAAATATTAGACAAAAACTCCCATAAATAAACTTCTTTAATGATAGGAATAGACAATTGTTTCCTTAATGCAGTTATCAAATCATAATTCTTGTTAAAAAAAATATTTGGTGAAAATTAGAGAATTTATCGAAGTTGGGTTGGTTTCATTTGGTATCACAGGTCACGTAAAAATAAATCACTGCTTCTAAGACTTTATGATATTTACACTGATCTTGAATTGTAATTTATGGACCAGATATTCTTTTTTATTTATCTGATTCAGATCATTTTTTTGTAAGCAGATGAATCCAATTGACTTAATGCTATTCTGTACCAGATCTAATGCTCTGTAATAAGTTGCCTTTGTTTACTAATAATCTTTAACAATATTAGAGCACAGCTGCTAATATAGATATATATGAGGATTGTTAAATCTTCGCTGGCATCAAGACATCAACAAGCTTCATTATCCTGAAATTTCGTTTCACTTAGAGACCAGAGAACTTATTATGCATTTCTAAAAAATTTTAAGCTCAGCTTGCAGATAAAAATACTAAATAAATAGTTGCTCTACCATGATAAATTTCTCTGGAGTTATTACTCACTATGCTTCAAGTTTAACCCCCATACTCACTCTTGTCATTAGGATGCATAAGACACAGCTCCGTGGGCCTCATGTCCTTCATGTCCTCCGGTGACGCCTCCGTAATGTTGCAGAGCGGGAGGAAGGCCTCCCCTTCGAAGTCGTTCTTCGTCACCATATCGTGGTCCATGACGCTGAAGCACAGACCCGCCCCCTCCCGGTTCAGCAAGTCCTGAGGGATGTGGCTGCATGCGAAGAGAAAAAGAAAGTGACGCTAGGGAATATGGGTCCATACACACAATTTCGTTTTTATTTTAATAGACCAATTGCTCTTCCCCTATAGGCGAGTATTTTTAAAAGATCAATAAATAATAGTTACTTGGTTTACTTTCACTGGTTGACGACTGTTAGACGGCAAATTGTTGAGGTTCTACACATGGATTATTTTAACAGGCATATTAGACTGTACTTAGGCATTATTTAGTTTAAAAAATAGATTAGTTTGTTCTCACTGAGGACTTATTGAAATAGGAACTAGGTCTTTTTCAATAAATAATAGTAAATGGAAGATGGGTCGACACATTTACAGTAACATTTTAAATAAAATTCTTTGATTTCCACTGAAGAGTTAGTTTGCCAGCCAAATTAGTTAGTATACTTCAATAGTTAATAGTTTGCTTGATAGATGGGTACAGTTATATAGTTGGCTTATGTCGATAGTCAAAGTGGTCTGCTTCTAAAGGTAGCTCATGTTAATAGAAAAATTAGCATATTACCACGAGGACGTTTTAATAGGCACATTTTTCTGCACTTACAAGGTGTAGGGAAAGGGAAGACACTGTGTCCTTTTTATTGTGTTTGTTAACACGGAGTTTCAACCTGCCATACGGATACATAAATATAAGGCAGGATTTTGTGTGTCAATGAAAATGTGAGATAAGTCTCTTTAAAATTGAAGAAAAGAATTAAATTGAAAAAAAAAGTTTCGTACTTTTGTAATATTTTATGTTTTTTTCGTCGAGACAGTTTTTTACGTATTTTTTCAATCTACATAATATTTTTACAAGCGTTATATTCGCACAACGGCAATAATTTAGGAACGAATTATTTGTTTAAAAAACTTACAATTCAAACGCCTCGTCGAACAGCGGGAATAGAGTTTTCTTCTGAACTTTGGTCCTCTGTTTAACACAGTTGGGGAAGAAGTGCCGAGGCACAAGCTCTATAATCACAAATGGATCACTAAAACCTGAAAAAGCAAATTGAGACCATTAACTTGAAAAACCACATAAATTCAAAAGAAATTCTTAACAAAATCAATACATTACTGATAAAATCATGTTTCATTAAACTTTCCGGGTGCTTTATACTAATCTAATAAGTAACCTTTTTGTTTGCTCTGGTAACAAAGGAGGTTATGGATAAGTGGTATACTTTAAAATTCGCGTATGTCAATTAAATTTATTTTCTTCTTGACAGTCATCATCTGCTTGACCTGCAATCTAAATGCTACTCTATACAAGTTTGAAGGAGTGACGTTCCCCTCCAACCTAATCTATTGGACTTATCAAAACCAATCCCTAGTGATACCAGACAAAACATAATGGATTAAATAAATTCCTTTCTGTCTAAACTCAAAACATTTCCCCATAAAGAATAGAAATCCAACTCGTTAAGAATGGGTTTGTTGCGGAATTATAAAGGGAAAAATTGCAATTGCTGCGTTGGCCGAAATGGCAATTACATCTTCGTTTTTTCACAGAATAATTTGGTAATTGTGAGAATATTGTACTGAATCCATATTCTTGCCTATAGTTACAGTTCATCGTTTGATAATTCAAAGTTTTTATTGTTATAATGGAAACAGAATCATTTTATAATGGACTTAGAAATACATGTTTTTACAAATCTGGTTTTAAGTTGGCACACCGTAACAATGAGTATGGTAACACTGAATAAATAGTACTTAGTTGTAAGGCGTTTTTATTGCAAACAAAAGTGGATTCACTTGAAATACAAACGTGTAGATCGATAACAGCATATTGTTCAGCCCTTGACGTTTTCCCGCTACATTGGAATAATATCTAACTTTTTCATATGACACAGATAGCAGAAAAGAAAGAAAAAACGGTAAATGTAAATTTTGTGAATTTTCCTGCTTATGCATTTTGTAGTATAGCTTTCTTTATGGACATATTCTGAACAAGTGACTGAAAAATGAACCCCTCTCCAGGGATTTAACATTATCCTTGTAAACTAGCAACGCATATCTAGGACTTACATTTTGAATCAACTTGTCAGTTTTCCTGCCCAAGGATTGAGAAGCTATTTATGTGGTAATCTGAAACTTCAGTAGGATCTGTAGTTTTTGAAATATAGCAACATTCACAGTTTTTAAAACCTTATAAATAGGTGATTTCAAGCTTAGAAATAAATGTTAACTATTACTTGGTATATATATTTTTTAAATGGCCTAAAACTAATCTTGTAAAACTAGAATGAATTTAATTACAAGATAAGATAAGTGAAACTTACCAGTAGGATCCAAAGGCAAAAGCTCTCTAGCATTCAAAACTGAAAATTGAATAAAGAATTTTAATGATACTTATTTAAATTGTTGTAGGTAATAAACTGTTTTAATAATTCTTAAGTATGGTATCCTTATTTAGTAATTTTTTTTTTTCAGCGAATGAGATTTAGAAACTTATATGAAGTTATTAGTAGACAATCCGATTGTAAGCTTTCTCCATGTGTGGCAATAGTGAATTTAAATGTTAGGGTAATATTAATTATCATGCACATATAACTCTATGTTCGCCGATCAAAAAGTTCTCAATTTTTATTGTACTAGTAGGCCATGTTAAGCCTACATTTAGATTACATTTAATTTTGCTTAGAAAACTTACTTTTTTTATACTTCATAAGAGTTAGGTATTGTATTCTATTGTTGAGAGATATAAGATTTCTTAGGTTTACTCAACGTGCTTAAATTGAGGTGTTCTCTTTTCTATAGTGCTGCCATCTACTGCATTCTATAAAAATTTTCCAAAATTTGTTTTTCTAATTTTTTTTACTTCGATTTTCAAACTCCTTTAAAGTCGTTCCGCGCGTGCGTATTAAACCATTACTTTCTGTCATGGCTACCGTTATTTAATGCACAGATTTACAAAATACAACATAATTCCACAATTTTTTTTTTTTTAATCTTTCCAAAGATAGTTTACGAACTTGATTTAATTAAATGTAGCCATTTTTTTAAAATTTCATTTCGATATTAGTAGAAGAAACGTGTGTTTTGTGAAATATAAATGTTACTCTAAGCACAAAAGTGAGAAAAACAACCTACAACTCTTATAGTATACGCGATGGTGAATTATGGAGATTATGATCCCAAATGAAAAAGAAACAAAGCTGAAGTTTTAGGTACTTTAAATATATTCTTAACATTTTAGGATTTAAGAAAGAGCTTAACTTACTGTCAATATTTAAGCTTTCCGCTGTAGAATTGTATGAAGTTTTAATCGTTAAAATTCCGTAAGTAGGTTTTTCTAGTTTTTGCTGAAAAGATGTAAAGTTTGAAATGTATTCAAAGTTAATGGGAAAAATATATAATAGGATTATAAAAACTTAGTACACATAGCACATTCGAAATTTATCTCTAAAGGCATTTTACCTGTTCTTCTAATCTTTGTAAGGTGTAAAGTTCTATAAGATGTAGTGTTTCGGATTTTTGTAACTTCAACATGTGGAATAGATCCTGTGAAGAAAGTTTTCTTTTATTAAAATTATTAATAGAGGAATTGTCTGATGTTTTGAATTAAATTATTAAATTAAACGTAGAATAACATAGATGTTTAAAAAATGGATGCGGTATCAAGAATACATTCCATATTATACATATAAAACATAATATATTTAATATTTTTGAAAATAATTTATTTGACAGTAAATTTAAATAATCTATTACATTAAAACAGAAGTAAACCAAAGTCAGTTCATAAATTTACCTGGTAAGGTGCATTCTGTATACAGTCTAATGGAAGACCTTTACCACTACCGTGGAAAAAGTCCACAAGAATTGTTAATGAGGAATACAAACGGTCAAAAAATGCCAGCCTTTCTTTCTGTAATAGAGATTCATATAAGATAATTTTAAAGATAATGGCCTTCACTAGCTTTTTTGTTACAAATAAAATAAGTTTAAAACCTACACTGTTTTCTGATTTTTACTCTTTGTAAAAGCACATTTTTTTTGCTCTCTAGCGCTTTTAATGTTTAATATCCTAAACTCACAGATATAATTACTATTTAATACAAGTTTTGAACGGTTCAGGGATGGAAAACTTTTCTCCACTCTTTAATGAAATAATTTGTTAGGATAATCTTGTAGCCCATGAAGTTAAAGTTTAGAGTATGATTTTATTTTATGTCGAAAACAATGTCAAATTGCATAAAGTTATCCACAAGAAAAGCACTAACAAGCCCTCTCTATGAGATGCTAAACTTTCATTTAGAGGTTTTAACGAAATTGATTTCCAGGGATTGATTGATTTCCAGTTACTTATTCCCTGGATACTTTATTTTTTAAAATCAAATTTATGATCTTGAAATTAAAGAATAAAGAAAATATCTAATTTGTAAAGTAATCTTATCACAGAAACAATGGAATATGAACTCAAGCAAATATTAATTGTGGTACTATAGTTTTTTAAAATTTGTTTGAATATTATGAAGAATAAGATTTGAAAGTAGGGAATAGTAAAGTTTTCATACATCTTATCCAAGAAAATATTGAACGTTCCAAAAGAAAGATAAATAATTATAACATACAAAACCAGATGAGAAAACTGGAATGTTCCATTGTTTTTTCACCCCACTCTTTCAATTCACCACATTTCTCTTGGTCATTCAATTTTACTCTATTTGAACGTGAAAGGTTTATGCGTCACCACACTTACACCAATGTTACTTTGCGCCGTCTCCATGAGTTCGTGCATCAGGACTGTCCACATCATGTCCAGAAGTCGATCGAAGTTTGCCTGGAGCAGGTTGTTGTACAGAGTCCTCAAGGTTGTGTCCAGGTTCTCCAACAGAGGGCGAATCGCCTGTGAACACGAAAGCAGAAGAACATGTTTGCAATAGTTTTTATTATTATTATTATTATTATTATTATTTATTTATTTTTATGAAACACGATAATAATAAAACTGAGTATCTTAATGCACTTAAGCGTAACTTTACGCTTGCATCACAGCTTAGGAGTAGTTAGATAGTTCTGAGACTTAATATACTACTACCTCTAACGATTAAAGCTACATAAAAATGCTGGCAGGAAATTCACTCACGTTTTCAGCATCGAGTTTTTCTGGTGCCCATGCAAGATGAAATACAAATTTCTTCATGTCAGGTCGTAACTGCAAAATTTAAAATAATAAATCAATATACAAAAAGAAGAATAACCTTTTGTGTTTTTTTTGTAGAAATTTACAGTTTTATTATGACCTTCATGAAATTTTGTACACACAAGATAAAGGTCACTGGTAACATGAGATTTTGAAAAACTACACACATCTTCTATTCCAATTCCCTAAAGGGTGTGATCATAATTTGAAATCTAACGAACCAAACTAAATTTTTATTTATATGTATCTTGACTAATTCAGATTATCGGGAACACCATTTCATTTAATGTTTTGAGGTGAAGGTATTGAACCGAAGATGAGGGAAAGGGTGCATGCGCATAAATTGCAATCCGGGTTGTCCGGGCTCAAATACCTGCAACCCGTTCCAAATTTGAACCAATTTGGAACGGGTTGCAGATATTTGAGTCCGGACAACGCAGCATACTTAAACAAGTTATTGAATAGAGCGAATTGTGTTGTATGGATTAAAAAAAAAATGACCTAATTATAAAATGATTTTTTTATACTTAATTTCCCCTGTAGAATTTCGTAATGTATCCATTTATTACCTTCTCAACCATCCCGCAAATGATGGCAAATATCTTGCCCGTGACATCATCCTCTGCCTTGTTGAGCAGATCGTATATGGATTCCCTGCACTGGTTAGCCGTGCAACCCCCTTGGTTCAGGTTCAGTGCCTTGATGATCTGTTCAACCCCCAGTTCGTCCTCCAGAGGTCGAAGTGTCTGCAGCACAAATTCCATGTTGTTGATGGTGATACATAACTGTAAGGATAGGTAGACATTGTTAAAAGTGAAAGAGTAACTACTTCAGAGTTTTCTGTATTAATATACAACTTCCATAGTTAAAGTTGTACTTTTTAGAACAGTCAAGTATCTGGCAAAATCTTTATAATTTTTCCTACTTACTACAGAGATCACTGGAAAATGATCTCTAAAAGATAAAAAATTATAAAACAGTAAACATTTTTGCAAATGGCACTATAAAGATTCAAATTATAGGACATATATTTTAAATTTTATTAGATAGTCGATTTCCATTTTGGTCTAAATCATCAATCATCATTATAATAGTCCTGATTTGGTTTTGGCTGTAAATTGAATTCCTCAAAGTGCTAGATTTTCATCTGGTGGCAAAATTTTGTACTGATGTTCGTTTTTCAATTCAGATATCATTTCCCAATGAATTCAGTAGAGTGTATATAAAATTAAACTAATATCTATTGATTATTACAGGTAAACAAATATGATCACTCTTTTTATTAATGTGGCATTGTCTTCACGTTGAAACTACAAGATAAAATGACCACTCCTTAGAAAAGGTGTAGTAATTTCTAACTTCGAGTTTCTCCAGGAGAAAATTGCCTTAACAAGAATATATGCAGGAATTTTTGTTATATATTTATGAAATATTACAAAATAAAAAATTAATAATTATGTGATCCAAATAATATAGTAGTGTTTTTATTAAATGAAGTCCAAAGGAATTTTCATTTAGAGACTATATTATTTTCTCAGTCTGTCTGTCTCTAAGAAGAGTTGATCATACAACCTTCCGATCGTGAAATACTTAATACTTTCAACGTATATATTCCCTCAGATCCACAAACAAATAGTAATCGTTTTTCAAAATTTATAAAATGTGTACAAGGTATTCTAACATTAAAGATTTCACTTCTTTCAAAACCTTTAGGAATACATTGCATCAAATTTTTCTATAGGGTATTTTGTGACTCATTAGCTGCGTAGTTCCACGTTGCGGAGACCTGTCAATGTGTATAGATCCTACGAACTACGATACCACGAACTAAACTAACTTTATTCGCTAAAAGTTTCATTGTTAAGCACAAATAAGTATTCTTTGCTCATTAAAAGGTTCTACGTAAATCCATACTCGTTTTGCTTGTTAAAAGTTTTGTTGCTACGCAAACCCACCTTAATGCACCCACCCTCATGAAAAAAAAACAAAAAAAAAAAAAAAAAACACCACATTATCTCTCCTCTTTAATACTATGAATAATCCAACTCCATCCCAGGCTTAGCCGCGAGGTTGCGGGTTCGAGTCCCGTGTAAGGCATGGGTGTTTGTAAATGTATGTTGGCTTGTCAAATGACAAATGTTTCGGCGCATTATAGCCCTCGTGTTGCTGACGGCGCCAGATAATCTGAAAAGAACCAACCGACCACCCCAGGCCTAGAAATAATTTTTATAAAAGTTTTTTGTACGACATAAAAATGGCATTGGTAAGATAGTTGCACCCCCTACTTAAAACAATAATACAATCACCCCCCCCTCCCCTTTTCTCCCTCCGAGACATAATTTCTTACCTTTTGCCTGTTAATATAAAAAAGTGTAACTTTGGTCAGGTATTAGCAAGACTGAAAATTCCATCTGTTGGGAGTTCGGGCAACTGATGGCGAAAATGAATGTCTTCCATGCATAAAAACTACTTAAAAAATAAATTTAAAAATGATTAAAATTTTAACATTTTGTCTGTCAGAAGTAAAATTAAAGGTTAATTACTGTTAACTTAAATGTCATAGTTCTCATAGTTCTGAAATTAACTTTCTAAAAACTCATACACGGTTTCGTGAACTCTATCTTTTACTATCATATATATATTTATATACTGAAACCAAAAGTTACTTAATTTTTTTAAAGTTATTGAAGGAATTAATTGTAGTGTTACATGCAATTGTAACTTCAAAAAGTTCTGTCACAGTAGGTTATTACTCATGTATGGGTTTATGTGTTATTCACAATTTGTGCTCATCAATGGGTCGTAATACAAATTCAAATACAGGTGTATTTGAATTGAATCTCTCCATGTATCAAGGTTAGAAGTGACGATTTTTACATTTTGAAATAAAATCGCATACGTATTGGGTTATGGAAATCCTCTTATTTTAATCTTTTGTTTAATTTTATTGAAACTCAACGCTCATCCATTAAAAAGTTGTATATGGCATAGAAGCAGTTGCTTTAAAGCTATGTCTAGAGGTGTCTATGTCATATGCAGCTTGTAGATGGATGAGCGTTGAGTTTCAATAAAATGAAACACAAGTTTAAAAAAAGAACATCTTTTTTATTTACTAGGTAATTTCAGTTTTAAACCTCTCTATCCATTGATAGAACCCTACTCCCAGTTACATAAAATAAAACGTTCTCTACTCCCATAAAATAAAAGGCACAATAACAATTTTATGAAACTCGTGCTATTATGTAAAATAAAACAAAACAGTTTAATAAAATAAAATATTAGTAGAAGAAACTGCACCCGGATATTTAGTTATGACGCTAGTAGAAATTGCACTAGGATATATTTATTCCGCTATAGCTCGGCATTCTTCATGACAACAGATGATTCCTACGTGGTGTCTCAAATTTGAGTTAAAGTTTTTTTTTCTTTTGCAGGTTACACAGGGCAAATTTTTTTTTATTATTTTTAAATCACAAACGAAATATACCCGCTACAAAATTTTTGGGGTACTATGAATAGAAATTCAAAACCCACTTTTTATGAATTCTTACTTTTATATACATCGATTTAAGAAATGGATTTAATATATCTGTATAAATACATAGTCATAAGAACAGCTTACAGTTTCAAAATTGTTATCATAGATATAAGCAATAAATAAAAATAAAGGTAATTTTATATCTCAGCAGTTTCGATTTTCAGTGTAAATTATTCACCTTTTCATTAGTGTCTGCTTGAGTCTCATTCTCTGTTAATTTTTGCAACTTCTGTTGACATAATTTAGCATAATAAACTGTTCCTTCACAGATTATCTGGAAAAAAAAAATCATTGCATGATCATTCCTCGATATGAAAAGTTATACATTATTAGAAATATATCTGTATACATAATTGTCAATTTCAGCAGTTAAAAATAATTATATTTGTGCGCCCAAAATTTGAATTGTACTATGTATAGTAAATAAATTATTGGTAAGACATTGGCAATTTTTGAAGGTTGAAACATTGTTCAATTATTTAAAATCTTCGTAAAAGAAGCTTCACAATTTTGCATTGATTAATTATTCGTTTGAAAGAATACGAAAGATAAAAACTTCAATAAAGGACTAGGTATTAATTAATAAGATGCTTAAAATTTATTTTTTGTTTATTTGTTTTATCAAGTTCATTAAAAAAAAAAAAAAATGTAATATACTCTTTTTAACTTATAATTCCTTACCTCTATAACTTTCATTACGAAAGTAAACGACCCAGCTGGATCCGGCCAGTTTAACTGACGCCAAAATTCTTTAATCTAAAATGAAGAAGACGTCAATGTTTTACAAGTGAACATAGTATATGAATTATTTACAATACAATTCTAAGGAAGAGATGGCGAAAATTGACATTTTCCGAGTTGTATGGTCATCTAAATATAACAATAAATCAAATTAAAAATTGTTAGAAAAGAGATTTTAAGATATTTTTCCAATCGGGATTCTTTAACTGCAATAGTTTATTTCGCGAGATAATTTTTATGGACCTCCTAAAGTTAGTCATCTAACTCCTCGCATTATAAGAGGAGTACGTTTCAACACGACTCACGTTTCAACACTTTGGATTTCTCTCCATTTCACTTAGGGCAAAGGGGAAGGGGGGAACCTGTTAAAAATTCAAAAATTATAATTAAATAAAAATATTACCCTTGTAATAATTATTATTAACACGTATTAATGATTTTTAGAAGTGAATATACTTTATTTCCAAATAAATATTTTTTTCCAGCTTTTCGGCTAAAATTATAAGGGGGTTGCATATTGGAAAAGTATTCCCCGAATTTGTCTGGATTGTTTTATAACCACGCTTAATAAAGAAAAATAAATTCAAGGATGGTTTTTTGGAAAGGAATGTAAAATCCAACCAATTACTTTTTGCTTAAATCGTATAAATATTTCCTTTCTCAGGTCAGCCAATATTATAAAAGTTATTTCATATTAAAAATTTCTGTGCAAGTAATATAACAAGAGTAATTTGACAAATTGAATGAATTTCGTCCCGATTTATTTTTGTTGTTTAATTTTTTTTTTTTTAAATCGAAGTAAATGTAATTCAATGTAATAAATAATTAAAATGTGTTAATAATATGCCATTTTAGAAACGTCTTACCTGTACAAAGCATGTCGAGGTGTCCACAGCTGATGTGCTATGCTTTACATAGTTGTCCAGAAAATCTACCTGAAATTCACAATCACGCAAATCATTTTCTGCACTATGAAGGTAATTTAATAGGTGTAACGGCTTATTAGGACCAAATAGTGTTTAGTAGACTATTTCTGATTATAATAGAAAAATAACTGAATTGTGAAGCTCTAAAAGGGGAAAGAGAATTTGAAATTTTGCAGGAGACTAAAAATGATATTTTTATAGAGCAGTTTGAATGCAGCAGGAATTTTAATTCCCAATTATTGTGTTAAACTATAAAATAAATGTGTTTTTTTCGAAAGAAATGCGCTTTAAAAATGGAAAAAGACTCTTATAGCTTCGTCAGGTCCTATTCGAAATTCGTGAAAGAATTTAGCTGGTTTTTATAATGAAACACCAGCCTAAAGGCACATTTACTATTGAAAAGAACATTGATATGGCATCTTTTGGTTTCAACGGTATTATTACGATATAAAAAGAAGAAAAGTGTTTTACTTAGATTATTTCACGAAGTCTGCGTGAAATGAATAATATTGTGAAGAACTCTAAAATATCACGTGCTTTTCTTACTATGGCAGCTAGATATGAGATTTTATCGCTTAAGTAACATCGGTCAATATACCCAGGCAGCACAGCAGTATTGGCCAATGTCCGAAACAGGTGTTATGGAAAATTGTCTAATCTTGACCGCAATTCGAGCGCCGTTCCAAAACAAACGACTTAAAAAAAAAAAAAAAAAAAAAAAAAAAAACACCCTTTTTAAAAATATCACAAAACATGTTTTTTACACCTATATTCTTTCTTATAAAAATATATTTCAATTTTAAAACTGTGTACCAACACTTTAAAACTTCCATATCCAGCATTGGGTGAGATTGACCAGGATTCGTAACAACGGTCTGCATAGGAATTGGCGATTGTCGAGTGATATTGGTCAAAGAAATTGTGCTAGTGGGGTATGAATATAAAAAAAAATGTGATTATTTTTTTCTTAAAATAATCCGAGATGAGCTTCTTTCGAAATTCATGATTCAATTAGACACTCATTAAAATATTACAAGTCATAAAATATCACTCTTATTTTTATTACATCAATTAAATATAATTAAATTTATAAGGATTATCTAAAAATGACTTACATCGGAAAAATACCAAAACTATATTTCTTATTAGAGTCTAATGCTGAATCTATTTAATTTTTATAAAATATAACACATCAAACAGTTCGAGCAAATTTGAGTGCATTATATTTATTTTACAAATATTTAGTTAAAAGTAAAAATATGCTTACGAAAATAATACAGCGTTACATGCATGTTTTATTGCAAATTCTCAAAAAATATGCCATGTCAGAAATAAATAGCCGAAATGAATGAATTTCGATAATACTTTGCAAATAACGAACTTATGATTGAATTTCAGCGCTAAAACATCAAAAGCTTGAAGCATAGCCTAGTAAAAAATGGGTTAGAAATTGATAAAAAATATGTAACTATATATTGCTAACACAAAGATGGTTAACATTGCATAAATCTCACCTTCTGATAGTTTACCATTCACAAGCAATATAAATAGAAAGACAAATAATGTGGTTAATATTTTGTAATAATTGTACATATATCGATATACATACACTTCATTTCGCAACTATACTGACTGAAAAACAAATTGAAGGTTATATATATATATATTATGAATAGTTTTGATATGTTTTGCTACTTCTTCAAAGTTTTGTAATCTTTAAAACCCTTTTGAATAAATAGTTATAATTGTTAAAACAGTTTCACGTCTTCACTTCTAAAATATATAAATATATTAAATAGAACATTGAGACAAAGAATATTCTCTCAAATATCAACTGAAAACCACAGAATGCATTGTTTTTTTTGGAAAAATGTTCGAAATTCAATTTGCAATGTATATGTGTTTTCCAAAATTTGATTAGTTGTATTTTTTAAAACATTGGGTTTTAACTTTACATGGAAAGTTCAGACAAAAATACAAAAAAATTACTTTAGAAAAATTAAGTTTGTTTCCATCTTGTATATAATATACACCGTATTGTGGTTTCGAACCTCTGGAAAGGGTAAACAATAACAATGTTTAGACGTATTTGATTTTTACCAGATAGAATTATCACTCAAATGTTTGAAAATTCTTCAAGAACTGGAAACATTTACCGAAAAATTGAACGAAAAAATACGAAAGTAGCCAATTATAAGGCAATGTCATTTAATATAGTTAAAATACATCGGGTATTGTTGACAAGTTAAGCAATATTGAAATTGTCTGTAGTATGTTTTCAATTCCACTAGAAATATTTAAAATTGTATTAGAATATAAGGATGGGAGTGTTATGGATTTAAAGTATAGTATTTATACATCTTTTAAATCCATCCCAAATCTTGCTTTACGATTAAATATTATTTTTCTATCCCTAAAACTATAATTAAACAAGAATAAAATTGCAAAAATTAAACTTTATCAATATAATTTATAATTATAGGAAGAAATAAAAGCCATAAAGTATGTTTTTGAATAAGATATTCAGAATCATCTCAATACTTTCATAAATAGGAGTCATACAATTGAAGTATTCTTTAGATATGCTTAAAGGCGTAGAAGGAAGTAACGTTTATTTACCTTATCAAGTTCCACTGCTTTTTTAATTCGTATTTGTGACTTTGATTTCGCTACTACGAACCAATGGCCGACAGCATCTTTAAACCACAAGTGGTAATTCACTAAAGTCAAGTTTTTCTTTTCGCTAAAATAAATAAAAAAAAAAGCAATACAGTTATAAGCATATTTCATTCAATTTCAGCGTAGTTATGATTAATTTAAACTTAAAAATAAAAGAGGTCAACTCCGCCGAGTGTTACGTACCTAAATACTTGTGAGTACTTTCATACGATTTTATTTTTCATTGTATAACCTACCGATATGCATTCTTATACCAATGACTTTCAGAACTAAAGAACCACTACCAGTAGTTTATAATGCTCATTTGAAAAGTAGTTCAATGAACTACCATTTTAAAGACCTACTCACCACATGGCATTTAAAAGCTTCTATCTTTAAACTTCAAAATTAACAGTGGACAAGTATTTTCCTTCAGTTATTTAGATTTTTTGTAAACACACTTTTAGAAAACCATGGGTGATGAAATTTTCGAAATCCTATAATTATTAGATTGCAATTGTTACTATTTTCCCCATCAAACACAGCGTTAATATAGAAAAATAGTTTTTATAACTTAACACGACAATTGTGAAGTTTATTTTTATTTTTTTTAGTTTTCATTGTGTGTTTGAATGTGTATGTATGTATGTATGTATGTATGTATGTATGTATGTATGTATGTATGTATGTATGTATGTATGTATGTATGTATGTATGTATGTATGTATGTATGTATGTATGTATGTATGTATGTATGTATGTATGTATGTATGTATGTTTGTATGTATGTTTGTATGTTTGTATGTATGTATGTATGTATGTATGTATGTATGTATGTATGTATGTATGTATGTATGTATGTATGTATGTATGTATGTATGTATGTATGTATGTGTTTGTGTGTATGTGTGTTTTTGTGTGTGTGTTTGTGTGTGTGTATGTTTGTATGCATGTGTTTGTGTGTGTATGTTTGTATGCATGTGTTTGTGTGTGTGTATGTATGTGTTTGTGTGTGTGTGTGTATGTATGTATGTATGTATGTAAAACCTTGACTTATGTATGTATGTTTGAATGTTTGTATGTATGTATGTATGTGTTTGTTTGTATGTGTGTTTTTGTGTGTTTGTGTGTGTGTTTGTATGTATGTATGTATGTGTTTGTGTGTGTGTGTATGTATGTGTTTGTGTGTGTATGTATGTGTTTGTGTGTGTGTATGTATGTAAGTAAAACCTTGACTTATGTAAAATTTTGTTTAAATCGTCGACTGTCGATTTCTTACGGTGAAGCATGTGTATTACAGCTTATAAAAATACATATTATTTTGCAGGTAGCTTCTTTCAGAATCTATTAATACAATTAATGTACGCACGGTGAAAGTTTTCAATGTAATTAACAAAAGAGCAATGCGAGGAGTCACCTACTCCAAGGGTATGTTATCCTTGAACTTGATGAACTCTTGCAGAGCCATGTACAGCTCAAACATGGCCGTCGCAGTCACCATGTATTCGGAATCGGGGTTCTCATCCACTTCGGCATCCATGGTGCAGCACGCATCATGCATCCTGTAACCGAGAGAATCGCCCACCTATGTGGACGACAGTATTAGTATCCGACACTACGAATGTTTCATTGTAAATGTCACGATAGAACAGTATGAATATTTAATAAACCATTAGTATTCTACACTATAAATGACACAATATGACACTACTAATATCAGGTATTAGTATCCAACTGAATTAAGTGTTTTATTATAAATGCAACAATGCGACATGATATAAATCCGACAACCCATGGGTATTTCGTACAGAACTTTTTATTTTAAATATCACAATGTGAAAGTGTAAATATTTGAAAAAGATCGGTATTCTACACTATAATTGTCATAATGACATAGTACTCAATTCTGACAGCATGCATGTTTCATTATTAATATCACATTGCGCACATGAAAAATATATGACAACCCATTAGTATGTAATACAAAACTATTCATTATAAATATCACAATGTGTCAGTGTGAATATCTGAAAGTATCAGTAACGTGTGCTATAAATGTTACAATATGGCAAAATGAATATTTGGCACTGCATTAGTATCCAATACTATACAGTATTAATACCTGAGAAAACATTAGCATAATTGACAATAACCAATTTGACAATTTTTTTTATCTGATACAGCATAAGTATCCTACCCTACAAATTTTGATGTCACAACATAAGAGTATGAAAATTTGAAAGATAGCAATATAAATGTCAAATCTGAAAGACAACTGTTACATTTTTGTAGTGTAAATATCATAATATGATAGTTACCAAATGGACGTGTAAATATCCCTCTATGTCAGTATAAATATCGCTTTATGATAGCCTGACAATAGGAGGGTGTGCATATGTCACAGACATATATTTCAATGAGACTTTATAAATGTTACAACTTAACTGATAATAAGGAACTTGCACAAGTGAGGAAAATGAATACTTTTTGTTGCTTCTAGTGTAATCTAACGAATATATTTGAGCAGTGCAATTATGTTTTATCTTTATGGTTTCAATTAATAAAAAATCGAGTTTGAAATTAGCTGAAATCAAAGCAAAAGTCACGTGACCAAAAACGCATAAAAAAACCGTGACGAAGTTACTCATAGATACCGTCGAAAATCCAAAGAGGAACCTCACTATCTCCTCGTCTAAAACAGGTTTTAGACTGGTTTATCATCTGCGCATTGACGTCACACGCAAAAGTAGCTTTTTTCCGCCAAATCGCAAAGTGAAAAAGGATTTTTTTTTTTTTACTCTCTATCCGGTATTGCTCTTCATTATTTTTTCTGTACTTTTATTCAAAACTAAAACTAAAAACAGTGAAAGTTCCTCATTATATAGTAGTACTAATGTAGCAGTATGATAAACAAATATTACTATATGAAAAGTTTAAATGTCATAATATGTCACTTAAAATGTTCCACTATATCATTTTAAATATCACAATATCATAGTAAAAATCTTATAATATAACAATGTGAATTTTAATAAACAATATAACAGTATGAATGTCAATCTGACTCAATATGACAGTAAGAATATTTAAAGAAAAAGTTTAATAGATTTTCGTGCATAATATAAATTGCGAAAAGAATAATAATTTCATTTCATTAAATACAATATTTCTTTTTAAGTTTCTAAGAATATCAATTAAAATTTATGATGATAATTAAAGATAGTTTCAAAACATTAGTATTTGTCTAAATTTTATAACCATTTTAGAAAGAATTGGGAAAATTAGCAGCCACTTATTGACCGACTATATGTAACTACTAAACTAACTAACCGAATAACATACGTCCGATTGAAGTTTCCTTGTGAGTTCATCTGACAGCTTTGTTAGAACAGAAAACATTATCACAAAGGACATATTACAGGTCAAAGACAAGTCGGCAATTCAAAATACAAAAAGAAACAATAATTTTGAAAACAAGTGTACCATTTTTTCTAGCTGTTTGTACACAACGACTGAATACGAAACACCTGTAGCACTGGAACGAAACGAGAAATGGTGTTTAGTAAATGTATTTAACATAAAATGAAAAATTAGAAAATCATATATTTATGGTTCAATTGATAAAACATAGCACAAAAGTATTTAAAAAAATATTTCATTGCATTCAAGATCCTGTAATTGTTTTTTAACTAATATATACGAAAATACGCTTTGCACAAGTCAATAACATGCAGTTTTATATTTAAACTGTATTTATTCAATACATTTAATTATGTTATTAGTCGTATTGTCATATATAACTTGATTCTTGAGTTTGAAAATTTATGATTCATTTGAATTTTTTTTTTAATTATTAATAGCGATATTTGAATTTTGCTATCATAGTTTAAACTAATGTGAATTTTTCAGGCATATTAAGTAGCTACTTAAAATATATTTATTTTGTTGAAAGAATTAAGTATACAACGAATCTAAATAGATTTGAGGTGTTTTCGTAGCCATTCCATTAAAAAATAAAGTGCAAACATAAAAGTATTGATTAAATAAAATAAATAAAGATATCTATAATTTCTGATTTATACAAGTGCATTTCATTTTGGATAATGTGGTAGGAACAGTTAATAATGTCATGAAAATGCATATTGACAAATAATCCATTATTTTACTTAACTCAAAAATGGTTAACTTTAGGGAGAAAGGAAAGACACACAGGAAACATACATCCAACCTAGATTAATTTAAACTAGGTATCTTCATTGGGGGATATAGGAAGATTTAATTTAAATTTTGGATTGAAATCTAGGACTAATTGATGCCCCAAATTGATTGTTTAATATGTAATTATGATTTTTCAATATTATTTTACTTTTTGCTGTGAGAGAAATTGTTTTGTTCTTATGATTTTGAATGGAAATTTTAAATTTATACTTTGATATTAATCAATTTGCTTTGCAGACTTCTTGAATTTAATTCCAATCTACTATTTATACTCCGATTTTATCGATCACAGGGTCCCAGAAAAAATTTCAATGAAATTATTAAATATTGTAATAAAAATTCATTTCCAAATTAATGAATAAAAAACTTGCGGCCATTTATTACATTATATGCTAGCATAAGGGAATGAAAGCATTGGATTCGCTCAAACAAATTTCGATTTTTTTAATTTTTTATTCCTGTACTTTTTGGAACGTACTAAGTTAAAAAAAAAGTGGTTTAGAAAAAAATTCTCTGTGTGCGTCTGCCTGTGGTTAGCGTAACTCTCGAATGGAACTCTCGTACGTAAACCATCGTCGTAACGGAACTCTCGTGAACATTTTGCTTAGGGGTTATTGGTGGCAATGGGACCTTCCATTAAAGTGTTCGTCAAATTTGTGCATGCGCAGAAGGTAGCTCTCATTGGAAAATTAATGTTTTTCAGAAATTTTCAAAAATAAACGACTCTAATTTTTTTTTCTCGAAATTGTTGAGGTAATGCGATAATGCCTTTTAATTGTCCCTTTTGATGGACCGAGGTCAAAAATTTTAGTGCCACCTGAACAGTGTTTCCTTCTTCCCCTCTCTCCACTTCCCAGAATAATTCAAGAATGGAAATTCTTTAATCGTAATTACTCAGACGTAAAGTATCCTTTTAATATTTACAAAATGATATGAGAAGGGAAATGGGGTGGGGGACCTTATTGAAAGTATGGCTCGTTTCTCTCTTCTTTTTTTTCTATCCCGACTCAGTCACACACGAGCCATGAAATTTACAAGTGCAGCCGAAGTCGTGAAATTCGTAAGGGCTGCATTTAGCCCCACCCCATACACATTTAACGTGGAGGGAGATTCCATACTAGCAGTTGTTTCCATGGCAACGGTGCAGATATTTGGAAAATTTACTTTTGGCTGTACTTGCTCGACCATAGTCAGATTTAATTGATTTGAGCGTCCTCCCCCCCTCCTCCTCTCAATAACAGGTTTGCTATTCATTGGAGATTTTTTTACTTACTTTAAATTTTATCATCATTTGAGAGTCTGATCTACATTTAAGAAAATTAATAAAATAAATAATCAAAGTTTACTAGCAATGACTAAAATTTAATTTTACACTAGTAATTTAAATGAAGCCCAGCTGTACTCGCTGTACCCCACGAGCTACCACTGAATTGTCCCTACCTTCAAAATTTTCGTAGAAATTTGATAAATGTGTAAAAAGTTGTGAAACGATTGTTTTTAACGCAGTGTTTTTTCCCCCTTGAGCATTGTCTATCAACGTCTGTTTTTCCTCGATTTCATTAACCCGAAAGGATAATGTAATAATTAACGAAAAATATATCAATTGCACCATTTTGTTGGATATTTGTTGCCTATGTAATAATTATTGTAAAAAATATCGCCTAAGTAGTCATTTTTTTTTATTAATGCATGTCAAATTTAAATGCAATAACTAATAGTAATTTAGTGTAATTGAAAATTGTGCTCCACACCCCTAGATTCATATTGGGTTAAGTGAAATTTAATGTTTTTTTAAAACTTTTTAACTCATTATATTTGTAGGGTTGATATTTTCAGCAATAACCTGTTACATAATCAGCAGTTTTTCAATGTATGTTTTATTATATTTAATTAAATTTAATATTTTTGAAACAGGGTATACTTAGGAGAAAATAAAAAAAAAATTCAATTCGTAGACGTATTTGTTTGTAACATTTAAGGACAATTTTACAGGTATTTAATTCCAAAATTGAGTTTGCATTTACCACGTGATCATAAATATAATATTTGAAGATCGATGTATATTTTTCAGGGCTACTACAGTGCCATCTAGTTATAGGAAGATAATGCAAAACAACTTTTTTAAAAAAAAATGCAGGGGGGTAGTGGCGCTATCTATTGCACAAAAATACAACCAAAAACGGACACCTTCACTTCATCCTGTGATCGATAAAACTGCTACTCTACTTAATAAAAGAGAGATGCTCACTTGGATATTTTACGTTGCTTAACTATCTCTCCACTATTAAAAGGTCTCAGAGTCGTACTGAAGGACATCAGACAGACAGTATAAAGGGGGAATAGAGAGAGACAGAGAAAGAGAAAAAAAAGATGAGATTAACACATACAAGGGGATGAAACACAGTTTTTCTGACGAGTCTTCGCACATAGTGAACTCGGAAAATAACTTACGACTCTCATAAATACCTTTCAAATTCCTCATTGTAGTACATGTATCCCTTGTATACGTCAGTATTCAAAGCATTGATGAGATCTATTAGATTTCGCAATGTCCATTTATCTTTAGGATCCTAAGATTAGATGAATTAAATCAATAATGAATAATGTCATTAATAATTAAATAAAAAATATTATTTAATAATTAAAAGATAAAATCAATTATAATTTATTTCATATATAGTTCAATGATAAAATCATATGTGATTTATTTTATTAATAATTAAATTATAAAAACAATTGTAAATTATTTACAAATAATTAGATAATTAAATTAAATATGAATTGTTTCTTTAATAGTTGAATAAAAAACCCATAAAACATAATTTCATTCCTATTCGAATAATGAAATCAATTTTGAATTATATTTATAAGTATTTTTTTAAGTGAATGGAAAATACAAGTATATGTTTGGAAGTAATTGGAAGTTAGGTAAAATAATATTAAAATTCTTTGATGATCTGTGAGATAATTCGGAAACTTGCATTCTTTCAAATGACGATATGATGTTTCGAATGATATGCGAGAAATTTTTTTACTTACTTTTCTAAAACGAATAAAAATGAAGGATGAGTGTCATATAGTTCGCCAAGATTAGCAATACTAATCTAGCTTTAACCATAGTTTATTCCATTTCTTTCATAGATAATAAAATTATAACAATAAATAAATATTTACATATGCATGGCCGTCCCCAGGAGGGTGCAAGGGGGTGCACTTGCACCCCCCTGGCTCTTGAAAATTAAAAAAAAAAAAAAAATAATAATAATAATAATTAAAAAAAAGAAAAGCACACATGCCGTTTATACTTTTATGTTGCAATGAACATTTTTTTTTTATAAATTTAGTCTTTGTTTCTTTCTATGTCGTTTCTTATAGCTACTTGCGTGACGATTTTCTGGCGCTTGTTGTCTATGATTATTAGAGGCTGATGGGTTAAAGTATTTATTCCTTTTACTATATAATCATTTCCTGTGTAGTTCTCAAAATTCTAGAAAAATGTTTTATTTTTTAAGTCATTAGATATACTATTTTGAAATCTACTTTTAGAATTCAATTGAATATATTCCAATACTGCTTTCGTGTTTCATTTGGAATTTTTTTTTTCATTATATCTGAAACTTGGAAGAAATAAAATGTTACTCTTCTGTATTTTTGCATCTTCGAGTTCCTCTATTTTAAACATTGTCTCTTGAATGCCGTGACAACAAGTTGGATGATAAAAAAAAATCGTTAAAAATGTATATTTTAATATTTTTACCATTTTCTATTTTTTTCTCTTTAATAAGGTTGCGCTTTCAAAAATATATGTCATGAATTTTAATTATTCTCAAAGAGTATAATTTATAATGCATAATTATTAATTAACATTTTAAAAAAAATTAATGATTTTGATAAAAATCTAGTCTTGCACCCCATTGCAAATATTCCTGGGGGCGCCCATGTCCATATGTTGGAAATTATCTTTTTAACAAATGAGTTTAATATTAATTTAAAAATGTATTATTTTAAAAAGTAAATTCATGAAAATGATGTTCATTTGTTTATTTTGCCTTTCTTAAAAGATTCAACTCCAATACGTATTCGGCATACAATACTTTTTAAGATGACAAATTAGCAGTAATTGTAAATGAAAACATTTTAATAAACAGACTTTTCTTACCTTCTTCTGGGCTTCTACATTCGCTATTTGAGTGTTGAACCAATCTAAGGTACCTTTCTGAAAACAATAGAATTTAGTAAGTATATTTTAAAAAGCATAATCTATAAAGAAATGTAAATTTATTTTTCAGTCAACTTACACAGTAAATTTTAGAAGTTTTACTTTATTGTATTTAGTAGTATTGCTTAATTGTAAAAGTTAAGTTATGTTGAAATGTTAAAAGTTTTCATGAACAATTACTGTATTCTCACTGGTCAATGAATTAGAGTATTGATGAATGGTTTTCTGACCCACTGTACATTTTCCCCTACTACTATGTGCCCAACTTTTAAACATATTCATAGACTCAGTTTTCAAGAACTCGTGGTCATTTTGTCCTAAAAATCGGGACTCTATCTGAACGAATTACAAAATGGCAGAAAGTAAGTTCTTTTTCTTATTCTGTTTCACGTCTCATGCAACAAACCTACAGGACAAACTTATACATACATTTGATTACCTCCCCTTCTAGTTTTTCTAGAATTTTGCACAACTCTTCCAGAAAACATAATTTTTTTTTTTAGATATTATTGAGTTTGTTGCTCACTAACCAGATTAATACTTATAATACTAATATATAGATAATATTGGTACTTATTTAATAATTTAAAAGCAAAAGCTGTGTGACATTATATGAAGAATTTTATTTTAGAATTTATAATAATGCTCTCAAATGCCTACTTTATGAAAAAATATTAAACAAAAATGGCTAGACATCCATGAGGCAAATAACTACAAATACATATATTTAGTAGAACGTGGTATACAAACAAATGTAAAGGCTATTTGAACAGTTTAACATGAACAGAATTTTTTCTGAAAATAAATCCTAATTTATGTTTTACATCAACATTTATTTAAGTTTATATAACTGATTTTTCGATTCTATCTACTATACATTTAATAGGCAAAACATATTTTTGTGACAGTTACTTAACCCTAAACTATTTTATCTATTTTTATGATGAAGGAGTCGTTTGAAAGCGATCTAACTGTAGGTGAGCCAAAATGCAACAAAAGTTTAAAAAAAAAATATTATTTAGTTTAATTACAGTATTTTTCGTATTGTAATTAACATAACATGATGAGTGTTGTTTGCACTATTCAGACCAAACCCGCATTTTTTAGATATTAATAACTACGTATTTGATTGATTCCAATTAATAGTTTTTCTCACTGGCAGGTTTAGTATTGTTTATTTTAATTTAAAAGACATAGTTTTTGCCTGAGGAAGGTGAATTATAAATATTGCATTGTACATCTGTACATTATCTTTCCCCACCCTACTAAGGACTTACTTTCAAGCTGCAGGTGATCTCCACATGTAGGTCGTGTCTGAAAGGGCAGCACCAACGGAATGCTTTCTGTCCATGGAGCAGTGAGAGACATCTGGGTGGGGAATAAATGAAAAATTAAATAATGGTTAAAAATTCAATCTTCAATTTTTTTCCCATTCAATTTAGAGTAGGTGCAGTACTAATAAAATATTTTAAAAATCAGGTCATGTTTTTTTTAAAGAGTTTCAGAATGATGTTGTAGCGATGTACGATAACAGGGAGTCAAACCAGAGACTCCTAGATCAGAAGACAGGCGTGCTAACCACTGGAAAAAAAGTGACCACTGGTGCCTAGATGTTGTATCTGTCATTTGTACAGGAGACCACCATAATGTCTTTTGTATCCCCGTGTCTTGCTCACAAATTTCCATTGTTTTGTTTAAAAAGTATATTTAAGAGTTGTTTAAGGAGTTATTTTCATTCAATATTGTAACAGTAATACAGTCCCTAATTTTTTTTTATCTTTTTAAACAATTTAACAGATTTCATATACTTTAAATATATACTTATAAAATGTCACTAATGTATGTCTATAAACCTTATAAATAACAATAAAAATATTTGGAGCATGTTGTTTTAAAAATCATTAATTTTATAAACATTATTTACAATTTTAAGAATTAATTGACATTTTTTTTTTTTTTTAACTCTTTTGTTTATTTTTTTTTGAATTCATGTGAATGTTTGTACCTTTCTGTTGAAATGATACATTAAAAAATTATTGGTCCATTGAACTGAAAGAGAATTCTTGAAGAAAATCTTACTTGAGCATGTGGGTAAGCTTATGCTGCGCGAAAGTGTTTCCAGGAGGAAAAAGATCTCGATGCTTCTGTAGTAGTTTCAAACAGAAGTCCAGGAAGATATTGAAGGATTCAGCAAGAGCTGCTTCCTGAAATCATACACATTTATGAGTTATTATTATCTAGACAGTGGGAAAGACAGAACTGCATGGCAGAATATTTACTTCTATTGATTTTAACAATTATTTTACATTTAAAATATTCACTACAAGTTAGGTTCATATTTTGTGTTTGTTGTGATGGTTACCTCGTCTCTGGACAGGGGACTTTCTTGATCACCCCAAGCTCGACTGATGTCATCGAGTAGTTGGTAGAGTAAGGCGTAGTCCAGAGGCACTTCCATCAGCTGCTTGCTGTACATGATCCAACGGCTGAAGAAATACATTTGTAATACTATTATCTAGATATGTAGCTTTGTTAAAGTTAAGAGCAATTTTTTGTCGAAAGTGTGTATTTATTCAGTTGAGATTAAAAAAGAAAAGATTCGCAAGGATTTCATTGCTTAAAAATCAAGAAGATTAAAATCAATCAATAATTAAGCTATGGATTAAGCAAAGAGTGACTCTTTAGTGCATAATAATATGGGGCAATTCTATAGTAAATTTAACCATACACACATTTTAAATAGAAGTACAAGATTACTTTTTATAACATTATTTAAAAATATATATTTAGCTTGAAACTACAAAAATATGAAGTATATAAATCAAGAGTTTTTACTTAATATTTTTGTAGTTTCAAGTTAAATGTGTTTTTAAATAATTTTATACAGAGTAACCTTGTGCTTCTATTCAAAATGTATGTGCTGGTTAAATTTACAATAGAATTGCTATTTTGCATTACAGTATCACTATCTGCTTAATACCTAGCTTAGTTATGTCAATTCCTTTTCTAATTAAAATATGATACGGTCATTTGGCCTTTGAACCTTTTTCTACACAAATCTTTAATTTTCGGAGCAGTAGCATTGTTTAATATATCATTTAAAATATGAGTTACAAGACTTAATCTCGATTACTATTTTTCAAACTAAGGAATTGCATTTTTACTATTGATCGACGATAGCCACACCCATTATAGGTTAACTTTGGTTTTGATAAATGTTTAATGCAACTGCTTAAAAGAACCAGTTAGCATTATACAAGATTATAAAAATAACAGAACTTTTAAAAAATCGATAATTTATAAACATTTGGGAGTTGGAAGATGTTGTTTTAAAAGAAATGCTAAAAACAAATTAGAATGAATTTTTACAGCTATTCGAAAAATATGTTGAAGTGGCTCATAGATACCTAGAGTGATAATTGTAGATGAAATTTTTTTTTTTTATCATCTGCTTTAAAAAAAAAAAAAAAAAAAAAAAAAAAAAAAGCACGAATTTTTTTTAAAGCAAGTTGTGGCTTATCCTCTAGCTTGACTTCAGACAAGGTCCATTAGACCGTTGACTCTAAGGAAGTCGAGGACCAGAAGCATTTTTGTGACAATCACATCTTTCTAATTTCAGATTATCATGAATTACCAATATTTTTAAAGTCCTGTTACTTTTGGCCTAATCAGTGAACAAAAATCGTGTACTTTGACAACAAGTTAAAATAATCCGAAATAAAGGTACTTTTTGTCAATGACTTTCCCGCCTGACAGTACCTCTTTCGACTTAAAAGTGTTATTTTTTTAAAGTGTCTCACCACAGTGCCTGTTGAAGCTCGGTGACATCTCCCTGGATGGCGTGTTGGTGCAGAATGGTAAGTGCTGGTTGAGGTAAGTCCCCGGCCCACTCGTAACTGGGACCCTGAAATCATGGCGCATTTTGAAAGTAATTTATATATAGCCTCACTTACTTGGGATTGTATGCATAGTACGATAAAAGTTAATTTGTAGGTAAAAGATTAGTTTAGCGTAGTTGTGCATTAGAAAAGTAGTTTTAGAATGCTGTTTATTTGTGGATATATGAAAGAAGGGAGTTGAATAAGCTACAGAGGGTCTTTCAGGAAGGACTATCTAACTTTGAAGTGACATTTCTGTGAAACAGTGAGAGACATAAAGAATATATAAGTGGTATGTTGGATAAAACGGGATAGAATTTTAAATACACTGATTTATAAAATGAATTTCGATATTGAAATGTGACAATAATTTCTTGTACAATTTGAACATATCGGAATGACTTCATCGCTTCCCTTATGAAAGTGGATACTGTGAGGCACGCCTGCGAGCGCCCTCTGTCGTCCTCTTTAATATGTAAGCCGATATAATCTCTCATTCTACGCTGAGAGCAGGTACGAAACGGATCTCTGTATTAAAAGTCTTTACCTCTTTTACGTTGTACAAATATTTTATTCTACGAAAACTTTCACGATGTTAAGTAAATACGTCCCTACGACAGGAGGCTCCAAATAGGACAAGCCTAGGTGCCAGCCTTCCTTACAGTGGTTATCAGAAGTGCGATGTAACTCGCTCGATGAAGTACGTCTGACAACGAACGCCCTAAGCCTAACGAGAACTCGCTCGCCTTACAAAACAGAAGCACGACGATGGAAGACGGTTTGGAAAAGCTTAAAAAGAAACGGTCGATACTGAGAGCCTCTACCACCAAACTTATGGATAAGATCGACAAAGCAAGAATAGAAAGTAATCTCACTCCAGAACTGGTTCCTCAACTGGTCGAAAAGGAAAGAGCGTAACGTGAGATGGCAGAAGGAAGAAGACGGAGCTTTTGCAAAACTTAAGCTTGCTATATGCAATGCTCCCAGATGTTATTCACCAAATTTCCAACGACCTTTCATCATATACGCTGATGCCTCTTCATTTGCCGTCGGTGTTTGTCTCGCCCAGCGTGACGAGCAAAATGTTAAACATCCAATAGCCTTCGCTAGTAAAAAGTTATCAAACACTCAAGAGAAATATGCAGTTATAGAGAAAGAGGCCTTTGCCGTCATTTTTGCCATTAAGAAATTCGAGACGTACATCTTTGGATCTGAAATAATTATAGTTAGTGACCACAACCCTCTGAAGTTTCTTACGGAATGTGCTTCACAAAGTCCTAGGCTACAACGATGGGCCTTAGCTTTACAACGCTTCCATGCCTTACTAACTTATCGTCGAGGAAAAGATCATCTGAATGCCGATTCTCTGTCTCGTTCAACTGCAACCCACTGGAAAAATGATGCCAAACTAAATGACACTTGAACTCTTTTTTTTTCTTTCTCATGAAATCTATGGTTAGAATTTGAGTGCATAATTTATGATATTGTGTTTATTTGCATATTTTTTTTTCATTTCCTACTTGTTTATATTTTTAAGAGTTAAATTTACTTTCTTGGTTTAATTACATGATAACTGTAAACTAGTGTTTCAAATGTTTAAAATTTTACTCTTTTCAATTTAGAACTTAAATTAATTTGACAGGTCCTTAAAATGACGCAATCAAATCTTTTTAGTGGGGAGATGTGAGGCACGCCTGCGAGCGCCTCTGTCGTCCTCTTTAATATGTAAGCCGATATAATCTCTCATTCTACGCTGAGAGCAGGTACGAAACGGATCTCTCTATTAAAAGTCTTTACCTCTTTTACGTTGTACAAATATTTTATTCTACGAAAACTTTCACGATGTTAAGTAAATACGTCCCTACGACAGGAGGCTCCAAATAGGACAAGCCTAGGTGCCAGCCTTCCTCACAGATACTATGATCTTTTTACTGGATAGTGCAGTCCAAACAGTCACTTTTGTATAATGCAGTGGTTTTGCAGAAAGATACACAGGCGGTATCCCAAATTCACCAGTTTTGCTTATTGGCAAATCCATGCAAATAAAAAAAGGACTCATCGGTGAATCACGTGCAGCCGTCATCAAATTTACTCCCATTAATTAATTCTGCTAACTGGATTTAAAATTCCATACTTCATCTTTCCACCATACCACTTCTCTCTCTCTCTCTCTTTTTGTCTCTCATTCATTCCCAGTTCTGTCCTTTTAAAGTTAAAAATCTGTTTTTGTATGCTTGGGTAATAAATATATATATACTCACGAAATGCTGTTTTAGCTCATGCTGTATGAATACCCAGAACAGTTCCTGGTGTTCTACGACCTCCTTCCAGTTGTCCTCCTCTCCCCCAGCCATATCCTTGTCCTCCCTCGTCCCAAGGGCGACCTGTAATCTTATTTGCCCTTGCACACTGCTCCGCTCCGTCCTGCCTTCTAGACAGAACCAGCGGTCGATGCCAGAAGACGGAATGTCCTGTAACACGACACATTAATAACATTTACATGTGTCAGACCAAACATGATTTTAGGACAGTTTTTCTTAGGTCAAACTATAATTTGACTTTGTAAAAACTAGTTTTGCCCTGAAATCACTAGGAAAAAAATTATTTCTACCAAGTTTCTACTACTACTTCAATTGAGATATCAGGTCTTTTAGTTTAGGAAAACCCTTTTTAGTGTGCCTCATGATAAACTGTCACCATGATAAACTGTCATCATGAAATTTTGTTTCGAATTGCTGGCTTTTTAAAAATTAGTTCATCCTGAAATTTTTTTTAACGAGTTTGACCTACAATAATGTACAAGAACAACCAAATGTAAATATATTAATTGAATTTTGAGGAACAAACAGAATTTACTCACTTCGCAGCGAATGTTGACACATCCCAGAAAGTCGTCAATGTTTTCTCCTGTGCTGGTACGGGCAGATTGTGCAATCTGTTTGAAGTATCTACAAATATATTTATTAAGTTAGGTTACATGTTTTAAGATTTACTGTAAGTCTTCCCTTGATCTATATTGCTTGGGCCATAATTTTAAAATCACTCCACAGCATTTACTGTTGCGCGGATCTATTACAAATTTTTTCGGTATAGATATGAATTATTTCTTTGATGCTATACATTTTTTAAAATGATACTTATTTTCAATTTTTTAAAATTTATAAATAAACAAGCACGCAAACAAACAAACAAATAAATTAAAAAAAAAAGGAAATAAATGTCATTTTTGATAATCTAGATCATATTAAAAAAATGTATAGTGCCAAAGAAATAATTCATATCTATCACAGAAAGAAGTTTGTAAAAAATTTGTAAATGTGCAATACTAAATGATGTGATGACGTGATTTTAAAATTATAGTATAAGATATATACAGCAAAGAATTGTTGACAGTCACTCTTTAAAGTATTTTACTGTACTCAAAGAAAAATTAATTTACGATCATTAGTTAAAATTCTGTTAACATTATCTTTTTTTTGTATTTTTATTCTATTCATTCATAATATAAACCATAAAAAGCGTAACAGAATAGCATACTATTGCATTTTCTTAAACATTTAAGACTTCAAAATTTGAAATGAAAGAACTGTTAACTATATAATTCTAAGGTAGAGATTATTTATGTTCAGTTCATCTAAATACATACTGCTTAAATTGGAAGTTTAAGTTTCGATCAGAATTTATTTGAAAAGGAAAAACTTTAAAACTACTTTTGAGTGTTCATATTGAAATGTTACCAAGTCGTACCTTCCTAATCCTTTCAAGCTTGAGACTTCGTTTAATTTCCTGGCTGCATCGAAAACTGATGACTCATCGTCGTGATCCCTAGAAAACAAAAAGGTGCAGAATATTTTAAAACTTATACTTTAAGATTTGTATCGTTAGTGTTTCCTTATATGCCCTATATTACCTATGCTATATTTTACTAAACACGATAAAATAATAAAATATTGAATTAATATTAGTCATTGTAATTTAAATTCATATAAACACTTAAAGAAATTATGCTTTTAAGTAAGCTGACATCGGATTGTGGAAATTTCTTGGGAAATTAAAAAAAAACATTTATTTTGGTGCTGCCATCTTCTGGTTATAATACTCAACTCAAATTGAAAAAAAAAAACCCAAAAAACCCCACCCTTTTATAACTTGCTTAGTGAAACAAAACAAAATTTTCTATAAGTTTACAGTTAGGATAATCATTGATACTTCTCTACTACAAACGCATATATAGTCTGTCTTCTAATTTTTTTATATTTTCTATCATAAAATGGTCATTTCATAACACATTTCCAATTTTTAACGTTATTGAAAATTTTATTAAGTTATGATTACTAATATTTTTGATGCCAATTTATAACGATATCGAGAGAGTGCAATTTGAAATTTTGCGTAAAATAATTCAAATTTAAATTAAAAGTGTAATATGATTTAGTCTTGGATTTTACATGATGCACAAAATATACACTTGTCGATAATAAAATTCTTTAACTACAGTAACAATATTAGACAGCAATATTAAAGTTATTGTTTCAAATTTTAAACAGGAAAGTATAAGTTGGGCCTCTTTTTTAGTGTAGTATCCATCTCAACTGTAGGTTTTCTGCATATGTTTCATGTTTTAGGATTATCTTTAGAAGAAAATAACTTAATTATTTCAGGAACAGGATTGGGAATTATCCAGGTGAAATAGGATTTAAAAACTGTATAAAATCGCCGGTAGTATGCAATTTCTTAATAGAACGAAAAAATTATTCAACAGGTATAAGTATAAAAACATATTTTATTATAATAAAATATTTCTAACATAATGTCAAAATAAAAAAGCAATAAGCCTTACACGCATAAATTAAGTTTTAAGAAATGAAGCCTAAGACACACACACACACACACACACACACACACACACACACACACACACACACACACACACACACACACACACACACACACACACACACACACACACACACACACACACACACACACACACACACACACACACACACACACACACACACACACACACACACACACACACACACACACACACACACACACACACACACACACACACACACACACACACACACACACACACACACACACACACACACACACACACACACACACACACACACACACACACACACACACACACACACACACACACACACACACACACACACACACACACACACACACACACACACACACACACACACACACACACACACACACACACACACACACACACACACACACACACACACACACACACACACACACACACACACACACACACACACACACACACACACACACACACACACACACACACACACACACACACACACACACACACACACACACACACACACACACACACACACACACACACACACACACACACACACACACACACACACACACACACACACACACACACACACACACACACACACACACACACACACACACACACACACACACACACACACACACACACACACACACACACACACACACACACACACACACACACACACACACACACACACACACACACACACACACACACACACACACACACACACACACACACACACACACACACACACACACACACACACACACACACACACACACACACACACACACACACACACACACACACACACACACACACACACACACACACACACACACACACACACACACACACACACACACACACACACACACACACACACACACACACACACACACACACACACACACACACACACACACACACACACACACACACACACACACACACACACACACACACACACACACACACACACACACACACACACACACACACACACACACACACACACACACACACACACACACACACACACACACACACACACACACACACACACACACACACACACACACACACACACACACACACACACACACACACACACACACACACACACACACACACACACACACACACACACACACACACACACACACACACACACACACACACACACACACACACACACACACACACACACACACACACACACACACACACACACACACACACACACACACACACACACACACACACACACACACACACACACACACACACACACACACACACACACACACACACACACACACACACACACACACACACACACACACACACACACACACACACACACACACACACACACACACACACACACACACACACACACACACACACACACACACACACACACACACACACACACACACACACACACACACACACACACACACACACCCCAGATAGCATGCAAGGTTACGAAAACCTTGTCATATACTTGTCATTAGACTTTCGTGATAAGGTTACAATGTAACCCAACGGCAAGCTAATGAAAACCTTTTCATATACTTGTCAGCGACAACGTTGACGGTAACCTAACATCGCAAGCTTACGAAAACCTTGTCATATACTTGTCATTAGACTTTCGTGATAAGGTTACAATGTAACCCAACGGCAAGCTTATGAAAACCTTTTCATATACTTGTCAGCGACAACCTTGACGTTAACCTAAAATTGCAAGCAAACGAAAACCTTTTCATATACTTGTCATGACAAGGTTGCAAGGTATCCCCTATGACAAGGATTTGAAAAGGATAAAGAGAAAAGCTTTCTTTTTAACCTATTATGAAAAGCTTTTGTAAAGGTTGGCAGTGAAAGGTTTTTAAAAGGCTTTCAAAGTAAACCCAATATTGCTGAGACGTGTCTGGCAACAAGTTTTTAAAAACAAGCCTCCATTGCTTCAATTGAGAAGGATCTCTTTTCGCCTTTTACTCGTTGTAAAAGTCAGTAAGTGCGTTATTTCGTAATGGTATTGATTTTTTTATATATATTACTACTTTAAGATTATTAAAATTAAAACGAAATGTTTTATCAATGTATCATATTCGTAAGAAAATAGGCTTAATCTGTTATTTATACGTAGTACGCAATCTAAAAAGCGGCAACTAAATTATCACTTTTGTGGTTTTGGGGGAGCTGTAGAATTTGTCATAGGAATTATTTATGAAAGAATTTTCTTATTAGTTTTTAAAAAAATTAATTCCTTTTTCTCATTCTGTATAATGGTTTGCTGTAATTCCCTAATCGCTAATTGCGCGTGGCACAAGTTTCCTAAATTTTTTTGTTTAATTAAAATATTAATGTGCGGCCGATGTTTGAGGACACCAGTAGCTCGAACCAAGATCTTTACCTTGTAAATAACAGTAACCACCATTGAAATCAAATTGGAAAAGCTTGTTTTTGAACTCAAACATTTGGCAAATTGTTTTTGTGGGAGTTTTTGTCCTCATCATTAAGTAAATAACATATATTAGGCTGTATATTGCAATCCCAATATCAAAAATGTTCGTATACAACAAAATCTTTTTATGGAAAAATCATGTATATTGAGTTGGGAGACTACAAAAGTTTTCAAAATCACAAAATGTTGCCTCTGGCTGGAATCTAGGCTGTTACCCCCAATTTATCACCAAAATATATGGCATGTGTATTAACCCCTTGACATACAAATAAAATGCGCTTACAAATAAATGTGGATGGTTTCAGAAATCACTGCTATACTGACTACCGCTTTCATTGCGCTTCTTTCTGTTTACTTGTTTGCTGATACGATTTTTTTATCGGTACTATTGAGAGGGAGAAAGCATCTTCAACAGTCTAAACAAAACAGCATCGATGCATGACAGAAACAGATAATCTATTAATATAATGCCCAAATGTTCATCAAAGCCAGTTCTTGACATCTCGGAGACGTGAAATTCTACAATGGCACATGAAATGAATGACGTCTCCGAGATGTGATTGTATGTCAAGGTTTTGAGTTCGGGGATTTTAAATAAGTAAACAATGTCTTGTGCTTTAATTTATTGTACTTAACCTTTGTTGCCAACTATATAGGGTGAACCTACCAGTAATTGACCAGTTAGTGCAAGTTTCTACACATTTAATTTTTTTTCTTAAAAAATTATTAACGGAATGTTATGAAAATTTCCCAAAATATCAATTGATTAATGAAGCTCAATAATAAATGAACATGGTGTTCCAGTCCTTTTTACAATTTAAAATATCATCAGAATTTCTTACCAAAAGCAATTTTGCCAGTAATTGACCACAGCCATGCTAGTAATTGACCACTTCCATTTCCAGAATAAAACCAAAAGTTAATTGTTAAATTCTGTTATAAAATGCTCTAATATTCATAAATTAACTATTAAATGAATTAAAAAAAGAAAGTAAAAATAAATATAATCAATTTTAATCCATGAAAATACAGGAACATCAGTGTAAAATATAGTATGATGGTTTTATAAACTTTAGTTATCAAAGTTAGTTTTACTGGTAGGTAATTATGCGTATTTTATTCAAAAAATTAAAACAAGAAAATCAAAATAATATAGAAAAGATTATCTAATCCTATACTTTCAATTCTGAATAAATTTAGATGAAAAGAATCGAATGTAGAGGATATTATTTCTTGAATAGTTTCAAAATCATCCGTTTTTCTAATGGAAATCATTTTCTTGCATTGGCATTTATCCAATTACATAGAAGAGTTTCTTCTGAGGGTGTAAGAATTGTTGAGGGCCCATTTTTCTAAATTCTGGGGTTTTCCCTCTTAGCTTATTAATCAACGTAGAATGAGAAATGTATTTTCTGGCAGTTTCTCTTATTTTCCCAATATTTTCTCTTGAAAAAGCGTAGATTTCAAGACCTCTTCGGTGTACTTGAGAAAGGATTTTTTCCCTTCCATGAGTTTAAAGAAAAACTACTAGTATATTAATATAAAACAAACATAAATGATCTACATACATTATTTGTATTAAACTATTTAGGAATTATTCATGTTGATGCTAAAAAATCAAAGAGAAGCTAAACCACCCTTCACTAATAGTGTCAGTCACTCATATGAGACCCTGTGACATACCTTTGTGTTTGTTAATTTTTATCATCCAATTGGAAGCTTGGTTACCCCTATAACTTTTGGCATTGGCTTTCATTAGTTATTGGATATATTTTAACCAATAAAAATTAGAATACCATCACAACAATTCTTGTTTACTTCCTTTTTGTGTCATTTTGGTCAACTACTGGCATGTGGTCAATTACTGGCGTATCACCCTATATAGCACGTCCATAAATTTCCCATTTTGCATCCTTTTTCCTTTTCTATTTATTGCTATTCTTGAGCTGCTTTTTGCGTATCCACTTTCAATTGTTAAGAGCTATATTTGTACCTAAAAAGTGTGTTGACATAATTTGGGTACTATTTCCAGATAAAAACTGGCGAATTGAAGCTCTAACTCATCCAAACAACCTTCAGATAATTTATCATTCCTGTTAAAAATCATTATAGGGTTTGCAACCCTATAACAAACTGTTAACATTGCTTGCAATACATTTACACATCATTTAAACATGTAAACATTTGGGCTTAGCGCCAACTGGTACATAGTTAAAGGAAGGCCAAATTTATTTTGTGTTGCTCATCATTTTTACTTTTTTAGAATGTTCAATAAGGAAACTGCCAGCTTGTGAAAAATTGTAAGTAAATTAGAGAATATCATTTGGTCCATTAGTTTGTTTAAAAATTATGGTACTTTTCCGTTAAAGGGAGCTGTTGGCCATTTGTCTATTTTGTGTTTGGTGTTTGATTTGGGTAAAAAAATGTAACCATTTCAAAAACAAATTCAAACAAAAATTAACCATTTTAAAAGTTTTATCACAAAAATGTTTAAAATTTGTCATTGAAAAGTACCATAATTTTTTTTTTAAATCAAACACCAAACATAAAATAGGCAAATGGTCAATGGTGCCCTTTAACAGAAAAGTACTAAAATTATAATTTAAGCTCATTTTCAATCAATAACACTAATATTTTTTGGAAAATTAAATTAATCTTTTGTATGATGATTTTTATTTAATTTACTTCTTAACCTCATAGACTAGACTCCTTCCTAACAAAGCGGAAGGGAAGGTAGGATATAATAATAAAAACTGAATGGGCTAAAGCAGGGGTTCTCCAACTTTTAACATTACGATCCACTTTTAAGAACCCTAATGTATAGCAACCCTCTTCTTCCTCTGTCAATATAATTTTTTGGAAGATAAGCAGCTCACATTTTTTCGAAAAAAGGTTTTATAGGATCCAAAAGGAACTTGTAAAGAAAAAATGTTTCATATTAAATATAATTTTGCTAGAAATATTTTCTAATAAGGTCTGTGTGAAAGACTTGCCACCCTCGGTTTGGAAAGTGCAACGATAATGTTTTATAAATAATACTTGCTTCGTTATAATACGTGTTATTTGGATATTCTCCAAATTAAAAGAAATTAGCCAAGTAACATGTATTTCAAAAGTTGGAAGTGAATAATATTTTATCGTATTTGGTACAATTCCATTATAGTGACCCTGATTGTCACCAAATGTAGAACTAAATTACAACTACCATATGAAATTGATATTGAATTAAAAAAAAATTATGTTTTCCAGTGTGCTAAAAATATATTTTCTGATTACAAATTGTATGTTTAGTAAAAATGGAGGATACTAAAGAAAAAAAAATTATATGTATATATATAGAGATAGAATATTTCTCTATGTAAAAAACTGATAGTTTTGGTCCTGAAATTACACCTGAATGATTCAATTTAATTTGATATATCAATTAATTTTAATTAAATATTTTAAAACTATTTAATATTATAGCTATCATTTAATAAATGGTGTAGTCAGTTTAGGCATTCCAAATTTGGTGCATGTGGATTGCCCAAATTAGATTTGGGGGACACTAGCAAGGAGTGAATTTGACCTTGGTAATTTGAATAACAAAAGGCAAAATCATTGCTCTAGTTTCACTAGTTTGAGCCTAAAACTATATCAAACACTTAAAGGAATAATGGAAGCTGCAGCATGTTAAACTTTTTGAGACCGCAATGAACTTATGTTGGCGTAGAATGCTGATAGTTCGGTTGTTGATATCTCGTTATCTACTTGGAATTCAAAACTATAAGGTGTAAGATATTTTTAAATATATATATACAATAAGAGAATCAATAACTTATTAAAAAACTAAACTAAATGTATATTTGTTTATCTTCTCGAATACAATTTCAGTTTAATTTATAGCAAATATTCTTTTCAAATTTTGTTTAAGTACGTTTTCTAATATTTTTTTAGAAATCTCTGCATTCTATGACTCAAAAGGTATCCGACTGCAAGATACTACTACACAACTGAGAGCTATCTGCTGAAGTTTTAGGTAAGCTTCTTATTTTAACTTTTGTAAGTTTGCATACTTAAAAAAAAAAAAAAAATCACTGATCAAAGGCACCTACTTTTACCTAAAATGTGCTTACATCTTTTGTAGCATAAAGCACATATCGCACCTATCGCATTATTCATCGACAACTCTTTAGCAATTTATTTCGCCTGTTTCTCGGTTTTCTGATAACTTGGCTTGATTGACTTATCCCTATTTTAACATTTTATACTCTCGGCTTGATATTCATTAAAAAAATTGTGTTCATTTTTAAACTTTTCGGAGTGGTTTCTTATCGTTATTCTGAATTGAATTTATTCTTCTAACGTTTATTTTATCATTTAATAATTTTTTCCACTGTTTATATATCACAATATTTTTGAGTAACACATTCAAAGTATTTTTTTTTTTTAAAAACTCTTTTAGGAGATGGGTACCAAATAACAGAGATAACTCATTCAAATTAATAATCTTCTGATCATTTATAGCAACCTCATGAGAAAAACATTTCAGTTTCACGATAATTGCGCCAACTTTCAAACTTGGCAACTTATGGTACCCGTCTACCAGAAGAGTACCATTTTCTTTCCTAAAATTTTATTACATCATTTCATAGTTTTTTGTTTTTTACATTTTGTAATTGGCGGATTAGTACTGCACTTCAGTAGCGTTATTATTCACAATTTATATTTTTACAATGTATGTTTTGAAAAAATGTAGACTTTTGTTCACTCTCATCATATACATGTACAGCCAAACTGAAAACTAATTATTTGATCATAGCGATAGGGTTGGGCGACTAATATGAAAGAAAAAACTAGTTATAAACTAAACATATCCATTTTTTAACAAATTGGAATGAAATTTAAAATGCCACGTTTTGCCGACATTCTAATCATGACCTTCCATCCTTTTTAAGGCTGACCAAACGGTATAGTGGTTAGCTTGCTAGCTTCTAGACCGCAAGGTTGCGTGTTCGAGTCCCGTGTTGGCATGGGTGTTTGTAAATGTATGTTGGCTTGTCTAATGACAAATGTTTCGGCGCATTATAGCCCTCGTGTTGCTGACGGCGCCAGATAATCTGAAACCAACCAACCAACCATCCTTTTAAGCTATAGCCTGTGTTATTAAAACATCATATGCACGGGTGTTATATAAAATCAATGTAAACACGTGTAATATAAACGTTAGAAATAAAATGTTAAAAATTCAATGCTAGTTTGTACTTTTAAAATTTATGTTTTCTTGTCATGAAAACAGTTTTTGCAGCTTTAACTAAATATTTACTAGATTAAACTAAAATGCTTATGTTACTGTAATGATATAACATAAACACCGTTTATTGACGAATTTCAAATTGCCAAAATTTCATGAGAGCTTGAAAAAATTGGCAAAACCAACTATTCATTGTTACTCTCTGAGGAATCGTCTACTAAGTTGCTAGGTGTATTATGCGCTTAAGAAAGAAATTTGCAGGAACATTGTTCCAACATCTAAAGAGTGAAGATTATTTCTAATCGTTAAAAGTAGGCTTTTTATTGGAAGCGTTTCAATGGGCATATTTAAATTTATGCTTGGACTACAAGAAAGAAAATACTCTCCATCCAATATAATGGATCATTCAAATAAGGTGTATATTCTTAATGGACAAATGTCTTGTATTCTAGAAACTGAATGTAGTAAGCCTTAAAATTGTTCCCTTCTGAAGTGAAGCTATTGCTTTTTATTAATAGGAAAGCTTACTTATGAAATATCAAATTGTTATTGAATTTTAAATTGTTTCTTTTTTCAGAGAGAAATGAATGTGATTCCCTTTAGTTTTCCTCAAGAATCTGTCTCCAGAAGTTTCTTGTCAGATACAGCAGATTAGTTAAGAAATATTTGTAACACATTGAAAATCATTTTTAAGTTATGTTTTTTGTATAAAATAAAAAAAGGTTTTTTTTTTATCTTTTTTTTTTTTTTATCTCTCTGTTTACTTTAAAATAAAGAATTATGTAAATTTTTTTTTCAATAAATATGTATTTTTAATAGTTTATAGTAATTCCTTGTAATACATTACTATTTTTTGCTGGTATTTGTGCAAGTTATGGGCCATTTATTGTTATGTATTTCGTGCATAGATCTGTTTAAAAGTCGATTTGAAAGTGTAAATGCAGTACGTTAAATATTTCTATTCATATAACAGAATAAAAAGCATCAAAGTTGAAAGGAAGAAAAAAATTTACGACATATCCCATCGGTGCTTATTGTGACACTAAGTATTTGTATTGCATCAAGAAACACAGTATCCATGTAGGTGTATTGCCACATATCTTCCAGTAGGCAAGTCTACAAGGGCCATCTTAGTGCTTAAAAAGATTTGTATCCATAGCTAACTAAAACCCTGCAGAGTTTATTTTTCACCTAGGCTTGCATGTTTCAACAAAAACCATTTGATAGCACGAAAAATGATTCTTTACATGGTTAATATTCCCTGTCATAAACTTGAAATTTTTTTCTAAAAAAGGGTGTTTCCATCATTTCTAGGAAAGAAATTCAGCATGGTATGTGTTGATACTTTATTTTTTATAAAATATTTTAGACATCAAAAGCTTTAAATTTCTTACAATGCCAGTATACTTTGGAAATTGCAAATTCATTGAAATTTGTTTTTTCCAAAATGTTCTCAAACTTGTATATATTTAAAATATTCTAGGAAAAAAGACTGCTATATTTACAATTTTAATAGGTTCCATCTAGTAAAATATGAATCATTTGCAATTTTACATTTAATTTCTAAATTACAAACTGAGTTATTATTGATGCCATTAAAGAATAAGGAACAGATATAGCATAAGACATTTGGCAAATTTTTTCACTTGGCATTTAGAAAATTCACCAGAATTAAAAATGCAGGAACTGAATTAAAATATAAATAACAAATTAAAGTAAAAACCGTTGGCAGAAACAGCACTTATTTGGAAAAAAGTGCCCTATACTACAACTGTACCAAGAATAAGTTTAATTAAACAGCCACCAAATTTCAATAATGCAGTGTTAATCCATTTTCCAGACAATATTGCAACTCTCGCAATAAAATGCTTCTCTTTGACCCGAAAAACTCGGAATGTTTTCAGTATTACTTTATGAAGGAAATTCAATCTTTCCTCTATCTACCTTGAAACAACCTTAAAATGAAAAGGTTTACACACCCTTTAACTGTAAACCTTATAGCAACCTTATAACGAAAAGGTTTTCGTACCCTTTACATGAAAACCTTGTCGCAAGCTTGTTACGACAAGGCTACGAAAAGGTTACTGTGAAACCTTGTCGCAAGCTTGTCGCGACAAGGCTACGAAAAGGTTTACAATGAAAACCTTGTCGCAAGCTTGGTCGCGACAAGGTTACGACAAGCTTTTCAGGTGTAAACTAGGACCCTTTTTTTAGGCTTGTGAAAAGGTTATACCCTTGTCGTGACAAGCTTGCGACAAGGGTGAAACCTTTTCGTTTATAGGGTTTACACAAGGTTTTGAAAAGGTTAAAATGCTATCTGGGACACACACACACACACACACACACACACACACACACACACACACACACACACACACACACACACACACACACACACACACACACACACACACACACACACACACACACACACACACACACACACACACACACACACACACACACACACACACACACACACACACACACACACACACACACACACTTATTATACCTTGGTTCCAGTATAGCCTATAGAAAATAATTTAATACATTTCTTCCTAGCCTTAAATTGTTAATTAATATTGAATAGATTGAATAGCACTGAATCACTTTAAATACATTATTATGATAATACTATTTTTACATATTATTTTGTATTACACGTAACACTTTATTTTGGCGTCATACCAAAGTATTGAATTTCAAATCTTACCATATGTCTAGATGAAGTCTATCTGTTCGAATGTCTTCAATATCTCTACAAGAAAAACAATATATTTCAAATTTTGAAGTTCTAATATATAGTAATCACTGAGCAGTTTGCTCAGCTTTTCACTGTCACTGCAACTGCTCTATTGGCACGACACATTATTTGATCTGATGAAACTATATTTACGAGGGCAACTAAAAAAAATTAACTAATATTCATAAAGATAAAAATTTAAATAAGATTAGAATGTAATCTTCTCAAAACATACTTTTAAATTCCTTATTTTCTTTATAATTTAATGCATACTAGATTTCTTGATAAATACTTTCGAATGAAAATATTGCAAATAATTGTTTTTAACTTTAATAGCTAAATACTTATTTTAAGACATAAGCATTATTTTTTAAACTTCATTTATGCAAATAGATAGGAAATTTTTATTTTATAACGATTCCAAATTTCTATTTCGGTTGAAATCAATAACCGAACGCTTAATTTAAACATTTTAATCTCATCCAATGTATTAAATTGTAAAATAATTTGTCAAAAATGTATCTTGAAGCTTTTTAATTCTCTAAAATTTATTTGAAGTCTAGGTATAGAAAATGCAATAACATCTTCAGATAATTTTAAATTGTTTTATGAATATCCTAACTTAATGATATTTACTCTTTACTAATGATATTTGTAGCTTTCTAGAGAGAAAAAAAACCCTGTTATTATATCTATGTTGATCAATCACTTTTAAAAAAGAAAACACCATACACTTAATAATCTAACATCACACCTCTTAATTTATCATAAGCTATTCATTCCGTAACCTTAACAATTGCGTTACTTCAAACAAAAGCCCAGAGTTCTTTTAAAACTTCTCTTATTTCATCAGCATCACGAAGAAAAGAAATCCTCTTGGAAACAACACCCTAAATCCGTCACCCCACTTAACTCTCCTGGCATTTCCTAACTCGTCCATCACACCCCTTTCCAATACACCCACTTTAACTCTTGCGAAATCTCCCCCAAAAGGACACACTGATCTTGTTGCTAGCCTTGCGAACGATCTCAGCTTTTCTTCAAGATAATGACATCACCATCGAGAGAATTTTGTGAAAAGATAAGGTTGCATTATGCTGGCTCTTTTGGAGGTTAACTCATAAAAGATGACCGCTTAACCTTAAGGACGGCTAGCACATATTTTGCTTAATTTTTTTTTTATTGAAGGTAATTATATCTTAGAGGTTTTTCTTTGTATTTTGCGGGGGTGCGGGGTGGAGGGGGAATATGGTGGTTAATACGTTAAGATGCATTTTTTAAGTCCTTTATATTAACTTCGATTTTAAGAGTGTGAGTGGGTGGGTTGGTGGCTGGGAATGTCGATGGCAGGCAAATCGGAGGAGGCCTAATTAACCTCCTTGCCGTCATCCAATCGGTCTGAAACTTGGCAGATGATTCGATGTCGATGACAATGCATTCGATGAAGTTTTGGAAGCAGTCACTGTCACTAAAAGGTCGCTTTTATGGAATACTAATAAACCAATTTGCCTTCATCCAACTGCGCTAAAATAGCATTCAACCGATCATTGAAGAAACTCTTACCTGTTGCCAAAATTGTTTTAATCAGAATAGATAAAAAGGTATTTGGATGTCAGTGCATAAATTCACATTAATTTTTAATGAATATATTTTGAAAAGTAGTTTACTGTATATTTTGGTGGTAGAGGTGTTTTTAATAATTAAAATTTGATCCCAAAACCAAGCACACGCTGGCAACAGAAAAGACGCTTTGTTAATGAATATAAAGTTTGGCAAAAGTATTTATATTAAAAACTTTTTTTATCGGTTATATTATTTTCTTTTAGTAAAAATCACACTTTAATTTTTGCTTTTACAATACATTAATATAGGGAAAAGCTTATACAAAAGCTGAATTGACCGTTTGTCTGAAGACACAATCCCAGACAAAACTACAAATGCTACAGACATGTGCGATACGTCAAATTAAAGGTCTCGTTGATAAGAGTTCCCATACACAAATTAACACTGAAGTTAAGAGAGAAAGTATTGGAAATGGTGATGAGAAGTCAATCTTCAATTCTTTAAGACTAAATTAAAGATATTTTTCTTATATAAATTTCAAGGACTCGAGTAGATTAGTAGGATTATAAAAATTCAACCGTAGTGATGTTAAAATAATAAAGAATAGTGATTCCAAACTTAATAGGTAGTTGATATGTTGGTGGAAAATAAAGCTACAGGATCGGAACTTAGGTATTCGGTGATAAGTTTTCTCACCTAGCTTGTTGCTAAACTCGCAAATTTGGTAACATTTTTCCTTTAAAAGAATTTCCAAATTGGCAGGGTTTCTGTTATACGTCGGTTATCTTAACAGATGACCTAAATGATTAGAATCTGGAACTGATGTTTCGCATTACAAATGTGTACAGAAGCTGTCTTTTAGTGACAATGATTGTCGCCATCTAACTTGTTAATATATAAATACAGTAGTTAAAAATGTTTCTTGCGATAGAATTTCTTATACAATACTCAAGAATTATCGATTTAAAAAAAGTTTATCTATCCACAAAAAGTAAGCTTTAACTATGATTATAATATTGAGATAGATACAAATTTTTACTGTAAAATTTAGTTCGTTATTAAAATCTGTTTTAAGAACGTGACTATAGGGTTATATTTTAAACATTATCAATTAATGACAAAATACATTTTTCGGAATATGAACAGACTATGGGTAAAAATAATGGACAATTCTCGCATTTCTCAAAAAAAAAAAGTGAAATTAGTTTATATTTATGAAGAATTTCTTTCTGATTTCAAATAATTAAGCAAAAGTTCTTACAAACAATTCATGCATTTCTTAAAAACGAGTGAAATTATTTTATGTTTATGAAGAATTTCTTTTTGATTTCAAACAATTAAAAAAAGTTCTTTAAAAAAGTTAGTTATTTAAATATTCAGAAAAGAAAATGCCTCAAAACCGAGCCAAAAGCAGTCCAATCAAAACACTCAGCAAAATCAGTGAAGTCAAGGGTTCTTACAGTTTCTATGGTTGTCGTGAGGTTTCTGCTAAATACTTGGCTTTGAAATAGTTGGTGTTGGTAGACCATTGCCACATTTCGTACAGGTTGGTGTGATTTGCGAGAAAGTTGCAAATCTGGTTTCCGCTTCTGCATTTCAAGCCAAGATGTTTGCGAAGCTGTGACGTAACATACAATGCCAGCGGAATGAATCGTTTTCACGCCAACGTCTAGCAAGGTAACTTTGATCACAAATTAAAAAAAAAGAAAAAGCTCATTGAGCAGAAATTTTGGTGTGTTGCCGTTACGAAGCATTTAGAGTTGAAAAAAATAAAAAAAATAAAAAAATACGGGAATTGTTCATTGCTGACATGTTTTTTTAAAAATAAATTATTGAAAAAAAATGGAAAAAACATTATTTTCTTGTGTCAAGGTGGATTTAAAACTTAATATTAGGTGTTACCTTTTAATCTAAAGTAAACCCTTATCTTTGAATGTATATAATTCAATAATAATGTCTTAAAATATGTTATAAGAATAAGTTATATTAAAAAAAAAAAAAAAAAAAAGCAAGAAATTTATTTTTACAAATAGTTTAAGCTTAATAAGAATTATTTTCTTTATTGTTTCAATCCACTGTTCACTAAGAACATTTCAAAAGAAATCATTTTAAAATCACTTTTTGAGTTACATAACAAAATAAATCGTGATAAAAAATCATATTAATATAATTATCTGATGTGAATTCAAAGCGAGAACTAACATAAACGAATTTAAATTTACTTAGCTCTCTTTACAAAACGTTGAAACGACCGTCCACGGATGTTATCCACTCAAATGCAGAATATGAAAGTTATGAGACAGAGTTCTCTCTTTTATTAACCTTAAACGAGACCGGATTCCCAAAGAATAGTGGGCGAGTCTTGGCACAAGTAGGAGTGACGTCAGGTACTAACAATCACGGTGGGGGATTTCTGAGCATTTCTAATGTTCATTCGCCTCAACAAGTGACCTTGGCTTCAAAGCATTTTCTTTCAAAGACCAGATCGTTAAAAAGCCATTGTGTAAATGTTTTACTGGTGACAGTCAATTAGTCTGTCGTCAGAAAGGCAGTCGATATCCCGAAGCAAAGCGGTGCCTCAAATAGATTATTATTAAGAGAACTGTGTTGCGAAAGGAAATATAAGTAATAAGAAAGCATTTGGGATAAAATAAGATATCGGTAATTTTTTTTAATTGATCTCTGAAATGAATGGATGTATTAAATTTTCTTTTTAATTTTGAGACATTTCAGTTTTAATACCATTATTTGATATTTAACAGAGCATTTCAGATATGTTTTACACTTTATATGACATTTTAGTTTTGATTTGATCTACAAATGTTTATAAAACCTGGTGTATTTTAATATTTGAATGCTTTGAAGAAATGATATTTTTAATTTTGGACAAAAGTTTATTTTTCAACTATAAAATTAGTATTTTTACTTTACCCATCTGAATACATAGGGTAATAAAAGTATAGTATTCGGTCAATTATTATTTTTTTTTTTTTTTGGAACATCATAATTTCAAAAAGTGGACTGGAAAAAATGTCTATCTGTCTGTGTGTCTGTAGTCAGCATAACTCCCGAAGAAATTGACGTACGATGTTCAAATTTGGTGTGAAGGTTGGTGATGGTACAAGGACTTTCGTCAAAATCGTGCATGTGCATAATGTAACTGCCATTGAAAAAATCATGTTTTTCAATGATTGCTAAAAAATGGCTCTAACAATTTTGATAAAAATTGCTGTGGTAATGCCTCTTAAGATGATCTAAACATCTCCACCTCCGAAATTTTCGTAAAAATGCTTTAACGGCTTAAAAAGTTGTAAAACGAATGCCTTCAACACAGAGTTCTCTATGCTTTAATATAGTTCATCAACAATCGTTTTTCTCCTTTCCTCGGTTTCACTTATAAGAAAGGACAATATAAGAATGATCGAAAGTATATCATATTGCCGAAAACACTAGTGTGGCAATTTAAAAAAAAAAACAAAAAAAAAACGCCAAACTGGCCATTTTCTCTAAGCGAATAATAAAAATATAAAAACGATAAATGACACAAATCAGCATCAGTAATATAGTGTAATTGAAAGTTGTGCGATGTTCCACACCCCTAGTTTTTAAGTAAAACTATAACAAATTTAAACCATTGAAAGTTATTTTGTGTTGCATTTTAATTAACTTTACATTTCTATTATACATAAGTTCCATTTAGGGGATTTTCATTTTTACTTAAGTAAATGTTTAAGGAATGCGCCCCTGAGTGTAATATTTTATATAGCTATTTCGAAATAAACTTTTCTGAAAAGTCTCTATTACAGCATCAAGTATTTATATAGGATATCAAGTATTTATATAGGATATCAAGTATTTTTATAGCAGTAAGAAATAAAACCATTTAAACGTGGACTAGTTCATTTTATCCACAGTTTAATTTAGTGAAAAATAAACTTTTATTGTAAAATATTAAAATAAGAGTGATTGAAAAATGAACATTTTACCAGGCCACCTTGCAAACTCTACAGAAACAGGTAAAGTTAAAACGAAATAGTTGCATTAGGGTATTCTAAAGAAGTATTAAACTGGGCCTACTTAGATGGTCTTGCGGAGGGTAGCAGGAATGTTTTTTATTTTCAATTACCCATATAAATACATTGGGTAATAAAAGTATAGCTTTCGGTCAAAAAAAAAAAAAAAAAAAAAAAAAAAAAATCGATTTTATAATTGCCTTTCTCCACGTTTTGGAACATCCTGATTACGAAAAAGTAACCTAAAAAAAATTTCTGTCTGTGTGCACGTGGTCAGCATAACTCTCGAACCAATTGACGAAAGATGTTCAAATTTGGTGTGCGAGTTGGTGATGGCACAAGGACCTACCATAGGATAGCTGCCATTGAAAAAATCATGTTTTTCAGTAATTTCTAAAAAAACGGCTCTAACGATTTTGTTCAAAATGGCTATGGTAATGCCTCTTAAGGTGCTCTAAACATCCCCACCTCCGAAATTCCCGTAAAAATGCTTTAACGGAGTAAAAAGTTGAAAAACGAATGCCTTTAACACAGAGTTCTCTTTTCTTGAGAATACCTCATCAACGATCGTCTTTTATTCTCTGTTCAGTTTCACTTATAAGTAAGGATAATTTAAAAATTATCGAAATAAAAGTATAAAAGTATTCCGTCAAAATCATTATTTTGGTCGAGGTTTTTTTTTTAGAAGACCCTTACAAGAATTATCGCAAAAAATATCTCCAAACTGGTCATTTTTACTAAATGAATGATGGAAATATAAATACTGTAGATAACATAAATCCACGTCAGTATTATAGAGTAACTGAAAGTTGTGTGATGCTCCATACCCCTAGTTTTGTATTTGTGTACTTATAAATCTATCGTTCTCTATTCTAATTGATACCCATCGTTCGGTTCTAAGAACTAAAGCCTAATTTACAAGCTACCAGTCAGGGTTCCAGTTTAGGGTACTAGGTCTGTTACGTCAGTTAAGCGACCTCTACGCCGTCTATCGGTGATCACAGGAGCACGCACGTGATTGGTTGATGGGAGTCGCTGGTGCCAGTAAATAGAAGATCTTTGGTTTACTGGAACCAGTAGTCATGTGACGTCACAGACCGGCGATCTAAACTGGAAAACCGACTGGTATCGTGTAAATCCGGCTTTACAATCGACAGTCATAAAGAACTTACAGCCTGAACTGCTCATTCCACCTCGGATTGAGTGTCTGCGGCTTGACAGAAGTGGTCCTGATGAACTTTGCAGGGAGTGTATCCGAGATGCTGTTGCTCCTGATCCTGTCCCTTCTCTTGAGGGATGCCCCAAGCTTCTTCAGGCCTCCTTGTCTTCTGCTGGGGCTGCCCTTTCCACCACTCCCTGAACTGAACTCGTCATCTGAACTGTTACGACGTTCCAGGGGATTGGCCGGCTGTATGCCAAGCATGCAGTACGGGTCGCTGAAGCCTAGGGGTTTAAGAGGGATTGTTTGTAGAAAGAACATAAATGAATAATAAATGCATTTTTGCATAAAAAATTTATTTAAAAAATATGTAAAATAACTGAAAATTTTTGTTTAACAAACAGTAAATCTTATAAAATGTAAGCTTATAACATAAGTTTAAAAATTAAGCCTTATAATCTAAAATTACTGTAAAAAGTTCTATTTTAAAAAATCTCTGCAGTCATCAGTATATCTATTGATGACTGGACTCCTCTTAACTAGTACTTGCCTGTGTGTTTTATATGTTTTATATCTTTTAAGTTCTGTGTTTAATAATATAGTTTTATATATGTGAGTGGTGAATCACTGGTTGAACGCGAGTCATCTTCTAACTAGTCACTCAAAGTTATCTAATAATGAGTCTTTTATACTTACGTCCAAATATAAAAATTTATAGCGTTTAAAACTGTAAAAATGACCACAACCCCAAATCATGAAGAATAACATCCATATGAAGGTTTTCAGTTTGTGCGATCGAAGCATTGCAAATAAATAACCTTTTTCAAATGATGACTTATGTTTAAAATAATTTTAAAGTTAATATAAGTGTTTTTAAAAAAGTATTAATTTTTTTTAAGCAATGCAATAGAAAAACATTTAAACTTTGAACGAGCTAAAGAGAACGTTTCTCATACACGAATTTTATTTTTTTCCGGGTAAAATCCTCTATATTTCTTTCGTATTCGCTTAAGCAAAAGATTTATTAACTTAAAGTGCGTTAAGAACCATTTCTTAATAACAACTTTATTTTATCACTTAAGAGTTAATTGAATAGTCAGATTAGGATAGACTTCTTTTAAGTATGGTGTAGCAACTGTATGTCGTAACTACAAAATCAATGCGACAGTAAAGAAAAGAATTGTGGCATAAGTGACTACGGTAATCCAATAAAAATATTACAAGGAGAAAGTTCCTGCAATTCAGGGGAAAAATTAAATTAAGCGTGACTTGTTCATTCAATTTCAACTTTTATTCGTGTTGTAAAGGCAAGAAATATTAAATCAAAAGCCAAACGGGATTTTGCTAGAGCGGGAGTTTTCCCTCTACTAGAGAATTTCTATGCTAAGTTTGGAATTATTGAGTTTATGCAGCATTTCCGATGAAAATTTGACTGGTTTTGGTATTGCATCTAATTCAAGAAATTCACTTTAAATTGCATTATATTTGCCATAACTGATATCAGTTTTCTCGGTCAGAAATTTATGAAAGGTTCATTTGTTTTAATCAATTGCATTGGAATTTTCAGAAAAAAATACCCATGATTTGAATAGCTAATACAGCCAATGTGTACTTAATTTCGGATAAATATAATTTTTAAGTATAAATAAGTATAAAATAAAATTTTTAAGTATAAATAAGTATAAAATATAATTTTTAAGTATAAATAAGTATAAAATATAATTTTTAAGTATAAATAAGTATAAAATATAATTTGTAAGTATAAATAAGTATAAAATATAATTTTTAAGTATAAATAAGTATAAAATATAATTTTTAAGTATAAATAAGTATGAAATATAATTTTTAAGTATAAAATATATTTTTTAACGCAACTTATATCAAATATAGTATATCATAATTAAACAAGACTCGGTTCCTATGATATAATTTTTAAAAAAATTATTTATTAAGTTAAATTTTTAACACAATAAAAAATATTTGCATAATTAAAATATTTAAAATGAAATTTGAAGGAAGCAAGTTCATATAGTTATAGTAATTTTTAGAGTTGTTATTTGTTAGTCCGCCCTCCCATTTCGAAACTTTAACTTATTTCTTTTTAATATTTCCTCTTTCTTTGCTGTGATACATTGGAAAGAAATTTTATTAGATAAATATTCTATGTACTAGATATATATTCTATTCTTAGTAACACATTATTTTGCTAATTCAATGGGTGATGTTCTGATCCAAGGTCCATTGGGCAAACATTTTAGTGAGATAACTGTTAGGTTTGCATTTTTAATGGCTGAAATAACTACTGGGGGAAATAACCTCACATGTAGGAAACATCAGAAAATGTGTTGCATTTTTCTACATTATAAGTCTTTTAAAAATATTTTAACTTTACTCCAAAATTTATTTTTAGTTTTGGAATTATTATTTTTTCTAGTTAGTTATTAGGACTATAGCTCTATAAAGAACTTACTTTTTATGCATTATTATTAATAATCAAACTAATTAAAAAAAATTGACAGAATACAGAGGTAGTTCGAAAGTTTATTTTAAAACTGATACCGTTGTTTTGTCATTTTTCTCTAAATGAAGGAGAAGCGAGTTCCCTTAAAATTTAGTTACATGCTAATCATTTAAAGTGTTTATTCACCTCATCAGATAGCTCTTCAAAAACGGTGAGAATAATAAGCAGTAACTTGTCAACAAAATAGTTTCTTACAGGAGTGGGCAAAATAATCTTTGTTATTTATATGTTGGATAATTGTAGATGTATTACATTTTTTATACAATTGTTTAGAGGTATTAATGCCGCTTTTTGATTCCAAAACATTTCTGAGGCAAATAAAGGTTTGAGGAGGCTGAAAAAAATTAATAACACCGTATATGAATGTGACCACTGTATATCAATTTGTAAGTAACAAATAAGTGGTATACTTACCATTTGGATCCTTAGCTTCTAAACCCTGTGCTTCAACCACTGTTATATTTAGCACGAGAATAGGAGGCTGAAAAGAGAAAAGGAAAATTTCCATACAATGGTCTTCTGAAATCAGAGGAATTCCTTTTCGTATATTTTAAGTGTTTTGATTAAATGCAGGTCACATAATAGTAATACTATATTAAAATGCATCTTCACATTTAATTTCTAGGCCCGAATTATATTTCTTAATTTTAAAAAAAAATTTCATTCAAAATTGTGCCATTTCTAGAGCTTTTTTGCATTAGAACAGCAACTAACTTTTGGCAATTTTACAGAAAGCTTTGTGTTTTATCTGTTAACTAAATATCTCTTGACTAATTCATTCTACTTTGTTCAGAAGATTTTATCTTCGTGACTCATGTTACTTATAAGTTCAAAAAGTTATTGCAACTACCCTTTAAGGGAAGTTGGTACCCTCTATACTGGTAATGTTAATTTGGCATTTTTCATGTACCTTTTTCTCAGAAAATATTTGACATAGAAGCCTAATTTTTTTCTGTGCATTTAGCAGACACTTGTTATTCTACAGAAGTTAGCTTTTGAGAGTGATTCATTTACTTTTTCTTTTAAATGAGTTTTCGTAAAAGTCATTCAAATTTGTTAAACATTTCAAGTTTTTTTTGCCGAACAAAGGCAAAACAAAAAATATTTTTAAAATAACAACAAAACCTCATTTCAGTATATACAGATACATAAAAGGAAATAATAGAAATTTCAGGAAGATAGTTTGCGCAGTTTCTAAGAAAAAAGTACATGAATAATGAAAAATGTAGTTTTGAGAAAAACGCATTTTAAAGAAAATTTACAAACACTAATAGTTACTAATTTTGTTTTTAAAAAATTATTCAAAATACTTCTTGTTGAGTTTTTTTTACAAATGAGGTATTTTTTTAAAGGGGAGAATTTAAATATTGATAAACAATAATAAACTCAAATTCGATTATTTATAAATTTTTGGGTACCTACTCCCCTTAATATATTATGGTTCTTGTAAAATTTTCAAACATTATATTCATATGCAAATATAACTGTAAGGCTGGATACTAGTTAACAATGCTTAACATCAAACGAATAGCCCGTCAAATATTACAAAGTTTGACTGAAAGTCTGTCGATGATCCTACGAGTTCAGCAATAAGTACACTTGTGACCAAAAGTTTAGCATTACTACTACTACCATACATAGCAGTTTTGCTTAACCATTATTATTAAGGTAAACACAAAGTTATGAGGTGGGTTTCCATAACAATGGCAGATTTAACTCCATGTTTGTCACATACTGTATTACAATAAGAAGTAGGGGGTAATAAAAACAATTTTAACACGGGGTGCAAATATTGAAAAGTGATTTTGATAACATCGAAGCACTTGATAAAATGCTAACAACACAATTTTTCCATATATATATATATATATATATATATATATATATATATATATATATATATATATATATATATATATATATATTTAATAAAAATAATTAATTAAATCTAAATTTAATTTCTTTGTGGTAAATATAAATAAAATGGAATTAACATAAACCTCAGTGTTCTTATTCAATGAATTAGTGATCTTTAATTATAAATATTAAACTACAAATATTTAATTACATTCACAACAATAGTTTTTAAAAGATTATCAAAGTTTTTAGACATTAACTTGCACTCATGTACAAGAGAAGTGTACCTTATATGAGTTGAGACACCGAGTAGTTAACTTTTGGACTCGTATTTTCTACTTTTATTGAAGAGCTTGTAAAAAATAGATATCTAAATATCCAAATTTAAGTTCTGACTGGTTCTGGTGGTTTTTAATGAATGAATCTTACTTTTGTGTAATTAATTAAAAATTGTTAGGCTTGAATAAGTAACCTTTAACATATTTTTGAAGTTCAGATAATTAAATCGCGTAATTTTTTTGAATGAATATCAGAATGAAACTAAATGGGAAATAATGGAGTTTATTTAATAATTTTATATAAATACTAATTGCCATTTTGCTATACTGTTACTGAGAAATTTCTAAAAATAAAACTATAATTAAAATACTGGCTTGCACTTTTTGAATTTAATATAATTTTTAATAGTAATGTTCAATGAATTTTACTTTTAACTACTGACCTAAACTTATCTTACTACCTAAAGGAATTTTAAAGCAATACCTGCCAAAATCTAGCTTAATTTAATGAATTAAATAGAACAATACAATTATAAAAAAAAATGTTACGAATAGTTTAAGCAACGAATAGATCGCTACTCTTGATATTAGCATTCTATGACAGACAAATCAGTTTCATGGGTTGTCCAAATGTTAATTGTTCATGGATAAAAGCTGAATAATGACCTCTTTTGCAAATGATATATAACATAATACGAAACTAAAACAAAATCGTTTTCAATTAAAGCCTTAATTGTCGCGTGACACATATATCAATTAATTTCTCTCTTAAGTTTCCACTTGCCATAGTCCAATTTACAACACGCACGTGCTAAGTACCTTAAAATAATATCGGTAACAAAATAATGCTGCCCATTATCTGTTTCAAAATTTATTTCATGGTTGAGTGATTTTGGCGCCAGAGGCTTCTATTTTATCTTTTAAGTTCTTTAGATTTGTAAACTGAGTGCGTTATAAGAGGGTTTGGTTATGATTATCCAGTTTGAGAACGTGCTAAAAGTTAAATAATTAAAAGTTGAATTTTGAAGCCTTTAAAAGAAAGTAATTCACCGTGATAACACTCTAAAATGATTTCAGATTTTTAGATCTTGAGATTTGTTAAATGTGTAAGAGGATATTTCTGCTTAGCCATCTTATTAAATTTAAAATATTTGTTATGTTCGAATAAATTCATTAAAGTGTTGGAAAAAGCATTAAAAAAAATGGAGCATGATGAAATTTGGGTACATTTACTTATTTATCAGGAAATTTTAAAATCTTTTAAAAATAACTCTTTTAGAGATTTATTAAATTAAAATTAAATCAAATGTTTAAAATTCAAAAGCTTCAATTCAAAAGAAAAAGTTTCAAATACTAAATTAGATCAAACTACAATTTGAAAATGTACAAATTGTTATTTGATAACAATATTTTTAAAATAAATAACGTGAATTAGTAAACTAATTAGTTATGGATTTATTTCTTTATGAAATAATTTGAAATTCCTTAATATGGATTGGGTATAACATGCAAAATATTAAACAGGTAATATAAAGAATTCAAAACCAATAAGTACTATTCAAAAGATAGTTGTGGGGAATTTTCAGAATGGTTTTCAAAAAAATAAGGATGGATATAAATGTACAATCAATAATGATAACTCATAAGAATCATAAGAAAAGCAACTTATACAATGTACATTTTTGCAATAGTCCTTACTTTTATAGTTTGCAAGGTTCAAGAAAATTTTGTGTAAATACATCAAGCCTAAAAACATATTTTTATTAAAGTCCTATGGCAATAAATAATGTTATACAATAATAATAATAATATTTATTATTATTTTATGCAATAAATTTACTCAAATAAAACATTTTTTTTTGTCAAAATAAATCCGTAGATTTAATACAATAATCACCATTTTCTAAAATTTAATTTTATTCTTTTAGAGTACAACTATCGTACTTCTAACTATTTACTTCTACACAATCGTCTGAAAAGTGTATATATTAAATTTTTTAACGACTAAACCTTGTTTTTTACATGCTGTCGTTGTAATTCCAGAAATCTGCAGTCTTGACAATTTTGACAAGGTTTTTCCCACCCGTCTCAAATTTCTATATTCTCCATAAATCAAAACTTCAGCAAAGATTTTATTTCACTCAGTTTGAGTAATTTACTTTCCTCCTAAAAAGTTCAGTCCAAAAGAAGTTTCGCCAAATGCCTCGAAAAATGTTCACTGAATTTAATTTTATTATTTTTCTTACGCAACTCTTGCAGCATCGCTCTCTTACTCGATGTGCTATCGCAAAATGGAGAGAGTTTCATATTTTCCCATTTTATTTTCTGCCTTCGTAAGAAAAAGGTGAAAGAAACGGGAATAAATTTTCTTGTCCGGTTTTATGCGATGCAACATGTTATTACGATAGAAAACAACGTGGGTCTTGTCAACTGAGGCGGAGAACTAGGACTCTTCATTCCCAATTTAAGGCTCCAGACTAGAAATTATGTATTAAACCATTTTTATCCACCAGAATTTTTAGAGATAACCACAAATAACAGTATCAAATGTGTGTGTTTTTTGAGTTTTAATTTTTTTTTATTTAAAATTATCTATACTTGAATTTCGTTTTTTACTTATAGCTAATTGTTGTTTCTGTTTTTGACACTATTTAGTATTGAAATCAAAACGTTTTTTTTTTAGATTTCAATGTCTGTCTGTCCATCCAAAACGTTATAAGCTGAATAATGATTGAGTTGAAAAGTTTGAATAATAATTTGATTCAAATTTGCCACAAAGCTAGTTCAATCATACATAAGCATAGAAATATTTATTAAATGAAAAACATATATTGCAACCATTTTTTTTAGCATTGAAAAAAAAACACCCTTTTTTATTTATTGATATTTTATTTGGTACCTTTAGAAAGCTACATTTTTAAGAGTTTCACAAAGGTGTAAATTGAGATGACAGAATTGTAAAGCTTCAAAAATCAGATCATGTGTACTAACTATTGATTTTAGAAGCTTTACAATTCTGACAACTCATTTTATACATTTTTGAAATCCTCAAAATGTAATTTTCAAAAGAAACCAAACAAAATAGACCTCACACACGAAAAACTCTCCTTGTGAGTATTCACTCTTGACCGTATTTTTTTGTTTACAATACAGATGAATCCTTATCAAGAAATCCGTTTTTTTAAAAAAGTTCTCGACTTGTTCTAGTATTTATTATTTTTGGGAATGGTTGGTTTGTGGGCTCAACGACCTATTTTTATGAACAATGACGGCTAATCAGGCAGGGGCCTATAGCTTAACATGGATTCCGAACCACAAAGAATATCCATGCCTAACCCGGGATTCGAACCCGGCACCTTTGGCATGCGAGGCAGGAGAGCTAACCACAAAACCATAGTGGACTTTTTGGATATGAAATCCTTATGTCTCTCTAATTTAATGCATTTGTATTAACGTAAATCAAAGTATATGAGTTGTGGTCTTAAACTATGCACTGATATTACTATAATCCTTGATATCAATTTCTGTTATAAATATATGTCATTGAGTGATAATGTTAAATGTATTTGGAATGCTATTTTTTTTTTTTTTAAATACCCACTATTACACAACTTTCTTTTTACATTAAACCATTTTCTAGATATAAAATATTAAAAACTAGTAAGCCGGTGAGCAACCTGAGCTATTAAGATTGCTTAGAGGAATAATTTTTTTTAGGTGCATAAGAGTTAGTTATTGTATTTTATTTCTGATATAATATTCATTACGTTTCCTTTACGTCCTTAATTACTGTTTTCTCTTTTCTATAGGAATGCCATCTTCTGTATTCTATATCAAAACTTTCCAAATTTTCTGAAATATATCTAATTATTTTAAAATTCTATTTTCAACATGGACGCAGGCAGGATTATTTTTAAGGGGGAGGGGAGGGGGTGGGGGGGCAGATAGAAAACCAGAGGATGAAAAGTGAAAAAATCTTGTTCAAACCTTGAATTTTTAATTGGATAAATGTTAAAAAATAGTTATGTAATAGATTTCTGATCCATTAAATACTTTAAAAGCTTTTTCATACGCCTGCGGTTCACTGATTCGTACTGTTTTCCTCCAATATAATGTTTTCGAATCTCAGTGGGATGCAAAGCATTCTTCTGGTTCTTTCCTGGCAGCGCCCATGGTTTTCAAACAAATAACTGTAACATAATGTGCAATTGCGAATAAACTATTAGCCAGAAACTGAGGTCTTAGCCTTTAAACTACACTGTTCCACCTTTCAACAAATATCAGTTCCCATTTAGCTGCAATCAACATTTGGAGCTTAGTTTGACGATTTAGTGGTGCTTACGATGCGAGGTATCACTATTAAATCATCAAACTAAGCACCAAATGTTGGTTGCAGCTAAATGGGGACCAGTTTTTGGTACAAGGTGGAACACAATTTTTAACAGTGTAGTATATCATTTGTCACATTTGAGTTTTATACGTAGAGAAAATAATCTCCATAAAAAAAAAAAAAAAAAAAAAAAAAAAAACTGTTAAAAAAATAATCTATAATTTTTTTTTGTTTTTATTTTGTATAGATTTTAGCATGTCATTGCATTATGTAATTATTTAAATTTCTGCTTCAAAACAAATTGAATCTGAAAATAACACTTGCATTAGACATGCTCCGAGTGTCCCCTAACTAGCATCCTATCTTTAAAAAGGGACATTTCGAAAATATATATTCAGAGGAGAAGTTATATAATCATCGAACAATAAAGGAAATTTAGAACATCAATTTGAATTCTATTCAATAAATATACAAGTAGTTTTGATCCCTTGTGCGTAAGTGTTTTTGAGATGTTCCTTCTTAAATATCGAAAGTAACTTTTGAGGCACTTTGTTTTTTATGTCTTTATGTACATTCAGATTAGTGCCGAGGTTTACATAATTGGAGTGATTCTTACCTTCTCATCATGTGCAATACTGAGAAATCTCTTGTGGTCTTCATCTGACATGCAGAATGCCTCTTGAGCGTATTCGTACAGATCTTCGGCGTACACAGAGTACCCGCTGCTGTTTGCTCCTAGTTTGTGCTTGATGGTGTACAACACAGCTATGTACAACTCCTCCCACTGAAAATTGAGTTGATTGAATATTTTTTTCTATTCATTTTTAATAGTTGAACGGCAGAATATTAAAAAAGGGCTTTTTAAACGTTCAAGATTTTAAAGGAGGAAAGAAAGACTTTACATATTCCAATAGAGGATTTTTAACAGAGGGAGTGTTACGAGGTAGCTATGCATGAATACACGATACTTTTAATTACTTTCAATTTCAAAAAATGGCTCCAAATTAGAAAAAATGGAAGAGAAACATTACATTTAGGGGGCATTGCAGAAGTACCCTTTTATAATTAACCGATTTATACAATATATATATATATATATATACTTGTAGGGATTTTTCTACATTAAGACAGTAATATAAGATTGGCTTATTAAAAATATTCACAAAGTTTAGGCATACAGATATATATGTCTGTCAAAATTTTTTGCAAAGATAAGAAACTTGTATTTATGGTAAATTAGGAAATAAGCACAAACTAAATTAACTCACAGCACATTATGAGAACAAATATTAGGTATAACCAACCATAGTAGTCTATCATTGCTTGAAATGAGGAGGGAATAAATTTTGTTGTACATGGTTAAAGTTATTGAAATAAAACTTTTAAACATTAAAAGCATTAGTATTTGTTTATATTTATCATCAGTTTTGAACGATTTTCTCTACAGCTTATTTCAGTTGAGTAAATTAAAATAGTATGCAACTTACTTCTCTTCGTCCTATTTTGTATGGAGAAACTTCTATTCCTATGTCACATTCTGAAGGAGGTGGTTTATCTTTCTGCAGCTCGTCCTAAAAATAAGTTGAAGTAAATCAATGCACATATGGGGGGGAAAATGAAAAAAAATGAGCTTTTTACAAAGATTCTTTTTAGTTTAAAGTTTTATTTATTTTTTTGTTTTATGTTTTCAATTCTTTTTATAGAATTTTATTTTTGTTGTGATTTGTTTTATCTTCTTTGATCACAAGAGTCTTTCATTGGTTAATTTATATATTTTTTTGTTGCATATCGATGTTTTTTATTTTTTGAAAATCTTTTGTTCGGACATCTTTGTTTTTGTTTGTATTTATTTTTTACCTTCTAAATATCTCCTATCAGAACAAGTTGTATGTGTTAATTTTATTCACGGTTAAATAGATACATAGGTAGATTAATCGGATGGAGTGATAGGTGGTATTAATTGGGGGCAAAGTTATATGGAAATATAGTTATTTTAACCTGGAAAAAAATGCATTATAACACACACTGACGCATGGGACACGGACCAAGTTAAAATAAATATTTTTCCATATAACTTTGCCACCAACTAATATTTTATAAAACAAAAACATAAATACTAGACTCGTTTCAATTTCACAATTTTTATCTGTTTATAAATACAAAAAAGAGCCAAAATGCCACGTGAGTACTTCAGAGAATTGCCCAAATATAATATTAAAGAAAATGTGTACTTAACAAAATGTATTGAAAACTTTATTCAGATGAGTTTGAATGCATATAAATTCAACAAATAACAAAATATTGCTGAAAAACTAATTTTATTACGTTTATAATTTTTTTTTGCATGTATATATAAATAAATAAGATTTTTTAGGCGTTGTATGTGAAAACTCTATCTAAAATATATCTCCCTCTTTGTACGTATTTAAATCACATTGTAGGAATAAAAATTGTGGTCAGGAATATTCTTTACAAAACTATGACACAAACTTTAGTCTAGGACATACCGTTTTAATTTTATAGCGGGAAAAAAAATTGATTTTTTAAAAAACTTTAGAACTTACGATGCAGGTCTTAACGTTGTACGATTGAGTTAAAACTTAGGCAATCTCATTTCTACACCAATTGACACATTTTTTTTTAGGGAAAATTGTTTCCCTCTGCATGCTTCTTTCATCCCAATGGGTTTATTAGCATTTATAATAACCTTGAGAAACATAATTTATAATTGAGGGCTTTACATAATGAATTATTTATGATTTTAGTAATGCATTAGAATGAATTGGTTTTCCTTGTTGCTACTGAATAATAAAGGTAATTTAAATGGTTTGAATTGTACTAGTACCGGGACTAATAAGATGAATAAAATCTTTTCTATAATCTGTGGAGAATTTAAATTTGCACATTATAGGAATAAAGCGAATTAAATAAAGCAATTACCGTTGACTGTTTTTACAAAACCTAAAACGTTGCAATTTTGAGTCGATTTAAATTATAAGCTTTGATGACCATACATTGGTACAACGATCATATTTTAGTGGTATCGTCTGGAAGTTACAAGCTACGTCTGGAGTGGTATCGTCTGGAAGTTACACTTGAATTTCCATTACGTTTGAAAATTAGAAAAAGGAAGATGAGAAAAGCAATATAATTCCCAATAAAAGAAATGCTTTAATTTGGGGAATCTGATAAATATATATATTTTTTGATAAAAAACGCTTGAACAAAAATTTTAGCTATTGTGTAAATTATGTCTCCCCCATTTTCTGAATAGTTCATGGTGGAAAAATCATTTTAACACAGTTTTAATTTGTTTATTTCAGTTTTTTCGTTTATTTATTAAAAATGGCTTAAGTGCATGATAAGTGTCAAGTTTAAGATTTGCGGAAAAATGTAAATGGTGGAAATATATGCAAGAATATGCGATTTGGAATATGGAGCATAATGATCGATTGATGAATTGAAATCTAAAAATTGATGAATTTGATATGTAAAACATTGATGAATTTTAAATTAAAAATTGATAAATTTGAAATCTAAAAATTGATGAATTTGAAGTCTAATCCCAATTGTTTTATTTGAATACATTTTTTAAGTGGTTTTATCGATCTTGGGAATTATTTTTTTTTTAATTTACTGAACGACACTATTTCGCAAACATTTTATATTTTGTTGGGTATTGTTAATGCGGCAACAAATCTCCAGTATCGTTTCTTGTAGAAGTCTTTGACAAAAAAAAGAAAAAAAAAAAAAAAAAAAAAGAGAATATCCCTGGATTATTGATTCCACAAGATCAACTCCTGATGTAGACCCTAAAACCTGCAATTGCGTTTACTTTTCGAAGTTGTGAGAATAAAGTCCCCAACTAAATCCTTATCAAGCGAAACAAACAAATCAAAACAAAAAGCAATCTTCCGAACAAAATGAGCTCTTTAGAACTCTTCCATCACGGTAAAATGAAATATTTGTTCTTGCAGACGATATTTGTAATCGAACGGAACTGAAACAAATAAAAGGTTGGAGAAATATACTTTGAAGGAAAAAAAAAAAAAAAAAAAAAAAAGACATAAACTCAGTGGGTTCTGTTACTACTATTATCCAGTTTCTTTAAAAAAATCTCCCTATTTACAGACAGTTTTTGCAGTAAAATAGTGCAGTTTCCTCCCTTCTAAAGAATAAAAATGGCGGTCTATCAGCCGCAGGTTATTTATTCCTCAGGTCGCTACAGCGTATCATGAGAACGGAAATGGGGAACTGCACTTTCAGATTTGCAATAAATATTCCATTTGTTTATTTTATTCGAGGATTGAACTCTTTCAATTTTAGATGCTTTTTCGGTGTTCCCCTTCATAAAGCCGATCAAATTCCACGAAAGTGGATTAGGGCCATTCGAAATCAATTATTAACATGGAAGCCTTATATTCATTCTCAGCTGCTTATATAAGTTTTTATTTTAGATTTTATTTTGTGTTATGTGTTGCTTAGTTTCCTGTAAACAAAACTTTAACAATTGGGCTAGATAAAATTCAATAATTTTAATGGGATATTGTCCACTTATCTTCAATAGATAGACAAATAATATTTTAATAATGAATTTTTGCTGAAATATAAAACGATGGACTTTGTTTATATTGTAGTTAAATTTATTTTTTACCATAATGAAATGCAATTTGGCTGCATAAAATGTATCAATAAAGCATACCTTGTTTTGTTAACAATTCTTAATGGAAGCTTACTTATATCTTAGTTTTACCAAGAATAAAATAAGCGAATTTATTGAATTGATTTATTGAAGACTGTTTTTATCAAGAAATATAACATTTTAAAAAGTAAACTCGAGTATTTTTAATGCAATTTCTATTCATTGTTTGCTGTCGCAAAATATACAGCACAGAAATCCCAGTCAACAACATTAAATTATTTTATGATAAAAATAAAGGCATTATATTCAAGTTAAGCGTAAAAATACATTCTTAGATTATAACAAATTTAATAAACTAATTTGTTTTTGAAAAATAAGTAATTCACTTAATTTAGAGCTTATTAGATTTTTATTGTTCTCATATAAATAATAGTGCAATTATTATTATGGAAATCAATATAAAACTTCTATACATGCCCTTCCTATGATTGCGATATTACTTATGTCCTTTTAAAAGGCTTCTAACATCATCTCATACGAGGAGGTTTTATAAAGAGGATGTTGATTTTAAAGAGTAACAATAGAGTTAAGGGAATAAGGGAAGTTTGTAGTACTGAAAACATATTCCTTCAAGATTATGAAAAATGGGAATGGTTTTCTTTTCCTCTGGGCTACAGATATACAAATCCTATGAGATTACAAAGCGAATACATCATTTTTGTTTGGGGAGGGCTTGTGTATAGAATATTTCAAAAAACTCGTTGGTTTTCAAGAGTATTCCGTAAATTTTCGTTTTTTTTTTTACTTTGAATCTTTATATTTTGCAATATAACTCTTTATTCCAATCATGTATCATTCTATGAAATCTGCAATTCAAACAATGGATTTTGAAATTCGACATTTGATTGATTTCTTAATGTAAATTTCTTTAATTTTATCAAAAATGGTAAGAAGCAGTGTTGTAGTTTAAAGTAAGAATGTACGTCAATGAAATTATCTATATTTCTCAAGATAAAACTTTTAAAGGAAAGTAGAAGACGTTAATTTGCCCAATAATGGAGAAATTACATGAACATCAATTTTAAAATACTCAGATAATGATGGGCTGTGAAATCTATTTTCCTATTTTAAAATTATACTAGCTGATGCAGGTAACACATTCTAATTTATTTCTTTGGGGGTAAATACATGATCTTTTTGGAAGCTTTTTCGGTACTGTGCCTTAAAGAATCAAATTTTTCTTTCGAAAATGTATTTTACAATGCAAGGTTTAGCAGATTTTTTTTCATAAATATTCCACTGTTTACCGAGTTTTTTGTTACCACCAGATCTTGAGTAGCAAAAAGCGTAATTTTAAGTTTTTTTCCTCTGATATAATATTAAGTAAATAAAAATACAAATACTCATGCTAACTTTTTATACACTACTTCTGGTAATAAATTGTTATTATTTCACTTTGAAATAAAAACAACACACATTAAAATAAAGAAAATTTTCTATAAAGCCTATCAAGTATTTCTTCAAATAAAATGGGCGTTGGGAAGTACGGAAATCAGGCTTATGATTATTACATAATTTAATTTGACCGTTTTGGGGAAAAAGAACATACTATAGAAAATAAATGCTACAATCAATGGTGTACCTGAAAGCACATGAAAATAAGGAAACATTAAATTGATATCTCAATATAAACAATACATATTATGTTTATTGTTTACTGCATTTATACTTATAGGTAACTAAAAATATCTTTGGATATAGAAACACAATACAGGCTAAATAGAGGCAAAAGTCAACTTAAAGTATAATGACTAAAAATTGGCAAAGCTAGAAATATAGATTTGATAATTGGAAATATTGTAACGTATATCGAACCATATATGTTTTTCAAAATGTCTTGTTTCATTTTATTAAATGGAAAAATTGAATTTGTGTTACAAAATAGTTTCTTTTCTTTTATCTCATGATCGATATATTGCTTTTTCTCGGTCAATATCATTAAATACTATTCTTTTCAATCAAATCTTGGACGGGGTTGACACAATAGATAAACCTGAAAACTATTAAACTTAACCAGTCGATAACTTGTTTTTAAAAATAAAATCAACCTGGTCGAATATCAGATATAGATGAACTGTCACAATCGCTACTACTAATTTATGATGGCAATAATCCTTAAAGTGCTTTCAATACCCCGACAAAGGTGCAGCTACTTATTTCCAGGATTGATATAATAATCTCTGAAAAATATTATGTGAATGCCAAGCACATTTAATATGTTTTGATATCATCTCCTTCTGCTGTATTGTATTTCTGTGATAGGCTGGAAAAGTTTTGGAAACTTTTTTAAAGTCCTCTTTTTTTTTTTTTTTTTCCTTCTTTTTTTTTTTTGCCTTTTGCCACAGACGTTACTGCTTTCTTGATGTCTTCGACATCCTCAAATCTTGCTTATGTATCGTGAATTTGTTTCGCTTGGCAAGACTGTTACAGATAAGTTTTTCGCAGAAGTTCTTGCCTCAACTTCGACAAAGAATTCGCAGTACACGGCAATGGCCGGTCCCACATTGCGTTACCTATGTGACTGTTTTTTTTAGGTCCAGCATGAGATCGTGGAGATGAAACCTCCTTCATAATCTTCCGACTTTGCAAATTGTTTCTTCTTTCCAAAACAAAAAAATTTGCTGAAAGGAACAACGTTTAAGAATGTCGAAGACATCAGTGATACAGTGACGTCAGAAGAGCATTCTAAAAGTTGTTTTCGGAAACTTTTGCGGCCGAGCACAGAAATGCATTGTTGCAGATGGAGCTTAACTTCGAAAGGTATTAAATGGATATGCAATTCACATAATATTTTCCTTAGTTTTTCTGTGAGTTCTGAAAATAAATATCCGCACCATGGGTATGAAATGCATACTCAATTTCCCGATGGAGGACCGTCTATGAGACCAAAGAAATACGTCAAAAACATTTCTGTACTACCTAAAATACTAGATAATAAAATACAAAAAAAAGACTATCGTTTTTGGAGAAAAAAAATTAATTTTAATGGCTATTGCTTACTTTTTTTTTTTACATGCAATGGAAATGGAAATGAGTTATGTATAAACCTTTCAACACTTCATTTTAAGACATTTTTTAACACTTGCAGTTAAAATTTCGAAATGACTACCAATGAAAATCTTAACTCCTTCATATTAAGTTATTACATAATTAAATTCAAAAATTTGTTTGAAAATGCAAAAGTTTAACTTTCTGTTTAAATTTATTATGAAAGACTAAAATGCAACTACGCATGACTAATTTCATTCATTCAGAAATAATTTCCTTCAGTAAAGTGACCTTGTAAGGTTGAAATGCAATTACAGTTGCGTGGCTTCAAGTAGAAGGTTTCTTCCTCATAGTAATTTTTTTAGTGAAAGACCATCTTCCATCTTGTACGTTAAGTTAAAAAAAAAAAAAAAAAAAAAAAAAAAAAAAATATAGGAATTATTAATGACTAACCATAATTAACGAAATTAGTTGTGGTCAGCCTACCTGCAATGAGTTATACAACATATCGGTTGTACTAACAGTTTTTGCTACAAATTTAGAACATGCATGCCTAAAAAATGTATGAGTTAATAAAAAGTATTTATCAGAAACTAAATTTTTAATCTGAGTATAATTAGGGAATAGGATAGCAGTGGCGTTGCACGCATAGTTGTATAATTTTTTGGAGGAGTTAATACTTTAAATTTGACTCAAATATAGGTATGGGAATTTCAAATTTGCGTAAAACTTTCCTCTTCTTATACTGTGTGATTACTTAAAAAAAAAATTAAGTTAATCAACTTCGTATGTAAGAAGTTATAAACCTACTGCTTTTCATGGCACTAGATGACATCTTTTAACAGCATTGAATTTTTTTCAACAAAACTCAGTAGCACAGAAGTATTAATCAATGTCGGATACATTGGTTCTAGAAGATAGCCCAATTCTGGCCCAAATTTGAGCATCGTTCCAAAATAAACGCATTTTAAAAAAAAATAAACATGTCAAAAACATCACAAATCATATGTTTTTAACCTTTATTCTTTCCTATAAACAAGTTATTGCAATTTTAAAACTGAGCATCAACATTTAAAAATTTCCAGTATATTTTATCCAGCATTCGGTGAGATTGATCAATCTCTGTAACAACGATCGGTTTACAGCGTTCCCCAATTGGTTGGTCAATGTCTAGAGATACTGGCCAGTATAGTTGTGCTACTGGGAAATGTCTTTCAATACTTGAAGTAATGTGTGTCATTAGGATTTTAATACTTGATAAAGCTTCAATACTTAAAGTAATGTGTATCATTATTTGGACAATTTTTTTTTTTAAATTTTTTTTTGAGCTGTGGTCCTAAGGTAAATGGATTTTCCTTTGCATGAAGCACATTTAATTTAACCATAACACCAATGTTTAATTTTATTATAGTTATGATATTTTCCCTTTGTTATACGATGAATAGAAAACCCAAAATTTTAGCTCAATAGTATGTTATTTTTATTACTGTCCTACGCAGTTATTTAAATTTTTTTAAATAATGTATATTTAAACAGCGTTAGCAATTAGTATCTGTTGATCTAAAACAACCCCTAGTATTCCAGAAAATCTATCTGAAAATAATATAGTTATTTAATTGTGATTTATCAGTCTACTGTAACTCATAACTCGGTTTAATAAATATATGCTTCCTAACTGTACTAATATTACATATACATACACCAAACTAGTCATAAATTTTCTCAATAAGACATATTTAAAAGTGAAACATTATTCATTTTCACGAATATAAATTTATTTAAGAATTACTTCAAAATATTTAACACATTTTACGAGGAGTAAAACTATAATATATTCCAATTAACGAAATTGGAAGGTTAAGCAACGAGAGGTTTTACTATTAATATTTAAATTTCCCATATACACAAATAAAGTAATGGAGAGGTGGGTGGGGTGGAGTCCTCTTCTGTTTAGAAGCTTCAACATTTGAAATAAATGTAACCATACCCTTACTTTTACTTTACTTTTTGGTATAAAATTCTTAAATCCAGTTAATTTAGTATTAAAATTGTTTGTATTATTGCTGTTAAATTTTGTAAAAATTTAGCACTATCAAATCATTATTTCGGATGATACTAAAATCGTAAAAATGCTGCATTAGATCCAGAGAGCAGAGAAAAGCGAAATACTCTAATTAGAACTCCATGAGAGTTTTGAAGGAATTTTTCATGATAATAGAGAAATATCAATTTACGGCTGAAGGGAAATAGATGAACTTTTCTACTAATAGTGTCAATGGGTTGGAATGATTAGTTCTCTACTTCTTTGTTTAGTACAACAATTAGGAAAATCTCTTTGAGAAATCTTAGTATAAGAATTTTAAGTTGGGAACACAAAATATAGTAATTTCAATTGGGGGTAGATTTGAAACGGGGTTTCTATCCACTGTTGGAAAATTAGAGTATAATGAAGGCTAATTAGGCCATGACATGCAACTTAACGTGGATTCCAAACCACAACTAGCATGCGAGGTCCTAGCGTTAATCCCACAGCCATCGGGTGAGCAATTTCAATTTGTGAAATTCCGATGTAGGAATTTTAATTTTCGAAAGATTTTAATTACAGACACCTCAATTTGTGAAATTCATAACGAAGAAAAACTAATTTTAAAATAATTTGTTATCTTTACCGTAAATCTTTAATTCAACTGGACCCTTGAAGTATTTTTACTCAAGTGGAAGGTGAGGATGGTAGTGTTGATTCCCCTTTTAACGCCCCTATATGATACGTGTGTTTTAATACTTCAATATTTACGGAAAAATAGCATCAATCCAAAAGCTTTTTATGATTAAGCTTAGTTCTCGAAAACACATTACTTTTGTTTCATGTCGATTGATTGTACTTTCTATTCGGTTTTAAAGGTTTGATATACTGCACTATACAAAACTATGTGTACTAAATTAAGTGTTCAAATAAAAAATGAGCTTAAAATAAAGATAACATGGATCACAATAGAGCTTATAATTTATTCTTATTCATTAGTTTGGTCAACCAAGATATAATCAACATACAGTAGCTCCCAAGAGTGTTTGTACACTTACAGATTTCAATCAAATACTTCCTTATACATCTCAAAAAATAATATTTCAGAATAGGATTGTTTCAATACCTCTAACTTTATCTTAATAAAACTACATAAAATATTTTAAATGTATAATAAAACCTTTTTTTGTTAGAAAAATCATTAACTTAAAAGTAACACATAAAATATCTCCCAAAAGTCTTCGTATACTTAATTTTTTTTACAAATTAGTATTTATTGCAATAATAATTAATTAGTAAGTAATAAACTATTATTGCAAAGTAAATTAGTAATTCGTAGGATATTTTTTAGCATTCACAGCAACTTTTAAACGTCTGGGCTTAGTTTTTTTTTTTGTAATTTCTACATTAATGTTTTTCCGTTCTTCGATCGTTACTGTTTTTAGTTGGCTTTTCGTTTAATGTCGTATCGTCTTACTTTGGCCTCCATTTCTCTTCAAATCTGTTCTTTTTGGTTCAAATCTTTTGACTGAGGTGGTGTTTTTAGAATTTTTGGCCAATTACAAAGCCAACAGAGGCGATCATTTAATGATGTGTGCTCGAGTCATTATCTTGATAAAAAATGAAGTTATTTGTAATGGCCAAATTTTGGCTGAAAAAATTTAATGCATCATTCAAAATAATGAAATAGAGTTCAGGATTAATTATTCCATAATTAAACATCAAATTACCAAGTTCTGATGCTGACAAGCACCCACATACAAGGACACTTTCACTGCCATGCTTTACTGTTCCACAAAGTACTTGGGATTACGTTCATCACTTTTTTTCTTCACACAATTAGGCGACCATCGAAACAAAAAAATTTAAATTTGTTTTCATCTTCAAATACTTTTTTCATCGATCCCAATACATTTCTAGCTAATTTATCATTTTTTTTCTCTTTACAAAGGCAAAACTTTCTATTTTCAGAATTTACAAAAAAAAAAAAAAAAAAAAAAAAAAATCTTTGGGCAGAACACCCATGTAGTCTAGCTGATTTGACTACTTTTCAAACAGTTTCAGGTGAAAATGAAGTCAAAATGCATTCTCTACACTCTGAAGAAACTTATACAGCACACCAACGTGAATTTTTCTTATAATAATTCTCTTTTCACCTTCAAATAACGCTGTAGGGCAATCTTTTCTTGGTTGGTTTTGGATTCTATTTTCTTATTGATACATACTAAACCGTTGAATGAAGTAAATTTAATATATTAGCAATACTTCGAATAGATTTTCTACTATTACGATGAAATATTATCAAATTTAGACTGCTTTTTGCGGTTTCTTTACGACTAGCAGCCATTCTAAATAATAAATAGATTAAAGAAAAAGAGAAGTCAAATATTACAGGGAATTGAGTTTTTAAATATCTCTATAATGCAAAAACCAAAAACTAAGTGTTAGAAAATAATTTTATTAATTGACTTTATCAGAAAATTTCAGGTGTACGAACACTTTTGTGGTATTTTTTTCTCTGGTTCTATGAATTATTTTTTTTCTCTGATTCTATGAATTTATAATTTAATAAAAATAAAACAATTGAATACTTCTTTTAACATTTTTAGATGCCATTTAGAATTAAATAGAGATTCTACAAAAAAATATATTGGAATTAATATTTAAATTCAATTCCAAACTGCAACATTTTTTCAGGAAATTTTTAAATTGTACGAAGACTTTTGGGAGACAATGTATATTGTATTCTTATACAAAAGTGACTGAAATTGCACTTAAGTACAATCAATGTCCTTTGTGGGTTCATTGCTTTATATCATGTTTTTATTATGAATTTGAAATAACTAAATAATATTCTTAAGTTTAATGAGTGAAGTACGTTGAGTAAATTTACATAACTACAAAAAAAGTGGCATTTCAAGAAATGTGATTTCCACGGAAATGATTTACATTATACACTTTACACTCACTTGTAATTGAAAGTCTCACCCTGATTCAAGTTAAACCTTTTCAAGGAAAAATAAACTTCATGCGTCGTTCGCTTTCGTGAACATAAGACCATCAAATCCCACAGAATTTATAAAAGTAGCTCTCTCAACGAAAACGGACCCAGAAACGTAATTAGAAATGCCATTCTGAACTCAGTAATTGGCTACAAACCTTGACACTCAGTTCGATGCAAATTTTAGGATTACGGCTTAAAGCATTCTACCTGAGCGTCTTGGTGAATTAGAATAAATGATGGGTTTGGGATGAAAGTGAACCAACTCCATAAAAAGCAGTCGTGGGAACATTTCTTTTTGATTCTCTGTTAAAAGATATGACTTGATTTATAGTTTGATTTAAGAGTACCAGGACATTTGGAAATTTAACAATACACGAACATTTAAGAGTGGGATGAAGCGGGGTGTCATCTCAATGGTAACGAAAAAATTCGAGATATATCACAACAAAGAAACAAATAATAATTTTTTTTTATCGTTGATTGCGTTTTAGATATAGCAGCTACCCAACGTTATTCGAGCAGTGACAGGCTGCTAATAATTAAGATTTTTATCTAAAGTGACATCTTTTGATAAAAAACGAACTATTTTTAAAATCTTGATTTATTTCAAAGCAATTCTGTTAAAAATGTATCATTTACATTTAAAACTTTATGTACGTATTAAATATTTTTCAAATGTCCTGTTACTATTATATCACACAATTTAACTTCCAATAACTATTAGATAAAACTTGAACGAACTTACTGGCTAAACTCTTTTTAAAAAATGTGATATTTTTTTCAAACCCAGTCAACCTTAATACAGCGTTAGTTTAAGCAATGTCTAGTATTTTTACAATTTAAGGTCGTAAGACGACTGAACAATCTTTTTGGAATAATACATATTTTAGGCTCCAAGACTGAAAGCGCTTATTATTAAGCGAAGAAAACTATAACAAATGTTTGTTGCCAGTCTTTATATTTTTTTCTTTCTCCAATAGTAATTTCAGCAATTTGTCCCAAAGATTAAATAAGTATAATTTTTTTTTTTATTGAAATTGCAAACATATCAAGAACGTGTCATAATCATTTGCTCTGATTATTTAAAAATATGTTATTAGGACACGGTATGTGACTTTTTTTTTCAGAAACTGATTATAATTATTGTTTTATCACTTTTATGCATTCTTTTTGAAGTTTTTAGTTTTCTTCATATTAAAGTATTTTAAATACCCATTTTTATTATTTTTTATCACCATTTATTATTTAGAACTCTCTCCCCCTCTTCCGTTTTCCCTTCTTTCCTCTGAGTTTTGTGTCAGGTGTTTTTTAATGGCGGTCTTGAACACTGTTATTGAACTTGGTAGTTTCATTAGAAAAAAAATAGCATTTGATCATCTTTCTCAAAAGTAAAACATAGTTAATTATTTTCGATTTTTAATATTCTATAATCCATATATGGAACATCATGAATTCCCTTTTTCAGTTCGAAAATATTTTACGCAAGTATTTGGTAACGGCAAGTTCTTCCGTATAAATTTACCGAACACTTTTTATGCTAGCGTTTTGAAAGAAAAGTTCGTTCGTTTGAATTTGCCCAACTTCTCGCGAAAAAATCCAACGTCTTCAAAACGGATTTTTCCCAAAACAACATTACATTTTATTTTAAAGAAGGAAACGTTAGGATACCTAGTCAATAACACTGAAATCTGCTAATAGGCCCCAGTTAGCGCAGTGGTATTGACCCATGTCTGAAACAGGCGTTCTGGGAAGAATAACCAGCCCATACCGAATTTCGGCCAGCTTTCCAAAATAAACATTTAAAAAAAAAAAAAATTATAACACTGTATTTCAATTTTAAAACTCTGCTTCAAGATTTTAAAACTTCCAGTGTATTTTACCCAGCGCTGGGTGAGATTGGCCAAGATCCGTAGCAACGGCCAGTCTACAACGGTTCTCACTGGGATTGGCCAGTGATGATCTGATATTGGCGAGCAGATTTGGGCTGCTGGAGGAAGGTCGCTAATACAAAACTAGGCGTTCGTTGCAACGACATTTTCAAAGTGACTCACAATTCAAGCATTGTATTCGTAGCTATGGTAAGTACCTTGATTTTAACTGTGTAACCTTGGATTTCCCTAAATGATTAAGGGCGACTTGGTACCCTTCAAACTTTTTATTTATTTAAGCCTTTAAAATTATAATTTTTACATATTTAGAAGTATTACTAAGTGAAAACTAAATTTTATTTAAAAAAAAGTTCACATAGTGCTTGAAATTTTCAAAATTTTAAAATATGTAAAAAAATTCATAAAATTTCAAATTCTATCTTCTTTTTCATTTTTCAATGTTTTTTCTTGATTTAAAAAAAAAAAAAATGTTCCTTTTGTAATGTACTCTTAACTTTTTAGGTATCGGATTTTGAATAAGTAAAATAGTTTTTGAGAAAAATTATAATTACTGTACCTATAGGTAAAATCAACGTTAAAAAAATGGTATTTTTCAACATTTAAACTTGTAAAAAAAAAGCTTATATTTTATTCAAAAATCCATGCCTATTTTTGTCAAATAGATCTTTAGAATGATACTAACAAATTTCAAGTCATTTAATTTATATTTGCTGAAGTTTTAGAATTTTGAGTAAGGTGGGAATTTCAAAAATCACGAACTGAGAAAAATACGTTCGAAACATCGAAGGAGTTATTGCGGCAATGCTAAATGCTCCATATAAGTATAGTTTTTCTGAAATTGTAGTTATATCAATTCAAAAACTTGCCAGAATAAGGCGAAGGTTTTAAAGATTATAAACACGCAAAAAAGAGAAAATTTATATTTTTTATAATTTTTTGTGAAAACAAGAGGTACCAAGTCCCCTTATATGTAGACAGTATTCTCATCCTCCTTCTAACCACCTAACATAGCTACTGTAGAGAAGGAATGCACATATCTGAAATATTGCCTGAAATGGACAAAACTCACTTTAACTCTGAATTCTCCAAATATTGCATTTGTTCTCTTTGTTGAACGGATTTGTGCTGTTTTCCATTAAAAGAACCACGGAAAGAATTTCGCATGTTAGAAAAATAATAATATTAATTAATTCCTTGATAAACGAGAAGCCAGGACACTTGCTGTTTGGGATTGTTTGGAATTTAATCCTGGCAGATTAGTTTTAATTACTTGAGAAGTAAATATGTAGCGTGGATGTGTCTCGAAGAATTAATTAAAAAGTTTGACCGCTGTGAAATCTTACAATCATAAAGTTCTTAATTTAAGAATATGTAAAGAATTTTTCATGACTGATTTTGATAAAATGATTTTTTTATGTGTAGCTTTTAAGGTTGACGTGTAATGAAGTAAAATGTTTTATTTTTTAATAAAATTTATTTGGCTAAATTTTTTGTTAAATTATTTTGATTAATTTTTTTGGTTTAAAAAAACAAGTATATTCCTTTTATGGAATTACTTAATTTACAATGCAAAAAAACTTTGAGATTTTAAAAAAGTTTATCCATCGTTAAATGTTTTTTATGAAACAAAAATTTTGATAATAGTAGATATTTTAAAATTAATATTTCTTTTGATAATAAATAGAATACTTTTCTTTCTCTTCCTATCAAATCATAGGAGGTCAAGATTTTTTTTTTATTTAATTTAGAAATAATAATAATTACAACAACACATTTATTCTTATATGCAAATTTCTTAGGATAATATAGTGATTTACGCCTTAAAGTTTCAAAATGACGACAAACAAAAGTCCATTAAAAAAAGAGCCACTGTGTAATTTGTGGAATTAGAATAGTATCGTATGACTAAAATAAGTCAATCATATTAATTAGTAAATGTATTTAAATAATGCAAAATACTCACCAAGTCTATTAACCTTCAGAATGCTTTTTAAAATAGCGTAGCAAGAATAAAGTTTGAAAAGAAATCTGTGTATCTCTCTCTGGTTTCCTTTAAATTTCACTACATTCAACGGTAGAAATTCTAAATATATCAATTCGAACAAAATCGGCAGTTGATCGTTGTTGCCGAAAGTAAATAGCTAACCTTTCTTACCAAACGATATTTTAACCTAATAAAATGTGAAACATTGTTTGTTTCTGCGTTAGTAACAAAACTTCTCTGAAATGCAAAAAAATATATATACTTATATAAAAAGAATTAATTTATTTACCTTCGGTTTCTTATATTGTGGGAATGCTGAAAATTGCCCAAGTTTAACTGTTTTTTACTTATTTAAATTAATTGTTTAAATTAAATTTAGTTCGTAATTTTTTCCTTCATCTCGAGTCTCAGTAGTTTATTGACCTTTTTTTGTCATGATTTAGTAGCCTGAGTTTATATTTGAAATATTTAGTTACTGTTTTGGGGTTTATTGATAGTTTATGTTTCCTGTTGTTAGTAAGAATATTAACGTGAAGGATATTTTTAATTTTTAATTGTTCTCTATTGTATACCCTTTAATAATTTGATTCGAAACTAACGAAATTATGCCCGATTGGTTAGCTATTCAAAAATGAGTGCTCTTAGGCAATAGATTTCAGGCAACTATTGAGTTTGTACGATGAAACTGTAATTTTACAAAAAATTTTCCATCTTAAATGGATATTAAAAATTCGTCTTTTCAAATTAGCTCTCCTTAATTGTTGAGAATGATTATTGATCAGACATAAAGCTAGACAAAAATTTAATTCCCAAGAAAATTTTGGGAAATAATAACAGCTCGATTGCTTGGTTTATTTTTCATCTGTTATAACGTTTGTGTCTTTATTTATATAAAGTAAATGTATGCATGTTATCTACAACGTGTGATAAACTACATTATATATGCGCAGGGACTGTTTGGATAAGAATGTTTTTAATTGTTTTCATTACAAAGTAATGAATATACTTTTATATTTTAATTTTTTTGAACCAGCATGATAGATAAGTTAGTATCGGAACATGTGCGCCTATGAAGAAATATTTTTTATAGGAGAGTATCAGACGTCTAATAAGTAAATGTATATGACTAAGAAAATTAGAGCAATTTAAAATTAATGCATGGGAGAGCTGTTGAATAAACATTTAAATTAATTTATATAGTTAATTTTACTACGGCATAAATTATAACTAAATGAGTTTTGAGACATTTACTATAATACATGAAACACTCTGTTAAATAACTATTTGCATGCTGTATGTTATACAGTTAGACATAATTAAATATTGTAGTTATAATGTTGAGATAAAGACTTAAAATTGTAAAAAATTTTAAGTAATTTTATTCTGTTTTATAAAGTCTAGTTTCATTCATGCTGGTACTGTCCTAGACAAACATAGATTAGGAATAGGTGGAGGAAAGTGTAGAAATCCAACGAAATATGTTTAGCTTTATAATTATTTAAGTTAGAGAAATTAAATTGATTGTAAAGGGTTTGTAATAAGGTTATCATAAACAGTTTCATTGTCATTTGTATTGATTATAATGTATAATTTAATAAAAAACAAATTCCTTTAGATTATTCATGTTAATATATTAAAGAAAAATTTGGTACTGGTAAAATAAAAAGAAGAATTAGTAAATTTTATTGTTTTTAAATGCACCATTGAATTGCCATTTAACTTAACTAATGTATCCGACATTAAACTCTGTAGTTTATTAAAAAGTAGCTAAGAAAGTTTGCTCGCAAAATTTCTAAAAACTTATTATTTCCAAAACATCTTTTTTTTTTTTAAATACACTTTCCACTGACTTATTCATTCAAAAATCAAGCGTAATTTTTTAATATTCAACTAGATTTTTACTATAAGAAGAAAAATAATATTAATTAAATATGGACAAAAATCTATTTAAATGATAATCTTCTTCAAAAGAATTGGTGTTTTTTTTAAACACTACAACTAATTGAAGCAAATATTTAATGAAAAGAAAACTTCAAATACATACATTATAAAGGATACATCTAATATATAATACAGGGTGTCTATAAATTAGTTGGGCAATGGAGATCAAATAGATCTGAATAACTCATAATAACTAGGTATAGTAATTTTCTTTTTTTGCATACAGAATGGCATGGTGAATATAAATTAGTTGGGGAAAAATAATGGCTAATAATGCCTAGTTATTAAGAGTTATACAGATCTATTTGAATTCCATTGTCCAACTAAATTACAGACACCCTGTATATATTTTCTATTTGCAAGAAATTGGAAAAATTCGATACAAATAGAAGTAATAATGAAAAGGAAAGGATGTAATAAATATCACGAACATTTATACTTCATATATATATATATATATATATATATATATATATATATATATATATATATATATATATATATATATATATATATATATATATATATATATAAAAACCAACCAAAACAAGAATGTACTAGCCATAAAATCAGAAACTAATATTTTAGTTAGGTATAATTACAGGCATTTTTAATGCATTGATTGATACGTTAATTAAATGTTTTTGTAGTAGAACAATTTTTTTTTGTGGAAAAATTCGCAGTGAATTTTAACCTGCCGTTGCAACTGTTTGCTATCTTGTCCCCAAACCCTCTTTTCACTTACAAATTTAGTAGAACACGTTATAAATAGTATTTTAAAAACTGAGAAATATTTCCGTGTTAGATAGAGTAAACAATCTTTATCGAAAAACTGACAAGCAAAAATAAAATGAAAATATAATGGGCTTGATACTAAATTCTTGAAGTTGAATTGCTTTAGCGTGTCAGCCGAAACTTTTGATCAATTACAATAATATCTTTAAAAGCATATTGAAATGTTCAAACCTATTTAGATAATCAACAAACTCATAACACATTTTCCCCATCAGATATTTCAGAGAGCAGTTGCCAGAGATACCATTATTAATAAAGTCCATCAAAGACCTAATCATATTACAAAACTTCCTCCAAACCAAAATAAACCTGTTTTTTAAATATAAATAAACATAAAATTTAACACCAATGATTGAATAACCAATCATGCATTTGCATTAAAGCTAATCAAAATATAACATACCAAAACCTCTATCGTCCCATCTTCTACTTCGAACTCATCTCCCATATCGAAATAAGATTTTACACACCAGTCAACACGAAAACAGCTGATGCCAGTCACAAAAAGCTAACTTTAACTACTTCTCCAAATGCACGTTCCAAACTTAGCCTTTCGTACCCACGTTAATGCACGGGCGAAACGTTCGCAAAACAAACAATAAAAAAAATTCCAAACTTCATTCGTTTTCTTGCCAAGTTTGAAACAGGGTTTCCCTGTCATAGCCGCCTATGCAACTAGACTTTAACTCGAAGTAACAAGTGCTTTAATGGGTTGGGGTCTGTTATTATTCTTTTTTTCCGAGTTTTGTTTCGAGTTTTTTTTTTTTTTTTTTTTTATTTCTTATTCTCATTCGGAATCGTTGAGGCGTGACATAATCTTACCTCGCCGGAAATTTAAAGTTTGCGGTTTTTTGTGCAGTTATCTTTTTGGTGGGTGTGAAAAGTGGTTATGGTGGTGTAAATGCTTCCGGAGAAAATGGAATGGCTTGAGATGAGATTGTTGTCGGAAATGGAAATAGAAACGTCTAAGGTGTAATATGGTTTTCTAAGTTGTTGACTTGTAACGTCCCAGAGGACATCCTGTCTGACATATTAAACTTTCAACTATTTAATTCATCTTTTCCGTAGGAGTTAATTTTTTAACTGTGCGAAGAATATTATTATTATTAGAGTATTGTACGAACAATACATGCAGTGAAGGTTGCCAAAAATATTAAACAAATGGTTTCATAGTTGAGAGTTAAAAATTTAAATATTCTTGTACTAATTTTAAGTGTATGATACATAGAATCATTTTAACTGTCTAAAAAAAACAAAAAAAAAAACAAAAAAAAAAACAACCTTTTGTAGAGAATAAACACACTTAATTGTTCACGGTTATCTAGTGTTTCCAAAATGAGGTTCTGATGCTTATGTATATGTAGTCTGATACTTCACATTGCCTTAAATACATTTTTTCTGTCTTTGTAAAAATTATTTATTTATGAGCCCCCCTATGTATTCCAGGAACGTGTTTATTTTTAAATAAATTCAATCATACGTATATGGAGATATGTTTCCTGCAAAATCCGTGTCTACTTCGATTCTGGAAAAAAAAAAAAAAAAAAAAGCATTTCTTTTTAAATCCTTTATATTAGCTTCGATTTTGTGGGCAAATCTGAGGTAACCTACTTAACCCACTTGCCCTCATCAAATCGAAATGAAACTGGGCAGCTAGATTCGATGTCAAGAAAATGCATTCTATCAAGTTTTGGAGGCAGTCACTGTTACAAAAAGGCCACTTGAACACACGTTTCTATTTTCGGATGAATTGATAAATCAACTTGCAGTCATCCAATTGAGCTGAAATTTGACAGATAGGTTAGCTGCAGATAAGTTTGTATTATATCAAGTTTTGGGGAATTTAGGAATTTTTTTATTGAATTCAGGCGTTATTTTGTCAGTATATTAAGGCGAGTATAGTTGGCGAGGATTTTGGCGACAAAAATAATTGTCTAAGAATAATGACTTGTTGCAGGTTCAGGACAATACTCTGCTGCTCCAGGACAATAATATGATTCTGGCGTATCTCGGCGGCTGCCCGACTGACGCTAGACACATTCGTGGTTATTGACTTGAAGCCGAAGAAGACTTAGTAATGACCACAGAGATCTATATTAGCAACTTCGCCCCAACTTAGAAGGTGTTTGTAACCATGAACAACCTACTACGTTGCACAGATGGGGAGAAGCATTCAATCGGCTTCATTTTCTTGCAAGAGCAGAAACGGTTTATAAGCAATTCAGAAGATGCAGTAAGAGATCAGTGTATGGGCCCCTCAAAGGTTATCTAGCGATTTTCGAGTGGACCCTAAGTCTACTTTAATACAAAGAATTATTCCTGGCTGTGTTGTTTTGTGATACGAAAAAATCCAATATGTCATATCCAACATATCCATGTGGATATATACCACGCAACAAGTTATGTCCGTCAAACACGGAGTGTTCAAAAATAAAATCTTTTCATGTATGAAAAACTTCAAAAATGCTAACCTCTAGAAGTAGAAAATGGACATATTTCTGCTGCAGTAAGAACTCATTCAATTTCTAGAACACAGTAGTGTTTTGAAACAACTGAGTGCTTTCCTGATCCTGGTCTTCCGGAGGGGGATAAAAATCTCACAGCTTTCACCTGGAGGGAACAGAATTTCTTATAAGGATTTACTCTTCCATGGTACAGTTGATTGACAGAAGGTCTGCTTTTGGGCAAGAAAAGGAAGAATGTTTTTATTCATCTCGTGTCTGGATTCAATAAAAGAACAGAATATAATGCGCTTTGTTGAGGAAGGATGATGGAATGTTTCTTTTTTTTTTACCCCAATCCACAGAATTCGGAATTCCTTTCAGGATTTGCTTTTGTGTGGATAGTATTTGGCTGTTCAATTCTTAACTAACTGGGGATTGGTTGGATGGACTTTCAACGGATGGCGTGGGTCTTCTTCCTGAAAATCCTTAGGGTGGAGCATTAGTAAGGGTTTTTTAAAATTGGTAATTTTTTTCACATGTTTTCTTATTAACGTGGATATTTCGATAGTTGAAATTCTACGATTTTTCATAATTTCAAAAGAGAGAAGTAAGGTAATGATGGGTATCGCAATTTCACGTAATTTAAAATGCAGGATGGTCCAAAAGTCTTTGAAGCAACTTAACACATAACTTAAAATTCATAGATACAGGTGTGAGAGTGCAGTTTTCAGTAAAATCCTTGCTACAATGGAGATTTCTTTCTTAAGAAAAAAAAAAAAGAAAAAAATTTTTTAGTCCACAATTATTTTTTATATAGATGACGCGCACTCCAATGCTAAAGAATATAATACAAAATTTATTTGTTTAGGTACATTTTTTGGCCAACCTTTCTATGTTTATACTACCCACCAACACGTATAAATGAATTTTATAAATGTATACATCTTTTTTAGCTCTTAAAGCCTTACTGAAATTGTATTCTGTAGCTCTAATTTGAACTATTTTCCAGCTTGTAATAGTTGGGTATCGAGTACTGCATATGCACTTGATAAATATGGTTATTAAAGAGATTGAACTGTCTACATTTTAAAATCCTTTATATTAACTTTGAATTTGTTTGTTTGTGGATACCGGGCAAATCTGCGGAATCAAAATTAACCCACTTGCTGTCATCCAATCGGGCTGAAACTTGACGGATAGATTCGATGTCAATGCCAATGCTATAAAATTTTCTATCATATTTTGGGGCATTAACTGTAACTATACTAGAAGACAACATACCCTGAACTCCTTGAATACCCTACAACAATGAGAGAACCGGTTCCTACAGTGTATTCATTGAGTTCAGGCTATGTTGTCTTCTAGTATAAAAGGTTGCTTTTACGGAATACTAATAAAGCAACTTGCCGTCATCCAATTGCACTAAAATAGCAATTAACCGACCATTGAAAAAACTATTTCCTGCTGTCAAAATTTTTGTAATAAATATATATAATAAAAACGTTTTAATCATAATAAGTAAAAAATATTTGGATGTGAGTGTATTAAGTCCCATTCATTTTAATAAATAAATTTTGAAACGTAGTTTGCCTCACATTTTGCTGATAGAAATGTTTTTGATGTTTAAAATTAGATGCAAATAACAAGCACACACTCTTTATAGAATCGACGCTGTGTTAATAAATATAAAAAGTGGCAATTCATATAAAGGATTTATATTAAAAACTTGTTATTGTGGGTTATAGTATTTTGGTCGAATCTTCGAAATGATTAAACCAATTTATGGGTATAAATGGTAAATTACGTCAAATACAAAAAGCCCCAAACCCGAAAATGGGAAGATTAAGGTCGCCTAAGGGTTAATTGATAATCCTTATAATAGTAAAATTTTGTGTTTGCTTTCTGCAAAGTATTCAAAACTGTTAGAGATATTCATTTATGCAGATATCAATCTTTTAGTTAAGTTGTTTTTATTATTTCTACTTTTGCGGATTCGTCGGTTTATACTTTTTCTTCTGGCGAAAATAAAGTATCTGATAAAAATCCCCACTGAAAGTTAAGTTTAATAATATTTTATGAGATTGATTTTAATTTGAATGGCCATAAATAAATAGGTTTATTTTTTTAAATTTTTTTTTTATTTTTTTTTATTTTTTTATATATATATATATTTTTTATATTTAAAACCATAATACTGTACTTAAATATATTTGCCATTAAATTTGAATACAACCACTTTCCAAATGTATATAGTTTTAAAAAGTTAATTTTCTTACAGTGCATAATATTCTCACGCGTTATAATACTCAAATCTTATTTCCTCAATTTATAAGAACATTAAACCTTTAATAGCAAATACATTATTTTGATTTAAAAACTAAAAAGGAAAGTTAATTGTGAGCCAAAACATATTTTATCAAATTTTAAAACACTTATATTGAGCAGTGATTACTTGATTTTCTATTTAAGAAAAGAAAAGTGAATTGTGAACCAGCAACATTGATTATTTTAAAAGTGCTCATAAGCTTTCTCTATCCTTCTCCGAAATATTATATTTTATATCCCTAGAGATTGCATTCGAAGATCGAGTTGAGTCAAGCATTAGCGTTTAAATTAGATTAAAGTCAATTAAGTCCAACAGATGGCGCAACCATTTTCCCAAAGGATCAAGTTGGAGGTAAATTTTAAAATGCATTAAGCTTTAAGAGAAAGTATCTGGAATGCTTAGCGTAAATCTTTTTATTATAGTACTGAATAAATTGATTGAATCATGGAACAAAATGGTGAATAAATCTTACAGTGTATACTTCAAAACCCTGGTTGTTTATTTATGCCTCTCACGTTACTTAAGATAAAAATTTTCTGTATCATAAAATACTTTTGTACGTACAATACAATTAAACATGACATGAGCACAGTTAAAATAAAAATTATTTATTTAGTTGATTTTGTTTAGTTTGCCTCAGTAACATTTTAGTTTTTGATTAAAACTTTCTTAAAAATGCATATAATATATTTGTTGATAAATCGTTATTTAAACAATTTTCTGCATTAGAAGGCTTCGTTATGGATTTAAAAAAAAAAATATAGGTATGTTAGTATTTATTTAGGAACGTGACAGTGTTCGTCTCTATGTCGAATTGGTAGAACATGCTAGTGTGTATTACGATGGAACCGAGCTTAGGTGGTCCTCACAGCTCAGCTTCTATTATAAATATAACCCTGATTTTTTTTTACATCGCATCTTTGTTAAAATTGAACAACGGGAGGATAAGGCAAAAAATTCCTTTGTAAATCTCCAAACCCACCTGAACTTTGTCCTTCTTATTCTTCTAGTTATGACGAAATCTTTAGCCAGGCTTGCTTACAGCTAAAAAGGTTTTATGAATTTTGGTCATTCTTTTTTCGCTCATTACAGTTTGCTTAGGCAAAGTTCCATTTCTATATCTTAAGTGTTCGAGGTTCTGCACCCCCGCAAAAATGGGAAATTGGGAATTATATCTTCGATAACTGATTGAAACAGGTCGATTGATATCGGATATCCTTTTTTTTTGTTCAATGTAAAGAAGTAACTTTGATACCTTTAAATTAAAATATTTAAACACTGTGATTAAGAATAAAAGAAATTTACTTATTTTTCAATCAAATTGAATGCTTATGAAAGCTTTGAAACCACGTGTTTCCACTATGAGTTAGACAATTACTTGCTTTTTGAAATTAAAGTTCTATTACATTAAGATGCCTGGTTAGTTTTGAACATGTTAAGATAATTAGATCACCTAGTATTTTTTCATACACGGATTTTATTTCTGAATGTGAATGAAGACGTGTTAATAAGTTTACTTGGTACAGTCAACTAGCCATAGTTCGAAGTCTCATAAGTCGAATATTCGTTTACAATAAGTCCCAAGACAATTCAATGTTTTTCATCACAAAGTTATCTCTATATTTCGAAATGTACATCTTTTAAGTCGAATCTTTTGTGAATTTTGGGAAAATTTTATTATCAAATCAAAAAAAAAAAAAAAAAAAAAAAAAAAAAAGCGATTTTTGCTTTTTTTTTTTTTTTTTTAACATCGTGTTTTACAATTTTACTTGTTACCCGGGAAAAATCCGTTTCCATTGACGCGTACAAAAAGTAAACGGCCTTTTGCCTTTACATTCCGTTCCAGATTTGAAGTGTGAATCAATGGTGTTAGTTTACGATGGATTTGAATAACGTTAAAACACAAGTTGAATACGCTTAGTTTAAATCAAAAGGTTAAATTGATTAATTAAACTAAACAAAATTTGCTCGAAACTCATCCATCGAGTAAATGAGTGAGGGTATGTGCCTTTCCTGATGTCGAAGCTCTTTTAAAATGGTTTGAGACAAATCAAAACCAATATTCTAAAATCCCTCTTAGTGGGGTAATGTTAAAAGAAAAGGTGAATGATTTTGCCCGTTTATAAAAAGTTGCAGGTTGGCCAGAAAATTTAAAGCAAGACACAATATTGTATTTCGGACTCCACATTAACAATCAAAAGAAGTCTACATTGAATAGAAAATAACTTCAGAGTGACTTCCGATAACTTGAACTTCGGATAACGGACTTCGACACTTGGCCAGTCCCTTGAACTTCGAGTTACCGCGAGGTGACTGAATTTGTTTTAAAATGAAGATATTATTTTAAAAATCTGTTTTAAAAACCCATGATCCTCGAGAATATAGATGCATAATAATTCTGTCTGAGCCTCCTTCTTCTGTCTCCCACTCTTCTCACTCACGTTCATTACCTTCACGTGTGTGGAGAACCTTCACGAAGTAAGTGAGTAATATGTGTGTGAGTAAAAATGCATTTGGAAGTATTTCGACTCACTTCTCTAGCTGCTTGGAGTCTCCGGTTTTCCTGTTTCCAAGAAAGAGCGGTGAATGTCTCGAAGAAGTTCCCATCTGTTTCTTGCAACCTGAAAAAAAATTAAAAAATAATCAGACAAGTAAGGATGTATCACTTTCATATCAAGCCCTTTCATTACAATTGATACGTTATGATTTTATGACGAGATACGACTTGGCGTGCTACTCAATGATATATTTTAGTGTCAAACAGTACAGGATATATTTAAAAAAAAAAAAAAAAAAAGATATATTCATATGATAAATCAGTTTATAAGACTGGTTTAATATAGTACAAGAAAAATAAGGTACAGTTACCTATATATTGAAATATAAGGATAATTTCCGAAATGGGTTCTTATGTATTATCCAGTTGAGCATTGGCGATACAAAGTTCAAACCGCCTGGCCCATTCGTAGATCCAGTTGGGAGTTTTCCTGTAAAATCCCCCTGCGGAGCGGCGAACCGGGTATTGGTCCGAGCCCAACCATTTCGACGGACTAAGGGCAACTTTATGCATATTTTTTTTTTTAGTCACGCCAACGGTCGACGAGAAAATACGTAAGTACCACGAAGTGTAACTAAAGGTAGAATTACCGATTTGTTAAATATCTAAAGTCTGAAATGCCTGGAAAATGGTACAGAACAACTTTTCCAAAATAATATACCACACCACATATGGACGTTATCATTAACGAAGCCATATATAAAGCGAAAGATTTATGTGGAAGGTTTTAAAGCTGTTTTCTCAATTAAAATGGTCAAATTAAGAGATTTAAGTAATTTCAACATGGTGTATTAGTTAAACCTCGAGAGAGGGGTATAGCATTTTAGATGTAGATGTGTAGCGTGGACTATCACTGAAAGTTAACTACAAGACCCCTAACTACCACAAGACTACACAACACTACGCCTAACTACAAGAATTCTAAAGCTGGTTACTTCGCTCACGATTTGGGCTGGACTCCTGATAAGTGTTGAAGTATGAGATTACTGTACTGGCTTCTATGTCTCATCAGTACAAATTAGACAATGAATATCACAATTTTAAATTAAGGATCATGCTTTATAGAAAAAATAAGATTAAGTAAGTTGTTAACATTTTGCTCACGAAGAATGATTCTTGATCTAGAGACGTAGTGTATTAGATATAAAATGAATCGATTATTGCGAAATGGCTCAAATACGAAAATTTCAAGGCCAACTGTCTATGTCAAACGCAGATAATTTTTTTTTTTTGCTAACTTGTGATATCGCGGAAGCAAAGAACATTCTATAGAAGTTAGTTGCTGAAAAATTTAGTTTTTTCAAGATTTCAACCATTTTTGCAACAGCCAATTCTAATTTAAAAGGGATAGTTAGCGGAAATGGGAACACTTTTTTTTTTAATTGAGCCCTTTTCGCAGTACTCAATTCAATAATAAGCGTGGCAGACTGCGTAAATTTCAAGTGTGTTGACGAATTAGGAAGATATCGTTTTTTTGGTATGTGTCTTGAAGAAAAGTTTCTAATATAGAAGAAATTCCTGCGAAATTCGTGTAAAATGTTTTAAAGGCTTAAAAAATTGGTAAACGAATGTCTTCAACAGAGTTATTTTCCCTTGAGCTTCGGTTACCAACGACCGTTTTTCTCTTCCCCTTGTGTTTCACTTACAAGAAAGGATAATGTAAGAATTATCGAAAAGTATATTTTCAATTCCCCCATATTAAAATTAAAAAAATATATATATATATATATATATATATATATATATATATATATATATATATATATATATATATATATATATATATATATATATATATTTAAAAGTCTCACATAAGAATTATCGCCAAAAATATCGCTAATCTGGCAATTTTTTTTCTAAAAGAATGAAATTTTTTAAACGGTAAATAACACCAATCCACGACAGTATTATAGTGTAATTGAAAGTTGTGCAATGTTCCACACTTTTAGATTTTAATATTGTACAAGGAAAAATTACTTATGACTGATATATATATATATAAATATATCTATAATACTAAAACAAGCTGTGTGCTTGTCTGTCTGTCTGTGTCTCTGTGGATTTATAGAAACCTACTTAAAACTGGAGTAAAGCTCTGAAATTTTCAGCATAGATAGTTTTGGCCTTCTTATTCTATACATCACAAACAGAATGTTAAAATTTTAATTAGTTCTTTTTTAATTTTTTTTTAATTAATTAATACATATGTTACAAAACGATTTTCAACATAAGTAGTTTTGGCCTTTTAATCGGACTTTTAAAAAACAGAATTTTAAATTTTTATTTTGTTCTTTTTTAATTAATTTTTTTAATTAATTAATAAGCATTTTACAAAACGATTACTAATAGAGCTACATCTCTGAAATTTTCAACAGAAGTAGTTTTGACCTTTTAATCGGACTTTTAAAAAACAGAATTTTAAATTTTTATTTTGTTCTTTTTTAATTAATTTTTTTAATTAATTAATAAACATTTTACAAAATGACTACTAATAGGGTTACAGCTCTGAAATTTTCATCATAAGTAGTTTTGGCCTTCTGATTGGACTTTTGAAAAACAGAATTTTAAATTTTTATTTAGTTTCTTTTTAATTAATTTTTTAATTAATATTTTACAAAATGATTTCTAATAGAGCTCTAAAATTTTCAACATAAGTAGTTTTGACCTTCTAATTGGACTTTAGAAAAACAGAATTTTAAATTTTTGTTCAGTTCGATATTAATTAATTTTTTTAATTAGTTAATATATATATTACAAAACGATTTTAAATAGGGCTACAGCTTTGAAATTTTCAACATAAATAGTTGTGGCCTTCTAATTGGATTTTTGAAAAACAGAATTTAAAATTAATTTTTTTTAATTAATTAACAAATATTTTACAAAGCAATTTATAATTGGGCTAAATTTCTGAAAATTTCAACACAAGTAGTTTTAGCCTTCTAATTGGACTGACAAAAAGAATGTTAAAATTTTAATTTGTTTTTCAATGAATTTTCTCACAAAAAGCGACTTCGAATAGGCCTAGATCTCTGAAAGTTTCAACATAAGTAGTCTTAGACTCTAATTTTGCTTTCCACAAACACGTGGTAAAATAATCTTAAACGGGTGTTGTTTTATTGTATTAACGTGGAATTTTTTTTCCTTGATAAGGGAGAGGTTTCCAATATTAAGTCTTTACGTAGCAATTAGATTTTAGTGAGTGAAGCGAGCTTATACTTACGCGGCAATGAACATTTCAGCGAGCGAAGCGAGCCTATGCTTGCATAGCAATTAAGCTTTTAACGAGTGAAATAAGCCTGTGTTTATGTGTCCATGAACTTTTCAGGGAACGAAGCGAGCTTCGATTTTGCTTAGCTATGAACCTTCCTGCGAGCGAAGCGCCAAAAACTGGGTCCTTTACACGAATGACAGATTTCCGCAACGCGAGGCCTCACAGCTAGCTAAAATATTGCACCTGATAAAATTACGAGTATTTAGCTAGTATATATATGGAAATATGGTATAATTTTTTTAAATTTTGATTCCTCAGAATAAAAAAAAAAAAAAAAAAAATTCTCCCCCTTCAGACAATGGACAATTCCCGTATTTTTTTTTTTTTTTTTTTTTTTTTTTTGATTTTTTAAATTCATTTCTAATTGTTTCGAAAAGGCCTTAAATACAAAAACTTCTGCTCTATAAGCCTTTTTTTTTTTTTTTTTTTTCTTTTTTAAATTTGCAATCAAAGTTTCCCTGTTTGACTTTGGTGAGAAAACGATTCACTCGGCTCGAATTGAATGTGACGTCAAGAGTTTCCTAACATCTTGGCTTGTAATGTAGCAGCGGAAACCAGTTTCGCAAGTTTCACCAATCTGTACGGGATATGGCAATAGTATACCAAATCAACGCCAACTATTTGGCAGAAACCTCACTATAATCATGAAAACTGAAGGAACTCTTGACGTCCCAGATTTTGTTGAGTGTTTTGATAGAACTATAGTTTTTGCTCGGTTTTGGGGCATTTTCTTTTCTTAATATTTAAATAACTAATTTTCTTAAAGAACTTTTGTTTAAATATTTGGAATCAGAAAGAAATTCTTCCTAAATATAAACTAATTTCACTCGTTTTAAAAAATGCGGGAATTGTCTATTCCGTCCCCCACTGTTGCAACTTTCATTCTTAATTTGTGCATGTGACCATATCTCTTCTAGTAATTCCTTATAATCTTACAAAAAACCCTCCTCCACCGTTGCCACTTCCATTATAAGTGTGAAAAAAACTATTTTGATATTGAAAAATTCATCTGAAAAGAAAATTCGCAGCAATAATAATGTAATTTTCATAACACGTGAACAGGAATAAATGAAAAGATGCACGTGCATCTAATTAATCTCTCTATATATAAGGAAAAGCCCTCACTCACTCACTAGCTCATCAATAATTCACCCACTTCCCACAAGTTCACAACTCTGAAAATTGGTACAAATATCAAAAATGGTAAACATAGAAAAAGTAAGCTTTTCCGATCTCGATTAACACACTTTAAGGGGTCGAAAAAGGGTTAAACTTTCCAAACGAGGGATATTCGTATGTCCCATTTCCCACATGGTCACAACTCTGAAAATGGGTACAAATGTCAGCAAATACAAACATAGAAGAAGTAAGCTATTCTGATCTCGACTTACCAATGTTAAAGGTTCGAAAAGGAGTTAAACATCCCAAACCAGAGATATACGGATGACCCACTTCCAGTGTTGTCACATTTCTGATACTTGGTGCAAATGTTAAGAAGGGCAAATATAGAAAAAATAAGTTATTCCAATATCGATTAACGAATTTTTAAGGGATAAAAAGTCGAAGTAACGTTGAAACTATACGAGGAATATCTTAATGTTTCACTTCCAATACATTTACAACTTTGAAATTTAGAACTAAAATCAAGCATAAACACAATAAACTTTTGCAATCTCGATTAACTAATTAAAAAGTGTCCAAATGGGATTAAGCGTTCTAAATTATGGATATTCAAATGTTTCCTTCCCAATATATTCACAATTATAAATTTTGGAAAAAATTTCAACAAAGGGAAAATTCCTATTTTGATATATCAATTTGTTGGGATCGAAATAGTAGCAAACGTCTGAAATGCTTTGATTGCTAAGATGCACATGGTAAAATTTAGTAGCGCAGCATGGGTATTCAGCTAGTCTTAATTTACATAACAATCTAATTTTCACATCATTTGAATAGAAATAAATGAAACGATGCAGCGTTACGGAGTGAGTGAATGAACCAGTCAGTCAGTGATGAGCGTTACTCTTTTAATAATTGTTAACGTAATTTTTTTTTTTTTAAAGTCACTTAATATAAAATTAATTTTACTAAGAAGTAAACAGTACAATATAAAAATTAGCCCCACCTTTTCGGAATTTGAGATAAAAGTTACAAGGAAACATCAAAGTGCAATAAATTTTCTCCAATTACCTATTGGCTGAAAAACTATTTTTATTTGCACATACACGCAATATTTTCTTCTAACACTCGACACAAATAAACGTATTCCAGGAAAAATCTAAGGAAAACTGTCAAAGTTAGTGTTCAAAACTTCAAACATAAGCACTATCGATAGAGCATTTCACTTTAGAAGTACGCGTGCAGAAGAATTATAATTATATCGGTTGATAGGTTTCTTAAAGGAGTATTCCTGAACTAAAAGTATATCCCCTAAAGGAAGAATCATTCGTTTACTGCTTATGGAAGGATAATTTTTAAAAATCCAGTTAATGAAAATCCTTTTTGAAAAGAACGTGTTTCAGACATGTATTGGTGAATGAAGAATTTGTAAAAGAAATCAAACATTACTTAGAAGTGGAAAAGTATATTCATTGGAAAGGTTTAGTGTTTGTGATACAGAAAAGGGTTTAAGTGTTTTTTGACTGGGACTATAAATAACATGCTAAAATTATATAGAATAAAAAATAAAAAAATAAAAAAAAATTAATATATATATATATATATATATATATATATATATATATATATATATATATATATATATATATATATATATATATATATATATATAAAAGGAAAATATACTTTATTGGGTGGGGTGTGTCACAAAGAATTGTGTGTAAATTTGTCTTTTTCACTGGCCATGGTGTTTGTAGGGAATCATTAATTATTATTTAGTTTTGAATATGAATTATTGAGCTTAAAATGGAGATTTTGTTTAATACTTTTGGAAATAGTTATTAATTTTATTTTTCAAATCCCTTGTCTTATATCCATATTCTATAATTTAAAATATTTTTGGTGAAAGAAATGCATTAATGGTATATAAGAACAAACTCCTTTTGAAATAAATAAAAACTTCAGGTATAAATGATGTATAAAAATAGTGAAATGAGAAGGTGAATTACAATATACAAAAAATTAATGCATTTTAATTAGTTTAAATGAGTGGCTCTTAGTTGGGAAATAATAATTTATAAGGTAGTTTTTATGAATTTCTAAATTAGATTTTCTTTAATTATTTTGGAAAGAAGTAATTATCTTATTTACTTTTTCAAATCTATTCAATTATTTCCACAGTTCATAGTTTCAAATAATTTCATAAAAATATAAATTAATGGTTTATTAGAAATTACTTCTTATTAAATGAATAAAAATAATAAATAAAAAAAGACAAATAAAAAAAGAATAGAAGAAGTCAAAAGTGATAATTCAATTTACAGTATGTATGGGTAAATAAAAAATGTTTTCTCAGATTTTAAACGAATAGTTATTTGATTTAAGAAAAAAAATTAAAACAACAACAACACCAAAAAACTATTAAATATTTAATGCACGTTGAGGTATGGGTTACTGGAATGTATATCACGAAGAAATATACACTAAGAAGTTATTAAGGGAAGTTGGTACCCACTAAAACGGTAATGTTGATTTGGCATGTTTCATGTACCTTTTTCTCAGAAAGTATTTGACGTAGAAGCCCAACTCTTTTGCAGTGTATTTAACAGACACTTGTGATTCTACTGAAGTTAACTTTTGATTGTAATTCATTTTTTTTTATTTAAATGAATTACCGTGAAAGTCGATCAAATTTGTTAAAAATTAGAAGTTGTTTTAGCCGAAATAAGCCAAAACAAAAAATATTTTTAAAATAATAACAAAATCTCCCTTTAGTATATACAGATACATAAAAAGAGTGTGTGATAAAAATTTTAGGAAGATAGTTTGCGCAGTTTCTGAGGAAAAGGTACATACGCTTTGAGAAAAACGCATTTTAAAGAAAACTTTACTTACATTAATAGTTAAAATTTTGTCTTCAAAAAATTATCAAAAATACTTCTAATTGAGGTGTTATTATATATGAGATATCCTTTTAAACGGGAGAATTCAAATTTTGATAAACAATAATAAACTCAAAATTTAATATTTATACATTTTAGGGTAACAACTCCCCTTAAATAAAACTGATTTCTTTACTAATAGTGGTTTAGTTAATTTAAAATTACATATAGTTTGTCCTATTATCATTAAATCTTGTATTGCCACTGTTTAATTTACAGTAGATAAGGGAGAAAAAAAAAAAAAAAAAAATCTGAATGATGGCTATATCTTCGGTTAAAAAAGTCGTAAAATGTTGCGATTTTCACGAAAGTAATTCATTTGCAGTTCTTTACATGTCTGAAACAAAATGGTTTTGTGGTGTTTGTTTACTGACTAAATTTAACTCTGACATTTCAATACGAATCAATATTTTTTTTTACCATTTGAATCAATCTTGAATACTTTGTTTATCCTAAACAGAAGTTTTTTAGTTCATTACGTTAAAAATGACGGTACTTATGAATTATTGACAAATCTCAATAAGGAGATTTTTTGGTACGCGAAACGTCAAAATCCTGGACATATAGTCAATGACGAGTCTCAGCAACGTGGCCTATGCAGCTAGTTGAAAAATATGAAATTGTTTTGTTATTGTTTTATCTGACATTGATAAAATACTTGATGCTAATTATGCTAATTATGTCCCGTTTATTTCTTCTACATTTCAGTAACATAATAGAAAAATGGCATGTATTTTTATTAAATTAATAAAATTCATTTTTTGAAACTTTGCGAATATTTTTCAATATAATGTAATATTGCATTCGAATATAAACTTGTTAAATCACTATATTAACTGAGAATGATGAAAGGTTTAATATAAAAACTATCCCTTCGCTATAGCAATATTCTAAACTTTTTTACTTAAGATTGAAATCAGTTAAATAATTTTCTGATATGCGTGATTTGTATCTTTTTGAAATGTGCCAAAATTTTCAGTCGACCAATGAAGCCAAATATTTTGCAATCTTACTATGGTTTCGAACATAATTTGAATGCATCGTTATTTTTTAAGGTGCAAAATTATCTAAATGAAGGCTAGACTGTGTACAAATTTCGTAACACCTAAATCTCTCATAGTAGACCCAATTTGAAGCGAAAAAATTAAAAAGATTTTTAAAAGAAAAAAACTTTTTTAAATGAATTTCTTTGTATTTAAAGAACCAAATGGGTGAAGCCTTGAATTTGAAAACAACTATTTAGAAATCACAAGTCCCGTTGGGTCTTATTTTTTAAAAGCCGAAAATTGCGTAGCGCTGACGCTAAAAAAAAAAAAAAAAAAAAAAAAAAAAGAGTGAGAGGGGGAAATTTTTTTTGAATGCCCTTAAATTGAATTTAAATGCATAATTTGGTTTTTCTGATTTTGCTTGGAACTATTATTAAATATTTTATAAACTTTACTATCCACCTTTTTATTTTTTATTTTATTTACTTAATTTCTTATAAACTGCATTTTAAACTAGAATTCATTTCTTAACATCTTTTAAGATATAAAATTTTTAAGAAGTAAAATATATATAGGATTTCCCTGATAAATGTTTCGTTAACCACATTATACGATTGCAAAAATAAATCTAGCATAATGCTTAAAAGTTAAAATTTTTCATTGGCACTTTTAAAACTACATCTTAAAAAGAAAAGTTTATAGAAATTGGAATTTTTGTTAATTTTCTTTCATTAAATTTCGAAAAAGATTAAAAATACATATAAAAACCAACCTAATTGTAGTTTAAAACAAATTATTATTATTCATATTATTATCAAGAATACATTATTCTTTATTTGAATTTGGTTTTATTAGATATATTTGGTTGTAAAATTATATGTATTTGTTAAATATCTATAGGAAATACATACATGCATATGAAAAACTATTTCAGAAAAATAATTTAATAATTTAAAACCTATCAATCATATTTATTTTAGATATATTACTAAATTAAAAAAAATTAAAAAAAATAATTAAAAAAAAAGTTAATTCCGATGTGTTAACTTTAACCGATGTTCTGATCTAGACAACTTTACATGAAAGTCCCCTTGAAATTGAAATCGGTAGAACAGTTACAAAGGTTTATTTGCAAAGATAGAAAATTAGCTTCATTATGGAGTTAGATTTTTTTTAATTTTAAGTTTAGTTAAAATGTATAAATTGGATAAATTTATTTAATTTGAATTTAGTACGAAATTTAGCACTAATTACAAGATACTCTTTCCGATTAATGTTTTCAGTGTAGGTCGTTTTGTATACAAATTCATAAATTTAAATCTTGCGATAAAAGTTATGACAAAAATAAGGCATTTTTTTTCTATAAAGGAAATAATCACCTTTTTTCCAACTTTGCTTAAAACTTTCTTAAACAAAAAGCTATTTTTTTCAATGATATTTGAAAAGAGAAAAAAATAAAATAGATATTTCGTAAATAGCAATATTAAAAAAAAAAAAAACTCGGAAGTTTTTGAAATGGGATTTTATTAACTTTTTTTTTTTTACATAACTAGACCTGTAAAGGCTTAGCTCTTTTTCCACACGTTGATTGTATCTATGATGTTGATTGCATATTTTGAAACTTGATCCCCGGTAAATGTTCTGGAATTTCTTTCTATAGTTCTAAATACAACACTAAAAAAAATTTAGGAAATTTCAGAAATTTGATTTATTAATTGTTTTGCATAACTGGATCTGTAAAGGCTTATTTTTTTTTGGTTCTACACGTTGATTGTATCCAAGATATTGAATGCATATTTTGAATCTTGAACTTTAGTAATGCTCGTACCTCTATTAAAAGGACATTTACACAGAACATCAAGGTTCATTTAAGAATTCCTTACTACACATGTGTCCTATTAATCGATTTGTTCCTAGACATCACCTTTAATTATATGCATGTAATAATTGAATTAATTGAACCTGGACATAAAAGAAATCCTTTATGTTCTTAAAAATATATTCATTATGTTTTTTTCCTAGTATGACATCCGATTATAACTTTTATTATACATATTTTTTAATATTAGTGTATTTTAAACCATTCATTTGAGGAGAAAAAGGATTTGTTTCATTTAACCTTTGAAAGGGAAAAATAAAAAAATCATTTACCTTTTGATAAAAAAAAAGTTAAATCAATAAGGGAAATTTCAAGGAAAGTTTCTAGTGTTAATGTAATTAATGACTCCGAATTGCTTATTCTGAATCAGTAATTTAACATGGTTTTCAAGGAATCCATAATATAATCCTTCACCGTAGCAGTTTAAAACACAGTATCAAACACATTATGACCTGTTATGGAGGTAATTCAATAACCATTTACGGCATGCTATTTACATGCCATTAAAATAATGCTGACTGAACCAAGGAAAGATTATTTCACATCCGATGTGGGAAAAACAAAGAAGATGGGATTTACGGTGTGTTAATATGTAGCTTTCTCACAACAAAAATTAAATTCGAGATTCTCTCGGAATTAACTTTGTAATGGAATGTAGTTTGAAGAAAGGATGGTAGTGAGCTTTGTTGTATAATTTTCAAAATAAACTTAACAACGTTGTTTTGTTTTCCTTAGAAAACAAATTTAAATGATGCTTGCGAATAGAGCCCTAGGTTTTAGTTGACTATGGAGTTAAAGACAAACATTGATCGTTCAGTGTTATGAATATGCATTTAAACCATTCATATTCACATTAAGGAAGTGGTAGTTGAGGTAAATTTGTATGGAAAGTAATTTTTTGTTCAAAATAAAAATCAGAAATGTCTAAAAAACAAAATATGAAAAAAAAAAAAAAATGAACAGGAAACTTTTATGATCTGTTGTAACTAGAAATTGCCCCTGAAGTCAAATGGTATGTTACCAAATTCATTTATGTTTAATTTTAAAATATTAAATAGAATCCCCCCTCTCCCCCTGAATTAAATTCGTCTCTAAAGTCATATCTTTGCAACAAAAAGAGAGGTATATTTTATAAAATATATCTCAGAGCTCACAAAATCAAATACTTTTGTAAAAATTTCATCATCCCCTCAGATAAACATTTAACTTTTTAATTAACAATTGTAAATGTAGTAAAATAACTTTTTACGCAGTTCTCATTCATTAAATATACATTTATATGATACCAAAAGTTAACATAAACTTTGAAAAATGAGTAAAAAAAATAGTGTGCAACTATTTAACAATTATACTTTTAAGTAAAAACAAACTAATCAACAGTTCAATTCTAAAACTTATCAAATGACTTCATTTATGAGGTAATAAAAAAATATACATTCCTCATTAGATAAACTAAAAATATTATTTAATCCTACAACGATTTTTTATCATTATGTATAGTCATTAAGTTTAGTCAGTAGAACATACTGTTGTGAATAAAATGGTATTCTATACTCAATGTTCTTTTTAAGTTCTCTTGAAAGAAATCTGTCACAAAGCTAAATTTCAATTTTACAGAAAAGTGATCAAAATTTTACTTTAAACCTTCGGAAGTGGTCTAGAATGTCACTAATTTTACAACTGTAGTTGTTACTTTATTTATAATTCTGTTCCTCATAAAAACACGCAGGATTTATAGTGACAAACATAAAGAAGCTCAATTGTGACAACTATCACTAAAAAATAGCTTCAACTTTTTATCGAATGTTCACATTTTAATCCAATATCTCGATTTATAGGCAAGAATCACACTTATAGAGTTACTATGGATGAAGTCTTAGTTTCATTTGTAAATAACTTCTAATTGGAACTTCTATTTGAGAAAAAGTAATTCTATTAATGTAATCGACAATTTTAAGTTGAAAAACGATACAGTTTTGGATTTATAGTTAAAGCTAAAAAAGTTTATTATGGAAACTTATCAGGGAGAAACATATAATTTGTAATGTATATATCATATATGTAGAGTTTGTAGTTAAAAATAGATATGCTGATCTAGAAATGGACAGACAAACTGACACATAGAGGATTGGTATAAGCATCTCACTATATGATTTTAGAGTAGAAGCTAAAAATACAAATACCAAAAATGAAAACTTCGAATTAAGAGAGCCTTCATCAATAATTTCTAGACAGAGAGTTTTAGAAACCAGGTAACCCCTTCTAAATACGTTTTTGAAAATGTATATTAGGTCCAAATATCAAGCAAGTACAATATGGCGATATTTAACGACTCAAGTCACCCCATTCTAAAATTGGAAATATACAGCAACAAAATCCCTGCTCTACTTATTTAAATTCTGAGTTTCCCTGAAAAATTATTATAACTAGTATATCGTCAAATTAGGTGGGACAAATGTTCACTAAATAAATATCCATGTTCTAATCCGATTTATATATTCGCCTCCAAGATATGAACTTACCGTAGAGTAACAATTGATTCAAGTTTTGAAGACTTTCCAGTCCAGTTTTAAAGACTTTCCAGTCCAGTTTTAAAGACTTTCCAGTCAAGTTTTAAAGTTCTTCCGTTTGAATTATATGTAATCCGACTAACATTATCGATACCTTCTAATTGATGTATAGAAACTCAACTTTAGAATTTATAGTTTAGGTTTAGTAAATTGCTAATTGAACTACAATCGCTATTTTCTGTTCTTCCGATTGTTATCTGAGAACTTGTCTTGATGCGACCTTTCATTTGATGTATCGAACGTGTCTTTAGCATTTGTCGTTTTACCTAAAAATATTAGATTCAGATAGACAGACAGCCCCGGTAGCAGAATAGCAGTGGCCAATCCCTTTACTGAACGTTGTGAACCAGTCGTTGCTATAGATTTTGGCCTATTTTGCCCAATTTTGGATATATAATATACTGGAAGTCTTGAAATATTGATGCACAGTTTTAAAATTGAAATATTTTATATTTAAGAGAGGAGGGAGGGCAAAGATATGTTTTGTGATGGTTTTTATATGTTTATTTAAAAAAGTAAATGAAAAAAAAAAATAGTGTGCTTGGGAACGATACCGGGTTTTAGTCAGAACTGTCTAATTTTCCCAGAATCACTGTTTCCATCAATGACAAATACTGCTGTGTTACCTGGGAGATGAACAAAGCCTTTGTAAAAGCTTTTCCAGTACTAGTGTAGTGTAGAAACAGAAATAAAAATCAAATCTTCAAATTATCACAGTCTGCTTCCAAACGAACTATTTATTTGGAAAAAGGAATGTCTTAAATCAGGCAACTCAATTGATCTTATTTACAATACGTAATGTAAATTTACCAAAGAAGTAAAAAGAAAAGAAAAATACATTATCGCTCGAAATCCATCACTTTTTCAGAATATCAAGAAATCGAAAGAATGCGGAAAGAAGACAAGTTTTTTCTATCGCGTCAAACTCCCCCCCAAATACGAGCGAAGAACTGTCACAGAGGTTCCGGAAAGATTTCGAAACTTTTGCTAAATTCCGTCTTCCGCTGACTGTTGACACGTTTCATCTAAGCTTTACTTCGCAAAGAAGGTAAAAGTGACAGTTGGAGGATAACGTTCAGGAATATCTTTCACTAAGGTTTAGTGGACCAGAAGAATAGCTATTGTATTTACGCTTGGGAATTAAGTTGGAAACAATTATACTTTACTTTTGTATGTTTGAAATCATGGGGAATTATCCGAAATGCATGCATTAAGATAAGGAAAAATCTTTCTTAGAGTTTTATTTACGAATGAATTAAAAGCTTGGGATACAAATTTTATCTTAAAGATTTTTGTACTAAAGACAGCATGCAGGGAATCAGGCTTAAAATCTACAAGGTTTTGGAGTTATTATGAAAAATTCTGTTCTTTATAGCAAAAAAAAGGAGGAGAATTCGACCAAAACAGCGAAGTAGCTACAACATTTAAAATTGCAGAAACACTATTTATGTTCTTACTTTATAAGTAATTTAATTTTAAAATGAGTTAAACATGAGGTTAGATTTCTTAAATTGAATATGAATTCGCGAAAATATGAATTTGCATACTATACAGTTATAGCTGATGTTTTTGAAAGAACAATTGAAAAAAAAAAAAAAAAAAAAGTTTAAAGTGGTAGTTTTATGGATATTTAAGAGAATGCTATCATACATAAAAAGTTTTTGATTTAAATTAAATAAACTGTAAATGTTGAAAATAGCTTGTTTACTTATGAGATTTCAAAAGAATAAATATTAAAAAAATTATCCTAGTAAAAACACTAATGCTGGCCGCTTTTCGGTTGTATGCTGGCAGTGGTGGTTAAGAGTAGGTAGCGTTTTGCTAACATTGACTAAATATAAGCCCATTTCTGGCTTGCCAGCAGTTGCCCATTAATATGCTCGCTACCAATGAATCATTGCACTGGCGCAACAGATTGGCAGAGATGCCGTTCGCGCATGAGCGAACTACTTTTGTTTATGGACGCAATGTTGAACCGTTGAAGAAAAACGTATCGAAGAGCGATACTCCGAGTGAAATTCAGTTATGATGGACGAGAGAAGATAAATAATATTATCTTTGTTTCTGTTTTCGAAGTCCAGTGGCTTAGTGGTAGCGCATTGCTCTGCCCCGCCAAATGTCTGAGTTCTTTCACCTGACAGGGCAAGGCTGATTCGGCATTTTATACCATAAGTGGCCACGCGTCCCCTCCACGGGGCTATTATATCTCTGAGTTTTGAGTGAGGACACATTCTCTTCGCTGTTAGTTTTGTTTTTATTTTCTCTAATGCACGATGTTTTTATTTTTTCTAATGCCATATGAATAAGGCTAGCTTCAATTAAACCGGTGCTGGCTCGCTAGTGGCAAACCAATTTTTTAGTCAAGCCGGTTCTGGGACACTGCTTGAACGATGCCGGCAACAGCATTTAAATGACTGCTGGCTCTACTGTAAGCCAGACTGTCACTTTTATGCACTGAAAAGCAAAGGCCATCCGCCGATGACCCCGAAGTTCAGGTGATGGCTACAGTCAGTCACCCAGTGCTGGCCGAGCCTATATGTTTTTACGGGGATATTTGAGGATGAATTTATATACATATATATATAAATTTGGAATTTGTATTTTGGAACGATACTCGAGATTTCGACGTGGACTGGCCAGTTTTCTCAGATCCCTGTTTCTGACATTAGCCAATACCGGCGTGCTACCTGGGTACTTATGCATACAAAAATTAAGACTAATAGTTGCAAGTGTAAAAGTAGACTATCCTATAAAATTTTTTGTCTCAAAACCCACCCGGGTCACCTATCAATAATCTTGAATCTTTTTTTTTTTTTTTTTTTTTTTTTTTTTTTTTTTTTTTTTTTTTTTTTTTTTTTTTTTTTTTGCCCTACTATTATTCCTTTTGCGAAGGATCTTGAGTTTAGTTGTGTGTACAATGATTTTTCACAGCATTTTTAAAAATGAGCGAAATTGGTTTATATTTCTGAAGAATTTCTTTCTGATTTCAAATATTCAAACAAAATTTCTTTAAAAAGTTAGTTATTTAAATATGAAGAAAAGAAAATGCCCGCGAACCTCGTCCGATCCCAGTCCACTCAAAACGCTACTTCATACATTTGACGTTAAAATATCCTTCATTTTCTATGGTTATCTTGAGGTTTCTGCTAAATAGTTTGAACTGGTTTGGTAGATAATTGCTATATCCCGTACCGGTTGCAGCGATTTGCTAGAAACTTGCAAAACTGGTTTCCGCTGCTGTATTTCAAACCAAGTTGTTTGAGTGTAGAGACATCACATTCACTTTGAGCTGAATGTGTCGCGTTTCCCACCAAAACTAACAAGCGAACTTTGGTTGCAAAGTTAAAAAAAAAAAAAAAGAGCTCAGTGAGCAGACATTTTTGGGTTTGTGGCCTTTTCGAAACATTTAAAATTGAATAAAAAAAATATATATATAAAAGTGCGGGAATTGTCCATTCTTGAATACCTTAAAAATGTATCACTCTAGTACCCTTTGTATTTTTTTTTTTATCTTGGCTTTAATGACTCTTGCTTTGCAAGTCCAATTAATAAGTTACTTTTCAAAAAGTGGAGTATCTTTCGTCTTTTTCCTTATTCTGCTTTGTTTCTCTAAATCGATTATGCACGAAATATTTATACTAAACTTTCTTAATCATGCGTTGCAAACGTCATAGAGGATACTGTATAACCTGACCCTATCTAATTTGTGTTTAAATATTAACAATGCTAAAACATTCTCTCTATCACAGGGACAGCAACTGTATGATTTCTTTCTACTAATATATGCCTTTCTTTAAAGCTATCAAAGAATACGATAAAAATATTAATGGTTTGAATGCACATAAAAATGGATTATTTATTGGTAAGTGTAGTGAAAAGGAATTTTGGTGTGTTCTGCATTTACGATACATAATTAATTAGATTAAGGTCTTTTGCTGAAACTTATAATTTGTGTGACCTTTTACATGATTTCATTAAGAATACCTTCAATTAGGTTACATAGCCTACAGGGGTACCTGAACAATCTTAAAATAAAAGTATTTGGTGTTTTAGATTACTTACAATGCACTTGGGGGTATAGGGTTCAACCCCTCCCTCCCCGATCCCTTATGTATTATACAATAAACTACTATATGTGATGTATTTAACTACTCGAGCTTGTGATTTCAAATTTCTTAATAAAAACAATGAAAGTTGACTGTTGATTTTTCACAATTTCCGTTTTTGTATAAAAGAGTAAAAAAATCCTTCCGAAATGAAAGCCTAGAAACGGCCTTGATTATTTATTTAAATGACCTCTGTAAGTTTGTAATGAGCTAGGTGTTTTAATTTTTTGATAGTGATGCTGTTAAGATGCTGAGGTAATATACATCATGTGGCTATAGTTAATTAGTAACGCAATCCATTTTGTGATGATAGCTTGATTGGTTGGTTTGTAAGCTCAACGACCTATTTTTATGCATAATGACGGCTAATCAGGCCGAGTCCTACAGCTTAACATGGATTTCGAATCACAACGAGCATCCATGCCTAACCCGGGATTCGAATCCGGCACTTTTGGCATGTGAGGCCAGAGCGCTAACCCTATACAGCCATCAGATGAGCGATGATATCTTGAAAGGTGTGTTTTAGTATCTTGAACTTTATACGTGAAACTATTGCAAATACTTGGTAAGAGTTCTTGTATATTTAGGTTTATTGGCAATATAGTGAAGACTTCCTAGATTTTTTTAATTTTATTTTAAACCTTAATGGTATTTTTTAGTTTTACACGGAAATTTTACACAGTGGCAAATTGAGGTTACTTTACTTACCCGTCTTCAAGCAGTTAAACTATAGAGTTGCTTTACTAAGCTGTATAATTGATAAGTAAAGAAAATAAATGTGTACATATATTTATTTTAGAAGATTAAACGGATTTATAGACCGTAGGTAAAAACCCCTTCGATTTCCACCTGCAGCGGTGGCTTTTCACTCTTAGCCAATAGGAGTGACAGCTCGCTATGACTTACTTTTCCTTCACAAAAGTAAACATAAACATCCAGGATCTCTATTAAACTATAATTTTTGCATGATTCAATAGATATAAAAAAATAATTTATAAAAACAAAGTTTTTCCTATAAATTCTTTAGATGCATTACCAATAGAGGTCGGAAATATCGATCAAAATAAATATCGATACTATATCGCTGCATAGAAAAAAATATCGATAAAATATCGATACATGATTTTTTATTTGATTTTCAATTTTGCCAGAAACGAAGTTTTTCGGGGCAAATTTCTACTTTTCATGATTGCATTTGCTTCTAGACCGCGAGATTGCGGGTTCGAGTCCCGTGTTAGGCATGGGTGTTTGTAAATGTATGTTGGCATGTCTAATGACGAATGTTTCGGAGCATTATAGCCCTCGTGTTTCTGACTGCACCAGGCAATCTGAAAACAACCAACCAACTCAACCAAGTCCAAACTTTAGTTTTGAAGCTTTTGAAAATGGAATAGAGAAAATCGAAAAAACATATGGAACTACAAAACGATCATTAAAAAACTAAAAATGTGTGAAAATATCGATCTATCGGTGAATTTTATCGATATTTTTAATATCGATATTTAAAAAAGAATATAGATAAAAATATCGTCGTATCGATATATCGCCGACCTCTAATTACCAAGCTTTATATGCATCTGCTGTGCATTTACTACTTTCCCTATTTGTGAATAGTGTTTTTAAATGCTCTAAAACTTGATAAAATGTATTATCATTGACAATTAGTTTATCTGTCAAGTTTTATCCTGATTGGATGACAACTAGATGATTTATTAGTTCTCCGAAGATTTTCTCCTTCTATTTTGAAAAGTTTGGAGGATTCTGTATTTTATTTGTTTGATTCCAGTAGTCTCTATGACAGACGGATCGTTTGAAAAGTAAAGATCTAAGTTGATGATATGAAATAGATTTATCAAAAACATAAAAAATTCAAACGGGAACCTTAAAAAATGTGGAAAAGATTTATAGATTTTGCCTAACATTTTCTACTTTTATGTTATGATGATTATAGACTTTCATATCTCGGAACAACAGGCAATGGGTACTTGTTTAGTTTTTCATAAAATCTGTATTCAAGTGAAAGCTAGGAAATTATTCTCTGAAGTTGATCTAAATTCCCTTTTCTTCTGAAGAAGAAATGACGGGGAAAGTTGTTTTAAGATTTTTCTTCTAAATTATATGTAATGCATGTGCTTTCTTTTATTGTTATTGTTTGGTATTTTGTATTTGTTATTGTTATATATATATATATATATATATATATATATATATATATATATATATATATATATATATATATATATATATATATATTAGAGACAAACAATATTTATAAAATAACAATAAAATCTCATTTCAGTAGATACAGCTACATAAAAGAATTATGTGGTAAAATTTAATGAAGATAATTTGTGCAGTTTCTGAGAAAAAAGTACATGCATAATGAAAAATGTAATTTGGAGAAAAACGCTTTTAAAGAAAACTTTACTTTCACTATAATAGTTACCAATTTTGTCTTCTAAAAATTATTAAAAATAGATCTAGTGAAGGTATTGTTCCAAATGAGGTATCCTTTTAAAGAGAAGTATTTAAATTTTGATAAACACAAAATCGAATTTTAGGGTACCGCCCCCCCCCCTCCTTAAATGAAAAAGTAAATATTCAAGAACTAGACTATTATACATCAACAAAATTTAAAGTAGATGTATTCTAATATATGTCAACTTTAAATTGTGGGTATCTTTTAACAAAGAATTTCAAGTTCCGTTTTAGACACGTAAACACATTTCTCCCATTTCTACTCAAAATGTTATCGTAACCATATCCCTAGCCTTCATAAATATTTCTCAGAAAACCGTAAAGGTAAACACGATCTCGCTGTAAATGGACGTTTCGCCGGAACTCTTTTCCCATTCTCATGTTACTTACAAAGATGCAGGGATTCTTGCTCAAAAAAAGAGACGCCGCAGCCCAAAAAAAACTCGTAACAAGATAGCTGGTCAGAGATGGGTGAATGGTTAAAAAAAAGCTTCCGTGAAATGGTGTTGTTCGAAGATTGGGTTGACCTTTCGTTGCCTAGGTAAACATTATTTTATCAAGAACATTATTTTATCAAGAGAGCGTTTATTTAAATTTGTACTTTTGAAATAAAAACATTTTAATTTTAGCTTTTGCACTATATTTATGGAAAGCTTATACAAAGTTTGTCTGTAAAGGGACTAATTTTCTTGGTTAAGACTTAGAAATTGCTAACAACTCTTATTGCTAAAAAATTGGGCGATATTTTTGAAAATAAAAATATTCACAAATATTGACATCACTTGTTTATTAATATATTGTGTGTTATCAATATATGAAACTAATCGTCCTTTTTTCATAGTTCCTTTCTTTATATTACTAACAAAATAGAAAATATTGAAAATTGAAGCCATTAGACAAAAGTACACATTATTTCACTTAAAATGAGTTAATATACAGGAATTTATTTTCCGTTTGTTGTCTTAGGTAATAATAATTTCACCAACACACCGTTTATTTAAAATTCATAAAAGGACAACTGCAATGAGAAAAATGGATAAAAGTATAATGCTATTATTTTTTTAATATTTAATATTTATTTTCCAGCGGTGGTTACAGTTATTTAACCTCTGAGCCATCATCCGGTGTCAGTAGTAAACAACATATCTTCATAGAATTTGGTGTGAATGTTCTTAAGATCATGAAAATATCGTAATCTGAATGGATTGTTTTTTTCTGGATCAAACGGCACTTACGTTCTATACCGTCGACTTTGTCGAACTTTTTGTTGTGGATAAAAAGGACAGAAAGTTCAAAAAGCTTGGTCTTGGAGGTTCGTTTAATCTCACTCCAACTTTTGGGGCCTTCCCGCGAAATGTCTCGTCTGCGAATTGGACTGGGCACCCATCGAGATCGACCGCTTCGACGAACTAAGATAATGCGAAGGGATAATACGCAAGTACCTACAAAACGTCACGCATAATTTTCCCAATAAACTTTAGACCTTGTGTCAATGTTTCAACCTGGAGGTAAATATTAAACTATGCTTTTTTTCTTCAGAAATCTTTTCATCATCTTGCCAACGTTATGTGTCCCATTGAAGCGAGAATTTTGAAAGAAAACTAACTGCAGTTTATAACTTTACACTATTGAATCTAAAAATAACAAAAAGGACTTAAAAATATCTTTGTTACAATGATAAAATAATTCCCCACTGATCTGAAACTTTCGTAAATTGCGTTGTCAGCAGTTAATATCCTTTGCTTATTAAGAATCTTTTCACCATTACTGATAAGAGTTTCAGCACCGTAGCATTACGTCATACAAACCGAGCCTGATAGTTTGGCTCGGCATCTTTTCTTTTAGAATGTGTAAGTACTTGCCTTTTTTCTTTACTTTATACTGAAATTTAGATTAAATTAAGTATAGTCATTTTTAAATCTTTTATATTAATCTAGATTTTGTTTGTGGCTGGAAAAATACATTCAGTAAAGCTACAACTTTCCACATAGACTCGTTGTAGATGACAATGCGTTCCGTTAAGTATTATATTGTTGCGTGGAGGGGTTCGAAAGATTTGAAGCCAAAGCAGATCAAAACTTGCAGAAATTTATTCCAATATAATTCTTCACAGATTCTCTTAGCAGTTCTAGAACTTCTCATTCTAGTAGACACAATACAGCTCTTTTCACAACAATAGTGCACAAAACAGCAGTTAAAAACTTGACAACACAGCTGCTAAATCGCCGCAAACGACAATGCAATACAGTTCGCTTTAGAACTACTCGGAATGTTCACTGAGACTCAGTAATTCCAGTCAACTAACTGACTAACTTCAGTCAACTTACGGACTCAGCTAACAACTAACTTCATCACCCGCTCTCTTGACCTTTTATAGGGGAGGAGAACATACGTGAAATTTCTAGAGGTAGATATTTGGAGAAATTTCCAGATCGTAGTCGAAAAGTCCTATACATGTACATGGGGACCGAAAATGTTGCCAATTGGTAGCCAAGTTTAGCGACAAAAATTAGTCGCCAAAACCGTCGCCAACTTGGCTCTATCTCTATAATTTGGCGAGATTGCCATTACCATAATGTTAAATGCCCTGCTCCTTGTAACACTCGCTTCCCAGCATTGCCTCTGTAATACCCGTTATCAAGTATCAAGACATACTAATGGGGAAACAAACTAATGACGAACTATTGCACTGCCTTATGCGAAATGTACATACATTTTACTATTTACAAAATTAACACTACGAAATATTTACAAAATTAACACTACGAAATATTTACAAATATACAAAAATTCGTAACATTATGTAGAAAAATTAGTCAATGGAATGAAATGGATGTCTTCTTCGTAGTGGTCAATCACTATGGAAACTCGATCTGATCTCGAAACACCTCAAATAGGTTGCGATTGCTCATAATAATAGGCAATATATATAAAGGATTTATAGTAAAAACTTTGTTTTTATGGATTAGTTTTTTCAGTAAATAGAAGAATTGATTTACCCTACAAGTGAAGCCAAAAAAGAAGCGAGTATCAGGGGTAAAAATACAATGAGGATCTTCCACGTTTTTTGGTTTTATTTTTAAATAAAAATAGAGAAAAAATAATAAAAAACAATACCATTCTTTAAAAAATTTGAGTTTGGATAGATAGTTTAAAAAATATTTAGTTTTTCACTTTGCGATTTGGCTGGAAAAAGCCACTTTTGCGTGAAACGTTAACGTGCAGATAATGAACCAGTCTAATACCTGTTTTAGACGAGGAATGAGTGAGGTTTCTCCTTCTTTTGCGACTTTATCTCTGCGTAACCACGTCACGGTTATTTCATGCGTTTTTGGTCACGTGACCTTTGCTTTGATTTCGGCTAATTTCAAACTCGATTTTTGATTAATTGAAAGCATAAAGATAAATAATTGCACTGCTCAAATATATTCGTTGGATAACACTAGAAAATGCAAAAAATATTCATTTTCCTCACTTGTGCAAGTTCCTCACTATCCAAACATCTGAAATTTGCATCGTCACAAGGACTTTGGAAAAGTTCTCAGCAACAAATAGAACTTCGAGGGTAGAACTTTTTATTCTTCTATAAATGCCAAAATTATGTAAAGTGCAAAAATTATATTTTGCTTTATTCTTTTCAGAATTTGTGTAAGCGTATCTTAAAAAGTTTCTAGTTATTTCATTCTTGGAATTTGGTAGAGCCAACTTATATTTCTAAGACTTGATTTAATTATAAATTTTCTAATTATTTCATTATATGGATTCGGAAAAGTAAACAATTATTATATTTAAAATACTTATTATACTATTTTTTTTATTAATGAATAGCTTTACTATTTAAAATAGTAGATGCCTACATATAAGAATGATAAAGTTTAAATAAAAAGAAAAACAATATCACTGTTGCTAATTTATTTTTTTCTATGCCAACTTGTTATTTACTGTGCTTTAAGTTTTGAAAGCCTATAATAAAAGTACAAAAAATGTATTAAATGTACAAATAAGAACTGCTTTTTATTACGAGATAGAACAAGAAAAAAAAAACAACAACAAAGAAAGCAGGGTAATGCTTTTATCAGTAGTTACTGAGTGGTAAATACAATCAGTTTTTAAATTTTTTCTTTTTTTTGCTTTAACATTCAGAAAAGAAAATTTTGACTTGGGGTGCCTAAAGATTACCCCATCACCGAAATTTTAAAGTAATAACCATAATTTTAAGTTTAAAGCGTTATGAAATAGACTTATTATTGCTCTGAAATGCCAGTTATGAATAGGCTTATTATTGTTTTGAATGCTCTGAAAATTATAAAACCGGAAAAAGTCACCCGGTTTTATAATACCTATCTAATTTTATACGGATATGTTGATTAAAATCTGTTGTAAACACTTGCACCAATTATTACGTCTCTGAGTGTAATGTTTATGATGCGATGATATAAAGGAGATGATACTGCCATGGCGATACTTTAATGTATTACTTGTATCAGTTAAATCCTGTAGTGTCTCGGAGATTCATATGTCATGAGGTCAGATGAGAAGAGGTAGTTTATTATAAGGAATTAAAGTCATATGCATCCAGAAACTAGTTCAAGAGAATTTCTATTGGCTACTGAGATATCGGATGATATAGAAGGCAGTTAAAAATGTCATCAACTGATCCAGACTTCGTAATTGTTGTGAAGGCTAATCTAAAAGTAAAAGGACGAGAATTTTCACTAACACTTGAGGGTAAGATGATGACGTTTACATAAAAAATTCTTAAAACAAAATTGGATTTATATTTCACTAAAGAAAGTTTTCGTAGTAAGTTAGTTTTTCATTCAACAGATGGCGCTTTGGATATCTGTGAGCCACCACCTAATGTAATTTAAATAAGTGACAGGTTATATTTTTTGTGTTAAGCTCCACATACTGCTAAAATACGAAATATCTTTATCTTTGATTTGAGAGAGAGAGAGAAAATTACCATCTTCTCATAAGTCCTGTTTAACTTATATAGGTACTTGTATTATTTTCTAGTTTCTTTGATCATGGAAAAACAGATGAAATATGCTTATTATTGTATTGTTAGTTATTTTACTACAGATTTACATTCAATCGATATATATTTATCACACCAATATTTTTTCAAAATATAGTAGAGTTAGTAAAATGAAGTAAGTCGAAGAACTTTGAAATATTATACTTTTTAATAAATCTGTTTATATTTTATATAATGTGTGAAAGTTCATTCAAGCATTAACTGAATTATGCTTGAAGCATCCTTCTACATCATTTCTTTGGTTGAAAATGTTAAATTGATTAATTTCACTTAACAAAAAACTAAAAGTGAATATCATGAGACAACACTAGAAAAAAAAAGTACAAGGTCTTAAAATACATATTTTATTCCATTCTTACACTCAAAAAAGAAATTCTTTTCACAGTTTTACGAAACACATCCTAAATTATATTACGTGTCTCTTGCGTGCATACTATAAAGAAAACCATTTATTCAAAATCTCTTTTTTCCACTTGATATAATAAAAAAAAGGATAAATTTTATCGCATTATAAACAGTTTTTCGAGTTTCAGATTGCGGATAAAAAGAATTTTGCTCTTCAAGCATTTCAACGAAAATCGTCTCCACGAATAGTCGGCCTAGACTTAAATGGTTTATGTAGTTTTGCAAATGACAAAAATAAAGAAAATCAATGGAGAATTAGATAACTTTTATTTGCATTTTTAGAATCGGTACTTTCTTATCCTAGATTATATGTGTGTTGTGTTTTAACTAGAACACAAAATTTGAATAGTTTCTTAAGTAAGCTTAAATTAATTTATTTCATTTAATAGGCCGAAATAAATTTTGTTTATCAACTAAGTTAAAATAAATTTTGTTTATATGAACTATGTTTAAATAAACATTGTTTAAAAAGTATAATGAAATAAAATTTCTTTATTTACCTACTATGTTAAAACAAGCTTTACTTATAAATTATGTCGAAATAAACTTTGCTTATTAACTATGCTGAATAAACTTTGTTTATCAACTACTTTTAATGAAGATAAACTATTTTATAATACTATTAACTTAAATCTGTTTGCTTTATAAATTGGGAAAAGTTTTATTTTAACAATAGTATACTTTAAAAAAAAATTAATCAGTTCTTACTTTTAATTAAGAGAGAGAGAGACAGAGAGAGAGAGAGAGAGATGTTACAATCCAACTTTCTTTCTTAAAAATAATGTATGACAATCTAACTTATGCAAGACATGAATGCAGACATGAACTTATGCAGGCAAGAAATGAAAGACAATTGAGTATGAAAAAGCAATTATTTGTTAAAATTAAACCTTTTTTTTTCCTTTTGCTCATTTATGAATGATAAAAGAATTGAAAATGTCATCTGTCTTTTGAAAACGCATTAATTTAAACAAAATAACAGTATTCTGAAAGGTAACAAATAGTTTTGATATAAATTGGATGCAACTAACAACCGTACTTTAATGCTCATTGTTTCAAATTGTGAACGACTATTTATGCGTTTACTTACAAACCAAATAAGTTACTTTAACGTTAGTTTCTTTTTCAATCTCAATTGAATAGAAATCTGAAAGCTTTTTTTGGAAAAAAAAAAAATATCTTTTGAATAATCAATAAATATTGACTCGGTAGCAATAATGTTTGTTCCATAAATTACATATTATGAAGAAGACACGAATTCTAAATTCAATAAAAAAGAATCAATTCATGATTCTTTATGCATGAGTCATTTTCCTTTTAATCGGCTTTCCTTTCAATTATCCGATTTGTAATTTAGGAGAATGAATTGCATTATGATCATGTGGTTGTCAAATTCATGTCCAGGTGTGTTTGTGTGTTATCTACGTTTTAGATTATCCTCAGTCTAAAAAATTGATTGTGGTTTGCGGAAAATGTTCTGTATGTTTGTGAACAAAATGAATCCAGAATGGATCATGGTGCAATGTACAAATTTTCAGTACAAGTTAGTAGAAAACACGAAATTTGAAAATAAGGTTTTCATCAAAATAGATACGAAGGAATTCTTCAAATAATAGAATTTAGGTTTTTCAGCAGCTAACAAAGAACGGATCTAGCGATTTTTAAATTTTAGTAATTCACTTTTTACGTTTTTATCGTTATTCTTATCGAAATTTTCGTAAAAATTTACTAGAAAAGATGAATCTAAAGACGTGAAAACCGTTTACCTTATTTAGGTTTTAAACTTATTTTATTTACATAACATTGAAATTTCCAGATCACTTGAACTGAAATAAATAGAAGTATGATAAAAAAAAAAAAAAAAAAAAAAAAAAAATGATAATCTTAATTTTAACATTTCAAATAAAAACATTTATATTTGAATTTTAACTTCTGCTCTTCATTTTAATAAAAAGCTCATAGAAAGTCTGTCTGATAAGGATATACATATTTTTTGGCTTAACCAACAACTTTTGTCGCCAAGTATCTCCCCAACTTGGGAAAATATTTGGAAAATAATAATTTCTAAAAATAACATCCAACTCACTAAATTAAGGTGAGTTGGAACCCTCAATACCAGTAATCTTAATTTGGCATATTTCATTAACCTATTTCTCAAAAAAAAATTTGACATAGAAGCCTAATTTTTTCAATGCATTTAGCAGGCACTTGTTATTATACTAAAGCTAGTTTTTGATTGTAATTCATTTACTTTTTTTAAATGAATTTTCGTTAAAGTCACTCAAATTTGTTAAAACCGCAAGTTTTTTTTTTTTTTTTTACCGAAGCAAGCCAAAACAAAAATTATTTTTAAAATAAAAAAATCTCACTTCAGTATTTAGAGATTTATAAAAGGAATATGTGCTAAAAATGTTAAGATAGTTTGTGCAGTTTCTGAGAAAAAGGTACATGAACTATGAAAAATGTAAGTTTGAGAAAAACGTATTTTAAAGAAAACTTCTGTTGAAGCATTATTTTAAAGGAATTAATTTTTTGATACAAAAATAATAAACTCAAAATCAGTTATTTATAAATTTAGGTTACCAACTCCGTTTAATAAGTTTTTTAAGTTCAAGTGAAAATTTGGAAATGCAAACGGGCAATTCTTTGGATGACGCATGAGATAATTTGGCTCTTTTTTTTTACTCGTAAAAATTATAATCGCAAAACTAGGGATGGAACGGATATCCGGCAAATATCCGATATCCGGCATATCCGTCTGATTTTTCAATATCCGAAACCCCGTCGGATATCCGATTTGAAATACCGGACATCCGATAATTTCATTCGGATATCCGGCTATATATCCGGCCACCAGGTATCAACAAGAAATATTTTTTTGCAAAAAATAATGATCTTTTTCGGACAAAGGGGACACCGCAACCTACACTTTTTTTTCTTAATTTTTTTTTTCTTTGACATAAATTGCAGTCAAGTTAGAAAACGAAAAAGTTCCTTCGTGAGAACTATGCTTTCGCTGTATTATTGGCGCCGAGTTGACAAGCATAAACCATTCCTCCAATATTTTTCCATACACATCCTTCATACGTGTTTTGCAATATGTTCATTTCATTCCAAGTTTATGATCTGATTAATTCCAGATGTTATATTTGAATGCTTCTCCGTAAAACACGAACCGAAATACTAATAAATAGTACTTAATTTCCCTAACATAAGTTATAAGAGTTTTAGTTATTCTCACTTCCTCCTTTTTTTCTGACATTTGCTAGCGAGTAAAAAGCAATAAATAGCCAATGCGCACTCCTCAATGCTTTTTTTTCTATCGACGATAATACCCTACCCCTTTTTATGCTGTGAATGGTATGGTTTAATTTCTGATTTTTCATTGGCAAAAGTTGAAAGCTGGTATATTTTTTCTGACGTAAAATGAAGTATTGTAATTTTTAGGTCTTTAACGCAGCGCCACAATGTGGAATTATATTTAGTAGGGATGGAACGGATGTGAGTTTTGCCGGATACCGGATTTCGGATATCCGGGGTACCATGTCTACCGGATACGGATATCCGAAACGGATTTCACCGGATATCCGGCCGGATATTCGGTCTATATACTAAAAACGATAGTTATAAGATATGCTATACGAAAAAAATGGTCATGATATGAAGTATCAAGTAAATTATAATTAGTGGTTTGCTCACCGCACTGCATGCCACAGGTCCATGGTTTGATTCGCGGACTGGGCAAGGTTGACTTAGCTGTTTATACCTGAAAGAAATAAACTGAAGAGGACCATGCATGCTTGGGAACTAAACACTGGGGTTCGGCGTCAGAATGACCATCTGACCGGAACATCTGCTATGGGACACACAAATGCCATTCAAGAAAGCTGAGCTGGGCCCAGGTCCACACGGGCTGTCGCGCCACTGAGTTAATTTTTTATATTTAAAGTTTAGTTGATGAGTGAAAGAGATCTTTGTTGCTGATTTTATATCTTGTAATATTGATACTTTTAGTTTTTCATATAGTTCTGGCAGGGCTTTATCATGAAAATAATTTCTACTTGGAAGCGGATAACGAGGAGCTAGGTACTTTATTAACTAACCAAAGCCTTCTCTATTCACAATGGAGAATGGTTCAGCATCAAGAGCCATTAACTCACCTAAAATTATATTAAAAAATTTTTTTACAATGTTGAAGTGCAAAATATAGCTACTTTAAATTTACTTCATGCATTGTTTATAATTGATAAATGATTACAAAATTATACTAGATGCATTTATTAATAACAAAAGATTTATTTTAAATATTTTATGAAATTGAAGTCTATTTTTTTTTTTTTTTTTTGTAATGCACCTAAAACATTACGGATTTAAAGAAATCTAGTAGAAAACTTAAATTGGATCTATCGGAATATTCCGTCTTTAAATATAAAATTAAAAAATTTCGAACCCAAAATTCATCAACATTATGTTATACCATATTTAAAATATATATTTAATATAAACAAACAAAATTAGTACTTACATATTTTTGTGGTTAAGGCTTTTGCTTTAGGATCATTTAAACTCCACAATTTTGGTACAAATAATGTCGATTCCAATGTTGTCTGCGAGCATATCTTGTTTTGATGAATTGTTTTTTCTTGTTCATCAATATTTGATGCATTTAGTGAGTCTTCATAAGCTTCGGTGAATTTCCTTATGCACACTTATTAAATGGTTCCATAAGGATTTTGTGGAAAAGGATTTTGGGCTTTTGCCGAGCATAATATATTTTTTAAACGATTCTGTGGAGCAAGTAACACATAGGGCTTTGCTTTCGTCATTTCCATTAATTTTAAAATACTTCCAAATGGGTGATTTTAAATGAGCCATTATTAAAAATTATAAATTGGAGCTGCGTTAAAGACCTAAAAATTACAATACTTCATTTTACGTCAGAAAAAATATACCAGCTTTCAACTTTTGCCAATGAACAATCAGAAATTAAACCATACCATTCACAGCATAAAAAGGGGTAGGGTATTATCGTCGATAGAAAAAAAAGCATTGAGGAGTGCGCATTGGCTATTTATTGCTTTTTACTCGCTAGCAAATGTCAGAAAAAAAGGAGGAAGTGAGAATAACTAAAACTCTTATAACTTATGTTATGGAAATTAAGTACTATTTATTAGTATTTCGGTTCGTGTTTTACGGAGAAGCATTCAAATATAACATCTGGAATTAATCAGATCATAAACTTGGAATGAAATGAACATATTGCAAAACACGTATGAAGGATGTGTATGGAAAAATATTGGAGGAATGGTTTATGCTTGTCAACTCGGCGCCAATAATACAGCGAAAGCATAGTTCTCACGAAGGAACTTTTTCGTTTTCTAACTTGACTGCAATTTATGTCAAACAAAAAAAAAATTAAGAAAAAAAAAGTGTAGGTTGCGGTGTCCCCTTTGTCCGAAAAAGATCATTATTTTTTGCAAAAAAATATTTCTTGTGGATACCTGGTGGCCGGATATATAGCCGGATATCCGAATGAAATTATCGGATGTCCGGTATTTCAAATCGGATATCCGACGGGGTTTCGGATATTGAAAAATCAGCCGGATATGCCGGATATCGGATATTTGCCGGATATCCGTTCCATCCCTAATATTTAGCTCTCTAGAATGTCTTGAATCATAGTTTTCTCCAATTACAATCCAATTTATAATTTTTAATAATGGCTCATTTAAAATCACCCATTTGGAAGTATTTTAAAATTAATGGAAATGACGAAAGCAAAGCCCTATGTGTTACTTGCTCCACAGAATCGTTTAAAAAATATATTATGCGCGGCAAAAGCCCAAAATCCTTTTCTACAAAATCCTTATGGAACCATTTAATAAGTGTGCATAAGGAAATTCACCGAAGCTTATGAAGACTCACTAAATGCATCAAATATTGATGAACAAGAAAAAACAATTCATCAAAACAAGATATGCACGCAGACAACATTGGAATCGACATTATTTGTACCAAAATTGTGGAGTTTAGATGATCCTAAAGCAAAAGCCTTAACCACAAAAATATGTAAGTACTAATTTTGTTTGTTTATATTAAATATATATTTTAAATATGGTATAACATAATGTTGATGAATTTTGGGTTCGAAATTTTTTAAGTTTATATTTAAAGACGGAATATTCCGATAGATCCAATTTAAGTTTTCTACTAGATTTCTTTAAATCCGTAATGTTTTAGGTGCATTACAAAAAAAAAAAAAAAAAAAAAAAAAAAAAAAAAAAAATAGACTTCAATTTCATAAAATATTTAAAATAAATCTTTTGTTATTAATAAATGCATCTAGTATAATTTTGTAATCATTTATCAATTATAAACAATGCATGAAGTAAATTTAAAGTAGCTATATTTTGCACTTCAACATTGTAAAAAATGTTTTTAATATAATTTTAGGTGAGTTAATGGCTCTTGATGCTGAACCATTCTCCATTGTGAATAGAGAAGGCTTTGGTTAGTTAATAAAGTACCTAGCTCCTCGTTATCCGCTTCCAAGTAGAAATTATTTTCATGATAAAGCCTTGCCAGTACTATATGAAAAACTAAAAGTATCAATATTACAAGATATAAAATCAGCAACAAAGATCTCTTTCACTCATCAACTAAAGTTTAAATATAAAAAATTAACTCAGTGGCGCGACAGCCCGTGTGGACCAAGGCCTGCTGGGCCCAGCTCAGCTTTCTTGAATGGCATTTGTGTGTCCCATAGCAGATGTTCCGGTCAGATGGTCATTCTGACGCCGAACCCCAGTGTTTAGTTCCCAAGCATGCATGGTCCTCTTCAGTTTATTTCTTTCAGGTATAAACAGCTAAGTCAACCTTGCCCAGTCCGCGAATCAAACCATGGACCTGTGGCATGCAGTGCGGTGCGCTAACCACTAATTATAATTTACTTGATACTTCATATCATGACCATTTTTTTCGTATAGCATATCTTATAACTATCGTTTTTAGTATATAGACCGAATATCCGGCCGGATATCCGGTGAAATCCGTTTCGGATATCCGTATCCGGTAGACATGGTACCCCGGATATCCGAAATCCGGTATCCGGCAAAACTCACATCCGTTCCATCCCTACGCAAAACTATGATGAATCTCATTGTTATATTTTTGCTTTATATAATATTTGTTGGAGGCCAAATTATACGGAAAAATAATTATTTTAATTAGATCAAATATACTTACAGTTAACTCCCGATAACTCGAAGTTTAAGGGTTCTTCGAGTTATCGGAAGTCACTCGCAAATTATTTTCTATTCAAGGCATATTTCATCAAACATTTTTTGCTTGTTCATGTGAAGTCAGGAAGACAGAATAGTGTCTTGCTTTAAACTGCAGCTGAGAAAAAAGGAAACGGAACTTACTTTCCGAACGCACCTCGTAAATATACATATTATAATCGGTGGTTTATATATGTATATTTGACCTTTTACCTTATTACTCGCCGTTCTGGTAAAACGTGGTTGGTAAAATGCAACCTAAGATAATTTGTTTGGTAAACTCTTTTCCATGTCAACGTTATGGGATAATACGTATTAATGCCATAAAAAAAGAAGCTGTTAAAAATTTACTTTATGGTTCATGGTAAGTTAGTATTTAGACTCCAAATGTTGATTTCGGTTTAAAAGATGGTGGTTTTTGGTAATAAAATGTTTGATGACATATCTTATCACCAAACTCAAAATTTGTTGATTTTTACTTTCAACTACCCCTATGAAGGGCAACGGTAAAGAAAGATCAGAGTACGTTTTCCTCAATTCCCCAAAAAAGCCAATTTAAACTTTGAAGTCTCGGGGTTGAGGTAAATGGTTGCTCAAAATCTTACGTATCAAGATATTTATTTGCCAGAGGACACCGTGTGCTATATATTACATTGCAAATGGCGGGAAAACCTCGATTTCGAAAAAATTAAACTCTGATGCTCTCTTTGCCGTATCCCTTTATATGTAAACTGTAATCAGTCAGAAAAGAGGTTGGTTGTTTTCAGATTATCTGGCGCCGTCAGCAACACGAGGGCTATAATGCGCCGAAACTTTCAGTCAGAAAAGAGAGAAAGAGAGGACGGGGGGGGGGGGGAAGGGGACATATATTTCTTTGTTTCGCTTTTCTACTCATTTTGGAACGTGCTGTGTTAAAAAATGGGGTCCAGAGTAGGTGTCTGTGAATCGGTCTGTCTGTGGTCAGCATAACTCTCGAGCGGATTTACCAACGATGTTTAATATTTGGTTATTGGTTAGTAGTGGGCCTATAGTTAAAGTTTTGGTCAAAATAGAGCAAGCGCATAAGGCAGATCATTGAAAAGTGTATGTTTTTCCAACAATTTCCACAAAAAAAAAAATGCTCTAACGATTTTGATTAAAATTGCTGTGATAATTCCTTTTAAGGTGTTCTAAACCTCTGAACCCACCTCCCTCCGAAACTCCCCTAGAAATACGAGAAAGTTGAAAAACAAATGTCTTTAACAAAGAGCTCTCTCCTTTTAAGCATCGCCCAATAATGACTGTCTCTTCTCTGTTTCACTTACAAGATAAAATAATGTAATATTTATAGAAAAGTATATCACCAATTCCTCATTTTGGGAGTTTTTTTTTTAATTGTATAATAATTCTCACCAAAAGCACCTAAATAATTTTCACCAAAGCCGCCTAAACTGGGCTTTTTTAAGTTAATGAAAATATGAAAATGGTAAATTAAACGAATCCATGGCAAATATCAATGGAATGATCAGTATTAAGTGTAATTGAAAGTTGTGCAATGTTTTACACCTCTAGGTATATTTTGCTATGATAAAACGTTTGAAAATGTTTCTTGCTCAGAAAAAACTATCATAGCGTATTTTTATTGGACAAAATTAAAATTAAATAACTCTTTGGAAAAAATTGTATAAAATAATATAAAAAATATTTGGTAAGCATATTTAAAAGTATATTACTTTCATATAAATAGTTGTTTTCAGTTTCAGCTATCTGTTTTGAAAACATTTGGTTTGGAAAAAATTTGAAATGTGAAGGTTTTATTTTTTTATTTATTCATCATACATACATAAGAAATTTTAACTAAATCTCAAAATTAAACGCTGAAAATACATAAAATACTTAAAATAATAATAATAATAATGATATTTTAATTTAAATTTTACGAGATTTTCGCATTCCCATCTTAGTAATCAAACTTTCTTTCTCACGATCTGATAACGGGCCAACAGTTAATTAAACTGATTTTGCCTTTATCTAAATGTGAACTAGAACTAACTTTAATTGGAACAGAAGCCGTCGAGGAGAATCCAATGGCGTCAAATAACTGATGTATTATTTAAGAGCAATGCATATCGAATTAAAGTTGTATTTTTAATTGGAAATTCTTTACTATTTCGCAGAATGAACTTTAGCGTGACATTTATTGTTAAGACATAATTGGAGACAACGAGTTGAAGTATTTTTTATTTTTGAATTCCCATTTGTAAATATTTCTGTCACATGCTTATTTCTTAGATTGCGCCATGTATTTTTTGTAGATATGCCTTATTGTTTAGAATATCAAATTTTTATTGACTTTTATGTATTAAATTTCGAATACATATATTTTTCTAATGATTTTGTTATTTTATATATTTCGAAGTATAATTTTTTTAATTACTTCAAAGTTTTTAATTTCGAGTCCATACTTTGGTTAAAGGAAGTGCTCTATTCGAATTTTGAACCTATACCTTGATTTAAAGATTTCTTTTTTAATGTTCGGATCATATCTACGTTTAATGACTTCAGTTTATTGAATTTCGAATCCGCTCATTGGTTAAATGACTTGTTCTATTTGAGTTTTGAACCTATACCTTGATTTAGTAATTTCTATTTCGTTTAAATTTGGAATTATATCTACGTTTAATAACTTCAGTTTTTTGAATTTCCAATTCATACATTGGTTAAATGACTTCGATGTTTTAAAATTTGAACCATACCATCTTTGAATGATTTCAATATTTTGAATTTCAATTTCTACAAAATGGGTGAATAATTTAGTTTTTCTTTTGTTTTCAAATTCTTATCTTGGCAAACTAAAAAGACAGAACTTTTCAGTAATACTTCAAATTTTTCTCACAGATAGAGTTAACGTAGAAAAGTGCTTTTCTATTCACTTTTACGTGCAATCATATCTTTTTTTTAAATTTTTTAGCAGAAAATATTTGCTTTTTTTCCCATCTTGTTACTAATTCGTCGTCAGAACTTTCTTAACGTTGCTACAAATTTTTACTCTTCTGATATTTCTCCTTTTACAGACCAATTATTCTTATCGAAGTACTCCATTATAATTCGATTGTTTGCTTTAACTTCGCATCCTTCTCTTGTAGAGTATGTTTACGTGACACAGGTGCATTTGCGTCAAGGTAATGGAATTTGAGCACAACGAAGGGACAACAGATTAAATTAATCTACAATACGAGGACAAATTAAAACCTTGCTTGCCTGCGGCTTATCATTCTTCCTAAGTGCAGATTATCTAATTATCCGAGATCGATTGTTCCTAAACATTGTGCAGATAATAGAGCTATTTTGCCAGCATTTTGAGAAGAAATTTCAGCTGGGAATTATTATAACTGGTCTGCTACCAGAAAAGATTGCTGTATTTTGGATGGACTGTAGTACACATTTAAAAAATTCTGAATGTAAATAATAAAATTTAGTTTTTTCTCTTTTAATCGCTTTGCATAATTGAGAATCTTATGTGACAATTAGAAAAGTTTCGTCGTAAACTTACTTGGTACGAACTATAATTTATTGAGTACTTATAATTAGGAATTTCATACGCTTAGACTAAAATGTTCTTGCAACTCTAAGAATATTTTTTAAACATGTTTCTTTTTGTTTTTAGAAAACTTTTGGAGCTAATTATTTTGTTTCTATTTCACAACGTACAATGGGGTATTATCCAACTTGTCATTCATCAGCATTGTGTTTAGTTAAACAAGTTAGATTTGACCAGTCACTGTCACTGAAACTCCAGTTCTACTTACAGTTGTAACACGGAGTATCGAATGCAAATACAAAGTATGTACAATTTGGTGACAATTTGTGATTAAAATATCTTTTCTCTGTTAATGTTGGTGACATATGGCAATTTGGAGTTTTTTTTATAAACAGAAATTTGGTAAAGATCCGATCTTTGAGAGAAAAATTGTCACAGAATATTTGAACTATGATTTGGTTCTGCTATTGGAGCCACCTATATAGGGGCGATTCTGAAATTATTTGGAAATTTCCATCCCTGTGCTTTTGCTGACTTGTTATTTATTCCTTAAAATTATGAAATTGGTATTAAATAGAAAAAGTTTACATTGAACGTTTTCAGTCGTTATTTTGCATATTTATTTATTTAGTTATTTATTTGTTTGTTTATTTATTTGTTTATTTATTTATTTATTTTTATAAAAAAATCCAAGGTATGGGAAATGTACTGTACATATTTATTTTTATAAAATAAAAACCAAAGTAAGGGGAATGTAACCTCTATGGAATGTCCCAACCCTGCACTTTTAGTATTAACTGAAGAAATAAACCTGATTAATAATGTATTTTTCGAAAAACCTGGGTTAAACATTTATATGTTATATAAATAATTAACTAATCAGAAAGAAATATAAATTTTAATTCATTTTACCACTTTATTATAAGCACATAAGTTGTCCCTGGGTTGCTGAGATAACCTCCATGGAATATATTTAACTTGATTAAAATTCTACTAGAAAGCAGCACAGTCTTCTTTATTACAGCTGAAGTAAAGCTCAAGTCAACCATTTTGTCTGATGATGTTGTTGAATGTGTAAAGTGTTATTTTGTTTGTGAAATAGCTCTCCAATTCTCAAAAATCAGGTTGTTCTTGTAACCTCCATGTGTTCAGAAATGTTTTCCTTATAGTGTTAAACGTATAGTTTTGCAGTTAATTCGTATCAAATAGCCATTTTCCCCCTTAAAACCAAAACCAGCGTATCTTCAGCCTTTTAGGTTAGGTTTTAAGCATGGTAATCTACTTATTTGTGACATCCATAGAAGTAACCTCCATGGATTGTGTTAACCACGGAAGTTACAGTTAACCATAGAGGTTACTGAAAGTTATGTATGTATGATTTTATAGGTCTAATTATTTATAGATTTAAAGGCTGTTTTATTAACTGATTTTACTGGTTTTCGATTTAACAATTGCAGTTAAATTTTTATCTCTGACAAACTTTTTTGCTACTTAGTGAATGCATACATAATTCTATAGCCAGATTATTACACAGAAGATGAACTCACTGTAGGCCTTAGTTTAAACTTGCCTCAAATTTTTGTTACTATCAGGCATGGGTCCCCGAGGAGGTGAGAGGGGGGGGGGGGTGCAAGGAGCCATGGCGTGTTCCAAAATGAAAAATGTAACTTTGAAATTTAAAGTTGTAAAAAGTAAAGGTCCATTTACCTTTTACTATTTGTTAAATCTCAATGTTCAACTTTTCATTTTGGAGCAAGCCATGGCACCCTGCTTCCCACCTTGGGCCCGGGCCTGTTTACTTTAGTTAAGCCTAGGCTTACCTAAAATTATTTATTTAATTTATTAATTACAGTTTGAAATGGCTCCAATAAAAATAACAGAAGAAGAAAGATCTTAGTTCAGCATCAGCTGCAACCAAAAGTACAATTAAAAATAAGACAAAACCTAGTAAAATATCAGATACTCAAAGAGAAAAGACACGACGAATGAAAAGTGTTTGAGTGAAAAAAGAGGGATGTAATTAAAGAAGATCCACCGTTATATGAAGAACAGAACAGGGATTTATGCTCTTCAGACAGCAATATAGAAGAAAAGTATATAGAATACACTTACAGAAAATACTTTTGTTCTTGTGAAACTTTGTACAACAAAAAATACCATAAAGTATTATGTTGGCGTTTTTCAATATTCTGTTGGACAAGAGTGCACCTTTAAGTTTTTAAGGAAATACGAGATATATTTGTGTTCCCATCAAAATGATGTTTTTACTGTCGAAATAAAAGATAGTCTTTTAAAATTGCAGCAACCAATACTGAACAAAAGTGGTCATTATAGGTTTTCTGAAAATTTAACAAAATTCAAAATTATGTGAGCCAAACTTATTTATTTTTCTTTATATTATTATTATCATTTAAAGTGTCACTTGTAACTTCCGTGTTCAGCAAAATTAGAAAACTGTCTTTTTTCGAAAAAAATATTTTTCCTTTACTTTTTTTTGAAGTAGTAAATGTATTAGTTTTGTTAATACAATTCTAAGAGTAAAATTTCAATTTTTGTCATCTATTTTTTATTGTTATGTTCTTTTTTTTACCTCCTCTAATCACCTTTAATTTCAGAATCCCCCATAGTTGCTATAGAAGCATTTCTTGTGGAATGAGATGTAGTCATGATCTTTTCGAAACGATGAAATGCATACAGAACACATGTCTGTGATATATATAGTTTAGGTTTGAGGAATAGCAAATTATTTTGACCTTTCCAGTTAGTGATTTGAGGTTGAATTTTGGTATAGAGACCAAAATACGGGCACATTCTTTGTAAAAGCTCCCTTTATATTAGTGCAGTGTATTATTAATATGTGCTCGATGTACGTAATTGTTTCTATTCGTTTGGTACTACTTCAAATTTAGCATGAAGGAATTCCCTCAGTACTACTTCAAATTTAGCATGAAGGAATTCCCTCAGGGTATTTGACACTTTTGTATTGGTTGCAGTAAAAATGCTATAATAAATTCTGCAAATAAATGATCTCGTAATATTTCTCATTAAGTCCTATACAAATTAAACAGTCTCAATAAAAGTTTTGCTAATTTTTTTCTATATGTTACTTCGGCTTGTTTATTATGGTGCGTCTTATATGCCACTACAAAAATTAATTTTTAAATTTTTAAATTTTCAGATTTTTTTGCTGCTTATAATCATTAATAAACTTATTACAAACTTATGCAGTGTATACAATGTACACCGTGTATATATATTTTATAATGAAATGTTAATAAATGAAGTAAAATTATGAGGTCGTGAATTTTAGTTTTCAAAAGAAATTGTCGTCATTGAAAAGTCATGGAATCCCCCCCCCCCCCAAAGCGAACGAACCTTAATGTACCTGTACACACTAACTACTTAACTTCTTCAAGTTTGATCAATTACAAAACAATTATTTTATTTGAGCAACCACATGTTGTTTTAATTTCGTTGGTTATTAAGGCTTTAACCCACACATCCATGACAAGTATAACTACTGAATGGCAGGCATTTTTAGTGGTTTCCTTCAAAATCTGCTTGAAATGAAAAAATAGACATGGTTTCTCTTTTGGATGGAAGTTTCTATGATTCAGTGAGGATATTTGGCCTAGGGGCCATATTATGGTTTGTTTTCTTGCAGTAGGTTTTATCATGAAAACAATAATGTTGCACTAATTGAATTGAAGATTTAGAAAATGTATAAATAATTTAAACTAATATTAAAAATAGTGATAAAGTGAGAGTGAAATTAGAAAGCAAAGAAAAAGCACATGCAGTTACATTAGAAGAAAGTAATCATGAATAGCGAAATGGTTACGTTTACAGTTAAGAAACTGTTAAATGGTTATTTTAATGCCCTTTTACAGAGTATTAGTTTTTTTTTATTACATAAACAAAGTCTGCAATTATAAATAAAAAGGAACAAATTAAAGTAATAAGATAAAAAAATTAAGCCCATCATTTAAAGAAATTTTTTCAAAATATCAACTTTAGTACTTTTCTAATTTTAGTTCTTTAGTTAAAATTAATACGTTGCTACCAAATTGATATGCGTTTCTTGGAATAAAATCAATATATAAGCTACTTGAAGCATAATATATATAATGAATCAATAACTACTGGTCGAAAAATTAAATATTCTAATGAATACATGAAACTCAATAATTGCAATGCTTTCGTAATGCTAAATATGTCAGATTTTGCAGATCTGGTAACAACCTCAAAATTTCATTTGATTTTAATAAAAAAAATTGTGAATGTTTTTTCTCATCAAATGGAACAAAATGAGAGGGTGTCCCGTAAAAAATTAACACCTTCGAAAATAAGACCCACACCCTATTGTTTATTTTCCTTTTAAGGGAGTCAGTTTTGCAAAAGATTAGTGTTTAAAATCTAAATCATCTTTATTTATTCCTAAAATATACTGTACAATTACTGATTAAATTTATCGATTTATTACATCTGTTACGAAAACACTACTACTTCATCTTAATTAAAAAAAAAAAAAAATCAAACTGTTTAATATCTTACTTCTATCGACTATTTAGTGTGTTTCTAAAGACTCATACCTTTGAATAACTATTCAAATAAACCCAAATAAAACGCGTCGAGAACTCAACAGTTACCGTTTTATTCATGCAGAATACCCACATTCTATTCGATTCACCGGCTTCTTCAACGCGTATTCAAGGAAATCTTTACCCAAGAATTCGCTTCCGTAGAGGTTTCCTCCCAGGGCCTATTGAATGGAAAGTATCGTCTGAGGAACATAACACGATGCTGTTGCCATTCCTTTATTCTTAGTTGTGACAAGAAAATTGCACTTCCCGTGCTACTTCAAAGTGAAATGCAGTGAACTGGGATTTGTAAGGAACGTCGGGCTAAGTTTGATGATTTTTCTCACGGTTGGTGTAAATGTATAGGGGAAGTGTTATATAGCAAATATTATAATTGTCAAAGTTCATTTATTATATACTTTGCTCTTCAAAGTGTAATGCAGTGAAGCGGGATTCGTAAAGTTTGTTGGGCTAAGTTAGGTGATTTTGTTCACGGTTGGTGTAAATGTAAAGGGAAAGTGTTATATAGCAAAAATTATAATTTTCAAAGTTCATTTATTATATACTTTGCTCTTCAAAGTGTAATGCAGTGAAGCGGGATTCGTAAGGAATGTCGGGCTAAGTTTATTGATTTTGCTCACGGTTGGTGTAAATGTATAGGGGAAGTGTTATATAGCAAATATTATAATTTTCAAAGTTTAGTTATTATATACTTTGCTCTTCAAAGTGTAATGCAGTGAAGCGGGATTCGTAAATTTTGTCGGGCTAAGTTAGGTGATTTTGCTCACGGTTGGTGTAAATGTATAGGGGAAGTGTTATATAGCAAATATTATAATTTTCAAAGTTCATTTATAATATATTTTGCTCTTCAAAGAGAAATGCAGTGAAGCGGGATTCGTAAGGAATGTCGGGCTAAGTTTATTGATTTTGCTCACGGTTGGTGTAAATGTGTTATATAGCAAATATTATAATTTTCAAAGTTCATTTATAATAAATTTTAGTCCTCAAAGTGAATTGCAGTGAAGCGAGATTTGTGAGGAGTAAGCTTCATATCATTTCAACTTGAAGAATGTTTTCACAGATCTTTAAATTTCGTCCCAAACAATGAAGATCATCTAAAAAAAAAAGTGGTTTGAATGGCAAACTTCTTCACGTATCAAACGGGATTTCATGTTATGCAATTTCGTGTTAAACGAAATATAATAAATCAACGTCAGGTTTAAGCTTCATCGCAGAGGAAATTACTTATATTTCAACTTAAACGGGACTTCGTGTTAAGTGATGCTGCGTTAACGGGATTTGACTGCATCATAACGGGGTTTGACAGCATCATATGAAATGCAATGAAGAGGAATTTATAAGGAGTGTCTGTTTAATGTTTAAGTTTAATGATTTTGCTCACGGTTGGTGTAAATGTATAGGGGAAGTGTTATATAGCAAATATTAGCATTTTCAAAGTTCATTTATAATATTTTTTGCTCTTCAAAGTGAAATGCAGTGAAGCGGGATCCTTAAGGAGTGTTGGGCTAAGTTTGGTGATTTTGCTCATGGTTGGTGTAAATGTAAAGGGGAAGTGTTATATAGCAAATGTTATAATTTTCAAAATTCATTTATAATATATTTGAAAGTGTTATATAGCAAATATTAGCTTTCAAAATTCTTTTTCTTTATTAGTTTAAATTAATTTTCAAAATTCATTTATAATATATTTTGCTCTTCAAAGTGAAATGCAGTGAGGCGGGATTCGTAAGGAGAGTCGGGGTAAGTTTGGTGATTTTGCTCACGGTTGGTGTAAATGTATAGGGGAAGTGTTATATAGCAAATATTATAATTGTCAATGTTCATTTATAATATATTTTGCTCTTCAAAATGTAATGCAGTGAAGCGGGATTCGTAAAGAGTGTCGGGCTAAATTTGGTGATTTTACTTACGGTTGGTGTAAATGTATAGGGGAAGTGTTATAAAGCAAATAATATTATTTTCAAAGTTTATTTATAATATATTTTGGTCATCAAAGTAAAATGCTGTGAAGCTGGATTTGTGAGGAGTAAGCTTCATATCATTTCAACTTGAAGAATGTTTTCGTAGTATCTTTAAATTTCGCCCCAAATAATGAATATCATCTAAAAGAAAGTGGTTTAAATGACAAACTTCTTCACATCTTAAACGGGATTTCATATTATGCTATTTCGTGTTAAACGAAATCTAATAAATTAATGTTAAGTTTAAGCTTCATTGTATTGGAAATTGCTTATATTTCGAGTTAAACAGGACTTCATGTTAAGTGATGCTGCATTAACGGGATTTGACTGCATCACATGAAATGCAATGAAGCGGGATTTATAAGGAGTGTCTGTATAAGTTTGGTAATTATGCTTAATATATAAGTGTAAATATATAAGAGAATTGTTATGTAGTAAATATTATTGTTTTTAAAGTTAATTTAGAATATCATAACTTACTCTTTACTCCTCCTACAAATGTACTACATAGCATTTTGTATGTACTTCATTCGACCAACTCTGGTCAACATACTCTTGGCTTAAAAAATCGAGATTATATATATTCGATTGAAATTGAATAGATGCGAACTTGATTTTGTCAAAGATTGCAGAACAGTACAAAAACCCTTCTAAAGTGCTAATTCAACACGAGCTTAACTTTTCTCCATATAGTTTGTTTATTACAAATTTATTTCAATGATAAAGTTGCAGTTTTTATTAATTTATGGGTTTCTTTTCTTGTTTCAAAATACTCCAAAAAGTGATTTGAGACCAAAGTGGAGTTCAAAGATTTTTTTACTCTAAGCAGATGAAATAGATACAAGTTAACTGCATAATTGCAACATACGTATTTCGTCGGCTTAGATTGAAAATATGTTACTTTAATTATTGGTGAAAAATCACTTCTTTGGCATATATGAAAACACGAATAAAAGACCTGTTATTTTATAAAAGCTGGATCAGTGAAAAAATTGGTGAAAACGTAAAAGTTTCGTGTTGAATAATGTTTCATGTTGAATTAACACTTAAGAAATTGTTTTTTCCCTCCTGAAAACCACGACAAATTGACTTTAGCACTTTTTCACTCTAAGCTGACAACACGTTTCTTGAGACGCAAAGAAATGAATCTATATTCAGGTATTCTAAATCCTTCATCTACCTGTAATTTACAGTAATTTGTTTTTCTTTTGCCTTTCAATGCTTTAAATTCAAATTTCCATAAAGCTCGATATGTTTTTATAAATTACGCGTAGTAAAATTCTAATACCTACAACTTTACAATTTGAAATTTCTGAGTAGTAATTACTTAAGTTCCATATTACATTTAAGGTTTAACTGCTTTAATAATTAAATATTGCTTTAATATTTATAGGTCTTTAACATTATCGCCATACTCTAAAATCACAACAGATTTATATCCCACATTTTCTAAATTAGAAACTGATGTTGACATTATCATTCAACTCGATAATATTTCTACTTTTGTGTCCTTTAATTAATTATTCGCACTTTGTGTCCGACAGATGGAGTTGCGGTACATCAACTATTCTCTCCTGGTCGGTGGACAAGTTTCTCAATGGCGTTGTTCGATGGAACTATAATTAAATTATGAGTGATGGCCTTGCTGATTGCTTTTCGAGAAATGAAGATAAAAGCCCTGCTTTTGAACGGAGGAATTTTAGTCACCGTTTTTATTTCCCTGTCCTTTATCGACTAGATCGGATTCATTTTGATGCTATCCTTCATAATGAAGCATACATTAACGTCTTCCAAATGATCTACAAAAAAAAGCTTTCAAGATTACTTTGCAGTGAAGTAAATAATCCAATTTGCACAATGTATATTGAGATAAAAAGTGGTATTCTGCTTAATAAATTTACTTAGAAATTATACGAAATTAATATGAGTGCTATTTTAGAGATAATATTAGTTAAGTCATTTGGTAATATTATCATTAGTGCTTATTAAAAAGGAGAAAGTAGAATTGGGATATAGAATACCAGTTTTTGGAATCTTTTTATAAATTACATCGAATAAAATATTAATAGTTAAAGTTTTGCAATTTAAAATTTTCGAGTGGAAACCCTTACCTTTTAAATCAATTATTTGTGTTAGTATTCTAGAGTTTCAATAAAAATGAATTTTTACATCCAATTACTTAATATGTAATATAGAGGTAAAGAATGTTTTGCAATCGGAAAAGTTTTTTTTTTTTTTTTTTTTTTTTTGCATTTCTACATTCCAACACACATACACACACACACGGACGGACCGACGAATTGACCTGCGATTTCCAAATTTTGTATGCATTTTAGAGGTATAAGACCTGTATTTAAGGTTTTTGACAAAATAGCACAAATGCATAATACGCGTCGTAAGGTTAATGCCATGGAAAGATTTATGTTTTTAGCCATTGCTAAAAAATGCTTTAAACGTGTGATGGTGAGGTTACACCATCACAATTTTTATAAGTACTGAGGGATGGAGAAGACCTACCCTAGATGTAAGGGCAATTTTTATGAGAAGGACTAGACTTGCTGGCGCGGTTTAGCCCATGAGTTGGCAGGACCAGGTCAAGAGGTCAGGAGTGAGTTTACAGCCTGGTGTGGGCAAAGACAAAGATGAAGAGATCTCTTGGGGGATGACCCGCAAGTCCAATGAGGAACTTTCATGTTTTTTGGTTTTATTTTTAAATAAAAGTAGAATAGAAATCATGAAAAACAATATCATTCTTTCAAAAATTTGAGATCGGATATATAGTTAAAAAAATATTTAGTTTTTCACTTTGGCGGGAAAAAGCTACTTTTGCGTATGACGTCAATGCGCAGATGATGAAAACCTGTTTTAGACGAGAAGGGAGTGATGTTCCTCCTCGGATTTTCGAAGGAATCTATGGGTAACTACGTCACGTTTTTTATGCGTTTTTTGTCACATGACTTATACTTTGATTTCAAACTCGATTTTTGAATAATTGAAAGCATAAAGATAAAAAATAATTGCACTACTCAAATATATTCGTTAGATAATACTAGAAAATACAAAAAAAATATTCATTTTCCTCACTTGCGCAAGTTCCTCATTCGATGTCAAGGAAAAGAGGGATCATCCCAGTTCAACGTGAAAGGGCCTGCAAGCGGTCAGGAGCCATTTTTTGCTCACTTTTCAATTTTCATACGAATGCTGTGATCAGCGAGACAGCTGCAGCTAAATTTGTACTGGTGAATGGATAGAAAGATGGACGTGGCATAGAAGCGAGCTTTAAGCTTACGGAAAATTCCCCTTGTGATACCAAACCTATCTGGCCAGATGATCCACTCAGCAGCCCTCAACCGACGGAACCAAGCAGACCTCGAATGACCGGACCCAACAGCCCTTGACCCATATCGATAGAGGCTTCAAAAGTTGAAAAACAAATATCTTTAACCCAGGAGTTTTTTTAACCTGAGCACTGCCTATCAATGATTGTTTCTTCTCCGTTTTACTAACCCGAAAGGAATAATGTAATAATTATCTCCCTATATATCACTATTTTTGCTAATTTTACGATGTTTATTTTACTTTTATTTGGCTAATGTATTATTGCAAAAAAAAAAAAAAAAAAAAAAAAAAAAAAAATTCTGAACTAGCATTTTTTTTTTTTTAAATTATGAAAATATTAAATTTAATCGGTAAATTACACCAGTTAATATTAAATATGAGTTTTGAGTCATACAGCTATTCAAACCCTTTTTTAGTAACCTGCTTCTTATTGCATACACCTCAATCATTCTAGTCCACCCAGTTTTTAAATAAAAATACCCAAAACTGTTTAAGTTTGATTTCCTACTAATAATTTATTGACAATGCACCAAAGTTAATAAATACTTTTTAAAATAAAAAAGTGAATTTTGATGTCTACAGTGAATAACTGAGTGAACATAATGTTTGAAATGAAAAAATAATTGACAAATAAACATTCAAAAATGATTTAAGAGATTTTTTTAAACTTGCAATAACAAATATAAATAATAGTAAACAATAATTGATTTATGTACATATTTATTCGGCCGTTTTAAGGGTCTCTGAGACTCAAAATTCTAAAATCTTTACTTTTAGAATTATTTTTCTGAAATTTTTTATGCAGTTATGTATGATGCTTTAAAACTTAAAAAACTATTTAAAATTTTTAAATTTAATTTTTTTTTTAAGTTAAAAAACTTTAAAATGTTGATATTTTCTAAATTTGATTTATCTAAAAAAATTTATAAGAAATCACTTCATTTTTGCATAAAATTACTTTTTATAATTCAAATCGAAAATTGTCTTTAGGATTTTTCAAATTAGAAAAATTTAAAAAAAAATATGTTGTGCAAAAACTGTATAAAATCCATTGTATGTTAAGCTCCATAAACTTTAATAAAAAAAAATTAAAATAAAAAAGCACAATTCCTGAAGACAAAATAAAGAAATATATATAAAAAATAATTGTGTAAAGTTTCATAGATTTAGCCATCACCGAGAAAACATTTTCAAAGTTTCAAGATAGCATGTCTGAGATACAGTTGTCATGTAACAAAAACTTAAATATTTCAAGTTCTACTAATGATAGACACAACATTTTTACGCCGTTTTATTCAAAATTCTAAATTATTTGTATTATTTTTTACAATAATAATTTTTTTTTTTGAGAATTTAAAAAATTTTGAATCCCAGACTTGGAAATAAGTGAAATAGTTTTGAAATTATTAATCGCTATCTTTTCTGATTTTCTGATATTCAGTGGCATTGGATTAAGATTTATTTCGAAGTCTTCTAATGACATTACAAAAAAAAAAAAAAAAAAAAAAAAAAAAAAAAAAAAAAACCGCTTTTGAAGCCTTACTATAGAGGTGAATAAATGCTTTGAAATATTTATTTATACATTTAAAAATACACATGACAGTAATACTTCAACACATTTTCTTTCAGAGAGATACAAATTATTAAGCTGCTTTATTGAGTTTTGTATTACATAATCATTTTAAAGGTTGAACATCAACTTTAATCCTACTGCAGTTTCCAATTGGAAGCAAATATTAAGTAGTATTATGTATTTACTTTATTTTGTTTTAATTCAATAACTCATTTTTCAAAATAAATAGGATTGAAAAAAACTATCTTGAAATGGTTATAATATACACCAATTTTACAAGTTTAATTAGTATAGAAAATAGGTAACTAATATTCCAAAATAACCAAACTATACAGATAGTTTATTAAAATGTATATCATGGAGGCTACTCTGTAAACCTTTAAAAATCTTTATGCTTCACAATATTTTTTCTTTTAATTAAGTTCGCAACATTAATTATATAAAACACAGAATTCTCATCATATTTCTAAGAAAAAACTACCTATATTAATTTGTTTTTGAAATAAAAACCCATAAATGAAGATTAATATACTTCTTCTTACCCTGAAACGTTACTAAAGGATAAGTTTCCGAAAATAAAAAGGATGAAATCGCCCGCAGGTAAATAACGACAGCCATTTTTCAACTCAACTCGAGGAAGTCTTGACAATGCGGCTTTTTACTCGGTGATACTGGCATCAGTAAGATACTTCTTCTGACCAAGTTACCCCTTGACATTGCTTTTAGTCGCTAATATGGAGAAAGCGAAAAAATATACCCACAATATCTTGAATAGAGTATCTGGCAACAGCGGAAGAATCGTTTGCGAAAGGATAACAACTGGAGTTGGGGGAATAAACGTTAAATTAGGTGAACTTTGAGCTTTGAAAATAAAAAAAAGAAAACCTAGACAAAATAAATAAGCATTATATGTGAATGCTTCTGAATAAAGTATGACTTCTGATATAAATAAATAGTATAAGTACATGTTTTGGAAAATAAATGACATTTAGTTGTTGCAATATGTGTAAATGTTGTAATTATTTCTTGAAACCTAGGTTAGCAATTCGAGTGCATTTTTCAGCATGTTCATTTAAATAGCATTTTCAAAATTACATAAATTTTATTTACAAATAAAAGTCTGGCATTTAGTGAAGTGAATGAGCATAACTTATCTAATTATGTGCTGTTGATTTTTTTTTTTTTTTTTTTTAATTGAGCTGATCAAAAAATCAAATATATACAACAAAATATATTTGCCTAAGAAAATATATTTGCAACAATGAGACTCCGATAACCTTGCGGTAGAGTATCGAGCTCATAACCGGAGGGTTGTGGTTTCGGTCCTCCGTCCGCCAAATATCGGTGTGTACCTAATGGGGGCTGGTGCACATTAAATCTGTCGTGGCCTCAATGTCCTCTCGTTGGTGTGGTGGGGTCGGAGAGAGGGGTTTACACTAGAAGATTTCGATCTTGTATTCTTTTAGATGCTCAAAATTACGAGACGTATTTGGCTGTGTTAAGCACTTTATAAGTGGCAGAAGTAGACAGTCGGTAGTTCCAAAAAGCAAATATTTGCAACAAAACATATTTGCATTATAGCCCAAACAAATTCTATAAAAGCCTGTCAATAAAACCATCAGAAATTCAACGTTAATTCCAAGCCTGTTCCCTTGGCAGTGATTTCGCTAGATAGTAGATAGGGACAGTTGGGAATCTCGTTAATCCATTCATGCGCGTCACGAATTAAATGACGAGGCATTTGGCTACCTTAAGAAATCACTACATTTATGTAGTGATTATGTTTTTAACTGTTATTTAAATACACTTCCTATTTCATGAATGATTATGTTTGTTAAAGGCTATTTGCTTTTTTTTTTTAATTCGGCTCAGATTCAGATCTTCAGTAGCTGTTATTTAAATATTTGAGAGTTTAGGTGAAAACTTTGATCCATAAAATCTATGAAACACAAATCTGTTAAGATTTACTGTACAATGCCCCTTGGCGATTTTTCAAAAAATTCACCAAATCAAAAATGACGTCAAAAGACTGAGTCACTAAATCCCAAATTTCGTCGAAACACGCAGATTTGCTAAATGTAAACAGTCTCTAGGGTTGTCGGAAAAAATTGGCGACGGGTTACCACATTCAGCGCCGAGTCGTCAACTTTCAAAAAGTCGCCAAGGGGCATCATACAGTGTATCTTTATCCCCAACTCAGAGTACATATTATAGCATTTCTTATTACAATATTAAAAAGTATCCTACGATAAAAAAGTAAATTTGAATAGTTTTACTCGAATAGTATTCGGATCATGGCAAAATTACATTTCTTAAATACATCCTTATTCTTAGGATATCGATTTTGAATTTTTGGATGATAAAAGTTTTAATGACCAATGTCCTGTCGAGATGCAATACCTTCGTTTTATGTCAAGGGCATTTTTATACGCTTCCGGGGCGAGTGCAGGTATGCTGTAAAAGCGTACATTCCGAACCACGCAACTACCATAAATACTCACCGGCAATAAAAATCTTTTTACGATTCAGGTGAGTTGAGAACGTAAATGAATAAAAGATTAAATTTAGTGGTATTTTGTTGCTCATTTCTATATTGGTTACTTTGTTATTGAATATGATACTTATGCTTATGAGAATCAGTGGATTTCTTTTAAATAAATAAATAAATAAATAAATAAATAAATAAATAAATAAATAAATAAATAAATAAATAAATAAATAAATAAATAAATAAATAAATAAATAAATAAATAAATAAATAAATAAATAAATAAATAAAAAAAATCAATAAATAAATTAATATATTAAAAAATTAAATAAATAAATAAATAAAAAATATATACATACATACATAAATAAATAAATTAATTAATTAATATATTAGAAAAAAAAAAAATTAAACCTAAAATTAGTTGAATGAAGTATTTGGTTCCTAATCCTAGGAACAGAAAGCCTTGTACTTTCCTATTACAAACATAAACTCATTTAAAGTTGTTACTAAATACATATATTACAGTAATTTTTACTTCAAAATTAACAATGAATATCAATATTTATCTATTGCATATACTTAATAAAGTATATTTCCCTAGAGACAATGTCTGCTAAAATGTATTGTACCTGAGAAAACAATAATAAAAAAAAAAAGATTTTTGTAACTTTATTACGATAGAAATAAAGTCTTTCACGGTTCTTTAATTGTACTAATTTAGAGTACCTTGTTAATATTTTTTGTGGTTTTGTTTTAGTCCACTTGATACTGCGGATGAAAACCCTATAGTTTTTAAATCGTTTATATTACTTCGATTTTGTGTGTGTGTGTTTGTGGCGACCAAAATCATCGGAGGCTAATTAATCCACTTGCTGTCGTTCAGTCGAGCTGAACCTTGACAGATCGACTCATTGTCAACGGCAATGTATTCTTACAAGTTTTAAAGGATGCCGGTTAGCCAGTCAAAAGGAAAAGCCCGCGTCTTAACAAAAGATTCCTCTTTACACCTATTTCTAAGATCCAGATATCAAGCCAAAGTCAAGCATCAATAATTTGGTATTATTTCATAACTGAGACCTTTCCCTGTTGAGGTAGACTAGCTGGGTCTTCCTTTAGCCGTCACATGTGATAGAAATTAATGTACCAACCTCCCGCGTCTATCCACCAGTCATCTTAAATGTCTTACCTTCTCCTTAAAGGCAAGAAAAATTATACTCTTTGTCCAAAGTTCCACCAACACCAGGTCTCAGCTGAACCCACCCTTGACTGATGGATCTTCTTTGGGAGGAAATTTATTCTTCGCCCCTTCTCGTCATAGACTTTTTGTATATCGACGGATTCTTTGATCTGGTCTGACTCCGTCAGACTGGATGTTTGCAACTAGATGCTGGATGGCAACGAATGGATGTTTTGGTAGTGATCAAACACTATGAAAACTCAATCTTAGCTCAAAATCATTTAAATAAGTTATAACTGGACATAGAATTTGATAATGTATAAATAGTATTTATTTTTTTAAATTTTGTTTTTACGGGTCTGTTTTTAAATATCATTTTCAAATTAGAAATTATCCTTTGAAATTAGTATCGTCAACATATCATCATAAAAATAATAATAGTCATTATTATTTTTGCTATTATTACTATCGTTATAGTTGGTTGATTAGTTGATTTGTGTACTCTATAACTTATACTTATGCATATTAAAGGCTAATCAGACTGGGACTTACAGCTTAACATGGATTCCGAACCCCAACGAACATCTATGCCTATCCCGGGATTTGAACTCGGCACCTTTGGCACACAAAGCCATATCGCTAACCACACGTCAAACACATCCTTGGAAATCAGTGTTTCTGGATACAGTGCACATCAGTAGCTCGAATGCTCCATTCCCAATGGAGGTAGTAAACTTCTGTAAATCCATGTTGGATGCCTATCAAAAGATCCCATAACTTCAAAATTGGAACAGATACTCCACCCTGTATTCTGTGTACAAATACTTTTCTGTATGGTCTGACTAACGACAAATAGATTAAAATTATAAAGAATGAATTCTTTCTTTTTCACTATAATTCTTTTTTAAATTTATTACACTTCTTCATTTTTTATTTTCAAAATGTTTATTTTATCAAGTGTTTTACTAGTTCAAAAATGTATAGAAATATTTGAAATAAAATATTACTCATTATAATGAATAATAAATTAATTTATTCTTAACAATGTTGTAACAGTAGTTATACATCAGTAGTTTCAGCAGTAATTACATTACAACATGGCACTCCTGCATTTCCGAAACAAGAGATAAACCAGAATTTTCATAATGATATTCGTGTTTAGCATGTCGAAATTCATTAAGAATTACGCCTTTTCATCTCCGACATATGAATCTTGTGGAAAATTGTTGTCCCATTGTTATTATTTATTATTTGAAGCAAAAAACTGAATGTAAACTAAGCAATAAATTGATAACATTATTGAGTTAAACTCAAACATACACTCAATAGACTACTATAAACGGATCCATACCTATTATGAATTATGTCAACAGTTTGCTAAATACATGGCTTCATTGCAATAAATATCCCCCAGTATCTCGCTACTATTTGCTCCGCCGAAGTGGAAACACATTTAGTAGTCGGATCTACGTGTTGTAACTATACCTCTAAGCTTGTTACTTTATGTATCAGTATAATGCCCAAGGAGAATAACGAGAATTGATGTGTGAAAATTACCTTTGGTTGCTTGGAATGTCTATTGGTGTCGGGTACTTTCCGGATACCCACAGTATAGATGCTTTTCTTGGATGCAATTACTGGTAAGATGCATCCATAGCATCCTATTTGGATTATATGAAGTAATGTGCTTTATCCATGGACATAGAAGTTATCTGCTCTAAGAAGTTATTTACGTCCTTAGCTCTCTAAAGCTGTCAATTGGTAGTTTAACGCTATATTTTTATAGATTGGATGTAAGTTCAACCAAGAAGTTAAAAAGTGTTTTTGTAACTTTACCTTTGGTTGTATATATATATATATATATATATATATATATATATATATATATATATATATATATATATATATATATATATATATATATATATATACAACCAAATTGTAAAATAGATTTTTATTACTCATATCTTTTTTATCAAAAGAATTAAATACTCTAATAAAGAGGTTAGAGCAATTGTTTCAAAAGTAGTTCCCAAACTTTAAAATGGAAAATCTTGAAAACAATTATTCACTAGAGATTGAAGCTATTTGAATGTTTACTGGTCCGTCAATTACATTCAAATTGAATTTGAAACCTAATGACTGTCCAATACACAAAGAAGTTTCAATCGCCTTTGAGTAATGGTTTTCAACATGTTCAGTTTTAAAGATAGGGAGCCATTTTTAGTACACACATTGTATATACATACAGTGGGAGGATAAAAAATTCATAAACCCAGAGAGCATAAGAAATATGTAGCAAATATTTAAATGAAGCATCTTTAGTTAATGAATCCTTTTAGAACAATCCATAAAAGTCATTTTTGGTTTTAAGTTGTTTCACACCATTCCTCGTAAAGAATTCACTTCATTCCTTGAAGATATACTTAGAATACTGTATTAGGACTGGAAACCTTCTGACTGTGTTCACACGTAAATCTAGTCTGAGAATAGAATCAGTGTGCAGGTTGATGCATAAAAAAAATCGAACTTGTTTTTATGGCCAACCTTTCAAGTTGTGTATTACCAAAACATAAAGTCCAATATTTATCTTTTAACCCAGTGGATATTGGAAGAGCATCCCTGTGATGAAAACTCTATTTACATAGATTTTTTTTTTACCTTTGAGTTAAAATGTATTATGTAGATTTATGTTAAGTTCATCAACATTTCTTGCAACAGTTTACTAGAAGCATTTTTTGTTAAAGATACAAATTATCTTCAACTGTCTTTCTGTCACTATCAGACATTATTCTTTTTCTTTCCACAATTTTGACACGAAAATAAATTCTTTATTAATAAATTTGTATGTTGTAGCATTTGTAAATCTCCATACTTTAAGAATGTTTATACTTTTAGAACAAGGAGAGTAAAAACAGTCTCCCTTTTTTTGAAACTCTTTAACTATTTTTTTTTTTATCTGTAACTATTTTTCCTTTTATTTGACTTTTTTATTTGACGAAAGTTTACTAATCAATACTTAAAACGAATTGAAATGAAATTATAATATATAAGAGAAAAATTATACAGCAAATTAAATCAACTTTTTCATTTTGCTTCGCTATAAACATAAACATTTGTATTTATATATTTAACATTTGTAAAAAATGGAACAGCCATAATATATATTCCACAAACTGAGAAACAATTCCAATTAGATGAAATTTCATGAGTATGAACTTTTCAAATTGGTAATCTATATTCATTACTGTCAACAAACAGTTATTTATTTAACAAATAAATTAACATAATTGGACTCGGTTGACTTTTCTATTTAATAAGTTAGTTACTTTTAATGTGGCCGAACAGTAATTTTATTATAATATTATATCCAATCGTACAAGTAGACCTTCCTTCAATATTTTTAGGTATGCATGAAATGTACTTAATAAAGTTATTAATTCAATCTATGAAACATAACAATACAAAGTTGGATATTAAAGTTATTGATGATGATTTATAAAGCAATTAGCAAAATTTCCTTTTTGCAACTTCTTAACACATACGATGCAACACCCCATGTAATTTTTACTTTACTTAATTTTTAAAATATTTTATCTCTATGAATTATAGGAAATAAAATATAACAAAAGTGGGAAAAATCTTTTACCAATATAAATTATCCCATAGACTGAATAAAGTTAATAATTTAGCACAAAAGAATCACTTGTTTGAATGCCAAGGCAAATTAAAAGAGAAGAATATATTAAGCAAAAGATAAAGCATAATATATTCAATCAAGATCTTAATCAAGCTGAATGACAGCATATTCAATGGTCTTAGTTATATCATGGTATCTTCTCATCAGTTAAATACATTTTTTAATAGTTATATAAATTTTCGTTTTTCATAGATACTTTTTCGGGATATTTCTTGTCCAGTAAAGTCCGTTGCAACGTCCTTAACTTTCAGGTGGAGATAGCTGTTGTTATAAAAGTAGGCTCGAAATTTAGTGTAAAGACCATAAATTATTCTAAGGGCGGTATTACTTTTGGTAAACTCAAACAAATGAGTGCTGTATGATGATTTATTTACTGTACTCGCAGCCATAATGTTTCTTTTCGTGTTACTCTTCAACTTCGTAAATGAAAATTTCATAGACCTATTGCTTTCAGGTATTTTAAGAATATGATAATATATAAAATAACATTATAATTAAAAATTAAATGACACTTTCTCAGTAAAAAAAGTAAAAACATATTTCTGATTTCGACATTTTTAAATTCTTGATATTAAATTTGAATTTGTGTGTTTGAAGTGGGCAGATTAGTTCATTTGCCGTTATCCAATCGTTCTGAAACTCGACAGATTGATTCATTGTCATTGACAATGCGTTGTATAGACTTTTGAGACTGTCACTAAAAGGTCACTTTTACACATGCTACAATATTACCGCTTCTAAGCACTAATTAGCTCACTTGCCGTTATTCAATTGAACTGAAACTTGGATGATATATTCGTTGTGGATGACAACGTGTGCAAATAAGTTTTGAGGGGAAAAAATTTAGTTAATGCTTTGGAATGCATGTTTTATTATATTTCTTACATTCCCAAATACTTAAAGCTATGTCTTTTACAAATTCCTTATTCAAATGTTATATTTTTATCACGTTCAGTATCTTTTTAAAAAAGATTATCATTTAAATTATAGTAATATATATTTTGTCTTGAGGTTTTTTGTATAATAATAATAATAATAATAATAATAATAATAATAATAATAATAATAATAACAAAATATATTCATTTTTTACAATTATTTTGATGGAAATGTAGACATTTTTACTTTTATGGGATAAAATCAAATTAAAAAGCATGAACTAAAAAACCTGTCAGTAATATAATCTTTTTCATTTATTAATTTTTGTGTGAACTTAGCGTTTTAAAGGTAAAACATCGAAAAATATTATATAATCAGTTTAAAAAAATTGCGATCTAAAATAACACTCGAACATTATTAATGCTTTTGAATATATACATAGACTGAATATGCTAATTTATTTAAAAAATATTTTATTCCCTTAAGTGTTATGAGAATTGAATATCGAATTTTTCAAATCTGTACAGAAATAGTCTCAAAGTATTGCTTTTCAACTTAAATCACGTAACTCTGGTCTGAAGAAGTATAAGAAGTATTATTATTAAAAAAATAGTTTTTCATGTGCAAGCAAGTTGAATTAATTCCAAAATAATCTGAAGATGTTGTTTTACACCGCATATTAATTCAAGGCTGAACTGTTTTGAACAAGTGAAAGTGATACTGTGATCTACCGCCAAATTGAGAATTCCTTTGAAATTGAATTTTTATTTGGGCACAGATGTTTTATTTTCAGATTTCAATTCCAAGATATATTTTAACATTTCTTTTTTTGAAACGTGCCTTTTGTATTAAATTTCAAAGGAACGTGCTTTTTGTATTGAGTCCATAAATTGTTAGGTATTGATATTTTACTAAGGATTTTTGTCACTGTATAAAGTATATTAATTTTTAAAAATTAAAATGCAGAAATGGATTTCTAAAAAGTTCATATTGTTGAACAGTATTTATTTCGCAATCGATTCTTCAATTTATTTTGCAAATTTAAAACTTATTATCTTTTTGAATATATATTTAAGTTTGGTAGTTCAGAAAAGTCTATAGACAGCAATAACATGTAATTAATGTAGTGAATTATACATGTTTACATTTCTCCTCACAATTATTAGTTTCTAAATGTGCCATCATAAAATACAACTAAAGTCACATTCTTATTTGTGTTATTTTGAATTTTATCAGATTTATTTGATATGTTAATTTACATAAAGACATCTTTTTATAATTATTATATTTTAGTTTGTATATTATCTTAAAAGGTTTACAATATTTCATTTTTATATACATAATCATACTATGATTTATTTAAATTATTTTCAAATTAACATTTCGGTCAATCGGTATAATACGCTTTGTTAAGTTAGATTCAAAAATATTCTGGGGAATTCTGGGTAATATTTTTTTATGAACAAATCAATAAGAGGAATATTTTTTTATCTAGAAAAATACATCCGATTTATTTTTGCTAGAATAGTCAAGGCGTGTTTAGGTAACAACTCCAACAATAAACTTTAAATCAATGCACAAAGGGATAATCTAAATTTAATTCTATAATTGGGAAGATTGCTAGGAGATATGTTTGAATGATCTTGGATTCTAGCTGACTGCTATATTTGTATTTAAGGTAAGTGATAAATATAAAAGAGAGATCTGGATTGGTCAGGAAGAGTTTTATAGTCATTGTATGATGCTATATTTCATAGTAAAAAATAGATGATGTCATGAACAAATGTTGTTTTATAAGGGGAGGGGGGGGGGATTGTTTGGGAATTTGATGCAACTTTTCTTTAACCGACAGTAAAATCATTATTAACGTAATTGAAAATCATAAAAGGATTTTTAAACACTTGATAAATTGATGATGTGAAAATAAATGTAGTTTTAACGATTATTTGTTTGGAAGATTGTAATATTAGTAGATTTTTTATCGGATGATAGTTGAATAGCTTTTTTTTAATAAATGTTTTGGATTTGTATTTAATATAATCACCGTGCACGGTTATATCTGTATATGAAAGGCAAAGTCTTCACTCCCTGACTGATTGATTGACTGACTCATCCCTAATTTTTCTACTTCCCATATAGTCACAATTCTGAAAATTAGTACAAATATTAATAAGAACAAACATAGAGAAATTAAGATATTCCTTTTTCTATAACCTAATTTTAACGGATCGAAAAGGTGTCGAAAGGTGATATTTAAATGCACTACACGAGGGAAATGTCAAATGAAAGGGATATTCAAATGTACAATGTAGTCTTAACTTTGGAATTTGATACAAATTTCATCAAGAGAAGGCATGGATAAATTTAGCCAATTCGACTTTGATAATTCAATTTTATAGGGTGGAAATGGGATCAAACTTAAGAAATTTGGAATGCATGAAGTTTTTTTTTTGTTGCTATAATGCACATTTTGAAGTTAGTATATTCATAGAGTTACAGAAATAAAACAAATATGTATATCCGTAACTTGAAACAAGAACAAACATATCTCTATATAAAAGCCCTCACTGACTGAATAACTGATTTATCATTAATGCTTTCACTTCACACATACCCACAACTATGAAATTGGGTACACATGTCAACAAGGACAAACGTTGACAAAGTAAGAAATTCCTATCTCAGCCAACTATTTTTAAAGTGTTGAAAAGAGTTTAAACGTTTCAAATGTGGGATATTCATACTTCAAATTTAGTCATAACTCTGAAAGTTGGTACAAACGACCACATGGCCAGTCATAGAAAAATTAAGCTGTTCCTAGATAAACCAACTTAAAACACGAAGTCAAAAGTTTCAAATTTGAAATAATCCAATTTATCATAAATCCTGGATGCTGAAAATTGCTACATGTGATCGCAAATCTGAACAATCTGAACATAGTAAAAAAAAGCTACCATGATTTCGAATCTACACTCATTAGAATAGAAATAAGGTAAATATTTACATGCTATTACAATATTCCCACTAAAAATACACATTATAATTTTTTTTTTTAGATAAGCATGGGTATTCAACTAGTTTTTAATATGTTCCCTCTTGGGAAACAAGAAATAGAAAAACAAGAACAAAAATGTGCATATATTATAAAAAATCCACTAGTTTCTATTAAATGCAGTAACTTTAAAGGCATATCTTCCAAACCAGATACAGAACTCATTTTGATATCTTTTATGATATGGTAGCTCTTGTTATAAAGTAGGGGAGACCTGTGTACATAGGGCCGCCTTTTTTCAATGCCCAGAAAATGAGCCACTGAGCCGTTTAAAAATGTGAAAATTATATGCATACATCATTATTATAATAATTACTTCAAATTGGGATTAATGTAATAACTTAAAATATTAGATTCTGTCAAATAGAACAGCGCTTCCCAACCTTTCAGTATTCGCGGCCCAGTTTTCAATCATAATTTTCCTCGCGCCCCTGCTTACAATAAAATGTATGCAACAATAATGTATCTTGAGTATTTTGGATTCTGTTTTTGAATTATTTTTAACTAACTGCTAAAAAAAGAGTAAAAGCAAGTCAATATTGGCGAGGAACCACATCTGTCATTTTGCCAAGTGGGCGGTGAACACTATCGATGCCGTCTCGAGCATGCGCAGAGCAAATGCTTTTTCATAGGAAGAAAAAAAATGTTCAATAACACAAGTTTCAATTCCAGGTAGTCTCTTTCGAGTCGATCCTTCTATCGCTATCGAATCTATCGTGAATGTGTATGTTATATATGCTTTCGTGTTAATTGCAATTCACCGTATTCAATTTACGACAGCAGATTTATGTAGACTCATGGATAAATTTATAAGCGGAAGTAAGCGAGCATTAGACGATAGTCAAGCATCAGCAAGTACACAGACGTGCTTGGTTCCGAAAATAAAATCAAGAAAATATTCTCAAGAATACTTAAATTTTGGATTTACCAGTACTGAAGTAAATGAAGAAGAAAGGCCAATATGTATCATTTGCTCAAAAATATTGGCCGCCTACAGCATGAAACCTCATAAACTTAAACGACATTTGGAAACTCTTCATAATGAGTACGTGAAGAAACGCAGAGAATTATCCGAATTAAAATTAAAATTATATAAAAAGCAAAAATAATTTTTTAAAGCAACTTTGTCTGTGAATAAAAAAGCTTTATTTGCATCTTACAAAGTTTCATATAAAATAGCCAGATGTAAAAAACCTCACAGCATTGGTATAGAGCATATTTTGCCGGCAAAAATTGAGATTGTAGAAACTATGTTTGGAGATAATTTTTCAAAACAATTGTTGTCCATACCTCTTTCAAATGATACTGTTCTGTTGCTCGTCGAATTGGTGATATAGCTGAATATGTACAGTGTCAGCTTTTCTCAAAGTTGTGTGACAAATTGTTTTCAATACAGCTTTATGAAGCAACAGATAGTAATAAAGATGATCATTTAATTGCCTATGTTCGATTTTGTGATAATATGTAAGCAGTAGAAGAACTACTTTTCTGAAAACTAATCGAGCCCCAAACAACAACGATCGCATTATTTGCTATTTTAAATGATTTTATGAACTAGGCAAACATAGAATGAAAAATTGCTTCGGAATATGCACCGATGGTGCTCATTCAATGACCAGAAGATTAAAAGGTATACAAACACATGTAAAACAAAAATCTCCTCAGTGCGTCTGGACACATTGCATGATCCACAGAGAACCTTTGGCTTCGAAAGAAATTATTCTTGGTCTGAATATTGTGTTAACTGCGGTATATAAAAATGAGACATCTGAAATCGAGAATCTTTTCGGCACTTTGTAAAGACATGGGTTCGGTACATTCAGCGTTACTATTTTATTGCGGGGCAAGATGGGTATCACGTGGGAATTTTTTACAACGTGTTTATGAATTAAGAAAAGAAATCGCAATTTTCCTAGCAGAAAACCCACCGGAAGCCGAAAGTTTTCGCGATGGTTTATTTGTGATGAAATTGAGCTACTTCGTCGACATATTCGAGAAATTAAATAACTTGAATCTTCAACTCCAAGGAGACACATATGTTGGATACGAGTGATAAAGTTAATGCTTTTTGTAGAAATTTGGAATTGTGGAGCAGAAATTTAAAGCAAAACAACCTAACAATGTTTGCAAATGTTGATGATTGTGCTAAAACTTACAAGGCTGAAGAAGAACATGTAAAAGTTGTTTTTGTAACCATGGAAAATCATTTAGCCATGCTGGCAAAGAATTTTAAAAAGTATTTTCCTGTTGACGACCAACTGATAGCAAGTTACGAGTGGGTTAGGGATCCATTTCATAAGACTCCCGAAGGACTCTCAACTGATGAAGAAGAAAAATTCATAGACTTCACGACAAGTGGCGAAACCAAAAGATAATTTAGTAACAAATCATTATTTGAATTTTGGGCCTGAGGAGGATGGTTTTCTGCACTAAAAACAAGGGCATTTTACATTCTATTACCATTTTCAATATCCTACCTTTGTGAAACTGGATTTTCTGCTGTGGCTTCTTTGAAGACAAAATATAGATCTTGGTTAAATATAGAAATAGAACTGAGAGTGGCTATTTCTAATATTAAGCCTTCCTCCAAAAAACTTTGATCTGCAAGACAGACCCTAGGAAGTCACTAATAATTATTAAATTTGTTTTTAATTATGTATGTTTTGATTAAGTTTTGATTTAGTAAGTTGTTTGACTTTATTTATTAAATATGTCGAAATGCATTTTGTTTTCTATGTGTATGTGTGCTTTCCTTTCAGTCAGTTAATCAATTTTTTAAAATAATATTTTCTCTTGGATATTCTCGCGCCTCCCCTTTAGTGTGTTATCTCCCCCTTAGGGGGGCGCACCCCACATGTTGAGAATCGCTGTTATAAAGGTCTATCATTAGAACACTATGATTTGTTTCACAAGCAATTAAATTTAAGGAATTTTTTTACAGGATTATATTTAGTATTATGTAAATAAAGCTTGGAATTGTGTCCGAAATGGTAATTGTGAATTTTTAAACAAATTACGAGTTCATAGTAAGAAGCATGCAAGTTAGTTTGATTAGAATCCTCATATTAACTAACATATGCTACTATGAAGAAACTAAGCTTTTTGATGTAGACATTTTCTTTGCCGAAGGAACTTGTATAGATAATTAATTTGAAATTAACAAAGTGAAAACTCATTTTTACCATAGTTGCACCTTTTTCCTATAAACGTACATTTTCGACAAAGCCTAACAATAGTTTATTAGTATGTTGAATTGTTAAAACATTGTTTAAAAAAAATGTCTGTTACAACTCTTACAAAGCCACCAAATAATGCATTATATTAACAATACAAACAATGTAACCTAAGAAAGGTATTATTATTATTATCTTTAGAGAAGTTTGATTCAGATCTGTCACAAGTTTAGTGAGAATCAAGCAAACTTCCTATTACGATTGATATTGTGAAAAGCATTATTTACGGCTTTTGAGTTGATATATATACATAGAATGAAGTTTCGTACTCTAAAACGCAAATATAGTCCATCTCTTAAAACCATCCAAGAGGAGACACAATTCGACTTAGCCCTTCTATCGGAGCAAGACTACTCCTCCATGACCTACTCAAGGATGCTGGCCGAAAGACCAGATGAAGTTTCTCAGTTCATAGACTGGTGGATCGCCACACACCGCCGCCAGCCCAACTCCGAAGCTGCAGTTCTGCCTGCGCCAACTACAGAATCCAACATTACGGAGGATTCTACTCAAGAACGAAAAGACAATTTTAATTTTGTTGGGAAGTGGAAGAGGAAGGACAACGGAAAGTGGAAAAGATTCAAACGCTTTATTTCACAGCACATTTTCCGCAAATAGTCTTATAAAGATGGCATAATACTCACAGAATTGTGTCTTCCTGACTTATGACATACCGACTTGTGACTCCCAACTTATGACTTCCTGACATATGACGTACTGAATTGTCACTTCAAAATAATGACTTTATGTTTATGACTTTCTGAATTGTGACTAGAAAGCTGGTGTTTTTTCGTCCGGCAGTAGGCAAGGGGGCCTGCCAAAACTAAAACTCCCCATATGAGAAACGATGCATGGTCACCTCCTCGTGGTGTTTCTCGGGTAACGCTAAGAACCATGCCACAAAATTAGTCCAGAATATCCCCATTTTCATAAAATTATAATTAATAGCAAAATATCCCGTGCAAAGAACCGTCACATAATGTTAAGAAAGACGTGTTTTCGTGTATATGTACATATAATTCGGAAAAAACATCAGAACTACTTGAAATTGAGTAACCTTATATTTTTAAGGTTGTAAAACACGAATATGATATCGGAATAACAGAATTTTCATACAAAAAAGGGGAGTGGGGGGGGGGGGGAATGGGTCTACACCTAGTATTTTAGAAGTTTTGCAAAATTAACCTTGAAAGTTATGAGGACGATTTGTAACTCTTAATTACACATCATTTGAATAGTATGGTCTGATGGTAAATTAATTTCTAAATTTAAGAAATTTTTTTATTAAAAAATTAAATAAACAAGAAAAAAATACTTAATCGCAAAAAATATTTGAAAAACAAAACAAAATGGGACCATCCATGTTAACGTTTGGGACATTTAGAAAGCTAATTCTATGAGTATTACTACAGTTTGTAATAGTACTTTAATTTTAATAGCACTTCAATTGATATTAATTAAATAATTAAAAGATATTTCTCTTTTGACCTTATAAAGAAATTAAAGATTTTGAGATATCGCAGTATTTTTAATTGTTTTTCCTAATTTTGTTGCGTGTGTGTCTCACAAAAATACATAAGAATTCCATTTTAGTTTAATGCCATGTTTCTGTGATTGTTGCAGTAGGATGTTAAAGTAAAAAAAAATATGCATATTTTATCACCTATTATACAATATATCCTGTGTACTATAATCAGCAAAATGGCCCATAGGGAAGCAGATAAGGTACACAAAAATGCTGCTATGATTAACTGACAGTAATATATATATATATATATATATATATATATATATATATATATATATATATATATATATATATATATATATATATATATATATATATATATATATATATATATATATATATATATATATATATATATATATATATATATATATATATATATATTTGTGGCCCAGTTTTCAATCATAATTTTCATTGAGCCCCTGCTTACAATAAAATGTATGCAACAATAATGTATATTGAGTATTTTGTATTCTGTTTTAAATTATTTTTAACTAACTGGTAAGACAAGAGTAAAAGCGAGCCAACGTTGGAAAGAAACTATATCTGATATTTTGCCAAGTGGGCGGTGAACACGACCGATGCCGCCTCGAGCATGCGAAGAGCAAATTCTTTCTCACAGGAAGAAGGAAAACGTTCAATAATACAAGTTTCAATTCCAGCCAGTCTCTTTCGAGTCGATCCTTCTATCACTATCGAATCTATCGTGAATGTGTGTGTTATATATATTTTCGTGTTAATTGTAATTCATCATATTAAATTCACTGCAGCAGATTTATGCAGACTCATGGATAAATTTTTAAGTGGAAGTAAGCAAGCATTAGACGATAGTCAAGCATCAACAAGTACACAGACGTGCGTGGTTCCGAAAATAAAATCAAGAATATATTCTCAAGAATACTTAAATTTTGGATTTGACAGTACGGAAATAAACGAAGAAGAAAGGCCCCTATGTATCATTTGCTCAAAAATATTGGCCGCCTACAGCATGAAACCTCATAAACTAAAACGACATTTTGAAACGCTTCATAGTGAGTACGTTAACAAACCCAGAGAATTCTTCGTATTAAAATAAAAATTATATAAAAAGCAAAAATCATTTCTTAAAGAAACTTTGTCTGTGAATAAAAAAGCTTTATTTGCATCTTACAAAGTTTCATATAAAATAGCCAGATGTAAAAAACCTCACACCATTGGTGAAGAGCTTATTTTGCCAGCAGCAATTGAGATTGTAGAAAGTCCATACCTCTTTTAAATGATACTGTTGCTCATCGAATTGGTGATGTAACTGAAGATGTACAGTGTCAGCTTATCTCGAAATTGCGTGTCAAATTGTTTTCAATACAGCTTGATGAAGCCACAGATATTAATAAAGATGCTCATTTAATTGCCTATGTTCGATTTTGGGACAATATGTCAGTAGTAGAAGAAAAACTTTTCTGAAAACCAATCGAACTCCAAACAACAGCGCTCTCATTATATGCTATTTTAAATGATTGTATGAACGAGGCAAACATAGAAGGGAAAAATTGCATCGGAATATGGACCGATGGTGCTTGTTCAATGATCAAAAGATCAGAAGCACTAGTAAAACAAAAATCGCCTCAGTGCGACTGGACACATTGCATGATCCACATAGAACCTTCGGCTTCGAAAGAAATGAGTCCTGGTCTGAATATTGTGTTAACTACGGTATATAAAAATGAGACATCTGAAATCGAGAATCTTTTCCGCACTTTGTAAAGACATGGGTTCGGTACATTCAGCGTTACTATTTTATTGCGGGGCAAGATCATGGAGGTAGGCAAGATGGGTATCATGTGGGAAATTTTTACAACGTGTTTAGGAATTAAGAAAAGAAATCGCAATTTTCCTCGCAGAAAGCACACCGGAAGCCGAAAATTTTCGCGATGGTTTATTTGTGATGAAATTGAGCTACTTCGTCGACATATTCGAGAAATTAAATAACTTGAATCTTCAACTCCAAGGAGCAAATACACAAATGTTGGATACGATTGATAAAGTTCATGCTTTTTGTAGAAAATTGGAATTGTCTAGCAGAAATTTAAAGCAAAAAAACCTAACAATGTTTGCAAATGTGGATGATAGTACTAAAACTTACAAGGCTGAAGAAGAACGTGAAAAAGTTATTTTTGTAATCATTGAAAATCATTTAGGCATGCTGGCAAAGAATTTTAAAAAGTATTTTCGTGCTGACGACAAACTGATAGCAAGTTACGTGTGGGTTAGGGATCCATTTCATAAGACTCCCGAAGGACTCTCAACTGATGAGGAAGAACAATTCATAGATTTCACAAGTGGCGAAACCAAAAGATAATTTAGTAATATATCCCTATTTGAATTTTGGGCAGGAGTTGAGTATGATTTTTCTGCACTAAAAACAAGGGCATTTCGCATTCTATTCCTATTTTCAACATCCTACCTTTGTGAAACTAGATTTTCTGCTGTGGCTTCTTTGAAGACAAAATATAGATCTCGGCTAAATATAGAATTGAGAGTGGCTATTTCTAATATTAAGCCTTCCTCCGAAAAAATTTGCTCTGCAAGACAGGCCCAAGGAAGTCACTAATAACTATTAAATTTGTTTTTAATTTTGTATGTTTTGATTAAGCTTTGATTTAGTAAGTTGTTTTACTTTATTTGTTAAATATGTCGAAACGTATTTTGTTTTCTATGTGTATGTTCGCTTTCCTTTCAGTCAGTTAATCAATTTTTTAAATAATATTTTCTCTTGGATATTCTCGCGCCTCCCCTTTAGTGTTCTCGTTCCCCCCAAAGGGGCATGCCCCACATGTTGAGAATCGCTGAAATAGAAGGTTTTTTAAGAAATTTCGCAAAGGGCCCTAGGTACAGTACCCTCCAAAAAAAAAAAAAAAAAAAAAAAAAAAAAAAAAAAAAAAAAAACAGAACGATGGCTATATATTCGGTTCTAATTATCGTAGAATCTTACGGTTTGCACCAAAATGTTTTGCTTACGATTTTCTATATATCTGATGCAATTTTTCTTTCTTGAGGGACCGTATACTAAGTAAAAGTAACGCTATCTTCAAAAATTTCAATACGAACCCTTATTTTTTTATCATTTCATTCGATTCAGAATACATCATTTACCCTATATACCAAATTTCAATGCATTATGTTGAAAAACACGTCACTTATGAGCGAAAATATTTTGACCATTTTTTGACCGATCTTCAGGGAGAATTTCCATAAAACGAAAGGTATTTTTAAGGTTCTTCACAGCGGGAGAAACCGAACTGTTAACGTGGCGCGTTTCACGAAGATTAAAAAATGCAAGTATTAGTCTAAAATTGCGTAGAAAGTACTTGGATTTATAGTGTCATGTTTAAGATTAATACAAAAATAGCAAGTAAACGCAAAAGTAACATAATTTATTTACAACATTAAAGATGTGCATTCTTCACACGAAATAAATAAAATATCGAAAACTGTAATTGCAGAAATATAACGAATACTACTGATAATTAGAAAATTAATAAATATTAAATGTAGGCATTAGTAAACAGTATTTAGCAAAGCATGAATATTTTACAGAAATATTTCACTATGAACACAAATATAACTAGATCGTTGAAATTATTTATAAAATGAAAAAGTCACATGATTCAGTAAAATTTTTAAAGGATAACTTATTGAAATTGCTTAAAAAATGTTGTTTTAAATAAATGGAATTTAAGAAAGCAAATTAAAAAAAAAAAATTGATAGTTTACATAAAAAGTAATTAATAATTTAAAAAACTAAAAAACACGCTTTAATAGAAAATCAAATTAAAAAGTAGAAAATAATCAATAGATTAAAAAACTAAGAAATACGCTTTAATTGAAGAGTGAACTAAAAAGTAGAAGATAATTTTAAATAAGTTTGAAATAAGAATAGAGTGATTAACAAGAAATATTTATTTTATTGTAAAAAAGCATGGGGTGCTTTTTAAGATATTTTCATAATGGCTCTACTTTTACCAATATCTGTCATTAAATATTTACAAAAATTGACATCAACACCCCACGCTTTTTTACGATAAAATAAATATTTCTTGTTAATCATTCTATTCTTATTTCATACTTATTTAAAATTATCTTCTACTTTTTAGTTCACTTTCCTATTAAAGCGTGTTTCTTAGTTTTTAAACTATTGGTTATACGATAATTTAACGTTATGCGATTTTCCACACCTCTAGTTTACCTTGAATTAATCTTTGATAGTTTTCAAAAGTCGTCTACTATACGGTCCCTTAAAGTGAGCGTTTTTTACATTTTCTCTAAAAAATCGAGAACTGATAATCAAAATGGAAAGAAAAAAATTATGGGGGGGGGGGGGTTTAGACCATGGTAAATCTAATGAAAGCAAAAAAAATATATGTTTCTATTCAAATTTTTTTTTTAATTGCTTTATTAATTAATAATTAATTATTAAAAAAGAAATTGATTCAAAAGCTGATTGCTATTTATGTTTGGCCATTTACAAACTACCTTTTGAAAAAAAAAAAAAATTACTGAAATATATTAATTATTTAAGTATTTATGGCCAAAAAAACCAACTTTTTTTTTTTTACATTAATTTATCATTTTCTTTTTATCATTTAAATTACAAACCATTCATTAGAAAATTACGAATTTTTGTATTTCGCATTCTTTTTTAATGCTGAATCCAAATATGAAATAATATTATGAGGTTGCTATTGAACTTTTTAAAGTTTGGTTCTGTTTTAATATGTAGATGACCCCTCACGATAAAAAAAACTATATACAATTATTAAAAACCTTTCACGATTTACAACGGTACCTTTTGTTTGTTATTTCAACAATTAGAACAAAAGATATAGCCATCGTTCTGTTTTTTTTGGGGGGTACTGTACAAGACCTCGTTGTACTTAGTGCCAGTAGCTGATCCATCTAGGTCCATTCTCTTTAAGTTAGGTTCCAGTCCATAATGAATAGAAAACAAACATAAACAGATGCATTTTATAAAAGGAACAATTTTATAAAAGGAACAATATCAAGTAATTATCAGTCATTGGGTTATCATATAATAACTGTAATAAATTGAAATGTGTCAAATTATTAGTGAATTACAAATATTTTCATAACTTGAAAAACTGATTCCAAAAAAAAAAAAAAAAAAAAAAATGAGCTGCATGTATTATCGCTTTGAAGTTACAATAGATTTTGGTTTTGTCAATTTGAACACAATAAGCAATTATGTGGCCCTAAGTACACGATTTGGTAATTTCATATAATTACTAAAAATGCACACGGAGAAAGGACTTATTTAATTATCTCCTTTAGTGCTTAATGTTACAAGCAAAATTATTTACTAGAATTCAAAGAAAAGTATTTGACTTAATTTTGTAAAACAATAAAAGACATGAGCTGCAAAATGTTACTGTAGACAATATAAAACGTTTTCCACTTATAACTTGTCACAGCTTTCTCCTCTAAGATTTCAAAACGGCTGACGAAAGAGCAATTGGGTGTTACCACTTACCCAAGTGTGTAAAAAAATCTCAGAACTAAACATTACTCAGTAAAATTGGGGTGGCCCTAGGTACACAAGTCTCCCCTACATATAATGTTTGAAAAAGTATTTTAATTTGTAAGTGAAATGAATTTTCCACAGAAGCACTAATCCACTGGCCAATATTGGCTTCACAATGGCCAATCCCGATATGGACCGTTGTAGACTGACCGTTGCTACAGATCTTGGCCAACCCCGCCTATTGCTGGGTAAAATGCACTAGAAGTTTTGAAATGTTGATGCACAATTGCAATTTAGTGTTATAAGAAAGGACAGTTGGGTAAAAAATATGTTTTGTGATAGTTTTGACAAGGTTTATTTATTTATTTAAAAAAAAAAAAAAAAAAAAAATTCAAATAGTGTTTTTTGGAACGATGTTCGAGATTTCGGCATGGACTAGCCAATTTTCCCAGAACCCCTGTTTCTAAGATTTTCCAATACCATTGTGCTACATGGATTGATCTTGAAATAAAGAAATAATATCTGTATGTTGTTAAAACAGTATCTTTTTTACAACCCAAAATTTAATTTTCGTTATAATTTCAAAAATGTTAAAACAAATACATTTTCCATTGCAATTAAGTTGATAGCAATAAATTTTAGTTCTTACAATTAAATTTTATATTTAACCAAACCTTATAGAAAAGTTTTGGAAAAAACATGATCATTATTTGTACTTGAAACTACCGTTTCTCTCATTATCTTCACGTTTCATCGCAGTTCATCCAAGATTCAAAACAGATTTGTGAATTGAAACATTATGTTAAATAATCCATTTGAGAGACGTACTATTAACATACACAATATGTCACCCGCAATTCTATGCGACAAAATCTAGATATAACATTTAGCAGAGTCGGCAGATGTATTATCCATTCGATATTGTATTAACTCTCGAGTTAAATTCAATAACTGGAGCTACTACTAGAGAACCATCATTCAGAAGCGATATTGAATATGCCAGTAACTCGAAAGCTGAATCACAGTTGTGAATATTCCTATTAGGTATATGAGAACTGAAACTAATAGAAAATATATATATTACGGTTAGTCTAGTTAACAATAAGCATTTTTAATTAGTCAGTAAGTTCTCTTAAAGCCGAAATTGTTTGAATGAAATAATTTAAGTTGGATATTGATAGTTTAAATTGGGTATGAATAGAATACTGTTTACATATTTCATTCGATGAATGAGAACTTATTCTACAAAGGAAATTAAAGGTAGTCCTATAGAAAATTTCAATGTCCCTTGAAATGTAGAGTAAATAAACGTTGTTTAGGGACTTTTGTGGTGAAGGAGAGAAATTTGTTTCGTTTTAAAACGTTTTATGTTAAGTTATTTACTGAATGTATTTAATGGTAGAACAGTTAAATTACACATCTTTTGAGTCATCTCGAGTATATTACAATTAAAATATCTAACTTTAATTTGGTATGAATACTTATATAAATTTAATGAATTTATCTTAAATTAATTTTTAGTTATAGTATAAAAATTATATCTCAAATCCAAATTTCAACACAAGAAAATATAGCTCTTTGGGTGCTTATAAGGAGTTGACTTTACCGGCTAAACCTTATAAGGAAAGTTGTGAATAATGTTTATAATGAGCAATGGTGTTATAAAAAAGAAAACAATCCAATACTACACAAATGGAGTATAATTTCTTAGCTTAAAAAAAGTATTTTCTAACTTGTATAATTTTCTTCCAGTATGGTTTGAATTTAATTACAGTAGTTGGAAAATACTTTTTTAAAACTAAAAAATTATATTCTATTTACTGTCATTATTCATACATTGTTTAATTTAAGTAAAGAAAATATATTTAAATAATATTTCATTCTTTTTACTTCTGATTTGATTGAGTTAATATAATATTGATTCGAAAGCAATTTAGCCATAGCAATAAAAAAATTATCAATTAAAATTTCAAAATTGTTAAAGAAATATCAAAAGATGAACTTAAATTTTGGTTTGATTGAATTAAAACGTAGGCTTCTTTTGAGGTAAGTGCTCTAAATTAGGCCAACCTAAGGATTGAGTATTTTTTTAATTCTGAAATAATCAATTTCTTTCAAGCTTGGTATACATATAACTTTGCAAATAAACTACACATAAAAAATATATTTTCTCATACTTATTAATTTCAGGCTTATATTGGCAACTTTTTTCAGAAATATCTAACATAAGTCTAAAAATGAGGATGCAGATTTTAATACCCTTCCACATAGTTGTCATTTTGTATTTTCAATTCAACTCAATAGAAACTAATACACAATGCACTTGCGAACTCACATGACTGAGCTGGAAAAATTACTAAAAGTGGTGCAGTGTTTGTTTTAACTGTGCAAGAGAACGCAGGACTTAGAGGTGGAAGCATTGGATTGATCTAATTTTCACAGACAAAGAAAGAAGATAAGAAAATCTCTACAAATAGGTTTAATTTGTGAGCTAAAATAATAAAGGGAATTCTTTGCATAAGTTGTAGATAAGAACCATACAAAATACCAGGTCGAAGTGCATATGCATTTCATATTTTAATTCATATCGACATATTTTTGTCTCGTCATCTCCTGAATTGGGTCTGAAAAAGATTTCTCTACATACATTTGAACTTATATGAATGATAATTGAGTTGATCAGTAATAAGTGTTAAAAATAATAAGAGTTCAACTGTATAGCTTTATCTTATAAAATTCCGGGTAAATTATACTATGCTAGATGGTTGACTAATGAAAACAAGATATTTCAAAATAATTTGCAAACTCTTTGAAGTCAACTCACATCTAGAGTTTTATAACTTTAAATTCTTAAACTTTACTTTAAGAAGTATCATGTTACTTACTTAACACCTTCACTACATAAATTTTGAATATAAAATATACTTAACAAGTAGCGTGTACTTAATGAGAGCACAATTTGAATTGTGAGACTCTCATTTCACGGCCCCTTAACAATAAAGTTGTTAATGATCTTACACTTTGAGTAATGATCTTTTCTTAATTCGGCTATTTTACGTTACACTTCCTTGAACCAACTAATTGTGGTGGACGAAGTGTTTATTATTTGAAATTTAACTGTTTATACATATAGCAATTATATAATATTTTAATACATTCATAAATTTAATCAGAGTGTCTAGAAAATGTTTTTTTTTCTCTGCTCTAATTTTAAAAGGACGTTTAATTTGATATTAATAGCTAAATATATTGTAAGTTATTCACATAGTTTTGAAACTTTTTACTTTATAATATATCATATAATGAATGTACGGTAATTGTCAAAAAATTAATTCTTGATTTTTTCCCACGTATATTGGCTTACTATGACTTGATGATTGCAAAAAATGTAATACTCTTTGTCCATCTGTTTTTCTGTAAATTACACTTGAACTTGTACCTTATGTATTTATGAAAGTACAGAATTCATTTAATAACATTGGTTACATTTTGATAAATACCTAAAAAAATCAGGCAAGTGATGGAATATAAAAAAATTAAATATTTGATCCATTCAATATGGAATAATGAATAATGGTAGTCTTGACAATTGCTGCTGTATATAATTTACAATAAGGGATATAAAATTTTAAATCTGGAGTTTTAATTTTATTTTCGATTGCCTTAAAATTATTTTTTGTTTCAAATAAGTTTATTTAATTAACTGTATATTTTTAGTTTTATCTTCTACATTAAAGTAGCGATAAGCTTAAACAAAGGTTATGTCCATTAATTTTTCAGATTCAACTACTTTAATAAACATCTAAACTTACATGTAAACACTGTACATATATGTAATTTAAAACAGGTGACAAACGTAAAAAATCCGAATAAAGTCGTCAAGAAATAACATTCACAACTTCATACTTATTCAAAAATACTATCATTAATTTTTCTGAATTTGGTTTATGCACTTACTAAAATCTAAAAATTTGAAATTAGTTGAATAGAAAAGAAAACAAAAGTAGAAAAGCTTCTAGAATCAATTTATCTTTAATACTTTTCTTCAAGAATTAAAAGCTAACTGCAAGTTACGTATAGAAAATGCCTTAGCAGTTTAGGGTATTCCAAAGTTTTGTTCGTGAAATCTCTTTAATGTATTAGACTACCAGGAAACGTAACATCTGTTCCATTCAATAAACAATGTAAAGACCATTTATAAAAGGAAACACCATCGGGGATTCTGACGCGAATTCTGAGAAAACCTGCTCATCCTGACCTGGGATTAGAAATTCTTAGAAGAAGAGGAGCAGCAGATGTTAAGGCGCAATAGAGATGTGCAGATTATTTCTTGGCTCTTAAATTGAAGATTTCTACGAAAGATGTATTGAAAAAAAAAAAAAAAAACTTGAAATAGAAATGATTCTTATAAAGATACTTTAAAAAAACATTATAAGATTACTTGATTACTTTTAAATGCATGATTATTTTTCCGTAACTAGTTTGTTATTTGGATAAATAATTATATTGCATTAAAACCAATTTTAAGATGTCATTCAAGTCTATACTGCTGAATATTTTTGTTGAATTATATAAATTTTTCATAATCATGAATAATTTGCTTTGTAGACAATTGTAGACTTGCATTGAATAAATTGAAGCTGTATAAGTTATAGTTTTTAAGAAATAAAATGTTTTTTCTTTCATGAATAAACTTAAAATACTTAATCAGACTTAGATGAAAATAATCTGTGTGAAACTTAAATTTAAATATTGAATATGCTTGAGTATCAATGTATAATTGGTTTTAAATTACACTTTATAACATAATTTATAAGAAATAACGAAAATTTCAAATTGAAACATTGCAAATTTCATAGTTAACACAATTGATGATACTGTACAATTCAATGTTTACTGATACTATGAAAATAAATATTTTTAATTAATATAACTCATTAATTATTTCTCACACCTGAGGGCTGCGGAGCTATCGCCATGACCTTGCATTACAAAGGTTCAGGGTTAGAATACTGTGTTAGGCATGTGTGTTCGTTGTGGTTCAGAATTCATGTTAAGCTGTAGGTCCCGGCTTGATTAGCCGTCATTGGGCAAAAAATAGATAATTGAGCGTAGACACCAACCAACCAACCAACCAACCAACCAACCAACCAACCAACCAACCAACCAACCAACCAACCAACCAACCAACCAACCAACCAACCAACCAACCAACCAACCAACCAACCAACCAACCAACCAACCAACCAACCAACCAACCAACCAACCAACCAAGGCTCACGCTAAAAATTTACAGAAGTTAAAAGCGCTTATATTCATAACTCAGAATCCCTTTGTATACCAAAATTTAAAACATAGTTCTGTAAAATATTACATCAGAAGTGGCTATATATTTAGTAACTTATAGAATTAAAAACTTATAAAAAGATGAATAATAGAATTACTACATGAATGTTGATAATTCTTATCTACTTTGAATTGGGAATTTGATATTTGAAAGAAATATCGCCGGCTTAGAGTGAAAAGACGCTAATTTAAATTTGTCGAAGTTTTCAGGAGAATAAAAATCCTTTTCAAATTGTTAATTCAACAAGTGTTTAGCACCTTTATGTTACACTCATTTATCATACATTTATTTCAATTATCAAATTGCAGTTCTCTGCTTATTTCCAAATATACCAAAAAGCGATTTGAGTATAAACATGAAGTATTCAACTTTAAGCCGATAAAATGTTTTAATCTTAAAAAAATTTGTTTTACTTTTATTTAATTGTTTCGAAACATTATAAAATGCTGTGCAGTTAATTTGCATAAGACTGAGAAGTCACTTTGTTTGTTGATTGTAATCTGAACCTAGAGCCATAGAAAGTAATTTAAGAGTTAGGGATTTTACTTCGGTAAAAATTGTCATTTTGTAAACAGAATTAACGGTAAAACATCAGAACAAATGAAAGTCAAGGTATTAAATTAGTTCTAATCTTTCAGATAGGGTGTGTAATTTTTTAGACGTGAGAATTAGCTTTGTGTCAAATGCGGTGAATTAAATCGTCAGTTTGTCGTATATCCACTTAAGATTTCTTTAGAAGATTTACGGATGACATAGAAATTCCATTTCAGGGGTAAGAAAGAAACAAAGAAGATATATTTAACAATGACTCAAGTTACTTTCTTTAAGTTCTATAACTTGTCTTAAAAAATGTGAGTTTTGGGTAGTTCAAGTGTCAGAGATTTATAAAGCGTTTGTCTGGAATTGCATTTGGTTTTGGTGTCTCAAACGTATTTGCTTAGGTTTGTAGCCGAGTAAATGTAGCAGATATTCGATTCAGTTGTTTAAATTTATCAAACAAGGAGAATTCCAGGTTTTAGATTGCAATACAGGGACAGGACAAGAGGTCATGCATGAAAGTTATTTAAGTTGCATTTTTACTTGGGGAATTGAAAACTTTGTTTTGCAAGAGAGTGATGGATACGTCGAAAATTTGTCTGACTGACCGATACGATGTGACCCATCGTACAATTTACGATGGGTCACATCGTAAATTGTGGTGAAGTAAAGAGTTTTAAAATACAGATGGTTATGTACTGAGTGTTCGACCAAAAAATATTGGTTTTGTTCATGTAGTTGATTGTTTTTTTATATTTGTATCTAGTGACAATTTAAAAAGTAATCCTGGTATCACTCCTTAGGGTATTGCATAATGTTGTCTTTCTTCATCTTTATTTAGTAGACTATGCCTTTTGTGGAGCATCACTTACCTGAAAGAAAATTTAAGGCACATTTTAGTATTAATATTTTCATAAAAAATAATTACACATATAATAATTTTATTCTATAACTGAGACTTACGGCCTTAATCAAGTTTATTTAACAAACGTATAATTCATAAAAAATAGTGAAGTCTTGATCAATTTAATTTATTTAAATAAGTTATATTGATTCACTATTAAAATAAATCGTAATTAAATAATCATGTTAATCATAATTAAGTAATTGAAATAATAATATTAAAATTAATCACAATTGAAGAATTTTTAGTTTAATTGGTTGCTATATATATCGTGAAAATGTGTAATGCAAATTTTATTAAATTTATGCACCTTTTTAATTAATAGCTCTATAATCACTATTACTTAGTTTTAATTCAATATATTCGATAATTACTACCGAATTATTTAAAATCCATACATGAGTCATACTTTGAAAACTTTCATATATTTTGTACCTATGTTTATTTTTCATATTGTTATTGATAGAGACTCTGGATTTTGTTTTAGGTGACTATGAATAGGAGACTTTCATTAGGACATTCATCGGACTTTTTGTAGTGGTTTATGTATATCACACGTGTGTATTCTTGTAATTTTAATAGTATAATATATTTCATTGTTATTACACCAAACAATGTTTTGCAATATTTTAAATGAATATCCACTTACACTGCAATAGTATTGACCATTTGATTATTAAAAGTCAAATGGTCAATTAATTTGACAATAATTATCAAAAACCAATGTCCAGAAATATTTTATTTGTAACAATTTGGTTGAAAAGATATGAATAACAAGTATTCAAATTCATTAACGAAGTTATGTGAATGTAGACTTATTAACCAATAAAAATTATTATTTGGTATAAAACATTATTTTAAATACTGTGGAAACAATTAAAATATTATTGTGAATAACAGTCGGTTTTGTGTTTGAAATTTAATTTTTATAAATAGCATGTTAAAAATTACATCATGCTGGTTTTAAGTTTCATTATAATTTTATTAGATTTTAAGTCATAAAAAGCTAAATAAAAAAAAACAAAAAAAAACCGCCCAAAGTTTAAAAATAATTGCAAGTGAAAGCCAATAAAAAGATTTAGCCAATTAAGGATTAATAATTTTAACTAAACAAATGCTTTGTTGACAATTCAGATGAGCTTCCAATTATCATTTTGTTTTTTGGTTTTGTAAGAGAACCTCATATGAAAGTTAGTTTCATCTTTGTTTATTTTTTAATAGGCCTATGCATTTTTTCTAGATTTCTAAAATCTATACATTGGAATTTTAATAATAATTATTATATTTCTATTAATTTTGAAGGTAAAATGGCAATCATCACATAGTAATGAAATAAGTACACTTATTTCGTTAAATATTTGTTACAGAGTTTTTGAAAAACCATTTATTTGTCTAGAATTAATTTCTGATGAAAAAACTTACTTATGCATAAAATAGAATGAAATGTAATTAGTATTTAAAAAAAAAAAAAAAAAAAAAGTACATGCATTTTAAAGGAAAATTAATTTGAATGCATTGGTGTAATGTTCAATATTCTAAATTTTAGAAAACAAACTAAATGAGAGTCACGAATAAACCACAAAAACACACACGGCTTCCCACGCTTATCAAAAGAAAACCTTTTTTGACACCCACAGAAGTAAACACGGAAACCTATAAAATAATCCACTCCATAATTAAAGTCCATTGCTTCTGCTAAGCCACACAAGTTTCCCTTTTATTCCATACAAAAGTTTTTGTTTTTTTTGCTTTCTGGGGATGGCAGCAGCAATGAAAGAAGAAAGTGCTTGGAGTCATTCCAATTGTGCGTGTGTCACATTTATACCAGGAAGAAAGGACATTAAATGTGTCTAGAGAAAATTTTCGGATGGTTTTGATTTCTGTTAATGGTTTTGTCAAGGTATGGCTAGTGTATGCTTTTAGTCATTTAATTATTTTTAGCCCTTTTTGTTGTAATTTGAAAGCTGTATTTGACTTTAAGAAATATCTACAATAAGAATTTTGAAATGAAATGAACTCTGTGCATGTTCGATGAATTTTAAGAACAAGAAGATATTTAGCTAGTCGAAACGGAATTGGAACATAATAATATTCAAACATTCGTTGAAAAATTAGCATATGTTATAAATGTTATTTATTTTCATAGAATACATTTGTTTTTGTTATAAAGAAGTGGAGAGAAGAAAAAAAATAATGCAGTTTTTAACATAAATCATGAAAATTTTCAATATAATGCTCGAAAAGAATATTGAGGCATTAGGGCTATAAGTTATTAAAAGAATTTTAAGTGTAATACTAACAATGAGTTGAACATTTTATTGTTTGATGAGTTCTTTTTATTTTTGTGAAAATTGATTTTATCCACTTTTAACTAAGTATGAACTCTACATGGTTGTAACAGTTGAAATTCAACTTTCATACAACTTTAAAAAAAGAGCCACAGGTTAGAATAAAAACATGAAATTTGACCTGAATATACAGAAAGAAAGGGAAAATGGTAGGACATAAGAAAAAAACCTTTTTCAAAATCCTTTTTCCATGTCTAAACCATGTATACCATGACTTATATTTTGGTCATATTTAAAATTCATTTTGATAAGTGTTACTTTTACAATTTTTAAACGTTGAACTTTATTTTAATCATCCCCTATTTTACGTTATTCTTTATTATAATATTAGTTTTGATGTTGTATTTGAAGGAAGTTGGAATTGTACCGATTAAGTTCTTCAATTAATACCGTACATTTTCAATAAGATTTCAATCCTGATTTAGTAAAGGAGTGTTTATTACTTTTGAACAACAGTATAAATTATTTGAAATAGTAGTATACTTTAAAAAGTAATTCAATCTAAAATATCTGAGTTTTAGAACATTTTATTAGCACCAATGTATTTTATTGATATATTTTTACCACGGGAATGAAATAAGTTATTGTTTAATATATTGCATATATTCAAATTTATGTTTAGTTTGATATGTTAAGTCCAACAAATAATTTTATTTTACGAAAAAAATAATAATAATAATAATAATAATAATAATAATAATTTCAGAAACTATTTTTATATTATTTTAATAATGCTTAAGAGTAATTTGTTTCGTAATAGTTTTTGGACTTGCTGTTTGTGAAAATTTAAAATTTTATTCAATGAATTATTTAACATTAAGATGTATATCAAAAAATGTAATCAAATGTACTCTTTAAATTTAAAATAAATATAGTAAATATTCCTTGAGAGTGTCACTAAATCAACTTGGTTTCGATATATAACAGTTTAATAGTTTTTAAATTCAAGGTAAATCTATTTTATAACATGTAATAAATCTATAGAAACTTTACTGCATGAACATTCAATTACTATTTATTATGTCATCCAACTAATAATTCATTGTAAGAATTTTAATCTTTTTCCGGTTGTAATAAAGAATTTTTCTCTTAATCCTGAAGTTTCTGTGCTTTGATGTTATTAATCCTTGACTAGGCTCTTTTGTTAAAGAAAATAATCACTAGCTTGACTATAATTAGTGTGCTATGAGTAGAATTCTTATAACTATTATAGCTTTTTAAAAATTCTTGTTCCATTGAAAATTAGAAATAATTTATATTGATAATTTCTTCAACGAATTCCATTTTTATGTCGTCATTTTAAGTTTTAGATCTTTTGTTTAAAGCAACTTCAATTATACTTCAATAAATTTTCGATTGAGAACTCTCGTTAATTACCAGGAGTAACTTTTACAAATAAATGTTTTCAATTATAATTCTTAAATGCACATATTTCGGAGAAAAACCTTTTGATTAGCTCTGAAACTTAAAACGACTGATGCGTTTCCTGTTCATTTTCTTTGAAAAAAATGGAAAGCCTAGTAAAAAAAAAGATATATGAATTTGGAATCAATTTTTTTTTTTTTTTTTAAATGAGCATTTTAGTTTAGCTAGCGTATTTGTATTTTTTTAAATGAATACTTTAATACAAAATTGATGAATATATTTGTGCTTTGTTGTATTAAAACAATTGTAAAGGATTTAATTGCAAGCAAAATTATTTTTTTGTGTGGTATTATACATATATATATATATATATATATATATATACTATTTTCGAAACTTTCCTCTTTGATTGTGTAGAAGTATTTATTTTCAAAAAAGCGTGTCATCGTTTGATGATTGCTTTTATTATTTACTAATTTTTATATAAATCTCATTACTCTATGTTTTTTTTTAATATATCTTTCAATCTTTTCAAATAACTTGAAATTGAAAGGAAGATTTTATCGCAAAAGATTATTTTAATTTTTAAATGATATTTCATAACAGTTGTGAAATATATCCATGAAATATATACAAGTTTTTATATTTGATGATATCCAGAAAAACTTTTTTATTCAGCTATTTTATTTTCCTAGAAAATGTTTTTTTCCTGTTAAATTGGAAAATTACTCAGAAGGAATAATTAGATATTTTTAATTTGTAAACATAGCTTAGTGATTTTTTTTTAATTATCAATAGACTGAAAACTTTTAATTTAAAATTTATTTTTTATTTTAAATGTTTACCACGTACTCTTTTCGATAGCTCGAAATTACCAAAAATTTAAATCCTTCAAGAGTCATGACCAATTTAACGGTCTCAAACAAACTTATATTTAAAGTAGAAGTTATTCGTACAGATTAAAATTAATATTTCTTCCTTAGTTGAGTTGTGTTTAAATTCATAACTAATAACGTAATGAAAATTTTATATTATTACATCAAAATTAATTATGAAAAAATTAAAAAGAAATTACGCAAATCATCTGTATGATTCTAAGAAGAAATGCCAGTACTTAATATTTTAATTTATGTATTTTCCCATCATTTGTCATTTTTAAAAATGTAGTTTTGATAAATCATTACTAACTTGCTGATGTGTGAGATTTCAGATTACATGCCCTTATAAGTTGGACATATAGGATGTCGCAAAATGGGCTTACACATTTGAAAAATGAATTAGTAAAAACAGAATACTAAAGATGTGTACCGTTTACAGAATTTTACTTGGGAAACTAAAGAACTTTATCCCATCAATTTTCTAATAGTTATCAAAGTTCACCAACTGATGGCGAAGTAGATTTTAAAAACTTAAAAAAGAAAAAAGAGAATGGTCTGAACATGTTGAACATACTACAAAGCTGTGTTTTCAAAATAACCACCGTTTCCAGCAACAACATGCACAATTGCAACATCTTGTTGTAGCTTGTGCAACATGTTCAAACCGTTCAATTTTTTTAACTTTTCGTTCACCATTTTTGCTGAACTTTTAAACTATTATTGAAAATTATCGAATAAAATTCCAAAATTCCTTAGGTTCCTAAAAAGAATTCAGCAAATGGTACATTTCTGTAATGTTTATTTTTTAAATCATTTTTTAAAAGTATATGTGCTTTTTAGGACACTCTATTCTTTTTAAAAGAAAAAAAAAATCACTCTTAAATCTAGAATATTTTAGTATTATAGTTATAAACTTTAAATTACCATTACCATTGCTACTGCTACTTATTTTAATTCTACCCCAGTTCAACTCAAAAGCAGTGATCCCCTATCATATTATTAAATGACATCGAACTCGCAAAGCTGTGCACTGGAACAAGGCTTACCATGACGAATCTATATCCAAAATAACTTATTCCAGCTTCATCGGAAGGAATGCCCTAGGTTGAAGACTTATTATTCATTCCTTGCATTCCGTTGATACCTGTGATTCAAATACGCTCTTCGATTTCAAGCGATTGCAGTTTCCCATATTGTTTGCATTCACTATGAGTATCTACATGGTTCAGCGGCAATCACTTTGTGGACTTGGACCGGTATTTAACTTGGAAACAGCATGTTTTTTTTATCTGGCCAATTATACGAGGTTTGTACAAGAGTCAGAATGCCGGATAGTTTGTTTATGCTGCAGACGGACAATTAAAGAAGATCGTACACCCTTAAACTTGGTATTCAAAGGCTGTACGTATATATCTAATGTTCAAAACATTTAGGAATTGTTATGCAGTCCTTGGTGATAATGAAACTGTTTTTAAGTTGCGGCCAGATATTTATTAAGCTGCCTAGGGAGAAAGAAAGAGACACGGATATCTCATCAGGACAGAAGGTAGCAATCGAATGAATAAGAATGACTAAATTTGTACTCATCGGAACATCTGGAAACTAAAAATAATGCATAGGCGTTTGTACCTCTGCAGAAATTAAAATATCATGGGCTTGTGAAGCTAACTCATGCTGACTCAATGGAAAGCAATGCAGAATATTAATTATGTTAGAAAAGCGCTGACCTAAACAATTTCATGTCGACAACGTGGGAGAGAAAGTGAATATCAGCGATGGTATTAAAAATAGTATACGTTGTTTGAAAGGGATAATAGAATTAAGAGGTTGGTTGGTTAGATTTCTGGCGCAAGGGCTTCGAGTGGGCCATACTGCGCCGATAGAATTAAGAGAAGACTCTATAATAGATTGTTTTTACATATATATGTATAAAATATGGGTATTTTTATTTAAATCAAATATACAGATTTATTCAAGATTGGTAAAACTTTTTCCGAATAGCTCTTAAAATAAAAGGAGAATGAGTGTCAATCAAATATGTAGATGAAACTACTCCTATATCTATGAACGAGGCTTTTTCACCCTACTTAAGGTACTTTAGCTCTTTGCTATAATTTTTATAATATTTATCACTATGTTTTATTTTTTATTTGATGTAAATATGATAAATACACTAATATTTGATACTTCTTAAGCAATAAACGTATTTACCCAATATCAGAGTTTTGCACAATTGATATTGCTCAACTGATAATTATCAAAAATAAATGAAGCTTTTTCAATCTGCTTAAATCCTAGTCAATGCCGGGCACAAAATCAATTTTATAACGTTCTGGCAACACCTTGATTAAAAGAGGGTTTACTTTACTCTAATTATTTTTTTAATACTGTTAATATTTGTTATTTTGAGAAATAAAGAAATATATAGTTGCTATAGTTTTGTGATCGAGTCTTTACAAGATTCTACTTTATTTATAAAATTCTATTTTCGTTTATACTTTTACTCTTTCAAAATGTTCGTTAAGTAGTCAGAGCTATAAATGAAGTGTCTAGCTTGAGTAATTGTATGTATACCTAAAATTACAAAATAAAAAATCTCCTCTTATTTTAAATCGAATACAAATAAAAATTTGTATTGTTTTATAATTGAATTTTAGTAATACATTATGTAATAAACCTTATTTTATTGGTAAAATTTATTAGAGTATGTTTTAAGTATCTTGACCTGAAATATCAGCACAAGTGATATTTAAGAATACTGCTACCATGCAATATAACTATCACGTCTTAAATAAAAATAAAAACATTCAGGAAATAGTGACCATGTTGTTCATTTTGTAAAAAAGATTATTACTTCCATTTATTTTTTATTTTGTTCTCATTTTATACATTCATACATAACACTAAAGAAAAAAACGTTATTAATTGACAAATTTTAGATATAAACATTAACATTGATACGCTAGTTTTAATAATAACAATACTGTTATTTAATGACAAAAAATTTCCAAACGGAGTTTTAAGTACTTACTCATCCATTTGAATAAGTATCCGTTTCCGAGTGTTTAGTTACTGGATGACTGGCAGAATCCAATAAATTAAATCAATTACTAATTTAAATGGTTTGCGCATAATCATGGTTTCAAGGAATTTTGAAATTTCCCATTAGCTTCGTTGAATTTTACATATTTGTTTCAATGTATTAAGGATTATTGATTATGTATATTACCTTAATGGAATTAAGACAGAAACTAGATTGATTGGAACAAATATGTTAAGGGCACTTAGATGTTTCTGATTAAGATTCGGATGAATGAAAGATTTAATTGCGTTAAGTTTTAATGTAGTAAGGATTGCAAATAATTATTATATTCGTAAAAATTTATAATTTTATTGGATGCAAAGTTAATGGAGGGATTAACGTTTAAAGTGTTCTCAAAAACTACGAATAATAGATTGCATGTTGCATTTATTTAATTTAAAACTTTTTCGAAGTCAAATTGAAATATATGGTAATGTAAGTTTTTGTAAAAATACTTGTGTAAATCATAAAAATAATGTACTTGAAACGCCCAAGATAATTAGTAGAGTTTTATTACTTTATTGATTTTAATTGGTGTGAAAAACTCTATTGAAAGTGGAATGTATCAATTAGAGTAATTTTTAGTATATCATTGAATATAAATTGAATTGTGTAAAAAATAATCCACTTTTAATTTACCGTAGAGAGAGTAACTTATTACTACTGCTACAAAGATATCCTAAATGATAATAGTTTCTACAAAATACAAATAGCTTTAAATCAAACCGAAGTCACTAGAAAATACAATTTGTTTTTATAAAATACTAATGTTTTATTACGATTACAAATTCCATTAAGCTATAAGCAAAAATTTCTCCTTTTCATCCAAATTTATATAAGAACACAATATTAAGTACGAAGATTATGCGTTACTATATTAATTAAATAATAAGAGGGTGAATATTAAACAAGGGGAAATTAAGTTTTGGGCAAAATCAGAAATTACATATACTATATTTTTCGTACCTAAAATTGTATGTAATTTTTTATCGTCATCTAATCTATACTTTTTAGTATTGTATAAGTATACAATTGTTAATCATATTCAGCACTGAAATTTAATAAAAGTGAGCTTAATGTTATGCATATTTTGCCCTGCACAAACTTAACATTTCTGAAATTGAAACGTTTTTCTTTTATGGAAGCATTTGCATGATACTAGCAAACTTCAGAACTTATCATCAACTTGACAAACAGATGAGAATAAATTACAATTTTTAAATTAAAATAAGCACTTACATCGTTAATAAATCTCGGACCTTCTATGAAAACTGAACATTCTGTTCGATAGATACGGAAAATGGCTCATAAAATTTAATCGCTGTATTAAATTCGCCATAAAATTTAGCGATCGTCTTATCCTGACTTCATTTATCTTACTACTTTGTATTTAAAAGTGACCAGTTTTACTGTTTTGCTCTTATAAAAGAAAGCGATCAAGTTCAATATTTAGCCATGAAACTATTCAAGCATAATTTATTTGCTACCGTTTCTATTACTACTGCATGCTTAAGTGAAGAAATTATAAGAAAGAAAGGATAATATTGGCATTATACAATGTATTATTTTAATAATTTCTCAATTAGTTGTTAAAAACTGTTTACTTAATTATAGATATGGGCGGAAAGTTTTATTAACAAACATTTTCAAACTGACTGTCATATACTTTATGAAACCTTGTATGTTTTTGAATAATAGGTACATGTTTGTAGAAATACTTTTGAAAAAGAAATGACATCCGGTATATAAATGTTTATTTTTATCCATATTTTTAATTTTGATAATATTTACCTGTGACTTTAAAGCCGTAAAAAATATTAATTTGACTTTATCAAACCGATGAATCAAAATACTTGTGTACAAAAATAATTTTTGATAATAATTAATTAAGTAAATATACTTAACACTGTTGAAATAATTAAGATAAACAAATTGAAAAGTCAGAATTATAAAACTTATTGATCTATATTATTTCAATATACATTATTTCAATTAAAAAAAAAGCCTTCTAATATAAATACATATATACTTAAAGTATGCTTAAATTTATTGAAAAAACTACTTCCTTCGAACCTCATTTCCTATTATGCCGCATTTTACAAATGTATGGATATTTATTTTTAATGTATTAAATAAAGTATATAGTTCTAAAATAGTATGAAATATAGAAATAACAAAAGTTTATACCTGCAATCATCCTTACTTTATATAATGCACCAATACACGAGCATTCTCATTAAATGCTTGTGTAATCTGAATTGGGCAGGATATCTAGACTAAAAATATCTGAGGCAAATTGAATCCGTACTTTTCTGATTATAAATATACTCCTTTTCAACTCTTTTCTTACAAATTTGTCACCTTAGTCACAAAACATAGGAATGAAACATCTTTATTTTTTAATTAGCTTATACAGAACGCCTTTGTCAAATTTCTTCCCTTCGACTTATTGAGAAGGATGAGAACCAGAAGAGCGAGAATGAGTCAGCCAGGCTTTATTATGTGTATAGAAAAGCGACAGTTTATAAAAAGTAATGTTTTTTTTTTAATGATTAAAATGTATTGGTAAATTATTTAAATTCTAAATTTAATTATGAAATGTGAATCTTCATAATAGAAAAAAACCTCATTTATTATATTCAAAATTTTTAAATATATATATATATATATATATATATATATATATATATCCACTTAGGAGAAAGCTTCATTTAACTTAATCGTACTTTTCCTTTTCATAAAACAAAAGATTTGTTAATTAATACAAATGTTAAGAAATATAAAAAAATGTGCTGACAAGGAAATCTAATTGTACAGGATCGTACTCGTATAAAATATTGATTTGCAGATATTTAAACTTAGAAATTCAGTTAAACCATTTTCCTGTAGTTAATAAAATAAGATGTAAATTTTCAGATAGATGGAAATGAACTTTTTATAAAGTGCAATAAAGGTATGCAAAAGTACGAAGAAAGATGTAATGTATTCTCCCTATACTGTAGCAAATACTTTTCAAAGTATTCTTCATGCCTTTATGATAACGTAAAATAAAAAATAAAAAATAGAATTGTGAATTTAGTATTGAATCTCAGATGAAAAAATTCCACTTTCCATATATTTCTACTAACTAAATTTAGATTGATTTGCAAGTATGTACTATGTGAAAGTTGTGTGAATAAATTTGAGTTTGGATTCAATAAATAAACGCACTCAAATCGATAAATATTTTATGAGCTGGGATAGGGATATACTAGTTTATCATATATGTTATTTTTTCATTTTTCTTTCAGAAATCTGAAATAATAAGTATATTGTTCAATTTTAAAGAGCTTACATTTAGAAGAACATTTCTATTGACGTCTAATCACGTAATTCGTGTCTGCACTATATTTACAAGTAGCACCAAATGAAAAAAAAATCCATAATAAACTAATGACTAAAACTCTATTTCATGATTGTTGTTGAAATATCTGAATGTGTTGTAAAATATACTTCACAATCTTAATTTTGTGTAAATGTAAAGATTTTGTTTAAAATAAATCCTCTGAAATTGACAAGAGGAATTATGTAAATTGATTTATAAATTTTTATTTCAGTTTTGTCGAATTTTTAATCATAGATAAACCGACTATGAAAAAATAGTTATTTATGAAACTAGTTGGCAAAGTAAACTTTATTTTGTTTTGTTTGTTTTGTTTTGAAACCACCGACTGTCTATTTCTGCCACTTATAAAGTGCTTAACATAGCCAAATACGTCTTGTAATTTTGAGCATCTAGAAGAATACGAGATCGAAATCTTCTAGTGTAAACCCCTCTCTCCGACCCCACCACACCAACGAGAGGACATTGAGGCCACGACAGATTTAATGTGCACCAGCCCCCATTAGGTACACACCGATATTTGGCGGACCGAGGACAGAACCCACAACCCTCCGGTTATGAGCTCTATACTCTACCGCTAGGCTATCGGGAGCCAGTAAACTTTTCAAACTAGGTAAAATGCTTATTTAATGAGTGCGATACCAAGAAGTCAAATAATTTGCCGTGTTTTAAAAAGTGATTTATTATCACGTGCAAAAAATCAACATGTAATACATACATAAACTAAAGTTGGAAAAGCCAGTCAATTAATCATTTCTAAAAGTATCAGTTTTATACCAAAACTGTATAAAATTTGAGCACGAGGGCGTGCGGGAAAGTACATTTTCACAATAGCGAGACAAAGTTTACTACTCCGAACACCTCTCGGAAAAGCGCTACTTTCATAACGATTTCTTATTAAAAATGATTAAATAAAGTTCCATTTTCTGCACGTATGAAATATTTGTATCATTATTTAACAGACAAAAGCTAAAAGAATGCAAAATTTTTGAAAACTAGCACTCATAAAATTAGAATTAAAATTTTGGCGGAAAATAAGTAATGAATAAAAAAATGAATGAATTATGAACTAATGAATTAAAAAAATAAATAAAACCAACCTTAGCTAATATACTTAGTAAAGCTCTTTAAAAAAGAACACCATTAGCATCGTTCAATATTTTAATATACATCAAAATATCGCATGAAAATAAAACTTCAATTATATCATTTTTACAGTGATTGAATTTCATGTGCATCTAAAACTTTTTTTACAATTTTGTTCGTGAACAAGTTCATCAATTGTATCAGTTTTACAGTGATTGAATCTCATGAGCATCTAAAACTATTTTTACAATTTTGTTCGTGAACAAGTTCATCAATTGTATCATTTTTACAGTGATTGAATCTCATGAGCATCTAAAACTTTTTATACAATTTTGTTCATGAACAAGTTCATCAACGCTGAAACTTTTTCAGTGGATTTATAAACGTTTAGTATTCACATAGTTCATAGCATTCACTTAATTTAATAAAAAATTGGTTTTCAATTTCCAATAGCCTTTTAACCCCAAAGATTTCTTAAAAATTAAGTTGAAGCAGACTCCATTGTAACTTTCCCCTTCACCTTAGACTATACCATTATTTCACATTTTAGAACATAGAAGTCGGATCACGAAATATTTGAAAGTTTCGCTACCGAAATAGTGTTCTCCATACAATAAAAAATGAACAAAGACAAGACTTGGTGTTCATAAAAAGCGAGAGAAAAGAAACCCCAATTTCATCATATATACGAGACCAACATGAAAGATGACATCACTGTGATAAAATAAGTTTGAAAGTTGAATTTCTTTTTATACTTTGACAATATACTAGGGAAAAAAGACGGGTTTTCTTATGTGAAACTTTCATTCTTTGTGATTCCACTTCTCAACTCGTTTTCGGATGTTACGAAATATATTTCGTAGACAATTATTGTATGTAGTGGGAAATCTTCATATAAAGTAATTTTATTATAATCTGAAATTAATTTTAGTTATAGCTTTTTATTAATGTAAAAATTCTAACGGAGCAGTGATGTTAGGATGGGATTACAAGGGATGGAAACACTTGTGACGTGCTTATGACCAATCATAAGACATCTTTAAAAACAAAATTGAATTTTTAACTTTATTTAGTCAATCAATATGCATGTTTCATTTATTCCCGGCAAAAGGAATGATTTTGATTCGCGTAATCTCCATCGTTAGCCTAATACCAGATTTGAAGTGGTGACAACGGTTAAGTTTTGATAAAAAAAAGTTGGATAATTGAATCGTTTATTGCAGAAACCCCAAAAGTACTAAATTTGAAGATGTTTCAATAGTTTACACCTTTAAAAGTTAACAATAAAGAATATTGAATGTGAAAGACAACTTGTAAACATAGAAGATGGAGAATCGGGATGGGGGGGGGGGAATGTTTATAAGCTAGTGTTACATTACTAAACATTTTGAAGCTCTGGTGTTTCTGCAATAAGCTTTTCAAATGATGTTTTTTGAATTCATCTGCCGGCACTGAAAATGAGGCCCTGGATCTTTTTTAACAACAACAAGCTTGTGTTTTCATTGTTATTGAGTCGATGATGAGTAAATATAGGGTGTGACATTAATGGGAATATGTTGTTGTGTGAATAAATAATTGTGAAATTGTTTTATAAGAATAAACTAGTTATTTTTTAAACGTCCGAGTCATCATTTCACTGACTGAAAATACTTAATAGTATAATAATAAAATAGTTCCTTTCATCTAATCTATACACTGTAGTTTAAATGACACAGGCCTTTTAATAAAACATGACTATTTAATTGCTAGTTAATATTAAAGGGGTTTAATTGGCTTATAATATCATGTTGGCAACCAACCGATGATGTTGTTATGCAATCAAAATACATTTGAATGAGATTATTTTTCTTCTCTAATTTCTTTTATTTTTTTCTCGCATCAACACAAAAATCAGATGTATCAGATCAAGAAACAATTCTTCTTAATTATGAATATATATATCACGCAATTTAGCTATTAGACGATGAATATAAATGTATGGATACAGAAAGATATGTTAATGCAGAAGTGTAGTTTTCTTAGAGTAGAAATGTAGAAAATTTGCGCTCACACAGAATTAATAAGTTTTTTTCAGAGAAAACGCTACAAAATTCTGAACATGTACATAAGTGATAAGGTTGAGATACTTGATTTTGTTTGTTTGTTTATTTATTTATTTGTGCATTCGTTCGTTCGTATATTTATTTGTTTATTTATTTATTTATTTATTTATTTATTTATTTATTTATTTATTTATTTATTTATTTATTTATTTATTTATTTATTTATTTATTTATTTATTTATTTATTTATTTATTTATTTATAACGGAGAAAAAGTCTTTTGTTTTAATAAAAAAATTTCATTTGTTTTATTTTACTTACCACCAATTGTAAAACTTTCTCAGTTCAGTTAATTCTGGTGTGAGATATTTCAATAAATTCTGGTGTGAGTATTGCAGTTAATTCTGGTGCGAGGTTGGATGGGTAATGAACCGTAGTACAAAAGTGCAACATCTTTAATTTAGTACGAATACTTATCTTTGAAACACGTTTTTGTGGTCTCAGAATTTATATCTTAATGCACTCGAACATTTAGAGGCCGAAATAATTGGGTAATTTAGATCCAATTAAACACACTACTGTGTCCAACAAATACACTGGCGTCCTGGTATTCAAAATAAAAGGAGTGTATATCCGATTTGATTAGTAACAACAATTGATTGGTGGTCTTTCCAAGAGTCACTTTCATACAGTCTAAAATTGAATGTGTAATTTATTACATTAATAAAAATATCTCCACATATGTTGTCACACCAGGACAATTATTGGGGGTATATTGTTGCTTTTGTGATTTAAGATATTCTTTTAAAGTATTAAATGTAGAAATTATTAAAAATTCTACATGATTAGATAATTCCATGTTAAATATATTTTGAATTCTATTTCAGATATAAATTGCAAATTAAAAAATTCTTCTATACAAAATTTTGATCATTTTCAAAATGGTTACTTTTCTCATGGGTAATAGATTTTATCAGAAGAAATACGGAATAATTTACAAAAATATATACATTAATTTTAACTTAATTATTAAATAAGTGATTATTTTAATACATAATTAAGGATGTAGTATATTTATACGTATAATAAGTATTTTTATGTTATTATTGTTTAATTTTAAATCTAACCTTTGTTAATATTTATTCTTTAAAATATAAACCTATAAAGTGATATAAATTGTAAAAAACTGGTTATTCCAATACAAAAATTTAAGTAGCTCACTCAATTATATATTTTTTAAATATATTAACTTAGTAAGTATTTAAAATTAATGAATAGATTATATTATTTCACCGTTTTTATATTATGCAACAAAGCCTAGAATTTAGTCTTTTTCTTTCAAACATATATTGTACTCCACATACCTGTAGTATGTTTTCTCAAAATCTAAGTAAAACAAATAAAATCCCTGGACACAAATACTTTTGCAATACTTTATAAAAAAAGCTCAATAAGAAACATTGCGTTAAAGATTCCAAATATTCTACAAAAGAACCAGAATTTTCCATCAAACTTTTGCGAAAAATAGTAGTATCTTGTCCGCTTTAGAAATCGTTGCTGTAGTAACGGCTCAAAACTATTTATAGGATCCAGGGAGACCTGGAAGTTTTGGTTCGATTTATCAAAATTTCTTGCAATATTACTTTGGTAAATGCTTGCATTTTAAAGATCTTAAATGTGCACATTGTTAGGGATTTTGCATTCCTTAAATTCATTATTATTTTATTTCTGACAGCATCTTCGCTTATTTAAACTGTACAATCAATAATTAAAAAAATTACTGATTCAGAAAAAAATTAATTTAATATAAGATATTACACATTGTATAGATATTACCCGGAATAAAAAAATAGTAACTAAATATTTAGAATACAGGATACTCATATTAAATAGATGTTACAAACTCTTTTAGTTTGAAGGTTATAAGCAAACAAATTGATTAAACATGTTTAAGGTTTCAAAATTAAATGTCAATAAATTCCATTTTTTAATTATAAGTTTTATATTTTCATTTCCATGTTAAGTATGAGTTTTATTTCTTATATAACAGGGATTTTTATAAGGGCTTTGTAACATTTTCTTTATGAAATGCATAATCATATTTCACTATTTTAAAATGGATATTTATCTTATACGTTATTCCCTCACAAAGAAAACCTCATCTACAAAGTGCCTTTTTGTAGCATAAGGTACAAAACAACTTAAGTGAAGTGCAGAGACAAACATAAAATATTCATTCACTAAGTTATCGATTTTAAAGATATCATGTTAATAAATTTCTTTTACAAGCAGAAACACTCACCAAATCGAATGGTGACTGCAATGCAGTGTAGTATTAAGAACATACAAAAATATAGTATTTCACTTGCTCGTAGCTTGTTCATTTGATATTAGAGTGTGTTTGTTTGGTAGATTTGTACTATAAACGGCATATATTTGTCCACAATGACGGCTAATCAGGCTGGGATCTACATCTGAACATGTATTACGAGCATCCATGCCTAACCCAGGATTCTAACCAGACACCTTTGGCATGCAAGATCAGAGAGCTAATTCCACATGCATAATATGGGTATTAGATTGGGTTTAAATTAGCATGTTCTAATCAAGTTTAGAATATTAAGTTATATTGATGGTGTCATGATTATTTTTTTTCTCTAAAGAAAGAGATAAATTTCAGATTTTCGCAATTCTTGGATTTTAAGTCATGTCTAAGAAATTTTCCCCCAATCAAAATCCCATGAGTTAAAACTTACGTAGTAATTATGTTTCAATATTCCATACAAATTTAGTCTACTTCATTTGGTAATGTATTAAAAACATATTTAAATTGAAGTGAATTGTAATAAGAACATATTTATTATTTAAATTGAATATAGTACTTTATTGATATTTATTTTCAAATTCTTTGATTTGCACTCAATAGTTTCATTAATTCTTGTTGTTAAGGGTTATCCATTTTTATATGCATCATACTTAGTTCATTTAAATAATTACTTATCATTATTTAAATTGAATTTTGTTGTGACAAAATTATTTTAACTCAATAAATGAGTTTAATGCAGCGTTATATGTAATTTTGGACAAATATACTGGATTCAAATAAAAACTGACAAATTAAATTAGTTAGATATTCGATAAATTAAAAAAAATTACACCTTTCAAATTAAAAATAATTCGCCCCAAATGCAATGTTGAAACAGTTTTTAACCGATAATAAAATCAACCCCACCATTAGAAGACGATTACAATTAATTTCATATCAATTGAATCACAAATTTAGAAACACCATCTCTCAAAAGAACGATACATCTAAACAAGATCTAATAAAATAAAACTTTGAAATTATTCTTTTCTTTTATTCACATCTTGTAGAATTCCATAAGGAAAAATCCGCTTCATTTAATTTACGAATACGACAAGCAAGTTTTATCTGAAAGCGTAATCACCTTTTCGTTAAGACAAGACTTCGGAATTGCGACGGTCCCTCGTATGAGGTTACCTCATTACGCAGGTTCAGTAGGAGCCATTAAGTCTGAAATTGCAGACTACCTGACCAACGTTAATGCCTGTTTGTCATGTAATCATGTAGTTGGAGATGTTGCTTAGTTATTTTTATGGTCAGGCATGGAGTTCTTTTGTTTAGAAGAAGTGATGTTTACAATTGTTAGATGAATTGCAGGTAGAGTATTTGTGGGAACTCTATCTTTTTTTAACGTTCTCATTTAGAAATATTTTTAGTTGTATAAAAAGTTAAAATTTCAATACAAAGTTAAGTTTATCGGAAAAGAAATGGGATGCACAAACATACAGCATTGCTTGGTGAAATAGTTTTATTTGTGAAATGTCAATTTTTTTGTTGTTGGGAAATAGTTCTGTTTTATTATAAAATGTTCATTTTTGTTGTTGTTGGAAATTGTTCTTTTTCTGTTATTTTAAATGAGTTCTCTGGTGATAGGTAATAAAATTAAATTATTCATAGAACGTTTATTTTTCCTTACAAAATTGGAGAGTTCCAGTTGGTGAAAAATATTCGCATCTTTTAGAAATAAGCTAAGCTGGCGATAAGTATTACATCTTCAGTTACCTGGTATTTATATTGCCAACTTGACTGATTTTTAAAAGAGGCGAAAAACCAAAGGTGATTAAGCTTCGAAAGTCAGACTTACACGCTACCAGTCGAGGTTCCAGTTTCGATCACTAGTCAGTGACGTCATGTGACGTTGCCAGGCTACTGGTTCCAGTAAACAAAACATTTTCTATTTACTAGCGCCGGCGACTCAGATAAACCAATCACGTGAGCTCTCCCATGATCACCGATAGACGGCGCAACGGTCGCTTAGCTGACGTCACAAAACTGGCTATCTAAACTGGAGGCCCGACTGGAAGCGTGTAAATCCGACTTAAGAGAAGACGAAGCTTTTAAAAGAGGCGAATATGCTTTTTAAAAGCAGACGATTTCACCTCGCTGGTTGAAAAATATTTCGCCAGCCAGGTGAAATCGTTTGTACCCTTATTCATTGAAAATTAAAAAGCAGTGGGTTACTAAATAAAAAAAAAGAATGCTCATTATTTGACAAGTTATCACATATTTGGCTATCGGGCTTTGTTTAATTCATTCAAAAACAGTTTTTTTTTATTGTTACAGACAATTTTTCTCCAGCAAATCAGTAGTTTCAGCATTTCTTTACATTCTATAAAAATTCAGAGTAATCTTCGATGTGGTAGATAAATTTGCCATTGCCTCTTTGACTTTAATATAAATTACAAAAATAACTGTTAGTGACCCGTTAGTTAATTACTTATTTGATGTTATTTCTTTGTAATTCAACTCTTATTTATTTAAATATATGGATCAACAATGCTAAATTTTATGTTTGAGAATTTATTAATACTTTTTTATCAGCAATATAGATAATAATGAGATTTAAATAATTTTTTTTCTAATTCAGGGTAAAACTTAGTCAAACAGTTCTTTCTGAAGTCTTAGTAATATCTCATGATAATTATTTTGTTATTTTAAAACATTTTAGTTATAACTGTTTATTTGGAAAGGAGCTAATAAGATGTTTTATAATAATTTCCATTCTTTCATGCATGCACATACACTAGTTCACTATGCTGAAATCTTTTTTTTTTTTTTTTTTTTTTTTAATAATACATTTTATGACATATAATATGAAAATTTAGTATTTGAAAGACTTTCCTAATACACTGGTATATGAATATTTGATACTCAGTTGGCGAATAAAACTAAATCCATTTAGTTTATGAGACGCGAATATCCTTTTATTCAGGATATTCTTCCAGGATATCGTAACTTCCCCGTTTTCATCTTTCCGCAGAACCTTCCTCTCGCATTCCATTTTTCAAAAGAAAAACTACCCGTCTAATGGATATGTAATCCTCCCATCCACAATAGCACGTGGATAAAAAAAAAATGCATTGGCCCAGGAAAAATATTCTCTATACGAAGGATTTAATTTCACAGTCGACGGACCGGCTGTTACGTCATAGACACAGGAACCAATCACAATTCCAAGTTTTAAAATTCGAGACATGATGGAAAAGGCCGAAGCAACATTAGATAGAAAGGTAAAGTGAAATCCAAAGAATAGGCTTCTTTTCTTCTTTTCACTGCAGTTCACTCGAGATCTTAATTTAGTTTTCGTCTGCCAAAGTGGAATGAATGCGTTAAAGTTTTCGAAGACTAAGGGTTCCAAAAAAAAATTGGAACTTGACAATCTTGTTCTGTCGGGTTGTGCATTATTCAAGAATTCGAAATTGTACTTTTAATTTAATTTTGGAATCCTGGTGTTGAATGTCTTGCTTTTTATTTTAAATGATTGGATTTAATATTTTATCAGTTTATTATATTGAACTGGTGGATCGTTGTAAATGCATCTAAAATTCTTTCAAAATAGTAATTTTGTAAGAATAATTTTTTTTAAAAGAATTATGAAGATTTGTTTGCTAATAAATGTCCTGTTTAGTAAATGATAGAAACTTACTGGAAAGTAAATAAACCTATGTTTTAAAATTTAAGAAATTACTATTTTAACAGCATGAGAACAAAACACTTTCTTTTTTGTTCTCTTCAAAAGTCTTTTAAAAAGTTTTAATTTACAAAAATTTCTCCTACCTTTGATCAAAACAACTTCACTACGGATAATTGATGCAAGTTAAATGATTTTTTTTTGTCTAATTCCACGAATAAAAATATGAATATATATATATATATATATATATATATATATATATATATATATATATATATATATATATATATATATATATATATATATATATATATATATATATATATATATATATATATATATATATATATATATATGTAATGTATTCGCATTGGGATAGTCAATGAAGCTATTAGATCGCTCTAGTAAATTCTCCAGTTAGCGAGAACCACTTAGAACATAGTATAACGTCCCTCAAACTCATATAAGCTACGTAATCCGTTTTGACTCCGCCTCTTGGAATATCAAATCTTGACTAGTGAATGCATCACCCACTTCGCTGAGAACCTCTCTGAAAATAAACTTTTATATTTGTTTAATCTCGGCTGCTTTTTTATATCCTAAGAGTGTCCACACTATTTTACCGTTACAAAAGTCGACAGGATGTGATTTCTGTAGTGGAAACAGTTTAAATTAAAGACGTAAAGACTTCGCAGTTTACATCTTGATATTTTGACGTCTGTCAATCAGATGGACATGGTGCCCGTGTGTCTTTGTTAAACAACAGGAGCTGAGTTCTAAGCCACGCCTTCTTCATCTGTAATTGGCAGAAAATTTCACCGAAAGAGAAAAGAGTGGTAAGCGGAACCCTACCGTAGACGATTAGGCCTGAGTTTTGAAGAAACTTCCGGTGACGGAGAAAAATAGCGCTGGAATGTGAAAAGGGTGTCTGAACTTAAAGACTTTTTGGAACTTTTTTTCTAAGGATTACTGATAACTTGACTGAAGCGGAAGAAGAATACCATTTGGGTATGTACAAGGAAAAACATGTATTTTGTTTAATTGCTGTAAAATCTATATTGAAGTGTTTTTAATTTAATATTTGACTTCAAGTTAGTTTTGAACTTTAAAGAATTGTGATAAAAGTGTCTAGATATTTAAGTAAAATATTTTTGTATTAATTAAAGCAAGTAAGCTTAATAACGGTATTTTATTGACTGTGATTTCATCTTATGTTACTACGTTCTGGAAGACAATTATACGAGAGAAATAGTCGACAAGTATTAACAAGTGAGAATATGGATAAAGAAACTGCCACACTCAGTATTATGAAAGGTTGTATAGTTCAAAATTTTGTTTTTCAGAGTGATAGGAGATATTATTTTATTAAATATTATTTGTCTTTATTTTATTTGTTGGAAATAATAAGATATAGAAGAAATATGTGAAAAAGAAACAACTGAGTATTAAATGAATAATGTATTATAGGAATATGAAGAATATTTATTAATTAATATGTTTTTCTAAGAATCTAAACTGTAATATAAAGGGTTTAATCTGGTTTAGTAAGGAAAAGTTCATAAATTACCACAAATGTCAATGAACTTTTGTCCTGTAACAAAGGAACTTTGTCCTTGATAACTAGATTAATACTAATTTTATATTATTCAGTGAGAGTAGATTCATAATTATTAATTAGTATGTTTTTCTAAGAATCTAAACTGTAATATAAAAGGTTTAATCTGGTTTAGTAGGGAAAAGTTCATAAATTACCACAAATGTCAATGAACTTTTGTCGTGTAACAAAAGAACTTTGTCCCTAACAACTAGATTACTACCAATTTTATACTATACAGTGAGAGTAGATTCTTTAGCAAATAGTGTATTTCACTAAAGTATTGAAAATTAATAAGATAGAGTAAACGCTTAAAATTTAGGTACTCCTCACTCTGACTGTACAATTTATTTTACAATATTTTGAAAATTCAAAGTGTATTCTAAATTTTATTTTGAATGTAATGTTGTATTGTTAGTATGTTGTTTCTAGTTATATTCAAAGTCTGTTCCTGTTATGATCCTTGTACTCTTGTTAAAGAACAAGTGGGTGATTTTTTGCAAGTGTAAGACAAAATTTAAATTTTTTTGTTTGTTTTAGACATTTCTCCTTTCTGGACGGACCGCGGATATATATATATATATATATATATATATATATATATATATATATATATACGTTCTGGTATATATATATTCTATATATATATCTTCTGGTATATATATCTTCTATATATATATATATATATATATATACGTTCTGGTATATATATATTCTATATATATATCTTCTGGTATATATATCTTCTATATATATATATATATATATATATATATTCTTCGCAACTAAACATATTTTTTTAATCAGTTTGATTTAAAGTTCTCAACTTCATCTTGTTAAGATATTGGAATATTGATTAGTTTACATGTAATTTTATTGTAAAGATTACACGAATAAATCGTGACAACAAAAGTATAGTTTTCCATAAAACAATATTGTTGTTTTATAAAGTGATAGATGGTGCACTAGGATCTAGTACATTATTTCAAAAATTAATCAAACACAATTTTTTAACAATAATTTAACATTTTTAATGTGCATTTAATATCTTTAAACATTTTACCAGTACTAATTTAATTTTATAAGATTTTACTAATAATTTAAGATTTTTAATACCAATTTTACATGTTAATACTAATTTTTTTAAAACATTTTTATTAATAATTTAAGATTTTTAATACTAATTTAATATGTTAAAGCAAATATTTTTAATACTAAATTAACACGCTAATACTAATTTTACTTATAATTTAACATTTTTAAATTCCAATTTTTATATTTTAATACAATTTTTAAATTTTAATAACTAATGGGACTAAACGAATAAAAATTGTACTCCAACGATTTAAAAAGACGTGCACTTTAAACTTCGAAAAGTATATTGGGACTTAACATATTCAGTTTTCCCTGTATGTTACATTTTTCTGCAACATGGTATATTCTTATACTTCATAATTTTAATCATGTAAAATGGCGATGTATTCGTTATTTATGTTCAAAATTCTATCACAGGAAGCTGTAGTTACTTCAATTAAAATTTCATCTGCTCAAGTTATTTCATCATGCTGTTTATTATTTAAACTTTTATAGATACGATAGCTGTTTACGGGATAGATAACAATTTAGTAAATTAGGGTAATTCAAAAACACAGGCAAAATATAAAGCTTTTATATTTCAATGGGAAATTTTGTTCCCCAACCAAAAATAATAAGCGATGCTAAATGTGATGAAAATTTGCAATACTAAGATGTGTCGTAACCAACTTGAATTTTAAGAATTTCGTGCACTACTCTTACAGCTCTCAACATAACACAACACACGCTATTTAACGCGCGAGCACGCGAGTTGAGTGTTAGAGGTACTTTCATTCTTTATTGTTGCGTGGATGGGTACGAAAGACTTGAAGACAAAGCAGATAAAAACTTGAAGAAATTTATTCTGATATAACTCTTCGCAGATTCTTTTACAACTTCAGAACTTCCCTTTCTAATAGATTCAATACAGCTCTCTACACAACAATGGAGCTCAAACAGCAGTTAAAAACTAGATACACAACTGCTAAGATCGACGCAAAAGACAATGCAATACAGTTCACTTTCGCAATACAGCTCTTTGAATGCTCACTGAGAGACAACTAACTAGATAACTCCACTAACTCTTGGCCGGCCTTATATAGGAAAGTTAAACCTTCGTGATCCATCTAGAGATCGACATTTGGAGAATTTTCAAGATCGTAGTCGAAAAGCCCTACACAAGTACATGGGGACCAAAATTAGTCACCAAAACCATCGCCAACATGGCTCTATCTCGCCAACTTTGCTCTATCTCACCAAATGGCGAGATTGCCATTAACCAAAATGCTAAATGGCCTGCTTCTTGCAAAACTCGTTTTCAGGCACTAAGAGACGCATTGCAGGAAAGCGAAGTTAAGACGAACTATTGCACTGCCCTATGCGAAATGTACATAAATTTTTCCTTTTACATAGTTAATTCTACGAAATATTTACAAATATACAGATATATATTTTTTTTTTGCATGGAATACAATCTTTGATGGTGTAGGTAAAATACAATATATGATGGTACATATTTTGATGGTATTGTTAGTTTACCTGGTTACAATGGAAGTTCATTAGCAATCACTCATATCACTTTTCGAATAAGTCTTTATTCTGAAGTTTGGAAACTTTTTTCGTTTGTTATTTTCACCTTTCAGCAAATACTAGTTCCGCCGCATCGTTCATCACCCTATTGCCTTTAGCAATACGTTTTCTTCGTTTCTTGCTATTTCTCTGGATCGATGATAAGAAAATCTTTTTCAATAAACATTATCTCAAAAACCTTCAATGAGTGTGAAAAAATAAACTGTTCCAAGTTTTGCTCGGGTGTAGCGTTTACAGTGAAAGTTGCTTTCTTTAAAATATTCTCTGAATATAGACTTTCATTACAAAGTGTAGCAGACATTTTACAATTCGTTTTTGTTTTGACATTTCTACACTCACTTCCAAAAGTTAAGCACGGAGTGGTAAAATGCGAAAAAATGGACAAATACTGCTTTGATTGACACGACATGGTGCAAGTAGGTCTATGTTTATTAGAGGTCGGAAATATCGATCAAAATATGTATCGATACTATATCGTTGCATAGAAAAAAATATCGATACATCGATACATGATTTTTTAAAAAAAATTTTTATTTGATTTTCAATTTTGTCAGAAGCGAAGTTTTTAGGGGCAAATTTCTGTATTTCATGAATTTATGACAAAATTGTTTTAATAAATAAATTATAAAAATAGTTTTAATAAATTATCAATCAGAATAAATAAAATACATTAGGATGTCAATGCATAAATTCACATTTTTTTTTAAAGAAAAAATTTCGAAAATTAGTTTACCGCATATTTTGCTAATACAGATGTTTTTAATATTAGAGATGTTTTTAATATTTAAAATTAAATGCTAATTCCAGGCACACGTTGGCAACAGAAACGGTGCTATATTAATCACTACTAATAAATGATCTTATCTTTCTTTACATAATGTATTCTTTTTAGTTAGGGAGCCACTTTAACTGTTTCTCAGCCAAGTCCAAACTTTTATTTTGAAGTTTTTGAAAATGGAATAAAGAAAATCGAAAAAACACATGGAACTACAAAATGATCATCAAAAGACTAAAAATTTTTGAAAATATCGATACATCGATAACTTGTATCGATATTTTTATCATAGATATTTAAAAAAAATATCGTTAAAAATATCGTCGTATCGATATATCGCAGACCTCTAATGTTTATTCATGCAGCAAAGAAAAGAATTACAAACAGATAAAAAAAAAAATGAATTTTCATAAATTATAAGATGACTTCATATTTGCGTCATTGACAAAATGATCTTCAAATTCAAAACAAACAACAAAAACTAACTGACATTAATAGGGTATTTGAGCACCCCTCACCTGCATACAAAGTGTACAGAGTCTTATCATGCTTGTTATGAGGTGATCAACCACCGCAGAGTTCACTAATCGCCATTCCTTACCTGTAGGGTAGTGTATAAATCTCTGAGAGTTGCTGGAAGTGGGAAACGTCTACATACAGCACGGCCGAGCGCATCCCAAAGATTTTCAATTGGATTAAGGTCCGGCGAGTAAGCCGGCCACTCCACATTTGAATACATTTTGAATTAATTTTCTATGAAAATTTAACAACTTATTTACAATTAATGAATGCAAAATATTTTTTATGTAAATTTTTAATAAAAATGTATTTACTAATTTGTATAATATTTATGTTATTTAAATATTTCTTTAAAGAAAATGATCTGACAAATATTTTACAAAAGATGGAGATATAATAAAATTTCCCCCATAAAAATATCAAATCTTTTGAAAGGAAAAAAAAAATATTTCCCAATCTTCACTGAGCTTATTTTTCTGCAATTATGTGATCATAACCAGATGTTGGGTATGAGAAAGTTTTTTAATTATCTTAAAATCTTTTATATTTCTTAAGATTTCCATGAAAGAGTATATGTAATGGTTAGAAGAATAACTCATTTCAATGTTAAAATTTTATACAATTTTTTTTATTACGGAATAACTTTAAAATGTCCGAAGATGCTAAGATTTCTTTAAAACCTAAAACAATAAAATTATTCAAAATACTATTTTTTTAAGGTAAGGCACTTATAAATATTATAAATACATTTTTTTTTTTTAATTATTCGTATTGCTATGCACTCTAATTAGGATATGTATAGATTTAGTAAATTCTTATCAGCACCATTGAGGTTATTAAAAAATTATTTTTTATTTTCCTTATTTATTAAATGAACTAACTTCTATAAATCAGTGACTGCCATGCATTTGGTAACACTTTTTAACACGTCGTTTGATAAAATAATCATTTCAACCAACGTGTTAAATACGTTATTCAATCTAAATAAAGATCGAATTAAGTTGAGAGAACCAGAAAATTAGTCTTTAAAAATTGAATGTAAATTATAAATAGCTTATTTATATTATTTTTTGTATAATTATAGGAATTGGAAACATCATCTTATATAAAAAAATTTAATGTTAGGAGAAATCAAATATTTTAAGTTATAAAATCTTATGAACGATGCTGGAGTAGTCTTGTTACACATGAGATTTTGAATTAAAATCTTAAATTAAAAAAAAAATCATAAATATTTAAAGTATAAAAAATATCTTAATTACACTCATGAAACTAGTGAAATAGTTTGTTAAATCAACCAATGAAATGTGGATATGTTTAAAGAATCATATCTTTTTTAATTAATTAACTTAAAAGTAAATAACGTATGACAATGTTTCTGTTTTTTAAAAAATATATACTAACTGGACTTACAGAACTAGATACAAAATTATATAAAATTCAATTCTATTTACTTCACTTTTCAAATACAACACTTTTTTTAAACAACTCTATCAGTTCTTTTCTAGACATAGATCTCAGTAGTTCACTACACCAGAAGTCACTAAAAAGCATTTCACTTAAACTCATCTTTTCATGAAGTCTTCTTAGAATTCAGCAAAGTTAATTATTAGCTTTTAAGTAAACCACAGTACTTTTCCAAAAGTCACGTCTTTGCATGAAGTGGACTTCTCCTGGCGAATTTTAAAACTACTGAGATTCAGTAATTGCAATCACATACACAGACTAGATTCCCCTCGCGTCTTGTAAGGCCTTCCAATTAATAAAACTGAGTTGGCGGATTTAAATTTCCAGTGAAGGAAACAACAAATTCAGTTTCTAAGGGTTTTGGCTTGCTGTTTAACGGAACATTCCCTGTAGTTTCACGAAACAAAATAAGTTATTGACGAAGACATATATTTCTAATAAAGTTATGAAGTTTCTGTCAAGAATTTGAATAGGTAATTATTTATGTCGATGTCGGCAGTCAAGATGATCTCTTGAGTGGGGTATTGTAAAATATTCTTCTTAATAAGGTTAAGGAATTTTGTGGGATTTTTGGAATTTGTAAAGGAATAGTTATTGCTTAGAGGTAATATTCAAATTTATAATTTTGGTGTTGTAATCGTATTTTTAAGTTATTTAAGGTACAAGAATAATTTTGTGACTAAGAAATTAATTATAAGTATTATAAAGTTCTCAAATATTAAGAACTTTAAAGATGCGCGAAATAACTTACATCAGTGAGTTATCAACAAAACTGAAAGTTATAAAGCACGTTCCAGCTTATTGTTTTCTTTGATATTTTAGTATTTCCCTAGTTTGTACAATGGATAAATTCATTTGGATAATGAAGTACTTTATATTTTAATAGTGAGTCGCTTGGTATTCAGTGTGAACCTAATATACAATGAACTTGTCACTGAATTCAAAGCTACTTACTATTAAGAATGCAACAATTCGCTCACTATTGAAAATAGTCCTAAGGAATGGGAAATGTTCTATCCTTTAAACGTCTTTTCCACTTTATTACAAAGATTTCTTCCATTCCTTCCCTTTGATGATTGAATGGGGGTAATGACGAATATTTCGGCGCGTTACAGCCCTCGTGTTGCTAAGGCGCCAGATAATCTGAAAACAACCAACCAACCATGACTGAATGGGTAAAATTTACATTCTACATACATTTATGTTTGAATTGTATTCTGAAAACAGAACAAGTACCGCAGATTTAAATTTATAAAATTTTATTTTCGAGTACCTCAATGATCAGTTTTGGATTTTTGAGCAAGTGTATAATTTTTACTTTAAACTATCTATTTGTTAATTTTTTTAACAAAGGGTTGCGAAAGTATTATATACGATTAAAAGGAAAATTTTGATTTTTTTTATCCTGAGTCCATAAAAAGAGATAGACAAAAAGTATGTGTATGTATGTGGTCGACGTTACTCGTTAATAGAGTTTCCTAGGATATCCAATTTTTCTATAAAAGTCTGTGATGGCCATGAGACCTGCCATTAGTGTTTTCGTAAAAGTAAAGCAGGTGCATAAGATATCTTCTTTTGGTTTTTTTCAGCAATTTCCCAAAAACTGTTTAAATTATTTTGATGAAATCACTTTTCAAGGAACTCTAAAATCTTCATCTTCAAAATTACCATAAAAATTCACTAAAAGTGTACAAAATTGAAAAACGAATTTTGTAAAAATATAACGTTTAACATTCCTATGAGCATGACTCATCAACGACTGTTAATTCCCCGTTTCATCAATATGAAAGTAATAATGCAACAATTATCGTCATTTTGTAAAGTTTTCTTTTTTCACTAATATAGTTATTACTGCCAAACTTGACAAGTTGGCGTACATTTTGAATTTATACTCCGTAATTGAAAGTGGTCCGTTGTTTGAAACCATTTGCTTTAAATTTTAATCCTGTAACTCATGGGTTGCTGATTTTTTATGTTACGACGATATCGGAGAAAAAACAAATGTGTACCAATGTAATTTATAAAACTGTTCACTCAAAAATACCACGTTAGCAGTTCGAAAGAAAAAGTAGTTCTTTTAACTTAAAAAATGTGTCTAAATAATTTTACTGCAGTATATATCTTTGACAGTACTGATAAGAATGGTATTAGAAATACTTTTTTTTTATAAAAAAATAGAAAATATATTTTACATTTTATATGGGAGATTTTAAAACTAAATGTTTAAGCTTTTATTTATCAAAGACGTCAACAACTTTTTTCCAATGCGATTTTCAATTACGAACTTTATTTGAGTCCTTTCTAAACCTTAAATTGGTTTAGTCTGTAATGCGAGAAGCATGTTATTGCTTTGTAGTATTTAGGATACGGCACCTTAGAAACTTAATAAAGTTGGATAGTGGGAGAAGTCCAACTTGATTAAGTTTCAATGTCGACTTATTTCAAACTTAAGATTTGTTTCAGCGTAAAAATGGGTAAATATAAATATATTGCTGACATTAATCCGTTTTATTTACAGAATTATATAAAGAATGATGACAAATCGCGATTAAAGTCGTAGAAGGATTTATTTGAACTGCAATATTTTATCTTGATAAATCGTCGTTTTATTGACTAGATTTCTACGTCACTGTTTTTACACAAGATCCAAAAAAGTCTATATATACCGTTTTGAAAAATATACCCGCGGAAAATCCTCATTTGTGTCTATACTAAAGATGATGTCATTTTCTAAATAGCTTAGAAAATAATAAAGTGTAAGTTCGTTTTTTTTTTTATCAATAAAATAGAGTTACCAACCACTATTTCCTATAATATTTACTATTGTTTTTTCTTATTTCAAGATACATAGATTTATATTTATCTGTATTGTGTTTCATTAATTTTGTAGTTATGTCGTAAATTATATTATTTATCTTCAGTACTAAAAGCTCATTAAAAAAGGTTACATTAAAAGGCATCTGTGTAATGATTTTTTAACTCACCACTTAATACTATCTACCAATGTTCACCTAAATTCCTAATCTATTTTTACTCCACCGTCATTCAAGAGTTTAAACCATTCCCACAGTTTTGAGATTTCATTAATTTTTACTCCTTCATTAAAATACGCTGATCTGCTTTCACAGACACGTGTTTCCCTGCCATAAGGATGAACCTTTCAAATTTCCTTTTTAAATACTAAAGATCCTCAGACTCGTGATGTCAATCTTTCCTCGTGCCTCAATAATCCCTTTTCCTCTCACATTTTATTTTTGCCTTCGATGTAAATCAGATGCTCAGTGCTGCGTTCTCCAAATATAAATTGCGTATATGACTTACGGAACAAGGATAGATTCGTTATTATTTTCCATGTTTGTCGTCAACTTGTTATTGGTCTTCCCTGTGCTCATTACATCTATATATTGCTAATTTTAGATGGCATGCTTACTTTAAGAATTAAAATGCCTCTAAAATCTTTCACAAAAGATTTAATAATTGATAAACTTTATTCAAAAAATTTTAATTAATAAAAAAAAATTCTGTTTTTGAGTAGAATGAGTCCATGATTTCTTTCTAACCATATTTTGTATCCATACTTCTACCACTAAATTATTTCTATCATATAAATTGAAAAATATCAATAGAAATCCTTACTTATGCGTATACAAATCCACAGTCAACAATTTTCTACGTTTAAGGCAGTACTTCGTCAAAGCAAACATTTATTCTTTTATTATTTACAGACACCTGATAACTACGTCATCAGATCTTATCGGTTTTTCTGTTGTCTAAGAATTCTATTTGTCTTTGGAACTGCCTCCGAAGAAGGAAAACAAATAACTAAATGGAATAGAGAACAACAGTTGGTATTTCTTTGGAGGACCAGATAAATAAACTCTTCTGGACATTCGATAATTCATCGTATTATTGTACTCCATGAGAGACCAAGAGTGCTGTGGTTGGTTAGACTAACTATCCTTAGATATTGTGTGGCAAGCATATTTGTTTCAATAGTATGACTGGCTTAGTTTGTATCTGTGTTTCGGTATTTGATTGCAAATTTGTTTCAGTAGCTCTGGATTGGTTCGAAGTTGATTCCGTGGTTGTTAAGCAGATTTTAAATTATACCGTAATTAGTTAAGTATTATTTTGTTGAAATAAGGTTTGTTATGAAGGAATTTTTATGTAAATTAATTTTCGTCCATTCTAAGTCATCTGGAGTCTATGTTAATCAACAGATCTGAATTTAATGCTGCGTACTACAGATTATTAGACGTTGCTAGTTATAAAATCACATAAATAGAAATGATCTCGAAAGTTTTATATCAAGTGGAAATCTGCTACTTTTCAGATTGTTGTGGAAGTTCGGTTTATAAATGAGTAAAAGTTGTACAGTTAATTTTTAGACCACACATTTTTCATTAGGTTTGAATATCTTGAATTTTTACTCTTTCATGCTAAAGTAGGCTAAACTTAATCCCGGTTTTTTAAAATTTTGACCTAATTAATTATGCTTCAAAGTAATGGCATGGTATAAGCGTAGTATTTTCTAATCGCAATATAACAATTTTCTATGCATACTGGCTTAATTGTGTTCTCTAAGAAGTGTATTTAATTTTTATTATGTACACAGATAAACAAATTTCATGATTAAAAAAAAAAATCTTAAACTACTAAATTTCCTTGTATATCAGAAGAATGTGATTAGCTACATTTCATGATAGTTGTTTGATATTTTAATGTAACTTCCTATTTTAAATTTCTAAACATAATAACAGATTATTCTTACACCTACACTCATAAATAGCGGAAGAAAATTGTTTTATTATATACGACACCACAGAAAAAGTCTAGCAAGAAAGGATTAATATAACGTTACCTACATTTCTTAGTTTCTACAATTGTATAATAAGCCTACATTAATAAATTATTAAACTTGGGAGTTTTAACATACAAACTACTTTCACAGAAGCTCCAAAGAATCTGGGATCCAGTAAATTTACCCAAGAGATCTTTTGTGAAATAAACAATGCTTCGTAAAATTTAATGCTTTTTCCCTGTAAGGCGTTAACCACCTTTCCAGTTTATTTAGTCATGCTGCCTCAACTTAATTACGCGCTGTTGTGGTTTTCTTTGGACCTGTCCAAAGTTTACTATGTGAAAATAGGGTTTTTCCCAAAGGAGTAATTTCGATGTACTGCTAATTTAGTTCAGTTAACTTTCAGTAAACCATTCCAGTTTAACCTCCCTTTTTATTTCGAAGATATATAGTTCTAGAATACTGATTCTTTAATGTTTAATATTCTATGATTTTGTTTGAAAAGGTTCTACGCTTGCGATTTCAGTGCACCTGTAATGATATTGTGTAGACAGATACATATATACACCAGTGCTAGAAGTGTGGGTAGACGCTGGGTGTTACGTGCCCCCACTTTTCAAGAAAATACCCAATGCGTCCCCCTCACTTCTAAAACCTCAAAATCCCCCCCCCCACACACTTTTAAAACACTTAATCCGTCTATAAACTTCTAATGAAAATAACATTAATCTTTAAATGTAGTGACACTGAAAAAAAGGTGTATTTTTTTTATTTTTTTATTTTTTTTTTATTTTTTTTTTTTACACATTGAAAAACTTTAAAGTTATTTATGGTACATATACATACTATTATAAAAATATATTATAGTACTTTGGTAAAAGGTAGATATAGTATTTTTTTTTATCAACACATACTATTACACTTGGTCTACTTTTAACTTTGGAGGAACTTTCTTTTTAAGTTAAAATTTCTACTCTTGTTTCTTATAGACAAGTTATTTAAAAAAACAAAAACATATTAGAGTTCTCTATTTATTAAATTTCATGAAAGTATGCTCATTTATAATCACTGTTTAAATCGAAATAAAAGCTTATGTATATACGTTGATATATTATTACTATAACGTTAAATTCACTTCATCTCTTACTTCCAAGTAAAAAAACTAAGTCGAAGAATATTCGATAAAATAACAATACATTTTGGACCCTTGTTCAACGTTAGTCTTACGAATTTTAAATTATTTTCTTACTACTTAATATTTTCATTATAAAGTTACGAAATTATAAATTTATCGTTGAAAGGGGAGGGGGGGGGGATGCACTTGTCACTAACCTTTGGGCATTTCCCCACTATTTTTTCACCACTTCTACCACTGATATAAACTACAGTCAAATCCCGTTAACATGATGACGTTGGGGCTGGAGAAATTTTTCGCTTTAACAGAATTTCGTCTTAACCGTCTAAGACAGTTTCCAGCTAATTAATTCATATCTAAACTATTAGCTATATGTTTATTTAATACTTCTGATTTTAATTCCCTTCCTCATTTTTGCCAGTACGTATCCTTTTCTGTGCACGTACAAATTGCTTTGCAGCACAAGCCGATTTAATTTCCCTAATTTTTTAAAATCGTTGATTGAATACTGTTAGCTATTTCAATTCTATTTAATCTTTGTCCCAATTTCTGTTTAATCAATTTCATTTCAAATTTTATGATTTGCTTCGAAAGATAACAATTTCTCCTTTCGAACCTTTCAACCTGCAAATGCGACTGAGTTCAGCTTCTAAATTTACTGTTGGATACGGAAGGGCATCTGACGTCACAGTTTACGAAGGGATACTATCTAAATACTCCCCGACATCAGTTTATTTCACGACGATTTCCTTGGAAAATCCTCATTCAATCACTAGAGCATTTTTCCTGTTCCCAAGAGTTTCAACTAAAGGAATGTTTTCGTAACATCTTTAAATTTGGCCTCTAATAATGAAGACTTCATCTTAAACAAAAGTGATTTAAAGAGCAAATTTTTTTCCATCTTAAGTGGGATTTTATGTTATGTGTTTGCGTTGTAAACGAACAAGTTAACGTTAATTTTAAGCTTCAATAATTTCCATCTCTGTCTGTGTGCACTGTTAACGCGCGTCAATGAACTGTACTTAACTGTCAGTAAAATGTAACCTTTTAACTGTCACCGTCATTGATTGTAGAGACGCCCCTTTTTTGATATATAGTCAATTCATAGAATTGCGGAGTTCCTCCTTTTTATTGCAGGTCTTTTACATCGATGTTTTTATAACTGTAATAAAGGTTTTAAGCAAGATTGTTTTGAGCTAATTTAAATACAGTCCACTTCGAAGAAAAGTCAATATTCCAGCAACAACATGCACTGAATGGTTTTGCTTAACTAAACTACAGTAACATTATTCCTCTATATATTTAAGAGGAAATGTATACGGCGATAACAAACAAGTTTCATAAAATTTAAATTGTTCTATTAAATTTTAATCCTTGATATACAGGATAGTTCGAATTCAACGCTTCAAAAAGATGCATAAAAAAGAATCGCTTGTTAAAATGACTTGAAATTTTATCCTGAATATATAAAGGGCTGAAATTTAACCCTGACTACACGCAAAGAGGAAAAGTGGAAACAATGAAGAAAGAAACACAAGAAAAAAATTCGAACGACCTTTTTTTTTCATATCATTTATTCTTTTTCGTTTATATTCTTGTCAAATTTCAAGTCATTTTGGCGAGGGATTTTTTAAATAGATCTTTGGAAACTCAACTTTAATTATAATCACTTTGTATATTTGTAAGCATTGTTGTACTCAATTTCTTATATCCTTCTTTTTATGTTAGATACATATTTAGATCGCGATGTTACAGTTAAATTAACATGCTTATTTTTTATTATTTTTTTATTTTTTTTTTATTTTTAAATTTTCCTGTTATTTGGTTTGTAAATTTGTAAAGTAAAACCATTTGTGCTTAAGAAACTAAACCACTTATCATTTGAAGTAACTCAAAAACCACTGGACGAATTTATATAACCCATCATAATCTCGTGATTTCAAACCATCCATAAATACAAAACTAAAATCAGCTTGTTAATAAAATAATTGTTTGAATCTAATCTCATGTCAATAAAATAATTGTTTGAAAATAACATCTGGAATCTGTTACTTTTTAAAGGTATGAAAAGTAATATCAATGGAAGGGTTAAAAGAATTCGAAGATAGAGATGGGTCCGTTACATGAGCAATAATAAAAATAATGTCTGAATAGAATGATTCACAAGCAACTTTTCTTGACGCATGATGCAAGTAATTAGATAAGTATTTAAAAGACATTTCAATGCAACGTTTTTTTTTTTTTTTTTTTTTTCTTTTCTTTTTTTGATTTCAAGATTTGTTTATCTTCTATTAAAAGTTGATGAAGTTCAAATACTTCATATATTATCCGGATCATTTGATGGTTAGTATCCAATGTTTTGTGAATAGTTTCCAATTATTGAAACGTCGAGTTTTCTATTGCTGAACCGCAAACTGCGGTACAATGGTCTATTTTTCAACAAACAAGTTCGTTGTGAGTTCATATCATACTAAGAGTTACAGCCTACTAGAAATTGTTGAAAAGACTTCTAAAATATTAAGATATGTGTAGCATTTCTGTTTTTAGTTTTTGTAAATTGAATGTTTGTCTTCAATCAAATATAATTTCCAGAATTTTTATTTTCAGAACAATAGTGATAGTTTCAATTCTGTGTTAGGGTGATGTCATCGTTTCTCACAGAAATAACTACATATATTCTCTTGGATAAATTTGGATGAGGTTATGTTTTGTCTAATCAGTTTGTCATATTTTGTTTCCCACACATAAATATAACTTAACCTGGACAATTTATTTAAATTTGTGTATAAAACACTTGAATTTCGGTATGAAAATTTTAAATACATTTTATGGTTAAGATAATTTAGTACGTTAACGGCCACTAAATCAATTTTTTTAGTCTCTTGGGCCAAATCCTAATTGAAGCGTGATACATTTACTCTGTAAGTGTGAGATTTTTTCTGAATTCCTCAATATCTTAATCATGACAGTTAATGTGTTAATGAGCATTGTGGATACTGTTTTGTATATAAATTATTATTTTAATGGTGTGAAAATTATGGAATTTATTATTTTGATTGATTTAGTAATTAAAATTTTAATGACAGGACTTATGACAAGCGGAAATAAAATAATCTTCATTGAAGAAATGTTTGTCAACTCTGCAAAAATCCTTATATTATTTTTAAATAGCATTTTATTTTAAGATAAATTATTAGATTTTTTTTTCTGTAAAAGGGGAAGTAGTTATTTAATTCACTCCTTAAATCAATACTGATGAAAAGTGGCAGGGATCGATATTAGTGAACAGGATTAGATATGATGAAAAGTTAGACGTATTGTTTTTTCAAAATGAATTCTTTAGATATATTTTATACACATAAAGTGTATGGAGATTGAATGTATTTTAGATAGCCTGGAAGATTTATTTGCAATAAAGACACGAACCACATCGTATAAAACTCTTTTTCTTTTATATAAGAACTAATTCCTGTTTTCATATAATACTCTCTCATCTTTCTAAACATTGATTTTGGCAAGACAAATTGTTTGTAATTTTTAATTATCTCTAGCAACGGTCCCTTTTTTGTGGCATCTCAACTCTTACGGAAGCATGTATTTCAAAAACTTGTTGCATCATGAAAAATCAAACAGATAAAACTACGCTTCTTGTGGGCGAATTGCCAAAATCGATAAATGAAAGGGAAATTCTGCTCTTCAAAGGGCCATTTCTCAAACGATAATCTTTAGTCATTGCAAAGTACTTCCGATTCCCAACTGTTGGATGGCAAACTAACTATTGAGGATTTAACGACCTTTCAGAAAGCATTATTTTACGGTAGGAATTCTTTTGTAGAATCATCTAAAAATGCTTTTTTTCTCATCATAGTTTCAAACGAGCCTGAATACTTTTGAAAAAGAAGAGTTACATTCTTTAGATTATAAAATAAATAGCCATTTTTAAATCCTTCGTAGTAACTTCGATTTTGTGTGTTTGTAGATGGGAGTGGAACCTGACAAAGCCTAATTAACCCCTTCGCAATAATCCAATCGGTCTGAAACTTGGCAGATAGGTTTGATGTTAATGACAATGCATTTAATAAAATGTTGGGGTTTGAACTGCCACTAAAAGATTACTTTTACGGAATACTAATAAACCAACTTGCCATCATCAAATCGCTTTAAAATAGCATTGAGCCGACTATTGCAGAAACTCTTTCCTGTTGCCAAATTTTTTAAATAAATAAATAATAAAATTGATTTAATCGGAATAAATTACAGATATTTGGATGCTGATATGAGTGTGACGTTCATTTGTAATAAAATATTTCGAAACGTAATTTGCATCACACTTTGCTGATAGAAATGTTTTTGATATTTAAAATTAAATGCAAACATCGAGTACACACTGTTTACAGAATCGGCGCTGTGTTAACGAATATAATAATTGGCAATGCATATAAAGGATTTATATTAAAACTTTTTTGGGTTTTTATGGGTTATATTATTATAGGTTAAGTAAAAATACAGAGTTTTTGTAAATATATAATAATAAAACAGCAATGTAACTATTTAATATTTAAGTACACTGAGGAAATTTAAGATCTTATATATTTTTAAAAAATCAATTCTGATAACTAATAAAAATTGCTTAGGGAAGCTCCAGTGGTCGATGGCTAATGGCACTAAGCTCACGAGCGGTGTGTCGAGTGTTCGGTCCTGGCTTCGACGAATATTGGTGTGTGCGATAATGGATTTTGGTGCACTTTAAATAGGTTGTGGCCTCAATGTCTTCTCGTTGGTGTGGTTTTGGGTTTGGAGAGAGAGAGGTTATGCGCAATAAAGTTTCGTTCTATCGTAATCTGATCGTAGTTCAATTCGGTTCGTAATCTTATCTTCGTTCAAAGTTAGGCATTGTGATTACTGTGATTAACATTTCATAGTGACAGGACAAATGGAATCTTGCAAACTAAACTAAACTAAATTGATTAGGTTGAGTCTTATTTATATAAAGGGCAAATATTACAAATTACCTTTTTCCAAAACTCGATATAGCCATTGCAAGAAATATGTTATTGTTAGGGATGTTTTTGTGTAGAATCATTACCAATATGGGAATTAAAGATTTGTACAAAGCCTTATATCTTCAAAAAACCTAGTTGTTTACATTGCTTCAACTTTTCTATAAATAATTAAGTTATAATAAATTGAAAGATTAAATGAAATCTATCGATTTATTTGACAAAGAAAAATAATTTTCTTAGACAGATAATTTCTTTGTTAAAAAATACTGGAGGTAAAGTTTCCATCCCTTGAAATGAGTTTTTGATGTAGTACTGCACAAGATATTATTACTTTTGCGATTGAGCAGTTGCCCTACTCTAATTGAATTAAATTTTTAATTGCTTTGGTATAGTGGTTTACTATCGAAAAACACTATCTTGCCTTGAACATTATTCAAAACATTCCTTTGAAAACCCGTTACTTGGAGACTTATTACTCACAAACTATTAAAACTTCTTTTCCGTTCGCAGCTTTTTTATCAACTTTATCTACAATATTTAAAAAAGTTTTAGAGTTCAAAGAAAGCGTTTTTATAACAACCAATAAATAGATGTTGTGTTTTGTAAACTAAATTTAATGAGCGAGCTTGGTTCAGTTATTACCGCATTAACAAATTTGAAGAAGAAAGAAAAAAAGAAAGAAAGAAAAAAAAAATAGAATTGTTGAGCATTTGTGGTAATAGCAAATGATAGATCTTTAAGTATGATGAATGATACCGTTTGATTTATAATTAGTAGTGCTAATTATTAAAAGAGAATAAGTTCGTTATTATAATTTAATAATGATAGAAAAAGAGCCTAGTTTTACATGAATTAAGTAATTCATATTAATACTTTATTAGTCGTAGTAGTAGTAACTTTTATTAAAAAAGAGCTTATTAAATATCGAAATATTAGTGTGTTATATTGGAATATAAATATCACCTGAATTTCAAAACAATAGTGAATACAAATACGAGAGCAATTTTTACTAAAAGAATAATAGTGACAGTTAGAGAATCATGCATTTCTTCTCTCCATTCCATTTTATCAGTTAAAAACTGCACAAATTTCACAAAGATATGCGCACATAACATATAATCAATAGAGCTAAAAGACTTTGTTTTCATAGCATGTCGTGCTTAAAATACATTCTTCTTCAAAACATTCATAATTATCTACCATTATGCTTTATTAATACGATCATATAATGAACAAAAGTACATTACTTAAAAATCGTCGTATAAATAAATTAAATACGTAGATGTGACCAAAAATACAATTATTCTCTTCAGTGTAATGCTATTATTCTCCACTTTCATTTCCATAAATTCTATCTCAAAATCAATATTTTTTTTTTGTTTTTTTTTTCCGGTGGCAGCAGTTGTAACGGAACCGAGTGATAGCGGATGGTGAAAAATATAGATTATTGGAATTGTTGCCAGTTTCTAGCAATAAGTTTTCGTGAAATTGAAAGGAAGATTGTATGTTTTTAAGAGACGGTTTTCACTTATCACCAGACTTTATGTGAATTGAACTAACATAAGGTATTATTAATGAGGATGTTTTTTCAATTGTTTTTTATTGTTTAAACGTTTTGAGAATAACAGAAATTTTGTCTTAGGAAACAACATATTTTCACTCTATAGGCTTAGAATGGAAATTAAAAATCTAAATACACACTGGAATGGAATTTATGTGTTATAAATATATGCGGCTTTTTGAAGGGGTATTTCCCTTGCTCTTAGATATTAGTACTTTTTAATTAGTAGTTTAAAGGAATTGTATATTTTATAAAAATTTTTACTGAATTATCCATGCGTAACTCGTTAAAATTAAAGCAAAAAATTTACTTTTACAAGAAAGAACATTTGTAAATTTGTATTCCCTGTAAATGCTCACTATCTAAGAGAGTTTATATATTAAGTATGTTGTAATTATACAAATTTAAAGTATAATGTTTCCTTTTATTTTTTATGGATTCGGACTTTCAAATCTTACAGACACCAATTTCCATTTTCTAGACCAGACGTTTTTCTAATTTACCATGTAATGCAATATTAACTTTTAATTTATACTAAGACTTCTTTTCGTCATTTGAAATTAAGTTAACCTTATATTGTATTCAATATGTTTTTTAGATAATTTTCTTAAAAATTGGAAAAATTCTTTTGAGGCTGTTTTAGCGAATTAATTATCAGATAATATATTTTCCACAAAAAAAAAAAAAAAAAAAAAAAAAAAAAAAATGCGGACTTAAAATTTTATCATACAGTTTTTAGGCTCTAATAAATATGACTATAGTAGATTTCATTTTGCTCATTATGACTTACAGGGGATTTGACAAAAAATTAATTTATAGTATATCAGGAGTCAACCACTTTACAAACAGATGAATGAAAAGCAAACAAAGCTCATACTAAATCAGTCCATAATATGAAGAACTTAGCAATAGTAAACAATTAAATATGTTTCCGTGAAGGAATTTGAGTCGATATCCAAACATTTCTTGCAATCTGATAACGAAAAATTCGTAAGAGCGATTTTATAATTTGAACTTGTTTATTTTCATATAACAATCTTCATAAAAGAATTCATAGAATTTTGTTTCATATATTTCATTTCCATAATTAAAACTAGTCTCAATACAGTATTCTGAAATTGATATTGTTATTAAGCTATACATACAAGATGTTCTAAAACACCTTGTATGGGAAACCTTGTATAGGAAAACTGAATTGGGAAAAAAAAAAAAAAAAAAAATTGAACATGATAGAAATGTACAGTTTTCATTATTCAACAGCAGGGAGACATGTTAATTTTATCCAAATAATTTTAAACAATAGTTAAAAGTTCACCGACAGATGACGCTGTCGAATGAGAAATTGGTCTGAACATGCTTCAAAACTATGTTTCATGTTTATACGTCATATTTTTGATGGAAATGTTAGTTATTCGTTTTGCACTTTCGCAGTTTGAGTAACTTGTTCAGACTAATTTTTTTATTTCAAGCAAAAGCATCATCTGTTGGTGAACTTTTAACAATTTACGAAAATTGTTGGAAAAGTTCTATAGTTTTACAAATAGAGTGCAGCAAACGATACATTTTTCCTTTATAGTTTTTCGATTTTTTTTTTTTTTTTAAATTCATTTTTTTAATGTATCGGTTCTCTTTTGGAATACCCTGTATTTTTTTGAGCAATATTTTAAACATAGTTTACTTATTACGTAATTTATATAATGAAATAATCGGATACTGCTTCCGTTTTCAACAATCAAATAAATCGTTGTATAAGTTAATTTGTTTACAGTATGACAGTTGTGATGCAGGACTTAACTTTTTAGGCTTTTATGAAGGAACAAAAGGAAAAAATGCAATTTGGTTGATATGTAGCATTTTAATTAAAAATTGTGCTAGTTAAAAAAATGCTAACACTATTTTTTCAAATGTTTTTTTTAGACTAAAAATTTTCACACTCTTTTAAGCATTCAGTCTTGACCCTTGCCTCCCTTGTACAAAAATAAAACAAGTTGTAACTTTTTTTTTTTTTCTTTTTTTTCTTCTTTTTTTTTAAAAACCGGTATATTTTATTAAAATGAAGAATGCTTACGAAGCAGAAAAATAGTAAGATTATTCCCTGGATTGAAGGATAAAAATTTATTTCACCTAGGAATGACTGGGCATTATATATGTAAAAAAAATCATTTCTACACGTTTAGGAAACTTTCTGAGCACAGAAAAGTGGCATAGAAAAAATGCATGTGTGTCTGTGGTCAGCATAACTACCGACTAGAATGACCTGTGACGTTCCAATTTTGTGTACAGGTTAGTGATAGCCATTGAACCTTTCACTAAGGACTGATTGCAAATGCGCATAATGCTGACTGTAGTAGGACTTTAATAATGACTGTAGAAGGACTTTAATAATGACTGTAGAAGGACTTTAACGATTTTGTTCAAAATCTTTGCATTATTGTCTTATTTAAAAGGTGAAAAAATGATTTTAAAAAGTAAAAATCGTCACCCAGCTTCAAACTTTCCTTAGAAATTCGATGAAGGCGTAAAAAGGAAAACGAACGGCTTTAGCATTGAGTTATCTTAACTTGAGAATTTCCCATCAGCAACTGTTCCTCCACAGCTTCATTTACTTGAAAAGAATAATGTAATAACTATCTTAAAAAATTATAGCCAATTTTGTTAATTTGGTGGTGTTTCCGAACTGGTAATTCTTGTAGAATTAATGAAAATACGGAACCGGTAAATTGCAGCAATCCATCTCAAATTTAAATGCAGTGACTAGTATTTTAATGTAATTAAATGTTGCGGGATGTTTTACATCCCAAGTTTTTCTTCTTTTCCCACTTTCCATGAAACTCTTTTAGACATGTTTTAAATCTATTTCAACATCATACTGTTCAGCAACTGCTGTCTTTCAATTAATTTTACCTGTAACTAAACTCTTCATTATATATTTTTTTTATTATATTACTTTAATTAATTTCATTTTTAAGTTGTAACAATCAAAGTTCATTAATTTATTTCAATGCCCATTGGTTGGTCGGTTGTTTTCAGATTATCTGGTGCCGTCAGAAACACGAGGGCTATAATGCGCCGAAACATTCGTCATTAGACAAGCCAACATACATTTACAAACACCCATGCCTAACACGGGACTCGAACCCGCAACCTCGCGATCTAGAAGCTAGCACGCTAACCACCATACCGTTTGGTCGGCCAATGCCCATTGAATAAGCATAAAAGAGAAAATAACGATAGTGTTTTCTTCAAAAATAATTTGTATAAATTTATTTTCTTTTTGTGCAATTATTTAGTAATTTTAAAACATAGTAATTACGTTGTTGTTTTCTATCCATAATTTTAACTTTATTTCTAACAGGGTAGAAATTTCCACCGAATCACCCACCAAATGTGTTGCTTGAATCATACAAAAACTCACACCAAAAATCTATTTCAACATAATATGATAAAAAAATCAAATTTTCAAGCATTCTTATTTACGCCAAACACTAAAATACATCCAGAACTCATCCATTAAACATTTTTGAAGTTTAATTTGTTTCTCGTACAAGGCTACTTTACCTTAGCACCAAAGAGAGATTGAATGAACAGGGAGCTCTACAAAAGACTTCTGAAAACGATTTTTTCTCAGAATTTTCGTCTTTTCATCGAACCTGGTAGGCGGAATATTTACATTTTTTAAAGAAACTTGTGATTTTTATTATTATTCAAGAAATTCATTATTTATTATATGCGGGGTGGATAAAAGTATTTAAAAAAACAAACAAAAAAACTGTTCTATTTCATAAACGAATAAAAAGATTTTCATGTTTCTTTTATCATAACATTGTATTTAAAAAAAAAAAAAAAATTGCGCCAGGCAGGCATTTTAAATAATTGGTCCATAAAATCGATCACTAAAAAACAAAAACAAAAAATGTAAGGTGGATTACCAGGGTCTTTCCTTTCCTTTTTAATACGGTTATATTTCATTACGGTTATACTTTATTTTTCTCTCACGCTTTTCCAAATGTTTTAGAAAAATTATTTTCTATATTTCAATATTCGTCGTACTATGCATATTAAAATATTAGCAACTTTTTGTGTATTTTAACAAATTCTGCATTTTCAGCTTTAAAAGTTGTCTTGTTTGTTATAAAAAACCTATTTTATATGTTAAAGAATTTGTATTTAGTTAGTTGACTGTTGTTTACAAAATAATGAGGATTTATAGTACAAACATATATTAGTTTTTTTTACAATGCAACAAATAATAAACTAATTTTAGAAGGACCTTTAAAGGGTGTCTCAGAAAGATTTCGAAAATATTAGTAGAATGTATGAAATTCCTTCGAAAATGAAATCTGATCAGAATATAGGAAATGTATTGGAAGTGAATGGACATTGAAATCCCGATAAATATTTTCATAGGATGGTTCAATCTAACAAGGAAGCGTTTATTGACATTACTGTCACTTTATTTTACCTTTGAGCTAAATGAAAAAAAGTCGAGAATACAAGAATTGAATGCAAAATTTATAAATATCAAAATAAATCTTTAACTTACTGGTTTCTTTGAATTTTAATCTGAGTTGTTAAGAACCTCATCAAAAACCTATCTTTTAGTGTAGAACATTTTATATTAGTAAGACTCAAATATGATAGTAGGATTACATAGAATTGAACAGAAAATGCTTTAACATTTCACTGGGATAGTGAGTGCTTCTATGTTAAATAACTTTAAATAAGAATATCAGATTAGAACTTGGATAGTAGGTGAACAGTTTTCTCACCACGTTCATCACCAAACTCATCAACTTGTTACTAATAAAAATTTTGGTAATTTATAATAACTGTTCTTTACAAAGTTATTTAATGTCGTACATGTTGAATAAGTATATGGGCTTAAACGCTGCAAGCTCAGTAGAAAGCATAATAGTGACAGTAATCGAGTCACTAACACAATCCAACTTATTTTTTATAATGATTGTTTGTATTTCATCGACATAAATACAATGAGTTTATAACGCGCCGATAAATAGTTATTTAAGAATACTCACTTATTTCCCAAGTTCTTTTAGACCACAGCCACTCAAGAGTTCAAATATTTTCCACGTAATCGACACCTTATTAATTCTTAGTGCCTTCATTAATATTCCATGACCTGTTAGCACTCTCGGTGGTGTTTTCCTAACATAGGGATAATCCTTTCACTTTTCCTTTTTCAATATTAAAAATCCCCAGACTTGTGACATCAACCTGTCTATATTCGCCAGTAATTCTGTTCTCAGACTTTAGTTTCCTGACTATCATTGTATCGAAACGCGGTGTTGATTTGTCCAAATAAACTTCGTATATGGATGTCTGACAAGGATTGACTCGTTTTCATTTCTACTATAGCATTTGCCTTTTATGATTAACCTTCTCTGAGCTTATTACAGAAATATAAATAGAAATACTACTGTTTGAAAAAATATACGCATGATTCTAACTCCATTAAATTACTCTTTTATTGAACAGTACACTCATTCAATTTTTGAAAACATTTCCCCAAATAATTATGTTCTACTAATAGCTATGGATAACTATGTTCATCCTTACTCTCATTTCTACTCTATGCATTTTTATCACATCACACTCAATACCAAGCTAATACTTTTCTGGATAACGCGAAGTTCCCAGAAACTGCATCGGTGGACTTTTATTACATCCCTTCGCAGCGCCCAGAAGGCAAGCCTTAACAAGGCCTGTCAATAACATCGTCCCTTCCTTGCAGTGTTTACTGCTTCGAAAGTGCTTCATATTGCAGTTTAATAACACAAAGTATGCAAAAGCAGACTTGGATGTAATTAGTGGCGGATGAAAGTTTCTCTCGGTCAATGCAGTCTTTCATTATGAGAACTTAATGCTCGTGACTACGAAAATAGCGGTTTATCTGATGTCTCTCTGGACCTAGATGTTTATTATTTTGAATTAATGAGAAAAAAAGTTGTTAATGCTGTTTGCGACAGTTTATTTTAGTATGGATTTGATGTCAGTTTCATAGAATTAATGGATTTCCAGATGAGATTCATTTTTTTCTCTAGAGTGTTATTCGTTAATATACAATTTGAAAAGCAATTGATGTATTTCTTGATTAAGATAGTTTTATGTTGTTATAAGTAAATGGTTTTTAAATAGCGGCTGGGTACTTTTTTTTTTAAAGAAATATCATTCTTCTTCCTAAGAAGCATAGCAGTAGTGGCCAATGTCAGAAACAAGGGTTCTGGAAGATTGGCCAATGATGACCGAAACTCGAGCATCGTTTCAAAATACTCGATTTTCATAAAAATAAACACGTAAAAACCATAACAAAACATATTTTTTTCTCCTCCGTTCTTTTATACAAAATATATTTCAATTTTTAAACTCTACATTTCAAAACCTTTAGTATATTTTATCCAGAACTGGCCTGGATTGGCCAAGATCTATAACAATGGTCAGTCTACAACGGTCTACATCCGGATGGCCAATTTCGAGTGATATTGGCCATAGGATTTATGCTGCTGGAGTATAAGGAAATTGTAATATATATTACACTATGATAGTATAATCTATTCCATTGTATAACCTATTCTACTGTGATACTCCTCAATTTTCAATTTGAAAAGAAATCAGTATATTTCATGATTAAGATAGTTTTATGTAGGTATTATTAAATGGTTTTTAAATGTAACTGGATATTTTTTTAAGGAAATATGTTTTTATATTGGATGAAAGGTAGGAATTTTTCTTTCGAAATTTGTTATCTTACAAATATATAATAGTTTTTTTTTTATTATTTGATGAAAGAGTGAAAAACATGGTAATTTAAAATATATTAAATTTTTTAATTTCTTATTCTATATGAAAACCCAAAGCTCTCACTGATTCACTGTATCTTCTCCCACTTGTCATGCAGATTTAGTGCGAATTTCGACAAGGACTAACGAGGAAAAGGCAAGGATTTTCCATTTGTAGCGGCATTCGGAAATTTAGAACAAATGTAGACATTGGCATTCATAAAAATCTTTATAAACCAAGTTTCAGGTGTTAAAACGGGTTCAAACATTCCAGTTGTTGAATATCGCAATTTTCTATAAACCCAGGGCGCCGGAAATTGGTTAAACTGATTACAAAGATGAACACATAAAACAAGGCTAACATGATTTCGATTCACCCTTTAGATTATAAAAATCTAGAATATGTCGTATTGAATTTCGTAGAGAAGCACACAAATGTATCTAGTTTTAATATAAACATGTATAGTAGATTTTTAAAGAAAGATAGATATGGTAATGCTAATAGATAAAGATAAACAGATAAGGCTTTACAATATTGAAAGTTCTCATTCTACTCCTTAATATTACGACATAATTGCTTACTAGTAGTACTTAACTGTACTTAAATGTAAAAAATATTCAAACTTTTGTATTTGTCAAAAACAAGCAAAAAATAATCTCACCAGAACTAGAACACTGGAAGTATAAAAATAAACTAACGTCTTGAACCACAAAGTCCAACAACGATCATTACATCATTAAAAACAAACCTCATTTTACTTAAGAACCTGTCTCAGTTTCTGTCTCAACCAAAGAGTCCCAATCAACTAAAGTGGCGTCTCTTCCACTTTATGGTACTAATTAACTAATTATAAAGTCCTTTTCAGAAATAAGCTTGCATTAAGCAAAAACTATTAAGTGCACCAAACATGGAAAAATTGACCATTAATTTCAATTTTGCTTATTAATTTAAGAATTTGCTTAAAGAAAACCGAGTTTTCGAAGTCGCCTTTCTAAAAGGGATTTAGTTGATGCGAGTTATTTTTCGAGAAACAGAGCATTTGATAAACGGTGAATGCTAAAACAATTTAATGTTTTGGTATAATTTGAATGAAAGTAAAATCTTGCTTTTATGGTAATATAGTGGAAAATTAAACGAACCTTGAAGTTAACTTTACACAACTAATGTTATTGTCTTCTAAGCATTTTAAGTAATTGTATTTTAGTTTACATTAGAATGTTAGTTGTAATACAGTTAACAATTGTAATTAATTGTAATACAGCTAATTTCATTTTAATATTAGATTGTATTTTTTATTTTAATTTCAGATATAACTCCAAACGAGTGTACAATTATAAATATATGATTACAACAGTGATATAACAGTTTGAATTGAAACATTATTTAAGTGCATTAAGTGCATAATTTCTTTATAAGTGCATGAATTTAATAAAATAATATAAAATTTTAAATATTAATATTAAATGATAGTAGTTATAATAAAATCTACTGTAATATAAAAGTTACTGTAATTTAAATAAATAAGTTTACTATATCGTTTTACTAGTAATACATTAATTTGTATCAATTTAGCTTTTGTATTGTACTGCATTAATCCTAACAGTAATATAACATGGACGTAGTTAATTATTTGCAAGCAAACAAACAAATGATTTCCGAAGCACGACATTTTTAGGTTTTCTATGGCAATAATTTAGAACTAAATATTAAGACTTGTATTAAAGTTAAAAATATATGTCTTCTACAAATTACTAATCACATCAGTATTAATCTGATAAGCGGTGCTACCAACATGGAAGACTTTTACAGGGGTAGCTGATAGTGATTTATAACTAATCAGTAGTTTACAATTTAACAATCTATCTGAAAATTGTTATTGATATTATACCATTATAATCATAAAATTCTACTAAATCTTTACACTTTTTACAACTAATTGGGTCTGCCAATTTATGTCCCAAGTGGACATATGCGCAAACTACGTATTTAGGATTTCGTAGAAATTACTTTTTTAGAAATTTATCTGAGTAATAAAAATTTTGTATTCTATTACTGATTTAAATTTTGTTTTCTATTGCTGAGTTAAATTTTGTATTCTATTGTTGAGTTAAATTTTGTATTCTATTGCTGAATTAAATTTTGTATTCTATCGCTTAAGGGGGGCGGCACATGAAACATTTTTACATTATTAATTTCGAGTTTATTAATGTTTATCAAAATTTAAATTCTTCTCTTTAAAATGATGCCTAATTTGTAATTACATCTTATTTTGAAGTATTTTTAATAGCTTTTTGAAGAAAAAAAAGTAGGTATGTAATGCTTTTTTTTTAACTTTTAACTTCAAAGACGAATTTCTCAAAATGTCGTTTTTTCTTGTTTGGAGGCACATAGCCTAAAATCTATTTGACATAAATGCTTGAAAATGTTGATACATATCTTTCTAATGTATATAAGTACTTAAACCCGATGAATAATTTATGAGTAGCATACTTTCTAAATAAAATAATTAGTCTAAAATTGAAAAAAAAAAAAAAAAAAAAAATTAAAAAATTAAAAAATAATATATTTTTAGGAAGTCATAATTATTTTAATTTTCAAAAAATAATAAAAATCTCATGTTAAATAATTCAAAAGTATCTAAATATTATACTGTGAAAGTTTCATAATGGTTGAAGAATTGTTATTAAATGAGATGCCCCCAATGTCGTTGAATTTAACATGGGCTCCTATGGATGCGACGGATCCCCTTAATTAGAAGAACGTGGACGACATTTCTATTGAATCTTGTCCTGTCAACAAATAATGTAGGGAACTGTTTAAAGCTTTTGAATACACATCTCAGACAGTAAAGTATTTTAATTTGAAGTTTGATGAGATGAGATGGGATCATTGCCGAGATGAGTCGGCGCGTCATTACATAGAATATACACAAAATATTGTTCTCTCTTATAGAGTACCTAAATATTTCTACATAGCATTCTCTCTCATAGAGTATCCTATGTATAGAGTCTCCACTCATAGTCTTCACCATTTTGTTATTTTTGCATATAAATTAATATTAGAGGTACGGGATTTAGCCACTGTCACACTAAACCTAAAACCATTCAATTTTTTTTTTTTTTTTTTTTTTTTTTTTTTTTTTTTTTCAGATGGATTGCTGTTCAGATTTTTTTAATAGTGCACACCTACCTACTTTTTGACTACTCCATTTACCTGGCATTTTCACACTAAAAAAGTGGTTAAAATCAATATTTTTTTTTTTTTAATTTACGAATGTTTTTGTTAAGCCAAACAAGTTTTATATCAATAAGAATAACAGTATTCTTTAAAAAAAAGAAAAAAAAAAAAAAAAAAAATACCGTTTTTTCATGCATCCAAAGTAGACAAAGCTCTTAATTTCGTTTTTTTAAAAAAATTACACGATATGCTATTTTAAACAAATTATTCGTCAGAAACGGAAGAGTTAGCCTTTAAATTGGCACATCATTTATCAATTTTGGTTTTCTATAAAAGTAGAAAAGGGATTGTAGCAAAAACCACTGTCCAGAGATAATGCATAAGACTGGACACTGACAATTAGGTAGGTACAGTACGCCCCCCCCCCCCCAAAAAAAAACCCAATAATATCCGAACGATGGCTATAACGTCGGTTCTAACTGTCGTAAAATCTTGCGATTTACACTAAAATGTTTTGTTTACGATTTTCTATATGTCTGGTGTAATTTTTTTTATGGGGCTGTATATTAAGTAAATTTAACTCTATCTTTAAGAATTTCAACACGAACCCCTATTTCTTATGCCTTCATTAAATTTAGAATACTTCGTTTACCCTTGATACCAAATTTCAGTTCATTATGTTGAGAAACACGTCACTTATGTGTTGAAAAAATGTTTTGGCCGATCTTGAGGGCAAATCTTTTTAAAGCAAGGAAAAAGCTAACGTTTTGCATGCTTCAAAACGTAATCTATTACACGGTCCCTTAAAGTGAGATTTTTTTTTCTCACATTTTTGCTAAAATATTAAGAACCAAAAGTCAAAATGGAGTGAAAAAAGTTCTGGAAGAGTATATATATATACATGTTTCTATATAAAAATTTAATACTTGTTTCATTAATTAATAATTAATTATTAAAAAAACTGTTTAAACCAAAATGTGCATGTTATTTATGTTTTGCCTTTAATAATCTATGGTTTGAAAGAAAAATTGCCAAAATATATTAACATGTTAAGAATTTATGGCTAAAATTACAGATTTTCTTTTTAACATTAATTTGCCATTTTTTGACAACATTTAAATTACTAACCACTCATTGGAAAATATAAAATTTGGTATTTAGACGCTTTTTTGGATTCTAAATCTAAATATGGTATAATATTATATTGATTTTTTTTAAAGTTTGGTTTAGTTTTAATATGTAGATGAAAATTATATACAATTAATAATGACCTTCCACGATTTACAACGGTCTTTGACTTTTGTTATTTCATCAATTAGAATACAAGATATGGCCATCGTTCGGATTATTTTTTTGGGTACGAATGAACAATAGTGACCACTTCAAAACACATATTATACTTTTTAATTCTTACAAATCCTCCACTTTATAATTTTTTAAGAATGTGCCAAGTATAGGCTCTTACCTATTCCTGGAGGCGTTGAAGGTTATGCTTAAAAATCAACGCATAATTTTCTGAAATACATGTAGCTTATCTCTTTTGTTTTCAAAGAGCAGATGTTGTGAGTTTGGAATCACGTGAAAAGAATATTAAATTTTTGATTTTTAACTTGTATAGATTTTAACAATCGGTTTTCTTCCTTGAAAGCATATTCTTACTGCTTGGATAATCATTTAAGAATGGAATACTTCAAGGTTCTTTAAAATATTTAATTAACTTTTCTTTGTTTTATTTTAAAGTTGTTTTTTTTTCTCATAAGGATATGTTAATGTGAACTTTTTGTTAGAAAAAGTTTTGTTTATGACATTGAAAAGTTTATAGTTTGGTAAAAAATGGCATTTTATCGAATTACTTACAACTATGACTATTTTGCTCCTTTTTAGTTTTTACTTTAAGGAAATAATTATTTGAATACGGGATAATATGTATCAAAACTTTCATAACTTCTAGTTAATGAATATTTAAAAACATTTTGTTACATACACTTAGTTAACATATTAATTTTTTTTTTATTAGAGTATGCTTTAAAAAAAAAAAAAAAAAAGTATTTCGGAAACGAACTGAATGGTCTGTTTCTATTGTGAGTAATTTTTCAATACTTTGCGTGATCCGTGTTAATAATCTCACTGGTATAAACTCTATTACACCCTTAAAGATTAATCTTGCCCACTGTGTGTGTGTATATAGTATACAATGTAATCTACCTAAAACCATGATGTAATGTCTAAGTGAAAAACAAAAATACACGACGGCTCAAGTAACGAAAATTGTTAATACGAAAACTCGGCGAAAATTGTTATATTAAGTTATTCTAACCGGTAATTGCGTTTTAATTCAAGCGACTACTTAATTTGAAATTTTCTTCAGTCAAAACAAAAGCATCTACATTTCGTGTGGGATGTAAGCCCATTTAATGTGACTCGTGATTTATATTTTGCTGAGTAGCTTTGTATGAAATGATACTAGAATGTTCTACTAATAGTTTACTTGAACAATACCAAAATACAACTAATCTAATTGCAATTAATTAATTAAAAAATCTTATAAAAAAACTCAAATTTTCTTGTTTTACAATTCTTAAGAAGTTAATTTTTTATGTAATAATGTTTTTTGTAACTTTCCAGTTCAGCCAATTCTCGAGCATCGTTTCAAAAACTTTTAAAGTGAACATGCCAAAAAATCACAAAGCATGTTTTTGTACCCAATCCTTTTTTTAAATAAAATATTTCAATATTAAACCTGTGCGTCAGCATTTCAAAACTTCCACTATATTTTATGTACTGAGCAATACCTGTATCCAGCTGTCGATTTACAACATTGGATCATCCAATGTTAGCCGATATTGGTCAAAGTTGTAACACTATTGGGGTAGTAAGGAGAGAACAATTGACTTCTAAAAGTTTGTCTAAAATAAATGATTGCAGCGGTGTTGGACAAAGTTGTAGCGCATTATCGTTCTGCTTAATATAATTTCCAGTTAAGTTTCTGTAGCATGATCTCAAAAGACGATTCGACTTCTCCGAATTTATAAGAATAAACTGTAACTCATTACAAGGACATCAATAAGAAAATAAATTTAAATTGTGTTTATCTTTAACCATCATCTAGATGAATGTATTTTAATGTGACTTCTTTTTTATGGAGTTATATTTCAAATGATTTTATATCTATTTTGAAATAATCAGAATTTTTGTTTTTATGGAAAACAATTAAATTTAATCATAAAATTTTCTAAGCAGAGATAAAAACGCAATAAATTTAACAATTAACATATTAATGGTTATATTTGAAACTTGCTTTAATTTATATCACATATAATAAGAGTTAAAATCCTAATAGTAAAAGTGTTCCAATTATTTAAGATAAATTTTCCAACCACTAGATTTGTAGGAGACAAGTAATCCTTTGAAGTGTAGTTAAACACTTTCAGTAAGTTACTAATTATATAAATTGCAACATGAAGAACTTTCAACAAAGAGCAGGGCAGTGTTTCACAAGAAGCTAGAAAATAATTATTTTTGAAACAAGCAGTTTAAATTTCAAAGATTTTAAAGCAATATTTTAGAACAGGATGGAGGAAAATATCGGAAAAGTGTTTATCAGAATGTGAAAGGAGGTTTCTAATGAAGTTTTAAAAGACTCAATTAGCTTAGAAAGAAACCATTAGTCACTATTTGACTTCAGCGAGAGTGTCATTTCATGTACTAATTTTATGTAATTATCTACTTCAGTTTTGTTACAATTGGAAAGTATATCCTTTGATAACAGCAACATGCTGCAGGTAGTTTAAATACATATTAAAAGTCACATTTAAAGTTTAAGAAATATAGCGATTTTTATATGGAGTAAAAGAGGTTACTATGTTTCAACATAAATTCACTTACTACTCTCAGTAATTACATTTTTCACTTATTAGATATTTCATGAAACGGGATAGATTATGAGATCAAAGTTATTCAAAAGTTAAGTAGTATGCTTACATACGCACATATAATGGACAATGGACTTTAATGGACAAATTGGAAGATCAAAGTTATTCAAAAGTTAAGTAGTATGCTTACATCCACACATATAATGCCTAACTTTAATGGTTAAATCATCAAAAATAGAATGCTAGTATAAAATATTAATGCATTTGTATACTTTAATAAACAGGTTACAAAGCAATTTGAATAAGTAACTTTAAAAAATTAACCATTAAATGGGAAGTTTTTAACATAAATTATTTATTAAGCATAGGTAACTTTTATGTGTAATTGCACCTTATTTAAGCAATTTTAAGCAACATATTGAGCGATTTTGACAACTAAGTAGAATAGAGATGCATTATTTTTTTTTTCCTCCCCGCTTTCAAAACATGACAAAAGGTATTGTCATCGACAACAAATCTGTCTGCGAGGTTGTTGGTGGATTGAATGACTGCAACTGCGTTAATTGTCCCTCCGCAGATTTCCCGCCACACATCTATAAACAAAATCTAGGTAAATAAAAAAGATTTAAAAGGAAGTAGTTATAACAGTTTCTGAAGAGATATTTTCTTGAAACATTGCGCAGTGGCAAGAGTATGTACTTTATAGTAAGGGAGGCAGCGACACTTTGGGTCAGTCATTTTATACCGCCTGAATTGTGTAAAAATAATAAGTTAATTTATAGGTAATGTCAAAAATCCAATTCCGCTGGCAAGACCGTGTTGGCGGGGTGGGGACGGCAAGACCGTGAGAAGTTGTGCCGTTGAGACGGCAAGACAGCAAGAACACGGCAAGACCGTGTTGGGTGTAGGCGGAGAGGCTGTCAGAACATGTAAAAAAAGATTTAAAAAAAAAGTGATTTGATACCGACTGAAAGTTGTTTCTACCTTTTGTTTGGACTATTTTCTGATGGACTATATTCCTCTGGTAGATATTGATATTGATGAAGAACGTGCACTTGAAGAAGATGATCCGGATGTTGACGATGTTTTTTATATTTCAGATAATGAGAACATTTGATTTTTCTTCAATTTCTTTATTAATATTCATACGTGTCATTATAAACCATATTTTCCGCTTTGTAGATATAACGAAATAAAAAATTTCGTAAAATTTTGAATATTTGACCAATAAAATCCATTTCATAACACATACATTTCGATTGTTATAGTATAAAATGCAAGATTTAAAAATATCCCATTATACGTGCTCGGTAGAGGTGAAAAGAGAAGATACCGCTAAGCTGGAATGGTTCAAATACAATTTAGCGTGCAACAACTTCATAGACTCCGCTAAAGGTCTTCCCACTCTTCTCAGTCAGCTGAACATTATTTTCTAGATTAATACTTAATACTTCTGGTGTAAACTTTTTAGCCGGTGTAAAATAACTGTAATAACGCATTTTTTTCCTTTTTTTTTTTTTTTTTTTAAATTGTAAGCAAGGAGCGGAACTATAACCCACCCTCGGAATACCATAGAAACAAGTTTCAGCCGGTGTAAAATCACTTTAAAACCCGTTTTTTTTATATAAACAAATGAGAAGCGAAAGCATAACCAACCCTCGGATTACCAGCGGAATACCACAAAACATGAGAAAATAGTTCAAATAAAAGGTAGAAACAAGTTTGAACCGCTAAAAAATTTAACTTTTTTTACATGTTCTGACCGTTTATCCACCTACATCCATCACGGTCGTGCCAGCGGAATACCTCAAAACATCAGAAAATAGTCCAAACAAAAGGTAGAAACAGGTTTTAGCCGGTGTAAAATCATTTTATTTTTTAACTTTTTTTGCATGTTCTGACCGCCTCTCCACCTACACTCACCACGGTCGTACCAGCGGAGTTCGATTTTTGACATTACCAATAAGTTAGCTTACTAATTTTACACAATTCAATCGGTATAAAATGACTGACCCAAAAGTGTGGCTGCTTCCCGTACTATTAGTTAAGTGTTTAATTATTATAAATAAACAAACAAACAAACAAATAAATAACGAGAGAGAGAGAAACAAACAAATTAATTCATTCTAATGACCAACACGATGAGGCAATGCCAATAACTTGAGATTCGGTTAAAAAATATTTCTCTCACATAAAGGTCGACTTTGATGTACCATTATAAAAAATGTGCATCTAAATAACTAAATATGCACTAAATCAATAAAAAAATTATTGATAAAATCGATGATGATTAAATCGCTACACAGTATTGAGCCATTATCTACATAATTTGATTAATTTTGTATTTTTTAAACGAGGTACATTTTTTCCTAATGACACTAAACTAAGAAAGTCTTTTGCAGCACTCCCTTCATAAATATCCTCCTAAAACTGATGCTTTTTATTTAGTAAGTGCTTTAATTTATTTTCGACAAGTTATTTTCCAACACTAAATCGGTTATAACTCTTGAATCTGTATACAAAATCTAAGCCTGTTACACGAGTTAAATCCTGAAAATTGAATCAAGATTTCACTTCTACACAAATCCCCAATCAAAGATATGTTGAAGAAATTTTCAATAAAGTTACAGTCGAGGCAAGAATAACTTAGTAACCTAGCAACGACGACAACACTTAAAACCTTCGAAATTCTACTCCTTGTGTACGCTTCCTATAAAATATTTTTTTATATTTTAGAAAGTGAAAAACATCTATCTCTAGGTAATTTCCTTTTCAGACAGATACATTTACTGAAGGATTTTGCTGTCGTAAGCAACACGATGGAAAATATTTCTTTTATGGATAGTATGCAGCTTTTTTTGAAGAATAGTTTATATTTATAATTACCATATTTATTGCATATTTTATAAGGAAATGATTGAATTTTTCTTTATCAAGGCAGAAATTGAAAATACCTTTGCTTGCTTCGAGTAAAAATGCATGCGTTTGTACGGAGGTATATAATATGATGAGATTTGTATAATGGAATTTATCAAAGTTGGTGGATGTTCAAGGTTTAAGGTATCAAATGTTTTGTAAAAATATGTATTTGGTTGATAAAACTTCTAAGGCAGTAATTTGATAAACGCAAATTTTTCTGATAACTGTATTCACTAGAAATCTTCCAAACTGAATTTAATATTGCTATTGGGTATAGAATAAGAATGTCGTTTTATGAAAAACTAAAAAAATTATTAAATTATTTATTTTTAAGCCGTATACAGATATTTTATATTGATGTATGATTTTGGTAATTTGTTAATAGGTGCTTAATGCGCTTATTAGCAAATGATGAGTGTAACAAACACTTTAAGGTATACATATACATTAGGAATTGCGAAATTTGACTCAAGTCTCGTTTTTTATTATTTGTTTTAAAATATTCCCGAATTCATTACCATTAAAATGATACAATTTTCTTTCTGCGACTCAAATTACTTCTTAAATTACAGTGGGTTTTATAAACCTGCTTTGTATCACGTTCATTAGTGTAGTAAACTTTAAACGCGTTTTTTGAAGAATGACATTTTGGTGTTACATGACTTTACGCCAACGGTCATAGCTTCATAATAAATGGTCCAATTTACAAAATTCTAATTTTGTTTTGTAGACATTAGTTCTGAATGTGTTTCCTATTTAGAATCTAATATATATTGTTATAAACACATTTTTATGCATTTCCAATCTTAATTTTTTTGTTAAAAACTAAGTATTTTTTAAAACTTTTTATTTAAAAACTTATAGTTAAATAAATGTTGAAGCCAAATTCAAAATTCTCCATAGGAACATACATCAATATAATATCTTTTATATGCAATAAAAATCATACCTTTAAGTTAATTACAAGTTTATTTATGTCTATTCTAATAATGTCCTAACTAGTCACTTTAATTGCAATTAGCTGATTAAAAATTCATGGAAAAAAGTTTACATATAAAAATGCATCATTTTTAATTCTGATATACTGCCATACAGTTTGAAATTATAACTTAAAAATTAAAGAAAATCATCTTAATTGTATATGCATACCTTTTATATGCATAATTTTTAAATTTTTCTCTTAATTTGGTGTAAATGAAAATTATTTCTGATATGTGTATGAAAAGATAATTTTTTTTCTAATTGTTCTTACTCTTACAAACAGAATTTTTTTCCTGAGGAAATTTCATCCTTCACTGTTGTCACTTTCATTATAACTGTGAAAAAAATATATTGAATATGAAACATTCCTTTGAGAGGAAAATTCGTAACAATATAACTTCCAAATCACGTGAACAGAAAAAATGAAAAGATGTACGCGCGTCTAATTTATCTGAATTTACACAAAAATACAATTTTCATATCCCGTGAACAGAAATAAATGAAAAGATGTACGCTTATCTAATTAATCTGAATTTACAAAAAAATATAATTTCCATATCACTTGAACAGAAATAAATGAAAAGATGTATGCGCATCTAATTAATCTGAATGTACAAACAAATCTAATTTCCATATCACGTGAACAGAAATAAATGAAAAGAAGCAGCTTTACAGACTGAGTCAGTCCGTAATGATCGTAACTTTTAAAGTAATTCATTACGCAGTATAACTTAATTTTCGTGACAATTACTCAACCTGTTTCAATGTTTGAGTGATTTCAAAATGATCTTAATATCCATTTTTAATACAAGTAAAATTTTGAAAACTGCTTGAAACACTTTCTTTTAATTTTGATGAATGATTGTAAGAAAATGATTCGCTGTACTTTAATTGATAAAAACCCTATTAGAGTTAAGTTTGCGTGCTCACCTCGCTGTTGCATATTATTTTGCAAAGTAGGTATTATACATTTTTCAAATCATATAATGTTTTCAAACGCAAGAAAATAATCAACTGGTATTAGTATTTAATGGATTCAATAACTACATTTGTTTCTTTTTTTTTCTTTTCTTTTTTTTAATAGTGGCAAAATTTTAAAAGTTGCGCCAAAAGTTTCGCATTTATTTAAAAAAAGAGTTGTAATAAAATGCTTCCTCAAACTTCAACTGATCAAATCATAATTAAATAAAATATGATCACCAACATTTATGTTTTAAATATTATTAAACTGTGGACCAGACCTATGCAACGATTAATTTAGTATATTTCTTTCCAAATACCCTTGTATATAAAAGGAACCTAATTTTTCTGAAAACAAGTCACATTTTGTCTGTTTCGTTCCAAAATCATTAATGTACCTTGATACTTTGGAATCTAAATTGGCAGGAACAACTAAAGTACCAATTACATAAACTACAAAAATAGACATACGCCTTAAACTTCTCGGTATATCCAAACTTTAAATCAGCTGTTTAATTCAAGTTAGTTTCCTAAATTAGTCACCCCTACGAAGCTTTGAAGTAATTGAGCATTTTGAAGTTTGAAAGTCTAGCATTTATTTTAGTTTAAGTAGATAAAATGTTTTTAGGTGTGCATATGTTGGAAAAAGATACATGTTATTTTGAGATAATGAAATATTTTACGCCACAGAGTTTAAGCGTCAATGAAATATTAATGAGTAAGTTCTGATAAAAATAATTTTATTCTTGACATTACTCCAAGATGGTTCTACGAAAAATATGTTAAAGCTAGCTGATATTTATACTTGAAACTTTATCATGATGTAAACAATTTACTTGAAATTTTTCATTTTGTTTTATTATTTAGTAAAAATATAAGACTGATTTTTAAAATTATTTTACCAGTAGAAGGTCGAAATAAATACAACTTTATTTACAAAAAGGTTGTTGTATCTTTAATTACAAGTACTCATAAAAAGTAGATTTTAAATATTATATATATATTAACTTTAGGACACCTTCTTAAATCTTGTATGAAGTTTGTAAGTACAATAACATTAAAATAAAATGTAAACTTATAAGTAAATTTGTGCCAGATTGTTGGTAAAGTTTTAAAAGAAATGTCGCTGGTTTTTCAATTAAGACATTGGATAAATGTTGTCTGCCTTTGAATTTTAAAATATAAGCTTAGAAAACACAAATAAAAACAGTTTATGTAAAAAAAAAACAAAAAAAAACAAAAAAAACAATCATTCTTGGGGCTGCACGATTAGTAACTCTGAATGCAAACTAGAAGATATGATGTTAGATATATTTGATGATATTTTAATAATATTAATAAACTTTCTCATCTGAGTTAAGGTTTACTGTTTAAAACTATTGAAAGCGTAGAAAATTCTTTAAATTGAGTCCTCTATGAAAATAATTAAATCTACATCCTCTTTAATAATATTTTTTCATCCCTTCCCACTTAATGACAGTTTCCAGAATAAGCTATCATTTGTAATAATTGCCATAAGATGAAAGGATCGCATTATGCAATACCAATTAAAATAGCGCCTAACATGCGAAATTGCTCCATCACAAATAATTCAAAAAGAATATTAAGTAAATACTAAAGCCCCTATATTAGGCGAGCTGGCGCGAACGCCATTTTGTGTCTAAAGGTTGGCTCAGCTTGGGGCTGTGCCATTGAACGCAATATAAAACTTCGTCAACTTCCACAGCAAGGTATTTTAAATTAAGCTGAGAATTTTCAGAAAAACTGCTTGGAATACTTGTATATTCCTTTCCTATAATGTGTAAAATCAGAGAAGTTGTATTTTACACTCATTATGTCGTATTTAAACAAGATATTGCTGAAGTGGGTTTCAATTTTGGAGAGTTAGCGCTACTTGGTGACGTAAAAATAAATATGTTTTGATTTTCCCTATCGTTAGTGGGTTTTCGGCGTTGACGATATCGTTTTCTTTTGTTAATTTTATTGCCTGTATTCACAGCTTCTTTTTTTTAAACTATTTTTACCGGATATGACATAAAAATGAATTATATTAACGCGATTTTTTTTCAAGAAATTAGGAAAACATTTTTAATTATTTAGCAGTTTCTTGTAAATCAAATTTTCCAATACGGCTTCATAGTGTTTGCTTTTATCTTATTTGATACATTTTTGAAAACCAAAAAATATTAATTATTTCAAAACTATATTACAAGAAACCCATATTTTAAATATTTTAAAGATGTTTCAAAATTTTATTTCTTAATTTAACCAGCACAGTTTCTTTATGAAGAAGGTAAATATAGTTCAGATAAGGACCTTTTCTTCAAATCGGCACTTCATCATGTTTATATTTGGAAAATTCCTGATCTATAATTTTGCTGTATATAGCCTTTATATGATTACGGCTTCTTAATTTATAAAAGTATATATTCCATTTTCCTATTAGCTTTATCTAATGTATTACAGTGAAACCATTGCCCTTTTTAAAATGGGTGAAGTGATTTTTTTTCCATGAATAATATTAAAAAAATCTCATTAGAAAGTGTTACTTCTAATCCAGAGAAATGTTTCAACAACTTCCTTTTGGTGGAGAACAATATTTTACAAGGTATATTAAAATACAATCATAAAGTAAAGAAACAGAAAAAAAAAAAAGCTCTACATTAATTGGGGATGGGATTATTTTATAGATTATTTAAGTTGAAAAACAATGATCATTTTTTAACTTATTAAGCTTTAACTTTATAAGTTATTAAGCTTTTTAACTTATTAAGCTTTAACTTAGCCTTTATATGATTACTGCTTCTTAATTTATAAAAGTATATATTCCATTTTCCTATTAGCTTTATCTAATGTATTACAGTGAAACCATTGCCCTTTTTAAAATGGGTGAAGTGATTTTTTTCCATGAATAATATTAAAAAAATCTCATTAGAAAGTGTTACTTCTAATCCAGAGAAATGTTTCAACAACTTCCTTGTGGTGGAGAACAACATTTTACAAGGTATATTAAAATACAATCATAAAGTAAAGAAACAGAAAAAAAAAGAAAGCTCTACATTAATTGGGGATGGGATTATTTTATAGATTATTTAAGTTGAAAAACAATGATCATTTTTTAACTTATTAAGCTTTAACTTTATAAGTTATTAAGCTTTTTAACTTATTAAGCTTTAACTTAGCCTTTATATGATTACTGCTTCTTAATTTATAAAAGTATATATTCCATTTTCCTATTAGCTTTATCTAATGTATTACAGTGAAACCATTGCCCTTTTTAAAATGGGTGAAGTGATTTTTTTCCATGAATAATATTAAAAAAATCTCATTAGAAAGTGTTACTTCTAATCCAGAGAAATGTTTCAACAACTTCCTTGTGGTGGAGAACAACATTTTACAAGGTATATTAAAATACAATCATAAAGTAAAGAAACAGGAAAAAAAAAGCTCTACATTAATTGGGGATGGGATTATTTTATAGATTATTTAAGTTGAAAAAAAATGATCATTTTTTAACTTATTAAATTGCCATTCTTTTTGAAAAAATTACTTCCTTCTAACCTTAATAATAACCATAAGGTAACCTTCATTCAGAACGTAAATGTCAGACTCGTTCCGAATTGGCAACAAAAATATTTGGCACGACAATACTGATATGCAAAACTAATACAAATAAAAAAAGAATAAAAAACTTTTTTATCATCAATTTAAACTGCAACATTCGAAAAACTATGATGGTTTTACTTGGAAAACAAGGAAAAGGAATGCTTTCGTGTTTACAATATAAAAAATATAGTTCAATAACACGCAGAAGTTTGCTAAGAACATTTGAATAGGAAAGTGGTATAAGGAAATCAAAATTACTTCAAAATAATAATAATAATAATAAAAAAAAAAAACTAAAAAAAAAACAACTTATTTAACTATGCAAAATCATAGACAGTTAATCGTAATAAATATTAAAATATAACTTCCATTGCATATCAATACTTAGTGATGCTATTCACTTGTCTCGGCGACAATTTTGAATCCATCATTGGCGTCTGTTTGCTTGTTTTGGAAATTAAAATAACCTCCTTTTCTTTTCAAAATCTTTGTATTTAATCGCACTTGAGTAATTAGAGGACAAACAACAACCCATTTTACAAAAATATTATAGAAAAACGATAACTTTTTACAAATACCAAACGAGGAAAGCTTTTACATTTACTTTTTAAACTTTTTACATTTACCCAACTCAAAACCACGTCGAAACATGAATTGCGGCAACCTTACGACACAAAATGGCGTTCGATCCGGCCTTCCTTTTATAGGGACTCTAGTAAATACTAAATAACTCAATATTCTAGAATTCTTATATTAAATCCACTGACATAAATAAACATAATTTAACATTACTAAAATATTTCACAATAAGCTGACTACATAAATCTAAGCATTCGAAATCTAATTGCATTTAATTCATTCAATACCTTCAAATTAACACATCTATAAAACAGTTATGAATGAAAGGTCGAGAGAATGTTCACTCATATTTCGAATGGGACCTAGGTTCTTTCATTGAGGGTCATACATACATACATACATACATACATACATACATACATACATACATACATACATACATACATACATACATACATACATACATACATACATACATACATACATACATACATACATACATACATACATACATACATACATACATACATACATACATACATACATACATACATACATACATACATACATACATACATACATACATGCATGCATGCATGCATGCATGCATGCATGCATACATACATACATACATACATACATACATACATACATACATACATACATACATACATACATACATACATACATACATACATACATACATACATACATACATACATACATACATAAAATGGCTTAAATTTCTCGTTCTTATCGAGCAACCTATGAAATTCACATGATATGTAAAGATATATGGGGCACACTAAGAAATGAAACTGCATCTTTGATCAAAAGCCTGAAAATAAGGTAATAGCAAATAAGTGAAGCTTGATCAGAGATTTTACTAAAATTTTAGTGCTAATTTACTTTTAATTTCTATTTAATAGTTTTTTTTATTAGTGGAAACTTCAATTTCTAGTGATATACATAAAGTTATTAATTGCCCAAATAATTGTGGTTTGAATTGAAACCGAAATCACACATGACAATGTATTCCTTCTTTTTTCTTGAATTCAGTATTACACCATATATATTGATTTTTACAGCACTTGTAAAAAAATTACCACCTTTGTTTTGTATGGAATTGTACACTCATGTTTTGTATGAATATTAATACAAAATTGTATTGATAAAAATTAAAAAAAAAATTATATCTTTACCTGCAGAAATCATTGCAATCACTACAATATTTCGAATACATTCCTCAGCATCTATAAATGTCACCCGAAATGTCAACATTTTCCACAAATAATAACGAGGATAAAATGAAGAGTGTCAAGTTTCACACTCGCAAAGGAAGTTGAAGTTTAAAAATATCTCTGGTGCTGTGTTTGACAGTTTTCAGAAAATCTGCAACTGACAGTAAGAATACTTTTTGAAAACATACCTTTTACTGTAGCGTTTTTAGAGTAAAGAGTATTCAATGCACATTGAATGTATGTAAGGTCATATTAAAAATATATTCTGTCTTGTTGTAAGTGTAAGTTTATTAGTAATTTTAAATACCACGAACTATTCAGTTTATGGATTCTGATCAACCCATCTCCTCTTTTGTTCGTTAATTTTGATCTTATCATTCATTTTTATGCAATTTATCAATTCTGCAATTCTATAATAAAAACGCTGAGTGATAGAAAGTTTGAATGCGCAGTACTGCTGCGTACTTCATCTAAGAGTAGAACAATGTAAAATGTATTGTATTTACGAAACGGATAAAAAATTCACATTACTACTTATAGAATCTACTGTTAGAATTCATACTCATTGGCTAAACTACAAGGTGAGACCGAAAAGTAAAGTGACTGATGTCATAATAATCACTGTATTATATATTTGCAGATAAATACAACACTGCCCTTCAAAGTAATTCCCGCAGTCTACAATACTTTTCTGACAACGTTCATACAAGTTCTTGAAACTTCTGAAAAAGTCATCCTTTGAGACTGTTTTAAGTTCCTTGGTAACAGCAGCTTGAATATTTGAGATGCTTGAAAATCGGTTTCTCTTCAGTGCCAATTTCAGTCGTGGAAAAAGGAAAAAATCAGCTGGCGCTAGAAATACTAGTATTACACCCTCCTTATTCCCCTGATCTAGCGCCAGCAGATTTTTTCCTCTTACCACTACTGAAATTGGTACTGAAGGGAAACTGATTTTTAAGCATCTCAGACATTCAAGCTGCTGTTACCAAGGAACTTAAGACAGTCTCAAAGGAGGACTTTTTCGGAAGTTTCAAGAACTTGTATGATTGTTGTCAGAAGTGTTTTGTAAACGGCAGGAACTACTTTGAAAGACAATGTTGTATTTATCTGCAAATATATAATACAGTAATTATTATGACATCAGTCACCTTACTTTTCGGTCTCACCTTGTAGTAAAAATAATGCTTTTTCTCAACGAAGTGCTCTGGCATTTCCTTCTACTTTTCTTAAGAAATGTCAGCCAATATTCTGATTTGTTAAATATTTCTGAAGATCTTCCGATCCTGCCTTTTGGGCAGAAGGTGCAATTTATTACTTATTTAATCAAACTACATCCTTCCCGCTCTGTATTTGAATCAATTACATGACGCATGTTACATTGAATTGCATGTTACACGTAACATTGTATATTATGCGAACTGCATGACAAATGCAGTAAGTAAGTTGTGTTTATAAAATATTTACTTTAAATGGTTAAATCCTTTAAGTATGCGATTTAAAAGGTACTGGGACAGAAACAGTCTATATTTTAATTAATATAGTTTTGAGATATAGAAGGTGAAAACAAATTATTTCCAATGTACTTATATAAGGTGCAATTACAGGGTATCCTAAAAGAGACTGAGGGTTTTCAAGAATGAATAAAAAAGTAGAAAACTATAGAAATATAACGTTTGATGTATTCTACTTGTGGAACTAGAGAATTTTATTCCATTAATTTTCAAAAATAGTTGCAGAGTTCACTAACAGATGGCGCAGTTGATAGAAAAAACTGTCTGATCATGTACCGCAAACCACAAAACAATGTTTTAAAATTAAATAACATTTCCAGCAATAATATTGCCCAATTGAAACAACTTTCTTGGTTTTTGCAACATGTACAAAAAATTTATTGTTAACATTCCGTATTTACCCAAGTATAATACAGCAAAAGGTACATTATGGATTACTGTTTTTTTCCTCTTCTTATGTTAATTTTTGAAAATTATCTGTCCATTTTCGAACATACTCTACCTGTACTGCACACATACATGCATGGTGGACATAAATTAGTCTGGCAAAAAATAATATTTATTATGTATATCTTTATCATTATACAGCTCAATTTAGACTCATTTGTCTAAACTAACTTGTGTCCCTTGTATTTTGAATAGCTAAAAATTCTAATAAGCCCTGATTGAATATTCTAGGTCATGTGATTGAAATGTCGTTGCTTAAATTCACATATTCTTTGTGTTAAATGTGAAAATTAAAAAAATCATTATTTACTAGTTTATTTAATATTCTGTACACATTTGAAGGGTTCAGGGGAAAAAACCAATTTAGTCCTCAGTACACCCACCTTTTCGTTAATGAGGTTAATTTTAACGACATTCTATAATTTTCTCTGCTTAACAATCTCCCTCTGCATAAATTTAGTCACAAAAAAAAAAAAAAAAAAAAAAAAAAAAACGGTAACGCCCACCATTCTATGATATGATGAGTTTTCATTTGCATTTCCTAGAAATTTATTTCTATGGACTGTATTTTTTTGTATGTTTGACTGTATTTCTACTTGTATCTGTTGTATTTTTGTTTAACTCTTGTCATTCAATTACTTAACAAAGCAAAACATGTAATGCTCAATCAAGCTTTATTTCTTTCTCTAGGAATCAAACTATTTTGGTAAGTTAAGAAATAATAAAATGCATTTAAATAAATATATTTATGTTAAAATTAAAATACGCTATCATTGTGTTAAATTCTATTCTTTCAGTTTATACTTTGAACATTTTTGCAATTTATTTGTCCCATTCCGAGACTTCTTCAGTTTATTCAACCTCGCACGTGCTTTTGCAAAACATTCGCACCTCTAAGTGATATTTATATTGTACTTCACTAGGAAATGTTTTTGCTTGCAGTATTTTTCCTCAAATATTGAGTAAAAACACAATCTTGAAAATGTAAAATTTTAAAAATGAAAGAGATTTGCTACTAAGGTTTTTATGTACATGTACTTGACTGGCAATAAAAAGAAATATTTGATAAATATTTTTCCTTGCTCGTTTAAAAACGCATTTGTAGGAATGATGAAAAGAAATATCGTTCGAAGCGAAAGCAAATTTGTTTTACTGTCTAAAATGACTGTTTATTATTGCGTTTGTTTTGAATTTCTGGCTTAATCTGTGAACGTTTGCTTGTTTCGACTGCTTGTTTCTTGACACTTATTTACAAATATAAAAGAATAAAAACAGTTTGTAAAATTCTTCTCTCCATGGATAAATTTATACGATTTGGTGAGCTGTCATATCCTCTAAATTTTTTTTCGATTGTTGCCTTGCAATGAATTTAATTTAGAAAATAATATAAGGTTGGCTAAACCCATTAACAACGATTGGCTAGAAAACTTTCCAATCAAAATTTTGTTATTGTAAAGTCTTGATACACAAATTATCTACCCGACTTTCCTTTCATGACCTATCAAATGACAATAACCTAAGTAGCATAAAAATTCTATTTAATATCGCTATACATTGGCCAATCCCGATGTAGACCATTGTAAACTGGCAGTTGTTACGGATCACGGCTAACCTCGTCCAATGCTGGTTAAAATATACTGGACATTTTGAAAAGTCGATGCACGGTTTTAAAATTGAAATATTTATACAAGAAAGAATCGAGCCATATAAAATATATTTTGTGATGCTTTTTATATGTTAATTTTTTAAATAATCGTCTATTTTGGAATGATACTTGAGTTTCGACCAGGATTGATAAAACTACCAGAACCTCAGTTACTGCCATTAGCTTTTACAGATGTGCTACATGGGAAAGTATTTGAATTATAAGTATTTTGTACAATATTTTATTGTTTAAAACAATAATATTATTTTAATGTGCAAATATATAAAAATATATTATATACACAATAGAGCAATGAAGGATTTATAGGGTACATTCCCACTCAATGCATTACCTAGTTAGTGTACTATAGTGATGCAAGATTAATTTATTTATGGTTTATATATGTTTTGATATCTTTTTTCTCCTCTAAGCTGGCAATTGTATTCTATACAAATTGATTATAGAGCCAGGACTTTGTTCTATCTCCTTTTCTTACCTCGTAGTCTTGATAATGGTATTCAATGTTGATTGACTAAAGTTCCATGACTCTAACCTATCCCCTTATTTCTCCTCTTAGTGCTTGCAATGCCGATTGATTACAATATCAGGAATTTATTCAATCACTTTTTTTTTCATATCAGTGCTGGTAACACCCAAGAAGCACAGTGGAATTGTCCAATGTCTGAAACAGGGGTTCTGGATGTATTGGTCAATCCAGGCTGAAACTCAAGCATCGTTCCAAAATACATGAGTTTTTAAAAAAATTAAACTTTTCAAAACCATCTAAAAACATATTTTTTAACACCCCGTCCTTTCTTATAAAAATATATTTAAGTTTTAAAACTCTGCATTGACATTTCTAAAACTACCAGCATATATTAACCAGCACTGGGTGACATTGGTCAAGATCCGTATCAACGACCAGTCTACAATGGTCCACATCGGTAATGACCAGTGCTGATTGATATTGGCTAGCGTATTTGTGCTAATGGGGCAGTGCTTTTTTTGATGTGGAGTCCTGCAATTACTTATCGACATATATAAACAAACCTGTATTGATTTCCAACGAAACATGACAAGTTATCAACATAATACACACCTAAGCGAATGTTGATTAATTTAACTACTGCGCGAGTAAAAATTAAACCCTTGCTGACCTCCAACGCGTAACATATTATTCAATTAGGCTTGATTGATAGCGAGTAAACATGGAGTAATTATGCGAGTTATTACGTGAAAGCGTTGAGGATTATCAGCAGATATTTATTTAGTTAATGGAACACGACTCTTGCCAACTCACCTGGTTAAACTTTAGAAAAGGGATTATGGGGACTACATCATATTTTTCTCTTATATTGTCAATATCATTATAATTCCTTTTCAAGTTAAGCTTTAAGCTTAAAAATAGTATTATTAGTCATTTTAAATTTCGGTTGAGTGCATATTTTCATTAAGATGTCAAGTAACAATTTTTCATTTTAGAGTTGCTAAATGAGTTTTGGGGCTTCTGTTGAAATGGAGTCGGAAAAATAAATACCTAGTATGAAATTCGAAAAGGTTTTAAATTTCGGAAATAATAATTTCTTTTGTTATGGTAAACTATTTTTAAATTAAATTAACCGATAAGGGCTTTAAACTTCCGAGAAATGAAATTTCATTTTAAAATATATATAATTCACACTTTGAAGCAGGAGTTTTTCAATAAAAGTTGCCATTTAAATTTCAATTAGCATTTTATATTGGAAAAAAGTTCTATCGAGAAAAATTATCTGAAACAATTTTGAAAATAAGGTTAAGAAATTGTGCTTCTTATGGGAAAGAAACAAATTGTTTTGTGTACGAAAATTGTGGTTACGTAAATAATCTGTATCTTCTATTAATAAGTACTTAAATAATAGTATTTGGGATGATTACATAATTTCTGAGAATATCTCAAATAAAATATTTTTCTAAGGCAAAGTTGGCAAAAAAATTGGTAAATGCATATACAACACTTTGGATAAATATGTATTGAGTTAGAAAAAGTAGATTTTGTATTTTTTGAAAAAAAAAAAAATTATATTATATATCAGAGGCACGAGCTTAAAATGTGTTAATGGTCTGTATATTTGAAAAACAATTTTCAAATCATATTTGACAAAATATAACACACAGAAATATACTAAAAAGATTTTGAAAAAATGGTTTTTGTCACCCATTACTTTAACTAATTTGTATTCCTATTTTAGAAAATCTGAAATCGTGATTCAAAAAGTATATTTAATTGTGTAATATTCAGTTTGTCAATAAATTCTAATAATTTCCCTTTAATTTTAGTGCTTTCAATATTAGTGTTAAAACATATCATTTCCTCAAAATGAAGTGCTAGTGTTTTATTGATATTTTACACATCTTGCAAATAAGTTCTTCGAAACGAGGTGAAATCTTAATGTTAGAGAATTGAACAATTGATGCTATAAGTGCTAGTTAGGTTATATTTGTACGATGAAAAACAATTATAAAACTAGAAACAATAATTTTCTGAAAATACACTCTATTACAAAGAAATACTTTGTAAGCAAATGCAGTTACTGAAGCTTAGTAAGATTTATTTTTTAAATGTAAACTTGAAATAATTTCAATACTCGTATTTGTAAAGTTTTGACAACAAATTGTTCATATATATATTAGAATATCATTGAAATAAATAATATATTAGCTAATGTAATCCTATCTTGTAATCTTTTATATTAAAAGTTTTTAAATACTAACATTTTAAAAGAGATGCCACTTAATTATTACATTTAGACTAATGCATTTCATTAGAAATTATAAATTTCAACTGTTTCTGAGAAAGGAAGGAAAAATTCTTTTGCAAAAGATATAAAACCTTAAATATAATTGAAATATCTTTTCCTTTAAAATCCGTATATAATAAAAATCTCTATAATAAACTTTTCAATCCCCCAACAAAAAGACTATTTTAACTTATGTATTCTTTTAAGAATATTAGATAATATAACTTTTTATCGTGTCTAAGTTTGTTCAACTTTCTTTCCTCAACCATTTTTGACAATCTATTCAAGTGAATATTTGCTTTAAAATTTTCATTTCTTCAGGGGATTCCACTTGGTAAGAAATGAAGTTTTGTCTGTAAAATGCAAAGAAACATATCGCTACATTCGTTCTATTTCATAATGATATTTATAAAAGTGAAAATCTTTTCTCGATGAGCTTAAAAAAAAAATGAAACTCACAGGAAATTAATTCTGTTAAAGGATATAGCCTTTAGAAATTTAATTTTTCAGTTATTATTACCACGTAATAAATATGAAATATTGAATTTGTTTGTAGTAATTTTTATTCTCTCCGATCCTTTTAAATGAATTCAGAATTTGAAATGGCACATTTAAAAAAATAAGTTAGAGAAGTTTGTCAAAAAGGCAAAATTTAAAAGTTCAGTTGGAAAAAGTATTTTTAAGGTTAATGCATCAAAAGAGTCTTGAAGGTATTTTAAAAATATTTATTTCTCCATATTTGTTTCGCTTGTAGGATTTGAAATTCTTAGAGACTGTTTTGTCAAAGATGATAAAATATTTTGTGATGAGTATTTTAAATGCTAAATTTGATGCAGATTTTGAAATTTATAATATTTTTATCATATAAAAACTTAAGTTAAATATATTAACTTATATTTAATAATAGCGATGTGTTGTAAAAAAATAAAAATTATTACACACCTGAATTTCAAAACTAATTGCAAATTTTCCCAATATCACTAATAAGTATATTTTGTGTTAGTTATTTGACTATTGTAAGGTACTGTGACTCTATCAATCCTAATAAATAATTAAATAATTTTAACTATTGCTTGCTCTAACGCCACTTTTTCGAAGCCACTAACACCATTTGGTGCAATTTTGCTAACACTTGCAATGCTAAAAATAACATCTGAAAAAAAAATCTTCTCAAACCGAATAACAAATTTTGGCAAAAATAATACAAAATCAATTTGAAAGTAAATGCTTTTTATAAAATGTCATTTAAAAGCTATACCCATAACATCGAAATACTAAACCATTTCCCCATTCCACTTCAAACAATTTATTCCTTAGGATAGTCCCAATGCGTTACCGCACCGACCATAAAACACCTCCATAAAATTATACCCAAATCCCCTTCGCTCCCTGAAGAAAAGGGAAATAACTAAGGAGGCAAATCCCTTCACAAACCAAGAAAGTCTAGTGGGAACAACACAAAAATCGGATCAATTATTTTCGCCAAGTCCTGCAGAGTAACAGTAATAAATCTACGTCCGGTTCTAGGATTAAGTGGGGTGAACATTACTAATGAATGGTCAATGGCCATTCAATGGTCATTGGCGAGAATTCTTTGAAATATAGGGTACGTATGTAGAAGTGAAAGGTAAAGTTGTAGTTTATGAATTAAATTTGTGTTAGGAAGCAGTAGAAAACTTCTGGTTTCTATTGTTTGTATATTTTAAACTTCCTCTACGAATCTATTGACAGAATTATATGAACAGGTTATAAGTTAGATTTAAACAAATTTGAATGCTTCAGTCATAGTCATGACAAAACTGCTTTTACACTTTATCTGTTTTGGTACATAAGGTCCAGATACAAATTGTTTACATAATTTGTATATTTTAAACTTCCTCTACGAATCTATTTATACAATTATTTGAACATGTTATGGCCTACATATAAGAAATTGTAATGGTACAGTAAGAGACACAACAATACTGCTTCTACGCTTGTCTCTGTTTTGGTACATCAGGTCCAGATAGTTGGCAACATTAAGTACTTCCATGGTTAGATTTGTGACCATAAGGACAAAATCCCTGCCGATTTGAGGTTTCCTTTATAATCAAGATAATCCCCAAGTTAATGTTTAGGCGGAATATGGGTCAAACTTCAAAGCCCTTTCGAAGGAATTTTATATAGTCCAATTAGAATTATTGAGACATGCTTGTAGTATTTATTGATTTCCGGTTGCTATTTTCAATTGATTTTTTTTTTTAATTTTTTATATTTTTTATGAAAACTCGTTTTGATGGGACTTTTTATTAAAAATATCCTAATTGTGCTTAGCACTTAAAGTTTGTTTGGGGTTGTTAGCCCCTGGCAAACTGTTGGGAGTTCAGAGCATTTGTATAATTTTCATAATAAATTAGTATAGTGTAGAAGCTAAAATTAAAAATAAGTATTTTAAATATTAACTGTATTTTTTTCTTCACTTATAAATCTCGACAAAATGACATGTTGTTGACATTATTGAAAACAATCATCTGTACTAAGCATTAAAATATCAGTATTTTATATTAGTAAGTTAGAAATTATTGTGATAACCAATCATAATTAATTGTCAATTACGATGGCTGACTACCATATTCTATTACCTCTTTGTCTAGCATATCGTTTTAGGAATTACTGGAATAACTTACCGCAACTGGCATATCACAATGAATTTTCAATAACTGGGAAAAACTACTAAGTATTCTTTAAATATATATTCTTTGTCAGAAATAAATGTTTGATGTCTCAATGCTTGCAGTTTAAGTATGCAGAAATGTATAAAACTAGAAAAAAATTTAATAGATTTAGTTCGGGTTAAATTTTTTAATTTACTTGCTGATTTAAAGTTACCAGAAATCCCCAGGTTCTTATTGTACCTATACAAATACACCTATTAATCATTTTTCATTTATCTGTTCTAATGTATTAATAATAAAATCATTATTGTGCATTTATTTTTCGTTGATACTTATAAAATATTTATTGGTTGTATGATTAATCTATAGTAAGTCATAATAAATTTATGAATAAATATCCTTTCTACTAAATAAATAAATTCATGTCTGTAAAGATATATACAGGAATTTTAACAATTTTGTACTCTCCATTAATTTCGTAAAGAAATTTGTAAATTATAAATGCAGTACAGAGAAATCTAAATATGTTAAACCATCAAATATTATTCTAGCATACTTCCTGTAATATTTTCTTGCAAGCCAGAGTTAATGGAATAATGCATAAATTATTTATAATTTTTCTGCTTTAATTAATTATCAACCATTTAGTAGCCTTCTACAAATATAACAACTTATTTTGAATCAAATGTCTTAAATAATTAATTTTTAATTCACTTAGTTAATGTAATATTAAATTCACTTAGTTAATGTAATACTAAATTCACATAGTTAATGCATATGTGTATTTCATAAAAAATTTAAAAAGTTTAAAATATATATTGATAAAAGTACTAAAATTGCTTAAATTGAGCAGTTTGAAATAAAAATATATCAAGCATATGTGGTTATGATATATGAACTACAAAAAAGAGCAGAAATAAAAACATTGAGAAAACCTTTTAAGAATACTTTGTTTTCTTAGTTAGGCCCATTTTGTCGAGCGTAGTTCCTATAAAAAGTAAAGTCACAATTTTTAGATTTATTTTATTAAATATTAGGATCTGTAAACTGTATTCTTTTAATGTAAGAAGTCTATTATAAATCATTTGAAATTACAAACAATAAGCTATGTTTCAATTTACTTTCAATTTTAAGTAAAAGTATTGTAAGTGCAAAAAAGTCACAAAACACACCACCTCTTATAAAAAACAAAATCAATAATTCCATTTAGTTTTAGGTGACTGATATCCTATTACCCTATTAGCAACAGCATTTTCGTCATATAATCCGACAACCTTAGAATACATTAGACCACGAGGTGTGAACATTTTACGCAACTCTTGCCCAAATCAGTTACTTTGTAGCATAATTCATCCATTAAAGAGAATAATGTGAGCTGGCGTATAAAAATTGCAGATGGTTGCCTGGTTACCAACTATTTACTTGGATACTTACAGATATTCATGTTACACATTGTCTTGTTTGGCAGGAGAGTGGAAAGAGTATGTTAAAGAATGATCTGATGCGTTAAATCTTTCATTTGAAAAATATTTCTAGTGAAACTGGTTAATACTTCAAGCTAAATCTTTTAAAATGTGTATAATGCACACATATTTAGGTACATATACACATATTTTCAATAATGACTTTAAATTCAAAATGTAGTATTTAGTTAAAAACATGGGGAATTTAGATTCTTAGTTGTAAGAGTTATTTGACTCTAATAAAAGAAATTCACCATAAACAGAAGAGTTTGGTGGATGATTTCGAAAAGTGTTTGGTATTGACCATGTCATATTTTTCAGCAAGCTTGTGAAGGGAGGTGTTTACGATGGCAGCTTTGTTTAGAAGTATGATTTTTTTAAAGGAAAACCAAAATAAAAGTAAATTTAAAGTTTGAAATAACTAATTTTTTATTTCTTATAAGGAAAAGAAATATATATTTTTTTAAAAATTTGAAGATTCAGGTCATAGTATTCTGAAGAGTTTCTTAGTGAAAAATCTATAGTATTCATTTTTTTAAGTATCAAATTTCGATAAGTATTATACTCAGTAACAAAACAATATGTCCTTCTATGTACTTAATATACATTTCATTATACATGGAAGTTATGGAAATATGAAAGGTCCATTAATATTTCTACAACTTATCTTCTACTGTAAGTACATCTTAGACCGTTTGGGTCTCCTTTGGGACAACATTATTTTGAGTGTGATTGTAAAATTTTAAAGCAATTATGATTCACCACGATATTACTTAAAACTTTATTCCCGAAATCATTTTTTATTACTATATTTTTTTCATCACACATTGCAAATATCAGTCTACGGCGTCACCATGTCTTTATATAAGAACTCTATTTGCTGTTTTATAAGGAAAGCATATCTCAACTAATAAAAATAAGTACGAAAGGTTTTTATCAGAATTCACTGTAACAAAAATAGCCTATAAAGTTACACAACCATTTTTTTTGGTTGCATGTGAATATTATTTTTTGCTTTGTAAGATGAAGCATTCCAAAATCGGTTGAATCCCAAAAGACATTTCTTAAGTCACTACTTTTAATGGTACTGCAATTTTTTACGTTAAAAAATATTAGGGATCAAATTTGCGATGCTTCAACTTAAAACACATTCAGTTTCATTGGATTACACTTGTTTAATAATGAGTGAGATTACGTAAGATGCTTCAGTAGTTTTAACCTTGATTCTAAATTTAGGAGACGAATATAAATGAACTCATTTATTTGAATGGGAGCGTCTTTCATTAATTTTTCATTAGGTTTCTTAATACAGAAAAGTTTTCCTTTTCCTGCATAATAGGATATGATGATTTTCAAAGATCTCTTTCTTATGAGAAAAAAATTCCTCACACTTATTTTCTATTGGTGTTCTGAGAATTTAAAATAGCTTGAGGTTATAAATGAGATAAGTTTTTATAATTACTTTCGAAACTCATCCTAATTCATTGAAGAAAATAGTTGCATGTCCAATTGATGAAATTTATATTCAAACGATCTAAAAAGGTGTTTACTAGTTGATAAAAATTTGATTTTAAAAAGATTATTTGTATAAAGTGTATGCCTTATGTGACACTGCATTATGAATAAAAAATGTATTGGTAAAATTAATATATTTTATGGGCTTTTAATACTGAAAATATGCTATAGAAACTGTTATTAAAAAGTAAAATACTGTTATATTGAAGGAATTCTGTAATAATAGAATTACAAAATTTTGAACAGAGTTATTTGTTACAGAATTAATAACAGAATTACTTAATATAACAAAGGTATATTGTTAAATTAAAGAATTCTGTTATTAAATGAAGTATGTTAATGATTTTCAGCAACTGTAATACTATACATGGAAATATGTAGGTAGTATAAACAGGAATTAAAAATAACAAAGTAATATTTCCTAAACTTAAATATCATAACTCAAACAGTTTAAAAATGTTAAGTAATTTTTATCCCATTTTAATTATCATAGATAGGATTTCTCTTATATTATGTACAGAAATGTCTAGAAATAGATAAATACAGTTTTAGGTTAAGGTTTTTAAATAATTTCAGGAAATGATATTTTAACTCTTGATCATAAATAAATGTATGAGTGATTCTTTAAAAAGGGGATTATATGTTGTATCATTCTACTACTTGAAATATTTAATTGATTGAGTAAAAAACCATGCAGGCTATTGAAATATTCACACTAAAAATCCATCACAAATTCCATATCTTTTCCTCTTTCAGTTGAAATAAATATATTTTGCATTTGTTCACATTTTTTTGATAAAAATTTCATTTGAATAACATGACTATATAGACCGTCGTTCATACTCGGTGCGTATAGGGTCAACTTTTAAACATAACATAATTGTCTTTCACCTACGCAACTTTTTCAGAGTTTTATAAAAAATTCTGTATATTAAGAAGTAAGTAATGCAATTTAATACGTATTCAAGGATTTTCTTACTATGATAGTTGGTCAAAGTTGCGTATTCAGATTCAGTGAAGACTATCACGGTGAAAATTTCAGACTGTTTAACAGGCGTCAATATTTTTTACCATTGATCGTCAACTGTTATGCATCGATTAAGTGAGTAGCGCAAAATCTGCTCTTTGTTGTTAACACACAAGGCATTTTGGTTTTGTTTTAGACATAGTTGAATGAATTTTAAAGTTACTTTCACAGGTAAGTAATAATTGTTAGGATATTTCAAGAAATGTCAAGTCACTTAGTTTAAAGCAAAAATTCAAATGAACCTCTTCAAACTACTAAACGTTGTTTTAGGTGCTTCATATTATATTTGAGTCTCCATATGCCATTTATTACAGAAGAAGAACTTTATTTAAGGAACACTTTTTTTTTTTTTTTTTTTTTTTTAAAGGTCCATTACGTTTTTTAAAGAAAATGGATATAAAGTATTTTTAAGTTTATTTTTGCTGTTGAATTTTATTGAACCAATCCCAAGATAACTTACAATGAAACAAGAATTTACCAAGTAAAGTTTTCCAATTTATAGTCAAATAAAGAGACCATCAATCAGAATAATAGGACCTTCAAAGGATTTAACATTGTTCATTGATCTAGGTGTAGAAAACTTTGAATAACTTTTTTACAAGTATGAAAGGTATCTGACAATGACTAATTACATAAAATAGAATGTTTTGAGAAACTCTGATTGACATTTTCCCCTTTTTCCTAAAGTTCGATCTAACACTTTTTGTAGAATTTTTGAAAATAATTAATTTATGTGAATTTGTGTATTATTTTATATTGATTTATTATTAGTATATTGATTATTGATTCATAATTAAAATATGTAATGCCACTAAAAATATATATACACATACAAAATTAGGAAATAAATAATTACTTTCGATCCATAAACTGAATAACATACCGAGTAATAATATCTGAGTATCATACATAAAAAACAAAATGCAAAGAGTTGTAATAATTTAATTTACTTTTATTTTGTTAAATTAACATACATAAATTGCCAGGAGAAGAAGAAAGTTGTAGAAAGTAACTTAAAAAAAATACAAAGAACATATTTAACTAAATATAATCTTTTTACATTTCGTGTCAAAACTTCGAGATTAAATTTGAGAAATTAATAATAAATACTATACAGTAAAGTTAAAATGTTTCAAATGACACTAATGCAAACTTTCATCTACAGCGGTGTTACGAGTACAAATATCGTTTAAGTAACAAGTGGACGAATGCTATTTATACAGACGAATGAACTTTCACATTTTTACAGAAAACATGGAGAATGATACAAAACTAAACAATACTTACGCAAATGCTGATTGAACGCTTAATTAAATGCTGATTTTAATTTAGTTTCATACACTATTTACATGAACTAACTTTAGAAGTTCAAATCGAAATTCCATTTATTTTCTATTCAAGAAAAAATAGATGAGTGTTGTTTTAATTAAATATGTGTGACTTTGTTTTTGGTTTGATGTAGATAGATATATTGATTCGTTGATGACACATTCATTCCTGAAATATATACTTTAATTTAAATTATTGATCAAAAATATAGCACTGATAGTTTTGTCAAATGACAAGCATAGAACGCAATTGATGATAAAACATGTTTATTTGCGGTTGAGTTGAAAATGGTGTTTGCTTTATTTTGCACGACTCACGAATTTTAGAAATTCGAAATATTTTTTTTTTCCAGCATTAACTGCAGAAACTGTAATCAAAAATAAACTAAAAGGATGCATTTTCAATAACATGTTCAGTTGACCCAACTTACCTTGTTTGTTACTTTTAACCTCAGAACGCAATAAAGACGAATATTTCTTTGACTCAAGAGTAGAAAAAAATATTGAACGTCCATAAATGCATTGTGTCTACTTATATCCTCTAACCATGAGAGATATATCTCTTTCATTTTGCTTCAATTTATGAACATAAATATAGAAACATCTGAATAAATTAAGCATGTAAATGACGTCTCCCTAAATGTGGAAAAGTGAAGTAAGTACTGTTGAATTTCAATAGAGATGTTGTGTCAGTATCTTTGGTTCCTAAAACTACGTTAAACTTTTTAAATGAATACTCCCAAATAAGATTATACTTGGTATGTTATATCATTTTAGATGAAGAATCTCCATCATTTAAAGTGAGTTCAGTAGAATTTGTAAGCTTCTCACCTAAATCTACTTTGAGATGGAAAACGGTGTGAAGATGGATGAATCGAAAATTATTATGTACTCTTTTGGCCAGGCAGACATATTTTATATTACGTGAACCATGGTATACAGAATTCTGAATTCACTTTTCGGCAAATGGTTATTGGAATGGCTTCTTTTTTAAAGATTGTTCTTTTTATGTAGGTCCTTTGGATTTGCATGATTTCAAACCGTATTTTGTAAATTCAAATATTAGGCTTATTGGTCACATTCACTGCAGTTTTTTTTTTTTTTTTAAGTTTTTTTTTTAAAGTTAAAATTAACTTTAATTTTTCTCAAGTATTTTTCAGAGATAATTGATCTTCATAGTCTTTGCTCATAGATATGTTTATAATTTGTTTTGATGGTATGACTTCAGTTATTACACCTCTCTATATAACTCCAAGGACTTCAAAATTCAATTAATGACCGACTCACAAAACAATGGAAACTATCTTCCGCTTTGAAACTCTGTCAGGGAACTCATTTTGCATTCGCATTAAACGAGGTTTCACTAACTCCTATTGAAACTCATTCAAACTCATTCTTTTATAAAATACTTAACACTTCGTGCAATGTGTGAAGAAGCTCATTCTTGTGCAAGGTACTTGAGTGTGCAAGGCAAAGACATGCTTGCTTAGCAGGCACAGATTTGTTCTCTAACACCAATACATATCAATGCCTGGTGTCTGAGTATATCACTGAAACCATAACTTAATACATCGAAGAAATACCAACCGATAATAAAGGATGTAAAAAAAACTCAAACCGTCAATTTTGGTGAGTGCACTAAAACCTGTAAGATAGAGCTCGAGTTTTCTGATTCTCAAAATCGGCAGTGGTGCACATTGTTTAAATGAAAATGCGCTTCGAAGTTCCATAGTATATTCCAAAGCCATTCTGAATCGACCTTAAAGCGAGCAAGAAACTGAAGTGAGAACTGGTCGATCGTCGAAATCATGTGGAAGCAACCGCTGCACATGTGATAGTTTGTACGAATAATATCGGAGGATATTCCGCAAGGATCTTACGGACAGTTCAACGTGGGATATCGAACGCCTCTGTTGCCGGTGTACTAATGTTAACCTGAAAGTATGACGCATTGTCCTCTTCTACATGAAGTACAATCTCCACTACTGCCGTCTGCAGAAACTTTTTTTATCCCCCTTTCCAGCTCAACAGACAACGATCCCTTTACCTCAAACTTTTTATAGAACCTCTTTGAACCCTTTAGAGTTTGAAATTTTTGCAAAACAGGTACAAAGAAATTTCTGTTTTGGTAAAACAATTTTACTAACAAAACGCGATCTCATAAACATATATCAAGAAGATTTCTCAATGTGTCTAGATTTTATAACAGCTGCTACGTGACATCGATTTTTTTTTTACATATTTAGTGCAGGTTTCTAAAGTGAAGTGACCTCTGGTGGGGATTTTTGTTACTATTTTTTTCTTCCTCGGGAAGAAATTCTCATTCCTTCATTTAGTCCCACACTAAATTTCCCAATTTTATGATGAGTTGTTTCACCTGAAGGCAGCTTTGAAATAGTATCCTTTAATGCATGACATCCTGTATTTACAAGCAAAATTCAAATACTTTGAATAAAAATTAATAAATGTAAAAAAGATTTTTCCTTACTAACAATACAAACACATGTTTCAACCTTTGCATTGTCGATACATTTCTTGAATATTTCGCTTCAAAATGTTCGTTTGCACATGTCAATCAATGGAAGTGCCACTTGATGTTAAACTAATCCCATTGAAATAAATATGTCCAACTAAATACATGGGTCTAACGTAGCCGGTTAAAAAACAATCCGTGAGCGCTAACCCTAAATTTACATCACTAATAATTCTAGTAGGTATAGCTAGTGGATGAAAATTTGCATGAATATTGATCTCATTGAAAAATATCTAAATCGCATCAATACCGTTCCATTAACAAACATTTTACAAGATCAATATTGTGAAAGCGCACAAAGCATTGATTTTAGACAATTTTTTTTAAGAATCCTAAGTGGATGTTATATTCTCTCTACACCTCTGATTAGAAAGATTAAATATTCAAAACTATCTTTATTTCTCTCGCATTTACGTAATTGGTTGTGGGATTTTTTTGATGGATATTAATCAGGTTAGGTTTTATGAGGCGGTTAAAATATGCGGAAAGTTAGTATCGTAAAAAGGGTAATTTAAAATCAGGCAGAGGAAACTTTCAGTATTGTAGTCTTGAGTTTCGAAAACTTTTTTAAGGTATGAATTATAAATGGCGTTCTGTGTGTAGTTACTATATAATCTTTCGGTAATTGGATGTTTAAAGTTAGAATAAGATGATTTCTAATACTCTAAAAAGACGTTTGATTTATTTTTCAAATTTGTGGTGTAAAACACTTCAGTTTTATACTGAAATATTAAAATATGTTTTAAGGAATGTTGTTTTTACTTTGAAGTTTTACAATAAATTATTTTTTTATATTTTAATTTTGTTCGGTGCTGTTTCAAAGAGTAAAAATAAAAATACCGTTTTTCATAAAATTTATATAACTTAAGCTTTGGAAAAAAAATACTATTCAATAAAAAGAGCCGTTAGGCTTTCAGTTTATTTTGAATTGCATTCACATTTTTACCCCGATCGTCATCATTCTACATACAGTGAACTTGAGTTGGGAATAAGAACAATAGAATTCAAGTCCGCATTAATAGTATAGCTATGATCCACAACATGCAAAATTCAATTTTAGTTAAATCGACCGTAAAAAAATTATTTCAAACTCAACAACCAGTGGGCGAATGCACTGAGATACTTCACAAATAAACTACTATTGTTCTTAATTACAATGTGTATGTTCAATGTTCAGTAACTCTTTATAATTTAAGAATATTTTTTTTATCATGAAACGTTATATAAACTCTGCTTTATGAATAAGTCACTTACTGTGGATTCAACAGCAGGTAAAGTTAATAAGGGGTTTACATCACCTATGTTCTGTCATATATAAAATTACGCTTCTTATATTCTAATAGAAATGAAAATTTTAATTAATTAAAAAATGTTTCTTAAAGGTAGGCATGTTTTCATTGTTGTATGCTTATATCAACTAAAAATAATATATTAATAAAGTATTTAGTAACAGTATCCTAGTATTGCTGTATAATTTTTCTTTTTTTAATATTCATAAGAGCATCCTTTTTTAATAACTCCATGATAAATTTAATCTTGTTTGCTTGAAACGTTTTTACACTAAATAAAGCATAAACATATTTTAGACAAGCAGTCAAATTTTTAAAATTAATCTGTAAAACTTGCAGAGAAAAGAGTTTCTGTATAATGGTCTTTGTGGGTAAGAATTAAAAATAATTTTTTAGTAGCACCAAATTGAGAATTTGATTAAATAAGGTTCCGGTAATACCTTTTTAGGTATTTTTTAACAAATACACCATCAAAATTTGAATAAAATTTCACTGAAGATGAAATAAGTTTTTAAATGTTCATCGTTCAACAACAGAAAATGTTTTAACCCAAAATCACCATTGTTATTCATCACTGAATTTTTTTTATTTCACGAGTTCCAAAATTAATGAACTGATGTACGCGCCTTGAATAAAATTTGATGCTTACTGTCAAATAAAAACGCTTAATCTTAATTTATCCACATCATTAAACTTTAATAATGAGGAAAAGATTTTCCGTCTTCCTGTTTGTTCTTCTACAACGCTAGAAATTAGCAAATAATAGGAACAGATTAATTGTTGTCTAACGTATTGCCAAACTGACTAAATTGGTAAGGTTTTTAATTTTTAAAATAAAAAATGAAAATATAATCCCTTCTTGCTGATTCATTTCAACTTTTAAAGTAGTAATCAACATTTTACTGCAATTGAAAGTTATGAGGTTTTCCATTTTTATTATTATTGATGCATTTTACCATGATATCAAATAGATCAAACAGTTTAGTTCAGAATATTTATTTCTTTAATCCATAGTATAAAAAGATTTAAACGCATAATTTCATTTTAGAACTCTTCCCAAAGGAATAATTTCTCACATCGCAAAAATCCGACGAGTTATCCAGCTGACTTTTAAACGCAAATCCTAAAAATATTCAAATTTTTTCTTTTGGATTTCTAAACTTTATAATTAAATAATAAAACACTCTTCAAAGTTTTTCTCACTTAAAATTTTCTTATCTTTGCTTTATCGTTCTCCTCATTTAAAGATAAAAATTTAATTTAACATCAAACAAAAGTTAAACCTAAACATCAAACGATATTCTTTAGCAATTGATTATCCGTTTCACCGGATAATCAAGCAAAAACAACTTCCCTCACGTCCCACTTTATCCAAGAACTACTTTCTTCATCTTAATCTTTTCCTGGGAGTTAAGCTCTTGATTTCGTTCACGTTTTCTTTCATCTTATTTCTCCTTTTAACGGCTTTAATCTCTGCTTTTTTTCTGCTTTTATTTCTTAATCTGAACGAGCAACAACTGGAAAAGACGTTTACCCTTTAATAGGGTGAATAGGAATGGAGGATTATAGGACTGGTCTCATCCTCTGGTAATCCCGGTAAATTTTGAGGCCTAGAAATTTTTATTGATCAGTAAAATTTTATTATTTTGGGGTTTGAATTATAAATACTTCCAAAAACTTATCAAAAGGTCTTACTTACGAATGCAATTAGTATATTTCTTTGGTGCGGGAACTATAAAATTCATTTTTAGTTAAAGCTCTTTACTCCGGATAAATATTTTAGTTTCTTTGCTTGTGAAATATTATTTAATAAAAGTTATTGTCTGATATTTTGATTAACTTCAAATAAAAGTTATCGTCTGATATTTTGGTTAACTTCAAATAAAAGTTATCGTCTGATATTTTGATTAAATTCAAATAAAAGTTATCCACTCATACTTTGGTAACTTTTGATTAACTTTAAATAAAGTTCAACCAAAATATCAGACTATTTACAGTAGTGATCAAAGTTATTAACAGGTACAAATGTCTAGGACCACCACTCTGGTTCCATCTGATCATTAAATAAATGTTAATCATATTTGTGCTATGTATAAGTTAAGTTGTTAACTAATCTTTTAAATTATATCAAAAATAAAAATAGCATAAAATAAACCAAAATAAAAAAGATTTATTAAGACAATTTTAAATTTATGTTCAATTTGCCATAAACAGTTTCATTAAATATACTACTTATGATTATGCCATTTAGTTTGTTATCGAAATGATGCGTAAATCAAGTTAGTGAGTAGCTTTTTTCCACAACATGATTCGACAATTAAAACCCGACAATTTTATAAAAGAATAATAAAAATCAATACAAATTGTAATTGTTTAAAAAATATATGAGTATAATTTTAACCTTTTTATCTATTTTTCTTTAAGCTTTTTTTTATCCATATTTTGAGTTTTAGTATCTATGGACATTTTAATATTCAAATATCGATAGCTCTATTGTACATTTTAAACTTCTTAGTGGACAACCTATATTTTGAAGTCACTGATATACATGGTGTGAACAGGAAATCTTATCCTAACCAAAGACATTGCTCAAAAACTATTATAATAATTGAAATGTAGTTTTTCGTATATAGTAGGTGCAGTATTTAAGTTTCTGTTTGCATAAATATCAATTATATGTTATTGTTAGTTTTTCCAAATAGTATTCATTCTGAATTTTTATTATTAATTATTTTTAATTTTATTATTTGACGACCCTTTGTTATTAGTAGTGTATAAAATTTGCAGTCCATCTCCCGCTAGTTTTTTTTTTTTTTTTTTTTTTTTTTTTTTATCATTTACATGCAACACTCGTCATTACTTCAGTTATACTGATCTTCAATGGTAAAGGGACTGAGTACCCTTATAAGAAAAAATTATTTGGGAATTTTTATTTCATGTTGTTTTACATTTTTTTTTTTTTTTTAATCTTTTGATTGATGTGTTACTTAAGTTTCTACTCAAATAAATAGGTTATATTTTGTTTTAAAAAGCAAACTAACAATTATTATCTGTATAATACCTTTGAAAAACTTTAAACCTATTTCAAGTATCAAATGTACCTTTTTGCTAGTAAATATATACAATGAATTTTTTTATGAAATTGTTGTACCTAACTTACAAATTAAACTGAGGTTAAAATATGATGTTATTTTGAAAATTATTTTTAAAATACCAAATTTTAATTTTTTTTTTTTTTTTTTTTTAAGTTTGAATAAAATGCAATAAAAACAATTATGATGATATTTTTTTTTATCAAAATTTAACCTCAGCATCTAGTACTATAAGATCTATTTAATTTTTATAAAAAAATTCAATACCTTTTTTAAGAACTTTCAAAGAAAAGGTACAAAACAAATCGATTTAACATTACGGGTGTAAAAGAAACTAAGTTAATACTTTAGCGATGTTGTGATCCTTGAATTAGTAATCTGACTCCATTTTAGTTTAACATAAATTTATTAGACTTTAATTAACTAAATAAACACCAACGATACAACATGCTAAGAAAATATTCATGGAACACAAGTAATAAAAATAAAACTGCTCGCCAGGAAAGTTATTCTTTCTGTTGCTATGCAACGCACGAGACATCATCTCATCTCACGCCGATGGAGTTCAAAATGTCATACCAACAAGCTCGCGCCGCCACAGGGGTCCCCCACCAGTCCAAGGGACGATCCAAGTTAATATCCGTAGCGATCGACGAACCGCACCCGTCTACACGACTTGGTAACTGTTACTTCCGTCGGAGCACTCGTTGAGGAACTTGACAAGGAATTGTCCGGAATCGTTGAGGGAGCTGCTGTTGTTGAGGGAACTGAAGTCGGTGAAGGTACTGGAGTAGGTGAAGGAACTGGAGTCGTTGAGACAACTGGAGTCGTTGAAGGAATTGGAATCGTTGAAGGAATTGGAATCGTTGAAGGAATTGGAATCGTTGAAGGAACTGGATCTTTCTGGAGCCCGTCGTTATCCATAAAAGCAGGCTTCAGGCGATCAATCGACACCGTGTTATGATGCCCGTTAACCTCTAACACGAAGAACTTGTCAGCTCGAGATACGACTCTCCATGGTCCTTTATAGGGCTGTTCCAGGGGTCGTCTTACCGCGTCAGTTCTCACAAACACATGGGACGTTCGGTGGAGGTCTCCGTGAATGAAGGCACTTTGCTTAGAGTGATTTGAGAATGGGGCAGGACGTACCTCTCTCATCTCTGCACGTAACCTTCTCCAAATTCAGCTTGCGAGATGTCTTCTGGCCCTGAAGAATTCCTAAAAAATTCACCAGGAAGTTGCAAAGTAGTTCCATACACCATTTCCGCAGCAGTTGCTTGTATGTCGTCTTTGAGACTACAACGCATCCCCAAGAGAACGGTCGGGAGGACGTCACACCACCTTTCTGTGCTGTGGCACTTGATGGCTGCCTTAAGCTGGCGGTGCATACGCTCTACAGCGCCATTACTCATTGGGTGATAAGCAGTGGTTCTGATCTGATGTACCCTTAACAACTTAGTAAGATAAGCAAAAAGGTTGCTTTCAAATATAGTTCCTCGGTCAGTAGTTAAAACATTGGGTACACCAAAACGAGCAATCCAATTAGCGTAAAAAGCCTGTGCTACCGTCTCAGCTGTCTGATCCTTTATTGGAATGGCTTCAGGCCATCTGCTGTACCTATCTACACAGGTCAAAATGTAACGACAGTCTTTCGATGGTGGCAAGGGTCCCACTATGTCGATATGGACATGTGAAAATCTGGCGTTAGGTGAAGGAAACGACTGGAGCACTGATTTATTGTGGCTTTGCACTTTTGACTTTTGGCAAGGTATGCAATTCCTACACCAATTTTTGCAAGTCTTTTGTCAAATCTCGCCAAACAAAACGCTTACGAACTAAATCAGTCGTAGCCTTAATGCCAGGGTGAGAAAGTCCATGACAAATATCAAACGCCCTGCGACGAAATGAAACTGGAACATAGGGCCTCACAGTACCATTGGATACATCACAAAAAATACTTCGGCTTGATGAGGGGAATGTCAAAGGCTTCAACTCAAGACCAGAATCGGCGCCGATCAAAGCTTACATCTCCTCATCAGAATCCTGCGCGATGGCCATTTCGTTGTAGTCTAAAGGTCCTGGGACCTGAATTGCAGAAATACGAGAAAACGCGTCGGCAACTGGATTCTTGTCACCAGAAATGTGATGGATATCCGTGGTAAATTGACTTATAAATTCAAGATGTCTCTGTTGTCTCGGAGAACATCTATCTGTTTTTTGCTGAAATGCATATATTAAAGGCTTATGATCAGTCAGAACTTTAAATTCGCGTCCCTCTACCATATGTCTAAAATGACGAATCGCAGAATATATCGCTAACAATTCTCGATCGTAAGTGCTATATTTGCACTCAGCTGGTGTTAATTTACTCGAAAAAAACCCTAAAGGTTCAAAATTGTCACCTACAGATTGATGCAATGCGGCACCAATTGCAATTTCAGAAGCATCAGTAACAAGAGTCAACTCTGCATTCGGAAGAGGATGCACTAAAAGTGTATCATTAGTTAGCATTTATTTACACTCATTAACACTTTAAATCCCAACCCGCCCTATACCGCCTTGTAGAGAATTTCCCAGCTAACCGCCTTTCGGGCGGTTGCAGGGGTAAACGTATATTTTCAAGTGAGGGGAACTGCCCTGCCTTAGTTGTTTAAAGCGTGACGGTCCTCAACAATAGGCTATTGTGGGGCATGTAGAGGGGAGACATGGATTTAAAGTACTCAATGTCAAACTGCCCCACCCTTTGGACATGGAGTAAGATAGTCAGGGACTCTTCTTTTATGCGAATCTTGTCATGTACTTAGCGGTGGCGTTTGTTTCATTGATAAGACGCCAACTAAATTCTCTGACATATCAAGCAGATGACCCAACGCATACCCCTATTGCAGGCTGTATACATATAGTAATGATCTTTTAATGGTCGACAGTGACCCCCCCCCCACAGCAATCCCAGGAGTGGCAGACAGGAGAACGAGTCGGGCGAGTTCATTTCCAGTTTTTATGAATGGAAAGTCATCGGGGTTTTGTGAAACCCACAACGCTGACTCCATGGGATTTAAAGGGTTAAATGCTTTCTCGTTAGCCTCGTTCCAAACAATTGGGGTCTTGTCTTTTTTGGCTTTGCCTTTTGTAAGCTCATATAAACACGCTTGAACACCAGCAGCGTTCTTAATTAACCTGTGATAAAAATTTAACATTGCCAAAAAACGACGAAGTTCATCAACCGTTTTAGGAAGATTGTACTCTTTGAGTGCCTGAACTTTGGCTGGAAGAGGAGAAATTCCTTTACCAGAGACATGAAAACCCAGAAATTCAATTTCACTTTTACCAAACTCGAATTTCTCCAAGTTTATAACTATACCATACTCACTTAACCTTTCAAAAACTCTATTAAGGTCAGACTCGTGAGCTTTGGGATCACTTGAGGCAATAAGAATATCATCAAGGTAGACAAAACAACACTCAAGACCGCGTAAGACTTCATCCATAAACCTCTGAAAAGTTTGCCCAGAGTTACGTAACCCAAAGCACATTTTTACGTATTCAAAAAACCCCACCGGGAAAATGACTGCGGTTTTTGGAATGTCTTTAGGCTCTATGGAAATCTGATGATAGGCCTTTACGAGGTCTACCTTTGAAAAAATATTTTTCCCTGCAAGTTCATGTGAAAAATCTTGAATGTGAGGAAGGGGATATCTATCCGGGATAGTTTGGAAATTTAACCGCCGAAAATCACCTACAATTTGCCAAATATTATTTTTCTTTGGTACAAGATGTATTGGGCTTGCGTAAGGACTACTAGAAGGTCGAATTATTCTTTTTTGTAGTAATTCTTCAAATTCTTTTTTGACGATTTTAAGTTTTTCTGGCGATAAGCACCTAGCTTTAGAATATACAGGTGGACCTTTTGTCTCTATGCAATGAGTGACAGAATGAGTCATTCTCTCATTACTTAAATTCAAGTTAACAAGTTGGGGATATTTGGCCAGAATTTTATGGTACGGGGATGCCTCTGAAATTAGAATTAATCCTAATGTGGGTCCAGGACAAATTGTTGCTTTGGCATTAAGCTTAGTTAGGCCATCAACGAGCTGTCTATTTTTAACGTCTACCACAAGACCAAAATGCTCCAAAAAATCTGCGCCTGAAATCGGATGCGAAACATCAGCTATCCAAAAAACCCATGTAAATACTCGACGCAACCCGATATCTAAGTTATACTTAGTACCGTAAGTGCGAATTTTACTGTCGTTAGCCGCGTAAAGAAAAAGTTCAGAAGGTGTGCTTTCTTTCACAAGTCTTTCGGGAATGCAGCTTATTGCAGTACCACAATCGACCAAAAAACGAAAGCCGGAATTTTTGTCAATAACAAACAGACGACTGGAAAGTAAACTGCAATCTGCCGCCGTTAAAACAGACGCGCTTAATTGTTTTCCGTAAACTCACATGGTTTAATGCAATCACGGGCTTTATCTCCGAAACGTTTGTGGTACCAGCATAAAACATTGCATGACCCCTCTCTACTACGGGTGGTTGCTCTATTTCTATTACGACTTCGAAAGCGCTGTTTAGAGCCATTTAACAAATTTTTCATATCAGCGCGAAGTGCTGCTACTTCATCCCGTAGAATTTGAATCTCTGTCTTTTCATGCCCTGATGATACACTAGAAACCGCAAGTGTGCAGCCTGATACTTCATTGACCTTGTCGGCTATTTTTGACAGCCCATCTAAAGTTTCACTGCTTACAGATAAAATCTGTTGCATAGAAACAGGGAGGCGTTGAAGCCACAATGATTTTAAGACTTCGTCAGTAATTTTCCCATCGGCCAAATTCCGTATCTCGAGAAGTAGCTGCGAAGGCCTTTTATCGCCAAGGGTTAAATCTTGCAAAAGTTGCTTGAGACGAAAATAATCAGATTGCACAAAATTGCTTAAAATTCGCGATTTTAAAGTTATGTACATATTTTCAGTGGGGGGGGGGGGTGCGAACTAAATCGGTTGCACAAGAAAGTACACTTGCATTCAAGGCTGTAACTACAGAATGAAATTTTGTGGCATCTGCTGTGATACCAGAAATGTGAAACTGTGACTCGAGTTGGCCAAACCATAATTCTGCGTTATTTTCCCAAAATGGGGGCGGACGAAATGCAACTCTAGCCACCTCCATTGTGGTAGGTAGCGAAAACATATCCTGATCACCCTCGTGTGACATATTTATATACGAAAGCCCAAGAAAATTCTTACAAAATAACGTACGAAAATGGTCACCGAGCAGGATCTAATTCATCACTCACCAAGTTGTGAAGTTCTTTATTAATTCTTCGGAGATGGTGTATTGACTAGCAACATCCAAATTCGAAACGATCGAATTGCCATAATCTTCAAAAATAAACCATTCAGGCCACTTTACTTTCACATTGGTGCTTGCACTTCTTATTACAATCCGTGAAACTTTCCAGTCCAGCCGGTAGTCGCAATAAGGTTACTCATGAAAGTTCAAAGTCCGTAAAAGGTCACCACTTTAGCGATGTTGTGATCCTTGAATTAGTAATCTGACTCCATTTTAGTTTAACATAAATTTATTAGACTTTAATTAACTAAATAAACACCAACGATACAACATGCTAAGAAAATATTCATGGAACACAAGTAATAAAAATAAAACTGCTCGCCAGGAAAGTTATTTTTTCTGTTGCTATGCAACGCACGAGACATCATCTCATCTCACGCCGATGGTGTTCAAAATGTCATACCAACAAGCTCGCGCCGCCACAATATCTTAATCTACTGTGGTAAAAAAAACAACTTTTTCCTTAACATTAAGACGTTGACTACCAGGTTCACATAAACTATGTATTTTTCTTAAATTAAAGATAATTCTATTGATATATTTTAGTTTAAACTGTTTGCTCTCCCTTTTTAATTTATTAACCATATATATGATTCATCATTATCTAAACTAAATAAGTTCTCAAATTCCTTACGGAAGTTTCCAATAATGAATATATTTCAGAAATGAAGTTTTACTTCTGAACAACATTTACATTCAGGTAGTCACAAATGTAAAATTTTAGATTTGTTTGAATTTTAAATGAATTTTTGGACTTTTGTGATATAAAAAAAAACTTTAAACACTCTCAAGTACTCAAGACTCTTAATAAATGTCTTTTTAATTGGCAATTTCTTAAACAATTAATATTTCAATAAAAATATTAACAACTCGTATAAAGTTTTGATTAGAACAACACAAAAATTTCTATAAATAAAGAACACTTTTAAAATTTTAAATTTGTTTAAGTACATTAATTACTAATGTTATTATGAAGTGGGTAAATAATTTTAATTTTTGTAAAAGTATTTTAGAATTGTAGTTTAGAAATAAAATAATTGATCAATAACAAATATCATTTTGAACGATGGACTCCAAAAACTTTGCAAACTATTTATTAAAATGTTATTTACTATAATGCATAATTGTTTAAACTTCTCAGCTAAACATCAGAATATAAAATCATATAACGTAATTTTTAAATAAATATTTATGGATATTGAATTCAGAATTAAATATATAATAATCAGGAGAAGAAAATGAATACAACCCCATTGGTTATAGTTTTGCTGGAAATAGGAGAAAGAAACCTGCATTCTAAAAATGTACTTCTTTTCAACATTTTTTCAATTTTATAAATCATTAAAATGGTTTCTTCTGCATTAAAATAGTTTGTTGAAAAAAATATATATATTCGAGTTCTTTGAAATTTCCAGGAAAAAATATGCTTCATTGAGAGAAACTTTGCTGCATATTTTAGGCTTGAAATATTTAATGAAACTCTTTTGATTAGTAGGCGAATAAACAAACTCTAGTTCAAAAGCAGACACTTTATATTTCAGATTCTAAAGTACGTTGTTATTGTTGTTGGGATAAATTGGAGATAGTTCTTTGTACACACTAATGAGTTTGCTTGTAACTGTTATTTCTTTTCCGTAAATAGCAATTATGGTTTCAAAATGTTCTGGTTGGTTATTAAGTTTCAGAAGTTTTCAGTAGACTGAACTGAATGAACAGTATATCAGTAGAAGATAAATAGTTTCCTTATGATAATTTTTTTTTTTTTTTTTTTTTTAATTTACAGTGTGTAAAATATGTTTATTTTACATTTTTTTCATAAATAACATAGATTTAATTGTAACACAGTTGTGCCTCATGTATCATTCTCAAAACTATTTGCAAATTTCAATAGGGAATATAAATTTTTGTTGCGTAAAATCTCAATGGTATCCATAATTTTGAAAGATATGAATGTTTGCTTCTTGTATAGATTGCTCTCTATGTAAACACAATGAGTTCAATTGAAAGCAATTCTTGGAATGGAAATAAAGAAACGTTTTGTAACATACATTCACTTTATAAAAGGATTCGTCGTGCTTCTGTATTGCAAAGAAAAGTAATTTCAAAGGAAAATATATTGATAAATTTCAATACGCGGAATTTTATTTATTGGAAGTAGTCTTGTTATTTGAAGCTTGTTTATGTAGAAAACTCGATTCCATATGTTTTGAAAACATCAAGTTTTAAATGTAGAAATAAGATACTTATAATTTGGTTTATTTCTACTAAGCCAATAATACTTTTAACTGCAATTGATAATTTAAAATGCATGTTTAATGCATGTCTTAGAATACAAAGCTCTATTCACTAATAAAATACTAAATATCTAATTTTAACTTAAAATTCTTTATAACTGAGTAATAACATAGAAAAATATGAAATAATTCCTCCAATTTTAATAGTATAAATATAAAGAGATATGTTATCATGAACTCTCCTTTATAGTTCTAAAATAATTTACGGAAGCATTTAGTAATGAGAAATTTCTTCGATCACATTTGTCACACTTATTTCAGAGACCGCATACGAAATAATTTATGAATGCAAAATTATGTTGTTTTAAATTTTAAAAGTATTTTTTATGATTTTTAGGAAGAAAATAAAAATTATTCTGGCAGCTTAGTTAATATGACAACAAACTTCTGATTCGAAAATTCTCGATTCAAAACCAGATGTTCGGAGAATTATTGTCATTAGCATTTGAGAAGATAATGGTACTAAAATGATGCTGCGACATATATTTTTAGTGCCTTGATTATTTCTATTTGGTGAAACTTATAGACTTAAATCTCACCCTGTTGAGATGGATGACATATTATAACAATCCTTTCTACCTTAATGTTTTCTGTAAAAACCATATGTTATCAGGTTGAGAAGTTTGGCAATACATTTTAGGAGAAAAAACTTGAGGCCAAATATTCTAGTTTGAATTCGACATCTTTGTGTGAAGACAATAAATAAACTTCTGACATAACTACTGGATAATTCAATAGAAAAATTAAGGGATCTTCATGCATTGTCTCCATATAAAGGATATCGGAATAGAGCATGCAACTCTATTTTCAGAATATGTGAACATAACATAGATTTATTACTTAATATAAGAAACTAGGCAATCTTTAAAATTCATCGAAGTACATCAACCATCGCATCTAAATACACACAGAGGGAAATGTTTCAAACAATCGCTACTTACAAATGTCTGACAGACACACCAATTTTCCTTTGGGTTACGAAACTGGCTAAAAAAAAAGAATGATAACGTTATAATTAGTTCCTGAACTTTTAAATTTTTTCATCTGCTAATTTGAGTAGGCTGGTTGATTTTCTGGACGATTCCATTCTTCGAATAAATAATTTCGTCTGGCTAAGCTGATCATTTACAACAGACTTCTTCACGCACAGATGAGTTCTTCTTCGCCGTATGTTATCTCAATGATACGTTTTAGATAAAGCTCATTTTCATATCTCACAAAAAGTAGTCCCCCACCATCAGTTTTTGGAGGAAACTTGAAGATTTTGATGGGGGGGAGGGAGGGAGGTTGTGGGTGGAGATCTGATCTTCTAAAACTCCTAAAGTTTCACTTTCTTCAGAGTCTTGTAGTGAAAACGTAGCACTCGTATCATCGTTGATGCTTCATGCATGCTTGGTGCTTTGCTTTCTTCGATTTTTTTTGGAGCAATATGCCTACTTATGTGTCCCAATGTTACCCTTTCTAAGTGCTGTAAACTAATGACATTAAAGTTACTAAATTAAACAACTTAATCAACGGTATGAAAATCCACTATAGATTTATATCCCTGTTATTGTTGTAAAATTTTAATATTCAGTTAAATTAACTTTTTTTAGGGGTATGCTTCTTTTCCGCCTTCAGACTCAGTCTGTTTACAAACTCAATGGTTAGGTATGGAGAATGTCGATTTAGAGTTATTACGGAATACCTCTCATGTTTTAGTTAGAAGCTTTTTAGGTTAAATTTTATACAACCCTAATAATCTTATCAAGACCTTAAAACTAATATCTGATACGAATCTGCAGCATTGATATGTTGAGGCTTATTGGATATGTTAAAAACCCCAGAAACACCTTTCGTTTGACATATAGTGTACGACTGTAACATTTGTAGGTTTATCTGCAACTAATTAACTCATACTAATAGAAATACATTTGATCTTTGTATAAACTTATAATTAAATTAGTGTAGTACAGAAAATAAAACGAGTATTTGTCTAAATAAAAAATTAAATAAATGCTTTCAAAAGAATTTTAAACTCCAATCGATTTAAAAATAATACTTTAATACTTATTTTTAAGTATTCAAGCTTAACATCATAGCAATAATAATAATAATATTAATGAAGATAATAATAATAATAATAATAATAATAATGAAGGTACTAAAAAAAGTGATGATCATAATAATATTAATTATAATATTGATAATAATGAAGAAAATTATGATCATAAAAATATTTATTATAATATTGATAATAATAATAATAATAATAATAATAATGATAATAATAATAATAATAATGATAATAATAATAATTTTAAAACAATTTCTTGAATGTCGAATAATAAGCTTATATTTTACCGTAAAATTCACATCTTGACATAGGTTTAAATACGAGTTCAAAGTACATAAAAACCAAATTTGAAAACAATTCAAATTTTTTTACTGAACTCAGTCTCAGAACTTCAAACAAATGAAGCCAATCCTAATAAACAACCTGAAGTACACCACGCTTTAAGAAACCAGTGCCCATTTCTTTCTCTAAAGCCTCGAACCTCTTACAAAATCCTCTCTAATTTATTGTATCTTTGAAGCGGAGTCTCTACTTCATTTATAAAACACGAGATTACTCATTTTCTAAAGGGCAAGAGATTTTTGAACTCATATAAGAGAGAAACATTTCCACTGTTGCCGCACAATTCCCTCTCTAGTTTTAGATTAAAAAAATTCTGGCAGATAAGGACGACAGATGGTCTTTATAATACGAGTGTGGAAAAGGACTTTGGATTTTCTTCTGTGTTGAAATTCTGAGATGTAGCCATTTATTTTGGTTAAACTAAGGAATTATTTCTATGATTTAGAATATAATTTTAGTTTAGCTGTTTTCAACAAGTTTAGTTCTTTTAATATTAAACAATAATTAACACGCTTTTATTAGCTTCGTGTGTATCTATATATGTAACGGAAACTTTGAACTCGATTTTCGACCACTTCGAAAAGTTGGATTAATTTGAAATTTTGCACATTTATCATGGACCGATGACAATACAATAACTAAATAAGTTTGTTGCATTATCCTTTCCAGGATCTTCAGGATTAGCGATTTTTCATATTCAGTGACAGGGTAGTATTTTGAGCCAAGTACTACGGCGTGTACTAAGGCATACACATGATTTAAATTTCAGACAAGCATGTGACTATTGGGAGGAATAACTGGAGAGCTTTGTACACTTAACTAAAAAAAATTATAATTTATAGTAAAAAAAATTGTCCCATTATCAAGACCAGAAATTTCAGAATTAGCCATTTTAATTTAATTTTTCGAAGAGGGAACCTGAGAAACTGCTACCATATCTGAGAAAGGCAGTAGGCACGCAAATTACCCACTCTCGGCAAGGGAACGTAGTTACAAACTTTCTAATACTAGAATAATATTTTATCAAATCTTCCTACATCTCAATGAAGTTAATAGTAGTATAATTATACAATAAAAATAATAATTAATAGTTTAAAAAACTTAAAAACACTCTTTAATAGGAAACCAAACTAAAAAGTAGAAAATAAATACTAGTTTCAAAAAATAAAAAACACGCTTTAATAGAAAACTAAACTAAAAAGTTAAAAATAATTTTAAATAAGTTTGAAATAAGAATAGAGTGATTAACAATAAATATTTATTTTATTGTAAAAAAGCGTGGGATGCTGGGATGCTTTTTAAGATATTTTCATAGTGACTCTACTTTTACCAATATCTGTCATTAAATATTTACAACAATTTACAACAACTGACATCAGGCACCCTAAGCTTTTTTACGATAAAATAAATATTTCTCATTAATCACTCTATTCTTATTTCAAACTTATTTAAAATTATTTTCTACTTTTTAGTTTAGTTTTCTATTAAAACATGTTCTTTAGTTTTTTAAACTATTATTTATTTTTTAATTACTTAGAATAATCTTCAAAAATATACCTTGAACAAATAAGATTCTCTGACTAAAAGAAATTATTTCCCATCAATAACGATTTTTGTCAACAAAATTTTCATGCTTGGCATTTCCATTAATAATACACAATTTTAATTGCAACTAAGGCAACTCTACGTGTTTGCAATATCCTCATTGCATGTAGTAATCTTGGCTTAAACCATTAAAAAGTGACATCTAAAGCCGGATTTACACGCTACTAGTTGAGGTTGCAGTTTAGATCGCCAGTACTGAGACGTCAGCGGATCATCCGCTGCGGGAGAGTGCACGTGATTGGATGATGGAGATCGCCGGTGCCAGTAAATAGAAAATGTTTAAGCTATTGGTGCCAGTAGCTAGATGAATTCACAGACTGGGGATCTCAACTGGTACGGGGACTGGTAGTGTGTAATTCTGGCTTAAATGCAAAACTTTATTAAAATGGCGTTTTAATAGCACTAAATCTCATGTAACTCAACTTTATTAATAACTCACCTTAACATTAAAGATATTGAAGGAGGATAAAAATTTAATTGCTGGTAAATATATATAAGACTATATATATATAAGACTGTAAGGTATTGAGTGCACTTCACAAAAGGCATTTAGTACTGCAATCAATATTGAGATTTAGAAAGAATGGTTACAAGTGAAGTGTTAGATATGAGAACTATACACATGCACAAGATATAATTCGCCTTCATACAAATTATTAATGCAATATACGCAATATGCTTGAATGATAAACACTACATTGATTTAATACAATTAAACATGAATAAATGGCCTTAATTTGTGTAGGTTGTGTTTGTATCAATTAAGTTAGAAATTTCGAACTGTGAAACGAGATTTAAAAATCTTTGCGTTACAAATTTATAACTAAGAAATAATAAAAGATGTTTAAAGCAAAAATATAATACATAGGGAGATCGAGAGGTTATTTTAATGCAATCTAGAACTAAAACACTTAATAAATATTAAAATAAAATACATGCACGTTAATTATTTAAGAATAGTACCCTATGGTGTTTGATTTAGTTAAACCATGAAAAATAACACTTATTTTGTGTATTAATTAGTATATCAAAAATCCATTTTGAGATTAATAATAAGAAAAAAACTCGAAAAAATTCCTTTAACTTAAATCAATATTCATAAGCATCGAAATTCACGTATTTATTTTCTCGCATTTTTATATGTCTGAGAAATTATCATTTTCGCAACCTTGCCATTTTTATTTCAAAGATGAAGGTAAAAAATACAAAAGTAAAATGATTTCCATTGACAAAACTAGCCACTACATAAACATAATTAACGAGAAATTCCATTGCGCCTTATAAAAAAATTGCCTCATCACGATACACTTAACCACTCTCGTTCTAATTCATTCCATTTCACTTCTTTTCAGTCCACAATTTTTCGTTTCTTTTCACGAAAGTAAACTGTTCTATTTGGTATGAATCAGCGTTTGTTAAATGTATGCTTTGGACTTGTTAACGGAATGAATGACAGCAATGTTCCATTTTAAGAATGTGAGTTGAGATGCGTTGATAATATTTAAACACACAATAGTTCATGGGGAAACTTTTCACAGAGTATTAATTAGAATAAAAATGAGTTTTGAGAAAAGTTGAAAACGTTTCGTAAAAGTCTGTCATATGAAACAAAATATAATTGTCTTTGTAAAAAATAATTTACTAATCTACAACATAAAAAATATCTTTACTCTGTCCATCTGAATGGATGGTTGTAGTGTATTTCTATTTTTTTTTTTTTTTATTGTTTTCCGACAGTAAATTGTCTCTTGGTATAACTTAAATAATGGAAGTTTAAATACACGAATTAAATTATTAATGTGTTGTATATATATAATAACATTACGTAGTGAAATGTTGCTTTAGTAATTAGTATCTAAAATTTCTTAATTTTTGATTTCTTTGTTTAAGAAAGATGTCAATATGTTCTATAATATTTAATACTGCTAAATTAAAAGTAATATTCTTTCACTAAATGTGAAAATTTTGCGAGAAATTTAAATACACAATTAAAAAGTTAAATTTTCAAAGTGTCATCCAAAATATTAAAACTGTTACTAAAATATTCGTTCTTTTAAAAATATAAAGACAAATTATGATATTTTACATAAAGAAAATTAAGAATAATTCAAGGAGTCTAAAAAATTTTAGCTATGAGAATACTTCAACGACAATATATGATCTCTTACAAGAAATCATTTTTTTAATATCACTATTTTTAACTAAAAACTTAAAAAATAGCCTTATATTTTCCAGCTACCATAAAACCCCCAAAAAAACCTTCCTCATAAAAGATATGTTTTACATCTTATCTGATAAGTAACCAACACAACTCACAACTTTACTCAATTTCTTCTTACTTTAGATCATGAGTAAAATTATATAAGAAAAAGTCATGTAAGTCAACTAACAAATAACATAAAACACGTTTTAATAAATTTCATAATCAAAATTTGCTGTTTTTAGACTTTTGAACTTTTAAAATAAATTATCTTGGAAAATTACAGGAAATATATGCACTGAATATTCTTTAAAAAGAAAAAAAAAAAAAATGGAGCATCTTTGTGACATTTTTAGAGTTTTCTGAAAATATTCAAGATGAGATATTGGAATCAAATACATACTTATCAGGAGTTGCATACTAATTTTGTTTTTACGAATACCAAAAGAATGGTTATTTTGCATTACTAATTGTTTTGTAAAATGATTGAATAAAGACAATTAATATATTAACACCTAAACAAAAATGTCAACGAATTTAGGTAAAAAATACCAGATAGAAAGAGTTGAAGAATAGCTTTTAAATTAAGTATATTTGGAACACATAGCAAGTTTTTTACTTAAAAAATAGTATATGCTCTTTTAAAGAGGTTATGTTTCAGTTAAGTAATCCCCAATGCTCTAATTAAATTTAAGTAAGAAGCGAAACAATACAAAAGATTAATACCTCAAGTTAAAGAAATAATGAAGACGACAAATTATGCATTTAGTAACAGGAAATGCTGAGTTTATTTTGTATTGTGTGTAAGACCTATTTTTTTTTATTATCAAAAACTGAACTATTCTCTTTTTTCTTACTTTTATTGTAACTTTTGAATAATATTTTGAAGCCAACTTTTATCAACAAAAAATTCATTGTGGTCTTTCTTTTCTTGCAAAAAATATTTTTGTTAGATTTTCTTGGAATGATTACAGGATCAGGTAGGTCAAATTAAAAGTTAATAAATGAACTGTTACATTTAATGAATGTGATTAATTGATTATTATTTATAATTACCGTCTATTATTAATACAACCAAATGACCCATGGAAGTGAATAATTTATTTTATGAACCTACTGTTATTAATGATTATCAATGAAGTTTAGTCAGTGTAATAATTCTCAACACGTTTTACAAAAAATATAACAATGTTGTGATTGTAATGTAATTTTTCCCCCAAATTTTTCCCACTTAAGGTATTTGGATGAAATACAATTTGTTTAAAGTAACGAATAATGTATCTAAAAATAACGATAATCATGATAATAAAATATTTTTTACATGTACAGTATCAAAAAAAAAAAAAAAAAAAAAAAAAAAAAAAAAATCCGAACGATGGCTATATCTTTGGTTTAAATTACCGTAGAATCTTGCGGTTTGCACCAAAATCTGTGGTTTACGATTTTTTATATGTCTAATTCAATTTTTTTCCTTTGGGAGCTGTATACTAAGTAAAAGTAACTCTACCCGTAAAAATTTAACTAAGAACTCCGATTTTTTATGTTTTTATTCTCGTTTACCCTAGATACCAAATTCTAGTTCATTTTCTTCAGAAAACATGTCACTTATGAGCGAAAATGTTTTGGCCAATCTTGAGGGCAAATTTCTTTATAGCAGGCTGAATTCTAACGTTTGCATGCTTCAAGACGTAATCTATTACGCGGTCCCAAAGGGAGCTTTTTTACATTTTTGTTAAAATATCGAGAACCAAAAGTCAAAATGGAATGAAAATAATTCTACTGGCGTTTCCGACCATGATAATTCTAATGGAAGCAAAAAAATATTAAATGTTTCTGTTTAAAATTTTTTAAAACTTAAATTAATTAATAATTAATTATTAAAAAACTGTTTAATGCAAAAGTTGCATGTTATTTATGTTCGGCCTTAAGCAAACTATCCTTTGAAATAAAAATTGCTAAAATATATTACCTATATAAGAATTTATGACCAAAAAAAACAAATTTTCTTTGTAACATCAATTTATAATTTTTTTTGACATCACTTAAATTTCTAACCACTTATTGGAAAATTATGAAATTTAGTATTTGGACGGTTTTTTTTTAATTCTAAATCTAAATATGGAATAATATTATGGAGTTGCCATTGAACTTTTAAAAGTTTGGTTTAGTTTTAAAATGTAGAGGACTCCTCTTGATAAAGAAAATTATGTACAATTAATAAAGACCTTCCACAATTTACAACGGTACTTGACTTTTGTTATTTCACCAATTAGAATACAAGATGTAGTCATCGTTCGGATTTTTTTTTTTTTTTTTTCATATGTACCAAATTTCACAGCTAATTGTTAATGTATGTAAGTTAATACATTTCCTATCACATCTTATAATAATGATCACATCTTGATTAATCACATAGGCCAAAACTTATTGGTAAATTAAATATTTACCTGTATATGTGATTAATAGGTATTGTTTTTTATAATTACTTAAAACATTGTTAGTATCAATAACAGCCAGATTATTTACTTTATCTATATCGTATTAAATACGTCGGAATAACATGTAGCTTAATATTATTATCAGTTGTAATTTAATATTTTCCAACGAAAACGTCCTGGTTTTGTAAAGGCCCTTTCAATTCGTATCACTTCTAGGAATGTTTATTTTAAATATCATATACTTTGCTATTAACAAATTATTTTTCCATTATCGTTTAATTTATTTATACTATTTAGCTAAAAATTGAGGGCCTGAAAAGCAAAGGGGTCCACGTGATTTTTTTAATGAATAGAATAAGTGATGCATTTAAAACTAGAAATATAGAAAAAAAAATCATAATAGGTATATATAAAAACAGCTAGTGATATATTCATTCCAGAGGTTAGTATTTGAACATCAAATAATTTTCATAAAATTTAATATAAATAAGAAACATTAAAGTGTATTTTCTCAAAAGTTAAGAATAGTCACTTTGACCCCTTTGCTTCTCATTCCCTCAATTATAGTTGCTATAACAAAAGAAAAGTAGTGTTTAATTATATTTTCCCAATTTTAATATTTCCAATTTTAACATAAAATGTTTCACGTGAATTTGCTTATTTTTCAAAAAAATTGTATTTTCTATTAAATTTATAAATCATTTAGAATGTTCATTTGTAAGTATTCTATTTTCTTACAGAGCATAACATCAAAGTGTAAAGTCTTCAATTCCCATCGTATCAAAGTCAAAAAATCCTTATGATTCACTAATACACAAGAATATTTTGTTTCTTGTATGATTTTAGAGAGGAAATTTTTTAATAAATGTGTATGGGATAACGCATGTACAAATAAATACGGCTTATAATTCGTGTAGACAATTAAGTAATTCTAGTTGTATAAAATTATCTATAATACGCTTAAATGATAACAGCCTTTGGAAGGAAATACTAAAAAAATATGCTCAATCATGTTTCATGATTATAATATTTAACATGATACGATTAACTTTATTAGAATTTTGTTTTTATTTAATGGTATATAATTTATATATTATATAATTAAAGGTTACTGGTGTAGTTAGATATATTAAGGAATTTAAATGTTATGTTCATGTACATTAGTGATGAAGTAAATACCGAAATCGGTAATTTTACCAGCATTTAAATGTATCACTTACCTCTACAATAGAGTGTTAACATAAATCACTTACCTAAAAAGTAAAAAAAAACATATATTAATTTTGAAAATAATTTTAAATAGATAAATTAACTTTATTTAATATTATATATTAAATTCATTATTTTTGAAGGTTCACGAAACACTGGTTGCCAGAACGAATTAAATAGACAAGAGATTTAAAGTTTTCGTATTTGATACGTGAGTAAAAGTACAGAATAAAACAGTTACAAAAGTTCTTCAAAGCTCTGAATCGAAAATGTACATGTAATTAAATTATTTTAAATTGACTAAAAAAATAAGCAATATGTTTTTATTCGAAATTTAAAATAATAAAGTTAGTCATTGTGAAAAAATAGTCTGTACTAAAGTATATGGACAAAACATTGTACAGTACAGGAGGACCATTATTGAGCTCTATGAAGTAAAAAATAACTTTTCAAAAGCTACTGAGTTCAAAAATTGTATGCAAATTTTAAAAGTAACTACAGATATTATGATTTAGTTTAGGTCATGTTCAACATGTTTGCCATTAATGGCTATGAAGTGGCGTAGACGAATATTAAAATTCTGTAAAATTCGGAAGTTTCTAGGCCTGTTCTTTCTTCAAACTTTTGAATCAAGTTTTTGATTATTAAAACTATTGTATCTGTTGTCTTCAGCTTGTACTCGATCGTAAATTTCTTTTGAGAAGCAATCGGTCTATTATAGCTCGAATAGTAAACCTTGACGTTCGATATACGCTTAGAAACGCTGTATTTTGTCATTCTCTTCGGAAAGTGAACATCACCAACAATAACAGTGTGCATACTAAAAAAAATCCTAATGTGTCCTGTTAAAAACCTCCAAGTTTTAAGTTTTAATTGAATATTACAAACAGTTTAAAAGTTGGAGTTATTCCCTTTTAACCATTGGACGAAAAAAAAAATTAATCTCTAATTTGGTTGATAAGGAAAGAATTATTTTTGATTTTGTCGTAATTTGTGTGCATGCATTTCAATATTAATATATGTACAAAGCTTGATTGTTTATCATCACTTAATTCTATACAGTACTCTTTAGGTGAAACAAAGTAATTACAGACACTATTCATATATATTTTAACTGTTTATAATAAGTTATATCTGTTTTGACAATAAAAATTTCTTAAAACAATTTTATATGATTTTTTTTCAAAATTGTAAAACTTCCTTTTATATATCAATGATTGACAATATAAATTTCTTAAAATAATTTTATATAATTTATTTCAATAATGTAAAACTTTATTTTATATATCAATGATTAATTTGAAATATTTTAACTTTACTTAATAGTGTAGGATTTCCGCAAATTGAGAACCTTAAATTTTTTAATTTCCTTTATATGAAAGTTACGATATTTCTATTAATTATTCTGGTATTTTCTCTGTAAAATTTCTTGAATAAAAGTTGTAGAAAGCACTATTTTATAAGAGATATTTAATTTTAATTTTATTTACTAACACAGCATGTAGTTAATAATTAATGTACATCTAATTTAATTTCTGTTTTAGGTGTTTGTTCAATGGTAATTAAAATTTATTTTTAGGAATTTATTTTAAAGTAAATTGTCAGTTTTTGGTTGCAAATTCAACCAATAAAATTTTTAAAAATTATATTTTGGGCTAAATACTTCATTTTAATTTTTAGAATAATAAACGATTCCAGTTGCAAGTAACTTAACTGGCGACAAATTGTCCATTTATGAACAGCAATAAACAATCCTATTTAGATTGAGAACACTGTTCAATTAAATGTAAATACTTCTCAAAAAAATGTATGATTGAATACACATGATTTCCTTATTTCCTCGTTTCCCAAATATTAAACAAAAATGTTTTTAGAGGTAACTTAAACCTTACCTGCTGTCCATCTAAGTTCCTAAAATCACTCCTATTGTCCATCGTATTTATATTTTAATAACAATATTATACTTAAGTTAACTTTAAGTTCTAGTTTTGAATGTAATTCTTAAATTCATAAATTTTGAAGTTAAAAAAAAAAAAAAAGCTTACAAGCTTAAAATATCTTTTATTCATAACAATATTCAAATATAAAACTTACTAGAAAAACCTTATTATACCACATAATATCAGTTAAGATAGTCCTGAAATGTGATTACCAAAGAATAAAACCTAAAAAAAAACTTGTTTATTCTACTAAAATAATAATAAACTCCTATTTTAATATACCGAAATTGTGAAAATGCAAACTCAAATTGATATCATTATCGTGCAAAATATTAAAAATACTTCCTCAAAAAAATAAAAAAAAAAATAAAAAAATAGAGTTCTTATGAAAGTAATTTTCAATAATAATAGCTTTATAAACTTATTTTAGAGCCAGCTTTTAGATGAAATAATAAATAATATATTTATTTTGTATACTGTCTATCTTCTATAAATATTTAGAATTTTCTTAAATTAAAAAATCTTATTTAATTAAAAATATCAACTGTGTTGACTTTGATAATTTTTTCCAATAGCTGTCAAGTTTTTAAAATGGTAAAATTATTTAGAGTCTAATTATAAATTTACTCAATATCATACTTCTCCAAGATGTTTATTCGCAGATTTTTCTTGTTTCCATCCATTAAAGAGATTATAAGATATAGAATAGCATACATAACTAATCCCTTCAAAACCATAGCTTAAAATTAATTACACTAGATGGATTTTTCTTTGTTTAGATGGGACTCTCTCATGACTTTCATAAATAATAATTAAAATTTTAATTTGAAATATCGTTATTAGTTTGACTAATACAAACGTATTATACAACGACATTTTTCTTAAGAAATGAACTTATTAAAATTCAAATGTAGGATGAAATTATACAGGGCGTATTGAAAATATATGGAAATTTTTTAACTATAGGTAAACTGCACACGACCAAAATAAGCACATTTTGTAATGAAAACTGTGTTCACAAAAGAAGTGTTGATCGTATATTATAACATACATTTCGGATCATACGTTCTACCTACACCTAAAGCACAAATTGGATGGCCAATATCACTCGACATTGGCCAATCTCGACGTAGACCCTAGTAGATAGGCTTTTGTTGCGGATCTTGGCCAATCTTGCCCTAGGCCGGATAATATACATTGAAAGTTGTTAAATGTTAATCCGCAGTTTTAAAATTGAAATATATTTTAATAAGAAAATACAGAGGGGTAAAAAATAAGTTTTTCTGATGTTTTTTTACATTTAATTTTAATAAAAATCGTATATTTTGGTGCTCGAGTTTCGGGCAGGAGTGGTCAATCTTCCCAGAAGCCCGATTTCAGACATTGACCAATACCGTTGTGTACATGAGTAGTAGCTCGAAAAGCCAAACGAATGAAATCTTCCTACAAGATATCTTGCCAAAAATTCTTTCCGATGTTCCTCCAAGCTGTTAAGCATACCAACGAAATAACGTCAGAATTTGCTTCAACGCTGTTTATGGTCTATATTGAATTGGATATGATGAATCTCTTCCTGAGCCACCCCGATCACCAGATTCGACGAATATGCATGATTTTTTTTTAAATATATTTTGGGGGAAAATTAAGAGAATTGTCTACGAAAGTTCCGTTAATTTAAATGAAGACCTAGTTTCCATTCATTTTTCTGCTGAAAAAGTGATTGAAATTCCTGGTGTGTTATGCTAATGTTCGAACTCAAGATTTTTCAAACATGAGTTTGGGGCATTTAGCCGAAGGGACATTCATATAAAGCCTTTATATGCATTTCCAACTTTTATATGTTTTATTTATACGATTTGGAACTCAGATCTACTTTTCATAGTGCTTGACCACTACAATAAAAACCATCAATTCCGTGCTATGGACTAACTCTTTTTTACCACCAAAACGTGATAACAAGTTTTGTCATGAACCACCTTCCAAATTTCAGTTCGATTGAATGGCCGCGAGTGGGTTAATTAGTCCTCCGAAGCGTCAATAGAAGCGTGTGTAAAAACGATTTTAGTGAGAGCCTCCAAACATTGATTGAAAGCATTCTTATAGAAAACTAGTCTATCTTCCAAGTTTCTACTCGATTGAATGCCGGCAAGTGTGTTAATTATCCCTTCCGTAAATTCAAATGCTACAAAAACACACAAAAAGAAAATCAAAGGAACAAAAGTTTACTTGAAGGATTTAATCACAGCAGAGTGCTATTTATAAAATATATGAAAAATTAACACTCGTTAACATTAAAAAAATTAATTCAAAAGAATTTTTCCAATTCTAGAAAGGGGGCATAAGAAATCAGCCGGTATGAATCATTGAGATAAATCTTGTGTGACATTGAAGATGAAATATAAAAAATAAATTTAATCGTTTGTCACTCTTAAATATCGATTTATGAATGCATTTTTTTTATTTTCAATATTTTTTTGTACAACAGGCAAAAACCAAAATGATTACTATATTTTCTTTTCTGAAAATCTCATAATAGAGCTATTTCTGCATTGTAAATTGTGAAGTAAAAATATTATAAGTAAATCACAAGGATTGTTTTACTTACAACATTCTATAAATATGTGTAAAAATTTTTAATAAAAGGCTAATATAATATATTATTCATAATAATTGTTACAAAATTTATATACCTGCACAATTTAATACTATCAATTAAATAAATAAAATGTAACTACCTGATTAATGTATAATCAAGCCAGACATGATTCAGTAAGTAATTTGTTTAGAATATTAATTATAAATTAAACATAATTCTTCGCTATAGAGAACTTATTAGAATTATATCTATAAAAAGCTTCTTTTTTTTTTCAGAGAATTTTGTTTTGAAAGTATTTAATATGACACAAATTTAAAAACATTAAGATTGAAAATAAATAAAAGTCAATTATTGTATGGATATACTAGATCGTAATAGGTACCCTGCCTTATACTAGATCGTAATAGGTACCCTGCCTTATACTAGACAGTAATAGGTACCCTGCCTTTAACTATAAAATTTAAATTATATTACAAAAATTTTATTTGTTTAATTCGAAATAAAATTATCTCTTGTAAAAAAAAATCTTACACAATAACAAAATAGTTCTTTAGAAATAAAGTATAAAGTTTGCGGTAGCGATCTTTTAACGCTGTATACCTTTGTAAAAACTAATGTGGTTCAAAAAGTATATTCTGAATAACATAACAAAAGTAGTATCATTTTAAAGCTACCAAGCTAGAAAATATTTTAGAGTAAGAAAAGAGAAAGGGTAATTTGGACCAATTTTTGCAATTTCCAATATGTTCTCGCACCTAAATATTGAAAAAACGTCAGATACAGCAAAAATATGTTGACCCAATCCTATCAATATTGATTTGGAAAAAGTGTGGAAAACCTATTGACGTAACAGAAGATAAGCTTCTCCGTTACGCAATGATAAAACCCTTTCAAACTGGGACTTTTATGTAATCACTAATATTGTAGCAAACAAACGTTAAAGTAAAAAAGAAAAATAACGTTAGAGGTTAATTCTATTACAGGCAGAAATCTTTTTATCTGTGAAATTTAAAAATAATAATAATAATAATAATTGTTTGATTAATATAATTCATGCCTTTTTATCCCAAAAATTGCTTGCTATTAAAGTTTGGCTTTTAACAAACTTATTTTTGAAACAACTATTTGATAAATCATATTAGTCATTCAATATTGCATGCCTGAAAAAACAATGGGATTTGATTTAAACATTAGTCATCCATTTTCTGACCATCACTTATATTACTACTCGCTCATATGAAAGATGATTTTCTGACAATTTTTACAACTCAATCTAAATATGAAAATATATTATGGAATACTTATTGGACTTTTTAAATATTAATTCAATTTCAGTACGCTGACTGCCAATTAATACAAAGCAACTGTATGTATTCTTAAGAAATCTTTCTCGAAATGTAGCGGCATTTACCATTATTTTTATAAATTTGACCATAAAATACAGACTGTGTTTAGATTTTATTTTTGTCTCATTTACAACACTGTTTTGCAGTCATCCAGATATCCAGTTTATAAGATACTTAAATGTTTGTTCAGTAACAGTTGAAAAAATAAAAGCATATTATGAAGGCAAAGCATAATCATCTTTAACTCGTAAAGTATTTATGAAAATGTATTGATATTTTATTATATTTGCTATTTTAACATTATACCTTAAATAACCTCTTTTTAATTATTCCAAAACTAAAAAAAAAAACTTTTCAAGACTAATTCACTATGTTTTACTCCATATCGATGAAATTACACTCCAATTATTTTCCTTCATGGAGGCATTCATCATCTATGCCACATTTCCAATACTTAAAATAAAATTATTTATAAGTTATTTAAGTTTTGATCTAGAATAGTAGATGCTTCGAGATAAATTTCTGGCTATACCTTGCATATTTACAAACACATTTAGTCAGTACACTTTAGAAAATATAAATAATTATCTGTAGAGTTACTATACCAGAATGTTTTTACTTAATATTTATAACCAAACAACAATATCGATCTCTTATTTACCCCTTACTAACTTATAAGATTTATACTTGTCATTCCGTATTTTTACACCACTCTATGCCGATTTCAATTCAATTTATGGTCAAAATAGAGTAGATTTTTACGTCACGACAGAAATATTTTTACTCAAAAGGAAGCATTCCGTAACACACAAAATACTTTTATAGCATCCAATACGAATGGAATATTAACACAGTTTCACTTCCATAGATGTGAACATAGAAACCTTTGAAGCAATATAACAATCGAGTAACTACAAAGCTACATAAGTGATTTCTTTGACTCCATATAAAAGAACATTTTTTGCTTTTCTGAATGGCAACGACAGGAAACAAACACAAACAGCCGAAACAATATTACGCTAGAAATGTACTAGCGTATGATTGTTATGATTATATGTGTCATATTGGTTCCAAAGAGAATAGAATGCTAATGGACGGTTGCAGACGATTTTGACTTCTGGAAGATAGAGTTGGAACGTATTGAACATAGAATCTTAGAATACGAAAAGCTCATCGTGAATTTTTTATCAGATAGTGTAAGAAATATTTTGCTGATTATAAATGACATCACTATCAAATAATAAGTGCGATGGGTTTATATACATTGATGGTATACTCATGTTTCTAAGATCTTTCTAAATTTGTAAAGTAGCAAACCAACTTGCTGCAATGTTCGATCACAGGGATGTTGAACTTTATCAAATTTGTTTGGAAATCTTCTGTTTTTTTTATAGCCAGTAATACAGTTTTATGTATTGGATAAGGAGAGGAACACCTTTTCATTTATTCATAACATGCTTTTGAGTAAACTTACGTTGGTATAAAATGCACTCGTGATCCCCAAAACAACTTTCTATTGTACTAGAAGTCTTATAAAAATTGCATGATAAACTCTTGTTGTTATAGTAACAGGATTTAATTAAAAATACTATTGCATTGCTATGCTACTACAGTGCTAAAACATTGATGCCAATTACAGAAAAATAATTTAAACATGAAAAATTGGATCAACCAACACGTTTTCTGAACCACGTAATAATCAAAACAAGTGTTGACGCTAATTATGAAATTCGAGAAAGAATTCAAAAATAAACAATTGTATCAACCATTACGCCATCATAACCACGTTATATATAGTGCCTCATGACTCCAAAATGCACCTGATGAACAGGGAGATCACTACCACTTCAATATTAGCAAATGAACTCTCTGTTAGGTTTAAGCCAATTGGTTGGCTGCGATGTTATCAAAGCTCAGTCGATTGCAGCACCACTAGATGTTGAATTGGCTCCATATAAGGAAACTGCTCCTCCAATGCTTAGCAATAAACATATCCCCTCTAGATGGAGTACTTGGCATTGCAAATAGTTGTAAATTTCTATTTTGGGCTGATAATGATTTTGTGTCAGATGAGAATATTGAAGTGTATCACTGAATATAAAACTATTAGTTGCCAGATTTGCGTAGACACTCATAAAACTGATCTAAAGTCTTAAAACTTTTAAAACGCAGCTTAGCAGTCTAAGCTAGGGGTGTGTAACCTCGCCCAACTTTCAATTACACTATAATACTGACGTGGATTTGTGTCATCTACCGTATTTATATTTTCATCATTCATTTAGTAAAAATTGACAAGTGTGGCGAAATTTTTTGTATGGGACTTTTGTATGCAATATTTTTTGTATCCACCAAAATGGTGATTTTGCCAAAATACTTATCGATAATTCTTTTATTATTCTTGTAAGTGAAACTGAGCAGAGAAGAAAAAACGATCGTTGATGAGGTATGCTCCCGGAAATAGAACTCTGAGTAAAAGTCATTCATTTTTCAACTTTTTACGCCTTTTAAGTATTTTTACTGGAATTTCGGAGGTGGGGATGTTTGAAACATATTAAGAGGCATTACCACAGCGATTTTGAACAAAATCGTTTGAGGTTTTTTTAGAAATTTCTGAAAAACATTATTTTTTCAAAGGCAGATACCCTATGCGCATGCGCTATTTTGACGAAAACCTTAATGATAGGTCCTTGTGCCATCACCAACCATCACACCAAATTGGAATATCGTAGGTCAATTTGTCCGGCAATTATGTTGCCCACTTACACACTGACAGACACATTTTCTAGATAACTTTTTTGAGATCAAGATGTTCCAAAACGCGATATATATATATATATATATATATATATATATATATATATATATATATATATATATATATATATATATATATATATATATATATTGAAGCCAAAGCAGATCAAAACTTGCAGATATTTATTCCAATATCACTCTTCACAGGTTCTCTTACAACTCCAGAACTTCTAGTTCTAGTAGACTCAATACAGCTCTTTTCACAACAATAGAGCACAAAACAGCAGTTAAAAACTTGACAACACAACTGCTAAATCACCGCAAAAGACAATGTAATACAGTTCGCTTTAGAACTACTCGGAATGTTCACTGAGACTCAGTAATTTCAGTCAACTCACTGACTCAACTCACAACTCGGGCTTATATATGCGAGGCGAAACTTCTTGAAATTTCTAGAGGTAGATATTTGGAGAACTTTCCAGATCGTAGTCGAAAAGTCCTATACATGTACATGTTGATCGAAAATGTCGCCAGATTTGGCGACAAAAATTAGTCTCCAAAACCGTCACCAACTTGGCTCTATCTCGCCAATTTGGCAAGATTGCCTTTACCATAATGTTAAATGCCCTGTTCCTTGTAAAACTCGCTTCCCAGCGTTATATCTGTAAAACTCGTTATCAAGCGTTAAGACCCATATTACCGGGAATCCAACTTAAGACGAAATATTGCACAGCCTTATGCAAAATGTACACACATTTTCCTATTTACAAAATTAACACTACGAAATATTTACAAATATACAAAAATTCGTTACATTGCCCCCCTCCCAAGGACTGCACGTCCCGGGCAGTACAGTTCCCGGAAAGGAAGGCTTACTTTCAAAGAAATAGCAAACACTCTGTGTTCACTATAAAACTTATTAAACTTACTAATTTATATACAGAAAGACAGAAACATTACTGAATAAATAAATAAATAATTAAATAAACAATTAAATAAACATAAAACTTACAAAGTTATATACACATGTGACCATGGTCTTAATGACTATTTACACTTTATACATTAGGGGGATTACAAACTATGGCCATAGTAAGGGGCTAACCTGTCGTAATGAACGACTCTAGGTTTAGAATTTGGTGACTTAAGTATTCGGACCACGACATCATTCAGCCGGTTGAGCACTGAGTAAGGACCATCCCAGTGAGACTGAAGTTTGGGAGAGAGTCCTTTTTATCATTTCGGGTTCCAGAACCAAACCTTGTCACCTTCGTAGAATTGATGTCCTGTAGCCTTCGTGTCGTATCTGGTCTTCATCTTATCCGTCGCCAAGTTGATTCGCTCTCTGGCAAAATTGTGCACATCTTCAAACCGTGCCTGAAGATCCTCGACGTACTGCTCTGGCAATTAAGGTGCATCCGGAGGGCGGCCAAACAACAGATCACACGGCAGACGAATGTTACGACCGAAGAGCATCTGGGATGGGGAATAACCGGTAGTCTTGTGGATAGCTCTGCGATAGGCTAGAAGAAACAAAGGTAACTTCTGATCCCAGTCTTATTGGTTTCTCGAAACCATCAGTGAGAGGTTATTGAGGATGGTTCTGTTAAACCTCTCCGCCATGCCATCCGACTGTGGGTGTAAAGGCGTCGTCTGTGTTTTGTCAATGCCAAGTAGATCACAAAGTCCCTTCATTACAGCAGAGGTAAAATTCCTTCCTTGATCAGAATGTAACTGAAGAGGCACTCCAAATCTGGAAATCCAGCTCTGAACCATTACCTCTGCAATGGTGGTAACCTCTTGATAAGGGATAGGATACGCTTCGGGCCAATTCGTAAAATAATCCATGACAACATGGAGGCATCTGTTGCCGTCAGTTGATCGTGGCAGTGGTCCCAAGATGTCAAACGCAATCCGTTCGAAAGGCGCTCCTACATTGTAACTTTGCAGTCCTCCTCGACTGCGCCTCCCCGGCCCCCTCGGGCAGCACAGGCATCACATGATCGGCACCACTTCTCCACGTCAGCATTCCAGTATAACCGCTCTTGAACTCTTTGCTAAGTCTTTACCCCTCCGAAGTGGCCTCCAGTTGGACTGCTATGCAGTTCTTTAAGAACGTCTGTGACTCGGGATATTGGAAGCAATAGCTGCCATCGGGATGTCTTTCCATCATCAGATTCGAACTTCAGGTACAGCATGCCGTTTCGAATATGGAGAGTGGCCCAGAGGGCTCAATATTGCTTTGTCGTAGGACTAAAGATGGAAATGTCCTGCTAAGTTGGTGTCGCATTCGAAGACTCTTTTAAATCTTCCTGTCCGGCAGAGATCGCAAGGATATTCTTCTGCATTTCCTCTTGGCCAGAGAAAATCTCTTTCTTCATTTCTTCTTGATCAGAGAAAATCTCTTTCGTCATCTCTTCTTGACCAGAGAAAATCTCTTTCTTCATCTCTTCTTGGCTAGAGAAAATCTTTTTCTTCATATTTTCTTGGCTCGCTTTCATTTCTTCACACCATTCGGATATTTCCTTCTTCATATTTTCTTGGCTCGCTTTCATTTCTTCCCACCATTCTTGCATGAAAGCAAAAAGCTGTTCAAATTTGTCCTCTTGTTCTGCCATTGCTCTGGTTATCGGCTTTCAAATCCCACTTCTGACACCTGTTGTTGCGTGGATGGGTTCGAAAGATTTGAAGCCAAAGCAGATCAAAACTTGCAGATATTTATTCCAGTATCACTCTTCACAGATTCTCTTACAACTCCAGAACTTCTCGTTCTAGTAGACTCAATACAGCTCTTTTCACAACAATAGAGCACAAAACAGCAGTTAAAAACTTGACAACACAACTGCTAAATCACCGCGAAAGACAATGCAATACAGTTCGCTTTAGAACTACTCGGAATGTTCACTGAGACTCAGTAATTCCAGTCAACTCACTGACTCAACTCACAACTCGGCCTTATATGGGGAGGTGAAACTTCTTGAAATTTCTAGAGGTAGATATTTGAAGAACTTTCCAGATTGTAGTCGAAAAGTCCTATACATGTACATGTTGACCAAAAATGTCACCAAATTTGGCGACAAAAATTAGTCTCCAAAACCGTCGCCAACTTGGCTATATCTCCCCAATTTGGCGAGATTGCCTTTACCATAATGTTAAATGCCCTGTTCCTTGTAAAACTCGCTTCCCAGCGTTATCTCTGTAAAACTCGTTATCAAGTGTTAAGACCCATATTGCCGGAAAGCTAACTTAAGACGAACATTTTCACTGCCTTATGCAAAATGTACATAAATTTTCCTATTTACAAAATTAACACTACGAAATATTTACAAATATACAAAAATTCGTAACAAAATATATATATATATTGCCAAGCAACGATTTTTTTATTTGGGGACATATAAATTCTACAAAATTACAACTTTCAATAACTGAGAATATTATGAAAAATGTTATACGAAACAATTTTCTTCAAATTCAGATTTTAAATCAGAGATTAATTCAGCTCCGATTCATAAATTTGCACTTAGCGTACAATATTTTTGCACCATTTATAGACGCTTTTTTGTAGTGGCGTTGCTTAGAAATTCTAAAAAGACGTTACCAAAATAATTTTTTATCAAAGCCACTAAAAATGTATTTTCCAACCAAAATTTTCAATTTGTTGTCTGTGCAATATATTTTCATAGTCCTTCTATTGTGTCCAAACAACTCTAGTTACGTAGTATGGTATACAAAATTTATTCCTTTCTTGATATATACAGTTTATACTTACTAGAGCCTTTTCTAACTCTTACTCTTTTTTTTTTTTAAATCACAAATGTCACACCATAGGAATCACGGAGGAAAATGATATATATTTTTTACTCGGGCTACAATTACTAATAAAATTTTATATTACTTATAATAATCGCCAATAATAATAATGGTGATAAATGATGAAAATGATAATATTAATAATATTTAATAACGGTTTAGTACGTATTTTTGATTTTGCACATTGGCTCCAAATTCATTGCACATTTCCGTACTAACTAATTAATCCTACAGCGAATACTCAAATTGATTAACTCATTAATTTATTATTTAAGTCAATCCAAACAGACTTGTCAAGGACATTTCAAATTTTTTTCTTCTCTTTGTCAGCTTAATGTAAATATGATTAAATGATAATTGAATGGGACATCACTCCAGGTACCTTTATTAATATTGGCGTGACATACATTAAAATCATGAATTCATGTGAACGATTCGTTAGTTTCTAAGACTCTTGACATGTGTCGCGTTTTACAAATTTAAAGGCAATAGCGGATTTGAAAGGTGTATTTCTGTTTCGGCAATTGCATCTTAAGCTTTTAGTAATAGTTGTTTTAATAGCATGTGTGGAGTAAAGAAAGTTTCTTATATTACAACTAGGAACACCGCCAAGTCCGATATTGCAGATATGCAAGTGTACATTATGTTGATCGAGGTTAGGTTCGTTTTCGACACTTCACAGCTAAGGTTCTAATATAACTAGTACCCTGATATTTGGTAATGATGTTGCCCTGGGTGAGTGGACGGAACGTTACAACATATTCGTTAAAAGAATTTGAAGGTTTTTTTTTTTTTTTTTTTTGGTTTTTTTTAAGGGATATCTTTTAATAGTGATACCATGCTGAACACCTTATCTGATATTATCAAAAAAATTACTAATCTCATTTAACTTTCAATTACAGAGGTGATAGTGATGGCAGTATAATGGCAATTGTCTTTAAAATGTAATTGCTTACAATTGTATAAAATTGTTTTTGAAAGAATAATACTGAATGCTTACTGTAAATGTTTATCTTATTTCAGCGATTAATTAGATTGTCATGTTGTCAATGTATAATAAAATAATAAATTGTTATAAAATAAAAATAAATAACTAAAAAACATAAATTTTAAATAATGATTCCACTCGGAGGTATTTATTGGGTAATAACGTGTATTTTAATCTGTATTTTATTTGTAAGTATAGTATGAATGTACGGTATTTTTTACCGTATAAAGTTTGATAGGGGATTTTCAAAATTCCAATTTCTTGATATGTTCATTTTTAACAGATTTCACAAATATCGCTTTTTTGTGATGTAGATTTCTAATAACTGTTTATTTAAGTAAATAGACTCAAAAAATTTTATGATTATAAAACATTTTGAACTTAATTCTTAAATTCATTGACTTAATTATTTTATTATTGTACTTTGCGCCCACTAGAGTTACTCTCCTGGAATTTTAATTGATGTTTTAAAATCAAAATTCTTCTCTCTTTTAAAAATTAAAAATACATTAAAAAATGCTCACATTCCTTTCAATTTAGAGAAATATTTCACTCCGTGTAAAAAATACAGTGCATCACCTTCAATTAATGTTGTCTAACAGAGTTTCTAGAAAAATGTCCTTGTTCCCAGAGGAAAAACTGAAGAATGTTATCTTGAACAGGTAATTACAGGGACAATGTATTTAAAGTAAAGAGATATGTTGCACATTTTTAGTTTCGAGTTTCTTCGAAGGACGCATATCTGGCAAATGCGCACATTCCCTAGTTGGAATAATTGTTATTAACAGAAGATTCGTATTTGAACGGAGTGTTAAAAAAAATCCCAACTTGTAAAATTGCAAGGCCAAATTTCTGAGTAAAAAAGATTAATAATTTTCTTAAATATAGCTTATTATAATGCTGAAATAGATTACTTTCTTTATAGAGTCATGTTTTGTTTCTATCGGACAAAACGTCGTGTTTTATTGTATAAATCAAAATAATCATTTTTGCCATATTCTTTGCCTGAATTAAAAATTTTATTTTCTTAATAGTCGATTTATTTATGATTTTCTATTTTTATATTCTTCCAAACCTGTAGTAATCATTAGATCTTCACAAAGTTTTATGCACTTATTATTGAATTAATAAGTATATTCTATACAAAATTAAACAATGTAAATAACATAAAAAATATATAGAGTGTAGTAGTTTAACTAGCCAAGTGATACTTCTATAAAACCAATTATCGAAGATTGTCAAAATTAAAGGCTGATTTACATTCTATCAGTCGGAGTACTAGTTGAGATCACCAGTCTGAGATTCCATGTGACGTCACCTGGCTACTGGCTGCAGTATATCAAACATGGCGTCAGCAACCCCAATCATTCAATCCCCTGAGCCCTCCCGTGACTATCGACAGGTGGCGCAGCGATCGCTCTTCTGACGTCACATAACTGTCGATCTAAACTGGAACGTTAACTGGTATCGTGTAAATGATCCTTACTTAGGATTGTTTCATTTTTGGTCAAGTCTTAATTTGTTGTCTTCCCGATAAGGCTCAAACTATAAAGTTAACTTTCATACTAGTACCTAAGTGCCCCAATTCTATGAAATGGCGAAGTTTTGACTGATGGTTTTCTTCTTCTTTCGACATTATTTCTACTTAAAAAAATATTAATTTAACTAATATAGGGTTCCGTCGGCTCTTGGAAAAGGAAAATTTATTATGGACAGTGTCCTGTATTTAAGAAAATATCTAGGAACGCGGCAGTGTTCCAATACCAAGTCCGATGCCAAAGCGGAAAACTTGCAAGTGTATATTACGATGATAGAGCTTAGGCCCGTTTTCAACTCCTTTCAGCTCAGCTTCCACTGTAGCTAGTATTTTTTCCCCATTATGTTGCCTCGGGTGATTAGATAAAAAATAACAACATAATTGTTAACATTGAACATGGGAACATGGTAAAAAAAAAACAATCCTTTGAAAATCGCTGAAGTCACCTGAATGTTGTTCTTCTTCTTTTGGTTGTAACGAAAACTTTAGCCAGATCTACAACTAAATCTATTTGATGATTTTACACCATTCTTTTTTTATTCTTCTCAGCTTGATTAGAGGAAGTGTCTTTTGTATGATTTGATGGGTAGGAGGGTCTGTACCCCCCCCCCCCCACCTGAAAATGATCCCAAACTTGAGAATTTTAGCCCGGCCTACTGCTTAAACGCTTTAATATATTCACACCATTCTTTTCTTATTCCTTTCAGTTTGATTAGAAGGAAGTGCCTTTTGTATAAACTAATGAGTTAGAGGGGTTCCCACCCCCAGAAATGATCCCGGAAGTTGGGAAATTTTGCCCGGCCGGGTAATGACTGATTAAAACGGGTCAATGGATTTCGGATATTCACCTTTCTCTTACTTTCAAGAAGTGACTTTAATACTTTAAGTTGAACTATCAAAACGGTGTAATTAGAAAAAAATAAAAATTACTTATTTTTTCAATTAAATTGCATGTTTATCAAAGCTCTGAAAACCCGTGTTTCAACTTTTTACTTAGAAAACCACTTTCAGTTTAAAATAAAGTTTCCTAGGTGTCTGGCCGGATTTGAACCACGCACCTTCCGATCACTAGTTTGATATCTTAAAGACTCTACCACTAAAGCTTACTGTGACTGAGCTCACTGTATCAGAGTGAATTTTATCAACTGTTTTATAAACTCACGAAAAGTCTTGAAAAATTATTACATTTGTTTTCATAATCTAATCTGAAACGTCATATTTATACGATACTGGTATGTGCAATTCCATCTAAAAGTGTATTGTAACTATCAAAGAAAAATTTTAATTCAGAATCAACTTCTGATATTCATTAACTTCAACTTCATTCGTACATTATTTGATTTTGTGTCGGTAATATTGATCAGAAAAACCACTGATACAGAATTTTACATAAAATATCATTTGTAGTTTTCGTTTTAAATACTGTTGCACCTAATATATACAATGTATTCGTGTAATATTTAAAACTGAATCTAACTGTGCATTAGAGGAAGTGCAGTAGCCTAGATACCTGAAATTTCGTTTTTATTAAAAGACACCAAAATAAATTATTTTCGTTTAACTCATCCCACATTCAACTTATCCCATTAAATACTTTTTAATTTTTTTTTTAATTTAATAATTAAAACTTATTCATCAGACTAATTAAAATACGATTCATAGAAGATAATAATATATTTATTTTACATACAAGTGTATATTTATTACATACAAATATATTTATTTTACATACAAGTGTATATTTATTACATACAAATATATTTATTTTACATATTACCCACAAATGACCGACGATTTGAAAAATCAATTAAAAAAACAAAAACAAAAACACGAAGTATGCGGTTTGCTGTATTGGGCTTAAATTACCAGGGAATTTATTCTCACCAATTTTCAAAATTAGTTTCAAAAATGGTCAACAAATGGCTCTGATGACTTGGAAAACTACAAAACAATGTTTTCAAAATAATCACCGTTTGCAGCAACAACAACTTGGTGCATTCTGAGGACAAAATTCGTAGACGCCCGTGAGAACATTTCAGTTGGAATGTTCTGACAAGTGGCAGAAATGCATTTTTCCTGTTCATCAGCGCCATCTGTTGGCAACTTTTATAACTAATTTTGAAAATTGGTGAGAATAAATTCCCTAGTTATTTAAGCATAATGCAGCAAAACGCATTTTTCTATCGCCATTTTTTTTTTTTTTTTTTTTTAATTGATTTTTCAAATCTCGGTCATTTGTGGGACACCCTGTGTGTACATACATACATTTACATAAGTGCAGTATAAGATTTTAGTTTTTTGTTAAAAATAGTTCTATTTTATTCTTGGTTTTCTTTCAGGGTTATAAAATATTATTCAATCGTATGGTCTTTAATTTTTAATTAACATTCAACACCACTTACTGTAGTCTTCTTAGGATTGATATCGAAGCAAATCCTCATAGGAATTCCTTTGAGGTATTACAGAACTCAAGAGACCTATCCATTGCTATTTTTGATATTTCTTAAATATCTAGCCAAGTGAAAAAAAAATGAATTCTTAGTATAAAGATAATAGCATTTGTTTTTAGGAAGAAAATCCCTTATTTGAATAATTGTTTCGCCTTCTTTTATGTATTGCTTAGTTTTTGCATCAAACTTCATTGCCACGATGCTGTTCAGGTGGTAAAAAATGCCATTAGTGTTTACAGATAAGGTACTGAATAATTGAAAACGTCTCCTTAGTGGATACGTTATAGTGTTTAAAATGTTGGCTGTTTGATAAGGGGAGGGGAGGGGGGGGGGGTGAAGTACGTGGTTCAGTTTGTTTGATGTCATATTATAAGGGTTTTAATGAATTTATCATGAAAATAGGATTAATTACAGAGGATATAAATGCCTGAATTTATTTTTGATAGCATTTTGTATTCAAATTTAATGGTTGCTCTTATAGCAATATAGTTCAAACATGTAAGTTTGATGCCGATGTTAAATGAATTATCCTTGTAGTTTTATTGTTGTTGGTTTGTTATTATTATTATTATCAACACATCGATAATAATAATTATTATTATTTTATAAACTTACAAATTGAAGGGAATAACTTTAACATTAATTTGACCCGCAAGTGAAAATAAATCGAATGTCAAATCACTATTCAAGATAACAATAAATACTTACAGAAACGCATAATTTTTGGAAAACGAAGAGTTTTTATCATTTACACAGTTACCATCACATTCCTCTTACTTCCCAAACTTTTCCAAACTTCATAACCTATCAAAAATATTTTCCAATAGAAACTTATATTCTTTTGAGTATAAAGACTTAATTACTTTTACAATTATCTTCAGCTCCATTCATTATTATCACAATTTTTATTTTCAAGTGCTTAACAATAATTAGTGAAACATATTCTCCTCATCCAGAAATTTTCCATTCCAGGTAAGGTACCCTTGTTAGATTTTTATTTCGCATGGTATCTTTGGCATAACAAAGTCCTTCTTTTAATGTAAAATAATTCTAAACTAAAAACATACTTGGTGTAACATATTAATTTGAACGCTTCGATAAACTTTTCTATTCAAATCCCCAAAATTCCTAGGTTTCGAGTCATCAACATAAACCCTCTTTAGCACTAAGCGCCCCAACTAAACAATGGTCTCCTTCACACCTCATTACACATATTGTATTGAAGACTAATTGAATTCGGAGAAGACCGTGTTCGTTTGCATCCGGAAAATCCAACTCACTCTAAATTCTATTAACTCCAGTTTGATGATACGGAGTAAAGTTTGAAGGTAACGCAGTTTGTCATTAGAAGGTTTGTTTTGTGCTTTAGGATTGTAGAATACATTATTTCATCCAACATGCCTATTTAGATGGAATTATATTTTAGGTATTGAGTTGTTTCTGTGTAAATGATGTTGATAAAGTTACAGAATTACAAACTATAGGATTAAAGTTACAGAAAATAAAAATGTGTAATGAAATCAGATTAATTTATTTGGTTTTTTTATACGTGACTACTCTTTTATATGATTGTAAAATTTTGAATAATTGATAGTAAAAATAGGTTAGACAGGTACCGTTACGGGTACCAGATAAAAACGTTAGACAGGTACTCCGCTAGACGGGTGCCAGATAAAAACGGGTATCGAATAGATGGTTACTAAATTGCAACGACAACTCCAATCAACTAACAACCTTTCAATCATTTATAATTCCAATAGTATACCGTTATAGGATTCCTATAGATAACCGCTATTGCAACCCTATAAGAAACCTTAAACATTAAGGCTAGGCAGTAAGTTGCGCGTCATTCAAACGGGTAAAATTTAGGCTTGGCGACTACTGTGTTAACTGATACCCGTCTAATGGAATAGTACTTAAAAGTTATTGTTGGTTAACAAATAATTGTTAATATAAATATTTGTAGAGCATGGATAATTACGTAGGATTTCTTTTGCTTGACGACGAATTCCTTTTTTGGTTTTAAAAATATGTATTAATTTTACCTATATACTTATACTTTAACAAGTGGTCCAATTGGAGTGGGTAAAATTATAACACTGAATTCAATAATATGCTTTTAATGAATTATTGCTATAAAAATCCATGAATCACCACAAATTGTTAGGTTTTGTTGACAAAAAGTTTAATTATAACTTTTTCGATTTGTTCTTTCTTTTCTATCTAAAACAAGCTATTTACGTAAATTTGTGTACTTATTCTATATTAGTACTTTTATTCTAACGCAATATATGATTAAACCCGCATTTATAACACTTTCTTTTCTGGTAAATAAATTGGATTAAAAACCATATTAACTCCCAGAACGCTTATTTTTTCCATTTACTTACGCTGTACGGTTGCCAAGACACGAAACATTAAGCTGGAAACTATATATTTAATAAAATGTGGTTTTTATAATGCTTATCGGGATAAATATTTTATCACAGCATCCTACACCTAGGATAAAAAATTGAAGCATAAAAAAATTACTAAATTGTAAATTTTGGATGTTTTGTTGCTTTAGAGGTGCTATGACTGTTTAGCCATTATAAATTTTGATAAGGAAATATATTCTATATATTACTATAAAAAAAGTTATGTATTATTGCATTATATGAGTTACACATGAAACCAACACTTACAAGATTGAAAAATATTAGATCTTATGAATAGGAAATAAGAAAATGAGGCAACAATTTTAGCTCAATCTCTGATGTTTACAAAGAAAAAGTTCCGTTATGAGTCAAATTGACTGTCAAAAAAAAAAAAAAAAAAAAAAATGTGGTTTTTGAGATATCAGTCTTTGAGAAAATATGGGCTTTGTAAACTCTGGTCTAGTAAAATACATCAATGATTTTGTACTTTTATAGTCTGAAGGAAAGAACAAGGTAAATATGGATAGTTAGGATAGTAAAGAAGCAAAACAAAATAAAATTCCTTCAAAGAAAGGAATAGTTTTGAAGCGGTTTTCTAACCCTAAAGGAAAATGTTAGCTGTCCTAAAAATGTAGCATTAAAATGAAACTTAATGAGATTTCAACTTAGAACTTCCATGAAATTTGCTATCATTTTTCCTCAGCTAAAATATAACGAATAAAATATTATTCTATGTTTTGTTTAATTAATTAATATGTTAAAGAAAGTCATTTATATTTCATTCCCTATGGCATTAGTTTATCAATATTTTTCTTCTTTTAAATTTTTATACATCTTTTCAATAAAATATTTTATTTAAAAATTTACTTAAATTTAGAAAAATATATATTGAATTATTCCTTTATTGTAAAGTACCGTAACAAAATGTCTCATGGTTGGGATACAATTTAATCAAAGTAGCGTTCACTTGAAAATATCTGACTTTATGCTTATGATGAACTGTGGTAAAAATTAATAAGGCTAATCAACCTTATGTTCAAACATCTGGTGCTAAAAATTTAAATAAAATTCATATTAATTAAATCAAGATTATTGTAAATGGGCATTTTATTAAATAATTATTAATGAAAAAAAAAACTCTCCCCTATCCTTATGAAACTAGTCTAGTATTTAAAAGATTCACCTTAATTATGTTTATAAATATTATTTTATTTTTAAACAAAATTTTTCAACAATACTAAATTCAATGCGTTTTATGTGTTTATTACAAATTTTCACCTGTAAATAAACTAAAAAGGTTTACAAGTAAAGTAATCAAAGAATCACTAAAGATAAATCTTTATTTGTCAATAAACAGAGATATCGAATGATGCCTTGTAAACAAAAGATACACCAATCATTCACAACAATTTCAGGATTTGATAATTAAGTTATTCCGATTTATATTATATTCATATATTTATATATTTACAGTTCTAAATATAAAATGTTTAGTTAAAGTTAATTATTGAATAGATATAAAAACCTTCTAGAAAGTGATTCAAAAGATTTATTATTCAAAACCAAATATTAAGCAGTGGTAATTGTTAAAAAACATATCATTGATCTTGATCTTAAAAGATTCAAATTTCTAAAAAACTCTCGCTTGTAAACTTGAAATTCACATTGTGTATTTTCGTGTGAGTGATTAAATTATTGAATCTTCTTAAATTTGAATCCCCAAAAAGTTTACAATTTACGTATGGATTTCATTACTCACTGGGGCTTCTAAGTGAGCCTCTAGGCTAATAATCCTAAAATTTCACCATTCTCTCTGAACTTAATTATGCGCTGAATGTTTCGTTCGAATGCTTGATATTCTTTATCGATTGATTTGTTCGGTGAATTAGAGCTACTGAAATAATTAGCTGACTAATGATTTCAACCGAATAGAAATACCTCCCGAGGGCTGAAAGTTTTCAAGTTCCATTTGAAAGAGTTCTTTGCACAATCCAAGGAGCGTAGCCTTAACTTATAATTTTCCTTTCTTATTTTAATTTAGTTGAAAAGGACAAGAGCACTGCATGAATATAAATTGTATAAGATTTAAAGTTCTTGAAATTACTTTAATTACCTTCATTTAATTTAGCTGTCTATATACATCAAATGCATCAAATACATAGTTAATATAAATAGTACTTATTAAAGCTAAAAGGTGAGATCTGACATTCATTGCAGAAACATGAACCACTTGGGGCTAGGAATTGATGCGTTTGTAGTGAAATTATATAGAAAGATGCCATTGTTGGAACAGTATCGTCTTATTGAAAATGAGCGTATACAGAAAGATGCCGTAACTGGCTCAGTATCGTCTTATTGAAAAACGAACGCACACAGAAAGACGCCATTGTTGGCAAAAGTATCGTTTTATAGAAAATGAACGTATACAGAAAGATGCCGTTGTTGGCACAGTATCGTCTTATTGAAAAATGAGCGTACACATAAAGACGTCATTGTTGGCAAGAGTTTCGTCTTATTGAAAATGAGCGTATACAGAAAGATGCCGTTGTTAGCACAGTATCGTCTTATTGAAAAATGAACGTACACAGAAATATGCCATTGTTGGCAAGAGTATCGTCTTATTGAAAATGAGCGTATACCGAAAGATGCCGTTGTTGGCACAGTATCGTCTTATTGAAAAATGGACGTATACAGAAAGACGTCATTGTTGGAACAGTATCGTCTTATTGAAAATAAGCGTATACAGAAAAATGCTGTTGTTGGCAAGAGTATCATCTTATTGAAAATGACGTATACAGAAAGATGCCATTGTTGGCACAGTATTGACTTATTGAAAATTAACTTGATGATTAAAGATGAGTAGTGCCGACCAAACGGTATAGTGGTTAGCATGCTAGCTTCTGGACCGCGAGGTTGCGGGTTCGAGTCCCGTGTTGGCATGGGTGTTTGTAAATGTATGTTGGCTTGTCTAATGACGAAATGTTTCGGCGCATTATAGCCCTCGTGTTGCTGACGGCGCCAGATAATCTGAATACAACCAACCAAAGATGAGTAGTATGTTAAATCTTCTAACTTTCAAATTACGGCCAAGAAAATATTGCTCCAAAAGTAGTGTTTTATCTAGCTTCAATTCAAATGCAGTAATTTTAAATCACAATTCGACCACGTGACTTCGTTGAATGTTTTTCCTGGTCGTTTCATTTTTTCCTGATAGTTTTTTGGCTGCGGTCTTATAGGTTTATTTGACATGCCTCCGCGTTTAATGTAGCATCTACAAGATGTTACAGGTAGTACTGACGCATTTGAAAAAGGAATAAAACAATAAAAAAAGATAGAAATAATGTACCGTTTAATGTATTATTCTTGGTACAGTTGGATTATTTTTTTTTTCTACAGTAGAATACAAAAACATTTATTTAATATTTACAGAATAAGTTTTTCAGACTTTTAAATTGTTAATTATTTTTGAGTCAAAGTTGATAATAACGTCTTTCCTATTTCGCTAACGGTTTGAACTTTCATATGAAGATTTGACTCTAATATTAGGAATTGGGTAATCTTTGTTAAAAATATATATACACACACACTCACACACACATATATATATATATATATATATATATATATATATATATATATATATATATATATATATATAAAACATTTAGTAAACACCTTCAATGTTATTTTCCATAAATATCATGATACTGTTTAACTAATTGATATCATTGTATAATATCCTAAAAATTTAACATTTATGTAGGTTTTAAACATATTTCTTTGTAAAAAATACAATAAAATCGTGTTTAATTCTGGGTATACAATTGGTGTAAAGTAAGTTGAAGCTCACAATTTATTTTTCAATTACAGGGCTTCAGGAACAATTTTGTTGCTTAGTCCGAGATTGGACAAAATAGGCGGAGAAGGTAATTGCATTTAAGATACTTTTCCTTTTTTTACTAGATAAGACAATGAAATGATATAGTTGGTTAAGGATTGGTATGTGAACGATTTTAAAATAAAATTTTGTTTACTAAAATTTGTGTATAGAATACGACATGTTAGTTAAAACTTTTAATTTTCCAGATACATATATCTAAGTGGGAAAATAGAAAAGTTTTAGAAATAATGACTTCAAAACATAAAAATTTCATTTGAATTAATTACATGAATATTAGGTAACGTATGTTCTAATTTTTTAATTGGAAATAGTTGTATTTTCAAAGATTAATTTATGTTAAGTATGTTAAAATAGCTGATTATGTTAAACTCCAAAGCATAAAATAAGTTATAAATAATGTAAATAATATTTTATCCTTTATTATCAAATCAGAACTTCATCAATTCAAATGTTTTTGATTATTTTAATTATTCAAAATGTATAATCATCAGTCATATATTTTATAACCTGAAAAAAGTCATGTTTTAACAAAACCCAGTGTTTGAATTATTAACTCAGCAATGGAATTTTGAATGTTTATCAGTTATATAACTTTTAATGCTATCGTGTAGTTCTAAAAAAATTCAGTTTCATTGTAGTATCTTAAAATCCAATCTGAAGCACAAATCAATTTTTTATGTAAAAGAATACTTCTAAAAATATTTTTTTCATCCTCCATAAAACACTTTCTTTTCAAATATCAAAATATACAATAATTTTCAAAACATATTTCTATCAAAATACTGTCCATTATTTTAATATTTCGCCAAGTAAAATAATTAATCCTCGTTCGTAATAGTTCATAAAAACTACTGATAAAAACATAAAAGAACGGATTAAGTGAAATGAAATAACATTCTTGGTAGAACAAACCTGAACTTGATCTAAGCCATTTAATACCTCTTCATTGCATATCCGGCAAAGAAAACCAAGTTTTCACACAGCTTGTAGAAAATGTCTGTGAAAACATAGGAATCCCCTAAATTATTCAAAAAACTCGTCGAAAAAGTAAACGTAAACCTTAAATGAGTTTTCTTTTACTGCAATCTTTTACCTTTTGTTTCGATTTCCAGTTACGAATTCTTCTTCTGTTTGTTTTTCTGTGTTTGTTTTTGCCTTAGTGTAGTTGTCTTTAACAGAAGCGAGTTCCCATGTGAACGAACTTAGAGCCAATCCGTTATATTTCCTCTTTTCTTTATCTCCTATTTTTTAAACATAGAGAAATGTGCCGTATGAAAACAGCATATGTTTTTAATCCAAAGGTTTTGATGTATGGTTTAACATTTGAGAGGGATAAATTTTATATAGTAAAAATAGCGATGCTGATGTTTGAAGTATTTGTGCTTGTTATTTGTGTAGTTTAAATTAAATAATTTATTTTTTATAATTTGTATAAATGGCAGTGATAAGATTATTTAAAAATTTTCTCACGTTTAAGTAATTTGCTGTTGCTTTCAAATACAAGGTGAGACCGAAAAGTAAGGTGACTGATGTAATAATCACTGTATTATATATTTGCAGAGAAATATAGCACTGTCCTTTAAAGTAGTTCCCTCCGTCTACAATTCACTTCTGACAACGTTCATACAAGTTCTTGAAACTTCTGAAAAAGTCCTCCTTTGAGACTGTCTTAAGTTCCTTGGTAACAGCAGCTTGAATGTCTGAGATGCTTGAAAATCGGTTTCCCTTCAGTGCCAATTACAGTTGTGGAAAGAGGAAAAAATCTGCTGGCGCTAGATCAGGGGAATAAGGAGGGTGTAATACTATACTGAAATTGACACTGAAGGGAAACCGATTTTCAAGCATTTCAGACATTCGAGCTGCTGTTACCAAGGAACTTAAGACAGTCTCAAAGGAGGAATTTTTCAGAAGTTTCAAGAAATTGTATGAAAGTTGTCAGAAATGTATTGTAGACGGCGGGAACTACTTCGAAGGAAAGTGATGTGTTATCTGCAAATATATAATACAGTGATTATTATGACATCAGTCACCTTACTTTTCGGTCTCACCTTGTATTTTCGATGAAGACGTGAAAAAATAGAATTTAATCGCAATGCAACTTAGTATTAATTTTTATGATTATTCCGATGCTATTTATTCAGAGTTTTTTAATTTTGTAAAAAATTATAAATTAAAAAATAAATTGAATTTGCATTGTGTTTTTCATTAAATTTCAAAGTAAACGTAACTGAATCATTCTACGGAGTCTGGAATTTGATAAAAAAATATATATAATTAACAAATCTTGGTACTTACTATAAAGGGAAATATAAACAGACCAAGGAAAAACATTTTAATTCTGATAGTGGTGCCTAAGTGTATATAGCACTACTATAGTGGTTGAGATAATAACTATGAACTTTTTATTTTCTTACAAATAGTATAAAAAGTAGTGTCCACGGATATGATATCATGTATAAACACTTGCTTATAATTATTTAATGAAGTTAAATATAAAATAAAATGTTTAAAATGTAAAATAAATTTCTTTAACAAGTGATTAAATACTATACAACTAAAAAAGTGACATAATACAATAATCTTAACGCATATTTTGAGTTTCGTAAGATTTTTGTAATCAATATTTTTACTATGTTTATTTCTGAGATATAACCGTAATAGAAGACAAAATAATAGAGTGGGGTATCAGCTGATGCAGAAACAATTGTCTTATTTTATTTCAGTTCTAATTTTACAAATATATAATTATGAGTTTCAAATCACCAAAAAATGGAGGCCAAAAGGGACATTATAGAGAAAGTTGTCGTATTTCAACTGTATAGTAACTTCAATAAGAATTAGTAATAACCAAGAAAATTGGTGGAACAACCTTGACTTTAAAAAAAATGAAAATAATAATAATAATAATAATAATAATAATAATGATAATAATAATGGGACAAAAATCCAGTTTTGAAATATTTGCATAGAATTATATTTATTCAAAAATTAAAATGTCCTGTATTCCAGCTTCAAAGCATTTTAAATCAAATATATTAAGCAAATATAAGGATTTTAAGATAAATAATCGGCTTAGGGACGATATATTGTTTACCCTGAGCCTTAAATCCAAGTTTCATTACAAAGTTGTTTATTATTATTATTATTATTATTATTATTATTATTATTATTATTATTGTTATGATTGTTATTGTTGTTATTGTTATTATTATTATTATTATTATTGTTGTTGTTGTTATTTGTTATTATTATTATTATTATTATTATTATTATTATTATTATTATTATTATTATTATTATTATTATTATTATTATTATTATTATTATTATTATTATTGTTGTTGTTGCTGTTGTTGTTATTGTTATTATTACTGTTATTGTTGTTGTTGTTGTTATTATTATTATTATTATTATTATTATTATTATTATTATTATTATTATTATTATTATTATTATTATTATTATTATTATTATTATTATTATTATTATTATTATTATTATTATTAATATTATTATTATTATTATTATTATTATTATTATTATTGTTGTTGTTGTTGTTGTTGTTGTTGTTGTTGTTGTTATTGTTATTGTTATCGTTGTTATTATTATTATTATTATTATTTTCCTTTTAGTTCTATAAAACATCGATACATCAATACAATTCAACAAGACTCTTGATAAGAACGAATCAGGCTTTGCATATATAGAGAGGTAGGGGATGTTACAGAAGAGTGTGGAAAAAATTAAAGCAGGAATATTTATTGGTCCACAAAATAAGACAACTTATTAAAAAGCCTGCCATCGTAAATTGGATGAAAAAGACTGAGCGAAAAGCCTAAACTTCATTTGTTGCAGTTGTAAGAAATTTTCTGGGGAAACGAAAAACTGAAATTATGCTGACTGGTAAACAAGATGCTTAACAGTTTCAAGTACCTTGGTTGTAACATGAGTATTAAGGTTGTTGAAGTTGGTTGAGTTAAGGTTACAGTCACTAAAACCGTTTTCTAGAAAGTTTAGGAGACATCAGTGAGGAATAAGATAAAAGATTTCATCAGCATATTAAAACTATGGAGGACCACTACCAATGAAGATGCAATACTCACATGATGGTAGATTACTGTTGGAGTTCAAAAAGAGACTGTTCCAAAATACATTCAAGAATGTCACAGAAAAGAAACTTCTAAAGTGTTCAGTGACTATAGTTAGTTTCATCGATGACATTTCGCTCTATCTTTGTATATAATAATATTTCTATAATATAATGATAAAAATTCCGTATTTAGTTTTTTTATTTGATCCATGGATTTAACTTAAAATAGTGTAATGTATATTTGGACAATTCTCTGCTGTGCACATGAGACATTTTGGCTCTCTTTTCTCCTCGGAAATAAATTAGAATTTTAAAATTATGATGAATCTAACAGTTATGTTTTTGTCTTATATATCTCTAGTTAGTGACAAAGTTATATTGAAAAATAATTATTTTAACTATGTGAATTATAATTTAAAAGCCACCAACGCAAGTGTTCCGTGCATCGGTTGTTAGAAATGCATATTTGATCCAGTTAGTTACAATTTTTCAATATAACTTTATTACCTTGTAATATTATATCATATAAAAACATAACTATTAGATTAATCTTAATTTTATAATTCTTATATGTTTACGAGTAGAAAAAAAAATATAAAATGTCACGTGCGTCAGCCAGAATTGTCCCTTTCATTAAAATGTAATATTTTAGAAATTCGAGATTCTAGGCAAAAACTAATGCCATGTTTGAATTCATATGAAGTTAGCTCCAAATACCCAGTCACCAAAACTGCTGTTGGCCTGTGTAATGAATTGAAAGTCAGTCAGTGCATTTTGAGAGGAAATTTTCAAATGTAAAAATAACGGTTTGAAAAATAAAATGAAATTTAAACCAAAACTCCAAATGAAAATAAATTCATTCTTTTTGCAGAAATAGTAAAATTTTAATTAATAATTTATATCATCTCTCTTTCTATATTACATTCTGGTTTTAAATTTGATTTCTTTGGATTGAAGTATCTAAACTGATATGTAATAGGTATCATGAGGATTTCAGATGTGAACAAATATATATGTGAAAATCACATTGAAGCTTGATTTTATAATATTAAATACGTTTGAATCTATTTTATTTTTATTTTTTAAATATTTGGGTTCGAATATTATTAATTTCAAGCATTATAAACTTAAATGAACTGCAATTTGTCCATATAATACAATGCTACAGCATAGACATCACAGTAACAAACAATTAGATTAGCCATTCTAAATTTAAACTATCTCCAATGAAATACAATTCAAAACATTTTTTTTTCCTAACTGTTATATACTTTTGAAAATATATGACGATCTATGCATTATATTGGGAAAATGTTAAATTTTAGAAAAAAAAATTACAGATGGTAGTCTAATTAAGAGCACATGATCTAAATTGTGAAATACATTTCAATTTGACTTTTAAAAATACAAGAACTGACTTTTACATTAACCAGCAGAAAGTTCAAGTATTATATTATATGTTGATATATTTTCATTTCGATTCATAGTGCTATTTAACTTTTAAAGTAGAGTAAGCGTTTTTTTAAGGTAGTAAATACTTTCTTTTATAAAAAAAAAAAAAAAAAAAAAAAAAAAAATAAATAAAAAAAAAAATAATAATAATAATTCCGTAAAAGCATGCTTATTATCTACAGTAAAAAATTAAAAAATGTCCAATTGCAAACTATTTTTAAAAAGAACATTTTAAAAATGGCAGTCAACAATAGATATAAATGGACATTTTACAAAAGCAGAAAACTTAACACACTTTACTATACATACTCATGTACAATATTATATAAAATATATACAAATATAAATATATATGTGTTAAAATTCAATATTGCTTTAAAAGGAGAAAAGAGAATCGAAAAGTAAAATTCGCCACACTTACTGAATTTCATATACTTCTAAAACTTCTTCTGCACACAAAGTAACTTTATTTTTTTATTATAAAAAAAAAAACCTCGGCAGGATTTTATAAAGCTTTTTCGTGACTAGACTAGGCAATTAAAATTCAAGAATAGTTTTTGAGACACTGAATGAATAGTTTTCTGTTTTAAGTTTCATATCTGCAACTCTTAGTACAGTAGAGAAAATATATCCGTTTGGAAAAGCATGTTAAATTTAAATAAACATCGATTTTAAATAATTATTTGATTACGAAATTAACCTACTTTAAAAAGACTATTTATAATTACAATTTGAAATGCATTTTTGTTAATTATTAATTTGGCAACACCATTTTACACTAACATCAGAGATCTATGATTTACTTTTATCATATTTTATTACTTGATTAAGCATTATAAATTTATATACTAGACATCATTTTGCAATTACCAAATGAATTGAAATTATTTCCAAAATTCTGCTGCCATAAATTTTTCTGTATTTAAACAGATTCATAATAACTTTTCCCTGCATTAAAGATTAAACATTAAATATACATTTTTATTTTTATGAAAATAATTTTTTAATAGATTTTTAGTGAGTTTTTCTAAGCACAATGATAAATATTATTAAATAGTTTTCTGCTAGCACTCTTTCTCAAATAGTACAGAAACTAAATTAGACGCCTTTTCCTATTAAATTCATGAAAATATTTTTATGTAAATAGAATCGAATTTACTTTTACAAAAACAAATATATCTATTGTTCTTGCGTCATTTTTCTAAAGAAATCTTAACAACACAAAATAAAAAAGCCGCCAAAACCTACTAATTTCGTAAAAACTATTTTACTCTATAAATTGCATTTTAAATCTTAGAGTATTTTAATTAAAATACATTATAAGGTTGAGTGAAATATTTTAAACAAGAATTTAATCTTATTTGAATAAAGTTATTTTGAAGGAGAAAATTGGAAATTTTTAAACGACCTTCCACTTACAAAAGTTACGAAATTAGGTAATCCCAATTTTGTTCACCTCAATAAGAAACCTTAAAAATAAATTAAAATATTTTAACAAAAATAATTCTGAGCTCTGTGAAATAATTTCCACCTGAATGCAGAAGATTTTTTTTATGGTGGCACATAATTTACGAAAAGTCTTAATCTTCATTCGAAATACCTCAGTAAAGGATTCGTGAAAGCGCATTAAAAAGTTTATGCATAGAAGCAATTCGGCGTCGGTATAGATTCCGGTTGAGAAAGCTTGATTTTTTTTTATTCGATTGTTTTTCCAACGACTTTGCAGATGGTAGGTACAAAAGCGTAAAATAAAGTAAAACGATTTTTCTCTTTAAACAATGGTGATTGGGATGTTATTTTTAGAGAAATAATTTTAAAAGTGATGAAATATTGACTAATTTAATTTATTAAGTAGAAGTGTTCATTGGTTGAATTTGGTTAGTATTATTATTGTTATTGTTATGAAAGTTAGTTGTATCCAACAGCTTCGTAAATAAAATTTAACTTTTTTTAAGCATTTGTTTTATTCAGAAAGTAATATATAGTTTTTTTTTTTTAAATATTCTAAACCGAACGGTACCTAAAGTTCTTTATATGACTGTTCACACTTAACTGTTTTTTTATCCACCTTTCTTTAGTCCAATACGACAGTGCTATAGATTAATAATGCATCTAAACTTATCCTTCTAATTACGTCCTATACTACAATATTGCCACTTCATCCAAATTATACTTAGTAACACAATAACTTGTCTTGATACCGGGGCACAGCATTTGTCAGTGAGAGAACTATAAGCGCCTGAAGAATAATATGAGTATCTTGAGCCCTATATCACAAGCATGCTTATTTGAAGTGGTTCCTTATACAAAGGACTACAAAGCAATAGGATCTTATGTGATGTAGACTGTAGAGAGCTGTTTGGATATCGCTTTAAATTCAAAGGTATGGTTATTATAATGGAAAAAGATAACACTTAGATTCAATCAGAATATTGTAGTAGGTAAATTATATCACACTAACCCATTTCAATGTTATTTTTACCACAATTTTTTAACATTTATATATAAATATATTTGCATTGATGTAAATCATACGTATCTTTTTTATTTGTATTAATTATTTTATCTGCTTAGAAGTGACCACGCTACGTTAACTTGTTTGTGTACAGTACTGTTGAGGACAAATTTTATGGCTGCAGGATACTAATACTCTGTTAATGCTGATTACAAAAACTACTGTTATGCTTACAAATATATGTGGTTTGTTGGGCAATGGAATTCAAATATATCTGCAATACTCTTAATAACAAGGCATAATAAACAATATTTTTGCATATAGAATGACGTGGGAGCATAAATTAATTGGAGGAGAAGAATGGATTATTAAGAGTTATTCAGATGTAGTTGAACTCCATTGTCCGACTAATTTGTGGATATATATATATATATATATATATATATATATATATATATATATATATATATATATATATATATATATATATATATATATATATATATATATATATATATATATATATATATATATATATATATATATATATTACAAAGTTGTCTTTTGTTATTATAGTGAAGTACTAAAAAATTCAAACCTCTAGTTCAATGTTTTAACCTTAGTACTGATCAGAGTTACCTATACGATCAAATGATGTATGTACGACTGACCTAGAAAATATTAAACCAGGTTCTGTCAACTTATTCTAGATGGATTATGCTAGAGGTTATTACGTTTTTACATGTCATACGTGAATCCTTCAAAGAATCTATCAATACTTTCTGCACATGTCGTTAAAGTATATTGTTGCACAAATTGTCTGTATATAGTGTAAATAGTGACGTATTATTTTAAAACTCTATTGTAATTTATTTTAACTTATTTTATTTATCAGCAGCGATTATACAGGTTAGAAAAAGGTGGCAACACCTAAAGCAATCGAGAAATTTCGAGATGTTTCTTGTTCAACGAATTGGCTGGAAATTTCGGGAATGTTCTCTCGAGCCAAGTATAAATATGACTAGAGATCGAGAAAGTTTTCAGATTGACTTCGGACTTCGATGAAAGCTGATCGATGTTTACCTACTAGAGTGAACTTGTATAATCGCTGTATTCGAAGTGGTTCTTACTGAAGCTTGTGTTGAAGCTTGAGAGTGATTAAAGTGTTGTCTTTGAATAAATTTTGTGCCTTTGAAGAGTGAATAAATAGTAGTTTTTATCTTAAAAACTGTGCCATCATTGCCTCAGCGGAAAAATTCATAACAATATGCACCTGTTTGGTTTAGCATAAAAACAAAGTGGTCTTGCCAAGTAGGTTCACATCGGTGAAAAATCGTTGCCTATTCCAGGTATGTTGATCCTAACTTGGTGAACATACTGGATGTAGAAATTAAAAGGAATTTGTTCTACGCCCATCCTCAAAACCTGTTACTTTCACAGATTACAGATGATAGAGAGTTTATTCGTGAACTTACAGGAGGATTCTTACAGCAATGGATTCAACAGAAACAAAATACTCTGTAAAGTAGTTTAAAGTTCCTGAAATAAATCTTGCTGCGGAAGATAGTATAAGCTTGATAAATTGGCAGAACATCACCACAATTTGTCCATCACTTTTGAAAAATATTCCACGACAGACTTTTGACAATTTTCAGCAGATGAAGATGAACGATAGAGATGCATGGATCAATGTTTCTAAAGTCCCTTGTCATACTCAAGCTACCGAAAGATACGTAAAATTGGTAACAGAAGCGACAGTAAAAGTGTATATGGAGAAGACAACGGAGATGGTTTCGTACATGTACCAATTAATTCAAGAAATAAAATGAAGACATTCAATACAAAAAAGGAATTCACTGTAAATGCATATTGTTATGAAATTTAGCAGAGACAATGATGGCGCAGTTGTTATTAGATGAAAACTATTATTTATTTACTTCAAAAGCTCACAAAATTTATTCCACATATATGGTCCTGAACGAACAATAACGGAGCCAGGATCAGATTTGATTTCTGAAGAGAAAGAAGCTGAAACTGATAATTCTGAGAATTTTCCGTCCACTTCGAAAGAAAATGAGCTACGACAGCTCAGAGATCGTCAGAAACTGAAGAAACCACAAAGATTTAATGATTGTGTTATGTCTGCAACTTTTAATCTCCCTTTAAGGTATACATATACTTTAGGAATCGCGAAATTTGACTCAAATCTGCATTTTTGTTTTTTGGTTTTAAAATATTCCTGAATTCATTACCATTAAAATGATACCATTTTCTTTCTGAGACTCAAATTACTTTTTAAATTACAGTAGGTTTTGTAAACCTGTTTCGTATCACGTACATTAGTGTAGTAAACTTTAAACGCGTTTTCTGAAGAATGACATTTTGGTGTTATATGACTTTACGCCAAAGGTCATAACTTCATAATGGATGGTCCAATTTACAAAATTCTAATTTTGCTTTGCAGACAATAGTTGTGAATCTGTTTTCTATGGAGAATCTAATTTATATTTTTATAAACACATTTTTATGCACATTTTAATCTTAATTTTTTGTCAAAAACTATGTATTTTTTTAAACTTTCTATTTAAAACTTATAATTAAATAAATATTGTAGCCAAATTAAAAATTCTCCATAGAAACATGCGTCAATATAATATCTCTTATTTGCAATAAAAATATTACCTCTAAGTTAATTACAAGTTTATTTATGTATGTTCTAATAATGTCCTAATTAGTCACTTTAATTGCAATTAGCTGATTAAAAAATTGAAGGGAAAAAAAGTTTTTATGTAAAAATGCATCATTTTTAATTCTGATATACTGCTAAAAAGTTTGAAATTCTGCGGTCTTATATATGCAAGAGCGTGGGAACATTCTCGAAACATCCAGCCAACTCGACAAATAAAAGAAACATCTCGAAATTTCCCGATTGCTTTAGGTGTTGCCACCTTTTTCTAACCTGTATTATCGCTGTTAATGAATAAAATAAGATAAAATAAATAACAATGGAATTTAAAAAAATACTTCCCTATTTAGAACTTTATACAGGCAATTTGTGCAGCAATATAATTATTAAATGTTCAGTTCATTCAGTTAAAAGTTAATACAATGATACTGAATTGATGAACACATAATATTAATTATTTTTAATTTTGTGAACTGTTTTCAATTTTAATTATACTGTTGTGCATCATTTTCGTTTGTTTTCTTAAGCAATTCTCTCATTTGTAGTTTGTTGGGGCAAAATAAAATGTATATTAAGGACCATTTTTCTCTTTTATATTAATATTACTTTTTAATAAAAAAAAAATTTCAACCAGGCTTATCATTACCACAGAAAAGTTTCTGGTAATAGTACGTATTTTTTTTGCAAACATAAATATTTCAAGGTCATTGGGGCAGCAGAAGATATTCCTTTAAAAATCTTTTTTTTTTTTTTTTTTTTTTAATAATAATGAGAGACAACTTTCCCACTTAAAAGCTAATATATTTTCCAAAATTCGCTAAAAAAGTACCATTTTCGATCCATTCTAATATATATTCATGATATTGATTTGATGGTGATGATATAAAATTATTTTTAATACATAATTCATTCAGAATTACAAAAATGTTGGCAACAGGAAATAAGTACAACAATAAATTATTCAGATAATATTCCTTACGACAAAAATATCGACGGCTTAGTACGTAAGTACCGAATTTAAAAATATCACTTATTATGTATATGTCATGTCCTAATATATTGTAACTAAACTTGAAGTTAGTAAAAAAAAGTTAAACTTACAAATTGGCTGCGTAAAAAAATTTAAAATCATAAAAAAAAATCCCTTTTTATGAATCTTTAAAAAGGGTCTAATCCTATTGCTATATCATTACATTTTCTACCGTATTCCAGGATTGTACCAGAGAATATCAGCCTCTCACCAGTTTCTATCAATTCAGAATATACTTTTTGCGCTACGCGAACGACTTATCCCTCCTTAAATATTAATATAACTGAAGGAGTTTTGGGTAATTAAAAAATAATCGATTATAGGTAATAACTGTGTTTCCGGTATCACGATTGACATTCAGCACACAAATATGTACTGATGTGAACTAAATAGGGATTTAATGGATATGGGATTTACTAGATACCGGATTTTGAATATCCGGAGTACCTTGCCCTACGGATGAGGATATCCGAAAAGGGTTCCAGAAGATACGTAATCTGAGATCCAATTCGGATTGGATATCAGATCGCCTTTATTTTTTGACTTTATTTCAATTATATCGTCTTAAGGTAAAACATTACAAAACTGGTTTTCCAAAACATTTTTCAAACAAATAGAAATAGACTAGATGTAATTTAATAGTTACTTGTTCCGTATTATATTACCTTTTCTTAATTTCATTAATTGAACAATAGCAATTTTTTTTTTTTTCGTTTCTTGCTTATTCAATGAAAAATTGGTTAAAATACTAAGGAAAAAAATATACAGCAAATGTATCTTACTTTTTAATATGCTACACAAATTCTACATAAAAATGCTGGATATTATGTAAGCATATGATTTGCCCATACAAATATAGCAAATTGAAATTTTAAATATTAACGAGTATAAATATTAAAATATAAACGGGCTTTTCACCCTAACAACCTAATATTTTGTTTTTGTTCACTGGATTTTAACTATCCATTTTGTCCAAAACTTTCTACCGACATTCGTAAGTAATGAATGGACTTTTACCTGTCCTCTAAGGGGAGTATATAGTGGGTTAAATATATCAAATTCTTATTTTCAACAGGTATACTAGTGTAGATGTTGGATGCAGCCATATATTGTATACTTTTTTGTACAGAACACAAAATATATGGATCGGCAATGCCTCGTTAAATCAGATTTCTTACTTAACTTCAGGTCAAATAGACAGCCTGAGAAGTTCTATAGAAAGAGAAGAGGGAACAATTTGTTCTGCATTTTAAATTACATCTTCTTTTCTCCTTCACACAGCCACTTCATTGCATTCATGGATGGTGTAAAGTCATTTGCAAGCCCGAGACTCCAACATTCAAATTCCGCTCTTATCTCACAAATTTCTATTTCCGTTTTTTTCCTAATATTTGACAACCAGTTTGGAAGAAGAATTGTATTTCTATTATTAAGTTTTAAAATAATTCATTGCCCCTACCGCATATCTAGTTGAAATAGCCAAAATAATTTACCGGATATTCTAATAAAGTGGTCAGATATAAATATTAGTAAATGTAAAACAGTTTCGAATAATTAAAGAACAGTCAGATAATTCTTTAAGAACCCAATTGAGGAAATAAATTCTATTATTCTATTTCTATTCTATTTCTATGATTTAGTTTTATAGTTCATTGTTTCTACCGGATACCTAGTTAAAATAGCCGGAAATTTGACCGGATATCGAATGATGTGATGAGACACTAATCTTTGTATACGCTAATGAGTTTCCAATAATTAAAAAAAGCTGTTTGCTAGCAATTCTTTGACAATCCATTTGAGAAAAGAATTTTCTCTTATTTACTTTTACAGTTCGTTGCTTCTACCGGATACCTAGTTAAAATAGTCAGAAAATTTGTTTAGGTATCTAGTAAAATGATCAGATACTAATCTTATTATATTTGACAAAATTGCTAATAAGTTAAGAACAGTCGGGTAACGGTAATTCTTTGACGACCTATTTAAAAAATTTCTATTATTGAGTATTGCAATTCATTGCTTCCACTGGATATATTGTTGAATTAGTCGGAGAGTGTGACCGAATGTATAATCAAGTAGTCAGATCCAAATCTTAGTACATTGGAAGAAATTTTGGATAATTAAAAAACAGCATGGATTTCCGTTTTATTATCTACAATCAAATTATTATTTTATTATGAAGATTTTCCCTTAAACTAAGAATTTAAATGTCTCCATTTTGATTGACCTTTAATGAATAAAAAATCAATTTATCTGTTTAGTTTCGGATAAATAAAATAGGAAGATGTGGAGGGAATGGCAGTGCTTGCTGAAAAGTAAAATTAAAACATAAACTGAAATAATTAAAAACATTCATTGAGGGCTAAGCTACTTCAATGAATCTTAAGATGAAATTTTAAGAGTTACATGATATATTTTACAACATGAATTATTCACAAAAGGTTAGCCTACGTAGCTGACTTTTTAAATGGTAAAAATCCAGTCCAATTTAAGCCCTGTCAAAATTGCGTAGTTTCTTGAACATCATCTAGTATTCACTCGCAGATTTGCTTTTCTCGACCTTTAACAGCGTTGCTTTGATGAAGCTATGTTCATCACACTGGAAATTCGAGGCGAGTGACACCAACAGAAATTACGGCATCCCCCCCCCCCCCCCCTTTGAGTCAGTTCAGCTGCGACCTGTAGACGCGGTGTCTGACCAACAAACTCCAAAGACCAAAAATTCACTCCTAAGATGAATGCATCGTATATCCAGTTGTCAGGGAAGCTAGGCATAGCGAGACATTGGCGACATTTTTAGACACTTTCTTGACAGTTAAGGATTTAGGACACCTACATCCTACTACAAAGGTTAACCGCTTTGCCAACCAGAGGATACTAGGGTGTGCTTGCGACAGCCTTCTCTTCTTAGAGGTGACCAATTGTAAGTACGGAAAACACCTCTCCACTTTGCAGTCACCTTAGACTCTTGACTCTCTCATGACCCTTTTTGCAGGCCAGAATCCTGTAATTGTTTTGAACTCTAATTTTGATCCCGACCGTGATGGGTCGAGTACCTGTTTCCTCAAGCCCGATCTGGGGTAAGTCTGATTTGCGTGTAATCTTCAAACCCTTTGTAAATTAAGTGAATTGTTTAAATATTGATCCAGCTGCTGTCATTTCTTTGACTTTTATCTATTACTATTTTGGCGATTTTAGGATTGTACTATATCTCGTTGAAAATTCATTATATCACGTTGAAAATCCACTATACGAGCTAAAGATACTGGTATTAAAAGCGAATATTAAATTAAATTTATTTATTTCATCGGCCTTCACCGCAGTTGCCATATTTTCTAAGTTGCGACACTTTATTTTCTCGTCAAGAGACTTAAGATCATCCTTCAGAAACCATGACATTTTATATGTTCCATGTATCAAAATGGTATGCAACAAAACAAATAAAGTCATCTTCTGATAAATCAAATACTTCTCATGATCCTCTACGCTTACCAAAGAAAAAAACCAAATTTCTCATACACATTGAAATAAGGCAACCACTAAATCAGATAAATTTTCATTTTGGATAATGACAAGAAATTTATTTTAGAAAGCGTAATGAACTTTTATGTAAGAAAGAATTTCTTCATGGCCCTGCGTAAGGTTAATGCATTACACAAACTCAGTAGGAGACATTAAATATTGAAAATACTAAACCTAATGCACTTTTGTCATGCAATCATGCAACTTGAATTGCATCCCAGTTCTTTCTTTGGTATCTTACAGATCTCAGTAACTGGATAGATGTATATTATTGTACCAGATAGTTGAATTGTAGCAGATTAAAAAAAATAAGGTTAGAAGTTATCAATTAAGGTTTTCTTTGTAGTATTTTTTCATACCGATATTTTATATTTTAGTTAAAATTAAGTTATATCAAGAAACAAATGTGAATAGTTTATTTTATTACTTATTCTATTTTTAATAGAATAGATATATTTGACAAAATGAAAAAATAATAATGCATCGGAACGGTCCAAACGGTTTCAAAAGGTCCAATTAAGAATTTTTTTTTCTAGATAAGCTATTCACTTTTTCACAAAAAGTTTTATTTTGTGAATTAACAAGTTTTCTTAAAGCTATTCACGAGATATATGACAATGTATTTCCAGAGGTATGGTAAAAACACGCAAAAAGTATGATAGTTGGTATGTAGAATACTTTTTTACTTCATCATCTCAGTTGAAACTGCTTAAATAACACAGAGGTATTGGACAATGTTGGAAACGGAGGTGAAGATTGACCATTCAATGCCAAATCTCGAACATCGTTTCAAAATACACAATTTGCTTTTAAATAAACATGTCAAAACCTTCAATAAAGTTTATTTTAACTCTCCGTCCTTTCTTATAAAATTATATTTTAATTTTAAAACTCTGCATCATCCTTTCAAAACTTAAAATATATTTATACCAGCCATGGATGACATTGACCTAGATCCGTAGCAACGGTTGAGTCTAAAACGGTCCACATCGGCATTAACCAAATATTGGGCCAACAAATTTGTGCTAGGGGTGTAGTTATGGTTTATTATACACACATATAACGTTTTAACTTACAGATTTAGGAATATTGAATACTTAACAGTAAATGTTTTATGCAAATATATATTTTAAGACTTAGCGAATTCCTTATTCCATCAAATACATTCATCGAAAAATATTTCTAAGAACTAAATTTCGTCCGGGAAATCAAAAGCAAAAAGTATTAAAAGTGTAAACTTATGCCACTGCTAAATGATCTACTTTTTCGTTTAATTATCCTGATAAATTTTGAATATTTTTTTTTTTTTTTTTTTTTTTCGCATCTGATTCCATAAATTTGTTAATCATACGAAATTTGGTTTCTTAACTTTTTGAGTGAATATAGATAGAAGAACCTAAATAAAGTCATTGAAAAAAATACACTAAATTAAATTAAAATGTTCCTCCAGTAGTCACTCATGTTTTTAAAACATATTAAATTATCAGCACGCCGCACTAAAAATAAATCAATTTATAAACCATAACTCTCTTTTCAAATCTTTTGCTCTTCAGAACATAATTAAAATAATTTTCCAATCTCTTATCTATACTTTGATTTTGAATTCAATCAAGCATTAACCTCAAGTTTGTTTATTCCAATTGAAAATTTAAATGTAATATCCATCATCCAAGTTTATCATTTTTATCTTTCGGTGACTAACTTTTTCATTTTAATTTCTCTTATGCTATGGTGATGTTCTCCTTTTTAACTATGAATGAGAACTGTATTATTTTATAGTTATTTCTATTTCTTTTTGTTAATTTTTCTTGTGTGTAATTAAGAAATTATAATTTTGCTTCCCATTTTTAAGTAGAGCTATAAAAATGGCTTTAAAATCATAATTAACAATAATTGTTGGAAATTATAAAATTTTACTTACCAATGATTGCATTTATACCAATGTGAAACTATACAGTGTATCCATAAAAGAAAGTTACAGTTATAAATTTTATTAGTTTTTAATTTCTATAACTTATATATTCCAATGTTTCATAGTAAATTCAATATTGTAAGTTTGTTTGTACGCTCAACGACCTATTTTTGTGCAGAATAAGGGCTAATCAGGCCAGGACCAACTGCTGAACGAGGATTCCGGAGGACAACAAACATCCATGCCTAACCCATGATTCGAACCTGGCACCTTTGGCATGCGAGAACAGAGCGCTAACCCCACAGTTATCAGGTTGACTTTAATAGTGTAAGAAAAAATAGAATCGTTTATCTTCAATTTGATTGATGATTTGCTGAAAATATTCTAAATTAAACTGTCATAATGTACCATTTACTGGAACATTCTTGTATAGACACCCTATGATAATTAGAAATTTGATAAACAGGTTGGTTAAAATTAAACTGACGGTACTCGGAGGCTCGTAACTCTGGTTCTACTGAACAGATCCAAATGAAACTTGAAATATATGCTGCGTAGATCATGCGGTCGAGGTTTTCGACAGAAAAAAAAATAGTTTACGGTTCCGGTTATGGTTATAGTTTCAGAAACTCGAAATTTTCGAATGGCAACGCTTACTTTCTTTTTTTGTCGCAAAATGCTCAGGGCATGGAAAAATCCTAAAGAGCGTTGGAACGGTACATGTATCACAAAAGTAGGACGCGGTAGGCTCGCACAAAAAACAGCTTTGCGAACTGCCAACAAAAACACGACTGGGCCACACGGAGGCCGTTCGTCAGATATACAGCATAGAAAGTCGATAAAATTGCCTGTGATGACACCCATGTAAACTTTGGCCTCAGTCATATGCAAATTTCTACCGTGAGTCCCAATCGTGTTTTTGTTGGCCGTTCGCAAAGCTTATTTTTGTGCGAGCCTACCACGTCCGTTTTTAATTATACACGTACCGTTCCAAAGCTCTTTAGGGTTTTTGCATGCGCCATTTTGCGACAGGAAAAGTTAGGTGTTGCTATTCGATAATTTCGAGTTTCTGTAACTATAACTGTAACCGGAACAGTAAACTATTTTTTTTTCTGTCGAAAACCTCGACCGCATGATCTACACAGCATATATTTCAAGTTTCATTCGGATCCGTTCAGTAGAACCTGAATTACGAGCATCTGAGTACCGTCAGTTTAATTTTAACCACTCTATAAAAAAAACACATACTGCCATCCAATTTAAAAAGAAGCATATCTACAGTAATTAGTTTCGAAATAAAAATTTTGTAAAAAGAGAACCATAGGTTAACTAAGCTTTAGGTTAAAAAAAAATAAAAATAGTGTGGAATGTGGGCTTTCAGATATTGTATAAATAATGATATAAGACATCTATTGTTAGAGGTAAATAGAAAATCACTGAAGTTGGAAATACTGTTTAATTGCCTCTGAAGAGCAATACATGAGAGTGTAGTTATCTATAATAATAAAACAAGCTGTCTGCGTGTCTGTCTGTCTGTGGATCTATCGAAAGCTACTTAAAATTGGAGTAGAGCTCTGAAATTTCTACATAAGTAGTTTTGGCCTTCTTATTGTACCTATGACAATCAGAGTTATAAAATTTTAATAAGTTCTTTTTTAATTATTATTTTTTTTTTTACAAAGTGACATTAAATAGAGATACAGCTCTGAAATTTTCAACATAAGTAGTTTTAGACTTCTAATTGTTTTTTTGTTTTTTTTTTGAAAAATAGAATTTTAAAATCTTGATTAGTTTTTTTAATTAAATTTTTTAATTAATTAACAAATATTTTACAAAATGATTTCTAATAGGGCTACACTTCTGAAAATTTCAAATTAAATAGTTTTGGCCTTTTAATTGGAATTTTGATAAAAATAATGTTAAAATTTTAATTTTTTAATTTTTTTTTTTATATTTTCACAAAAGCGACTTCTAATAGGCCTAGAGCTCTCAAAGGTTCCACATAAGTAGTTTCGGCCTTCTAATTTTGCTTTTTCCAAACACGAGTTAAAATATTCTTAAAGGGGTGTTGTATTATTGTATTAACGGGGATTTTTTTTTCTGTTTCTCGACAGGGGACGGGCTTCTAATATTAAGGGTTAGCGTGGCAATTAGTTTTTAGTGAGTGAAGCGAGCTTACGCTTACGCAGCAATGAACCTTTCAGTGAGCGAAGCCTGACCATGCTTGCATAGCAATGAACCTTTCAACGAGTGAAGTAAGCCTGAGCTTATAAACTTTTCAACGAACGAAGCTAGCTTGGACTTGGGTAGCAATGAACCTTCTTGTGAGTGAAAAGCCAAAAGTTGGAACCTATACACCAATGACAGATCTCTGCAACAAGGGGCCAAGCAGCTGGCTTTAAAATTTCACCTTGTAAAATTTCCTAGCAAAGCACGGGTATTCAGCTAGTTTTTAATATTTAAATAAATACTTCAGATAAAAACTTTAGATAAAACTAAATATATGTAATGTATTAACTTAGAAAACTGTTACAAAAGCTGCTTCATTTATTTACCTAAAATGGTTTTCGAAAATACCAATGTTTCTTGTGTTTCTAAATTTTCCCAATGTGAAATTAATTTTAGAAAATATAACACGAATGAATATAGTACAATAAAAGTTCATAACATTTAAGATTTGAACATTATGTTGTTAAAACTTAAAGTTCTCTAACATATAAATTAACCTCAAATAGTTTGTTAAACGCTGTCATAAAAAGACGTGCCAATTAAACCTACTATTATAAGTCTATTTTAAGATTTTATAAAGTATATGAGTTTCAATGTAGGTTGCTACAAAATATGGAAGACTTATATTGGTATGAAGATAAATATTTGAAATAATCTTTATTATATTTTTTAAAAATTTCATATGAACAAGGATACATTTTTTTATTGGATAAACTAGGGTTATGAAATCTGATATTTTCATTGCTTGTTTCACAATAGTAGAGAAACATGTTTTGCCTTATGTCCCACCATTGTTTCGTTGTCAGAGTGATCTAGTGTTGTTGAATGAAAAATAGTTTATGTAAGGACTATTAGAGATGCTGCTTAAAGCAAAAAAAAGAAAAAGTCAACAAGTATTCGTGGCAAAAAAATTGTTGAAAAGATTTCATTTGCAAATTTAAATTTTTAGAACTCATTTTTTTATTATTATTTATTCTTAATTTTGAAAGATGCATTTTTTTAATAACTAAGTAGAACCCTCTGAAATATGTTTAGAGAAAAATTAAACCCGTAAATTGTCATTGTTCAAATTCTGTTTTTGAAAATTTAGAAACAAAATGCAAATAATAAGGATATGTTATATACTTATTATGAACTATTAGTTATATTAGTTTTATTATGAACAAAAATTACGAATAAAAGTGTCATTAATAAAAGAAGTTAAAAATCCTAAATTGGACATTTTATTTACACCTAATTTAAATAACATTCAATACTAAATTATAGTAATATTGTAAAATTTATTTCAAAACGATCTAGTATCATTCATTGAACAACAACTACAGATTCAAATGTGTCTTTAAGAGCCCCTGATAATGTCCATCAGAATAAATTAAACAACTGTACTTGTACAGAATAATACATCTCTAGAAATTCATATGCACTTCATCATAAGATCTATTGTACTCAGAGTACATAGAGAAATCGAGGAATTTAAGCATTTGCACTTAAATATTGGAACTAAATGTTCGGATGATAAATCGTTTTGCAGTTTAATGTGATTATGCAGATTACTGACCATTCAAATTTATGAATTTTCAAAACCCATATATACTTAAAAGGAACATTTACTGAGATATCTTGTTTGGGTACCGTGTAATTCATGAACCACATTTCATAGATGCTTTTATTGTTCCAATGAATAGTAAATACTAAGCATTCAAAATAGTTTATATTAAACGTTACAAAGTGAGCTTCAAAGAGAACCAGTTCTTCCAATGTTAGTTTATTAAATTTAGAATGATACTCAGTGTTCTCTTTGAATGATTTAAAGCTTCTAAATAGAGTTCTTTTTAGGATATATGTCGTCACCAAAAGTTTGTGATACTAAAATGAATCAAAAGTGTGCGACTCAGAAATGCTTAAATCTTGGGTACAAATGGTAGACAATTATCTGTTCAGTGGTGAAAATACACAGAATAATATGAATAAGGTAATGTTATTAGTTATTGTTATTATTTCTATGATTGACATTGATTATACCATTGTTGGTATAATTACTGTAACTATAAGATGTAGTAATAGAAGCCTTTTCAACCTGTCATTGCGTAATATGATATTATCCATTTTTAAAATATAACTAAAATAATATTTGCATTGATTCATTAAGCATATTCCACGCTTTATCTATTTTTACAGTCAACTGTTAGCCTTCCACGTAACAGACATAAGGTTAAATTAGAAATTTTAAAAATAATGAATCTCACTTCCATTCAATTATAATTTTAAGGCTCCTTAATGTTATTTTAAGACCCCTTAAAGAGGCCTAAACTTTCTGAGTAATAAGTGCAGGTTTACCCAATATCCTATTTCGCATAAATTCAGCTCGCAATCTTAAATTTGACACGCTTTCCTTATTTGCTAATTTTATGATCTTCTAATTTTATGTTCCTTATTATTATAATTAAAGAAGTCAAATCTTGGTAACTTGCCTAATCTTCATAGAGGATGAAAAATAGGTAAATTTATTCTAATATTGATTTTATAATTCATACCAGTATTTAAATTGTTTCTATGCTCAAAATATTACATTATTGTCATGAGAATGCACAAAAGTTTACTGTTGCATCTTAAAGGTATTTTTTCATAATTTGTTAAGTTATGTAAAGTCATTGCTATTTTCTTTAGAAATATGTTTTTATTTTGTGCAAGTGTAAATAATAAGCTCGTTTAAATCACTTTTATTCTTCTTACTTAAACTTCTTATTATCAGTTTAAAATATTGAAATCTATTTACCATCTGTTTAGCTATTAGTAAAGGTTTTTCCAATGGGTGGGATACAGTCAGGGCTCCTTAAATGAAATGACGTGCTCATTCACTATGATGTTGATTTCATGTATTTTCAGTATACTTACATTTTCTTTGTTTCAGTAGCATTTGGAAATAAAAAAATACACAAGAAAAATGTAATAATAATAAAATTTAACAATAAAAACAAAGTTTTTAATATAAATCCGATATAGAAACACTATAGAAAACTATATAGGAATAATTGCAATGTATTAAATCAATTTTAAGCTCAAATTTTTATAGTGTTTGACAAATCTGAATGAAATCATCGATTCCGTTCCATTGACTAACTTTTTTTGTCCCCAAAAATATTATAGCACTACATCATCAACGAGTCTATCTAAAAAGTTTCACTTCAATTGGATGAAGGCAAGCAATTTATTTATTTTCCTGCCACAAACACACAAACAAACATAAAAAATCTAAGTAAATATAAATTTTTAAACTAGTGAAAACCTTTTACATAACAACTACTTTTTACTAAAGTTCTTAGACTCATCTCAAACTTTTCACCACAACAAAGCCGATTGCTGCTAAAATGACAGTTTCGGGATTTCACGCCACACAAGAGGAAATTAATTACCTCAATCAATCTAAAATTTTCGTTTCTAACTTGTGAATAAAACCGGATTCACACACTACCAGTCGCGGTTTCATTTTAGATAGCCAGTCTGTGACGTCATGAGACGTCACCTGGCAACTAGTGCCAGTAAACCAAAAATTTTCTATTTACTGGCGCCCGCGATTCCCATCAACCAATCACATGCGCTCTTCTGTGATCACCGACAGACGGCGCAACGGTTATTTACTTGACGTCACAGAACTGGCAATCTAAACCTTAACCCTGACTGGTAAAGTGTAAATACAGTTTAAATAGGACCAAAGCAGTGCAAGTCTTGTTGTTTTCAATAGTTTAAAAAACGTTCTTTCACTGAACAAGCGACTTACACTTTAGATGTTTTACGAAATTTCTCTTTTGAAGCCAAAAACCATGAAATTATTTTTAGCAACAGCTATTCTTGAAAATATAAATAAATATTATTATTTATAAATATATAATGAAAGTACTATTTCGTAATAGTTATTTTTTCGGATGCACAATATTTTTTTTCATTGCTTATATTCATGTAAAATTTCAAGTTCTCATTACAAGTTGTTCCTTTTTAAAGTTTAACTTAAATTATAATTATCGGATGTTGAAATAAATGCTTTGTTTTTTCTATAAAATAATGCAACCTAAAAATGAAAATTATAACAAAAATGCAAATAAAGTTCGATGGATTCAAAGTTCTAAAATATTAATAAAGTGTGTTTTTGACAAAAATACTCTGAATTATGTTGTTCTTGAATTTTAAAAGAAAAAAAAAAAAAAAAACATAAGAAGCAATAAGTAAATATGTTTCAAGTTCCAAAGTCATAATTTCGAAAGTTAAATATTAAACGTCATACATCTACGAAAACATAAACATTAAATACCGATTGAAAAACTGTAAATAAATATTAACTTAATTGTAATTATAAATGTAACTATTTTACTTGAAAAAACACGATAATAAAACTAACATTCTTTCGCATACAAAAGATTTGTAGTGAGTTTTAAATTTTTTCTTATACATTATTTATTCTTATACATAAAAAACAACCTATTTCTTCAGACATTGTTTCCACCAATTAGAAGGATTAAAAATTTAATGGCCTTAAAAAAAAGGTACAAGAACATAAAAACATAAAACTTTTATGTTCGATTAAATATTCCTGGTATTTCACTTGAATTTATAAAAATAATTAGAATGTCTACAAGCTTAAGAGGATTACAAATTGTTTGAATGTGTTCTTTTAAAACTTCAAACCGAGAGAATTTATATTACTTCAGTCTACTTATATAATTTAATCAATTGACAGATTCTAGAAACGGTAATAATAATTTTTCAAGTTTTTAAGTTGAAATTATCGTTGAGTATTTGCATAAGTAATTTAAAGGGTAGTATCTTGTTTTATATTTCTGTGTATGCATAGTATTTTGAAAATGTAAAATGATTATTGTGCATTTTATTCATATGTATGTAATAGAGACTAAATAATAAGAAATGCAAAAACATTGTTAAGGCATGTATTGTTATTTTTAGTTATAAATAATCTCAACGTGTTTTGTAACTTCAGCACAATAATAGAATTACGATATTAATATTTACTATTAACTATTAAAAATATCTATGCCAACCAAAGTCAATGTTAAAATATCTTCAATATATTAAGCATTATTGTTATTGTTAATTATTGTTTTTCAAGATAATAATTTTTTCAAAACTGCCGTCTCAAGAATATTTATTTTTTCTATCTCTTATTTTAAAATTATATTGGTTTCAAATAAAATTCTGGTGGCATTCATTACAAAAGACATTATTTTTGTTGTGATTATAACTACTTTCTTGCAAATTAATATATTTTAGTCATATTTTCCTAACAAATTAATAATCTTAGTATTTGGGGCTTTACAAGTTATCGTTAGTAACAACAACTTACTTTGAGAATTGAATGAGTTTTCAATAAATTAACAAAAGGCACTGAAGTTAATTAACCAGCGTAAGTAAAAACTTATTTTTATACACACAAAACATATAAAAAAGGTAATCAACTTTTTATTTAATATCACTCTATTTTCATGCATTTTTACTTTGTACACTATGACACAACCAGATGTTAGCTTAGAAAAGTTTTGGAAAAGAATTTATAGAAAGAAACTGTCTAGTCTTCATAGAATTCTCCAAATAACAAATTATTATTTGTTATACTTATTTACCAAGGTACTTCTATAATTTACTAATATTATTTATCGTTAATAAATTTGTTTTGTATAATGAGTTGCATTTATTCAGTAAAAGGGGATAAAGTTAGTGGAAAATGATTACACTTCTATAGTTTACTAATATTATTTATCGTTAATAAATTTGTTTTGTATAATAAGTTGTATTTATTCAGTAAAAGCGGATAAAGTTAGTTGAAAATGATTACACTTCTATAGTTTACTAATATTATTTATCGTTAATAAATTTGTTTTGTATAATAAGTTGTATTTATTCAGTAAAAGAGAATAAAGTTAGTTGAAAATGATTACACAGGCCTACAACCCAAAAAGTGTTTAGAAACCAATAGCTGATACTGATAGATTTTCGAACGCTGATTTCAGGAAAAATAGACAAAAAATTCCCTGACGAATCATTTTCCCAAAAAACTGAAAATTTTGATTTTCGTAGCCACCAATCGATTGAGTTAATTAAGCAATGGGATGAACATTTAGTGTTATAAGTTGTCATTACTGGAGAAAACTGGAGATTTATCTGTCTCTGCTTACAAAAAACAACGAAAAAATAAACAATTTTCAAGTTAATTAATGTACTTTTAAACAAATTGTGTTTCATCGTCTGCGTACGTTCCATTTTGGAAACCAAATGATCTGGACGGAGCAATATATATTTGGTATTTTTAATCATTTCAATTGTTTGATGTATTAATTAATTTGTAAATAAAGCACTTAAAAATATGTTGGAAAAGTGGAGAGAAAAATGGATGTCATATTTGAAATCAGCATACCAAATAATATAAAACTCAGTCATTACATTGTAAACACTTTTCCATGACTCAAATAAATTTTGCAGGCCTGGGTTACTATAAGAATTGCTTACATTTAATTTTCTTAATTACATTTCTTGATGGTACATTTTGCATGATAACTTTATTGATTCCTTGTTAAACACTCCAATTTGTATGTAGTAACAATACAATATTGGGAAAATTGCATGATATTGATATTGATGGCAACTGTACAAGACAATTTATAACAGTATAAACAATGTTTAAATGTCAATTTAGAAATGCTAAACTACTTAAAGTTAAAAAAAAAAATTTATCTTGTTAGTTAAAGATATATAATATACTCAATTTGTACGATGGACAACATTTAAAACTTTTAAAATTTTAGATTTTTACTAAACACGAAAAGAAGAATGGACCAATTTTTGTAATACAACGAATCAGGCTAGTATTTAATTATTTATAGTTTTATTCATGGAACTAAAACACATAAATTTCACTGATTACAAATTTGTTTAATTGTAGTTTTTAATGTAAACTGTGAATATTGTTTCTAAAGCTAGATTTTCTCATTTCCAAATATAGTAGATAACGAAATTTGTATATATTCTTTTTAATCTGCCTTGTGAGTTTCGTCTACAGACACATAAAAGCATAAATCACTCACTAACTAAATCTCAATTATCCATAACTCTTTAGTTTATGAAGATTTGCTTATTAATATTACATACCAACAAATAATTTATTTAATTTTAGTATTCAAATATTATCTTTGCTTTAAATAAAAATAGTTTATTTAGTTTTAGTATTTAAATATTATTTTAGCTTTAAACAAAAACAATTTATTCAATTTGGTTTTTTAATTATTATCCATGCCTTAAACAAAAATATTTTATTTAAATTTAGTACATAAATATTATAATATTTTTAAACAAAAATAATTTATTTAGTTTTTGTATTCAAATAGTATCTTTTCTTTATTTAAAAATTATTTATTCAGTTTTAGTATTTAAATATTATCCATGCTTCAAACAAAAATATTTTATTTAATTTTAGGATTTAATTATTATCATAGCAAAAATAATTTATTAATTTTCAGTATTTCAATATTAACTTAGCTTTATTTATTTAATTTTATCGTTTAAAAAAGAGATTAGTTTTAAACAAAGATAATTTATTTAATTTTATCACTCAAGTATTATCTTACCTTTAAACAAAAGTAATTTATTAAATTTTAGTATTTAAATATATTAGCTTCATACAACAATAACTCATTCAATTTAAGCATTTAAATGTTATCATAGCTTTAAATAAAAATAATTTATTAAATTTTAGTATTTAAATACTATCTTAGCTTTAAACAAAATAATTTATTCAATTTTAGTATTCAAATGTTATCTTAGCTTTAAACATAAGTTTGATATACATATCAAATAAAAATGGTTAAGAACATGTAAGTATACATCTTTGGAAAAAACGGAGCTCAAATATCCTTTTATGCTTTCCCCATTAAACTACGTAACTTACATAGTCTTTGCCAAATTGTTAATGGGAAATAGTATATTTCCAACAAATATGACATAAATCAAAATGTTGAGGAGAAATTATATGAAATAAAGATACCCTCAATATTCTTAGAACCATCTCAAGAACAAATCTGTATTATTGCATCAAAAATTCTGTATCGAAAGAAAAAAAAACAATCATTATACATCTACAAACAAATAAAAAAACATTCAAAATCTAATTTGAGTTTATTCCAAGCCTAGATAAATTACTTAATGACTTCGAAATCCTTTCAATAAATACAATGGATGCTTTTATGGCAGAGCACTGTGAAATCAATCACTTGTACTCACAATATAACTTATTCCCTTTTACATGCTTCAAAGACATCTTAACTACAGGAAAGCTGAATTGATTTATTTGCAAGGTTCTTTTATGCCCCATGATAAACACTGATAGGTAGAAAATCAATTAATTGTGCAACTAACTCAACCAATGCTTCCTTTCATTAAAAGACGAAATTGACTTGGTTAATAAAGTAATTCATTATATACAGATCAGTTACATAGCGTATGGTGAGTTAATAAATGGTTTACGGTAGTTTTTAAAATAAACAACCTGATGGGGAGTATTTAAAAAATGTGAATAAATAGCAGTTTAATTGGTACTTAAATGCTAATTACTTATAGGTTAATTAAATTAGTTTTTCGATAAATTATAAAGGCAATTCAATAAGACAGCTTCATTGATCGATTGTGTCCAAGTTTGTTATTTATTTATTTAAATCATGCTTAAATGAATAGTAGTTGCTCTGATTTAATCTGATATGGAATCATTTAACAGCCTCTTCATAATAAAAGATTTTCACGAATTTATGTTCTTTAATTGAGATTAGAGTGTAAAAGGGATTTTTTTTTTATATAAATTGTATCACTTATGTTTCCCGTAAAACATTTTTCTTATTGTGCTGTCTACTTAAATACTTAAATTACTTAAATCTTATGTAATTTCTAGTTCTCACTCAAAATTAAGATATATATATATTAGAATCGTGTAATTTAATATATTCCTATCAATGACGTATTCCACTTTTAATCCTTCACCGTTCTTCACTTTCATTCCCACATTTCAATAGTCTGAAGTCAGTGCCTTCCCAAGCTGTAAGTTAATTTATAATCAGAATTACTCGTCATTGCGCCGTACAGATAACGTTCCCACACTTGTGGTATTTTAACTTTCCCCTGTACTAAGCACAAACACAGCACATGTAAAAGTTGGCTTTCAGTGTTTCTCATGACGATTGATTTCATTCGATTGCTATACGCCGTGCTTGTAATATCACGTCTATCTCTCCCAAGTAACATAATAAATTTCCATGTCAGCAACTTAAAGAGTTTAATTTCCAAGACTCACCACACTGCATAACTTTTACAAATGATGTGAACTATTAATATATTTAAGCTGTACACAAAACAGTGTCTTTGTCCTTCTACTAAATAACTTCAACAGTCCTAATTGCTCATCAAATGCCTGGAATAGCTAAAAATACTGTCTTTTGTCAATGTTTACTAGATTACGTTTGGAAGTAAATATATAATTCAATGCAAAATTGTTAAGTATTTATTTTATCTTTACAGAGTGTTAGGAGCATAGGTGGTAAACATGATTGCACATGTACACTGAAGATTATACATGAAGAACGCTCTTTAAATAAGAATGTTTGAATAACATGGAGGGGATATTTTGGCCACGATTCTTTTTAATATATTACTCAAATTTATAAGGATTTCAAAAGAAGAATAAATCCATATCTATTGTATTTTAGCTCAGAGTAATACGAACTATTTAGAAAACATCGTGGGCGAAATGTCTTCTCCATGCTAATCAACCATTCTTCTTGAAAGTGCATGCAGTGTACCTGTACAACTATATATCGATGTATAAATATGGTTATAAAAAAACATTTTAATCCTTGATTATTTTGTTTCAAAATGTTTAATGCAATACTTTTAAACTTAATCTTGATTTCTTCTTTTTAGTGGATGCCTTATTCAGTCAACTCTCATGAGGAATAATTTTAATTCCTCATAAGAGCTGACATTTCTATCATATATCAGCCTTAGTGAAACTATGCGCACATCTGCATAGGGTTCTATTTTCTACATATATTTACTATATAACTAATTTGATTTACTAAGCTTTTATTTTATAATAATTTTTACAAACATTCAGCATTTGCCACAAAAGGGAGCCTACTATTACTTTGGAGAGTACACTATTGAAATAAAGACTGTGCATGGCACTATAATGATGAACACATTAATAATGGGAAAATTAACTTAATAAAAAATAATAATTTTAACTATGATAACTAGAAAAATTATAATAATAATAATAATAATAATAATAATAATAATAATAATAATAATAATAATAATAATAATAATAATAATAATAATAATAATAATAATAATAATAATTGTTGTTATTATTATTATTATTATTATTACTACAATGATAACTGTAATAAAATAATAATAAAAAAATAATAATAATAATAATGATAATAATAACAACAACAATAATAATAATAATAATAATAATAATAATAATAATAATAATAATAATAATAATAATAATAATAATAATAATAATAATAATAATAATATAAATAATAATAATAATAATAATAATAATAATAATAATAATAATAATAATAATAATAATAATAATAATAATAATAATAATAATAATAATAATAATAATAATAATAATAATAATAATAATAATAATAATAACAATAACAATAATAATAATAACATTAACAATAATAATAATAACAACAACAATAATAGTAATAATAATAATAATAATGATACAGTGGATAAAATATCCTTTTGTCCCCTAAGTCAGCTATCCAATGGTCTGGGTAAAGATGTAAATAAATGCATGTGAGGAATAAACAACCCAGTATCCCGTTCTCAATTACAGGCAGGATAAATTATTTTCTTTCTACGTCTTCGATAATTCATCTGATCTGACTCTGGTTCTAAAAGTTATTTTACGGATGGTTAGAACAGCAGGATAGGACTCCTACATACGTACAAGCATATTTTGTTTCGTATTCGGATTCAGTCAGTCCTAATTTCTCTTCCCATTAGTCCCAGGACAGCTCAATAGTTACAATGATTGAAAGTTGATCAGCTCTGGAGAAGTACACTAAAAGATTTTGTTATTTATATTGGTAAATATATCGGTGTGGGGACATAATATCTACTCCAGTTTTGCAAATTAATTTTTACTAGAAGTTATCTATAATAACACTACTTCAGACTTCAATATATTTTGATTTAACAATATTTTTAAACAGCATATTTTCATAATAATATCCAATAGATAGAAGTAATAACATCTTCGAGAAAAGCAATTTCGCTCAGTACTTAGTTTGTTAAAAATGAAACCTAGAGTGTAAAAGAAATATTTGTGTAAAATTATTATCAGAAAAGATATAAAACATATTATATTTTTCATATAAACAAAGTAAATTAAAAAGGATTATTTAAATTTTAAGTTATTCATAGAAGTTATTTGTAGTATAAATAATAAATGAATATTACTCACTGACAAAATTAATAGTTTTTATTGTGATAATTTGTTATTATTATGTTATTAAAGTTCATAACCTTGTATTGCATAGCATTATATTAAGAAAACCCGAGACACTAATGCTATAACTAGATAACTTAAATACCTTAGTTTCGAGAAAAATGCATTTGAAAATGCAAAAGAATTGAAATTGTACACTGAAGAGTCAGAAAAACTGGTACACCTGCCTAATATCGTGTAGGGCCTCCACAAGCAAGCAGTAGTGCCACACCACGACGTGGCATGGATTCGAATAATGTCTGAAGGTATCCTGGAAGCAATTCACACAATGAATCCTTCAAGGCAGACCACAAATCCATAGAAGTGCGAGGTGGGGGAAATCTCTTCTGAATAGCAAGTTGTAAGGTATCGCAGACATTCCCAATAATGTTCATTTCTGGGGGTTTAGGTGGCCAACGGAAATGTCTTAAGTCAGAAGAATTTTCCTGGGGCTCGTTTGTGGCAACTCACGATGTGTGGGGTGTCGCACTGTCCTGTTGGAATTGTCCAAGTCCTTCCAAATTGACAATGGACATGAATAGGTGTAGATGATCAGACAGGAGGCATACGTACCTGTCACATTCGTCTCTAGACGTATCAGGTGTCCGATATTGCACCAACTTTACACGTTCCATATCAACACAGAGGCCCTACTAGTTGAACAGTCACCTGTAGACATGTAAGGTCCATACATTCATGAGGTTGTCTCCATACCCGTGCATGTCTATCTGTCCAATTCAATTGAAAACGCGACTCATCAAACCAGGAAACGTGTTTCCAGTCATCAACAGTCCAATGGTGGTATTGGTGAGTTCAGATGAAGTTTTGTGCCATGTAATCAACAATAATACACAAGTGGACTTACGGCTTCGAAATTTCATGTCAATGATTGTCCCTTGAACTGGTCTCACGCTGACACTAGGTGATGCCTCTGCAAGGAAATCCGTAAAAATATGTCGAAGTATTGAACGTCTATCTTGTGTAAGGATTCTCCTTAGTCGTTGATGATCCCATTATTTCAAGGTCTTTTCCCAGCCACATTGATGTCTGAAATTTGAAATTTTAACTGATAATTGACATTCAGGGCACATTTGTGAAATGGGTGCACGCGAAAATCTAAATTTCTTCGTTACCTCAGAGATGATATGTACCACCTCTTGTGAGGTGACTATATCGCCAAGTTCAAAGTTACTTAAATCTTGATAACATGTCATTGTAGTAGCAGGAATTGATCTAATAGCTTTGTCAGACACCTGTCAGACTATTTTATATATGTGCTTCCGATCACATCGAGTTACGATGATTGTTTGCTTACCTCCGTTATTTGCATACCCACGCCTATACCAGTTTTTCTAGCTCTTCAGTGTACTACAGCCTAATGGGTTTATTATTAATAATATATAATGGGACATTGCTACAGTTATCCACATGTAGACATACATTAAAGGCTTTTAATTTATGAATCATAGTGCACATTAAAAAAATGACAGTTTTTGGAGTTATCTGGTCGTAGTGTTGAGGTGACGAATACTTTATGTCTATCCTAGTGAGCTTGAGAATATCAAAGTTAATATATCTACAGAGACTATTCAAATCGAATATATTTTAGACACTCTTTGTGTTGTACTGAAGCAGCAGAAAAACATATAGTAATGTATTACTAAAATACCTACCATACATAAAAAAAATACCCATATCGTGTGTGTAGCATTCCACGTAATGATGATTATTGTGACCTAATCAATTGACGATTACTTTATCCATTGTTGCATGACTATGGCAGAAAATAAATCTTTCTAGTATATACATGCCTCAAACGCCCATACTTTTTTTTTCACATTGTTGTAGCAATTGCAAGTTTATGTTGTATTTTTTTCTAATTAAGGTACATCCTTCTAATGATAGTATTGTACAATGCACATTTCCCATCTATCTACAAAATGATACGCTGCATAACTTCAATTTTTATGCCACGTTGTAAATTACTTAAAATTTTATACATGTCCATTTAAATTGAGAAAATAAATAGCTCAAGAAGATTCTATAAATGTCTACAGTTTTATAAGTAGAGTTATTGTTGGAGACGATGGCATTTATATGAAGCGTATTGGTATGATTTCCCCATAAGCTCATTGATACGAATTTTTCCAGAAGCGACACAATGCGTGCCAATATTGCTTGACATAAGTAAATCTGGAACGTTATAAACCAGCCGTTTGCTACAGATATTGGTCAATCTCATCCAAATCTGAATAAAATACACTGAAAGCTTTGGAAATGCTGATGCACGGTTTTAGTACTGAAATATTTTATTTATATGAAAGGTTGAAGATACAAAAATGTGTTTCGCTATGCTTTTTTAATCTTTATTTTTTTTAAAAATCGTTTATTTTGGAACGATGGGCGAGTTGACCGATATTCCAGAACTCTAATTTCCGATATTGACCAATACTGACTTGGTGTTTGGATTGTCTGGCATTACATTGTTTCTAAATATATCAACTGCAACTCTTTATCGACAAGGTGAAAATACTTCCTTTGTTTTATTTATAGAAAAACATTGAAAATTCGACCATTTTCTTATTTATTTAGTTATGAACTTAAGTGATTAATGAGGGTCCTGTATATTTGTTTCTATTTGAAGAAGTTCTGTAAGGTTTCTTGTGTACTGAATCAAAGCTTAAAAATTTATGTACTGCAAATGCATTATGCCACTATAAATTCAATTAAGTATTGAATTTACAGTGGCATAATGCATTATCATAATCCTACACAACTAAAGATTACTTGTAAATACCTGCTCGGATCTCCCAAAATCAAAAACGCTTCAAATTTAAAACTCCACAATGTTTTTACATATTTCAGTGATTATATAGTTAGAAATCAATATTCAAAACAAACTTAGCTAATCCTTAAGTTAAAATATAAACATGTTAACTTCAAAGGTTTCGTACAAAGATAAATCACTTCATTTTTATATTAAAAATGTTCACTTTTATCGCAGTCCTTTAATTGTTGTTTACATAGCACATTACATATTAGATTGTGTCACAGCTAAATAATTCAAAATTACAAGGCCGTGCTAAAATAATAGTGCTAAAAGAATTTTAATATTTGTATAACAGTAACTGAAAAATAGCCACAATAAAACTGCAACAGTTCATAGCTATCTACTTTAATGATTTTATCTTCATAATGCTTGATTTATACGTTACTCTGAAAGACCAATATTTGGCAAATGTCGACATTCTCCGGTGAATATCAGTATTCACATAGGCGCTTGGTAGATGTCTGAAATATTTGCTACAGACATTTCTCCCTTAAGTCGGTAAGTGTCGACATTCACTGATGTTATTATGCACTGATGTTGAATGTTAATTAAATTTTTTTTAAATATATTTTAAAATCATACTTTATTATTAAAACATGATATATGTCAAAATAGGAGAAATCTTAAGAAGCAACACTTGTAAATAAAGTGTTGAACTGAAAACGAACAGTACATTCTAATTGAGAAAAGAAAATAACAACAATAATATACTTACTTAATTTATTAATTATTTGATTGACGTTATACTAGTTATTTGCGCAACTAGTGAGGGAAATATTACTTTTCAAACGAGGCAAAAAGCTTATTTGACGAGGGCGATAGCTCGAGTCAAATAATTTGCCGAGTTTGAAAAAGTGATTTCACACATGTTGCATAGAATATTTTTTATAATCAAGGGCAAAAATAGCTTTAATACTTATATAAACTAAAGTTAGAAATTCCAGTTAATGATACTCTTTTAAAAATGTCATTTCTATACCAAAACTATGTAAAATTTGGGCACGAGGCTTGCGGGAAAGTTTTTTCTCCCACTAGTGTAACTAAATTGCTATACACCACTCCTCACGGTTAAGTGCTACTTTCGCCACGATTTCCAATTAAAAATAAATAAAGTTAATTTTTGTGCACGTTGTTATAAAAAATCTTATTTATTGCATCAACTTAAACAGTCAATGCCACGTAACTTTAATTGCGGCAGAACAAAGGATTTGGCATGTTTGTCGCTTCTCTTTCTGCCTTCTGGTCTCGATTTTCCTCCACAAGCATATCTGTGTTTGTCGACATACTCCGGCGATGGTCCAAATGTATAAGATTGTAACCAAATATTCAGTATTTCACCGACGACGTATTTATTGACATTCACCAGAGAGTTTTGACATTTTGGTCTTTCATGGCAACATACATGCTATTTGGCCATGGTAAAATGGTGGCTGGAGGCATATAACAACTGATCAAATTTTCGCCTCCAGATCACAATATTGCACTCTAAGGTTGCCCAAATTAACCACGCAGGCAAAACCTAAAAGTTATTAATAAGTTGTTAGACTCAAGCAAAACAATTCAATGAAATTTTTAAGAACATGTCATATTTGTTCTTGAAATGCCATTTGCGACACAATTTTAATTTTTTTTTAATCACATGCTATTATTCTCTCAAAAATTGTTGTTTTTAAAAGCATACAGTGAAATACGATATTTATCTAATTTTGTTCGATAGAAAAACCTAGTGATATAACACAAAGGAAATATGTGTCTGATATTATTTAATTTTCAGTACAGGTACCCATAATTTAATAGATATTATATAAAGTAGTATGGAATGCACAGAAAACAAGTTAAATTCAAAACATATATTTTTAAATGAGTTCAAATTGACGTAAACTGTGCATTCAAGGATGACCACACAACCATAAAGCATACAGAAATGCGATTCCACAACTATAAGACATATACTTGGTTGTTGGTTGGTTGTATTCAGATTAGCTGGCGCCGTCAGCAATACGAGGGCTATAATGCGCCGAAACATTTCGTCATTTAACAAACCAACATACATTTACAAACATCCATGCCAACACGGGACTCGAACCCGCAACCTCGCGGTCTAGAAGCCAACACGCTAACCACTATACCGTTTGGTCGGCATAAGACATAAAGCGTACAGAAATGTGATATATGCTAAAATTGAAAAGCTTTTTGAATTGTTTTCTTTTTAGACTAAAACTTTATTCACAACATTCTCGCTAAAGTTCAGCGAAATTAAATTCCACATTATTTTTGAGTTCTAACTTGCTTTCTCTATATGATATGCTACTTGTGATTTTCTATTAAATCTCTTAAAGAATCAAGAGCAACATTTCATTAAAATACAGTCTTCACCAAACACTAAATTTATTTGACTTACAATTCATACGCAAAATTCCTAAATGCGTGGAATATCATTCTTGTCAATAATAACGGGTTTGTGATTTAAAATGCGTCATTTCGTGCCTACTCCTGTCTAATCATAAAAAGTTTATATTATGCAGTATTATTAAAGTAGTGATTACTTTAGAAACATTGTCCACTGTTGGAGAAAACAAGATCCTACCAGTGAATAAAAGTAGAAAGTGGATTGTTTTTACCTAAATTACTTTAGAATGAAATGTCAGTTGTGTGCAATTTTTTTAACAAGGCGTTTGAGAGTAAGTCATAAAAGTCGGGAAAAAGCATTCTAATTTGAAATTTTATGACATTGTGCCTATTATATATTCCTTAAATCTGTTTTATGGTACTTTTGTCATTCATTATCTGCTTTTAAATTCAAAGTAATTTAAAATTTCAAAGGAAAAGATATTTGTGTTTATCACGTTTGCCTTTTCATGTAGTTTAAAATATCATTGTTGTTTATTATCTTTTAACAAATTTGAATTTTATCATGTCGAATAGATTCATTTCTATGAATATAAATATGATGAAAAGTATAATTTTTTATGCATAAAAAAGCATTTACCTTAAAAGTATCTAATTAATTTGGTATATCTGAAAAATCTTATTAAAGTTGAAGCTAGATTTAAAAAATAATGATTCGTTGAACATACATTCATATTGTTACTTCTTGAACATTGAGGAACACAATCAAAATACATCCGTTGGCGGAATTTTGAATAAATCATCAACTTTATTACTGATGTCGTTGTGTAATAATCTGAGTTAATATTAAGTATCTCACTCAAATATCCTTCATATGTTTTTATTATATCCCTACGCCAAGTAGTGCATATACAATAGAAATTAAATTTCATGTTGACCCTATTTTGTAGCTACGTAAAACACTTTATGAACCTATCTTAAAAAAAATATATATTGTTTTTCTATTTATAGATTACTAGCTGAATACTCGTGCTTCGCCACGAAATTTTACCATGTGCAATATTTTAGCCAGCTGTGAGGCCCCGCTTTGCGGAAATCCGTCATTAATGTATAGGCTCCAATTTTTGGCGCTTCTCTCGCAGGAAGGTTCATCACAACGCAAAATCGAGCAGGCTTCACTCGCTGAAAAAGCCATTAACACATATGCACAGGCTTACTTAACTCGTTTAAAGGTTAATTGCTATGCAAACATGAGATCGCTTTGCTCGATGAAAGGTTAATTGCTGAGTAAGAGAAAGGTCGCTTCACACACTAAAAACTAATTGCTACTTAAAGCCTTAATATAAGAAGCCCCTCCCTTGTCAAAAAACAATAAAAAAATTCCCAGTTAATAACTATAATACAACACCCCTTTAAGATTATTTTAACATGTGATGTTTGTAAAAAGTAAAATTAGAAGGTCAAAACTACTTATGTTGAAACTTTCAGAGCTCTAGGCCTATTAGAAGTAGCTTTTTGTGAAAATATTAATTAAAAATTCATTGCAAAACAAATTAAAATTTTAACGTTCTTTTTGTCAAAAGTCCAATTAGAAGGCCAAAACTATTTGTATTGAAAATTTCAGAGCTGCAGCCCTAATAGAAATCGTTTTGTAAAATATTTATTAATTAAAAAATTAATCAAAAAAGAACTAAGTAAAAATTTAAAATTCAGTTTTCAAAAGTCAAATTTGATGGCCAAATCTAATTATGTTGAAAATTTTAGAGCTTTAGCCTTATTAGAAATCATTTTATAAATTATTTTTTAATTAATTGAAAAAATTATTTAAAAAGGAACTATATAAAAATTAAATATTCTGTTTTCAAAAGTCCAAATAAACTATTTGTGTTGAAAATTTCAGAGCTGTAGCCCTATTAGAAATCGTTTTGTAAAATATAAATTAATTAATTAAAAAAACTAATTAAAAAGGAACTAAATAAAAACTGAAAATTCTTTTTTTCAAAAGTCCAATTTAAAGGCCATAACTACTTTTGTTAAAATTTTCAGAGCTGTATCTCTATTTGAAGTCACTTTGTAAAAAATAAATTAATTAAAAAAATTTATTAAAAAGGAACTAATTAAATGTTTTACATTCTGTTTGACATGCATAAAATTAGAAAGCCAAAACTTCTTATGCTGAAAATTTCAGAGCTCTACTCCAATTTTAAGTAAGTTTCTATAGATCCATGGAGCCACAGGCAGATAGACACACAGCTTGTGTTATTATTATAGATATCATCCAGATCATTTTGTTTGCACGCTTAATAAATGATGACATTTCTATTAAAAAAAAGCTTTTTAATTTTAATTTTTGAAGGTGATATTTTAAGCAAATAGGTCATTGATCACACACAAAATGCTATATTTTAATACAAATAAATACCTAATTTTCTAATAAAATTCTTCAAAATGTCTTAGCATCTATATTTCATGTACTAATATATTTTTACAAATGTGGCTACTCCTCTAAAAGAATGTAAACCATTCATTCACTTACTAGTGTAGAACAGAAGGCTTAAAGTGTATGACGGTCGGTAAAATAAAATGACATAATTTAACAAATATTAATCATTGAACATATTTTACTATAAGTACATATCCACCAACAGATATTGCTAAATCTTTATAATTAGAGGAGTCATAAAAAATTTAAAATATTTTCCAAAATTTCTCCAGACGCCGATTTCTTAGCTTATAAATCGTAATTGCTTGAGCAGTTTGTTTCTTAATTTTTAGAAAGTTCTCAGTAAAAAAGGGTTCTTTAATATCTTGTGGAAACCAAAAGTATTTCCTACATAAAACCTTACATAACGTGCCTTTTGTGGAAATAAAGTTCACGTGGAGAATAATTAATTTTTAATTTATAACGTAATATTTTAACACTATTTGTGATATGTGACTTTTCACACTAACACAGCTTCAAACGGGTAAAAATAATGAATATATCACAGATGTTGGTGGGAGAGGGGGTATACCACTTTCGGCTGAGATGCAAAATACTCATATAAGCTGCTAGAGATTTCGGAATGAGGCTTACTTGGCACTTTAAATTTCTATTTTTAAAGTTAATAGACGAGGCATCCATTGAGAGATAATATAGAGTCGTTTGTCTGTCTGCCTAGTGGCAGTTTCCGGATTTCGATCCATTTGAAACGCGAATGCGAGAAGTTTCCCCTTCCTTACCAGTTAGTGTATAGCCTATATATTAGGCATGTAGTATAAGTCAGTTAAAATGAGAATTTGTAGACTTGATGCGAACTTATTGATTAACTTAACACTTTTGAAATATTTATCGTTAAGATAAGGCCATTAAAATTTACCATTATGTAGAAAAATTTGCAGATAAACATCTGGTAACAATAACTCAGTTTAGACAAAACAAAGCAGATACGACATTTGTCCTTAATACATCATATAACCCTCTTGCATATCTTCTTCAAGAAAATTAAGTTTTTTTCTCTAACTCTAAGAATCAACAACCCATCATTTCTCTATTTCGAATTTTTTTACAATCTACCCTCAGCCCCCAACTCTAATAAATAGAAAAAGAAATAAACCCCACAATAACCTTTTTGAAGCACCCTTCATAGACACCATCATTAAATCACACTTAACAAACGCATTCATACGGCACAACGCTCCAACAATTAAATCCCCAGAACTCATTAACAAAAAGAACTTCACATTCCCTCCAAACCCCAACAATCCATCCCCTTAACGACCCGACTCTTACTTCAGGTTCACGCCTCCAAACTTGTTGCATCGGCGAAAATCATTAAAAAGCAACAACCGCCCAGTCGGCGACTTGCCAAAATCAATACAAGAACAATATGTCTCTCTCTTTAGCCATCACATTCTGACTCTTCCCTCAAATCTAAAAGAACTTCCGTCCTCCAAACCGCTGCGACGTCACAATGGACTGCTGAGCATTCAAACGTCTTCTTAGAACGCAGGGGGAAACATCCGTTCTTTAGATAGAGATAGATCTCAAAGGAACGGATTTGAATGCTAGATGGTTTAATGCTTGTTAAAGCTGGGTATGAATGGGTTAGCCTTGCTTTTGTTGGATACGAAGTTTCTGAATTGAACTGCGGAAATAGGGAAGTATAATTAATTTTAAGATGCTTCAGAACTTTAAGTTCAATCAAATTAAAAATGTAAATGTTATTCGTAAGATTTTTTTTTTTTTTTTTTGTTTAATAGTGATATAGAGATAGTCTGTAATTATTTACTTGTTAATCACTTTAAATATTTTGGGTTATTTTTAAAACAATTAGAATATTAAAATTGATGTTTATGTAAAAGAAATTAAAGCCTCTTACCATATATAAAATTTCAAAGCCATCTAACAAGCATTAATTTATGGTTTTACATTGTGTTTTGTTGAATATAACTAAAAAGGCAATTCTATAATTTTGAATAGACAAAGCAGCATTTTCAAAAGCATAGGTGTCAAGGTACAACAAAGATATGAATAGTAAAAAAATGCTCACAATGCAAAACACGATTGAATTTTTTTATCTATTGTTTTGGAAAATTTATTGAAACCGTAAATCGATTAATTAGTACTTTTTGAAAATACGTCAAATTTAATGCTGTCCTGAAATAATGCTCGTTTAAAAGAATGAAACAACATAATGGTCTTTTTGCATAGTAACATCACAGACTTCAGCTCTTCGAAACGTCTGAGGGGAAGAATTGAATACGGATTTGTGATGGGTTACTGTAAAGTTTGAAAATTTGTGTTCATTTTTAGAGATGTCATTTTGATTGGTCTCAAGTTATGGTTGATGAATTGATGCCAAAAAAAACACAAAAATGTTATAAAAAAGTAGGGATGGAACGGATGTGAGTTTTGCCGGATACCGGATTTCGGATATCCGGGGTACCATGTCTACCGGATACGGATATCCGAAACGGATTTCACCGGATATCCGGCCGGATATTCGGTCTATATACTAAAAACGATAGTTATAAGATATGCTATACGAAAAAAATGGTCATGATATGAAGTATCAAGTAAATTATAATTAGTGGTTAGCGCACCGCACTGCATGCCACAGGTCCATGGTTTGATTCGCGGACTGGGCAAGGTTGACTTAGCTGTTTATACCTGAAAGAAATAAACTGAAGAGGACCATGCATGCTTGGGAACTAAACACTGGGGTTCGGCGTCAGAATGACCATCTGACCGGAACATCTGCTATGGGACACACAAATGCCATTCAAGAAAGCTGAGCTGGGCCCAGCAGGCCTTGGTCCACACGGGCTGTCGCGCCACTGAGTTACTTTTTTATATTTAAACTTTAGTTGATGAGTGAAAGAGATCTTTGTTGCTGATTTTATATCTTGTAATATTGATACTTTTAGTTTTTCATATAGTACTGGCAGGGCTTTATCATGAAAATAATTTCTACTTGGAAGCGGATAACGAGGAGCTAGGTACTTTATTAACTAACCAAAGCCTTCTCTATTCACAATGGAGAATGGTTCAGCATCAAGAGCCATTAACTCACCTAAAATTATATTAAAAACATTTTTTACAATGTTGAAGTGCAAAATATAGCTACTTTAAATTTACTTCATGCATTGTTTATAATTGATAAATGATTACAAAATTATACTAGATGCATTTATTAATAACAAAAGATTTATTTTAAATATTTTATGAAATTGAAGTCTATTTTTTTTTTTTTTTTTTTTTTTTTTGTAATGCACCTAAAACATTACGGATTTAAAGAAATCTAGTAGAAAACTTAAATTGGATCTATCGGAATATTCCGTCTTTAAATATAAACTTAAAAAATTTCGAACCCAAAATTCATCAACATTATGTTATACCATATTTAAAATATATATTTAATATAAACAAACAAAATTAGTACTTACATATTTTTGTGGTTAAGGCTTTTGCTTTAGGATCATCTAAACTCCACAATTTTGGTACAAATAATGTCGATTCCAATGTTGTCTGCGTGCATATCTTGTTTTGATGAATTGTTTTTTCTTGTTCATCAATATTTGATGCATTTAGTGAGTCTTCATAAGCTTCGGTGAATTTCCTTATGCACACTTATTAAATGGTTCCATAAGGATTTTGTGGAAAAGGATTTTGGGCATTTGCCGCGCATAATATATTTTTTAAACGATTCTGTGGAGCAAGTAACACATAGGGCTTTGCTTTCGTCATTTCCATTAATTTTAAAATACTTCCAAATGGGTGATTTTAAATGAGCCATTATTAAAAATTATAAATTGGATTGTAATTGGAGAAAACTATGATTCAAGACATTCTAGAGAGCTAAATATTAGGGATGGAACGGATATCCGGCAAATATCCGATATCCGGCATATCCGGCTGATTTTTCAATATCCGAAACCCCGTCGGATATCCGATTTGAAATACCGGACATCCGATAATTTCATTCGGATATCCGGCTATATATCCGGCCACCAGGTATCCACAAGAAATATTTTTTTGCAAAAAATAATGATCTTTTCGGACAAAGGGGACACCGCAACCTACACTTTTTTTTTCTTAATTTTTTTTTCTTTGACATAAATTGCAGTCAAGTTAGAAAACGAAAAAGTTCCTTCGTGAGAACTATGCTTTCGCTGTATTATTGGCGCCGAGTTGACAAGCATAAACCATTCCTCCAATATTTTTCCATACACATCCTTCATACGTGTTTTGCAATATGTTCATTTCATTCCAAGTATATGATCTGATTAATTCCAGATGTTATATTTGAATGCTTCTCCGTAAAACACGAACCGAAATACTAATAAATAGTACTTAATTTCCATAACATAAGTTATAAGAGTTTTAGTTATTCTCACTTCCTCCTTTTTTTCTGACATTTGCTAGCGAGTAAAAAGCAATAAATAGCCAATGCGCACTCCTCAATGCTTTTTTTTCTATCGACGATAATACCCTACCCCTTTTTATGCTGTGAATGGTATGGTTTAATTTCTGATTGTTCATTGGCAAAAGTTGAAAGCTGGTATATTTTTTCTGACGTAAAATGAAGTATTGTAATTTTTAGGTCTTTAACGCAGCTCCAATTTATAATTTTTAATAATGGCTCATTTAAAATCACCCATTTGGAAGTATTTTAAAATTAATGGAAATGACGAAAGCAAAGCCCTATGTGTTACTTGCTCCACAGAATCGTTTAAAAAATATATTATGCTCGGCAAAAGCCCAAAATCCTTTTCCACAAAATCCTTATGGAACCATTTAATAAGTGTGCATAAGGAAATTCACCGAAGCTTATGAAGACTCACTAAATGCATCAAATATTGATGAACAAGAAAAAACAATTCATCAAAACAAGATATGCACGCAGACAACATTGGAATCGACATTATTTGTACCAAAATTGTGGAGTTTAGATGATCCTAAAGCAAAAGCCTTAACCACAAAAATATGTAAGTACTAATTTTGTTTGTTTATATTAAATATATATTTTAAATATGGTATAACATAATGTTGATGAATTTTGGGTTCGAAATTTTTTAATTTTATATTTAAAGACGGAATATTCCGATAGATCCAATTTAAGTTTTCTACTAGATTTCTTTAAATCCGTAATGTTTTAGGTGCATTACAAAAAAAAAAAATAGACTTCAATTTCATAAAATATTTAAAATAAATCTTTTGTTATTAATAAATGCATCTAGTATAATTTTGTAATCATTTATCAATTATAAACAATGCATGAAGTAAATTTAAAGTAGCTATATTTTGCACTTCAACATTGTAAAAAAAATTTTTAATATAATTTTAGGTGAGTTAATGGCTCTTGATGCTGAACCATTCTCCATTGTGAATAGAGAAGGCTTTGGTTAGTTAATAAAGTACCTAGCTCCTCGTTATCCGCTTCCAAGTAGAAATTATTTTCATGATAAAGCCCTGCCAGAACTATATGAAAAACTAAAAGTATCAATATTACAAGATATAAAATCAGCAACAAAGATCTCTTTCACTCATCAACTAAACTTTAAATATAAAAAATTAACTCAGTGGCGCGACAGCCCGTGTGGACCAAGGCCTGCTGGGCCCAGCTCAGCTTTCTTGAATGGCATTTGTGTGTCCCATAGCAGATGTTCCGGTCAGATGGTCATTCTGACGCCGAACCCCAGTGTTTAGTTCCCAAGCTTGCATGGTCCTCTTCAGTTTATTTCTTTCAGGTATAAACAGCTAAGTCAACCTTGCCCAGTCCGCGAATCAAACCATGGACCTGTGGCATGCAGTGCGGTGAGCAAACCACTAATTATAATTTACTTGATACTTCATATCATGACCATTTTTTTCGTATAGCATATCTTATAACTATCGTTTTTAGTATTTAGACCGAATATCCGGCCGGATATCCGGTGAAATCCGTTTCGGATATCCGTATCCGGTAGACATGGTACCCCGGATATCCGAAATCCGGTATCCGGCAAAACTCACATCCGTTCCATCCCTACTAAATATAATTCCACATTGTGGCGCTGCGTTAAAGACCTAAAAATTACAATACTTCATTTTACGTCAGAAAAAATATACCAGCTTTCAACTTTTTCCAATGAACAATCAGAAATTAAACCATACCATTCACAGCATAAAAAGGGGTAGGGTATTATCGTCGATAGAAAAAAAAAGCATTGAGGAGTGCGCATTGGCTATTTATTGCTTTTTACTCGCTAGCAAATGTCAGTAAAAAAGGAGGAAGTGAGAATAACTAAAACTCTTATAACTTATGTTATGGAAATTAAGTACTATTTATTAGTATTTCGGTTCGTGTTTTACGGAGAAGCATTCAAATATAACATCTGGAATTAATCAGATCATAAACTTGGAATGAAATGAACATATTGCAAAACACGTATGAAGGATGTGTATGGAAAAATATTGGAGGAATGGTTTATGCTTGTCAACTCGGCGCCAATAATACAGCGAAAGCATAGTTCTCACGAAGGAACTTTTTCGTTTTCTAACTTGACTGCAATTTATGTCAAAGAAAAAAAAAATTAAGAAAAAAAAGTGTAGGTTGCGGTGTCCCCTTTGTCCGAAAAAGATCATTATTTTTTGCAAAAAAATATTTCTTGTTGATACCTGGTGGCCGGATATATAGCCGGATATCCGAATGAAATTATCGGATGTCCGGTATTTCAAATCGGATATCCGACGGGGTTTCGGATATTGAAAAATCAGCCGGATATGCCGGATATCGGATATTTGCCGGATATCCGTTCCATCCCTATAAAAAAGTCAATATAAAGGATATATTGATTGAAATCAACTGTATGAAATATTTATTTAAAATAATTGTATGAAAATTAATGTCTGAAATATTGGTTGAAACCAAGTGTTCGAAATATTGATTGAAATTAAATGTATAAAATATTGATTGAAACTAGAACTGCATCAAATATTGATTGAAACTAACTGTGTTGATTGAGAAATACATTTATGAAATATTGATTGATATTAACTGTAAAAAATATTGAATGAAACTTACTATATGAAATATTGATTGACATTAATTAAATAAAATCTTGACTGAAATTAAATGTATGAAATATTGATTAAAAATAACTGTATCGATTAGAAATATATTTATGAAATATTGATTAATATTAACTGTAAGAAATCTCGAATGAACCTAGCTGCATAAAATCTTGATTGAAACTAACTGAAGAAAGTCTTGACTGAAACTAAATGTTGTAACAAATTGTAATGATTGAAACTAGATGAAGAAAATACTGATTGAAACTAAATGAATGAATAGTTAAGGGAAACTAAATGTATAAAAAATTTATTGCAACACAACAACACATACAGTTTGACTCAAAAGTAATAGGTTTTCTGAAAAATTAATAGATTATAATATTAAAAAGCAGGAAGATGGAGATTTTACAACAATGCTTGGAAAAAAAAATTGGATTAGTTTTTAACGAAAAACAAATTAATAAGTTTTCAGCAACTACACTAGACTAATTTATTGAGAATATTACATGTATAATAAAAATCTCGGTCCGTCAATCAATCTGAGATTAACATTTCCAAACAAAACTACAATATGCCACAGACATGTGAAATATCATATAAAATGTTTTGTAGAGATAAGTTTGAATGCCGACGATAAGCCGGAAAATATAAATGGAAGCATCAGAATGAACAATTCGAAGTCAATTATTAATATTAAACAATAAATTCTAAAGACATATGTATCAGTACGAAAGTCTCAATAAGATTTGTAGTATCACTCAAAACAACTTCGAAATTTTAATTAGAAGTGTTTCAAAATCCGACCGAAGGAATGCTTCCATATAAACTCATTGGATATTCACGACATGACTGCAAATAGATATTGGATCAGAACCAGATATTATGAGAAAAATATTTTCGCCAACCTGAAGACTAATTTATAAAAAGATCCGAATTGGATTTTTTATTCTCCTCCTTAACAGAAGAATATTTCAGTCATTAAATGCCATCAATTTGTTCATGTTCATATTTGGGCCTGTTATAAAATAAATATGCGTAGAAGCGATCTGTTAGTGACTGTCAAACTCTAACTTTCTTCATTAACAGACTACGCTGTCGATAAGTCAGCAGCTGCCCAATTGTACCGTTAAGATTTTAATATCAGGCGCCATCTGTTGATAAACTAACAAACTATTTTTTTTTATTTCTCGTTAAAAATTAAACAATTTTTTCTGTGAATTTGTGTATAAACCTTATCTTTCTACCAACAAATTTTCGTGAAATATCGACTTTTCAAACCTCACCTCTTTTTTAGGTCTATTATATTTCCACCTTCAAAAACAGAAACATTCTCCCTTCTTTATCAATCACGGCAAATCCCTTCACTCCAAATGACACACAGATAACAACCTGCCACTTTCCTTCATCTAAAGCACACTGTTACCCGCCCAATGCCGACACCTCAGTGGCGAGATCACAAAACAGTGCCTCGGGGTTCCTTTACCCGATCGTGCAAAGCGAAGGGTAAAATATTGGTCAACGGATATGGAGTCTCGGTGCTTAATCATAGATCAGCTCTGTTGTGATGGCGTCCATTATTTATAAACCACATTGGATCGGCGTGACGTCAGACTTGCTTCCGCGGAATGTAAGGGGTTGTGCTCTTCGCTAAGCTGGTTTGTGTGAGCTTAGAATTCATGAATATTTTACACAGTTCAAATGTGAAGTCGGAGATGTTTGGTTGGAGGTTAAAAAGTATTGTTTTGAGATGAAATATGGAATGGTTGAGATCTTTAAAATGTTGTTTGTAATTATAGGACGCTTGGAATGTTGTCTCTTTCGAATTTTAATTAACGAAATTTTCAGAGGCGAAATTCATTTTATACAAAGAAAAGTACATAGTTTTTAAATATAATGGAAAATTTTGCATATTATGGAAATATTCTTAAGTTTACATATTAATATAACTATTTGTATTGATTTTAAATACAGAGCATATTAAAATAACTAAAAAAAATATTAAGATATTTCAAATGCGATATCTGTTTGCTTTGTATCCCAGGAATTGAATAAATGTTTAGTTGTAGTGGTTGTTGTTTATTAGGCAACCAAACCAAAATGAATGAGAGCATTATTCCATTACGGTCCCATTTACTTAAACTTATAGTTTATGGTTAATGCCCATTATAAACCTTTTAAATTATTAAAATTAAATGCTAAGCAATTTGATTTGTAACATCGCATAACATATCCTTGAATAAAATAGAATTTTTTTTTAACTAAAGTTCAATTAAAATACAATTATTTAGAATCACAGTACTCCTCCTAAATGCAGATATTTTGCCTGCACAATATTTGTTATTCATCAATATTTAACTATTTAAGAACTCAGAAAACTCAATTGCACATGAGTAATTTTTTTTAATCAAAATCGTTTCAATATTTTTCGAACAAAATCTATAGAATTGAAAATTTAGTTGACCTCACACAAAATGTAATTGTTCAATTTCAGCACCAAAACAGACTTTAATAACAACGTTTATCAGGCACTAGAAACGAATTATTTTTACAGACAGTATAATGTGACAGCTGTCATGTCGGAAAGAAGGTTTGAAAATTGATCTCTTAAAATCAGCTTTCTGAAATATATCCAAACGAATGCAATTCCAATCCAAGAACAAGATGTTCTTTCCTACAAAAACTATCTAAATCCCCAACCTATCTCCAAATCCCATCCAGCCAGTTACTCTAATAGAGACACCAATCTCATACCCATTACAGTAAGCTCCCTGAAGACATTTACGTCACATAAAATCAAATTGAAGCTCATTCATACCAATCAAACTACCAACAATCCCTTGGAGAATAGAACCATCCCACCAGTGCATCCACTGATATGAACTGCTGACACAATGGGCAGCGTCCACTTTGGAGAAATAGGGGTCAGCAGAAAATAATATGTAGAATTACATGTAGAAAGAATCAATTATATGCGTTCTTTATCAGTAATCAATTATATTCATATTCTAGTAATGTAGTGTATATCTTTGTATAATGTTCGTAACAGAGCATAAAATGTTCGGTTTGTTTTTTGTTAATATAGGTAATGTCGAAGCGGTTCGTTTTTGGATGTTAATTTAAGTATTGATAAGAAATTCGTACAATTGGGAAGTGGGTACTACCCTGGATTTGGTAACTTTTGTATATCGTGAGTATTTAGTTCGCATCGAGAAACAACAAGCAAGTTAATAGTAAGTTTGTTGGAGTAGCAAATAGTTAAACGTATGCTCGAGATAATATTCAACGTCTTTCAAGATTCTGTATAATCTAGATATGGCTTCATTTGTCATCAGCTTCGCTGGTCGAAGTAATTCCTTGTTTACAACTTTCTACGTGTAAAGATCCCGAAGCGTAGAAAATTGTAGACATGAATTACTGTGAGGAAAATTTTGAATTGGAATCTGACTGGCCAAGTTTTTCATTGTCTTCTGCTGTTTCAAAGGTCTGGTGGAATGCTCGTCTTTTACTACATCTATGATAGGGAACGATTCGTAACAATGCAAAATTGTGTTCGTTGAAGTATATTCTGATTATTTCATATATGAAGATTATGTTGCAGGTTATATTTATGAGCACTTTGTATCATGCAACTTATATGTTACCTTTTTCATAATACTATAATTTCAATTACACCAATTACTAATAATAAGGTTTCAAAAGTTCAGCCAATTAACAAAAACTCCAATACAAAGTTAAAGGAAAAACAAAGTTTAAGAATAAATCAGTAAAATAAAATTATAATTAAATTAAAATAATAAAATGATAAAAAAAAAAAATATTGCTTTAAAACTGCATTTATTATAAATTTCTGTGAAATTTACTGTCAAAAAATGTATAAGAACTTTGTAGAAATTTTAAAGAAATGCGTAATAGAAATCAGGTAAACATAACACGTATTCTGAATAAATAAACATCAGGAGGCTATCTCCGGCTACGATAAAAAGCGATGAAGTTTATCCCGCATATTTTAAAAACTAGTGAAATTAGTTTATATTTCTGAAGAACTCCTTTCTGATTCCATATATTCAAATAAAATTCTTTAAAAAAATTAGTTATTTAATTATTAAGAAAAGAAATGCCCGAAAACCTCGTCTGATTGCATTTTGGTCAAAACGCTACATTTTAGCTATGACGTCAAAACATCCTTCCGTTTCTATGGCTATCGTGAGGTTTCTGATAAATAGTTGGTGGGAGATTTTTAGACAATTGCCATATTCCGTGCCGGCTGGCGCGATTTGAGAGAAACTTGCAAAACTGGTTTCGCTGCTGCGTTTCAAACCAAAAGTTGTTTAAATCTAGTGACGTCACACTCGCTTCGAGATGAATGACTTGTTGTTCCCGCCAAAATAAACCAGCGAACTTAGGTCGTAAATTAAAAAAAAGAAAAACCTCAGTGAGCATAAATTTTTGTATTTATGGTATTTTCAAAACATTTAAAATTGAATAAAAAATTTAAAAAAAAAAAAAAATTGCGGGAATTGTCCATTATAAAGTTTCTGAGTTAAATTGAGACTATAGGTTAGATTTTTATTATTTAAAATTGATAAAATCATGACAAATATAGTTCTTGATGACCTTTGAACGTAATTGTGTAATGAGAATAAAATGTCGACAACATAAAACACGTCCTTAACGTAAAATAAAATATTATATATATAAATAAAATCACTCATTAAATGTACCTTAGGACATATTACATAGACTAAGTAGGAAATGAGAGAACAATGATTTAAAAAAAAAATGCTTTAATATTACCAAACGCTGTATCATAAAAGATCAGGATATAAAGTAAATACATATACTTTTGTGAAAAATGGCTTCAAAGTTGCATTGAAAGGCGACAAATAAGGAATTAAATTGCCTTTGTTGTTGAAATCTTAAAAGAGGGATAACTTATAATTTATAATGTATAAAGGTACTTAAACTCTGATGTTTTGGCAGAAAGAGCGGGGACGAGGTCATATGGTTTCAATTTTCAGGTGTTTCTTTCTGTTTGAAGGTATTAAGTAAGATTTTAAATAAAATATCCAATAAGAAACTCTGCAGGATTATTTGCTTTTGTTTAAAAAAGCTTTTTTCCCCCCCCCCCCTTTTTTTTTTTTGAGGCTCTGAATAGAGGATTTAGCTGTGTAATATATTCTTGCTTCACATGCATATAATTCTATGGGGTTTGTTTCGAGCAAACATAAAAAATATGGTCTGTCAACCATAAAGTCCAGACCTAAAATTAATTGAGAATGTTTGCAATTTCTTAATTGATGAATTTTACAGCATTTTTCAATAATTTAAAAGTTTATTTCGAGGAATAAAAAGTATGAAATTGTTATCAACAATTACCTTTTATGGTACAATGTTGTAACAGTATTGTTTTTAATTGTGCTTAAACTTTTGAGGCTGCCTATAACTACATATTTCCTAATTTTGTATTGCGTTTCAAAATCCTTGTACAACAATTAAAAGATTATTACATAAATGATTTTGTATATTAAATAATAAACAATGACATTTATCTAACCTTTTTATATCTCGAATATCCTCATTTTTGACTGAGAGCTTTAGGCACGATATTTATTGCATTTGCAATTATTCTATGTGTTATTAAAGATGTATATATTTCCTTTAAAATTATATTTAATTTTAAAAATATACACGACAGTAAATTTCCTTAAAACTGCGCTTTTTTACTATATAAACTGCACGCACGTACAATGATATTTTTAAACATTTATAGCTAATAAAATGCTTCAAATGGTATTAAAAATATTTAGAGTAAGGAAAGTATATGAATAAGATATAATACAATCTCTTAAAACAACAAACTTATGAATTTTTTATCAGTTTAATATTGTATATTGTTACAATTTTTAGTTTGATTAAATTCAAGATACCTGAAGGAAAACACACAAAACCTTCATTTTGATATAAACGCATTCCAAAAGCCTAGAGGTAAACGAAATATCACTGATTTTCCGCTGTGTTTAGAAACATGGAAAGTGCTTGAATATGTTTTTCAATTAAACCAGTTCATGTGTTATGATTTAAAAGATAATTTAAACAGCGAAACTGTTATTGAACTATTTTTTTTTTAAAGTATTAATGTTTTGAAAACGTTTGATTTTCATAATCTGAAATTAATTAATTTTTAAAACATAGAACATCTATTTCTCTTCAATTTTCAGATAAATTCTTTATTTTTGCCTTACAATCTTACAGGCACTGCTTAGAAAAATCTTTATCCATTCTAATGTAAACAAAATGTAAAATTAACATGTTACAAGGAGGTAAACAGTGTTCTTTAAAAGGATTTATAAGTTTACAATTAATGCAATTAACTTTTAAAGATAGGAAATACGTATAAACTGCTGAGATAGTTAAATTTTCATACTTAATCTATTCTTAAAGTCACAGAAATTATTTGTTTTCATTATAATAAATAGGTAAAATTATCATAAATTCGCATATCGCACTTGTGAATAAATAAAAAATTCTTTACAGTTTTTAATTTTGAAAACTGAATATGCAAAAGAAATAAACAATGTTGATTATGAACTAGACATAGAATGATATTTTAATATTTAAGAATTTAATCAACTGTCAAAATTGAAAATTCAAAATAATGGCTAAAAAAATCATCATTTATGAGAAATAGCAAAAAAGTGTTTTACTAACCTATAATTTTTGGCACATAACTTATGAATGTGATTTTGTTAATTTTTATGTAGGATATAGTGAGAATAATAATTCACCAATTCTAGAAAACTAGCAAGATTTTTGTTTTTACATCACCAAATTTAGGGTTGCTAAAAAAAAATTATATAGCGCACATTTACCCAGAAACGAAATCAGTTAAATCTTTAAAAAAAGATGTTCTATAAATAAATGGTTCAAGTGGAATTGGTTGTTGGTTGGTTGGTTGGTTGGTTGGTTGGTTGGTTGGTTGGTTGGTTGGTTGGTTGGTTGGTTGGTTGGTTGGTTGGTTGGTTGGTTGGTTGGTTGGTTGGTTGGTTGGTTGGTTGGTTGGTTGGTTGGTTGGTTGGTTGGTTGGTTGGTTGGTTGGTTGGATGGTTGGTTGGTAGGTTGGTTGGTTGGTTGGTTGATTGGTTGGTTGGTTGGTTGATTAGTTGGTTGGTTGGTTGGTTTGTACGTTCAACGACCTATTTTTATGCACAATAATGGCTAATCAGGCAGGGACCTACAGCTTAATGAAATTTCTGTTTGAAAAGACACTATATTCAGTATTGGAATAATTATTCAAGTTTATTTTTAAATATCAATAAATTTATTTTTAAATGAGCTAAAAACAAAATTCATTCTACATTGGAAATTTTAGGAAAGGGACTTCAATTTGTAATAAAATTGAAAACTGGTACATTTGATCGAAAATCGATCATTAAAGGTGTTTGTATACCTTATAAAACTTTGATTCTGGCATTAAAAACTTTGAATACAGAGCATTCTAACTGTCTGTGTGTTTGTAAATTTCTATTAGTGAATGCCTATCCATAGAGGGTATTTTATCTATTATTGTGTATTGTCATGCACGTAAGACTGAAACTAACAGCCTCGGAATAAAGATATTTTGATGAATAAAATTACAATTGATAAAACTAATTTTCCAACTGCTTTATAAAAGAATTTGTTAAGGTATACATTTACATTAGGAATCGCGAAATTTGACTCAAGTCTGCATTTTGGTTTTTTGGTTTTAAGATATTCCCAAATTTATTATCATTAAAATGATACCATTTTCTTTCTGAGACTCAAATTACTTTTTAAATTACAGTAGGTTTTGTGAACCTGTTTTGTATCACTTTCATTAGTGTAGTAAACTTTAAACGCGTTTTCTGGAGAATGACATTTTGGTATTATATGACTTTACGCCAACGGTCATAACTTCATAATAAATGGTCCGATTTACAAAATTCTAATTTTGTTTTGTAGATAATAGTTGTGAATGTGTTTTCTATGGAGAATTTAATATATATTATTATAAACACATTTTTTATGCTTATTTTATTCTTAATTTTTTGTTCAAATTTATGTATTTTGTAAAACATTTTATTTAAAAACTTATAATTAAATAAATATTGAAGCCAAATTCCAAATTCTCCATAGGAACATGCGTCAATATAATATCTCTTATTTGCAATAAAAATAATACCTCTAAGTTAATTACAAGTTTATTTATGTATGTTCTAACTATGTCCTAATTAGTCCCTTTAATTGCAATTTGCTGATTAAAAAATTGACGGGAAAAAAAGTTTATGTATAAAAATGCATCATTTTTAATTTTGATATACTGCCAAAATGTTTGAAATTATAACCTAAAAATTAAAGAAAATCATCTCAATTGTATATGTATACCTTCATGAAACAGCTTTAAATATAGTATTTCTTTAATTGTATATTTTTTACAAACACGAAAAATATAATAATACTTTCAAATAGTTACATTTTCAGTTGAGATTTGAAAACTGGGACTCAAACAGGATGTTTTAGAAATTTAATCATTTTTCAAAATTGAAGTTTCCCTTTATTGTACAAAAATATTTAAAAAAATACATAAATACTAAATCCAGGGAATAAAAGATAGTAGAGAAATTTATAATACAATACTCTCTGTAGTTTTTGTTATCTTTAAAATGTCTTCCCAAGAGTGAACAATAAGACGCAGAAAAGTTAAAAGTTCATAATGTTGAATAACAAAGAGTAAAAAGAAAACCTGCAGATTTTTCTTTCTTTAGATGCTATATTGGCTTAAATTTATAATAATTGTTTGTTTGACTATAAAGATCATTTATGTGAAAACTGAAAAATAAAATTTCCATAAGATGCTTTAAGGGGACTTGGTACCCCATGTTTTCACAAAAAAATTATAAATATATAAATTTTCTATTTTTTGAATGTTTATAATCTTTGAAACCTTCTCTTTAATTTGGAAACTTTTTTAGCTGATCCGATAACTGCAATTGCAGAAAAATTATATTTTATGGATAATTTAGCATTGCTGCAATAGCTCCTTCGATGTTTCGAACACAATTTTCAGTTCGTGTTTTTTGAAATTCCCGCCTTACTCAAAATGCTAAAACTTCAGCAAATATAAATGAAATGACTTCTAACTTTTTTGTGTGTTTCTAAAGATCTATTAGACAAAAATTTGGATGGATTTTTGAATAAAATATAAACGTTCTTTTTTACAAATTTAAATGTTGAAAAATATTTTTTTTTACTCTTTTTTTACCTATAAGTACAGTAATTGTCGTTTTTATCGAAAATTATTTTACTTATTAAAAATCCGATGCCTAAAAAGTAAAATTATATTGCTAGAATTTTTTTTTTTTTTTTTTTTTTTTTTTTAATTTGGAAAAAAATTAATAAAAAAATGAAAAAACGAGATAAAATTTGAAATGTTGTGAATTTTTTTAAAAAATTTAAAATTTATAAAATTTATAAAAAAAAATAACATTTAGTTTTTGCCTCGCAATACATCGAAATATGTAAAAAAAATTAATTTTAAAGGCTTAAATTAAAAAAACAGATGAAGGGTACCAAGTCCCCTTAATACTAGCGAATATTCTTTAAAAAATAAAATAAAATAAATGATTCAGTAAGACTTTAGTCCAGTTCCAGTATAATTTTATCCCAAAAGTCAAAAACCTCCAATACAAGACCATAACAGAGAAACTAAAGAGGGCTACCACATTGAATTTCACTTAACAATGACAAGAAGAATTACGATTCATTTACTTTGATAAGAATATTAATTTATATATAATGTTTTAATGATCAGATTCATTTTTCAAACTCCGAAGCAGTTTTTCCTAAAATAATAGTTTATACTACACGTTTCTTCTGTTGTCTCATGCCTGTTACAAAAGTAAATATCAACTGTTCATCCCATTGGAAAACAGTTTCAAATACTTAGAATAGAAGTTTTCTCAAATACTTATTCTTGTTACATATTTCAAGATCAGATAAAAAAATATTTTACAGTTTGCAAGGACTTATTTTAGTTTCTAAGCAATATTTTGTGTGTTGTTTGGAATATATTTCAAGCTCTCAATTGAAGGGTTTGTAAGTCTATTGAGAATACTTACAAAAGAAGCTTTACTCCATTCGTAGGTAAGCCCTATCGCATATTTACAAGGAATATTTCATTCTATTTCTGTGTGAAATATTTATTTAACATTGTTCTAAACTTTTTTTGATCGTATGTGCTTACACTAAAAAAAGAACTACAGTTGTAAAAGTATCTTAATAATTTATGTTCATGTATGTATGGAATGCTTCTTATTTTTTAATGCAATCAAAACCAAAGTTCAGGATAGATTATTTTTTAGTTGTTAAGAATCAAAAAAATTCTTTAAAATATACGTAAAAAGTGCTCAGTTTTTTCTTACTTGAATCTCAAAATGAATATACAGGCATTGTTATTGTTTCAAAGTAAAGAAACAATGGAATGATAGAGCTTTATTACCGTTTATACAAATATATATTATAAAATTATTTATATTATTTAATATCCCTAATAGTTCAACAACTTTGGGCAAAATCGACTAAAAATTGACTGATCCCGATGTGAAATACTGTAAATTGGACTTTGAATAAAGATATTGGCCAATCCCTCCCAATGCGAGACAAAATAAACTGAAAGTCAAAAATGTGACATTTTTAACATATTTTTTCCTTTAAAAAAATCATGTGTTTTGGAACGAGGCTCGAGTTTCAGTCAGAATTGATCAATCTTTCATCACTCCTGTTTCCGACATTGATCAACGCTATGTTATCTGGGACATACTGCAAATTGCAATGTTTTTAATAAGAGGTTTTTGAAAATATTAAGTTAATCCCAAGCAGAGGTTTGCATGCATAAAATTGTAAGATTTCGTTGTAAGATTAGTTAACATAACACTGATTAGGCAATTTACTATGCTCAACTTTTCTCTGCAATGTTGATCCCCTTTCCGTATTTAATGCGTCGCTTCCTTGTGGAATGCCCTTCGCGGAATGAACTAAACATTATTCTTGATTAATATGTGCTGTAATTTTCTGCACTGTTGCCTATACAAGTTTTATTATTATTATTATTATTATTATTATTATTATTATTATTATTATTATTATTATTATTATTATTATTATTATTATTATTATTATTATTATTATTATTATTATTATTATTATTATTATTATTATTATTATTATTATTATTATTATTATTATTATTATTGTTGTTGTTGTTGTTGTTGTTGTTGTTATTATTATTATTGATATTGTTATTGTTATTCTTCTTCTTCTTCTGAACGCCCTACATTCCCTAGAAACATTCACTAGCTGAAGACCACCACATATTGCAAGTTTAAAACCTCTATTAGATGACATTTTAGTTTTCAGACGCTTTAACAACTGTTATTCTTGAGAGTTTCAGGAATGTGGTATTTCCTTTGAGGGATAGTTACCAATCTCTGCCAAACATCACACTATCAAGATCAATCACATTACGATATTTACCCATATCCTAACAAATAAATCCATTATACTAATATCGAAAACACAAAGCTTTCTTTTTTATACCATTCTCATTATCTTACAACACAGTGACGTCATAACTAATTTGTTTTATACTACCGTGTGCTTTAATTAGTTGTTCACTCATAACTTGCTCGTTGCAGACTGGCCGTTGTTACGGATCATGGCCGATCTCACCTAATTAAGAGTAAAATATACTGGAAGTTTTGAAATGGTAATGTGCAATTTTGAAATTAAAAAAAAAAAAAAAAAAAAAAAAAAAAAAAGAAGTTGCTGTTTACATTTCTTTCAAGGCATCGGAGCTACACGAGAGAATTATAATCTGGAACATCGCTCCAACATTGAAATTCAGAGATAAAACGTCTTCTGAGGGATCTTTTAAGCCCCAATTTGTGTTACGAATAGGAGAAAACCCAGAATTCCCTTCATATAGCCGGATACCATAGTGTTTACTCCTATTTTAAACTACATTTTCTAAAACTTGACGTGGGTTGATTAAGAGTAAAATATACTGGAAGTTTTGAAATGGTAATGTGCAATTTTGAAATTAAAAAAAAAAAAAAAAAAAAAAAAAAAAAAGAAGTTGCTGTTTACATTTCTTTCAAGGCATCGGAGCTACACGAGAGAATTATAATCTGGAACATCGCTCCAACATTGAAATTCAGAGATAAAACGTCTTCTGAGGGATCTTTTAAGCCCCAATTTGTGTTACGAATAGGAGAAAACCCAGAATTCCCTTCATATAGCCGGATACCATAGTGTTTACTCCTATTTTAAACTACATTTTCTAAAACTTGACGTGGGTAATACAATCTGAGTTCTCTCTTGTCTTAAGTGCTTGTTTCGAATCAAAGCCATGTAATCGAATTATTAAGTATTATTTCGTTTCTAAAACGTATCTATACGTTTGTCGCGGTTATACTTAGCTACTTCAGCTTTTAAAATTATATTCAATCTAAAACAAACTACTTATTTTGAATACGTAGCAGATAAAAAAAAAAAAAGGTATTGATATATTGATTCCAACTTCACTTTTACAGAGGGGATTATTTTTCCCGACGTCATTCGTTAAATTCTTTCCTGTTCCCCTCACTGTTGTAAAAAGCCATTTGATTACAGTGCGTTCTTGCTCATTATAAAATATTACTGCGTTCCTCATTGTACTAATTAATCAATTAGAAGTATTATCTTGAGAGAAATCTTACAAAAAGAAGTGAAAGGAAAGGGGAATTAGTTTCAGTTGTATTTATTTTGTGTATTTTCCTTCGTTAAGATTCTGGAGAGTTTCCGGTCTTATACCTCTAGGGTGTTACCTGAAACAAATTGCAGATTAAGGTTATTTTTTAGTTGGACGAAAGTGAATTATTTTTTAACTAAAAGAATGATTTTAAGGAAGTGAAACATTATCTGACTAAATTATTTTAGCCACTCAGCTTTTATCACTGTACGGTTCAATGTCAATCTTACGAATGCCTTAAAAAGGCTATATTTGTATACGCGTAATGGCAACACTACCGTAATTTTACATATTGAAAGCAATTGTTTCCGAAAAGTTAAACGGAGTTTAATGTGCCAAGTGCTTCTGAAGTGTTTTAAAAAAAGGAGGTACTCAAAGAGCAAATTAAAACGTAGATGAAAGTTTTGAAAGACGAAATGTTGAAAGATATCGTAGAAGCAGCCAAGCTTGCATTGGGAGTGTTGTTGCTGAGGGACACTAACGTAACGATTTTAATTTTATAATTTAAAGTTTGTTGATAGCCAAAAACTATACTTGGCTTGAACCTTAACAGTTAACTTCATATCTATATTTTGAGATTGCACAGTTGAGAACTTTAAACTTATTTCAATTAAGGTTAGGAAATAATGCGACTCTCAGTACTTCCAGAGCCAACCGCCCATGTGAATCTTACCAGTTAGTTTGTTCCCAAAGATGCATGTTAGTTCCAAATCATATCGGATTTACATTCTGTTATGTACTCCGAAACCAAACCATACTGCACTATGGCACATTACCCTTTTACGTCATTTTGCATTAATTAAGAATTCTCTTTTTTAATAAACTTTAACTACTATTTTCAATCTACTTGGGAGTTGCGTTTTATTTATAGTTAGAGATGTTAGTATGAATTTGGAGGGATATGGGATCTTGTTTACAGGAATTTTGGGTGAACGACTGGGCTGGTCCAGAAATTTGAATCACTCAGAAGTTTCATAGCAATTTTTTGGACAAAATCGCAAAATTGATATATTTGTGTTTAGGAAAAAACCTCCGTTAGCAGAATTTTTGTTATATGTCATCAGTCAAAACAAACTAGAAATAGAATAATGAAATTGCAAATTCTTAGTATCTGAACCTGATGTTCAGTTATACAAACGAGTGTAGAAGAAGCTGTTTAGGGACAGTGGTAGTCAAAATCCAAATGCTTTGCTCAAATGAACTCAGTTTTTTATCTGTGTTTCTGTAAAACCGATAAAAATTATTTATTATTATTTTTTTCTTAATTTGTTTATAAATGTGTATTAATTTCTTTATACATGTGTTTTAATTTATTATAATACTGATGTCAAATTTAAACGTTCGGGAGGCTTGTTTCCATTGCTTATAAAACATATTAGCATAAGAAACATATAAGCACTTACAGGGACGTTTACAATATGTTTATGAAGAATCAGTATACGTTCATTGTTTCTAACGTACTGACATAGCCCCTATATTTTGTTCATTAACACAAGCCACATATAGTTTTTTATTAACAATTAACATTATTTCCGCAAATAGTTGCGAAAGTAATACTTTTTCAAACGAGAGGAATGCTTATTTGACAAGTGAGTTAGCATTTGCCAAATAATGAACCAACCAACTTTGAAAAAGTATTTTATTTTCGTGCGTGTTGCTAACAATATTTTTTTTATAACCTTGTGCAAAAGTTTATTTTAATATATATATATATATATATATATATATATATATATATATATATATATATATATATATATATATATATATATATATATATATATATATATATATATATATATATATATATATGTATGTGTGTGTGTGTGTGTGTGTGTGTGTGTGCGTGTGTTATTGTTGGCAACTACAGTATATTAAATTCTTCTGAAAATATGTCATTTCTATACTAATACCATATAAAATTTGAGCACGAGGCGTGATATCAATTGCTTTATTACACTAGTGCGATTAAGTTACTTTACTGCACCGTTTGTGATAAATCCTTACTTTCACCGTGATTTCTGATTTATAAAAAAGCTTAACTTTTTTTTTATGTTATTAGAAAAAATAAGTTGTAACAAGAAATTGTAAATTTGTTTTATTTTCAAAGGAAAAGAAAGAAACAAAAATTGTAAATCCCAGAATTCGATGAAAATAAGATTTGATGTTAACTCATATACTTTATAAATATTGGCGAAAGCATTTTAAGACTAAAATATTATTGCGTGAGTTTAAATACAGTTAGAACAGTGACGCAAGAAAAAAATTGTTGATAAAAATTAAAAGAAAAATATTTTGATAATTATAAGACGAGCTGTTTAAAATGTTGTAAATTGATTGTGTTACTTACAAGATTAAGTACTAATACCTTATACAAAAAATGTACACTTGTAAGCTCTGTATTCAAAATTTCACAAAACTAAAGAGAAATTATTAAGCTTGAAAAACATAAAAATAATGTACCATTCTTGGGCTCGATAACATCTTCGGTAAAGTAATTCAAACCATACATTCAAAAGAAAATTCCATCTCTTCTTGTTTTAAAGGACAAAAAAAGTTTCCACACAGTTTCACAACATCAACTCATAGCCCCTTATTAAAATATTCACAATGCAATAACAGCAAAGAACTATGAAACCTTGACAAAAAGTAATATTAAAATGCTCCCGGAATTGAAACCCTTTCTGAATAGAAATGGAGGAATAAATTGAAGCAGAATTTTCATTTTTACGTTTTAAAAGGCAACAGTACACGCAATTCCAATTTACCTGTCTCTTACCCATCCTCAAAGCTTTACCATCTTCTTATTTTCTTTGTAACTTCGTGAAACTTATACTCCTTCTTCTGATAATTACTGAACAGGTGGTATTAAACTTTCAAAATGAAAAAACCTAATATCCTGTACTGAGAAGAGTTTCTTCTTCCAGACTGCGCGTGGATATTTTGTGTGTTTGTTTTCCAACTGATTACTTATTAATTTGGCTGCCAAGACAATTTTCGCGCTCATTGAGAATCTTTTAATTAGAATTTTCATTGAACCATTTGTTTTTATTTAATAATATGGATATAGTAATCTATGTAAGTGAATATGTTTCAAATGAGTGAAGTTAAAATACAGTTTGCTGAAATCAAAATGAGATTATTATGCATATAAATTGTTAAAAAGATGTATAATTCTCTTTTTCATTTTAAATGTTTTATATTTCCTTTTCATTCACATTCATTTTAAATGCATAATATCCAAGAGATGATTGCAAGTTTAATAAGTACCCCATCGAACATAATTCTGAAATTTTTATGGAGTCAGAAGATTATTAATGTATTGTTCTGCGGGGGAAAAAATGACAAAAATGGATCAAAAATTGATTTTGAATTAGTTAAATGAAATCTGATTGCCAAATATGTCATAACTTGCCAAATAATGAACGTCATTTTTTATTTGGTAACTCGCCGCTCTTTAATTATCAATTAAAAAGGTTGCAGGTGATACAAATATCCGGATACGTCTTACTTGCAGCGTTTAAAAATGAGCCAAGTTGGCGTCATCAGTGAAAAATAGCTAGTGCCAACTCAGCTCACTTTTAAAAGATGAGAATGTTTTTTAGCACCTAGATGAAATAACCTGTCCCTGTAATTAAATTTTACCTATATATATATATATATATATATATATATATATATATATATATATATATATATATATTACACTTAACTATTGATCGCATTCAATACAGCATTAATAATTTAAATAAACAAGAATGAAACTTTACACCATTGGCAGTTTCTACTGACAAGGCCGTCATGTCACTTCCCAGATTATCAACTAATCCTGCTCAGACTTTTATGCAGTTTATGAAGCATAATTTAAACTATAATGCAACTCAAATTTAAATCAATAGAATTATGTGATGACATTTTCAGTGTCATATTGAAATTTAATCCTATATTAAATAAATATTTATTTTCTCAGAATTTCGTTCCAGTGCAGTGGTTTAGTTATATGCTCGTCTTTGCCCTACTTGTCATTTATAATAAAAGGAACTTTTAAATACTGCTTACAACGCTTTTCATTTGAAAGTTCATTGGAAAGCCCCAACAGGAATGGGATGAAATTAAATTAAACTGATGTACAGTTTTTGTGATAGAGTCAGATAATACTAAAATTTGAATTATCTTTTTATCAAACACGCATTAAATATTTTTTTTTTTTTTTAAATGAAGAAATATATTAACTGCCCATCGCTTTTTCACCTTATGGGAAAGTAATATGTCAAACATGAGGTATATTTTGATTAACTCTAAAACTCAATAAAAATTTCACTCGTGAAATACATAGGTGTCATTATAATGAAATTCCATTTAGTATGGTAACATTCCTTATTCTATATTAAAGAAATGGAATCTGAATATAATTACAAATACATATATACTGATGAGAATAATTGTCCCAATGTTAAACAACTAAAATTACACTTTTCTTATACTTATCTGGTGCAATTTTATTAGTTTAGACAATTTATATTTTACATTTCAATAAAGTACAAAGATTATTGTAAATAAAAAACAACAAATAATAATTATTAAATCTAATTTAAGGCTTTCTTAACCCCTTTTATCTAGATTTCTTCTAAATCATCTTTACTTTCTAGACTTATTCATGAAAAAAGAGTTTATCGGTCATTCTTTTATAATTATTTCTTGTTATTAGGAGGCTCCGTCCTCTGCTCTCTAACACTCGCCTATCCCCTGGGATTACTTTGCAAATCAGGGAGATTTTTTTGCAATCAAGTCGCCTGCTGGATAATGCTCGTTAAATCCCGAGCTCGCTATGCTTGTGGATTGCTACTAAAAGTACAAAATAACTGAAAAACGTCAGTCAGTGAAAGCTTTGTTACGTGATATGTCAAAATAAAAAGATGAATTTGAAACACACCGTTTTATCTAAATTGAATTACTTTTCCCTTTACCGTCGCTATTTTAACTATCTGAGTTTTGATTTTTTAAATCGAATCCTGATAATTGTGGTATAATTTATTAAACGAAATTCATCTTTTTACGATACTTTTCTGCTGTTTATAAAAAAAAAAGACATCAACAGCGCAAGACAAACTTAAATTTGAATTTTTCGAAACCTAGTTGTTTAATAACTTCAATACTACATCGAAATTCAAAAACAAGTGGCTATAGTATTTTAATAAACCGTATACCACTGTGCCTGCAAAAATTGAATTTACACAGTATTTAGTTTTCCTTAGAAAGGGCGCTTGCATATTTTTTTCTTCACTTTGCCATATAATAACCCAATAACTAAAGTTTGATTCGGTAATTTTTTTAACCAGCCGATTTACCAAACATTTCTCTGCAAATGAGCAAAATTTCGCATATTCAAATCTCTAATAGATTTTTCTCTGTGAGGCTGACAACTACGCATAGTGAAAAAATTCTGAAACAGCGGCAACTATTTTCAATCCTTATTTTTGTTTAGTATAGATAGATACGATAATTCCGTAAAATATGTTTTGTCCTGTAGTCTCTGAAATTTAAAAGACCAAAATGTCATAAAACTACGCAATAAATTTTATTTCCATAGAATAATTTTGTATGACATCACCAAATAAAGCAATCGTTTCATGTCATCAATCATCATGTGACCAATAGTATTTAGATGACTTACCCGATATATCCTCCCCTCCATGTACTCTCATGTTAACGTCACTCTTTGGTTTTTACTTTCAATTACCTATATGTTAACATAGGATGATGAGCGTATTGGATATGGTAAAAATGTCGATTATTTTGCATTTCAAAGACTGATTTCAAAAAATGGTCAAAGAAATGTCTTTTTGCTTGTATGTGTGTGGCTGTGGTCAGCATAACTTCCGAGCGGATTGACCTACGACGTTCAAATTTTGTGTACAGGTTATTAGTAATCATGAGCCCTTTCAAAAGGTTTTGGTCAAAATAGCGCATGCACATAAGGTAGCTGCCATTGAAAAAATTGTGTTTTTTCGGTAATTACAAAAAAAAAAAAAAATTATAATGATTTTAATAAAAATAGTTGCTGTAATCCCTTTAAATATGTTTTAAACATCTCCACCTCCAAAATTCCCGTAAAATTTTTTTAATGAGGTAAAAAGTTGAAGAGTTGCACTGATCTCAAACTGACTCACTCACTCCTTCTGTAACGCTACAAGTGAAGGAATTTGAACAGATCATTTCTGAAACTCTTTTCTGTTGCCGAAATTGATTTATTTAGAATAAATAAAAGGTAATTGAATGTGAAGGCATAAATTCATTATAGAGTGTGGGCCAGTCAATTCTCAATTCAACTTTGCATTACGTAGTAACGCTGTAAATTAAAGTATTTTAACTTATCAATCATATTTTAAACTAGTTCCTGCTGTCAAAATTGCTTTAATCATAATAAATAAAATATATTTCAACGTGAAATGCATTAATTCACGTCCATTTTTAATAAATTCATTCTTAACATATTTCGCCATTAGAGATGTTTTTAATATTTAAATATTAAATTCAAACACCAAGCACACGCTGGCAACAGAATCGACTCTATATTAATTAATAGAAAGATAATCAATTTGATTGATGGTAACTCTTAAATCTATTACATAGCTTTGTTGCCGGTGAAGATCTAAAAGATGTACAGAATTTCCATGTTGAATTCACACTCAATATAGTTTTTCAAGAAGTTCTTCATTAAATACAACTTTTTGGTAGAAGATTTTTTGACCATTTCTCATATATATATATCACAAATAATTTCCATTTGCGCAATATTAAAATAAACATTAAATTTTTACTAAATATATTTGCATAAAATGTTTTCTGTATTCGTTATTTTTCAATGGGTGCCTTAGGTGCCTTACAACCTCCTAATAATGCAATATTTATCGAAAATCGCCCTTTTAACGCTGTTTTTCTTCTTTTTCTATAGTGTAATAATTACAGCCAAAATAATCGCCAAACTGCGCATAGTTTTGAAATTAATGAAAATATAAAAACGGTAAATTACACCCGTCCATGACAAATATAAATGTAGAATATTAAGTGTAATTGATAGTTATGCTCTGCTCCACACACCTAGTTAAACTTATGATGATGGCATGATGTATTTATGCATTCAAAGCGTAATTATTTATTTATTTTTTATTTTCAAATATATATTTTTTTTAAATTAGCAGTAGGGAATACATTCAACTGATATTGGATCAAAATTATACCATATTCTGAATTAATTGACTTTTAATTATCTCTTAACTATGAAACAGATTACACAGTTCAGAAAATGGTGAAGCTGAGCTAAGAATTATATTCTTTTACTGTGTAAATTTCATATCACCAGAGATATAAATGCAAAAAGGCCATCTGAAAATCACTCATAACCGCAGTTTGTTTACATTTAAGACAAGTTAATAAATGCAAATTAATGTACCCTTTTTTTATTAAAATTCGTAATTATCGAATTTAATATTATTTTCTAATGAGATAGATGGAATTCCAAATGTATTTTCAGTAAAAAGACGAAAACGAACTAAATGCGATTTATTTACAAAGTCACAAACCAATAATCAATTTCAAAAATGCATCTCTCGCCTTTATGAAATGCTATGAATATTCAAAATCTCGCAAAGGAAAAGACTAATTCACTTCACATCAAATTAGCATTTTCTCTTTGAAAGAACAGAGAAGCTAGCTAATCTTCTGGAATGTTCCTTTCCACGAAATTGCTAATTGCATAAATGGCAACACCGATGGCTTTGACAAAGGTTAGGAATAATGGGAAGAATCCCGTGAAGAGCGAAGAATAATTATTCTGGTGATTAGTTAAAATTAAATGTCAAAAGAGGATTCAGGTATTTCTTGAAAATAATTTTGCTAAATTACAACAGAAAAATAAAAGTAGATTAAGCAACGCATTGTCAAATTTGAGTCGATCTTTATTCTTAAACACATTCCTTCTATCAATAAATCAAAAACGGGTTAAAATCTAAAATTTTTCGCAAATGTATCTCTAATAGTCAAACCCGGTTAACGCGAAACCGCTTAACACTAAATCCGGGTTGACGCGAAGTTAAAGCAGTTCCCCATATGATGAGGTTAAACTTTACGTTAATTTATTCATTTAACTTGAAATCCCACACAATGAAATCCCGCTTAAGATGAAAAAAAATTGTTTCGAAACAACTTTTTTTATTTTTAGATGGAACCTTGCAACGTTTCCTAATGTAGCCGAACAATACCTCTTAAGTTTTTAAATAATTTAAAAGAGGTATACTCATTTTTAAAATGTGTTTATTAAAAAAAAACTTAAAAGCAAAAATCTGTAGCAGATTTCTTTAAATAATAAGTTACTGGGTAAAAACATTTTTTTTTTTTTTAGTTCCTAATGTATACCTAGGCAAACTTTTGCACTAAATATAAGTCTTGGATTATAAATGTTCTAAAAAACGGCAATATTATAGATAGTAGTTGAAATCTGCATTAATTAGATGAAAAAGTTTTTAGATTGTTAACACGAAACATTTCAGCGGGCCCAATCGATTTTACGTTAAAGGGGGTGGGAAGGCAAATTTTACTCTCGGAATCCATTTTGAACTATTTAGCGCATCACAATATTTGAAAAGTTATCTACAAAAGGATTTAACTTGGTTGGTAATGTGCTCATCCTAAGTATTTTTAAGTATTTTTCGAAAAAATAACATCACTGTAAAAACCCGTTTGCTTCGTACTTTAAACGTTGTTTTCTCAAAATCCTGTTGTACAAACAAATGTACGCCGACCAAACGGTATAGTGGTTAGCGTGCTAGCTTCTAGACCGCGAGGTTGCGGGTTCGAGTCCCGTGTTGGCATGGGTGTTTGTAAATGTATGTTGGCTTGTCTAATGACGAAATGTTTCGGCGCATTATAGCCCTCGTGTTGCTGACGGCGCCAGATAATCTGAATACAACCAATCATACAAATGTACCTTTTTCTCAGGATCTACTCAATATTTTGCTTTGAAATATTTTTTCCTGATACGAATAGTACTTTTACACAAACAGACATATGCTTTTACAGAAATGTTGATTAGTTGTTGTTTTTTTAAATTCATTATCATGATTTTTTTGGAAAATTTTATTAAAAATTTTCAAAACATAAGAAATCCTAAAAAAAAAAAAAAAAAAAAAAAAAAAAAAAAAAATCACAAAACCATATGTCAGTCTATGTATAAGTGTTTTAATATTGGCTATACAAAACTTTAAACTAATGCTATGAGTAGTTTCTGAGAAAAAGGTACAGAAAAAAGGTATTTTTAACATGGACTAGATAGAGCCTCTCGACCTCCCTGACTGGATTTGACTGTAGTTATTTATTCAGCTAGTTGTAAAAGTAATAGTTTTTTCAAACGAGGCAAAATGCTTATTTGAAGAGTGCGATGGTGGTTTGATATAAATTGAGGAAAAGGCAAATAATATATTATACTTAAAACTATTGCAAAGTTCATTGTTCTCTACGATTGCGAAATTTTTGCTAGATATGCAGCATTTTTTTACTTTACTTAATACATGTGTTAGAATTCAATTATGTATTATATGAAAATTATAAATGGGTTTTCTCTTTAAGGAAACATCTCTTAGTCCGAGAAGCAATTGCAAGGTTAGGTACCCCCATCGAACCTCAATTTTTTATAGAATGTGGAGAAAAGTTAGTAGATTACGAATCCACAGGTCTGCCATGGCGAAAATGAACGAAACTAGACGAGAATCGACCTTGGACGAGTTAAACTAAATTCGATTGCCAAATATGCCATAACTTGTCCATTAATGAGCATTCTTTTTTGTGTGATAACCCATCGTTCTTTAATTTTCAATTTAAGAAGATTGCAGACGATTCAGATATTTGGAGACGGTCTACTTGCATCAATTAAAAGTGAGCTAAGTTGGCAATAAATATTACGTCAATGATGACGTAACTGAAGTCGCCAATTTGGCTTACTTTTAAAATGTGTAAGTTTTCCCAGCCAGAGATTAGAAATCGTCTGCGCCCTTCCTCATTGAAATAAAAGTGGTGTGGGTTACCAGACGAAAAAATGTGTGCACTTTTTGGCAAGTTATGACAAGACATATTTGGCAATCGTATTTAGTTCAACTCATTCAAAGTCGATTTTTTACTAGTTTCGACCATTTTTGCCACGGCAGAGCTGTGGATTAGTGTGATGGTGAGGTTACCCCATCACCATTTCTATAAGTATTAAGGGGGTGGAAAAAATCTATCCTAGATGTAAAGGCAATTTTTATGAGAGGGGACTAGACTTTCTGGCGCGGGGCCCAAGAGTTAGCAGGACCAGGTCAAGAAGTCAGGGGGGAATTTACAGCCTGGTGTGGATTGGGTAGAGGTGAAGATGAGGTGATTCCACGGGCGAGTACCTTCAAGTCCAAATGGATGCCAGGGAAAAGAGGGATCAGCCCAGGTCAACGTGCCACTTTTTTTACGCACTTTCAATTTCCATAAGAATGCTGTGAATAGAGAGACGGACCTGGCAGAGAAGTGAGAGTTAGCATACGGAAAAGGCCACTTGCGATTTCAAGCCTACCTAGACAGATGATTCTTTCAACAGCCCTCTACCGAAGCACACAGCAGACCTCGAATGACCGGACCCAGAGCCTTGACCGGACAAACCTAGCAGTCCTTGATCAATCGAACCCTGGAGCCCTCAACTGACAGCACCCAGCAGAGCCTGAATGACCGGACCCAGAGCCGAATGACTGGACGAACCTAGCAGCCCTTGATCAAGCGAACGCATGAGACCTCAAATGATAAAGCCAGACAGCAGAGCAGACCCTACAACACGGTCTCGATCCCACCAGACTACCTGATCAGAGAATCTCCCCGGAACCCTTGACCGAAGAGTCCAGCATACGAAAGCCACCAGCAGACGCTAACCTGAGTATAGCCCATTACAGGCCGTAAGTTGAACTCCCCTCTCTCCATTAATTAAAACCCTGCACTTCCGCATAATTAATAATGCACCGTAAAATCTGACTTGCTACTCAATATTTACGTTAAGTGATTGAAGTAATAAATACTGTTCTTTTACTGTTGATGATTCTCTTCCTTGTCTCTCAGACTCAATGATAACGGACCTTTTTGATCACTGAGTGGCCATAGTTATTAAATATTAGTTATTGCGGCACAACATTTACAGTTTAGGTACTGAGCTAATCACGACGATTAGTAATCTACTAACTTTGCTCAATATTCTATAAAAATTTCAGAATGATGTTCGATGAGGTACCTAAACTCCAATCTGCCAGTATATTTACCCAGTACTGAGCAAGATTGGCCATTCTACAAAGGTCAGCATCGGAATTGGCCAGTGTTGAGAGATATTAGCCAGCGTATTTGTTATACTGGGGATAGGGTTTAGTAGAAAGGGTCCATCATGCATAAATTCCATAGTTTTCCTGAAAAGGATTCAGGATTATTAAACAAAATAGTTTTCTATTTTCAAACTCCAACCCTTTTTTATTTTACATTTAACAATGGAAAATCAAAAACTTTGAGCCCACTTGATGGGTGTATGGTTAGCGCTGTGGCCTCGCATGCCAAAGATGACTGGTTAGAATCCCGGATTAGGCATGGATGTTCGTTGCAGTTCGGAATCCACGTTAGGCTGTAGGTCGAGGCCTGATTAGCCGCCAATGTGTATAAAAATAGGTCTTTGAGCGTACAAACCAAGCAACTAAACATTGAATCTGTATCCAATATATGTACAGGTGCTTTCAAGTATATTTAATACAAAAGTAAAAATGTTAATTAGTTTATTCGATTGTCGAATGAACAAAATATTCTGTGGGAAGTCCGAGAATTGCGTGGTTGATGTGAGTTCCAGCCACACACACCCATTCAAAATCGAGGGAATCTCGTAACAGTCCCACACACTCCATAAATTCAGCTCATCATCTCTTCTCCAACCACCGGACTGCATTATCAGTTGTTTCGACACCAAGACAATCCACCAATTTACAGCCCTCTAGATATTCCCTGGACATCTCAGCATGCATCTCCTGACATGTCTCAGAAGGATAAGAGCGTCTGAAATCTCTTACGCGGCTTATCACTGCCGCCTCCTACTGCTATCTGATAAGACGTTCAACGGAGCGTGGCTGTTGTAATTACGAGGTCTGGATACTATGGCTTATCAGAGGGCAGTCTGCTTGGAATCCTAGATTTTGAACTAGGGGCAAAGCTGGGATTTGCGTTGTGTGGAAAGCGGATGCGAGATTTTGAGATGTTTGGTGGGTTAGTTGGAACCACACACAATACATTTTAGTTTGAATATATGGATGTAGCGTATTTGCGTGTATAATTGCTGATTGAATAATCAGGAATAACTCGAAAATATATATTGCGGTAAATTTATACAAAATGCATCATTCACATTATAAACTTATTTAATTTATTTAATGATTATATAGGCTTTCAAATATAAAATTATTACTTGAACGACTATTGTCTACCTCTTGTTACATTACAATATTGAATCATTAAATGAAATTGTTAACTAAAACTATAAACGTGTTGAATTTGATTGCGTAATTTTGTTAGTTTCATTTTATATTTTCTGAATAAAGGAGGTCCATACTTAACCAGAGCATTACTTATATTAAAATGCACAGCAATGATCGTAAGTCTTGTATTTTCTGTTTGTTAATAAAGGGGAAATTATCCTACTATTTCATACAGAATAGTCGGAAATACAAGCAACTCTAATCTCAGGTTACTTAACAATGAAACGGCACTATATGCTGCAATCACTGTCGTGTCTACTCACTTTAAAAACCGAGACTGCAAAATACAGACTAAGCGCAAGAATCAGAGAGTTCTAACTCTAGATCGTTATTCTGACTCTGTAAGTCGGTTGTTTGTAAGTATGTTCTTGTAATAAGTACTCTATTCTTTACTGATGTATGCTTTGAGAAAAGCTCTGACCATTTGTTTTCAACATTATCAATTAAAACTACAAACTTATTAAATCTTAGATTAAAAAATATGAGCATGTTTGCTGAATATCGCTAACTCTATCGCTAACTTTATCGCTACTTTGGCAATCTTCGCATCCTTCAATTTGCGTATTCATTCAATGCCTCCTACTCAATATTCAAAGCCTAAATACTTGAGCGTGATGTCGCATATCCAGGGCCCTAAAAAATCTGCTTTATAGATCGCAGAATTAACACATTTAATTCAAATGTATACCTTCAATTCTTTACAAATTTACTTACCTGTTGCATTGTTTTAACTAAGCTGTTTTTAATGATATTTTTCATAATTGTTAACTACAAAGGTAAGTATCAAACAGAGTATAAGTTAGTATCATTGAATATTTCAATGTAACTTAGTATCCAAAGATTTAAAATAAAATAACCAAATTTAAAAATAAAATTGATAATTTTCGAATGATTGTAATGTAATAAATATCCTCAAAAAGAATAACTAAATGCAACACATAAACACTTTTAAATGCACACATTTTAACAAAAAATTGAATTTTTATTCCACTTTTTCCTCATTATCAACAATAAAAAATTCATTAAGTTATTTCAGGTATTTTCTAAAACTCTGGGGCTCATTTTTATCAACTGATGAAAGGTAATTGCTCATTATCCATGAAACTGTTTAGTGGTTTAATGACAATAATATTGCCAATATTTTACCTGCTGATGTTATTGGTGTAAATAAAGGTTGAAACAGGCCTAGTCTTTTACCATATTGGGTGTGAAATTATTTTGATGTGTTTTACTTTCCTTTATTTCAAAACATCCACATGAATTATACTTTAACATAAAATATGTGAATGAAATATACTAAAATAATTGTACAAAATTTCATGTTATAGTTATTGATAAAACTTTACAAAGTATCCCGTGCAACGTACTATCATCAACTCCAATGGTATAGTACGCAAAAAAAATCCGAACGATATCTATATTTATGATTCTAAATATCGTAGAATCTTGCGGTTTGCACCAAAATGTTTTGTTTACGATTTTCTATATGTCTAATGCTAATTTATTTTCTTTGGCGGCTGTATACTAAGTAAATTTAACTCTATCTTTAAAAATTTCAATACGAACCGCTTTTTTTATGTTCACATTCGATTTACAATACCTCGTTTACGCTAGATACCAAATTTCAGTTCATTATCTTGAGAAACACGTTACTTATGAGCGAAAATGTTTTGCCCGATCTTGAGAGAAAATTTCTTTATAGCGGGCTGAATCGAACGTTTTGCATTCTTCAAGACGTAATCTATTACGCGTCCCTTAATGTGAGCTTTTTCACATTTTTGCTAAAATATCTAGAACCAAAGGTCGAAATGGAATGAAAAAAATTCTGGATGGGTTTTCGACCATGATAATTCTAATAGAAGCTATAAAAAAAAATATCTATTTAAAAACTTTTCAAACTTGTTTCATTAATTAGTAATTAATTATTAAAAAACTGTTTAATACAAAAGTTGCATGTTATTTATGTTTGGCTATAAGCAAACTATCCTTTGAAATAAAAATTGCTAAAATAGATTTACTATATAAGAATTTATTGCCAAAAAAACCCAAATTTTCTTTCTTTTTAATATTATTATTATTTTTTTTTTTTTTTTTTTTTATTATTTTTTTTTTTATTTTTTTTGTACCTGTAGGACTGTTTCAGATTATTTCGCCTTTGTTTGTTCGAGATTTTCTGGATATCGTAAATCTTCAAGTTTTACTTCTCCGTCATTTGCGCGATAGTTTTCGTAGTTTTGCCGGCATTTTCCCAATAATTTTCGAGGGGTCACCGGTATTTGCCCGATAGTTTATGGTGGGACACCAAAGTGGTGTCATCGAACGGCATAGTGTAAACAGAGAGTTTAAGATTTATAACCAAGTGTTTTTAGTAAACTTTTAAAAAGCCTATTTCCACACTGATGAGAGAAATTGCGATCGTGCATCACTGTTATTGTTGTAGTTATTAATTTTGTAAAAAAAAAAAAAAAACATATTTTGCTTAAGTTTGAAAAAATTTTAGTTTAAGAAATACCCCTTAAAATTTAGAGAGGGAGTGAAAATATCCTTTGGAAATATTTAAGTTGTGAACTCTGGATATCCCTAATTATAATTGCAAGCTTGGCAGCGAGAAATAAAATTTGTCACAATAAATTTTACTGTATAATAAGGCTTTTGGATTACAGAAATGGGAAAGGGTGTTTTGCATTCGATTTAACTGATTTCTTATAATTGCTAGTGGTCAAATATCTAAAGGTTAAGTTTGACGATTTAGGAAGAAGAAGAAGAAAAATTCACTATATTATAATTGTTTCGAAATAAAACCTTTAAAGATAGGTTTAAAATAAAAATAAATTAACTATAAACGTCAGATCCATTTCAATGTTAAAGGTAACCACAGAAAGGGGCCCAATTGAGATCCAAGTTCACTGGCACCAAGTTTTAAATAAGTTCTTCTCAAATGAAAGAAAAGTGAATATTATGAAAAAGTAGTAACTTTAGAAACATTTTTTTTTTTTTTTTTTTTTTCACTAATTAACAAATTCGGTAAAAAAAAAATCTGAGAAGTATTTACCTGAATATTTTAATTAAAAAGTTTCAAAGCCTGCAAACTTTGACTAAGCCTCATACTTTAAGTGCTTCCAAGTGAAAAAAAATCATTTAATATATAAAGCTTGGACCACTTTACGTAACGTCACAACAAGATTTAAGCCAGTGCTCTAGCTTTGAGTATTGAGCAGGCATCGGTTTATTTCCGCAATAATTTTTTATTAATAATGCCTAAATTCTGTCAAATATTATAAAAAATAGGAATTAGTATTGATTATTAAACAAAGTTGTGAGATGTTTAATAAAAACTAAGTGTCTAGAAATAAATGCTGATTTGTGGTTGCTTGTATTTCAAAAATAGCTAATTTAAAATAGTAATATTATATTGCTTTTCACTTGAAATATGATCCACAAATTTCAATTACTAAATTAATTTTATTATCTATAATATAACCAACTAGTACACTATTTTCTTAAATACTCGTGTATTGTTTTTATTAATAAATAATTATCCTAATATCTTAAATATCAAAGATTTTATTTTTGAAACGAAACACAAATTTAAAGTTATAATAAGCAAATAATAAGAGGAACGAATCATTATTCACTTCCCTTTGTAGGTCAATCGCAAATAAATAAAATTAGACTTTTTTTCTTTTTGCTTTTTTGTGTTTATTTTTGTTTTTGTTCGATAAAATTTTGAGAAAAAAACTTAATATCCAGATTTAAACAAACTCATTTGAAAAGCTCAAATATAAAATCAAAAATAACTTAAGTAAAACGTGCTTAAGTACCATAACATTTGCAATAGGTATTTTTTTTTTCAATTGTTATTTGTTGTTACTTTTTAGTTTTTCATTCTAAATTATGTTTATGTCAAGTTTCGTCATGATTAATGACGCATTTACGGTAACTTTATGTACCATAACTCAGAAAGTAATGATTCTAGTATTAATAGAGACTTTGGATGTATGTCTACATTACAGTTACTGAAAAGAGCTTTTGTAAAAATAATTTATATTTTTTTTATTTATGTCATAAAATGTCAAAATAAACAAGCAAAAAAAAAGTGAGAGAGAGAGTTAAAGGAGTATAAAAGACCATAAATATGCTTATTTTTAAAATATGAAAATAGCTCATTTCAGTAGCATTAGGACTGCATAAGAAATTGAACCAAATTTTAAATTATTATCTTTGATAGTTTTTGAGAGAAAGGTACTTGAAATAGGTCAATTTGGCATGGGCTACATAGGGAAATAAATATATATCTATTTAAGAAAATGTATCGATTGCGTTTTAGGTTATTGACTCGAATGACTCTATAACATAGCGATGGAGCAGGGTAAGTAGTTGAAATGATTGCAAGTCACTGAGATAAGATGGTTGTCATAGTGGTTGAGGGTAAGAAAAAATGTCAATTCTTTGAATTAATGCCATTACAAGTGGATTTATAGATATAGAAACTTTCAACTGTAAAATTATTTACCACTATTTATAGGCTGAATTATATAAAGAAATTAATAACATCAATAAATTTCATAAGCATTAAAAAGCTTCAAAAATGTTTTATGGATTAGTCTAAATAAGTGGTTTTCCTCGCTTGGAACGTTTAATTACTTTTTGACCCTTTAAACTTAGTTTATCAATCTCTAAATAACTTATTTTTTCTATGTGTTTTCTAGTTGACATTTGTAACAAATATCAGAGCTGTTACTACCTTGGAAGTGGAACATTTGAATTTCCCTCGTTTGAGACACTTGACCCTTTAAAATAGATTAATCAAGATAAAAATAGCTTACTTTTTTTCTATGTTTGTTCTTGTTGACATTTGTACCAATTTTTAGAGTTGTCACTATATGGAAGTGGTAGAATTAGTGATGAGAGAGTCAATGAGAAATTTGACCGCTAGATATAGAGATTAAAAATAATAATCAAGACTCCCCTTCGAAGTGAATGGACAGTGTTTGGCATTTCTTAAATCAAATCTGTGTAGATATTTAGAGAAAAAGTCATAATCAGTTAAAAAATAATGATAAATATTATTGATTTGAAGCGTTCGTGTGACCTCCTGGACCTCTACCTCTACCTCGCCTTTAAAAATTCTGAATACTGTCTTCGAACCGAAACTCTGTTTGAAACAAAAATACTCGTACTTTAAATCAGAACATTATATTTCATTCTTTATTTCCTCTCTTTCATAACTTTAATACTTCAACGGATTTTAATGACAGCTCATACCCATTAATGCCTAGCAGGTGTTCAGATTATTTTTCCATGTTAATTCAGATCCCATTTCGAAATTAAATAGAATTACTCTAAAGTGGGAACATGTATCGTCATCTAGCCTAGAACCCAGTTTAATTTCTGATGATACATCAAAGGAGTGCCTGAGGTTCCTGAGGGTCTTACTAACTAGGTAATTAGCTGATCTCTGTAGTTCACTTTGGTGGCGCATTGTTGATGTCTTGCAATAATTTAATAGATAGTTCGATGCATTGTTAATGATATCAACACGAATATTAATGAGTCTTTAGGAGTTATAGTATAGGATTGAAAATTTGCTTTCACTATAATGCATTCATTTATTCATTTGAGTATTTGCTATATTGATTATATTTTATATATATGACAGTTAGTTAATAAGCACTTCTTTTAATTGAAGTGTGAAAATATTTTTGTAGCAATTAATTTATTAATTTGGATTTACATTTGGTTATTTTACAAAATATCTAACACTAATAATATGACAAATTATTTACAGTTTTTTAATATTTATCATATTTACCAGATATTACACATAATAAAATAAGCAACTTGCTAATTTAATAAAAAAAAATTCATTGTTCTCAAATTAATCATATTAATAAGCATAGTAACTGTTAGCCCGAGGTTTATATGATAAATACTGGATTCTATGGAGTCTTATTGTTTATGTTTTCGTCCTAGTAATGCTTGAGAATTCACTCAGTGATAAAGTTGCCTTAAAATCCTTATTTTGAAAGTTTTGTTTGTCATCTAATTTTAATTGAACTTATAGTTCTCATTATTATTATAATCAATACGGAAATTATCTATAATAGCCATAATCGTTTGGTTATTGTATAAAATCCCCAATTAATTTAATTACTTCAATTAAATTAATTAATTTACTAACTACAATTAAATTAATTAATTTAATAACTGCAATTAAATTAATCATATTAGCTGTTTACATTAGCTATTTTACGAAATAGCCAACGAAAGTAATGAATTTCTTTTTAATTTGTAAAATTAACCAAGTTTTTTTTTTTTTTTTTTTTTTTTTTTTTATTATTCCGTAAAAGGACCAGTAATTTTACATAATGGAAGGTTTATCATATTAGCCAGAAAAGATATATGTATCTATAATATAGTATTGTTCACACTATCATTATCTGAATTGTGTCTTTACAGTGAAAGCCTATAAAGCTAATCACGATGGCTCCATCTTCCAGTACCGCTAACTTGTGATGAATTGGGTATTAAAAATCGGCTTACTAATCAACTTTTATGTTTCAGTGAGAAAAAAATATATAATAAATTGAAGAGAAACTGAAGTTAAAGTATGGCGGGACTATTTTAATTAGATTAAAATATGATTTTGTAATAAAATTAATTTTTTTTTCATTATTTATGTGATCTAAAATGAGACAAGTGTACAAATTAAGGGTATTTTAAGGTCTTTTAACTTTGTCATTTTTATTTTTTAATGTTAGTACTCAAAATTTCTTGTATAACTCAAGCCCATAATGAAAAAAAATTTAATTGATGGTTAAAATTCATTTTAAATCAAATTGTTTCTAAATAAATTATAATTGAGGGGATATTATTACGCAGGAAAGGCCAAATAGAAAATTAAATAGATAATTTTTTTTATTTATCCCCTTACTTTTAATACCCTATAAATTTTTTTAGAACAACTTCAGTTTCATATTTTAAAAATAAAAATGCTTTTAAAATTATAAAAGAATCATAAAGGAATTTTGATGACAAAAAAAAAATCAAGTGACAAAGTATCTTTTAATTAATAGATTTTCATTAACGGAAGAATCTATTACTTAAATAAAATACTTAAATAATCTTTTACGATAAACAAAAAATCTGTCAATGGCTCATCTATTTAGTACCTAATTGGTGTTTTTCAATATTTCAAAATTTGATAAAAAAATAACTATATATATCTTTCTCAAATATTTAAAAATGCATTTAAATCTTTAATTAACCGATATTAATTTAAACTATAGTAAAAAGTACTTCACTTATGTATTAAAATAACTAGTGATTAAATTTAAAATATTTCTAGCTGCAGTGCGTGATAAGAAATGATGCAACACTAAATTGTTCAAGTAAGTCGGAAAGTCTCTTTAAGAATACAGAGGAAAATATTAAAAATCCATCTATAACTATATAAATATGTGAATGGATATGAATATTTTCCTAACTTTTGAAATTAACTTAATTGTTATGTTATTCATCATATTTAAAAACGGCTTTTTTACAAAATTGAACTCTGTGTTATTAGTTAGTAAATTTATTAACTTAAATAAAAGCATTGTATAATAATGCATCATATATAAAAATGAATTAATTTAACTATGTAAAACTATAAATGAAAGTGAAATATTAACCTCTGATGAAATTCAAACTAATTTATAAATAGCATTTAAAGAATGCATTTTTGTTTTAACATACTTAAGCTAACTGACGGCCGAAATCTTTCTTGTTTAGCCATTTCAATAATACCCCCTCCCCCACCCTTCTCTACTTTATAGTCAACCTCATTAAAGCGAAATCTTTTAACATGAAATCCCATTTAACGCAAAGTAAAAGCAGTTATCCGTACTTAATACTTAACGTAATTTATTCGTTTAAAACGAAATTCGGTTTTTCAGCGGCCACATCGACTTTGCATTAACGGGGTTTGACTGTATATGCTTAATCAACTTACCTTATAATTGAATAATTAACATTGATTTCCAATATAGTAGACTTTGACACCAATTCAGGATGTATATCAATCATTTTGACGAACGCAAAGCTAAATATTACGATTATCATTAATTAAGTAATTAGAAAGCCTTTTTCACTGGCACTTTATATGAGGATAAACCCCAATCATTAATACTGTTCAGAAAGGAAAAAAAATCTTTAGTTTTATCTCCAATACTATCCTATTGGTAGAAATAAAAAAGAGATATGGTACAATCCTCTTTCCACTACAGCCACCATCAACGAAGAGACAAAAAGAAAAATGTTCCATCAACACTTTGGAAAAAATTCGCCTTCAGATCTTGCATCTGTTGTGCAGGTGCAAAGGGAAGATCCCCCTTTTAAAACTTATATACTACAGCTAGAAGTTACTGTACCCCCAAAGCCATCATAATTGGAAGTGTTCGATATTTCATAGGTAGGATATAAAAAGGGTGGGTTTGTACAGTTGGATGAAAGGGGACTTGATGCTTTCCTGCTTTAGCTCCTTTTATTTTATTTTCCTATGGGGTTTGGGGGTGCATCAGAAGAAATAAATCTCTTATATGGATTGTATTTTATAAATCCTTTATTTTGACTTCGATTTTCTGTGTCGATGGCGGCGAAATTTGTGGAGGCCTAATTGATACCCTTAGCCGTCATCCAATCGAGCTGAAAGTTGACAGGTAGATTCGATGTCGATGACAATGCGTTCTGTCAAATTGTGGAGCTGTAACTGTCACTAAAAGGTCGCTTTTATGGAATACCAACTATAAACCAACTTGCAGTCATCCAATCGCCCTAAAATATCATTCAAAAGACCACTGAAGAAACTCTTTCCTGTTGCCAAAACTTTTTTAATAAATAAATAATAAGATTGTTTAAATAAATAAATAAATAGTAAAATTGTTTTAATAAGAATAAATACATGATGTTTAGATGTGAGTGCATAAATTCACGTTTATTTTTAATAAATAAATTTAGAAACGTAGTTGCCGCATATTGCATAAATTCACGTTTATTTTTAATAAATAAATTTAGAAACGTAGTTTGCCGCATATTGCATAAATTCACGTTCAATTTTAATAATGATAATAGTCATCCAATCGCTCTAAAACAGTATTTTCCCGACCATTGAACGACCTCTCTCTTGTTGCCAAAATTGTTTTAATAAATATAAATAATAAATTTGTTTTAATCAGAATAAATAAAATATATTATGATGTGAGTGATAAATTCCCGTTCATTTTAATAAATAAATTATGAAACGTAGTTTGTCGCACATTTTTCTGATGGAAATGTTTTTGATATTTAAAATAAGATTCAAACACCAAGCACACGCTGTTTACAAAATCGGCGCTGTTTTAACGAATATAAAAACTGGTAATGCATGTAACGGATTGATATAGAAAACTTTGTTTTTGGGGGTTATATTTTTATCGTTGAAGTCTATTGTGGTTTTTAATGCACTTTAAATGAATTTTTAACATTTGATGTTTACCTTAGAAACTAGATGGTAACTTCTAGTTTTAAAGAAATCGTTTCTCAAATATTTGTTGTGCGTTTGATTGAGCTTTTGAGGAACTAATGAATGCCATTTTTATGGATACAACTGAAAAAAAAAATAATAACGTACAAGTAAAACTCTCTTATGTATGCACTAGACATTTTGGTTCTTTTCCTACTCGCAAACAGATTAAAATTACAAAACTATGATGAATCTACGAGTTAAGTTTTTTTTTTTTTGTAATATTACGTAGTTTACAAGGAAAACGGACATGTCCTTTACATCAATGGATTATAAATGCATATTTAACCAAGTTAAAATAATTCTTTTTGCATTAAAATTTGCAACCAACTAATACTTGATTAAACAAAAATATAATTACTTGATTCATAATTACTAGATAGAAAAAAGAGCGTAATGTTCCATGCATCAGCCCCAGTGAATTATCTAATAGAATATAATACTGCATTATAAATTAACAACTTTATTGATATTTATTTAGCCTTTTGATAGTTAAAACCAGTCAGACCTTAATACATAAAAACAAATAAGAACTTAGAACATGTTTTATCAATATAAATAATATAAAGAAAGCCAAACTAAATTTCATGTTTTAATTCACTGTCGTACTATTCTAGAAGACAACATGCCCTGAGGTCACTGAATACTAGAGGTTGGCGATATATCGATACGACGATATTTTTATCGAAATTTTTTATTTAATATCGATATTAAAAATATCGATAAAAGTCACCGATGTATCGATATTTTCATACATTTTTAGTTTTTTAATGATCGTTTTGTAGTTAAATATGTTTTTTCGATTTTCTGTATTCCATTTTAAAAAACTTCAAAACTAAAGTTTGGACTTGGCTGAGAGGCAGTTAAAATGTCACCAATATTCAATACTATGCATACACTTTATAATCATGGGCGCCAACAGGAGGGTACAAGGGGGTGCACCTTCCTGGCTTTTTTGAAAATTAAAACAAAATTAGAAAAAACATGTTAATTATATATATATATATATATATATATATATATATATATATATATATATATTCGCCCATCGCTCTGTTAATTTTTCAATTATTTACATTGTAAAAATATTACGCTAAATATTCAGCGTTACCATTAAAAGCGTATCCCTTGAAAATTATCAAAGTTTTTCTTAAAACTATTGCACCAATTAAGCGAAAATATAACTTTTTCTTTTATAATAGATCTATTTCAGTTGGAAAAGTAGTCACCTTACAAAACGTATTCATGAAAAGTAGAAATTTGCCCCGAAAAACTTCGTTTCTGGCAAAATTGAAAATCAATTAAAAAAAAAAAAATCATGTATCGATATATCGATATTTTATCGATATTTTTTTCTATGCAACGATATAGTATCGATATTTTTTTCTATGCAAAGATATAGTATCGATATTTATTTTGATCGATATTATGGACCTCTACTAAATACCTTATAACAATGGGGAACCGGTTCCTACTGCTTATTCAGTAAGCTCAGGGTATGTTAACTTCTAGTATGTATAAGTTATACATAGAAGACAATCACGAGGCTCTATTATTAGTATTTCAGTGATCAATAAAATAGCTCCTTAATCTGTGGAATTTGATACAAATCTCCTTCTTCTAAAATGGATATTTACTAATTTTTTCAAGAAACTGAAACTGCTATATAAAACATTTCTGTATAATTTGTACTTTAAATTTAACAATAAATTAAAGTTCATTTGCATTTCTGAGACTTAAGGTTCAATTTAGGTATTGAAACTCATAAAGGCGAGACCTATCATTGTTACCTGATGCTTTTTATAATAGTTTTACATAATATACAATATATATCAAAACAATCATAAAGGCATAGTTTCTGAATAAATTCATTAAAAACATAAGTCTGTGCTATATTTATCTTTTTCATATTAGCAAATATACTAGGTAAAAAGATATCAGGATAATTGATGCTGTTAAATAATTCTTCATGTCTGTTAAATAAATTAACATTGGGGATGTAACATTATCAATAAAATACCGCAGAAGCAACGAAACCTCTTTAAGTCCAATAAATATCTAAAAGGCCTTCTTTCACTCTATTTGCTCTGCTAATGTAATTTCCTCCTTGGAAGTACACCAACGAAGGCTCCCTAAAAGACCAGCTCTTTTAGAGCAATTTAAAGAGCATTACTGCCTGCTCAGTAAAAGCTATGGATTTGAATAGTCTTAGAACAAGTGTATTTCAACATGTACTACTCTTTGTGAACAAAGGAAGGTCCTTTTGTAGCATGCTAACTTTGTAAGTGTTCATAATATGAGTGAAGATTTGTTACGCTATAGGGTATATGTATGTCGTTTCTTCATGTGCGTAATAGAAGGAAGTTGTGTACCTTTGACATTTCACTACTTTATTTTTTATTTTTTTAAATTTCATTAATGGAGCATATGATTCCTACTTGAACTGAAATTTTATTATGTTTTAGTTTGCCATTTTTATTGTACTTTTAAAGTTCGTGACTTTCACATCTGACTGAAACGAGAATTTTGGGGGCTCTTGACTTGAACGAGGCCCTTGACTTTCAAATCTTACTGAAACAAAAATTTTGGGGTAACATATGTCCTTTATACTTTTGCCATGACATATACAGAAAAGATCTCGTATTTTGGCATTGATTATAGTAGTCACTCCATGGCGAAGTTGCAATAATCGTAAAATATGCCTTATCCAGTTGTTTTCCTATTTGTTATTTGATGTTTAGCGCCGATAACTTGGTCGGTTGGTTTTAACTTAAATTAGCTTATAGAGGATACATTTTTTTATTTTTCACTTTGAATTTAGATTTCTTATTGGGTTCATTTTATTAGACAAATCTTATTTTGTATTATATTTAGAATATAAGATACCATATTTAACTAATAGAAAAAATTGAGTACCAACTAATCACAGTACAACAAGGCTTTTTATATTTCACAAGGTGGTGTTAAACTTCCGCTTAGATGATATTGACAAACATTTAAAGAAAATACATTAAATTAGTTTTGTATCGTACAAAACTTTACATTGAAATTACATATATATAGCAAAAGTGCATTTTTTTTTTTTTTTTTTTTTTTTTTGGTAACACTATACTTCATAACTTTAGTAATGCGTTAAAAATAATTATATAGCACTTTTAGAACACTAAACTAAAGATTCACGTCCTTAAAAAAATCTCAACACGAACCATAAAAAGTGCTCAACGGAAATCAAAAATATTCTTATATAAGGAATGAGCGTAGATGGTTGTCCTTTTGAATTATCACTGGGACTCAAGCAATAAATAGACTGTATGGCTTCTAGGTTAAAAAATTATTTCAAAAACATTTGTACCACCTATAAAAAGAGTACATATGTTGTTATTTTTTTCCAAAATAAATCTTTTCTTATATGAAAAAAATTACCAAAAAACTTACTTGTGTAGGTGAAAATATCAACGATTTTTTTTTTTTTTTTTTAGAGCTTATTGGTTTTAGAACTTTTAGAGCTTTACACTCTGAAACATCTTTTGAGTCCTACAATTAATAAAAATTTTGCATTGAGTAACGTAACATACACTGGTGTCTCGTAGAACAGTGTTCTTGTCAAAAGAACAACAGGGCAAAGATACAACAGGTTCAGCTTCTATATTTTACACATTTTCCATACTATTGCTTGAAACATTATTTTTTACCAAACATATCAACTGTATTTGAATGTGAAGGAAATGTTATTTTGGTACTCTTCCGTTAGACCAGATAAAAACCGCCAAATTGCAGCGATAACTTATCCAAACTAACAACCTTCAAATTGCTTATAGTTCTTGTAACAAACCGTTATAGGGCTGCTATGGCAAACCTCTTACAAACCGTAAACATTTAAGCTTGGCGGCACACAATCGCTTCATTTAAACATGTAAACATATAGGTTTGGCGACAACTGCGCTAACTGGTACTCGCCTAACGGAAGAGTACCGTTATGGTTATTTTTACTGTTGTTTTCAAAGTTTTATTTATTTTTGAATTTGAATATAAACAGCGCATGTTTGGTAACGTCATCTGTTAAAAAGGATTAGATACGTGATTTTTTTCGAATTTAAAAATTTTATTTCTTATTAAATTAATTTCTACTCTAAATTTATTACTGTTGATATTACACTTGGATAATTTTAAGAAATATCAGTGGTATAAATATTATCGATAGTTTAAAATAACATGCTCTTAAACATAACTGTGTACAGACAATATTTTCCATGTTCTTGAATAAAACGGGTATGGTTAACATTACAATTAGATCAAGACGTTAAGCATGTACAATTTGGCAAAATTTAATGCTTGAAACATCCTTTTGTTGAGATTGACGATAAATAACAGTTAAAATCTGCCAATTGAATTTTTAAGAAAAGCAATGAATGCAAGTTGGACAGTTTGACGACTAACTGAGTCAAAATATTTTTCACCAAATATCCAAGTGTTAGTACGATTACATGCAGCCCTCATTTGATAAGTTCAAGTTCCCTTATCGAAATGCAATTTACGGTTGAAATTTAGTACAGGAAAGTATTTATATGAAATATTTAATTTAATATTTTGATCATATTTAATACATTTGTACATTTTTAAGACCCAGAGTTCACTTCCCTTGAGCATTGTCTATCAACAATAGTTCCTCCTATGTTTCATCACTCAAAAGGATAATGTAAAAATTATCAAAAAACAAATCGCTAATTTCTCCATTTTGTAAGGTTCCTTAAATTAATGAACGTATGAAAACAAAAACAGTAAATTATACCAATATATGTCAAATTTAAATACAGTTATCAATATTAGATATAATTGAAAGTTGTGCGATGTTCCACAATCCAATATTCCTATCTTGATGAAATTTTGAAAAATTAACTTTAACAAAAAGGTTACTTTGTTACATACAATTTCTTTATACATTTAAAAAAATTATATATATGTAAGACCTTTTTATCTTCTATATTTTTGATATTTGGAAAAAAACATTTAGTATAAGTCATAAAATAAGGTTACTTAAGCACTCAAACTTATGTTTCTAAAACACAAGTAAAAATGAAATAGTTTTCCATATTTTATTACTATTTTAGCCTTATAATCCTTATCATACATTGTTTACAAATCACGTTTTAAGATAAAAATAAAAGCATTAAAACACACTACCCTTAATCGTAATTCACCAAAATAAGTTTTGCTCAGAAAAATTGAAGATTTTCTTATGCAATTTAGGAAAATGAGGTAATTTATATACACCTTAATTGATACACTAAAATTCTCCTCGAAATAATTAAAAAACAATTTGAATTTTCTTCGGGCTTTCCTGAAAGTCTTTACTTTTTTATGCGAACTTTTTTTTCCAGTCTGTCAAAAAAAAAAAGAATTACATTTTTTTTCCACATTATGCTCTCGGGAGCGTGAATTCTTCTTGATTTTAAGTGCAATGCAATCACTATGATGAATTCATGTCAATCAACAAAGAAAACAGCGTTTTGAATTAGAAAAAACTTAAACATTGAAAAAAAGTAGTTTCCCCTTAAAAGCTTTGACATAAATATTTTTTTTACTAGTACTTCATTGTTTTTTCAGTGACTTGAAATGAATAAACAAAATTCTTTCCATTTTATAAATGCCCTAAGGTTTTCTATTATCATAGTGAATATTAAAAGCATTTATACGAGAGATATTTGTTTTTCGCAAGTTTTCGATTTTGTTAACTGTTTTTAAATCCTTTATATTAATTTCGATTTTGAGGGTTTGTCGATGGAGAGCAAATCTGCGGGTGCCTAATTACTCACCTAGACGTCATCCAATCAGCCTGAAACTTGACAGATAGATTCGATGTCGATGACAATGCATTCGTTCAAATTTTTGGGCTGTTACTGTCACTAAAAGGTCGCTTTTACGGAATACTAATAAAATAAACTATTTTGCAGATCGATTGTAGGCTTGAATGGTGGGACAATCTTAGTTTTTTCCCCCATTCAAGACGCAAATGCGGAAAAATTTCCCTTAAAAGACCTCCTGGAAAGAGTTATTTCTTTACACTTTGAGTATTATCAGTTATCCATATACTGCTCTACAGTTTTTGTCACTATTTAATTTCCATGCATCTCATGCGCTAAAAAATCGTTAGTACAACCATGATAACTTTTGGTATTTACACTTCACACAATTCACTTTAAATGAGAAAACTTTTGATAAGTAAATATTTTATTTCTGTATGAGCACTTTTATTTTTTGCAAAAAATTTCAACAAAAAAATAAAATCTCAATTAAATCTCAAAGCATGTCTTATGTATAAGGGAACAAAATGCTTACCTTTTTAGTTAGCTTTTTCTATCTGATAGCAATCTTATCTGAATCAATCTGAAAATCAATCGTCACTCACACAATACATTTTCTCCTTTCCATTCAAACTCACATTTAATTACAGATTTGCAATTGATGGTATAAGTAATCAAATTGCAAATTTCACATTCAATTTATAACATAATTGATTTGGTCACTTACTTTGGAAAACACAGAAAAGCACTTACTTCCATGAACTTATGTTGGCTTTAATTTTCTATTGCGGAAAACTTTCGTCAAAAGATCATCAAAATAAATTTCAGTATAGAGCCTCATTAATAAAATTATACGTAGTATGCTTTTAAATATTTAGAGTCATCATACATAGGGAGAGAAATTTATTTACAAATGTATAATGATTTTTTTTTTTTTTTTTTTATTAAAAAGGATTACTGAAGTAAAATTTTAATAAATATTTTCCAGTGATAAATCGATGTCTCATAAGTCGGATATTCGTTTATATCGAAGTTTTCATTAGGTTCCAAGAATATGCTTTGAATAGAAATTAACTTCCTTGAGTGACTTCCGATAACTCGAAGAATTTGGCCAGTCCCTTGAACTTCGAGTTATTGCGAGGACTGTATTTTGTGTGTAATTAATGTGAAAGTGAAGGTATGATTTTACCTTAATAATTCATTCATGTTTCATATCAAAGATATATGCACAATTTTTATTACCATTTAATAAAATCACAAGAAACAGTTTTTAAAAAGAGGATATATATGTTATATTTTATAGTTATAATCAGTTTTCTTTAGCAAAATGTTTTTTTTTTTTTTTTTTTTTTTTTTTTTAAATTTATGCCAGAACAGTTGATGAACAGTTGATGAGCAGTTGAAGTAAAAAAAAATATTTTAGAAATTATAATGACGTACCATTCTCTATTGTGTGTGACATCTGTGGAAAAGCTTATTACACAGATGTGACAAAATTATAGTTTTTCTCCTCTGATGAATGCTAATGAAATTGTAAGTGATGATAATCCCCGAATGTAAATATTCACTGCTTGGAAGTAAAATTTGTGTGAGAATTAAAATATTTGAAACTGCAATTAATTGTATCAGTCATACTGAGGTAATTTATTCAGAAAAAAGTATTTTTTATTACTTTTTGTAACAAACACTATTTTTTAAATTTCTGATTTTCTGCAGATTGACCCATTGAAAAAGTTTCAAAATATAAAATTAATCCTGGTGTTAAAGGCTACAGTTGACAAAGAAAAAATATCATTTTGAAGAAAAGTTAATTTAAAGAAAATGGTTGTAGAAACTTGTCCGTTTAAAAAATACTTTGCTTCGGAGACCTTCATTTTTTCGAGCGTTAAGAGTGAAAATACTTTCAAATTTCAAACAAATTTTAAGAGAAAGACCATTCGAGGTAAGAACTTATGATTATTCCAAGATGTTTTCTTATAACTATTAATATTTTAAAGAATTTTTCAATAAAGTATCAAAATCATACTTTTGTGGTTTGTATACAGGGAATTTATAATTTGTGGTGGTCACTTCAAAACCCCGATACTTCCCTTAGACACTGGCGTTTCCTTTTGTCTAAAGGTTATAGTTTGGGGCCTATCATGCTGGATGCCTCGAACTCGATTCCCACCTGGTCCTACATTCACCACATTGGTGACCCGGGCATGATTCGAATACTCAACCTTCTGATTTGGACTCCGTTTGGAGACAGTCTTTTTGAAAGTTAAACTTTCAAAAAACTGTGTAAAAGAATAAAGGACCTGAAATTTGACCAGAGTATACGCGACGAAAGAGGAAATGGTTTATAATAAGAAAAAAATATTTTGAACTTCTTTTTACTTATGCCTGTTGTTCACGTACATTCAACCGTTCTTCACAAAAATTCAAGTACAATTTTAGTTCAGTCTGGTTATTTCCCGCTTTTTAAAAATTAAACTTTAATTGTAGTCACCTTTTACTTTTCCTTCCAAAGCCGAAGTAATTTAATTTAATATCAATTCTAAATAAATGTCTTTTTATATGAGAAATATTCATTCAACATATATTTTGCATCACCCTACAAGAATTATTTCTTAGATAAGATACTTGAAAATTGCCTGTTGGTTAATGAGAAAACACGCAAGGAAATTTAAACTACATCTATTAAATTTAACAAATTACCCAAAACCCCTTTTAGTGTCAATGACACTTATTTCACAAGAAATTAATCAAAATCCAAGACCATCATCTCCTGCCAAAAATAAACAAAATCTAATCCCAGAACCACCATATCCATCAATTAGACAGCATTCGAAATTCAGTTTTTCCATCAAAATTTTCCCATACCATGTAACCTCCTCATTCAATATTTCATTATTGGTAAAATTACGCACAAGAGAGTTTGACATCCCAACACCCCCAATATCTCCGTTTTCATCTAAAAATAGCCCAGTTATTGCTCCCATGAAGAATGTTTATGATACGGTAGTAAACTAAATCGCGTGTCATCCTTCATTAAGGAAGAAATGAAGGCTAAGTTGCTGGGATAGCTCAGCCCTAAATTCCACAGAATGTTTGCTGTCTTTTGTTTAAGTTGGGAAAATCTTGTTTGCTTCTTCTTGGATTATGATTACCTTACGTTTGTTCTTGATAAGCGCAAGATGTTATCTTCAAGACAGTGTTTTAATAAAAGAAAGTAGCGCTGAGGTTGCATATTGTAACCTAATTATTTTGCTTGTCCTTTGAGATGTTAGTTCTGGTCTTTGTTATGCAATTAGAGATAAATTATGCTGTTGAAATGAAAGGAAGATACAAAACTCTCAGAATACAAATATTAATATTACAGGTTTTTTTTAGAACATGGTGCGTTCTTGTTTATAGTCGTTTAGAGCTTGAAATAGTCGTGGAATATTACATACAAACTACTGTTAAATGAAGAAATCTCTAAAATGAAGAAATGTCCCTAAGAATGAAGAAATATAATAAAAGAATAAAGAAAAGACGAAGAAATAATCTTTAAAAAATAAAGTAATACGAATTGTACATTTTGCAAATCGAAGACAGTAATTATAGAAGAGATATTCAAGAATTTATTTGGATATTTACTTTTTGTTCTAAAATTTAAGTTGTAAATTTTCTTATAAAATATCATCTGAAAATTTATTTAACTTCCATATAAGTAATTAAGGTATAATACTTCAATTTGGAGAGGGGGTGGGGAGGAATTATGAGCTAATATTTTTTTCTTCAGCTATCATTTCCTCAAGACTTTGGTGCATATGTAAAATTCATGAAGATCTGAGAATTGCTAAAGAGTTCAAACCAGAGTTATCCACTATTCGGCCGGCGACAGATTTTTCAGCGACCCGTCGACAGCACAGACGATACCAAAAAAATTTCACGGTACGGACATTTTTCTTTACATAATTGTAATTTGTTCGAAATAGTATGTGTTAACTATGTAGATCACAGTTATCCACTACGTACTCGATGAAACTATATGAAGAAGCTTTCAGCAAGATGGTTTTCAACAAGAATAAATACAGGAATAACTTAACTACTTCTTATTTGGACAATTTATTAAGATTGACTTCAACAAATACTGCGGCAGACATCGACTCTATTATAAAATAAACTGAGCGATTTCGACCGCCATCGTCTCTCAATTGATATCGATTAAATAAGAGTAATCTGGAAGTACATTCCAGGTGTACTTATTTTTATCAAAAGTTAGGTCAAATCTCATTCTCACGTTGGAACAGAAGATTCACTTCATTTTTTGACTTTAATTTACTAAGAATAAAAATTAGTATTTTTTAATTATTTCTAAAAGAAGTATCAATTGTAATTTTATTAATATAAAAATGCTATATATTGCTAAATTGATAATAATTAAAGATATATATGTTGGTGTATCCGGCCCTCGATAAGCTCCAAACCTCTAAAATTTAGTGACGAACCATGGTTTAAACGATTCTCAATAGACGCAAGTTAATTATGAGCACTCTTACAATATACAATATACAATCAATTCCCCTTGTGATACTACTTAAATGATTACTTTAAATTTTCAAAATTCTTCATTATTTATTTTTCATCATTTATAAAATGTTTTAGATTTATTTTATAGTGTAATGAATCTCTTTTACAAATGTCCAGTCGTCTGTCAGTCAGAACTTACTTCTTATATTCAAAACAAACCATTCTTAAAGAGACTTGATGTGCTTCAATTAAAAGATCCGGGTGAGACGAAGTTACAAACAATAATTCAATTGAGTTTTGTTATTGGAATTTATGGCTAGAAATCTAAATTGAACATGTTACATGTGATACACATATCGGCACTTTCAGAAATTCTGGTTGAAAGTGCTTGAAATTTTAACTGGAATTAAATTTCAAAAGGGCATCTATTGAAAGATCAAAATCTGTTCTCAACTTATAATAGTTTTAATAGCTAATAATTTTTTAACAACAAAAATTGATTTTTTTTTATTAGAGGGGAGTCACCTAGAGTTGACATTGATATCTAATTTATTTTGGTGTTTGAGTTTTTAATTTTTTTCTCATTATTTCGATGATAATTTCGCCCATTTTATTTTTGAGAAGCTACATTTTTCTTATTTAAAGTTAGAGTGTATGCATTTTCACTTTCTATTTCTTTATATAATATTTCTATATCTTTATATAACTGTACAAATAGTCCAACTCCAATTGTTTGTTCCTTAAGACAAATGATAAAAACAAAAACTGAAAATTTAAAATTTGGCAGAAACATTTCTTAGATTAAAATAGTTTATTTTTGTTTGTTTGATTGTTTGTTTGTTTGTTTTAAAAATATGAATACAAATATGCATTCTACTCTTTTTCTCTTTAGTAAATTCTTTCTGAATAAAACATTTAGCCCTCTACAAAGTATAGAAAGAAAGCTGTTTGGTTCTTTGCCTGCTCTTGAGAATTTCTTTAACTGTATATATGTATTAAATATAATAAGAAAATGTGACTTGAACATCACGTACATTTTCCGCTCTTCCAGAATGTAATAAAAGAACTATATAAAGCATATTCCTAAAAACATTGAAATGAAAATATATTTTATTAAAACATTTTATTAAAACATTTTATTATTTTGTTCAGGATCAAAAATAATAAAATAATTTATTTCCGGTTATTTATAAAATAATAAATGAATATAAGCTAAACGTTTTGCATATAGATGAGATTTATTAGTCATTCAAAACGTAAGTTATTTGAACATTACATAGAATTCTTAAAATTAACTTACGTATATCTATAAATACGAAAAAAAAAAATCACTCCGCTTTTAAAATGTATTTTATAAAATATACTCATCATTAAAGTTGCTTTATGAAATACAATATTTTTACATCAAATTATAAGACAATAAATAATGCAAGTAACTTTCTGGATCTATTTTTGAATAAATTCTTTTCAAATCTAATTATTTTAGACATTTTATACGTATTTCTAGAAAATCTTCATTATATATGTAAACTAAATATATGCTTTGCAAAACTAAACTTACCGTCCTTTGGATTTCATGCAACGTTATTTTAAGTGGATCTGGTTCTTATTTTACCTGTGCAAAACTTCGATAGAAATTCCATCATTTTAAATAAATATACAAACATTGTTCATTGTTCATATGTATATACAGTATTCACTTTCATTGAAAATTACAAATATTAAATAGAGTTGAAATTGTTTTCAAGAATAAATTTAGGAACAAATTGTTTGACTGTATGACTTTAGTTTCATTAATAAAAATATATTGTAGCAGAATAAATATATCCTCGTGCATCTCTAGCTGGATGAATAACTCGTCGTTCCGTCACAACTAGATATCCTCGCGCTTTACCTTGGTAGTTGTGTTCTATAGATTTGAAGATACCAGTTTGAGTTTGGAAAATGGCGTATTAACTAATAAAGTTGTTTCTTTAAACCATTTCATATTATTACAATTGTAAACACTTAACCATTTACAAGTTTGTTATCTCATCGACATCACTGCTATAATATAAGATAACTTATAAAAGTTTTACAAAATATTTTATTTAATTACTGGCATTGTTTTTAGAAATATAACATTCGTAGACAATTTTCAAAAGTTATTAATATTATTTTGACAAGAAATGATTCAAATTGTTGAATGTATAATGCTATTTTTATTTCTATTTCAAAATAATATGCATGGAATTTCTGTAAAAAAAAGCATTATTTCTAATAACTGATTTAAAAGAGTTTTATTGTGCATAAACTAAAATTTTTTTTAGCTTTTAACTTAAAATTTGATACATCTTTAGTTAAAATAAAGTTTTATTATTCAAATGGCTTTAAAAATAAACAATAATTACCATTCGGTCATTCTAAAATACCATTTAAAATAACCATAAAAAATCCAATTTATTTTAAAGTACGCATTAGTATTTTATTCCAAGTACTTCGAGTTTAAATATAGTTTGTAAAAACTCATTCAAAAGTAAAATGCTGTACACAAAAAAATAAACCATGTCATTTCATTCAATAAGTTCTCATGGGGCTTAAAGATGTAAAGCTTTTAAAATTCCGGTATTTAATGTTTAACAGATTTCAGAGTTTTATTCGATGTTTGTAAAGAAAATATAATAACATTCTGCTATTTCAATTTCCATTTATACCCACTACACTTTCATTTATTAATGAGTTTCATTTCTAAGTAAGTGAATAAAACGAAATAAATGTAACTCCCTTATTTTGTCATTTTACTAAAGCAGTATAAATAAGTAATAGCAGTTTGGAAGTATTATAATTACGTAATAACATTGTATAATGGTAGCATAATTACTTTATATAATTAAAGTAACTTTACAGTTGTTGTGGTTAAATAACTAAAAAACAATTCTCTTTAAAAAGCACGTTTTTAAAAAATGTTCTAAAAAGTGTAAAAAAAAAAAATCGAGAATTCTTACTATCTTGATATTGTTGAAATATTTTTATGAGTGTCCACGTTTTTATTTTTAACCAGTTAGAAAAATATGTTCAAGATATATTTCAGTTGACCTAAGAGGATATAATATACATAATTGTGATTGATTATTTACTAATTTTCAATTTATTATACAGTCATCATAGTTACGTATGTATGCCATGTTGAAAGATCACTTGAAAATGGGTCAAAATTTCATTGCAATATTTCAAATATATTGAAATGACTGCTACCACCACTTAGAGTGATTTGAATAAAAAGTGCTCGGATTCTTAAATTTAGCTTTTCAAATGCATGACCTAACAACTTTCAACATAGAGTTATGTATTTGTAAAACGTCTCATGCGATGTATTTCTTAAGGCTGATTTACACGTTACCAGCGCCGGAACACCAGCATGATTAAAATTAATCTTTTAATTAAACTGGGAACAATATATAATTCAGATAAAACATTTTGATGTTCTTAGTAGCCTAAAAGAGTGAGCGGCTGTTAAAATGGGGTAATTACAAGTCTATTGCTCCAATAAATAATAATAATAATATAATCAAACAAAACAAAGTTTTTGTTATAAATCCTTCATATGCATCGTTAATTTTTACATTCATTAACACAGCACCGATTCTGTAAACAGCGGTGCTTGGTGTTTGCATATAATTTCAAATATCAAAAACATTTCTATCAGCAAAATGTGCGGCTAACCACGTTTCAAAATGTATCTATTAAATTAACATAAATTTATCACTCACATCATAATATCTTTTATTTATTCTGATTAAAGTAATTTTATTTATTTATTTATTTATTTATTTATTTATTTATTTATTTATTTATTTATTTATTTATTTATTTATTTATTTATTTATTTATTTATTTATTTATTTATTTATTTATTTATTTATTTATTTATTTATTTATTTATTTATTTATTTATTAAACAAATTTTGGCAATAGCAAAGAGTTTCAACTATGATCGGTTAAATGTTATTTTTCGCGATTGTGGATGACGGCAAGTTGATTTATTAGTATTCCTTAAAAGCAACCTTTTAGTGACAGTAGCTGCCCCAAAATTTGATAGAATACATTGTCATCAACAATGAATCTATCTGCCAAGCTTCATCTAGATTGGATGACGGAAAGGGCGTTAATTAGGCGTCCGCAGATTCTCCCAAATATACACACACAAAATTGAAGTTAATATAAAGGATTTAAAAATAATCTGATGTCTAGTGTTCCATTGTCTAATGTTGTGCATGGAAGCATTCTTTCTTGATTTTTTAGACACGAAACACTGAATTCCCGGGAAATTCATGAACAAACTACTTTTTATATTAACCCTTTCATTCTCGAAGCTATCTGTTTTGTTAGCTATTTGTTTGTTCGTATGTTATAAAATAACAAACAATCCTCAATTAGCTTTTCTAGTGGTAGAAACTAACATTTAAATATTTTTCAATATAGTTCTTAAATCATATACTACTTATTTTGAAAATTGATTTCAAAAAGTAGAAGAAAAAAAAAGAAAAAAAAAAAAGGGAAAAAATGGTGACATTTAGCATCATTGGCTCGAAAGTATCAATCAGCTGAACAAAGCTTTGAACTCGATCCACTTGAACAGTATTACAACATGCTACCAATTAATCCAAAATACATAGGGGACGGCTTATTTTTAGAGCGTAGCCATTTACGGTCAGCTTAAATATTAAAAACATTTAAATTTAGTTCTTTGAATCTTTCTTAATTGATAAACCAAAATTACCTTAATAAAAATTATTCATAGTCAAATTAAATGGCTTTTCCCTTTTTTTTTTTTTTTTCTTTTTTTTTTTTTCAGTATTGAAAGGGAGAAAATGTTACTCTTGTTTACTTATAGAAAATTAATTTTTATGATGGGAAAGTTCATAACAATCCGCAATATCACTTTTATAAAAAAAACCTTTCATATGTTGATTGAAAAAAAAAATTAAATTAACTTTAACAAAATTGCTTTTATGCTTATGGGGATATGTGAAGGATATCTGATGTTTGAGAATATCTAAAGTAAATATGGAGTAAATTTTATTTAATTAATCAATCAGTTAGTATATTATTAAATTCTTATAATTTTGTAGGGTTTGACAAACAATGAAGAGATTTTAAAATTAATCTGTCGTTGACTTTTGGATGCAGGACGCCAGTAAGTTTAAAATTAGATAATTTTAATGAGCATAATCATTAAATAAAATCTTATCATACAATACAGTTTTCTAGTGTGATTCTTTTTATTGATTCAATCGTGTTTAGAAAATTACATTTTTAAATCTAACTAAGCTATGTCAAATTTATCGAAATTTACAAAAATGAATCCATTTTTATTACATTTAATTTTTTTATAAATAGCATGTGTTTTTCAATAAGATTGCTAATGACGGCATTTTTTTCCCGTTTCAAAACTAAAACTTTTATAACAGTATATGTTTTTTTTTTAAATGCATCAATTTATATTTCACTAGACATTCATTAAATCAACGTACAGAAATAAAACACTTTATAAATTTATGCAGTTTACCAAATCAGCACACAAATTTGTCATTTCTTACAACACAAAAACAATTTTTAAAAAATTATAATTTTCACACGTAGATCAAAAGTAAGAAAATTATAAAACAGTTTTAAATTCAGTCTTAGGAATTTACTTTAAGATATAAATAGTCGAAAGAAAACAAGAATTCTGCTTGAAAAACAAAAATATCAATAAACTTTATATGAGTTTCTTTAAATGTCAAATTATTTGGGACATTACTTCTATCTGCAGTTGCTCTCTGTGGTTTTCTAAAATATGCTAATATTATTTTTTACTCATTTAACACTAGATTATAAAGTGACCAACACCTTCATATTATAATGATGAGTGACCTTAAAGTGACAACATAACTTTCATATGCGAACAATTAACAATAGAATTACTCGGTTGATTGTCTTGAACAAGATCCACATTCATTAAGACTGCATTGCGCCACAATGTTATTACTTCATCTTTTGTGAGAAGGAATTCCTTCCGTGAAGTATTTCAAGTGAAAAACGTTCTTCGGTTTAGTCTAGAAAAAAGAGGGGGGGGGAGGGGGGGGGGAGGGATGAAGAAACCAAAAAACTCCCACGAGACAACTCATTAACTAAAAGAGACTATCAGTCACAATCGGTGTCGTATCAACTCATTATGAAAAAAGAGACAACAAAGGACCGGTGAGGTTTTATTTCCTCCAAGAATTGTGATGAAAAAAGTAAAATCTTTTTGTCCATGGTTCTTTTACACACGGCTTTAGGAAATAGTCTCCACCACTTAAAATATATATTCCCTGAAGCAAATACAAAATTTATTATGATTTCAGGTATTCCAACATTTTCTATAACAAAATATAAATAAATGAAAACAAAATTCCTTTATTTGGTGCCATTTAACTCAACTAAACTTTCTACTCCAAATTCTTCGTAGAAAATTTGACAATCTTTGGTGCATTTTATTAAAGTAAACGAAACCCGTTTTTGTTATGAATTTTATTTTAATTAAAAAAAAAAAAAACTTAATTTTGCAGCATAATCTTTTTTTAATTTTAAGCATATTTTTATCTTGACTAAACTTGCTTGATCCATAGACGTTAAAAACTTTTAAAGTAACACTTGCATATGGAATTAGAAATGTCCCAAAATTATAAAATTACACTTATATAATTTTAAACCTTTTATCGAGCTTATTACATTTACAGTACGTTTCTGCAAAACGCCATAGAATTTTGTTTTGACAATCAAATTACTTGTATATACCCCCATTACTTTACAATAAACCATAAAGCTGTTTGATATGAATAATAAAAAAAAAATCTTACCATTGCATGCTGGACGATTCAGGTATATTCGTCCCTGTTCCTCTGAATCCCTGGGGCACAAGTTTCGCCACAAGTCCTTCATAGTCCGCCACTGACAGCGTCCGAATTTTATTGAGCAGCGACTTTAAAGTCGCGGCTGCATTTTCGGCGGTCGCCACTTTTAAAGTTTTGTGTGAATGTTTTTCACAAAAAAAGTCACCGATTGAAACCGGTGAAGGAAATTATTATCCAAAAACAGTTGTTATCCAAAGTCTGAAAATATTTTTTTTTTTTTATGTTCTTATTTATTCTATAATCACTTGCGTTTATCACACTAACTTAAAACAATTTCAATTGCTGCAAACTGTTTTCCCCAAACTTTCAGCAGTTTTATTTTACTTGGTTCCAGAAAGTCACTTAGAATAACTTCAATATAGCATCAGAACAGTTCATCTAATTCACACAATTCCTTATGAGGCAATTTCATTCAACAAAAAAAATTTTTTTTTCACACTCTCTAATAAATAATTTTTTAAGTCCAAACAAACCAGTCAAATCTTCCCGATACTAAACAAACACTCCTTCAAACACTTCCGCAACTCTTTCAAAGAAGAAAAAAAAAATAGAGAAATTAAAACTACCACTAATTTTATATAAAAATCCAATGTATATAACAAACCCTTCAAGCGCGCCGCTGCAGTGTCCAGCAAAGAAGCTCGCAGAGTGTTTGGCAGAGAGCGAGCTCTAGTGACAACAGGTGTGTTCGAACTATCTTTGGTAGGTGGATCGGAGGTATGTGAGAGAGGTTTATAGATTTCGCACAGGTGGGCTTCTTTGCCCGTGGATGCGCGCGCTCCTTTCTTTTAATGGTAACCATAGCAACACAGATGTAGATTTGGGAGGAAGAGGGGGGTGTCTGTGATGGGATGCCTGATGTTTGCTAACTATCCGAACTGTTGATTTTTTTTTTATTTTTTTAGTCCCAATTTGAGGTTGACCGGAATGTTTCGTTTTCATTCGGAACAAATTAACAGATTTTGATGTCTTTTTTTCTGTTATGCTTGTATCTCGATGTAACACTCAGCCTTGTCAGTGTATAATTTCTGTACTGATAAACCTGGCCAAGGTCCATTTTCATTATTAGATGTAATTTCTCATTTGTACTTTAGGTTTTGATAATTTCAAACTGCAACAATAGCCGTTGCATTTAGATAGTAAGAAATTTCGCAGTTTTGTTTCATTAATCTTAATAAAGTAATTATAGTATACTGTTACGCAATTTCGATGTGTATAATTGTAAATAGTTGAGCATATTTCTTGTAAAGTTCTATTTTACTGAGTTTATTTGTTGTGAGCGATAAAGCAGGCTTAAGTACTCTAAAAAAGAAAAAAAGAAAATCCATTTTGGGATTTTATATCGTATTACTCTATGTATTTTTGACTTACCATTGATGTATTACTTTTGTTTTATATAAGTATGTTACATTTTGTTTTAAAAAAGAACTTATGTTTTAAAAAAGAAAAGTTATCTATAAAAGACTTTTACCTTCAGCTTTTATTTTCTCTAAACGTGATATTTAAAACTTCAATGTACCTTTCCTACTAACTAGTAGAGATATACCATTAATTTTTTTTATGAATTTGTAGTACATAATCTTCAGATTAAACTGAGATTAAAGTTCGGTAAAAAAATATCATTAGAATTTTTCTTGTTAAATTTCAATCAATTTCCAAATTATTATTATTATATATATTTTTTTTTTTTTTTTTTTTTTTTTACTAAGATTCGGTATTTAAAAAATAATTGAGAAAATAACAGGAAATTTTTTAAACTCCATTTAATCTGTAGGTTATGTACTGCAATTTAATAAAAAAAAATGTACTGGTATATCTGTACTACTTAGTTAGAAAAGGTACTCTGAAGTTTAAAATATCACGTTTAGAGAAAATCAAAGTTAAAGCTAAAAGTATTTTATAGTTAACAATGATAATTTGTTTTATTAAAACAAAACATAACATGCTTCTAATTTGAGTAGAAACTAATTTGAGTTGAAACAAAAGTAATTCGTCAATAGAACGACAAAAAATACATAGAGTAACATAAAATAAAAACAATAAAAAAACTAAAGCGATTATTATTATTTTTTAGGGTAATGAATACCCTTAGGTACTTAGGTATTTTTAGGGTATCAATGTTTTTAGGGTACTGAGTACCCTTAAGAAAAGTAAATCAAGAAATGTTCCGATTATTCTGCGTGTACTGATCGTCAAATTCGTTTGCTCTGAATTCCTAGGGAATTTCTCCCTCGAGGGTATAAATATCGCCAAAACAAGGAATTCGAGTTGAGTTTGATTTTGAGCGATACTTTGGAAGGATCTCAGCCTTAGCTTTTGGGGAGTCTGAATTATCTCTGAATCTAATGTTGTACGTTCTGAAGCTTTTATTAAAAGCTTAATAGTAAGATTACTGTTGTTTGTAGAAGTTATTTGAGCCTTTGAAATAAAAGATGCAATATAGTTTTTATTTTGTAAAAGCAGCGTGGGCATTTCCTCTGGGGAAATTATTAACGATGCTTTTAAGAGAAAGTCCTAGAAAGGATCATTCCCTATACTCGCTGTGTTACGACCTTCTAGCCCAGTGCATTTAGAAACTACTTTGTATATATCCTTTAAATTTGGTGCGTAGGTACGAAAATGATTGCTCAATGAAATAACATAAATTAAAAACTCTAAAATAACGTTTCATATATTTTATTTTATATTTAAAATCCTTGCGTCAATGCATATGCAATGGATGCACCTGTTTTTGTCTTTTGCTTTTTTAATTTTCATTTATAATAGATAGTAAATAAATGAAAACAATTTATATAATTTTATTAAGTGATCATTTTCGTACCTAACTCACCAAATGTCAAAGTTTTATACCAAGTAGTTTCTAAATGTATTGGGCTAGATGATTGTAACACAGCGAGTATAGGTAATTATAACAATTATAACAAGAATCTTAATAGGATCTTGATCCTTGTGGTCATTTTTTCTGATTTTTCTTGAGGGAGTGGGGGGGGGGGCTTGACAAAGGTAATTTTTGAATTGTTTCATTTGTATAACTAATTTTTTTGGTGTTTGTTAACAATTGTAACTTTTTTGTTTCTTTACTCCCATTAAGTGATTGAATAGTAGTCTTAGAGATTTTTTTCTTCTTTTTCGTCTTATCAAGATTTAAAAAATAGAGGACTTATTTCATTCTTTCTCTTTCTGCGAAATTCTGTCTGAGTGCCATTCATGTTATTGTTATCATTTCTTTTACACAGTTTGTTTTTACAGCTCCTTCATAGCTCCTTTCCTTTCCTCCTTCTTCCTTTCTTAGCTCCTTCATATATTTTTTTTTATTGTCTGCGTTGTAGTTACAACAACAATTTCTCAGCTCGGTATTAAAGCGATTGGTTGTTTGTTTGGTTGGTTTGTACACTCAGTGACCTATATTTATGCACAATGACCGCTAATGAGGCCGGGGCCTACAGCTTAACGTGGATTCCGAACCATTCATGCCTAACCCAGGATTCGAACCTGGCACCTTTGGCATGCGAGGCAAGAGCTCTAACCCCCAGACTTCAGGTTGGCTTATTAAAGCGGAGTAGTCAATTTTAGAAACAGAGATTCTGGAAAGATTGTTAAGTCCATGCCAAATCTCGAGCATCGTTTCAAAGTATAAGAATTTTTTTGAAATAAACATGTCAAAAACATATTTATTATTCCTCCGTAATTTCTTATCACACTATGTTTCAATTTTTAAACTTAGCATCAACGTTTCAAAATTTCCAGTGCATTTTAACCAGCACTGGGCAAGATTGATCAAGATCCTTAGCTACGGTCAGTTTACAACGGTCCCCGCTGGGATTGACCAGCCGATACTAGCCAGTGGATTTGTGCTAATGGCGTATCTTTTTAATGATAGAAAAAATTAAGCTTACATTAAAACAATATTTGTAACAGTATTTGTTTACTTATTGATATTGATTTTATTAAATATAGTTTTTATGTTTAAAATTTAAATTTTATTTAGTTTCTTATTATATATGATATTTCCTCGTGGTAAAATATATTAGTATTCTTTATTTTGCATTATATTTCCTAAATTAAGAAAAAGATGCCGAATATGTGATAGAGTTTTTATCATAGTTCTGTCTAAATTTTGTATATTCTCTAAAAGATTTTACTTTATAATACTTACAATTCCAGTACATGATATTTCAAAATATGCCGATCTATTCTGTGCAAATGGAATGTGAAAAGTTATCTAAAGTAAGTAAACAGTTTTTAAATGTTAGCATATGTAAATTCATCAAGAAAAATTAGAAAATAGAAATAAGCAGTTTTTAAAATTATAACATGTTTAAATTTAACAATTTGAATTAGAAAATGAAAATTATTATTTTTTTTGTGCTGAGACTTCTTTTAGAAATGTATTTAAGCAGAACTAACAACGTGAGATGGTATACAATTTTAATTTGAGATAGTGGCTCAAAATCAATAACTTTTTTTAAAAACAGAAATAAGTTAAAGATACATTGATTGATAAAACCAGATGTATATGATGTAACTAGAAAAATCTACATCAATTTAGAAGCCTGATTTTGGAGAAATAAATCTTACTTAAATCTGAACATTTATTTTCTTTCAATTAAATTTTATTTCAAGATGAAATTTAATTGCCAATTTCAATTAGCTTTGACGTTTTCAAGAATAATATTCAAACAACAAGATAATTAATAAAAAGATAATTAAGATAAAGAAAAGAAATTTTAAACTTCAAATCGTATTTTTGTTGCACTAATCATGCATTTATAAAACATAATTAATGACGTTTTCTCTCTGGCGCCCTTAATTATGGAAATATTTAAAGGGAAATTAAAATATAAAAAATAATATTAGAAATGTTAGCTTCTTAAAAATATTAAAATTGACGTTACAAATTTTAGAGTTTTGAAATTGTGCTTAATGATAAACGTTAATATTATAAACATTTCAGGGATTTTTTTTTTTTACCTAAGATTAAATTACATGCGAAAAAAAGGGAAAAAAACAACAAAAAAACAGAACAGCGGTTCAACGTTTTGAAAGAGTTTATTTTTAGCTATATTACGATCCATATAAAAAACTAATGACAAATTTTAAACTGTGAAAAGTATATAGTGAATATTGGGGTGGTCGAAAGACATATGAGGAAGAAATTTTTAACAACTTCGATTGCAACCCCTAAAAATTTGGTAATTTGTATGAAAAATATATTCCCAAAGTTTCAACCTAATCGAAAAATGTTATTACCAGCTTCATCGGCTTTGAATTTTCGTAAAACAGCTGTATTTCTAAAAATTGGTGTTTCTTCACTTTATAAAATTAAAATGATTTGTCCTATCAAAAGTTTTTATGTATAATTTTGTGTAGAATATTTCTGGCTTCAACTTTTACTCTTACAACGTGTATAATAAGCATACACATTGGAAGATAAATTGATGTTTCATGAACTGCACCCGTAAAGCACCGTAATCGATTTTAAAAACTAAAAAATTGCTAAAATTAACTTTAAACCTAATAAAATTAATTTTTAAACATAACTTTGTTGTTCATTGAATTTATTTGCATTCAAATTCATCGAACTAAAGTTTGAAAATAACTATTTTTAAATGCAATTTTTTAAAATTATATTTATTGTTTAATGGAGATCAATACAATAATTCATGGTGCTTCTAAAAAGCTCGTTGAATGGTATACGTAAAAAGAAAACAAACAAGATAAAGGAAATAAATTTATTGGCATTCAAAGTATGGAGTCACAATTGGCCAGCACGCTCTCGCGTACTCTAAATTGTCCCAGATCACAAAGGCGGAAAATGACATGACAAAGGCTTCTAAAGTAGCCACAATGAGTCGCAGGGCAAAAAAAGTTTCTGAAAATGATGCCTACTAAGAAATTAAAGGCATAAAGCTTTTTCTGCTATTACTATTTGTTATTTATGAAAATTGAACTTAAGTTTTACTAAGCCATGTTTTAAAGTCTGTGTGACTTGATAACAATAAGTATTTGATTCGTATGTCAATATTTTCTTTTTCTCTCGTAATCCCTTCTCCCTTTGGGAATTTTCTGATTTTTTAAAACAAAATTTTTAGTCTGGGCAAAAAAAAGGCCATTTATCTTCAGTTCAGTACATTATATCAAAAAAGTTGTAAAAGTTAAATTGAAGTTAGAATTATTCTCTTCGAAACTAAATAAAAAAAATAATAATAATTTTGTAAAACAAAGCGTTCTAATTTTATAGCAGAAAAACACCCGACATTTTGAGAAAAATAGATGTTTCGTAATACTTAAGGACTACGCAATTGAGTTGAAACTATAAAATCTCTTCTCCAATAGGCTATTTTTAAAAGAGACTTGGTACCCCTTGTTTTCACAAAAAATTATAAATATCGATTTTCTATTGTTTGCGTGTTTATAATCTTTGAAACCTTCTCCTTATTCTGGAAAATTTTGAGTTGATCTGAAAACTACAAGTACATAAAATTATATTTTTGTGGAGAATTTAACAAAAAAGTAATGACTTCGTGCTTTTTGAATTCCCACCTTACTCAAAATGCTAAAACTCTAGCAAATATAAATGAAATGATTTGACCTTTCTTTGTGTCATTCTAAGGATCTATTTAACATAAATAGGCATAGGTTTTAAAGAAAATATAAACTTTTTTTTACAAATTTAAATGTTAAAAAAATATCCTTTTTTTTTACGATTTTTTACGTATAGGTGCAGTATTTATTATTTATTTCCAAAACTATTTTACTTATTCAAAATACGATGCCTAAATGTTTAAAGTGCATTATTAGGAGCATTTTTTATGGAAAAACCAGGAAAAAATATTTAAAAAAAGGAAGACAGAATTTGAAATTTTATGAATTTTTCAAAAAAATTTTAAACTTTAAAAATTAAGAGATTATGTGAACTTTTTTTTTTTTAAATAAACTTTAATTTTTGCTTAGTAATAGTTTCAAATATGTAAAAATTATAATTTTAAAGGCTTAAATTTAAAAAAAAAAATAGTTTGAAGGGTACCAAGTCCCTTTAAGAGTTACCGTCGTAGAACTTCGGACACCGATTTCTTGCAACGACACTTGAGACAATGATTAAATTGTATCCTTTGAAGGCTTCAATAACCTGTTACCATAAATATGTTTTCATAGAAATTAGACACGTAATTACGTAACACGTAATAACGTACACGTAATATTTAGACAATAGGAAAATAATACCTGAAACAGATGTTTCTCAGATCAAGTTTTTACTACCAGAAAGAAATATGGAACCTTGAGGATTTATATGGAATTTAACTTTACAAGTTACTTATCAGGAAGATATAAATCACATGTTGTTGAATTTGAGCTATTTGTTCTCATTTTTTTAATTTTTTGCAATATTATTTCTCTCTGATCTCAGTAACACGTTTACAAAGTTTATGAAAAACTGTCGATCTCCAGACTCCTTGAAACACAATCTCGTTAATTATAGCTACCCTATAAGTTTCATACCATAGTACTTGTACCTATTTTGCTATATTACCTATTTTACCATATTGCCATTATGGAGTGGGGCTTTGTTATAACATTACGTTCAAAATATAACTTCAAGCTGTTTTTAAAGTTTTTTTTTCTAAAATAATTAAACCTTTTCATATATTTTTTTTTTTTTAATTTTAAGTATTAAATTAATTGTTTCTGTTCTTTTTATTCTTAAGAACATAATTACTATATTTTATATAAATGAGTTAAAAATCATAAAAACTACACTTTTTTTTAAAAAAAGTCCCAATAGAAAATAATTAATAAAAGGCAAACTTCACTTATAAGCTAAATCGCTTTTTATACGCATTTATAAATTTCCAAGAGGAATATTTCTCAACCCAATTATTAATGTGATTTTCTTTTAAGTTCATCTCTCTTCCTTCCAGATTACCTCATATTCGTTGGTTGATGTGTTCCAATTGTGTGGAATGACACATCGCATGGAGATAAATTATACCTCAAATCAAACAAAATATTTCGACTCAGAATCGATTCTTGAAAATCACGAAGCGAATAAAATTTCGTCCCGTCTATTAATGCGCATTTTTATTTTACCAGTATTAAAACAATGGATTTATTGGCTTTCGTAACACAAAATATACAAACTAAAGCTAGTCTGGTGCCTTTAATTTGTTCTCAATTGCTGCATATTGTCAAGGATATCTGTCGTAAACCATAATAAGAAATTATTTTAAAACGAATTTTATCATTACCCATAAAATCCTTAAAAATGCCAGTTTAAATTATTTTATTTGTTTCTAAGCCGTGCCAAACATATGGAAACATTTTGATAATTGTTGTCTGTAAGACTGAGTATTTTTACTTTCAACTACCCATATGTTATCATAGGGTAATTAGGGTAGTTATTGTTTTCGATCAAAAAACATTTTGATTAGTTTTTACATTTTTACACGTTTTGAAACGTGCTGAATTAAAAAAAAAATTGTCTTGAAAAAATTTCTGTGTGTGACTGTCCGTGGTCAGCATAACTTCCGATCGGATTGATCTACGATGTTCAAATGTTGTATACGGGCTAGATATGCCATGGGATTTGTCGTTAAGGTTTTCGTCAAAATATGCAAATAAAATAGCTGCCATTGAAAAAAAAAAAAAAAATGTTTTTCTACAATTGATAAAAAAAAAGGCACTAATGATTTCGATTAAAGTATATCGCCTAATTCGTCATTTTGGCGTTTTTCTTTTGGTGCAGTGTAAAAATTATTTCCAAAAATAACGCCAAACTAGCCATTTGTTTTAATGAATGAAAATAATAAAATTATTAAATCGATAAATTACACCTATCCAAGTCAAATTTAAATGCATTAACCACTACCAGTATTAAGCGTAATAGAAAGCTGGGATATGTTCCACACTCATATAGTTTCCTACATGAAGATAATGTTAATTTGAACTTATATGGGTTACTGTATTCCTGCCAAAAAAAAAAATGCAGACTTTAAAACTCGGAACACTCGGCTATTAATTACCAACACACAATATTTTTTATTTTTGTAAAATCTTAATTTTGTTACTATATCAACAACAGTGGATATACTAATACTTAGCTAAGATCCAATAAAATAGGAATCAAAATTCCTACTATTACAAAGCCTTCATAGGTAATGCAGCTAATTAAGAAATTCCCGTAATTTGACTGCTATTTCAGAAGGTAATAAAGCAGTGAAATGTCTTGATTATGTTAACAGAAATAAAATATTTTTGATTCAGTTCCCCTTTTGATAATCTCTATTTATCTGTCTCCCTGGAAAATATAACCTTCCATTAAATACCTTTGAAAACTCTTTTAGAGGAGGGATTAATTTATCCTTGGGGTATTTATCATTGTCGGAATATTACACCTGGGCAAGTATTCGAGTTTTATAATGCTTACATGTTATGAATACTTATTTCATTAGGAAGAAATAGAATGTGTAGGGGGTTTACATTAAAAATGATTTTTTTAATTGAAATTTACCTGAGGCAGCATACAAGTAAAAAATTTTATGAAACAAATGAACATTCTCAAAACTTTATTCATGAGATATAAATTCCTTTATACTCCATTCACCATCTCATTACTACTCGATAAAGCGAGAAAAATACAACTACAAGATTATCAAAAAGGAAAAAAACTTTGATAAATGAATAAATTTGAGGATTAGAAGATGACCTTTTTAATACTCTCCGAAAGAAAATCTATTATTCTCCATGAAAAGTAAAAAAAAAAAAAAAATTGTCAAAAATGTCAAGTGTAGCTCTTGAAATGAACCCTCACACCAAAATTATTCGCAATTAGACAAAAAAAAAAATTGTGTTTAGATGTTAACCCTTAAATATAAAAATACTGCAAACTTTTGCTCCCTCACTCGTATTTAGCCTTAAAGTATAAGATTTTTTTAAACAAATTGTTTCTTGGTCATTGGTCTGATGTGGAAAGAAAAAAGTATCATGGCATATTCTTATAAAACATAAACTCTAATTTTTATGTTATAATATTCTTTTGATAATTTTATGGTTCTTGACCATACATTCTATATAACAGAATTTTTACAAATTCAATATTTTCTAATTACTAAAATATAACCTTCAGAAACATGGTACATTTGCTTCACTCGAGATTAAGCGTTTAGTATGACATTAAAATTATGTATTCAGCCTTATTTATTTCGCATTATATGAATAAAGTATTAAGTACATTACGTTTTTTTTTACTGTCCATATTTTAATAACCAATTAAGTAATCTATTTTTAGTTAACTATGCATCATTTTTTTTCCTTTCATACTATTTCATATAATTAGTTTCCTGTATTGTATTTTTATTACAACAAATTCCTCTCATTATAGGCTCGAATTTGGTAACTACTTATAAATTACAATGAGGAAATATTATACTTACTTTTAAGATAATTAAAGTAATATTAGATCTGCTTTCCTAAGTGAAATTTAAACTTAATTTTAGAAGAAAAAATATATCCTGTTAAGTTATCCTTAACTTTCAAGTAAATTGATGAATTTGTATAATTAATTATAAATATATGCATAGCGTATAGCGTGATCGAATATTTTTAGAAATATTTGTTCTCACATTATCGCTCTTAATTTCTTGAATCTTATCAAAAATAATTTTGTTAAATATCGAATTTTAACGTAGGAGCCCAATATTTACTTCAGATGCATATTATGTTTAAAGCAATAGTAAATGTTTCAGTGTACAATTTCTAGCAATGCTAAAACTATCAAAAGATTAATAATTACGACAAATTTCTGCTATTTAACTGGATTTTATGGTAGTTAATTGTTATTGAATAGACACAGAATTAAAGCCAATTCCCTAACAACACTATTCACTTTTAAGTTAGTGCGTCATAGATCGTTAGAATAGCTATATGCATACTTTCTAGTTATAATGTAACACTGTGATGTAATACTAGTAAGGAAAACAATTGAAAAAAATTGATGTTTGGGTTTCAATGCTGTCAAATATAGAGATAATATTCAACTAATTATTTCATTTGAATACTTTTAATTCATTTTATTTGATACTGATAACAGCATTGTCTCGAATACAATCTTTCAACAGGGAACCATATCCAAATTATTTATGTAAACAATGATCACTATTATTTTGCAAAACATCCACCTCTCTAATAAGGAAATGAGACGTTTATGAATTTTTCTCACGAAATAACTGCATGAAAAGTAATTTTACAGTCATTGTCTCGAAATAAATCATGTCAAACAATAGAATCTAGAAAGCAGACAAACGATCTGTGAATGTAAAAAATGATTCAATGAAACTACAAAATAAATTCCGCCTTTATGTACAAATTCCTCGTTCTAGTCTTTTTGTAAATGTTGAAATATTTACTTATTTTCTAAATACAATAGTTATCAATTCTTGAAATTATTATTTTATATAAAATATAAGAGATAAAATTTAAAATAAAACAATATAAATATTTTACTTATTTTGTGAAGAGGCAGGATGCACTGTGGTCTCAATAAGATCTCTTCATTTATATGGATGCTTGTATTGGATTTCTTCTTAGCGTAAAGACAAAAAGACTTCCATTCTATGCTGAAACACAGTATAAAGATTTCAAAATAAAAATTTTAGCCTCTATCAGATGACGAGGCTGTTATCTGAGCTAGTATCTCATTGTCCACATCCGCACCATGTGAACGTGATAAAATTGAATTCACAAAAGGTTTAACGTAAAACCGGTAATTTTATTCTATATCACAGACTTTTGGTCGATCAATCGAGAATTAAATCGCGATTCACAGTTGAGGAAGATCCCAATTATTTTGATCACCATGCTCCTGAAGGGAGAAGGAACATATTTGAAATAATGTTTTTTATACTTTTAGACAGCTTTATTAAATGATCGGTGATAAGTTTTGTTTTTATGATGGAAAACTGAGAGAAACATTATTCAACTAATTGTACGGTGATACAGTTCATCTCAAAACCATAAACACCAGCAAAAAATTGCAATTGTAAAAGCAAATTATTAAATTCATCAATGAAACACAATCTAGGTTCTAAAATTTTATATTTATATAATTCTACTGCAACAAATTATAAGTAAACTACAATTATAGAATTTAAATTGAAAAAAAAAATTAAATTTTAGTGTCTCAGAACTATACACTTTTATTCAAATTCCGTTAAAATATGATTTATTTACTACCGAATGCAAATTTTAATGGCTTTTTTTATGTTAATATCTGTTAACAATACTTTGACATAAAATTCGTTTACCTTTATATTATTTGCTTTACTTTTATTTTGAGAATTCTAATCTGTTAGTCCTTTTCAAACTCATGTTCGCAATAGCAAGTGCTAATTACGTTTCCGAAGATGAAATGGCAAAAAATTCTACGTTTAAAAGCAGATGGAAAGTCAGCTAAAGAAATTGTAAGGATTGTGAAAAGATCCGTGCACAATTTAATGGCGTTTTATCATCCAAAACTGAATGAAAGCGGCGGAGGGGAGACACCGAGAAAATTTCCGATCGAGCAATAGAACTATATTAAAAAAAAAAATGTTGTCAACCAAAAATAGGTCTTTGCGGCAAATTGCCTCACATGTTCTTTTCAAAATATACTGATAGTCAGAGATACTGAAGAATTAAAACTCATGGAAATATGTCTACACGAAAATAGCATGAAAACCATTTTTAAAGGAAAGGCATAAAACATAACGTGTTTAAAAAATAGGTCAAAAGCCTTATGCCTCATAAAGAAAAGAGGTCTGAGTTATTTTCAGTGAGGAAAAATATGTAACTTAGATGGACCCGATGGATATGCATGTTATTCACAGGACTTAAGAAAGGAGCCGATGAGTTTTTCCAGCAGTCAAAGTGGAGGATCATGGATCTTCTGGAGAAGTTTTGGATTTAATGGTCAAATTGGAATTTTCAAAAGGAAGAATAAAATATGAGGAGTATCCAGAAATACTCATAGCCAATTTAGTAGTTTTCTGTAGTTCTTAGGTGAAGGATTGGGCAGTATTTTTCAGTAAAATTTAGCATCAGACCATACTTCAAACTCGATAAAGGTTTTCTCTAAAATCGACTTGGAAACCACCATAGACATTGCATGGTATGCAATACCACCACAATTCATGCAAAAGTAATTTTTCTATTGCAAGATATGTTTTTAAAATCATTATTAAAAAGGAATGTACCATTGAGTATTAATTACGTTTTAATAAATATTAAATATGTATGAAATGTCAAAAACTGTGTATGTGTTGATAGTTATGAAACATTATTATTATTATTATTATTTTTTTTCAATTTAACTATAGTAATTCATAATTGTTTGATGAGTTTTTTAGTAGAACTCATATAAATATAAAATCCTGTAATACCGATTGTCTTTTGTTGTTGAATTTGCATTGTTGATTTTACAATTAGAATTTTTTCATGCGTCTATAGTTTTCAGATGAACTGTATAAACAGAAAATACATTGAACTACCACTACTAGTTATAATTAGAAATCTAGGATGTCATTTTTGGTAGTTTGTAAGAAGGCTTCATAGGAAATGCCTCTGGTCGAAGCTCTTGCGATAATTTCAGTAACTTCAGTAAAATAACTTAAATGAGATATGCTTTTACAGAACATGTCCACGAGCTGTATTTAGAACTAATTGTTTAGCTAAATTTTTCATGTTTGCAATCAGTTAAAGCTGTGGGATGCACTCCATAGTGACAAAAAAATACAACCGGAACCATGAAAAATTGAAAAAAAAAAAAAAGTTAAATATTGCTTACCTACTTGGTAAACGTAAAGGCCGAATAATGTGGTATTCCAATACTCTCTAACCCTATTTATCGTTACGATACGGTTACAATACACGCACTTTCAGACAGTTAGAAATTACGTGAAACTATTCGACTGCGGTTTAATGAAGATTCGATAGAATAGGCAATGCTTACTGTTATTTCATACGAATTTGCTGTTAAATAGATTGTACTTGTTTTGGTAATTAAGATGGCGAAGCAGTTTTATTATTTGAAAATTGTTAACAGCTTCCAGTTTTTCAAATGTGTTTTTTTATTTTATTTATTTTTTTTATTTTTTATTGTATCGCCCTTCCAGCCCAAACGTGACAAATGGCATTCCATTTTGAAAAATTCAAGAAGCAACTATTTACAGTTTTAGTATTTTTTTTTTCTTCTTTCTTCTCGAATTCATTCTTCTTAATGAATATGTGAATAATTCAAGTAATTTCAAACACGAATTATCATAATAACAATTAAACGCTTAGAAATATTATCAAAATATTTATTGGTACATAGATGCAATATTCTACACATAACACTAATATCTTAAGGGGACATGGGATAATTTTTCCAAAATTCTTTAGTTTAGTTTAGTATTAAATAAAAAATTTCACAAACATAGAAGATATGACTTATAAGACAATAACAAAATGTGAGCGGATAATATAAAATAGACAGTATATTATTGAGAAAAATGCATTAAAATAATACGAAATTTAACTTTTTTCAAAATGCTCCTCGCGACACAATATTTTAACGAACATGAAAGAAAAATTTGAAGTTGCTTATAAATAGATTAGAAAAATTTTCACCCAAGCTTTTATCTATAGGTGCTATAGTTGAGCAGAAATAAATTTCAAACTTGGCGCTAGTGATTTTTCATTAAAAAATGCACATGTTTCAATTTTCCAACATGAAAAAAATTTCGTGACATAAAAAAGCATGTGTATCTTTATAGTACATTAAAAATAATTTCTACAAAAAATAGGTGTATTTATCCAAAAATTAAGCGCATACGTACAAGCTGGGTGCGCGAAACTGAGAAAAATTCATTTTTTTTCCTTTTGCCCACCAGAGGGCAATACGTTAAAATAGTTAGTTAAAATAAAGATTTTACCATTTTAAATCCTCGGATTTTAAAAATTCAAATGTGAAATTAAAGCTAGTGACATCATGAATTTTTATAGAAAGAAAACAAAAAACGTCATTTTTCGTGATATTTTTGTAATTTCAGTGTCCTATGTCCCCTTATACATGAACACTTCCTCTTAATTTTGTAACAATAAAAGCATACTGGATACTATTTAGAAGAAGTGGGAATGCATCGTGTAATAAAATTATTTCGATGGTCTATCATTATTTTTTAGATTGTTCGAGGGAGAAAGAATGTCTTAGTAAAAGTGATGGTAGGATGGCCTATAATAACAAAAATCCAAATATAAAGATCCCAGCTTGATTTGGCTCATTCCGAGACTTTCAATAAAGCACATTTTGCTTTTCTGGTAACATCAGCATTTGTGCGACTAAACAGAAGAATTCTTCAGTTCAGTTCCAGTCTTTAGGGATGATTTACACTTTGAAGCTATTTACACGGCTAAACGAATTGCTTTCACTAATCATCCTTTGAAATTTCGATCAAAAGGATCGTGAATTGCACTTTAATGATTTATCGTTGGCTAATCCCACTCTTTCGCTTGGATTAACTTTTGCGAATGGGCAATTTACGGGTACAGAGAATTCGAACAACTTTTATTTTCTAATCAAGAGCAGTGTAAAGCTTGCTGAGTTTTCAAAAGCGTCCCTTAAGAGCGCAAAGTGACTGCCTTGGAATAAGAATTGAAGCAACTGTTTAATTGTTAAGCAATCATTGTAATGGTTAATCCAGAAGTAATTAATAAGTACACTTTTACATTCCTTGTGAACCTGATATAATGATTACTGGTAAACGTGTGAATATCTGAGTAAGGGAACATTTCAGTTTTTAAATTACGTTTATCCTTGATATTAAAGAGCTTGTATGTGTGTTTTTAAATTTTGAGAACTATTGCTTTGAAATTCACTGTAAGTGTTCAATCTACTCAACAATCTCAGATACGTTGAATTTATAATGAATTTTCAGAACACATACTCTATAATATGAAGCGTTGAGTCCAAAACGGACCATCCAACAATGTTTATTTTTCTAGTTAAAGGTTGTTTCTACCCTGTTTTGTTAAACCATTCATACCAAGTGTGGTTTATTTTAGTTTTAGTTGGACCTTAGTTAGCCAGCCATTAATTAGCCAGCTTAGTTAGCCATTATATAAATCATATTTGATATGAATTGTTTTAATAAAACGGGGTAGTAACAGGCTTCAACTAGGAAAATAAACATCGTGGGATGGTCCATTTCGGCCTTCAATGCCTCATATATAAATCCCTAAATGTAAAACGAAGCCATGTTTAATTGAAAACCTATTGATAAGTTCCTTTTTAACATTTAACAATTAATATATTGTAGTTATTTGTTCTTGCATAGCAGCCTCATTTTTTAAGAAATATTTCAACATTGTCAAATTCACTTTAACTTTCAACTATTTGAAGACTAAGTATATTAATAAGAAAAAACTAGAATTATGACATGTAAATTTTATTCTTCATCACTGTAATATGTTTGCTTGAATTCTGTATTTTAATAGAGGGATAATAATTATCATCAATAATTATTTGTATTGTTATAAATTAAGCTGATCTATCATAAAATATCTGATTTAATAATATTAAAGATTAATCTATGAAAGTTTTTTTTCTCCCTACCTAGTAAGACCATGACTAATTATACACATTTAAGTAACTAAATTATTCTACATCGCTTTCATTGATTTAATTTTTTAATTATTTTTTTTTTAATTGTGCAAATTAAAATGTTTAATTTTGGGTTGCAGTATTATAATACTTCAGATGATAAAGTCATTCTCATAATAATAATTAAAAAAAAAAAAAAAAACATTAATTCCTAATAAATCTTGAATCTAATTCTTCAAGAGTCCCAAAACACTCTACTGTCGAATATTTAATAATCCAAAGAATGTGAATGCCAAATACGACAACAATCGGTCGTTTGGACTCTAAAATAATTTTGAAATACTTCGTAATGACATGTAATATAAAGAAAGTAAAAAAGACTTCTTTAAAAAGTTTTTAATATTTTCAAATTCTGCAGAATCAATCATTCATAACATGTAATCAAATTGCGTTTTAAATATCCTAATGGTTTAAAGAAAATCTCTGTAAAAATTCACAAAATTTGCTTATCGAAAATTTGCATGATAAGAACATTGATTATTGTGACATTATCAACAAAGCAAATTCAAATACAAAAATACTTTTAAATGTAAATTCCAATTTTCCGAATTTTCGCATTCTGGTAGCCTACCAGAATGCTGCTTGGTCGCGTAATCAGACATTTTAGTGGTTTGTGGTAATAGCTTTCCGGATTCAGTATCATTTGGTGATACTTTATTCTAATATAAAAAGGTCGGTTGAGGTGATTATGTATTTAATGAGCTATTTTAAATATATATTCGTATTGTTCTCAAGTATTTAGAATTTATGGGGGGAGGGGGGAATTATTTCATTTTTAGTGCTTCTTTTTAAAACACTTAAAGTAAAATGTGCATGAAAAGCATTGAAATTATAATAGTTCTTTAACTAAAGCTGGAGATAATTGTTAATAAATTGTTTTTATTATTAGTTTAATCAAATGAATTAGTAAGGGAATTTTTATGTAGGTATTCTGATTATGTCTTTTTTTCTAATGTTAATAAAATAATAAGAATTAAAACGTTCAATTCGAAACAAACTTTGAATCTTCTTTCTTCTATATTCTTCCAATCGACACGCACTTGATTTAATTTTTTGTAGATCTATAGAACGAATTAGTAATTTGTTTTAGCAAGTGTCATTAAAGTAAAATTAATGTATTAATCTTTAGAACCAAAATTAGAATTCGGCAGATCTCTCTTACAGAAAAAAATATGCTGAATTAAGAACAGAAAATAAAAAGTGACTATTATTGTGTAGTTAAACAGTTCTTATAAATTATTACACTCACTTAAGATACACCCAAAAGGTAATTTTATAGATGATGAATCCATAGTTTACATTTTCATCAATAAATTTAAATACTACTTTTATTAAAGAATTCGTCAATTAGTCACCCCATTGCGAACCACCCCATTGAAATTTTAATTCAACCTTACCAGTAAAAATCAATTAGTTATGCACACAATACTAGAATGTCATAAAAAATGCCTAAGTATGGGTATTTTTCCGACTCAGTTATTACAATAAAGAAGTAACCTTTTTTAAAGGAAATAATTGAAGGAATGGAATAAACATCGGTTTTCCAGCCAAAAAGTTTACTTTTTTTTATGATTTCTTAAAAAAAAAAATCTCTAAATTTTGCAAAACTATTAATAAATGGTTATCTGGTGCTGTATTATAAGAGTTTTAACAAATACTCGATAAAAAAGTCAATCGAATGACGTTCAGTCAATCGGAAGACATCCGATGAGAGTGAAGTACGAAGACGTCGGCATTTTGACAAAATGTAAAAGCCTTTTTAAAGATCATCGTAGACTATCAAATGTTTTTCTTTGGGTTAGGTTTTTTCAACATGAGGATAATAAAATGAAATTGAAAAATAGTTTGATTATTAATATTTTTTTATAAGAAGGCGTCGGCCATTTGACGTGTATTGCTTAAGGTTACTCACTATAACCTTTTAAACAACAATTTGTGTTGAAGGGGATTTGAACTTATTAATAAAATTCTTACCGATAGATAAGAATTATAAATGTACACTAAAAATATCGCTTACGTCAACCACAGTTCATTTTAGTCGTCTTTTCGAACACTCACCAATCACCTTCACTTAAATAACAACAAATTCGGTGTCATTCATAAAACAGCCAAAAACCACATTTGAAATAAAAAATGTCACAAAAAGTATAAAAAAACAATTTTAAAAAATAAAAGAATGTTTAACTATGTTATCTTTGGTTTAGATAATATCAAATTATCTTAAAATCGGCACTTAAAAAGGTTTTCCGTTCGGCGACACGTCACCCAATTGAGATTTCACTAGTTCCTCATTATTTTTCTTAAATATATATTTTCATTATTTGAAGCAAAATTGTAAAAGAAAACTGTTAGATGATTATAAAAAATATTTTCTTAAAATATGATTTTAATATGTTTAAACATGAGCTTTTGTCTCTGGTACTTTAAACATATTAAACTCCTATTTTGAGATGTTTGGGCTTTAGAGATGTTTTAAAATAAATTCCTCTACATATAAAAATCTTCTTTATTAAATAAAACGAGAGAGGTCTCAAAAATATAAGCTAAGCATGAAAGAAATATGATCGAACATGACTTGTATATAGTTTGGAATAGAACATTCTTTTTATTATTTTTTAAATAACTAGGGGGCTCCACCCCCTGCTCACTAATGCTCGCCATCCTCCGAGCTTGCTCGCTGCGCGATCTCTAAAGGGGGCTTCGCAAACCAGGATATCGAAGTGCGATTCCTGAAGGCGGCTACACCCCCTCCCCAGTGATCCCCTACCTTGGCTTTGATTGTTAACACCAAAAAAAAAAAAAAAAAAATGGAATAGCTTGGGATTTTTAACGCAATTCCTGTGATTCACTCGTGAATTGATGTCTTTGGTTTGCCTCTCTACCTTCAAGTTGCCTGCTCGGTAACGTTCGAAAAACCCCAAGAAGGTCCATTTATGCCCAAAACATCATTTTGCTGCGCTATCTCTGATGGGTAGTAAGCCCCCTCCCCCCCCCCTCTCCCCGATTATGATAAATTCGCATCCCCCTCCCCACTGAAATCATTTATAGAACAGTCACGAATATTGTTGCGCAAACCAATATATGCTGAATTTGAATCTAAACATTTTACAGCAAAGGACAATAACAATAGACGGAATAAGAAACATTTTTTGACTCATCCATCGAGAAATAATTCAATAAAAAGCATTCGCCGATCAAAATTGAACTCGGATATTTTGTATTAAAATTTTGATAATATTTAGTAAATCTTATATAAATCATGGTATCGGTTGTAAAAAGAATAATTTTACAACCGATACAATTTCTCATTTTGAAATAGTAATCTATAACGAAAATAATAAAAACATTTTCTAAATTAATTTTTAAACTAATTTAATTCATACAAAAACCAAACTGTGGACATAGAAAAACAGATTATATCAAATGAATCTTTCGTCCTGAAATTAAGATTAAGTTAACTAAAACGTAGTTGGTACAAAAGCAATAAGAGACCCAATTTGCACATATTAAACATGCACATATTAATTAAATATGTAAAATTAAATTGTGATATTGCACATATTAATTAAATATGTGAAAAAGATTTCTCATAAAATTTTAACTTACAAAATCTCAACTAATAGAAAGCGTTAACAATACAATGAACCCAATACAATTCCTCATCTGAAAATAAAACAATTGTTGTTTTGAATTTAAAAAAAAAACTTCATTAAAATAAATAAAGAAAACGATAACTTACCCAGCTATACAACAAAAGCGAAAGTGTTCTGAAAAGAATAGCGAATTTTCAAAAATTGAGGCGCTCAGGCCAGAAAACAATGGCATGACTTCAGTTTTACTCAAACAAATTGAAGTGAAACAATGAAAATAATAAAAACGCATTGTTGAACACACCATTGTTTTATAAAATAATGAACTAACACTCAATATAGAATAAATCGCAAAAGTTACTAACAAAACAAAACCATTCCAAATAATTCGTTGATAAAATGATCGATTTCAAAATAACTGATCGTTGCCAAATTCAAAAATACAAAAGAACTCACGGAAGTAAATAATATCTTTTTTTTTTTTTTAATATAAAGAGCAAAATTTTAAAATGTATAGTAAAAAAAACTAATTAAAAATCCAACTAAGTAAAAGCCGAAAGTCAGTTGTCGGCAGAAAGTCAAATAAAATTATTAATACGACTTTATAATCTTAATGACGTCACACTTGAAGTTTATGCATTACATGTTGTCGAAATGACATCATGATTCTCCCACCCGTTCCTCTCCTACCTTCAGATGGGGGGGGGGGGGGATTGGCTTCCGAAGAAGACTCGAAGCAACAAAAAAAAAATAGTTTTAGTGTTCACTAAAACATGAAGTAGCTAATACATTTTTTATCATTCAACAAAATTTTTAATGCCATCCGCAAGAGAAGATTTCAAAGATTCTACCCATATTTTTTTCTATGGAAAGAAGTATATATTTCAAGTATTTATTCAGATATAAAAGTATTCCCATTGGATTTTCATTACGGCCAAATTTTAAAATTTAATTATAAATTCAAAAAAAAAAAAAATTTAAAAATTCTTTTAAAACTAAACGAACTCAGAAACTACTTATGCTTCAAATTTCATAGTTCTCCTTATACCAGAAATTGAGACACACTCCCCGCAGAATTCGATTCCTTACTTCTTTTTTTTAATATAGAGAGATAACAAAAATACTGGTAAGATTACTCTCAACTAATAAGACAATACCTAAGGGCAACATCATTAGAAGTTATAAGATTGATTTTTTGTATTTAGCTTTAAGACTTTGAAAGTTTTCAAGTTTTCAAAGTAAAATATCCCACCAAACTAATAAATACTTTTATAAAGCTCGCTTGAAAATGAAAATGATCATTCACATAATAATAAAAAAAATATTCCTAATGATTTCCTGATCGATTGCCTCTGGACCTCTTACTTTTATTAATATAAATTAATTTTGGCTAATAAATCAGTTTCCAAGTTTTACCTGCTCTTAATTGATGACCTGTGGTTACAAATCGTAGTTTATTGTTTGTTGTGGTACAACTCAGTAAAAATAAGATATGCACTTACTTTACACCTTTAAATGAAAAAGTAGGTCATATTTTAATGGTCTTCTTACTGCTACATCAGAAAAAAAAAAATAACAAGTACCTCTTAGGGCAGTCGTTTGGGGCCTCTTCCTCCTCCATCCTGCCCCCCTCCCCCAAACTACTTCGAACTACTTCATAGTGTTTGACGTTTATGAAAAATAGATTCCGTATTATAGTCCAACTCTTTTTTGCCCCTCCCCCCACCAAAAAAAAAAAAAAAAAAAACTAGACAGAATGCATTATCATCAACAACAAGTCCTATCTGTCAAGTTTCAGCTCGATTGGATGACGGGAGTTAATGAGCCCTCTATAATAATAGCGTGTGTTAAAGCAGCCTTTTTGTGACAAACCAAAAACTTGATAGAATGCATTTTCATCGACAATGAATCTATCTGCCAAATTTCAGCTTCATTAGATGAGGGCAAAATTGGGTTATTCAGCTTCCCTCCCAGATTTGTCCGCAAACACAAAATCGAAGTTTATATCAAAGATTTTTAAAGAGGTCTCGTGCCCTGTGAATTAGACTTCAAAATATTCATTAAAATTAACCCGTAACTAATAATTAGCTTTTTATTAAGAAATTCAATTAATATATCTTTTTTTAAAAAATCAAGGTTTGAATAAAAAAATGCTATCCCTTGGAATCCCTTACAAAACAACTTGCCAGTATTGTATATTCACTGTGCAAAAAAACTAAATATTCAGATCAGCTAGTATTTGTCAAAAATAATGTTTTTAAACATTGAATTCATTTTTCAGATAACTTATTCTAAAAAAGTTTATTAAAACTATTTCCATTATTTTTTAAGCGGTTTTCATCGATATTTTTAGTTATTCAGTTTCACTGGATATTCTCTCTTTTTTTTTTTTTTTTTTGCCTAAAGTTGAAGTTATGATGGATAAAAATGCCCATAAATTCTAAATTTGAATAGATCGAGGTTTTTTAATGGGTAATCACCACTTTAACTTTATTTGTCACTAGAGAGATTTAATCATGTTTATGTTGAGAGATTTATAAATTGTTTTCTGTTGCTAGAGATTTCTTCGTGGTCAATTGTCTCTACAGGGATTATAGTGTCGCGTTTATTTGTCTCTAAAGAGATTCTGCCATTATTATTTTTTTAATCAATTTCTCAATTATTTTTTTTAAATAGTAATCATTTCAATCGTTTTTCGTTGGAAAATGTTGGCTGATTCAATTAAGTTATATCCTCATCAAAGTCACATTTATGGGCACTTATGGATCTCAGATTTTGATGGATCTAGAAATAAAAATAATGTGTCCTATTTTAATCTTTAATCCGATCAGTTGCTGGTTTCATGCAGTTATAAATCAAAAATACTTCAAAAGTTTGATTTTTTTTTCTAATTGCAAATCGTTAATCGCGCTATTACCTTTTGACCAACAACTTGTCTTAAAATCTCTACCAACGAAGCTCAATATACTTTTTCTGGAAATATTGTAGAATATTATTTTTCAAATTTAAAGTGAAGGTCATTTTGCAGAGGGTTATTTTTTCGTTGGAAAAAGTGTAAGAAAGCACAAAGTTTAACTAATCAATTTCTTATTGTGTAAAATTGCTTGCTTAAAATATTTTAAAATTTCATAATGCAACTTGTGTACTACTATGTTAAATCCAACAATCTGTGTTGTTTCTTTTTTTCAGCTAAGAGAATTCTATTTTTTGAACAAATATGTAATAACTAGTAGATGATTGTTAGAATTTTTCAGTACAACTTGTTTCCAATGTATAAGTACATAATCTAAGTGTAAGTAACAATAAAACGCAACACATAAGAACATCCAATAAATCTGTTTTACATCTAGTTCTTTCAATGCAAAACATTTAAAAAAAACGGTTGAGCAAGCTGGATAAATAAATTGACTATCGACTCCCTTTCGCAATGGAGGTTGGAAATATTGCGCCTTTTGAATTCTTCTTCCAACCCATAGAAGCGAATCATTTTTCATGCAAAGTGGAATGGGAGATGCAACCAGCCATTTTGCAGAGATTTAGATTTTTCCAATAACAGATTCGGAAAAGTGTTTGGTGTCCCGGAGTTCTGCATTTCTGTCAACAAGATAGTTTAATTTATTGGTTGGCGCTTTGCTCTATCATTTGGGTGAAACGATTTCGTTTCATCCTCGTTTTACACAAAGGTTTCCATACAGGGACCAGATATGTGACCGGATTTGTTTCGAGATTTGTTTTGCTTAAAGGGCGATATTTCTTCATTGTGAAGACATATTGGGATTGGGTTTTTTCAATGCATAAACACCCCAAGGATTTATATTTATATTCAGAACAAAGAGAAGAAATGCAAATGGGAATCAAAGATGGAATTTTGGACCCATTCCATGAATAGTTGTATTTTAGTTTCTTGGATAAATTGCACAGGAAAGAAAATCTTACAAAAAAAAGCCTCACATATCAACTCCTTTTATGAATTGGGAGTTATTTGATAGACAGGAGAAACGTTTACCAGTTTTTTTAGTTAATAATAATTGAAATTCTCTTTTGAATTCCAGTCAGCGGAATAAAGCCACTGTTATAAATAATTGATTAACAGTCTGTTTTTTTATTCAAAAAATCAAAATTTCCATATTCTTCAGGCATTTAGTGTTTTTTTTTTTTTTTTTTTTTTTTTTTTTAATTTTTTATCTTGAATACCAGTTTTTAGATTTGCTTGTATTGGTGGAAAAAAACACTCTCTGTTTCTGTTGTTTCTCTTCCTTGCTTACATGATATGTCAATGAACCTTATGATCGCATATTTTCGGCAATATTTAATTAGTAGATTTTATAGGAAGTACTAACCAACCAACGACAGTTGGTGCCTATAACCAGTAGAGGAAGGCAGTAAAGTACAATGTTTTCATGCGTATGATATTTAGAGAAGGAAATTGTGACAATTATGCTCTGATTATGCTTTATGAATATTAGGTTCTTGGAAGGAATTATTGCATAGCAGTAGCATAAGGAGGTATTACCATATCGTTGGTAAGATAAGATTAATGCATAGATTGGAAAAATCAGTAATTATTTGTTTGATTTTTGTAGAAATTTTATATAAGAAATTTTCTAAAAAAGTGATGATGCCTAAAACTAGAAGAAAAGAAAAGTAACAGAGGTAGAGATCTGGTATTCAGAAGCCAATGGAATAAAATATTGTTCCTTCTAAATCAAAAATACTTTGATTTTGGTTGTTTAATTGTTAAGTCATATAATGTTAGAAATGAAATGATCACGGCTGCATTCCGTAGAGTGTAATTTTTGTAACGGAAGTATTATTTTTTTTTATAACTTTCGAAAAAGAAATTTTGAGTCAAAATAATTTTAAAAATAAGGCTTCACCTATTCTTCAATTATGTATTTTTTCATTTAATATATTATCCTTGACATGTATGACTACTGTTAATATTTAAATATGTCAAAAGTTATAATAATTAATGCGTCTGTTTAAGTCTTTTTTTTTTTTTTTTTTTTTTTGTAAGAAATAAGAGAAAAATGTATATACGAGTATTTCCTTTTCCTTTATCTTAGATTTATATTCAATCCTTTATATTTGTATGTGTATATTGTCAGATAGACTTTTAGAAGAAAAAAATTAAGCAAATATAGTTGTCAAATGTATGAAATTTTTTCAATAAACTGCTCTGATTACTTATACACTTGTTACACGCTAAATTTAAATCGTCCAATCGAAAACCTTGCTACAAATTTGTTAACCCATTAAATATGACTTTGAAATAGTTAAAAACAGTTACTTTTAATCCTATACCTTGTTTAATTAGATCATTTAAAGTATATTTTGAATTTTTCGGATTTTTTAGAAAATTATTTTTATGATTTTTAAACAACACCAAGTAGAACCCATAATCACAATTTATTGGCAAAGAAAAAAACTAAAATGTCGATTGGTCTATTTTCTTAGCAACCGTCCTTAATGGATTAATGCAAATGATTTAAACATCTCAACTTCAGGAAAGGTAATACTTATTTATATTTTATTCCTTTGTAAAATGATACATTTGACATTTGTCAAAGACATAAAAAAGTGTTGTCGTTGAACAATATCAGGGGACTCCTATCTAATAAGAACAGCAGGAATATTTTCATACAATTCTACATCATGATTTTTACACTAACGTTTTGTGACGGAATTTAATCTCATTCCGTACTTAATACTTTGTTTCTTTATTTACTCAATGTTATATAGCTCTTACCTTCCTAGGGAATTCCCTAGCAAAACCTTTTAAATAATAATTTTTAACTCTAAACATATCGTTGACAATACAAACAAATTAACTACCTTGTTTTTACATTTTCCTTTATACTAATGGGTCCATCCACTGCCAGCTCAATTAAGATTGATTAATGGTACTATTTTAATGGAAGTTTATCAAAGTCAGATATGGTATTCTGTTGCTGAGAGATTCCTTGGGTTTGCTCAACACTCTTATATTGTTACTTTCCCTTTGCTTTAGTGCTGCCATCTATTGTATACTATATCAACTTCCCAAAATATTTGGAATGAGGAACTTTCACGTTTTTTGGTTTTATTTTTAAATAAAATTGGAGAAAAAATCATGAAAAACAATACCATTCTTTCAAAAATTTGAGCTCGGATAGATGATTAAAAAAAAATATTCAGTTTTTCACTTTGCGATTTGGCGGGGAAATGCTACTTTTGCGTGTGACGCCAACACGCAGATGATGAACCAGTCTAAAACCTGCTTTTGACCAGGTTTCTCCTCGGATTTTCTCGATTTTTGACTAATTGAAAGCATAAAGATAAAAAATTAATTGCACCGCTCAAATTTATTCGTTGGATAACACTAGAAAATACAAAAAAATTTCATTTTCCTCACTTGTGCAAGTTCCTCATTCTTTTTATTTTTGTAACTTCGATTTTCAAACAAATAAAACAATGCACACTGCGCAATTGTAAATAAACTATTCATCAGAAGCGGAAATCATAAGCCTTTAAATTGGTATATTATTTAATAATTTTGTCTTCTACATAAAGAGGAAATGTATCATCACATGAAAAACATAGTTCAAAAATAATATGTCAGATCATAAATCAAAATCCTTCTTAATGCCAACTTAAACCCCAGGAAACTAAATATCTATAAACCCACTCAACATAATCCCGGACCTACGAATACTCCCTAATTTAACAAGGGTACAAGCCCCTACGCCTCCTAAAAAATGAATCCCCCCAAACATATGCTGATCTACAACGCGTTATCTCGGTTCTTCGGACGGCGACGGTGACCAGGAAATATCGAGAGGACAAAGTCGATATTCTGATCCGAGACCCTTTACTATCGCCTTCTACAGCGGCAATGTTTACTACCAGTCCTAAAATAGAAAAATATATGAAGGTTGGATGTCGCTATTCTCATTTTATATCACTAGACTCTCCTTTTTTCCCCTTTTTTTTCCCCCCTTTTTTGTTATTTCCCTCCACAGGTATTGTAGGGAGAGTCTGTTGAAGCAAATTCGATCGGGCTACACTTTCTCTCGAGTTTTTCATCCTCTCTTACTTTGTGTACTTAGAAAGGCGACGGAGTTGAAAATCCAATTCAGGTTTAAGGATAAAGCTATTTATTTTAAATCGAAACTATTTTTTTTTTTTCTTTTTCTTGGTTGGACTCGGAGGGAATTTGTATTATAGATGAGCAATGAGGGAGTTCTACCCATCGGATCTGGATGATTGCTGTTTAATGAAATATTGGGAATAGAAAGGGCATACTATATTTTCCTACACTGTGCTGGAAAACATTTACGAAATTCAAGAAGTCTTTGATCAAATTTATTTTGTAAATACATGAAGTTGGAAATAAAGTTTTTAAACACATCAATGACTTTTTTATATATGTAATTATTTATTTTGATGGTTATATTGCACTTATGTATTACCTCATCGACCGTTAGAGAACTTTTGGTGGTTCAATTTAAAAAAGTTCGAACTGCTTAGCTTCATTAGAAGTCCGGTACGGCTCGGATCAGCGTTGGGACTTCCTATGGAATGCCTCAGCTACGCGGTGAATCGGACATCCAACCGGACTGAATATTTCAATGGATATAAGGGAATTTTTTGCCAATAAACGTTCTACGGGATAATATGTAAATACCGGATTTAAGAATAGATGACAAGCAGAGAAAATGTGGCACAAAATATACTCATATGCTAAATTTAATGATAAGTTTTTTGCTAATAACTTTTAATAAAGGGACTTAAAAAACTCAAAATTCATATCGTCGATGTATTATCACAATGATAAATGAAACAACATAGATGAAAAAATAAATACAAAGTCCAAAGTGTAGTATATGTAAGGAAATGCAGTTTCATTAGTATGCCACTGAACAGTGATATAAATCCAAGTTAAAAATTATACAACTTATAGTTCTTTAATAGCAAATATGGAGCTAATTACTTTCGAGTTCTTTCGAGGTGAAATGAACAACCACTAATACATTTAGAGCATTTAATCTTAACAGTACGTCCCACCCATTGTTTTCGGGATTAGGATTAGAGAACTGTTCTGGGTTACGTAAGTTAGCGTAGCCTCCTTGATTAAACAAAATAAAAATTCAGTTCTGCAATCTCGAAATAACTTTTTTTTTTATTTGTCATTTAATTTTTTTTTTTTTTTTTTTTTTTTTTTTTTAAATAAGTACAAAATACACACATATATCATTTTACGAACCACCAATTATTGACTTGCGACCCATCAGTGGGTCACAACATTTAATTTCGGAAACACTGATCTTGAAGAAAAACTAGGGGTGTGAAACATCGCTCAACTTTCAATTACACTATATTGCTGATGTAGATTTGTGTAATTTATAATTTTTATATTTTCATCAGTCGCTTAGAAGAAATTGCCAATTTGGCGATATTTTTGTGATAATTCTTATACGGGTCTTTTTTTTTTTTAATTAAAAAAATGGGAATTTTGGTGATATGATTTATCGATAATTCTTATATTATCCTTTCTTGTAAGTGAAACTGAGCAGCGATAAAAAATAAAAAAAAGAAGGAAAAAAAAAAAGAGAGAACTCTGTGTTAAAGGCATTTGTTTTTCAACTTTTTAACATCAAAGCATTTTACGGGAATTTTGATGGTGGGGATGTTTATAACACCTTAAGAGGTATTACTACAGTGATTTTGAACAAAATCGTTAGAGCCGTTTTTTATCAATTACTGATAAACATGATTTTTTCAATGGCAAGATTTTTTCAATATATATATATATATATATCTTAAAACAAAATTCTGGGAAAAAAATAATACAATAAGTTTGATTTTATCATCGATATTTCTGTAACATGTTTCATACTTACAGCCATTAAGATAGAAGGATGTTAAGTATTGTTGTAAGACATTTCAATACTAAATGAGAGTAACATTTCACCGTGATGTTTTTACTGGAAAAGTTTTACCGTGATATTTTCACCAAAAAAAATTTAAGTTATTTCTAACAAATCTTAAAAGTGTAATGTTGCAAAAAATCCAAGTAATTTGTAGAGAGCTACTTGAAATGACCTTAAAAACCATTCTAAATTTTTTTAATATTTTGTTGCATTTTTGATCTGCATTATAATCTAAACTTGTATTCCATGATCTGTAAATCAATCGATGATGCTGCTAATCAAAGGAATCAACCATATACAAGCAATTATTCAAGCATCTGTAACTCCATTTCTATCAATCCAACCAATTAAAACTGTAAAAATTAATTTGATGCATGAATTTATTCAGCCAATTCCTTTACTTGACAGTGACGTGGCATGCACATTTTATACATGTTTACTTTTGAAATGAATATAATATATCGCTATTCATCGAATAAAAGTCTCTTTTATTTTAACAATATGAAACTGATGGAATGGCATCTCATAACAATTACCAGAAGTAATTACCCAAGATAGCAATCTCAATTCAGATACAATTTCGAATTATTTTACTTTAAACTTTAATCAGAATCGAAATAATATATTTTTTGTTTCATGTGATTCAGTTTTCATTTGATATATTTTATGCTCTTCAAATCACTACCATCAAAATAATTTTAATTAAAACCATATTATGTTACTTTACTCTCTTTTGCAGCGAGTTGTAGGTATCATAATTAGAAATCTTTTCCAGAAGAAATATTTTTCTTTCAAGAAGTAATAAGTCAAGGTTTACACAGTAGCAAACGATAACGAACATGGGGAAATTGCAATTTAATCTGAATTGGTGGCAGCATATGGCAATGCCATCGTGTCTTGAATATAACTTTTCCCTTCCTTGTATAAAACTTTTCTTTCAAGTAATTTGGATTGTAATTTATCAATTTACCTTCCGGGATATCTCTTAGCAAAAAGTTATTTTTTATGTCAGTGCATATGGATTTGTGATTGTATGCAACATTTAATTAAATATCTTTTTTCTGAGATATCATTTGGTCTTCTTCACTGCTAAGTAGCTGTATTTTATGATGTTGCCATTCAGATTCTTGTCTCTATATTATTCCTATTTTAAGGAATTACAAATCGCCACTAAATTAAATGCTAATTTTATAAAAAGTCAAATCAGATATCAAAAAATAAAAAAAATTGCAGAAATGTATTCGTTATAGCATTTTTTGTAATTGATCCAATGACATTTTCCACTGAAGCTGATTACGACATAAAAATTTTGTCCTCAAACGTTCGTGTATGTAAAGCCGAATTTACACGTAACCAGTCTAGGTTCCAGTTTCTATCGCCAATTCTGTGACGTCAGTTAAGCGACCGCTGCGCTATCTGTCGATGATCAGGGGAAAGCTCGCGTAATTGGATGATGAGAGTCGCCGGCGCCAGTAAATATAAAATGTTTTATTTACTGGCACCAGTAGCCAGGTGACGTCACATGACGTCAAAGACTGACGATCTAAACTGGAACCCCGACTGGTAGCATGTAAATCCGGCTTAGAGATTGATTTACAAACTAACAGTTGACTCACCAGTTAAGAGATTTCAGTGGAGAGACACTGCTCCTCCAGTCAGTGATCTCAGAAGAGCGCAAGTGATTGAATGATGGAAGTCACAGGTGCCAGTAAATATAAAATACTTGATCTACTGGAACCAGCAGCTATGCGACGTCAACCGACGTTAATGACCGGTGATCTCAAATGGTATGTCAACTGGTAGCGTGTAAATTAGCCTTTAATGTAGATGTACAGGTTGCCAGTAACTGGTATGCCAACTGATAAGTTGATTGAAAGGTCACTTTTACGCATTGATTTGAATTTCAACTTTCCATTCCTCTTGTACCAGCAACTAAAACAATGCATTACTAAGCGAACATTACATCTCCAGTCGGTGGTCACAAGATAGAGCAGGCGTGGTGCTGGAAGTTGATGCGACAGAAAATAGAAAATGTTCAATTTATCTGCTCCAGGGACTCCTACTAATACTGACAAATATTTGTATTTGCCACAGCATGTCTTTCTAAATACTGGCAAGACAGTGGAAAACTGACTTCCTGAGTGACAGTCAATAAGTGTTTACACTATGTTATTAGTTGGGATTTAAGGCTGATTTGCACATTTCCAATTGGAGTACCATTTGAGATCGACAGTCATGTGACGTCAGAAGAGTGACCGCAGGGCTTCGCCGCCTAGGGAAAAAAGATAAAATGCCGCCCCTTCATAACAAAAATTAAAAGACATAACCTAAACTCTTCCCGCTCTTGGTAGTAAAATAAAACGTGAGCAAAAAAATTGGTATTAGAAATGTTGAAGTTTTGATTTGCCAAAAATACAAATTTCTTGATTTATGATTTTGGCACTAAGATGAAATTAAGATTGCACAGAAAAAAAATCAAAGACGCAAATCTAATAACAAATTATAAAACCACGAAAACTCAAAACCTAATTATTCAAAAGTATTCAAATGAATCTTGTTTTAATCATTTTCTTCCTAAACTAGTTAATTTTAAAGCTCATTTGCCACCCCATGAAGGGGTCCGTCTTATAGCCCCCCCCCCCCCTAGCGCTGAACATGATGACCGCTTTGCCACCTGTTGGCGGATGATAGGAACAACTGGCATTAGTAACTAAAAATTTTTTGATTTACTGGAACCAACAGCCAAGTTACTTCTCATGACTGGCAATCTCAACGACTGGCAATGTGTAAGTCAAAAATTAATGACTGGAGACCTTTCAATTGGCACACTGACAAGTAAGGCGTAAATCAACCTTAAGCAAAAAACAAAAACAAATTATTAATTATTAACAAAAAAATATATATTATATATTTTTATGTCAACCCTGCAATGATCGGTGTATATATTTTGTGTTTTTGAAAAGTAAGCTCTTGATAAAAAGTTATTAATGAAGGTATAATTTTCAAGTAAAGAATTATTAAATTATTATTACACATTAAAATTAACAAGTTTTACAAGGATCTTGTTTAACCTTGGATGTTTAATAATAATTAAGGAGTCCATGAGAAAAATTATCCGAGTTCAAAACTAAAAATTTCAGGAAACGAAAAACAGATAGTTCATTCTTTTTCTCTAGCTCGGCCTATTTTTAACTACTTGTTTTACGCGGCAGTTTTTACTGCAGTCCGTCTGCAACACTGAAATGCTAAAATCAAATTTCACGGCATAGACTCCTATTTTTTTTTTTTTTTTTTAACATTATTTTAATTTTTTCAAACTAATATGTGTATATTTTCTAGAACAGCTTTTTCCACTACGAGGCAAATAACAGCAAGTCTGACAAATCGTTTTTCATTTCTTGAGACTACTACCTGAGAGAAATTAATCACCTCACAATTGATATCGATTAAATTGGGGAAATAGAGAAGTACGATTTAAATATCATTATTGAATTTAAGGAAGATACACAAATCATGTTTTAACAAAAGATTCACTAATATTTTTTTAACTTTGGTTTAAGATAGTTATATGTGAATTATTATTTTTAATAATTTTAAGAAAGAAAATCAAATATATATTTTTATTTTATTGATTTAATATTTTTTTTTTTTTTTTTTCTTCTTCTTTCAATTTTCAGAAACATTCTGTATTGTTGAATTTGTTACATTTCTAGCATTGAACATGTAGAGTGAAAGTAAATACAATGGTGTTTTCGGTAAAAATCTGCGACCCGCAAAAAACTTCGACATTAGTCATATTGCCTGTCTTTAAATGTTAGTGGCGAACGCTGATTTAACAGATGGGGCTGAAATATCCTTTTCGATTTCTTCATTATAATCTTCCCTGACTACTTCTCAATTATATATCACGTTTAAATGTATAAAACTCATTTTTTTTCACGAATTAATATATTATAAGTTGAGTTAAATATGATATTCTTTGTGAAAATAGTGAGTTCTTAAATTTATTCGGTTGAGAAAATAACTTTAAAATAATAAGTATTTCATTTTAAAAACAAGGTTAAAGAGCTCATTGTTTTACATAAAAGTATTTTCATGGAAAAATTGTTTTTAAAATTTAATTTGAGGAAATAAAGAGAAGTCAGAATCTGCATAATAATACCAATAAACAAGAATTACAAGAATTGTTAGAAAATATTTCATTTAGAAAAATAACTTCAAAAACCAAGCTTATTCTTCAATCGAAATAAAAACTAACCGAAATTACTATTAACTTTTGTTTTCACTCAAGGAAAATTATTTATGTGACTGATAAATGATTCATCCCAATTGTTTAGACTTCATTAATTATAAGTTATCCATTAATTAATTGTTATAAAGAACATATTCTGCGAATTATGAAGTAAGTTCAAACAGACAAATATTGTTAAGGGAATCAAACAATAAAACCCTTTTTTTTTAATTATTATTTCATTTTATGAATGAGATATATTTTTTAGCTTACAATTCTTTCGTAAATATTTTCAAATGACGTATCTTACAATTGTAAGTTTTCAATTAACATAACAAGAATATATTTGAATACTTTAAACAGTAAAAACAAGTTTAGATCCCAAATTTAAAGGTAAGTGTTTTAAATTCTTTTGAATGTGTGTTTTCTATTTAATTTTAAATAGCTATGTATTGCTTTTACTATATATTTTTTCTGATTAATTAAACGAGAATAAGAACATTTAATTTTGTCTGAAAGTAGGAAATAAAATTTTGAAAGTAAGCTGTTATGTTTTAAAACTTGAAGCATTTATTATTCTATATATTATTCTATTGCATCTATTATACTTTTCTAGTACTCTGTGCTTCATAGCTAATATGGGAATTATTCCTTTATGTTATGTCATACTATTATTTAAGAAACTTAAATGTATTCAATTCTATATTAAATTCTATAAACTCCTTAAAAGTAATATTTCCTTTTAATGTTCTTGTGTTTTTTTTCTTAATTATATCGGAGGACATAATTTCAAAATGTGCCTTCTTCTTTTTTTTTTTTTTTTCACTTGACATATTAAACTGCAATATTCTTTTAAAATTCTTCGTACCTAATATTTTTTCTCCTTTAAATTTCCTATGTAAACTTTTCAAACATAGAAAATTTAGTTAATGTTCATCGTGCAGATATCTGTCTGAAAACCCGATATTAAAATTATCTTTACTTTAGTAATTTTTACACTGAAAATTTATTGAAAGAGCAACAACTTTTTGTAAAGAAAAAAAGTCTACTTTCGTCTTCGACTTTTAGATCCCTTAAGTAAATTGAATTATTGGAAAGCTATAAGTTAAATGAATTTTTATCAAGCATATATAGAGTTTACATATGAAAAAACTGAAATGAACTTTGACAGAAGAAAGTTCATTATTTTTATGGGTTCTGTAAACCAAAACTGTCATAAGTTTCCCTTGCAATCAAAAATTTTAATTCAATGTTAATGTTCTGTCAAGCTATTAATTTGATGTATAACTAACACTACTTGCAGCACTGAGACGTTTTATAATTTATGGTCGAGTAATATTTCCTTTATTATTGTTACGAATTTTTGTATATTTGTAAATATTTCGTAGTAGTAATTTTGTAAATAGTAAAATGTATGTACATTTCGCATAAGGCAGTGCAATAGTTCGTCGTTAAGTTTGTTTCCCCGCAATGTGAGTATTGATGCTTGATAACGGGTTTTACAGAGGTAAATCTGGGAAGCGAGTTTTAAGGAGCAGGCCATTTAACATTATGGTAATGGGAATCTCGCCAAATCGGCGACGCTTTTGGCGACTAATTTTTGTCGCCAAATTTGGCGAGAAATCTCAAAATGTCGCCAAACTTGGTGACCATTTGGCGACATTTTCGGTCCCCATGTACATGTATAGGACTTTTCGACTACGATCTGGAAAGTTCTCCAAATATCTACCTCTAGAAGTCTCCAGAAGGTTTGACTCCTATAAAAGCCCGGCCATGAATCAGTAGAGAGTAGTTAGTTGACTGATTTTGAGTCACTGAGTTAGTTGTTAGCTGAGTCCATTAATTGGCTGGAATTACTGAGTAGTTCTAAAGCGAACTGTATTGCATTGTCTTTTGCAGCGATTGAGCAGTTGTGTTGTCAAATTTTTAACTGCTGTTTTGTGCTCTATTATTGTGAAAAGAGCTGTATTCTGTCTACTAGAACGAAAAGATCTGGAGCTGTAAAGAAATCTGTGACGAGTTATATTGGAATAAATTTCTGCAAATTTTTGATCTGCTTTGGCTTCAAATCATTCGAACCCGTCCACGCAACATTATTATTATTATTATTATTATTAGTAGTAGTAGTAGTAGTAGAAGTAGTAGAAGTAGTAGCTGTAGTAGTAGTAGTAGTAGTAGTAGTAGTAGTAGTAGTAGTAGTAGTAGTAGTAGTAGTAGTAGTAGTAGTAGTAGTAGTAGTAGTAGTAGAAGTAGTAGCTGTAGTAGTAGTAATAGTAGTATTAGAACTATTGCTATTATTACTTACTATTATCAGTATCATCATCATCATTATTATTAAGGATATTATTATTATTTATTTAGTATTATTCATTAAGAATTTTTTTAAAGACATTAGTGCTTTCTAATCTTTTAATTCAACGTACAAAATGTGTTAGTGGGTAAGAAAAACCTAATAAAGTACGTAAGTTTGTGCATGAAATTACGACTTTCAACGACTGTATATTTTGAATGAATTATAGTCAGTTGAAACGATTTGCATAATATAAAAAAATAAACTGATTTTCAGACATTTGGGGTAATTATTAATTTATTACGGATTTAATTAATTATTTTTAAAAATCCAAACTAATTTATGTAAATCAAGCATTAGTGTTAGATACGAATTTCTAATTTTTTATAATGTTTACAATGTAAACTCAAAAATAAATTAAAGTTATTTAAATTGTAGTTGCAAAGTGTAATAGCAGTACTCGAAGTTATGAGAAATGTTAATTTACGTATCAGCTATAATTGAAAAAAGTTTTAAACTCTTTTCAATACTACAATATGGATTTTTAAAAAATCTTATAGTGCTCTAAATTCAGAAGGAAAAAAAAATTCAAGAATTAAAAATGTTGCCCTAAATTATTGCAAAATGTCGGTTCAATCCTTAAATTCATTATTACTGTAATTTTGTAAATTATAAAGAGTAGAAACAAAATGCTAAAAAATATTAACTATTTAACTTTATTTGACATTGGAGTATAATTTCATGTTCCACAAACTTCAAGATCGTCTTTTAATTTACATTATCATTTGCACTTTCTTGCATTTTCATAAATATGATAGATTCAATTGATCTGTATTCCTATGTTGTATTAATGGTTTTACATTGAAAAGTTGGTAACAGCAGATTAATAAATCAACCAGCTCTGTATATCAAATTCTTACAAGAGTTTAGTGAATATTAACTGCGCAAGCGACTTAAAAAAGGTATTTTTCAAAACTTGCTTAGCAACGTTAAAGAGCTTCGCTTTTTTTAGTTTGTTATTGTTTACTTTTATTTGGTTTTTCAGGCAAAGCTAAAGAGAAAGTTTATATTCAATACATTTTGTGTAATTCAAATATTTCTCTACACGTTTGCAATATAATTTTTATTTTATTGTCTTGGACAATTTAAATGTCAATGGTGGATGCTGGTGAATAAGTTATTGATTAAAGTTACGTATCTCATTTATATTCAAATCAAAGAATGTTCCCAGAGAAGACTATCCTATCATTCTATCTTAAAATATGAATAGTTTATAATTCTTAACGTTTCTTACTCAGAGACAAAAGCTTTTGTTATTTTGTTTATTTAAAAATCAACGGAAAAATGAAAAATAAACTAATTTCGATAAAAAAATATTGAGAATTTATTATCTGATGTTAATCTTTCGTAAAATTAACATATGAACTTTTAATCAGCTAGCCCAAAGTTATTTTTTCTTATTTAATATTTTTCATCTGGATTTTGCATAGATATTTATACCTTTATCGTAATTTTATATTCAGCATTTCACTTAAAATTTCAAACAAATAATCCTTACACAAAAAATCCATATATAAATAATTCTTAATCATTACTCAATATGATTATTTTTTTAAACGTCCCTTTTAGAAAAAAATGTAAATGTATTACACAAGCACAAATTATATATATATATATTTTTAAAGGAACAATAACATTATATTAGTGTGGTATTTTCACGATCAAGAATTCGAAGCAATATCTTTTATGGGGCTTAAAGCACCGTCTTTTAATAATAGCGGTCTATTTTCGGAATCTTGTTTGTGCAAAGACACTGCTAACTTCTTCCCAAACGTATGTTTTAGATCAATAAATAATATTTGCTGTGTAATTTTCAGAGCTCTCGTTTTTCCTAGATTCTATTTCAAGAAAACTTTTAAATATTACTCAATGACTACGAATTTTCTATACATATATTATGAACCTGAAATCAATCTATAAATTTTTCAACAAAATGGATTTTTCTATCGTTTATCACTACTCATATATTGCATAAATTGTTGCAAGTTAAAGACGACTTTAAATTATATATGTAATGCCAAAATAAAATGTAACTTTATGAAGTATATAAAAGACAAAAAAAAAAAAAAAAACTTTAAAATATAACAAAAATGATGTAAGGATACAAATTTAAACTGGTTTTTCTTTATTGAATGATTTATTTAGGTGAGGAATTGGTTTATTTTAAAAGTGATTATGACAAAATTAATATTAATGAAATTCACAATTAATTTTCCAAAACATTAAGCATGTCTTAAAAATATTTTATATATCTCTTATCTCTTATATTTTCTGGCTAGATAGTAAAATAAAAGTGTACTGGTTTGTGACATATTACTGATTTGCTATACGGATAAGATGATCTGAAACCTTCTTTTATATAAATGAACAAGCACGTCATTAAATTACCCTGCAAAGAAAATATTTACTCAATTAAATGTTTATTTCTGTACTAATATAATTATAAATATGTATATCACGCAAAATATTTTACATATAAAACCTAATAATAGTTTATACATATTTAAATTAAATTTTAGTTACAAAATAATTTTGTTTTAAAGAGTGGACTGTTTCTGTGTTGCTTTGCATGGTATTAAAAAACTAAATCCCTCAAAAAATATTCATCGCTTTTGTGGCATTTTGAAGTCGATTTTAGAGGGTCTATGAAGAACCGCACACTGAAAACCTTTTTTAAATATAATATTTTGAAATAAGTCTGTCAATCGCAAATCTACAACAAAACTCACCTAAAGCTTTCAAAATATGTACAAGTACATGCTTCTTCACTTAATGGATATCTAGATAAAATATTAAGCAATGAGACGTATCTTAGCAAAGTGCAAATAGTTTCATTCCATTTACTCAAGTAGGCATCATCGATCTTTTTTTGTTTTGTACAATACTTGGCATTCTCAAATAAAATATTTAGCAATCTGTGGTTCGAAATAGTAAAAGGGGAATTTACCAAACTTTTTTACCAATTGAATTTATCCAATTTGACCGAGTGGTTATCGTTATTATCATGAGTTTCATCTTTTAGCAGATGTTTAGAAGTTTCAGAAATGTTCGGAAAACGTTTTTAATAACAAATGTTATTTCCCTCTTCAACCCTAATAATTCTGAGCAAAAATCTCAAATCTAATCTATTAATTGGCCTTTGAGAAGAATATGCATTTTACCTTTTACTAGATCCTTCATATTTAAAAAAAATACTAAAATATAATGAAGAGGATATCTACATTTGTTAAACACAAAGAAAAAAAACCTAAGTAATGCATCTGCACAAAATAAAATTACTATAGAAAAGTACTTCTTCATTGTATGGGAAGGAAATTTAAGTTACTCAAATTACTAAATCAATTACATAAATTAAAATAAAAAATAATGTGTTCTGATCGTTATGTTTAACAACGATAGAATTTTCTTGTTTTTATTGTAATAAAAAAAAAAAAATTAAATTCCTCCATCTAAATTTTCGACAAGATAATTGGAGACTTTTTTTTAAACTTTATAAGAATGACAAAATAAGATTATTAAAATATAATAAAAGTATTTTTTAATAAGTCAAAAATAAATTGTAAAAAAAAAAAAAAAGTATTAGTTTAAAATCAAATTATATTTTTTGCAAATTAGCATAATTGGACGCCGAAAATCTTTTTTACAGCTACTGCAAGGATAATTCATTATACTTAGTTATTTTTTTTACTCTGTATAAAAATAAACTACAAATAAATAGATTAAAAAATCCTCTTATATAGCATACCAAATCTCTTAGTATTACTATGCCCATTTTTTAATGTTGTTTACATTTAATAGATCCATTAATTAGTAGACCGAACGATGTAAAACGACACAAAAAATGTAGACATTCTGTACGGAAAAAAAAATGTCTTTAAATGCTTCCTTGACACAATGCCTAGAACACTAAAATATCCGAGATATAACTTTTTCTTCATAATTTTCAATTTGCTAAATCTATTTTTCTGATTTTATTTGTCATCGTTCAGATATAAAAACATGAAATCTCTACTGAATTCTCCACAGAAATGCTGTTGTTACGATTAAACATCTTTTAATAACAAATTAAAAATCATACAAATACTTCATCTCATAATTGTTCGAAAGTCTTCAACATAACTGATTAACAATAAATCAGCATAATACTTACACTCATTCATTGATCAGACTAAGGAATTCTCATAATTTCCCATTCACAATCGCTATTCGGTTGTGTCCATGGATATTATAAATACTTCTAATATTTAATTAAATTCTCTTTCGGGGCATATAAGCTTTTTGTTTTTTAGATTTTGCCTAATCCAATGCCAACAAAATGCTTGATTTTTATTCTCCAGTCGATCTTACCTCCTGATGACTTGGTCGGCTTCATTATTCTAAGTTTTCCAATCTTATTCTTTTTCATATTTTTATGTTTTTTACTTAGAATTAACAAAATGTTAAATGTTAACAATAAAGCAATAAAAGTAATGCATTTAGTAAAAAAAAATCCAATTCTTTTTACACTTCAGCACGTTTTGGAACGCGTGGAGTTCAAAAAATGATTTAGAAAAAAGAAAAAAAAAATATATGTATACTATACAGACTATATGTGTGTGTGTGTGTGTGTGTGTGTGTGTGTGTGTGTGTGTGTGTGTGTGTGTGTGTGTGTGTGTGTGTGTGTGTGTGTGTGTGTGTGTGTGTGTGTGTGTGTGCGTGCGTGCGTGTGTGTGTGTGTGTGTGTGTGTGTGTGTGTGTGTGTGTGTGTGTGTGTGTGTGTGTGTGTGTGTGTGTGTGTGTGTGTGTGTGTGTGTGTGTGTGTGTGTGTGTGTGTGTGTGTGTGTGTGTGTGTGTGTGTGTGCGTGCGTGCGTGCGTGTGTGTGGGTGTCCAGTTAGCATGACTTCGAAAGGATTGACTATACGGTTTAGGGCTAGTTACGGGCCCTGTCATTAAGGTTTTTGTCAAAATTGCGCACAAGGTAAAGGCCATTAAAAAATTTATTTTTTAACTATTGCAAAAAAAAAAAAAAAAAAAAAAAAAAAAACAGGCTCTAAATATTTTGATTAAAATCGCTGTAGTGATACCGCTTAAGGTACTTTAAACATACCCGCAAAAATTCTCATAAAATGCGATAAAGGCAATGTCTTTAACACAGAGTTCGCTTCCCTTGCGCATCACCCATAAACGATTATTTCTCATCTTTTTCATTTACAAGAAAGGATAAACATAACGCCAACTTCTCCATTTTAGAGGTGACTTTTCTTTATTATTTTTTTATGGTTAATGTAATAATTATCACCAAATTGACCATTTTTTAAAAAAAATCATAAAGGTACATTTGAAAGTGAAAACGGTAAATTACACCATTGCCTGGTAAATTTAAATGTAGTGACCGTTATTAAGTGTAATTGAAATTTGTGTGATGTACTACACCTCTATTATTTCTATTCAGATTGTTTGTATTTGTGTATCACGATTTAGTCATATCTATAATTTCTTTAGTTTTATTAGAGTATCAAGATTTATCTAAAATAAACGAAACTCACGTTTATTATTTAGGAGTAACCTGATGCTATTTTAAATCAACATAAAAAAGTTCATTTGAAGTCTCTTCCAAAGATACATGAAATATTAAAAACTTTCACATTTCGAAATGAAACTTCTTGTTTTAAATTTTATTCATTTTGTTTAACACTCCAGAGCCATTATTTTTCATTTAACATTATTCTATTATTAGTTATTTAAATATATGTCTAATTTAATGACTAAACGAAGGAATTTACAATGAATTTAATGGATATAAAATTGTTTAATGAAACAACCACATAATAATAATAAACTAGATGTGCGAAACATCGAACATTTTTCCATTACACTATATTACAGATGTGGATTTGTGTCATTAGTATTTTTATATTTCCATCATTCGCTTAGAAAAAATGGCCAGTTTGGCGAAATTTTTGGAAATAATTCTTAAATGGATCTTTTTTTTTTTTTAAAAAATCGCCAAAATGGTGCTTTTGGCTATATACTTTTCGATATTTCTTATATTATCCATTCTCATAAGTGAAACTAAGGAGGAAAGGAAAAACGATCGTAGATGAGCTATGTTCAAGCAAAGAGAACTCTGAGTTGAAGGCATTCGTTTTTCAACTTTTTACGCCATTGAAGCATTTTTACTGAAATTTCGGAGGTTGGGATGTTTAGAACATCTTAAGAATTATTACCACAGCGATTTTTATTAAAATCGTTAGAGCTGTTTTTTGCAATCATTGAAAAACATGATTTTTTCAATGGCAGCTACCTTATGCGCATGCGTGATTTTGTCGAAAACTTTAATGGTAGGTCCCATGGCCACCACCAACTCGCACATCAAATTTGAACATCGTAGGTCAATTTGTTACGGAGTTATGCTGATCACAGACACATTTTTTCTAAATCAAGGATAAATTTGTTGAAATCAGGATGTTCCAAAAAGTGGAGAAATGAAAAAAAAAAAAATATCGAAATTTTTTTTTGACCGAATCTTATACTTCCATTACCCTATGTATACCTATACATATGAGTAATTGAAAACAAAAAATTAAATAGTTAATATATTATTCATACATAAATTCCACGAGTTAAATCTCATGAAATATTCAAACGAAATGTTGGAATACCGACGATGGTGTAATCTTTCATTTTATTAATATATATAGTGCATTAAAAATATATATTATGCATTAAATTAATATATATATATATATATATATATATATATATATATATATATATATATATATATATATATATATATATATATATATATATATATATATATATATATATATATATATATATATATATATATATATATATATATATATATATATATATATATATATATATATATATATATATATATATATATATATATATATATATATATATATATATATATATATATATATATATATATATATATATATATATATATATATATATATATATATATATATATATATATATATATATCACGTATTTCTAGGACATATGATTGTTAATTCGGTTACTCTCACTTTTACTTCTCACAATCCGCCATCGCTCGTAAAGGTGCGCATACGCATATTCAACATCTCTTTATATAGTGTGCTTTCTGGTACCTATAAATATGCCAAACGATTAGAATAACAATGAATTACAACACGAAAATATGAATATTTTCTTTTACAAAAGAAAAACTTATTTCCATAATACGGTTCATAATAATTTTAGATACTTTGAGTGAGAGGATTATTTTAAACATTGATAAAAAAAATACATAATAAAGGAAACTAATAACTTTCAACATCATTTACATATTTCATCATTCTGTCAAAAAAAGTAATCCCTCATTAATCATTTTTACTCACGTCTCGATACTTTTTTAAATTTGGGTAATTTCACCAGAAAGTTTTTCGATTTTCCTATCAAAATAGTATTTGTAAAATATTTTTACGATAACAATGCATTTCTTAAATTTAGCTTCTATCCTAACAATGAGAGCTTGTGCAATGGCTCATTGGAAAACAAGATTGTATTTTATTATCTTAAATATTAAATATCTTTAAAAATAAATACATTGTATAATAATCGTTATAGCATTATTTATTTATACAATTTAGAAATTATTTTATAATCTATACAGTATAAAAATATATTATATATATATATATATATATATATATATATATATATATATATATATATATATATATATATATATATATATATATATATATACATTTATATAACTAGGAAAACATGCCACAGTATTTCAAGCGGAACTGCTTGCCATCATTTACTGTCTACATGAATGCTCTAGAAGATCCTACTCAAATAGGAAGATCTACATATTTAGCGACAGTCAAGCAGCTTTAAAGGCAATAAACTCATTTCAAATAAGCTCTAAACTTGTTTGGGTATGCAGAAACCTTCTACAAGACTTGGGGACCCATAATAGGATCCTTCTTACATGGGTGCCAGGTCATATTGGTGTAGAAGGAAATGAAACTGCAGATAAGCTTGCTAAACTGGGAACTGCAGACCTACCTTTAAGTCCTGAACCTTTTTGTGGGATCTCCAAGACTACTGCAAAAAGAGTGATAGGAGAAAAAATGCTTAAAGAAACCACAGAAAGGTGGAAACAAACCACCGATCAAAAACATGCGAGGCTTATGATCCAAGAACCTTCCATGAAACTATCATCTCAGATCCTGCGTCTTAGCAGGGATAAGGTGAGAGTGATAGTTGGATTTCTTACAAGCCACTATCACCTAAGAAAACACCTTCATAGAATGGGAATATTTAAAGAAGAACCTTTATGTAGGAAGTGCAATATGGTAGAGGAAACAGCCCACCATATACTTTTTGAATGTGAAGCTCTTCTTCACATTAGGCACTCAAGCTTAGGTCTTGGAACAGAACTTGATACAATCCACGAGGAACCTGTCAAAAGCCTTTTGACCTTTCTTAAGGAATCTGGTTTTCTTTGACAGGGGGTCGTAAAATAAAGGGGTTGGTGCAATATTCCCTAGTGGAATCAGCACCTAGGCTCAACTGACCTCCCCATTCACTATAACTATGACTATGACTATATATATATATATATATATATATATATATATATATATATATATATATATATATATATATATATATATATATATATATAATATACATATATATATATATATATATATATATATATATATATATATATATATATATAATATACAATATATATATATATATATATATATATATATATATATATATATATATATATATATGTATATATATATATATATATATATATATATATATATATATATATATATATATATATATATATATATATATATATATATATATATATATATATATATATATATATATATATATATATATATATATATATATATATATATATATATATATATATATATATATATATATATATATATATATATATATATATATATATATATATATATATATATATATATATATATATATATATATATATATATATATATATATATATATATATATATATATATATATATATATATATATATATATATATATATATATATATATATATATATATATATATATATATATATATATATATATATATATATATATATATATATATATATATATATATATATATATATATATATATATATATATATAATATACATATATATATATATATATATATATATATATATATATATATATATATATATATATATATATAATATATACATATATATATATATATATATATATATATATATATATATATATATATATATATATATATATATATATATATATATATATATATATATATATATATATATATATATATATATATATATATATATATATATATATATATATATATATATATATATATATATATATATATATATATATATATATATATATATATATATATATATATATATATATATATATATATATATATATATATATATATATATATATATATATATATATATATATATATATATATATATGTATGTGTGTATATATATAGTTTTATACTTTTTAAACAACAGCCATATACAGAATAAAAGTTAATATATCCCAGATTTATTAGTATCAATAAAACATAACTTGGAATACAGTAAAAAAATAGCTTACGAAAATTTTAAAACTATATGTTAAAATATTACAATAAATCATCAGCGCATTGACAACAGTAACTGATAATATTTTTACAACGCAGTTTGGTTAGACTTGAAAGAGTTTTCTAACCAGGGGCGGTCCTTAGTGCAATCCTAGCAAGCCTTCGCTTGGGGCGCAAAATTTAAGAAATTTTTGGGGGGTGCCAAAAATCGTAGTTTGTATATTTTTTTATTTTAATTAAGTCATTTTTCAATTTAAAAATTTATATTTTCAGAATTAAATCAATAAATTTGTCTTCAGAACGTGCCTCCCACCCTTCCCAAAATGAAAAAAGCGCCCCTTTTCCCCTTCGAAAAGAATTGTGATTTTTGCTTACCACCTCGCAAATCGATAGCAATCTGGTGATACCAGTAGGATACATCTTTGAAATCTGTCTATCTCAATTCTATTTCTGTTTTTACCATCGTGTGTATCTTGAAAAGAAAAAATAAATGCATTTATTCTAGGAAAATTTCGTAAATTTGGGTGGGGTGCCAAAAGATCAGTTCTGTAGAATTTTTTTTTTAATCAATCGTTTTTATAAATTGAACATTAACATTTTCAGGAATAAATTTTTTAAAAAAATGTGTCTCCTAAATGTGCTTCCTCCCTTTCCAAAATGAAAAATGCGCCCCTGTGCCTTATCGGAAAGAATTGTGATTTTTGTTTACCATCTCGAAATCGCTAGCGATCTGGTGATACCAGAAGGATACATCTTTGAAATCTGTCTACCTCAATTCTATTTCTACGTTTACCATCGTGTTGTACCTTGAAAAGAATAAATAAATGCACTTATTCTAGGAAAATTTCGTAAATTTTGGGAGGGGCACCAAAAGATCAGTTCTGTGTTTTTTTTTTTTTTTAATCAGTCATGTTTTAAATTGAAAATTAACATTTTTAGGATTAAATAAAAAAAAAAATGTGTCGCCCAAACGTGCTTCCTTCCTTCCTCAAATGAAAAATGCGCCCCCTCTCCAAAAGGAAAAAAGCTCCCCTGTGCCTTTTCGGTAAGAAATGTGATTTTTGTTTACTATCTCGAAAATCGCTAACGGTCTGGTGATACCAGAAGGATACATCTTTAAAATCTGTGTACCTCAATTCTATTTCTGTTTTTACCATTGTGTTGTATCTTGAAAAGAAAAAATAAATGCATTTATTCTAGGAAAATTTCGTAAATTTGGGAGGGGTGCCAAAAGATAAGTTCTGTATGATTTTTTCTTGAATCAGTCCTTTTTCAAATTGAACATTAACATTTTCAGGATTAAATTAAAAAATATGTGTCTTCCAAACGTGCTTCCTCCCTTCCTCAAATGAAAAATGCGCCCCCCCTCTCCAAAAGGAAATAAGCGCCCCTGTGCCTTGTTAGTTAGAAATGTGATTTTTGTCCCATTTCTTCCCGTTATGGAACCCTCGAAAAGAGCTGGCAATCTAGTGGTACCAGAAGGATACATCTTTGAAATCTCTCTACCTTCGTTCTATCACTGCTTGCTTTTCAACGCTTATCCACGTATTTTAAAAGTATTTTGAATAAGGTCTGAAATGTGCAAATTGCTAGTCAATATAATAATCCAATGGAACGCCGTACATACTTTCAATTCTGTTTAATTTACAACAATAGCTGGCAAATTCGCAATAAATCGAACAGAACAAAGGGAAAACGTTATGGTTAATTGTCGAGTAATAATACACTTTATTATTTTAAAAGGAAAAATGAGAAACACTCGCATTTGTACTTAAGGCTATGACTAAATATCAGATTGAATTTTAACTATTGCTACTGAAGTTCGCACTTAGGGTGTTCTTCACTTTGTTTAGCTTAGTCTTAACGATATTTTTCTGTAAAAAAAGATTTTCGATGTTTTTGGTACTTGGGTCATTTTCCATTTCTAGTCTTCAATTCACGTTAATTCTACATTTTATTTTTATTCGATCATAAAAACAACATTAGTAGTTTAATTTGCTAGATGCATCGTATAACGAGTAATATATGCATGTGTCGAAATAATAATATTGATAATTTGAGTTGTTTAATATAATTATTTTTTATTATGACAAAAACAATTATTAGCATAGATATCATTTTAATTCTTTTTACAGAAAACTTATAAATTAATATGAGGAATGTTTTACATTCTTAAAGCACTATTATTGTTAATACATTTCGTGTATAGATTAATTGCAGATGTAATATACAGTAGTACTTCGATATCTCGAACTTCGATATCGCGAAAAACTTGATATGTCGAAAAATAATTGTTTCCCTTGATATTGCATATTCATCTAATGTTAATTTCAATTCTTATGTTGAAGAGTTTTCACTCAAAACCTTGTTGTGTCGAAAAATTTTCGAAGTAAGAAATGAAGTTTTCCAGAAAAATTGCCATTCAGTTATGTAGAAGCAAATATTATAATCATCAGAACACAATTCTTTTTCAAATAAAATACGCTCATTTGAGAAACAGATGTCCTTCACGATGCATCATGCAAAGCAAAACACTGTTCGAGTTATTTTTTGGCGGAAAACCAACTGCATCGTATCTAAAAATCTTCGGTCAAAAAGCTTTCGTCCTCAACAAACGCCACAAGTCAAAATTCAAACCAAGATCAAAGATACTATAATAACCCTTCGGGTTAAAGATGGCAAGCTTCCATAGATATAATGTAAAATAGTTGAGAGCACATGACGTCATTGCAGGATTTCTACATTGGCAAGCGTATCGCTCTTTTTGGTTTCACTTGGCGATTACATTTTATGGTTTCCCAGAAATCTTTTATCCAAAAAAAGAACAAATCTGCCTAGCTCATCAAACTTTCACTAAAAAAATTTACACACCCAACCAAATTTTTGTTAATTTATATTTTTGACTAAAATAATTGAATACTTTTTTAAACAATATTAATATTATATTGAACCACTACAGCAAAAGTTCCATCCTGTAATGCAATACGAATCCTAATATTAGATTTGGGGATTTTACAGCATATTCTAATATTGGTGAACTTTTAGTAAGTTTTCGTAAGAAATATGAACATCAAGAATTAACAAAATTACTAATTATACAAAATTATTGAAACACATTCTAGAAGAAAATGATTTCGATAAAGTTTCCATGCATTCTTCGAAGCAGTACATTAGGAAACTAAAAAATATCTAGTTATTGAGTGCAAGAATTTAAAAATGACTTGCAACTACAAAAACCAATATCATTTAGCATGTACTAGTTTAGAAGAATTTACTAACAGTTGACAATAATCATTTAGCTTTATTAATTCATAAAATAAAAAACCGCAATGGTAATTGAGATCGGCGTCAAATTTCAAAAAAATCATAATAAACACATAATAATTGCGTGCATTTATGCAACTAACAAATGATAAACATTCTTTCAAGCGATGTCAAAGTAATAAAAAAAGAAAAGTTCGTGAAAAAAACAACTATATTTAACATAAAAACTAGCCTGCTGAATGAGACGAAAAAATAAAAACAAATGATTAAGAACACTAACCATCAAGTTTCATCACAACCATCAAACACTGCAAAAAATGTCCTGTTAAAATTCTCTTACGAAAATTCTATAATCTTCAGAACATTACCGAAATTTATTGTGCACAAAAGCGAACAATTGAACAAACTTGAATAAATAATATGTTACTTTGCAAAGTAGAATCCTTCATTTGTGTTCTGCTATTTAAATCTCCCACGAATTCGACGAAATAAATCTGATGTTCTTACTTGTTTGTTTAAAAAGCACGATCGCCAAAGTAAGAACAAAGCTCTGCGCATATCTGGAAATCGGAGCAATTTGGCGAAAGTTTTGTGCTCTCAACTTCGAAAATCCGCGAGATGGCAGCACTTACGTATCGGCGAAGCTTGCCTTCTTATAGTTTTAAGTTCTTTGCCAAGATCACAAGAACTCATTTTTATTGGTTATTCCGATGAAGCAAAAGCCTATTAATAAAAGAACACACAAAATCGGCTGTTCTGCCATTCTTAAGAACAAAAAGAATATAATTACGAGATATAGCGATCACGAACAGAGGGGCGTAAACAGGGGGAGAGAGGGTCCTACAATGGAATGAGAACGAGCAATAGACAAAGTTCATATGCTTGTCCATATGCGTGGAAAATGTGGAAAAGGATGACTTCGCCGCTATTTTTAAAATAGAAAAATTGGTTGAAGAACAATTTCAAAAGAGATGTAGCCAGGCCACGATGCTGGACTTTTTTAAGTAACTAGTAGTAAATAAATTCATCCTTGTACATTTTATTTAATATGTACATTACTATAGTGTAAGTACTAATTCTTTTCAATTTCATGTACTCATTTATTATTTTCGACTAAAGATTAAAATTGCTGTATTTAGACTTTTTCAACTATAATTACATATTTATACTTATTCTCATCTACCATGACTAATTTTTAGACAATTATTCAGTATATTAAATTTTTAACTGAATTGTTAAGTTTTGGTTACAACCTTGTTATCTCAAAAACTCCCTATCTCAAATTTTTTTTAGTGTCCCTTCGACTTTGAGATATCGAGGTAATACTGTATATTGAAGATGCAATACATATTAGTAACAGCGGCGTAGACAGGGAGTTTCCCCCCCCCCTCCTCCCCCCGAAATGATTAAAAGTGAAAAAAATTTATTCGATTTTTTAAGTATCATAATTGTATATTATTTTTATTTATCAAGTTTTATTCGTTCTTCCTGTAACTCTAACTGCCGTCTTTTAAAAACTTAACGATACTTATTTCAAACTTATGAAGAACTTCTAATGGGGGAGCTGTTCTTTTCCGACCGTTCTCAATGGCGGCCTAACCCTCTCCTTCCTTGACCTTGTTGAATTAAAACCATCAATCAGATCAGGTTCGAAGTTTCGTAGTTATGGATAACTATTAATAAAGAATTCCACAGTATTACGACGAACACATTAATTTTGACAAACATCAACCAATCTTTCGAATACGAACAGATATTATTATTTTTAGAATTACAGATATTCTTTTTAAAACTACACCAGAGTCTCCATAGCAACTCTCGCTTTACAATTCGTAATCGTTGCTACTCACTTGTATAAGAACATGGTAAGTAATTAATAAGTAATTTTAAAATATTGAAAAAATATATTCGAAATTTTTATTGCAATAATATTTTAATACTTTGATAATCTACCAGATAGAAAAGTGCACAAAGAAATACCGTTTAGACAAGCATTTGCACGAGTTAACTTATTGCCAACAAACCAATGTGTAAAATGAGTTTGTATGTCGAATTGATATTTTGAAATGGGAATTTTTAAATTATAGTTTTACATATAGTAATTACAGAATAAGTTTTTTAAAAAATCAGTCATTATCCTGTTGTTTTCAACTCTTTATCATCATTATTTCCATAAAACAAGAACTTTATGAATAAAACAAGATTTTTATAAATGAAACTATTGTGTCCTATAACTTTTAAAGAAAGAATTAAAATAAAATATTATTTGGTGTAATTCAGCTGTGTCTAACCCACGAAACAACTGAATTTTATTAACACTAAGAGTACAAACCAAATTGCTTACATGTGTGTTAATTATAGTGTCTGATTTGAAGCCCCGATTTTTATTTTTAATTGGACACTAACTGTTTTTCCCCCCTTTTTTTCTGTTGCCCCCCCCCCCCCCTTCTTTTTTTTGCCCTTCTCTAAGCTAAAGTGGACTTATACAAGAATTCTTTAAAAAAAATTTTTTTAGGTTAAAAAAGCCATGTTGTTAAATTGGCTAGTGAGAAAATACAGAGATATGCAAATTCTTATGGATTATCCTGAATTTTTAGGGATTTGTTTCTGAATTTTAGAAATATTTTGTGTTATTAGCAGATTGAATCGTTATAGTGTCATTTGGTATTCTATTTATTAACATTTTAATTTAATGTGTAAAAAAAAATAACCATTTCTGAATATTACTAAAAATTGAAGAGGGATACTTGTGATTATTTAGGAGATCACATGTTTACAAACTGAAGTTGGCACCTCAGAAATTATTTGTATACAAACCCAAATTATTCATTTATCATGATTTACAATTTTTGTTTCGCCTCCCCCCCGCCCTGAAAAAAAATCCTGGCTACGCCACTGATTAGTAAATAGGATACTTGACAAATATATATACACACCTGTAGTAATATAGTACTGTTATCTCTAATGAAGATGTTTAATATGTAAAAGAAAAATTACGGTAAGTTTTTCACAATTTAAAGTTGATTATAAAATAGCTGAATTTCGCACGATGAGGTATTTTTGAGATTTTGCAACGATCTTAGTAATAACCAAAATCCCTGTGAAAAAAGCGGAAAACTGCTTTCTGTGAAATTATAGCATGTCTGTTAAAAAGTTCAATGATTGTCTTTCAAGCTGTCAAACCAGAACGAAATTCCTATAAGGGTTTGAGCCAATGTAGAACTGCTAGATTACGTGGTTGTATTAAATAGTCAAGCTATTTTTTAAATACATCTTTTCAAAATATTAAAATAATTTTTCTATTTAGTTATATGTCAATTGTTAAAAATAGATTTGAAAATCAACATGAATATAAAAGAAAGCCTATATTTTTAACATGAAAACTCTCTTAGGGGATGGATATGTAGCAAAAAAAAAAGGGGAAAAAAAAGAGTATAGTTTCTAACATTACATTGTAAATATTTGTTAGCAGGATCTTCCTTAGCATTTGCGACGCCCTTTGAGAAACAAAACGAGGCTTTACCTTTCCCCGACTTTCCAAAAACATTCACTTACATCCTCAACTATTCTAGAGGGAAACGTTAATCCTTCAAAAACGAAAGGAATCTTTATAAATTGTAGTTAAAAAAAAATATCTTTTTCTTTTTGACTCAATTTTTCAACATTTATTTTCTTTAAAATGTGTAAATTTCCTAAAAAATCTTACTCTGATGATTCCCTTTGAAAAATGAGGTAAAATTTCAGTTTCAAATATTCTAGCTAAGCTTCAAGGAACTTACCAAAAAGATAAGAACCTCCCCCCCCCCCTCCCCTTTAAAAAAAAACTACTTTCAGTTGCAAAAAGGCATGAAGATGTAACACGTTTCATTTAAAATGCAGAGGGGAGAACAACACAGAAAGGATGGGGGATCTTGGCTTGCCCCCATTTCCTAAGTGGTAGATGTAACTGTCGCCAATAGGTCGTGAAAATCGCTTACTGACCAGCTTCTTAAAAAAGCATCAGACAGAGACGGCAATAAAATGTGCATGTGAGGTCTTGGCTATACGACCCTCAAACCATTGTGCAAGACTCATCAGCAGTATAAAGTTCCCTTTTTCTTGGAAGGGTTGTTCATCATCTAGTGAACTCAATTAGTACCAATACGTCAGATTGACAATATGACCATTGTAGATGGCAAAAGAGATGCCCATTTGTCCAGACTAGTATAACGAAAATCATGTACGGCGGTCAACGGGAAGGACTGTGGGGGGTCGTTTATTACCGAAGGGAGGAAATTTCTTAGAATGGCTTGGTGTCCCCACTCCTTCAACTATTTAGAAGCTGGCATACATTTCTTTGAAAGTAGAGAGGGAATTTGCTCTCTGTATGTGGCCTTTTGTGGCAAGTTTTAAAAGTAAATTTATAATTTTATTTTGCCGAACTTTGTAAGTAGAAGTATATCATGTTTTAATCTGTTCTATATATTTAATTTTACTGTTTAAAAACATTAAATGAAGAACCTAAATTATAACCTCTTTGTCTTTACTTTTCATTTTAGCTTGTACTTGGTGTTATACAACTGCTAAATTAGTTCTCTAATGCTGTAATCGTTTTCGAAATGTGCTTGCAAAAGTAGTTTCACCCACAAAACCAGGAATAATTACCATCTTAATAAATAAGAAAGCAATAATTTTTCATAAATGGTTAATTGAGAATCACACATGTCAAAGAATTTTAATGATTTAATTTAAATTTTCTATTTCGTTTTTAGTTGCATTTTAAAATTTAAATTACGTTCCATTTTTGACAAGTAATGTTTCATCTCCTTTTAAGTTGCTGAAACATATTTTTTTTTTTTTGATAAATTTACACATTCATAATATTTCTTATATAATTATAGTACTTATATGTTAAGGAACATGAATTAACCTCTTCAAACTCTTAATTTTTTTTAATAAAAGTTGTGATGTATATTAGTAGAAGAAGAAACATGGATAACATATTTCAATAATATAATGTGAATTTTAAATTTCATGCTCTTTCTCTCTGCTTTTGCCGACTAATTGTCATTTTTGCGGTTTTTAAACATATCTTTAAATAAATTTAATACTTAAAAATTAATTTGCAATTTGCATAGAACATAAATCTTTAAATATTATTGGATTCAGAACTCTAAAAATTGGAAAGAGATATTTTAATAAAATTGAGGGGGGGGGGGGGGTTGCCAGAATTGGTCTCGCTTATTGTTAAAAATTTGCTTTGACCGCCCCTGTTTCTAACATAATTAACTTCTTTTTTTTTTCACTATAGTTTTTCTTTGTCAAAAGTATATACAAGATGTCTTGTTAAAACTTGATTATGTTTACTAGTTTCTATACTTATCAAAAAGTTTCAAATGATGTAAATTATTCAAAATAAAGAGCTGCAATCATAAAATTTTTGTAAGAATAATTAGTGCACTTCCATACGTTCTTCTTTCGTTGACCGGATTGTATTGATTATGGTATTTGAATCCAGCCATGTCCTCTGCAGCATTACATTTACCTGCTATTTCTTTTTAACATACTTTTAGCTATAAGAAAAGTATTGTATCATTTTAAATGATCTAAGTATCACGTGGGTTCTTTTTGTACAATTGAACTTACTTTGCATTGAGTGAATGTAACACACAAATTTGCCCCTTCTTCTGTGATGAAGCCAACTTTTAATTCATTTACATGGAAAGACGATAAAGTGCGTAACAATGCATTGACAAATTTTGACGCAGCAACCAAATATTTCGAATATCACTAACCTACGTGAAATAATAGCTAAAGTTAGCCCTTAACAAATTAAAAATAAAATTATTCAAATTGATTTTACGGCACTGAGGAAATGCTTGGAATCATTTAAAAAAAATTACAATATATATTGTAAATGAGTCATTAGTGATTACGGAGATAATAAATTATTTTGTAAAATATAAACAGTCAATGATTTTCATGTGTTATACAAAAAAGTATTACACCAAAACGATATTATGTTTTTCATTACTTGTGCTTGAGATATCCAGGTTTTCTCACTTATTACTACATAAAATTCGAGAAGTTTTCTTTTAAAAGCTTCCCTATTTACATTGTCGCCTAGAAATTTCGAGCTACTTTCCATAGTGCAATTATACAAGAGGAGACCGAAAAGTAAGGTGGTCTGATGTCATAATAATCACCGTATTATATATTTGCAGATAAATACGTCACTGTTCTTCAAAGTAGTTCTCGCCGTCTACAATACTTTTCTGACAACGTTCATACAAGTTCTTGAAACACGACGTGGACACGACTGAAATTGCCACTGAAGGGAAACCGATTTTCAAGCATCTCATACATTCAAGCTGCTGTTACCAAGGAACTTACGACAATCTCAAAGGAGGACTTTTTCAGAAGTTTCAAGAACTTGTATGAACGTTGTCAGAAAAGTATTGTAGACGCGGGAACTAATTTGAAGAACAGTGATGTATTTATCTGCAAATATATAATACGGTGATTATTATGACATCAGTCACCTTACTTTTCGGTCTCACCTTGTATTTTCAATGTTAACGTTCAGTATGTCTGTTAGTTAAACCTTACATATTCTTTATCCTACTATCACTATTTTGGTTATTTTGTAGAAAAAATGTCATAAAATAAATTGCAAGTGTTTCGTCATTATAATAAAACCTGTAATAACTAAAAAGATAATAATATCCTCTAGCATTAGCTACTGAAACAAAGGATATTCATTCCATTCTTATGCAACCCACTGACGGTCCAGAGAATCGGCGAAATTCTACAGTTGTTTTCCCTGCAGTGATTTTTATATTATATTTCTAATTCAAATATATAATTTTTTTTTAATTATTTTTAATTTTTTTTTTCAGATGGCTTATAAACTATCATGCTAATAAAAATATTTAAAAAAAAATTATTTTAAATTTTATTTATAAATTTAAAAAGGTTTGTGTATTGCTGAAATATATACGTACATATATACGTATATGGACTGTCAGTGGGTTAAAAGAATTGGTGCACAAAACTTAAAATCATCATGCAACACTCTATGAGAAGATTTACTCAGGGGTCGCAGACGTCCTATATGTCCTATAAATCCTATATATTTTTAAAAATCGGCAAAAACGTCCTATATTGTCCTATATTTTACAATTGTCCTATATATCCTATATTTCTATATTGATTCGATCTATATTTTCTTCGAATTCGTAATAACGGCGCCGTTCGTTGCCATTTTTTATATTTCGGATTCTTTGCCGCGATCGTAGGTAAAAACACCTGACAAAATCAATGCTTGTAACGGCGGCGTTTTAACTCTTGTGACGTCACGTGATGCATAACCTGCAACTCAACTCCACTGGAACGGCGGGAGTTGTAAACATGTGAACTTTTCCATAGTACGCGGTCTTGAATTTCTAATTTGTTTTCTCCTCCAACGTAGTAAATTAATTGGTCATAATACAGAGAGAGAGAGAGAGATGCAGCAACGTAACTCTGCCTCGAGAAAAACGGATAAAAACGACTTGTGATTAACTTGCAGGGCTACTTAAGGACATTTTGAGTGCTCAATCAATAATTGATGAAGGAAACAAAAGGGTTAAGATTTACTGTATGATGTCGGATGACGATTTTTTTATTCCCAATCCGATACGGATTCTGCGCCACGAATTTTTTACATCAAACGGCACCTAATTAGGGCAACCATAGGTAGTTCTCTTGCTCTTAAAAAAGTGACGGGCTGCCATTTTTAGCGAAAATCACCTTGTGCCAGAATCCGTACCGGATTCGGAATATTAGCCACGATTTTTTCATAAAAGTCGCCACTATTGAAAATGACGTCAATACGTTGTGATGTCAAATCCAAACGGTCATTAGGGTTTCCGGAAAACCAAGTCCCCGATTCGCCACATTCGGCGCTAAATCTCCCACTTTTCGCCGCCAATCCAACCGACACTGAACAGTAAATCTGAACCAACAAATGACTGCAAACAGGGATAAAAAGAAAATACTTAAAAAAATTGGAGCAGTTCAAGCAGTTATAAATACTGGGAGCAAAAGACTCAAGATTGCAAATAATGTAATTAATAAAACTTGATTTAGGGATGGATTATTGAGGCCATAACGAATGACATATTCAGGATCAGGCGATTTCTTTTTTTTTTTTAAAGGTGTGTTTTCTATTCTCTTAAATACAGTATAACGAGTTTATAAATGTATAACTAGTTAATTTTTAAGTTCAGTAGCAACTGTGTGCAGTTATTTGATGTTTTAAATTGTCCTATATATATTTTTTTAAAATCCTATATATTCTTATTTTGTCACTTTGACCCCTGTTTATTCTTCAAAACCAGTCACCATAGCATCTCACAACAATAATTCCGCTGTCACAAACAGAAAAATATTGACAAATCCAACCTACCATTCCGAGGAAACCTGTAATATATATCGCAGAATGAAAACCTAACGTCACCCAACATGGTAACCATCAGCATAGCTCCTGTGGTCGGGTCGATACATGAGAAATGTGAACTTGTGACGAGGTGTTCAGGTGATGGTCAATCCATCATCTTCAACTATTACTGCTCTTCCCGGCTACGAGTGGTCACGCAACATATCAAGGCTAAGGATGAAAGAAAGGGTCATCTCATAACTTCACCAGCGCTCTGACTCTGAACTCGTCATCTGCGTCAGAAGGAGCTTCAAAATGAAAACATCAAGTGCTTATTTTTGGGTTGAGACATTCTCCATGCGTCAGTGCTGGGCATGACCAAGAATATGATTGGTCAAATGAGAAGTAAATTCTCATGCGTTAAATTAACCATATTTAATCATGTATACGTTAAAATGTTAATCTTTTTTAAACGATTGACGGTTTGTTAGATTTAAACTAATAGGCGATTAATTTTTCTTGCTAAATTGCCATCACGAGCCACTTAGGGTCGCTCCATTATAGTGCTTCATTCTGAAAGTACACATTTTTATTTGATGATTAATTACCTTGGATTCACCCCTAATTGAGTTTAAATATTAATTAACTCAAGACAAGTCTCTCAAAGAGAAAAGAATCAGAAAAAAATTCTACTAATTAATAATAGTGAATTTTTCCTGAAATTTTCTCGATTTCAACTATAGCCCTCATCGAGTTCGTAGCGTAACCAGAAATTTGCAATGAGAAGGTAAATTGGATGGAATCTAAAAGTTGATGACCCTCTCTTCTCCATACTTGTTAAGTTTACTATTAATTGTCCGTCGGGTGCATTTGATCTGACAAGAACTGGCGATTTTGTCGTCTCACCCCGTTGGCGCTGTCTAGTTGCATGTCCATATACGAGTGGATTTTTTTGGCAAACAATTTCATACATTTCTTCTTTTAGCACTCATTATAATTATAATAATGTTCATCACTTGCCAGTTATATAAATGAGATTAATTCTCAGATGCCTACTTTTCTGTGGATTGTCCGTCGTTCCGTAGTCTTTAGTTATGGATTATTATGGTTTCACGGATGTTCTTTGAAATCATCAACGGAAAAGAGCTAAGTGAAATATCTTTAATCCTTTTCTGTGTTTTCATTTTCACTAAGCGTTACGCTGATGAAATAGTCGCTATTGTATCTCGTATTCATCCATCGTAATGCAAGATTGTTAACCATGAGTAAGCGATAAAAGGCAGTAAAAATCCTTAAAAACTATGGAAAATCCGTAAAAAAGTTGTGTGTTTATTTCTGTATGCTTCTTATGGCGGATCCCTCTGGCGGTCATGCACGTATATATGCGTTATTTGATCCTCAATTTTTCCAACAATACACTACATTTTTAAATTTATAAAAAACATTTTTTAAAAATATATATACTTTTTAAATATTTTATTAGGATGATAGTTTGTATCCTATCTAAAACAAATGAATAAAAAATATTTTTGAAAAAATATATATTTAAATGAGAAATATAATTTTAAAATTATTGTAGGGAAAACAACTGTAGAATTTCGCCCATTCCCTGAACCGTTAGTGGGTTAAATACATTGTGCCTGAAATTAACGGTTAACATATTACGCTCGAAGGAAGGTTAATATACACTGAAAATTTTATGCATAGACCTGACGTCGTAAGAAAACAAAAGTTTGAGAAAGGAATGTCAATCAAATTGAAAGATGGCAATCGTACTAAAATGTGTGAAAAAGCTCTCTCTCAAATTCTTCTAAATACAAATGCAATTTTGGTAAGCAACAAAGGTCATTTTCTTTCATCTCGAATGTCACTGCAGTAGACTATTATCTGGTCTTAGGAAGGAGAGATGTGTGTACAAAAGATCCCATATTATATTCAGAGATGCCAACTTTTCTACAGATTTTCCGAACTTTTTATGGAATTTTACTTCTTTGTACGGTTTGTCCATAGCCAATACTCTTCCATAACGATGAATAAATTCGCGAAAAAAAAGAAAAGAAAAAAATACCCTGCAAAAGAAAAAGAAAACGTAACACTCTGCAAAAACAACAACGTAAATTTCGGCAATAGCGAAAGCATTGGTGAACTTCAAGAGCAAGGACAAAAGAGTGAAAAAATCTAGGGGTGTGGAACATCGCACAACTTTCAATTTCACTATAATACTGACGTGGACTTGTGTCATCTACAGTATTTATATTTTCAAATCATCATTTTGGCGATATACTTTTCGAAAATCCTAATATTATCCTTTACTATGAGCGAAATTGTGAGAAGAAAAAAACGATCGTTGATGAGGTATGCTCAAGGAAAGACTGTTAAAGGCATTAGTTTTTCAACTTTTTACTCCGTTAAAGCATTTTTAAGGGAATTTCGGAAGTGGGGGTGATTAGAGCACCTTAAGAGGCATTACCACAGCGATTTTGAACAAAATCATTACAGCCGTTTTTTAACAATTACTGAAAAAAAAAATGATTTTTTCAATGACAGCTACGCTATGCGTAAGCGAGATTTTGTTGAAAACCTAGGTCCTTGTGCCATCATCAACCGCACACCAAATTTGAACATCGTAGATCAATTTTTTGAAATCAGGATATTCCAAAACGTAGAGAAATGCAAAAAAAATCGATATATATTTTTTTTAACAGAATGCTATACTTTCATTACCCTATGTATACATATGGGTCATTGAAAGAAAAAATATTTCACGCATGTCTTTTCGTAGGTTTAAAAAAAAATTAATAAAACTCTGTAAAGACTACGGAAAATAAGTAAAATCTAAGGAAAATCCACCAGACATCTCAAGGCCAACATATAGTGTATAAACATTTTATGTCAAGAATAAAATGAAGCCTTATAAGAATTCAATTTGAATTTGGGAGAGGGTTCCGACATTTAAAATTGTTTGTGCACTTCATCGAAGAAAGTAAGTTAATGAAGTCACATTTGCATAGCCAATGAATAATCTCCATTGAAACGGTCGTCTTATTACGTAACAAGGGATAAGTTATAAGAACATCCCGTTCAGCTGTTAGCCTTGTGTCACTCCTTCCCCTTAAGGTATGAACGGTTTCACCTGAGGAAGGTGGAATGAAGAATAGAACACAGAATAAAAATCATTCTTCAAAAACTGTCCGAAATTAACCGTGAATGAACGTTTGAAAGCATTGGCAGAAAAAAAAAAAACTATGATGGATCACTGAAGAGCAATGTTTGAAAATCTTTTGACTAAAATTGAGAGATTGGATGGTATTGTTAGTTTTGGGAAAACTAGTTGTCAAAGATTCTTGCAAGATAAATTGCAGGGATTAAGCAAGTATAACTACAGTAATACGAGTGAAAATCTCTGTTTTTTCAACACCTAAACAGTTTTGATGGATAGTTTTTCAACCAAATATCACAACAAAGCATATTGGATTGTGACAGCACTGTCACTAAATGACCACTTCAACACACATTTTCATTATAGTTTAACAAGTAGTTCCATAATGCACACATCCTCCCAGGGAGGCCCTTAGGAAGTTCCCATTCATCCCCCAAGACACCAAAAAGTGGAAAATCATTCACTTTAGAGTAGTATCAAAAACTTATTTTAAATATAACCTTCGTTTGCATTAAGCCCTATCATATTGAAATTCAATATAATAGGATATAGTGCTAATGAAGGCTATATTTAAAAGAAATTTTTGATACTCTAAAGTAAATGCCTTCCACTTGTATTTGAAATGTTTATCATCTTTCTAGACAACTGTAAACAGTGTTCAATTAAATAAAGTGCCTCTAAAATAAGTTTTTTTTTTATTAAGATGATTAATTTTCAATCTTGCAAGATACCTAATTACATTGCCGATGATCAGTGGCTGTGATTGCCTGTCAAAATTAAAACTAGAAACTAGGGGTCATACTGTAAAATGTTTCATGTTTTCTTGCAAAACCACTACAGGGTTCCCACTCAAATCACAGAATGAATACCAATGACTTTTAAGGACCTAAATAATGTTTTTAAGGACCTTTGAAAATTTGTTTTCAGTCATCATGTCTATATATAAATTTTTAATAAAATATATTCTACCAAAAAAGTTACAAGTTGGCATATGCTTAATACAAATGTGTCAGAGAATTTAGATATGGTGGGGATAAGTGGCGGTCACGCAGGGATAGCAAGTCTGAGTTGTATTTTTATAAATTTTGCAATTGGCACACAGCATCCGCAAAAATTAAGGACTTTTAAGGACCTCTAAGCATTTTCAAGGCCTTGAAAACTATTTCAAAAATATTAAGCACTTTTAATGACAGCAGGAACCCTGCACTAGGGTTCATATACCTAGAAGACAAGTCCCTTCTCTCTACCACAGGTGGAGATATTTTTCTCGATACAGTTACAACGGATATAATTACTTTACATACTTACTTCCTTTGCTACTTAAAATTAATTTGAAGCTAAATAACCTTGGATATTTGATTGGTGTTCCGATTGGATTGATTTTAGTTAAAAATGCACTTAATGGAATTATTAAACTTGCAAAAATCCTGAAACAATAATTAAAAAAAAAAAACTTAAAACTAAAGCTCATAGAATAAAAACCTTACATTCAGGGATAAAATCTGCAAATAAATTATTTTCTTTTAGTGTCTTCGCATCAAAGTCACAAAAACTTTCAAAAAGCAAATGCAAAATTACTACTGAAACTACTATGCAGCATCTGTGGCTTTCTTGATTAAGTTTACTTTTTTTTTTTTTACCAATTGAGCATGATCAGCTTAAAGTTACCCATCAAAGAAAATATTTGGATGAACTGTTACACATTTCAACATTTGATTTTTCAAACATTTCATTGTCATAATTATCTGATATTTGCAACTTGTATCTAATATAGATACACAAGATAACTATAGATAAATAAGAGTTTCATTTTAAACAGGTTACACTTCTACCAATATCATACATTTAACATAGAAACTTGCACATTTCACAACAGAAGCATTGCTCCATCTATTTTTTTTCTCATCGACCACAAAGTAAACGCTTCAGCATTATTTTAATAGTACTTCAATTATATTTTTAAAGTGAACTTTTCTCCCAAACTTAAGAAGTGAAAAATACCATAAAATTAGTAAATATTTTAAACTCCAAAAAGAAAAGCTGTTTGCATAAATTCAAGTCCTGAGTTAAAAAATTTATTAACATATAATCGGCACAAAAATAAGCAGGGAAAATATAATAAACAAATATTTCAATATGTCAAGGCTTACATAATTTCATTCTATACAAAGTAAATGGTATACAAGAAAAACAAATAGTTTGTAAACATAGTAAACAACATACCCATATTTTTTAGCTTTTTAGCCATATAAGATTCATAAAAATTAGTGCATAGCACAAATTATTATATGACTCAGCTTGTACATGAACACCTCAAGATTTGAAGTATATAAAGCATATTCACTTAACCATGTACATTTCACATTTTATAACATGCGACAGATGTAGCACAACTACATGCTTGTATTTATAAAGATAAATAAATAAATTAGTTATTTTTCATAAATATGGGTTATAAAGAAAATTGTATAAATTTGAATACATAATAATATTGTACTGTTATCTGACTAGTTCTAGTTGTAGTCGAAGCATCACTCCAGTAGATGTGCCAATACTAAAAAGATCAACGAGAAATGTATTAGTGATATTACACATCATATATTAAATGTTATTATGTTGCAACATTTTATAAGCTTTTACACTAAAATATTTTATGCATTTAAAATATTTTGTTTTTACATTTTGCTATTTATAAAAGAATTTTGGAAAAAAATAGTTTAATTATCAGCTATTGACTTGGCAAAATAATTGGTATTTTGTTACATTTCAACCAGGGATCTTTGGCATAATGAAGTTAATATCATTAACAATGGTGTAAGAGTGACAATTTCCAATATGTTATAATTAAAATTGCATTGTTTCAATTGCTGTACATAAGGCCCAAAATCAAATATTTGAAAGAGCAAAAGAATTTGCAACAATTTACAATTTTAAAATGATAGATATTTGCCATGCTTGTACTGGGAACTAGAACTGGGTTTGAAAACTCAATATATTTATAGGTAAATTTCACACCAACAATAGAACTTGTCTATTGATATATTATAATAGAGTATTCACTTCTCTTTTAATGAGAATTTCCAAACTTTCAGGAAGCGCAAAAATAAAAAAAATTATATTATAAACGTGTACAAAAAAAAAAAGTTTAAATTTTTGGTGAAAATGTCTAAAATTTTGTTTCTAATTATACTTATGATAGTAATAAGAATAAAAGTTTAGACATGTCATTCATATGTAGATGGTTATCATCAATAGAAAGGGAGTCATTACCTATATGCAGTAACTTTTAATACACATTGGACAGTTTAGAGGTATTTTGTGTTTAAACTATTTCTTAAGAGGAAGAATTATTAAATGAGGTTGTGAAAATATTTTATTGTGTACCAAATATAAAAATTTTAACTATATAAAATGTGTATAGATTTAAATTAAAATACTGCAAACTCTGTAAATGTACAGTTTTAGAATACACACTAAGTCATTTAAAAGTCACAGGTGCTTGTTTTCTGAAAAATTATTTTAATGTATCATTATTTTAGTATGTCATTTGTTGTGAAGTTCCTTTCTAAAAATAATAATCCTACATCTTGACAATTACATTGTTGATTCTAAATATATTACATACTTTATTAGATTATATTCATATGAACTACATTTGATACAGTTAAGTTATAATTCATATCTATCATATAATACACTTACCATGTAACTGCATCAGATCCTATTATATCATAAATATGGTATAAAACTCCTAATAGTGCTTTACGAGGTAGCTTTCTACTCTCTAACTCACTCTGTAGGATTTCTTTGTACTTTGTTCTTCTAACATGTTGCAGCATTGCTCTACGACCATACAGGAAGGTTTTCATGAATTCCCCAACTCTTGGAATGGACAACCAATAACAGCCAACATCTCGACTAGTTAGAACTCCTTCATGTATTAGTTCTCTATAAAAGATAATTAAAATGTTAACATTTAATTATTTTATAATTTACAATTTAAAGGAACCTTTAGGTTATGCAAATCTTTTAATTTTTGACTTAAAAAATATACTTAAAATTGAATTAAATCAAGCTATAACTTGGGAAGTCCTAATAATGGTTATATTTGAATAGCTTTAAGATTAAATGTATTATTAATCTATTTATATTTTTATTATTTTATTCCAAACCTCCTTCAAAGGTGACACCATTGTAGAAAATACTTTTTTTCTTGTTTTTATTAGCTAATTGGAATATAAAAAAATTCATTTTCCATATTGCATGGTAGATTTAAAAAAAAAAAAAAAAATTCAGTGGAGAGTATCCATGTATATTTTCTAATATTTCTTTGAGGTAGACCTTAATTTTTAATTTCTAAACCAGATATTATACATTTTTAAAACATAAATTCCATGTTACAAAGCAATTTTTATTGTGTATAAAAAGTATATTAATAAATTTATAATTTCAAAGCAGCAAAAAAAAAAAAATCTAGTTAAAAGTTTTCAATAAAATGTAATTTTGCATAAGTACAAAACTATATGAAATGACTGCATATGTTTTCTACATAAAGCCTCAAATCTTTGAAGTTCAAACTAAAAACTTTAATACTCAAAAAAAAAAATGTTTTTAATCTTCAGTGATTGCTTGATTAGTTGTTTTTAAAGAATTTACTTAGGTGTTACTGAAACTTGCAAACAACTTTCTAAATTTAAATATTATATAATACATTTGTATATAGGCCTATTTCAATTTTTCAAATTTTAAATATCACTGTTTGACTTTAGATATATATATAAAAAAAAAAAAAAAACTTACGTGATATCCTCTTCTTTAAGACCAAAATCACTTTTTAACACAGAATTACTGTAGCTAATATCAGGACACACTAAAACAACATTTTTAAGAAAATAACCTGAAATAATAATTACTTTTATCAAATTAAAAGAGACCATAGTTTTAAAAATACCAATATAATAAAATGTGAGAAATTGTTATTGATATGCAAGAGAACAAAAACTTTATTAATTAAATATAGAGTTAAAATAATATATTCATATAAGTTGGTTTTATTTTACTGGAAATTGCTCCATATAAAAAAAGCCCCCCCCCCCCCCCCCGAAAAAAAAATATGTTGCATGGCATGAAAACACAATTACTGTCATTTTTCATTTCCTAAATACAGTATTGAGCCTTTATTAAATACAAATGTCAATGCAACACATGATAAATTACTAAAAACTAAACACCACTTCTAAATCAATTTAAAGTTTCTACAACACAGTTTGAAATGAAGATGATTATCAAAAGTTTATCCACATTTCTGTATAAATAAATAAGGCATCACATGCACTATATTTTTAAAATACCCTTATTATAAATATATAATAGCACTACATAATGTTAAAAATATTTTATAAACTGAAATTAGAAATAAATTATTTTTTTTAAGATTCTGTTTGACCAAAGTTTATAAAATGTCAATACAAATTACTAATTACTAAAATAGTCTAAGTTACAAAAATATTTTAAGTTTGGGATTGATAAATCTAAAAGTACTATTATAAGTATACTATTTTCCATCTTACTGGTACAGGCCAATAATCAAAAGAAAAATAATATACTATTGAAAATACCAACTTTTAATGTCTATGTTACAATATAAACTAAAAATAAGCATACCAACTTTATGAGTACTTCTACAGCAACTTTCAACATAATCTTTGTAATCTTTAGTATACACTACACCAAGTTGGTCATCTCTATCACCAAGTCTGAACAGTCGGACTTCACCCTTTTTTCTTAATTCATTCTGAAATAATATTAAAATAAATAGTATGAGGTTTGTAAACACTAAATGAGTAAAGAAAAAAAACTGTTAGCCACATTTTCAACAAAATTAATATTTAAAACTAATACTACACTAACAATTTAGCAGGTAGACTTCTTGAATAATACTATAGATAAAGAAAAAGTAAAATGTAAAACTTTTATGAGTACTGTAAAACTTTAAATTGTAAAAATATTTAAAAAATGTGTTGATTCATTTAACAACATATGACATCAGAAATAAAGAAAGTTAATCAGAAAATAGAAGATTGCGTCAATGAATAAAAATTTTAAAATAATTGCCTATAATTGAATTGAAAATTTCGGAAAATTCCTCATTGATTTTTGCAAATTTTATACAAATAATTTAGCATTTCTCAAATCGTTTGAAAGAAAAATTTATTTTTCTCTTTTATTCAGCTACTACTATTGCCTGGCATCATAAAATATTCCCTTGACTAAAAGTGCATCAGAAAACATGATTATTACAGTTTTTTTATGATGAAACTTTTTTTTCAATTCATCCAATGACTTGCAGGATTTTAGTAATACAGTAAGAATTAAAAAAAAGGTTTATAGCTGAAAAGAATATTTTTTCATCATGAGTTCATTTTTACATGTACTACTACTATATATATATATATATATATATATATATATATATATATATATATATATATATATATATATCTGTAAAGGCAATGATGGCTCAGTTTTTACTAGATAAAAACTATTTATTCTCTCTTCAAGATATTTCTCAAAAGTTATTTGAAGAACAGTGAATCACTATCAAGCTTCAACACAAGCTTCAATAAAAACAACTCCGAATTCAGCGATAATTCAGGTCAGGCACACTCAAAGCACTAAGCTTTTATCGAGTTCCGAAGTCAAAGTGAAAACTTTCCCCATGTGCGGTCTTATTTGCACAGGCGCATGAGTACCTTCTCAAAACATCCAGCCAACTCGTCAAATGAAAAAAACATCTCGAAATTTCCCGATTGCTTTAGGTGTTGCCACCTTTTTTCAAACCTGTATTATCGCTGTTAAATAAATAGAATAAGATAAAATACAATACAATAGAACTTCAAAGTAATACGTCACTATTTACAACTATATACAAAAAATTTGTGTAACGATATATTAGGGTGCATCAAACGCCCCATGTTTATAAAAATTTTGTAGAAATGGTCTGTCCCTAAGTTATTTTTGTTCAAAATACTAACAAAACATTACGTATAAAAGTTTTTAAAAATTGAATAACATCTATGTGGTCCACCGGCACTTGGAATGTACAATAAAAATGAAAATTGTGAAAAAAATTATTCGAAATTAAAAAATAATTTACACATATATTCTAATGAAATAATGCAATTAGACTGTTTTGTGATGTAATAAAAGGATATATAATCATGTACTACTAATTTTTTAATTCATATATATGTACACTCATTTAGACAATTTTGGCTGTTTTCAGATTTCTCTGTTTTTGTTGATTTTGTTAAGAGTTGTATTTAGAGTGAGATTTTGGGGAAATTGGGATTTTCAAAATCCACACCATATCTATCTTGCAATTTAAAAACAATATCAGTGGAATTTGGTTTTGTAGCTAACATTGCATTATGTTAGTTCTTGTGGGAAAACTTTATTGCACCAAAGGGCCAATGGCAAAATTTCTTCTGTAAGATATCAGTATTGGTTTTTAAAGGCACTTATTGCACTCTCATATAATATGGTGAACAGTTTAGTGTATAAATACAAGAGAATGAAGCTTTTTTTGGTCGCTTAAAGGGGCATTTATGGCAGAATCTCAGGTTATTCACCAGGTGCTGTAGATGAGAGTAACAAAGTTGGCAGTCATGTAGATTGGCAACCTATTATTTTGAAATTATTGTGCCAGCAGATAATTGCTATATATTTGCTTCTCAAGAAGATAAATTTTAATTGTAAATAACAATTATCATCCAAAGTGCTTTGTGCAAGGCTCCTATTCGGTTTAATTTTGCTGCTTGAGTAATTTTGGGAAAGTCAAAGTATATTAGACAAAGCTTTATAAACTCCATATAGTCATCTAACTTTTTTCCTAAATCAATGGCAGATTTGGCTGTCTGGATTGCACTGGCCAATCCACTATCAAAATATTCAAGATGATTAAAATTCTCATGAAATTGTTTAAACAAGGTTATATTTGGTGACTTGGAAGACTCGATCTTTTAGTCATCAAACACATGAGACAAAATGACTTCTCCAACATAATGACAGCAAGCTAACCAAAGAAGCACATGTTCCAATTTCTTTTTTAAACTGATGCAGGCAGCAATAACTGGCCTTTGTTCTAAGAAAGTGTGTCAAGCATCAAGTTCAAAATTATTTGTATGTATTGCCAAGAGGTGAGCTGCTCATATTTTAAATCAGAAATGATTGGGCATCATTGACGATTAGTTTCTGGGGATATGCTGATATACCAAGAATCTTTTACTGGTGAACATTTCCAACGACAATGGTGATATTTTCTACGGTTTTGTACTTATTAAATAATGATGTTAAAAGTTTTGCATCTCAGTGCAGAGTCGTATATATTTAAGGAAGCACCACTGCGCTCCTTGCAGGTGTAGTTGAAACACTATTGCAACTTAGCTTCTTGATCTATTTGCTGTTGTGCAAGATATAATAAATTAAGGGGTAGCGATCTTAATTTTACTTTATTATTAAGAAGGTTTATAATTTTTTTGCAAGCGTTTCATTTACTGATTATTTTGAGATATTTACTTTTTCATACAACAGCTTGGCTTGTGAAAGAACTAGTTTTTACAGACTCCCATATAGACCAATTTTCTTGAACACCTTCTTCAATATGTCTTATACCTTAATACTTGCAAATTAATTGGAAGTTTGGAGCCATTCATTTTTCAATCATCACAAGTTTCCTTGCTGCCACCAAAAATATTTTGAAAAAAGAATACAGTGTTACCAGAGGCAGAGTAAAAAAAAGTAGAGGGAATCCCCGTAGTGATAATAAACGTTGTTTATGTTATCTGAAAATGTTAATGACCTAAATATATATGTATTGTAATCAAATTGAATTTAAATATTGAAATCCACACTTCAACACGTTTTAAGGGTGGTGCAGGTTCCTCTATTTGTTAATAAAATATGAAAATAATGTAGTATGAAAAGTTATTATACATAATTCTTTGAAACAAAATCAATATCATACCAATTCCTTGTCTACTTCTGTTCTGCACTGTACAAATGCATAAATTTGATGTCGCATTACTATAGGTGGAAGTCTGTTGTTGAATTTTTCTGAAGGGAATATTCTAGTTAAGTATGACAATGCACTTTTTGTATCAGTTGGTAATGAATCTGAAAAACAGGACAGATTTTAAAATAATATTTTAATCGAATCAATATGAAAATTTTTAACAAACAAGCATAAACTTTTTTTAAAGCTGACTACAAACCAGAAGCCTATGCATCTGACATGTGTTTTGATTTCTTGCTTTCTTAGCATTTTTGTAAGTATTTATTTACAATTTTACTTTAGTATTCATGGTGATTTTAAAAATGCCTGCCTAAAATAATCAGAATGGATTGAAAACTAATAGTAACTAAAACTTAAAAAATAAACCATGCATGTTTATAATTCTTAACACTTTTAAATTCTTAGATATTATAAAACTACACATCAGAAACATAAACCAGAATGATCTGTAAACACTATGATAATATAATTAGATAATTATTGCATATCTAAATAAGTGGGAAAATCTAAGTTGAGTTTGTTGTTAAATTGAGAAGCATTTGTTACGTCGATTTCTGGCGTAAATGTATTGAGTAAAATGAATATTAGAATCAATAGTTATAGATACAAATTATTTGAGTATTCAAAATGCGAGGTAAATTTAAGCTATGAAATCTATTTCAAGAGATAAATTCATTTAGATATAAAAGCAATATTCAATTAAATATTTGTGTGCGCATTAAAATTAAGTAACTTTGACTGTAAATTTTTTTTTTATGTTTCAATATAAATGGAATAAATTTGTTTAAAAAAGTTCATTTACACATAACAAATTATATTAAATATATAAAAGTAGTGTCATTTTATTATGGTTAATAACTTGCCAAGAGTTGGATATGAACAAGAATATTTACAGGTGTGTTAAAAAGAAAAATAATATAAGTATATAACTCAGCTATGTAAGTATCAAAATATAGGTTAAAAAACACCTGTAATTTCTACTAAAACAAGTGTAAAAACATTTCAAATCAGACACAACAACAAGTGTAACTATTATTAAAAGTTAATATAACTTGCAAAGCATTGAAACCAAGTATGTGTTATGTTTTTAATTTTTCATGTTAATTATAAAAAAGCATGCAGTAGAAGTAGATGCATTGTTAAGCAACAAGCAAACTTAAATCTGCAATATTGCTAGAATCAAGAAATTACCTAAGGGAAGTTTCATCGACCTCCTGTGCTTAGCTAAAAAGAAAAGTTCTTCATGAGAAGAAAATTTAGAGTAACTGATATACACAGTGAAACTCTTGAAAGAGAATTCTTCAAGAGATTCTCTCGTAAAAGACAGAAAGTATTTTTTTATTTAACTTTTTTACAGCAGAAATGGAGCAGAAGTTGATACCTTTAATCTGTATGTTGCTCCATTTGTATACTAACTACCTATATAATTATATACTGCTCAATTTCTAACATAAAAACTAGTTAATGGATTGTAACACTTTTTTTCGTTAGCTTGATGAAAGTCATCCCTAAGTTGGTATTGTAGAATCATTGGACAACAGCTACACAAGAGTTACTGCACCAAAACATTGCTACATCCCATCCACCCACACATACTGCATGGAATGGTATGAGTGCCAACCATGCAAAAACACAAAGGTTTAAGAGGTGAGCGATAATTGAATGGAGTATTTGCTGAAGGTGGTGAGATGAACCACAGTGTGAAGAAGATGCTGACTGCAGAGAGAGTAAATGTGAGATGTAGTTGGACCAGCAAGGTTGTGAAGGCAAGCTAAAAGAAGCCAAGAAAAGAGCAAGTTGTCCAAATTTCAAAGCCTTTCAGCAATTCAGAGCATTTGCATCGCAAATGGGAGAAAACAAAGAAAATGCCTAAGTAGACTGACAATCAAAACTAGATATCTACAGCCATAATACAGCTATAAAGCAAAAAAAGCTGAACTTCACTCAAAATTGATAAAAACCCTAAAAAACATCAAATTTGCAAAAATTTGGTCTAAATAACTTAAAGCTAAAATAGCTGTTTTTGCTGAACTGTACTATGTCTGTGTCTACTACAATTAATGTTGTATTTACTTGTTTCTTAAATTATGAGATGGCAGAGCACTAAGGAATCAACTAGAGTATAAGATCTCTTGCACACTAAGAAATTTTCCAAATGAGAGAAAATAATCTGGTAGTATGTGCTAGGAGTAATACTTTTAAAATACAAGCAAATATGTATCTATCCAAATTTTCAATATTACTATAATAGTCGATTAATTTTCCTTAATTTGCAGCATTTAAAATTATATTATTTCTTGATTACAAATTGGTTTGATTGGTAGCTTGTGAACTATCAGAACTACAGATCCAAAGTTTATCAGTTTGTCTATCTTTATTCAAAATGATAGATCCCCGATTTAAGTAACAAGTTATTTTTTTCTGTATTTGTGGGAGTGTACATCCCAAAGGTGATTCATGTATGGAAAGATATCCCAAATGACAGCTCAAATAATTTGATTTTGGTATTAAAAGATCAAAGTCATTGGTAGTAGGATCGAATTTTTGACAAAAAGTGAACACCCAAGTCATTATTTTTTAGATATCTAAAACTTTGTTGTTTTGGAACCCCTAACTCATTTTTAATAGCAGAGTTAAAGAAAATAAAAATAATGGGTATTAAACTCAAGTCCTCTAGCATGCAATACCATTCTGTCAAGGAAAGATGTGACTTGGTAACTATAAAGTCAAACTCAAAGATTCAAAAACTTCAAAAGTCAGGACCTGCTTTTTTAAAAAGTCAATTTTCAATGACCCATTTTCTCCTATGTCTTTTAAACTATTTAAGTGACACTTATTTACAGTAAAATTTCTAAAAACAATTTACAATAATAGAAACTGCAAATATATTATATTTATCTTAAGTTTTTAAAAATTACATTAAAATGGCTGTAGAGTTAAAACTATTTAAATGCTCAATCCAATAGAAAATTCGGTTTTCTCTCATTCGAGAAGCAGATGTGGAGCACAATCGACTTATTAAGTCTTTCAGGGTGCATTGTCCTGGTTACAAAGTTGTTGATCCGACAATGTGCAGGCTCAGACAATCCCTCGTGTGACTCTTGTACTATAAAATCTGTCATACAACTATAACCAATAGAAAGTTTAAATTTAAACCAGTGAACAGATATTTGTTAATTGAAAACTTAGATCTCCATCAAAATAAATGCTAAAAACAATGGTTACTACTTTCTATTATTTGTTCTTCACTTAAAAAAACATTTTGATAAACCTCAACTAATATATTTACTCGACTACTTTATTGTTAAATCTTTTCAAAATAAAATACAAAAGATCTTACTGTTCATTGTTGTTTCTCCACATTCAAGTCGTCTTCGCTTATTTTCATATATATCTCTGATGAGGGACCTCTTTCGAATCATATTGAATCTATATATAAAATTAAGTATTAAATATCATGTTAGCTAAGCAAAATTAAATACATCAAGAAAATATAATGTTAAAACAAACTTTTAAAAATATAGGACTTATTTTTAAGTTAAAATGTGTTTAAGTTACGCATATAATGGTTTTATTGCTTTCATGACAGCTTTACTATAAAAAAGTAGTTAATTTTTGCCACGACAGTAGGATTAGAAAGAAATGAAACAGGTAAAATAAAAACATTTTGGGACCCATGTATTACTTTTTTCTTGTTTTGATATTCTGTGCAAGTATTAAAAATGTATAATACCAAAACAATCAGGTGAAATGTTTGACTGAATAGCAGACAACAAAAATACTAGATCGCTTCTAAGAAAATGTAAATTTGTCGTATTGCCAAACAGGAAGCAGGTAAAGGGTAAAATTAGGTCTCCACCGTGGATAGTTTCAGCCAATGAAAAGAAAGTATCACTGTACAGATTATATAAAACATGTTTTTTAAGTTTGAAAAGTTTATTTGAATAAAATACTGAATTAAAAAATAATTTACTATGCAATACAACATATTCTTCTGAAAATAATGCATATCCCAGCTGATCTCTTCACAAAAAGTAATTATTATTAGCATTACGTGAGTGCTGTTTTTTCAGAATCATTTCCTATATCAAAAACAAAAGGTTACAAGAAATACAAATGTGCCAATTATTAAAAAAAAATCTATAGTCTAATGATACTTTTAAAAACTGTTTTATCATCAATATATATTAATTTATAATATTTACTTATTTATTAATCGTGATTCGTGTTCGTGACTGTAACGCGATTGTGTTGACTTTTGGTTTTGCGTCAAAACAAGGAAATTCAAGAAAAATCGTTCATCGTAAATTTTTAATCAACAAAGTAGTAATTAATTCAAACTTTTGTAAAATTTTGAACTAGATACTGTTTGAAATGACTGAAAGTGATTCAGGGGTTGACACTGGCAGTGAAAGTAATGAAAGCAACAGTATGTCAGTTGGATCTCCTTCTCGCTCGGATGATGATAAAGTAAACCATAAATATTTATTTAGAAATTAAATGTCCTTTGAAACTAATGGTTACAGCTTGGTGTTATAAATTTAATTACTTCTTTTCACTTTGCACAAAGTACTTTCTTATTTTCTTTTCTATGGGAAAAAAACTCTTACCAGATTTTTTCAAACTTATGCTTTCTTTTAATGATGACATTTTGAACCTATTGCCTTTTATAACTGATCCAATGGCAGAAAAATCCATCGGCTTTTTTAAATAGACAGTCTTGTATTTGTTCAAATTTAATTGTGCTTACATTATAAAATTGGACATAAAAACCAGTTGGAACAGTTACCTATCTAAAAGAAAAAAACTTGGACATTTTAAATTGGCTATCATTATCATCTTGTAGCTTTCAAATCATCCATCATGTTGAATTGGCTATATTTTGGCTTTGACATCAACTTTTCAAAATTGTGCCAATTGGTGTATTTTTAAGCAAAAGAGCAAACTTACACAAAATTTATTGCAGGTTAAACTTCTAAGTATTAATATACTATTGTGACACATTAACATGGTTTGTACGTTTTTAAAAAACATTGAAAAGTGCTTGAAAAAATAAACCTTCATTTTCAAGTGCTTGAAAACCTTGAATTTTTTAAAAATGTGTTTAAAGTGCTTGAATTTCATTTAATTTTCTTAAAATATAGTCTCTTGAAAATTTTTGGTTAACAACATGAGCAAAATCCTTCAAATTTAGTTATGACAATCAGTGATGACTAGGAAACAACAAGAACATACAAGATTGCGTCATTCTCCCCTTCGTAATGTGGCGTTCTTTCGCTTATTGCAAACCGGCACTACTGTGCAATTTGTCTGAAAATTGGTTTTCTCCGATTGAATCACGTGATCTCTGGATTTGTTTTTGCGCACTGTTTCAAAATGGCAGAAAAATGCATTTTCAATTCAAGCTGATTAGAAAAACTGGAACATTATTTCATGATTTCTAAGTGTTGAATCAGCATTTTGCACAATGTACTTTGTGTTGCCAAAAATTGCAGCACAAGGAAAGAAGGTGATCTAAAAAGCCATGCGAAGAGCAAGAATCACATGGATTAGGTTGTATAAGAAGTTCGATGAGAATTGTTAGACCTAATATGATACAAAAATACCACGAAAGCAGATATTGTCCGCCACAATCAAGTCGTCATCGATATCATCTCATTCGAGCACAATGGAGGCACGTTGTAGTTTAAAACAAAGTTTTCGTTGCTGAAATATTATGGACATTGAAAATCATAAATAATCATGGCTTTTATAAATCAAATGAAAACAACGATAAATTATTGTGTCGCATGTTCGCCGATAGCGGGATTCGATCTAAATTTTCATGAGGTGAAAAAAAAATATTCTGCATCTTTAGAGTGTATTAGGAGACAATTTAATCACTGAGAATTTTGTACTCTTATTTGACGAAAGTTTCAAAATGATGGGGGGAAAAAATGAATATTCACTTCTGAAATTGGTGTAATAGATAACCAAGCGAGTATTACCTGCTTTATTTCTGTTTTAAGGGACGTTGTACAGTAGCCCCTCGATGTATTGTTTTTGTTGGAAGACAAGTTAAACGCTCGATATATCGAGCGAAATGGAAAATCTGAAATAAATGGGAGACAAAGCAAAAGCGCAATATTTCCGAATGCGCGATATAAAGAGGGGTTACTGTAACTGATTTTTTTTTTCTTCTATTGTAATCCTAAAATTTTCTTCTATTAAAACCCATTTTTTTTAACTCTAGAAAGACGGGAGCTTAGTATATACCTATATTGCCTGAAAGCAGTCAAAATGACTGCATTGTGAAAAAATAACTAATGCGCAAAGAAATTTGTTTAACAGTAATTTTTAATATATTTTATATCACTTACAGTCATATAACAAGTTATTAATAAGTATTAACAATAAAAAAAATGTATTTCAGTTCGAAAAAAAATAATTTATACATTATCTGGACATTTTAAGCAAATGAAAGTGCAAATCTTTTTGTATGTACATCTTCCGCAAACATACTTTTTACATTTTTGACAAATATTATTTGTTTTGTTATTGTGGCAAAGTCGTATTTGACAAATTTTTCGTTTGGTAGAATCTGTTGTATTTGATTCTATATCGGAACACTCTTCACCTATTTCTCTTAGCTTTTCTAATAGTTCTCTTCTGTTGGACATTTCTTTTATGAACTTAGGGCAGGAAGAAATCAACTGAACAACGTGTTAGAACGACTGGCAGTGCGTAAAGCAGGCCTGACCAAAGTCGACGCGTGCTCAGCCTTATCGATTACAGTATGAGATCATACACTCAGTGATCCTCCTTCCCATCTGAATTACTTTACAGCGCGTTCAAAGGGAACAAAGCGCGTGGCCAGGCCTTGCATAAAGATTCGAATAACAAGTACGAATAACAATAACTTTAGTTATTGAACAACTGCAACTTATCAAGTATATGTCAAAATCGACAATTTATCATGAACTCGTATGTTATCATGTTATTCCGATCCAGAGCCGAACTGGTCTTTTCCAAGCAGTCAAAATGACTGCTTTTCGGCAATATAGGTATAACACACATATATATACCGGAAGTGAAGGAGGGGGGGGGGGGGCAACAACAATAATTAATTAACCCATTTATATGTTATAGAAAAGACACAAAATTATAAGAAGCTGTGTCATTATTTAAATAATTATTTTTTTAATTGAAATTCAAAAGCAGTCAAAATGACTTGCTTAGGCAATCTAGTGTTAATTCTATTTACTCGGTCTGAACATGCACCTATTGTCGAAAACAAAATTTTTTAATGTATATTTTTGTTGATATCACATCCTTGAAAAGTCCTTGAATTTGTTTCCTCTTCACGTGTACAAACCATGAATAAAGTTACCTATTACTGTTGTCTATTGATATTTTGCATGTTCAAAAACACCTTTGTAATTCAATCATATGCCATGGTTTATTTAGGACTTACATGACTTTGTGGAAAAAGCTCATCCGACTTACCAACACATGGGAGTTCCTTTTGGCAGTTTTCAGCCAGTTGCCTGCAGCTACGGTTTCAGCGATTATCGGCAGCAAGAACAAGTGCGTAAAATTAAGCCTGGCCTTCAACGAAGGAATGCTGTGAGATGGAAAGAGCAAAGGATTCCTAATATAAAAAATCTTATGGGTAAAGAATTTTCTTTTTTATATGTTGCAACAAAATTCTTTTTTACTTGCTTTTTTAGTATTTTGCATGAATTGAGAATTTTTTTAAAAATTACTATTCTCTGACCTTTGCATGATTTTTAGTTTAGAAATGTAAGTGCTAATGATAATTATCTATATTGCAATAAAAATAAAGATAATTTAAAGAAGAAAAGTATATTTGATGTAATAACCATTAAATAAATCTTAAGTTGCAAATATAAGTATAGGTAGTTACTGACTGACGTAGCACCTACAGTACAGCTTCAAATGAGAATCATGTGTCATTCAAAATTTCTGAATTTTAACAGCCTTTTCGCAAAATGATTTTCGCCAGTTTGGAAAATAACCACCCTCTTGGTCGATTTCACAAAACCTGGTATATGAAATAATTAATCAGAAATAAATAATTCATCAACTTTCACAAAAATAGTTTTTACCAGAAATGAAATGTATATTTTGATCTTATTCAATTTGAGCTATCTACTTTGTCTCTCCTCTACTAAATCATAAATACAGCAAAAAAATTGCAAGTCAGGGAAATATTAACAAACATGCAAGAAAATATACCTGCAGTTTTTCCTTAGAATTATCATAAATCACAAGTTTAGTTAGTTTCAATTATTCTAATATATGTATACATTTGCTTGTATGGAAAATTATATTTGTCCTTTGAAACTTGGTGTTACTTCTATGTATATGTTTTCATGAAATAAAAATGATAGTCGGGTTTAATTCAAACCATGTGGGTCATTCTCCCAAAACAGGAAAAATGCATGTCACAACATTATACTACTTTAAAAACAAGTGTGAATATACTGAATTGTCTTTGAATAACTTTTCCATGTTTCAGGCTAAATTTCTCATCAATAATATATTGAATTTGTGTGTGTGTGTGTGTGTGTGTGTGTGTGTGTGTGTGTGAGAGAGAGAGAGCCATATATACTGTTATAAATGTTAAATAATTTAATAATAAAACAAGTTTTCTTGCAACAATTAATTTAATACATTTGTAATAAAGTGTTTTATACTAGGGAAATTAATTTTGCTATTTCTTCTTTTTTAAAAAATTACTAAAATGCATATCACCATACCTGCCAACTTGTACGGATTATCCTTACAATGTACGGATTTTTACTATTTTGTACGGTTGTACGAACAGCTAAAAGAATCGTACGGATTTCACGGTACTTTTCGTTTTTTCCTTAAAACCGATTTTTTTAATATTTTTTCAAGTCGCCAACGAAACCGAAACGATTTTCCAAAGCTGTCGCGTCTGTCAAAATGTTAACACTCCAAGGTTGCGCGTATGTACAGCAATAAAGCGCGTTTTCGGGGATGCATGTTTTCATCTGTATTGCCGACGGGATTTATCAAAACAAACCACTGTTTCGTTGTTTCGAACATTACAGATTAATAAAGAAGTAGAAAACTGAAAGTGCTTTGTTTTTTCTTTTTTTTATTATTATTCCTTCTTTTGGATCGGACTCCAACATTGCGCGTAAATAATAGCACTAAATCACAGCACCGGGGATGCACTATTTTCATTGGAGTGGCCGACGGGACCTGGCGAACCAAACAACTGTTTCATTGTCTCGAACTTAAGAGATTAATAAAGAAGTAGAAAACTGAAAGTGCTTTATTTTTTATATTTTTTATTTTTCCTTCTTTTGGACCGGACTCCAACGTTGCGCATAAATAATAGCACCAAATCGCGGGGCCGGGATGCATTGTTTTCATTTGTGTTGGCGGTACCGAACGACTGTTTCGTTATCTCGGTCTTCAGTGATTAAAGCCCTTTCGGTTTTCAGCTTCTTTGTTGGTTTTAATTATTTATTTAAAAATATCCAAGTTAAACAATCTTGGTATAAGACTCCAAAAAATATCATGTTTTTTTGGGGTCTTATACTAAGCATTTTACTTCAAATCATAATAAATTCAAGCAAAGGAACACGTTTTGCATTCTGCTCTATCATCTGATATTATCATGGAGGATTTACTGATGTCAGAGTTCATATTAATTCTAAAAAACAGTGACAACATTCAAATGTAATAATAAGAATTCGAAAGCATGCATAATTGATATTTGTGCATGTGATTAAACACTTTGAATACCACCAACTCCTTGTATGTTTCACTGTAGTTTTTGTGTCATAAAGCATGTTATTTGGGTGTAATGTTGATTAAATCGTAAACCTCATCAGAAATTTCATCGTAAAGTTTAAATTTGATTTATTTTTAAATCCTGGTTAGTACTATTTTATTTTATAATTTCCATTCTGTGCTAAAATGTAACAATTTGTTACATTTGGAGCAAATTAATATTATGCTTTTTTTTTTTTTTTTTTTTTTTGCATTTGCATTTGCAAGTGAATTACTATTATTTCTATATTACATTCATAAATATTGTCGCTATTTGACTTTCCATGACATTCCATGAGTCAAGGAATGCAAATATTTGTTCCGTAAAAATTGTACTAATTTGAAAATGCCAATGTTGGCAGGTATGTATCACTGAACAAAGCTTCATTGCCCTAGCATATTGTGTTACACTCAATACTTTAACTACAGAAGGCAGCTGCATTATATATTTTTTTGCCAATTCCAAGAAATTTTATTTCTTTAGTAAGCTGTTTGAATAATTATTCTCATCTGGCACCATTTTTTTATAGAATTTGGAACCTCTATTCCATCAGAGTTATGTTTGATTCACATCATTTTCCTGGCATCTACAAAAAATACTAAATGTGCAGAAGAAAAAATTATATGGCTATATAGAATACATAATAAAATCACATTTTAGAAAATATATACTTTAAATTTAAAATTTTTAAATAGAATGTGTCAGCTTCTAATTACATAAATTTCATCATTGTCCTGGCATATAAAAAACACAATAACAGCAAAATAGGATAATGGTGCTTGTTATTTATTCAAAATATTATTCACTACCCCACCTCTATATTAATTAATTTTTTTTTTTTTTTTTAAATCACCTCATTTAAAAAATTGTCATATTATGAACAATATTGTCTTAACATAGCAGTTTTTTTTTGTTTTTTTTAAATATTTTTTTTCTACTCATAATTAAGAAATGTTTTTGCTGCTGCTATTTTTTTTTTCGTGTTGTATAAAGGCTAAATAATAACAAAAAATATATAAGATATATTTACAGCATCCTTTTTTAAAAAATATTTTAATATTGAAAAATTGTCTGCTTCAGAAGAATGACCCATGTACTTAATATAATTTTCCATACTAAGTATAATTTTTATGTTTCAATTTTTTTTAGGTGAAAGAAAACTTCGAACTGCTGCTAACTCAAATGATATTGAAGCATGTATGAATTTTGGTTTTGTTACCCTACTTATTTCAATTAAGTTTTAATTACCTGATACATTTTTCAAGACAAATATTTACTCTTTTAAATCTTAACAGTCCTACTTAAAGAATTCATACTTGGTTCAGTTTTTCACTGCAAGCTGAGATAAACAAATTAAAAACACTTTGTTGGTTGTAACTAATGTGCCTTATTAACCCAAAAACTCTCTTAATTACACCAGTCTTTCAATATCAACTGAAAAAAAAAAATTGAGGGCCTGGCTGACATATTACTGTTATTAAGCTGGACTCTTTGCATGTTACAACAACAAGGTGTTGTATTAAATTACAATAAAAGTTTGTTTTATCGCCCAAGCATATAAATTTGGTGAGAGATAGCAAAATGTGTTATACCAGTGGCTAGCACTCTTGACTAGAAAAAAGAATAATGAAAGTTAAAATCCTAAGTGGGAATAGTAGTATTTCATTTCAAGTTCTATTTACAATAGCTTCAATGTATAAGCAAATTATTACTCGAGTTAAAATGTTAATGGATCTTAATTAAATTACAAAAATTAGCAGCAATACTTTCTAAATTATTCACTTACAATGTATATTAACTTTGACTTCTGCTGCCAGGCTGACTATTTAACCACAAATTCAGTTCTCAATAAAGTATATTATTTATTACTTAGAAATATTATTTAATAACATAGAGCAATAAAAGTATTAGATTTTTTTTTTTTTTTTTTTTTTTTTTTTTTTTTTTGTATTTCCTCACATTTTAGGACATTCTGAGTTAAAAAAAGTGGTCTTGAAGAAATGCTTGCCGGTAGACAGCGTAACTCCCTAACAGACTGAATTACAACGTTAAAATTTTGTGTACACGTTAGTGGTTGCCATAGGGCCTCTCATTACGGTTTTGGTCAAAATAGCGCATAAGATTGATGCCATTGAAAAATTTATGTTTTTCAGCAATTGGCCAAAAAATGCCTCTAACAATTTTGATCAATATAACTGTGATAATTAATGTCTTTTAAGGTGTTCTATGTATCCCCACCACCGGAATTCCTATAAAAATGCGATTTAAGGCATAAAAGGTTGAAAAATGAATGTTTTTAACAGAGAGTTCCCTTCTCTTCAGTATTGTACATCAATGATTGTTTCTTCTGTTTTCCACTCACAAAAAAGTATTATGTCATATTTATCGAAAAACATATCTCCAAGTTTGCCATTTTGGTATTGTATTTTTTTATGTAGTGTAATAATCATCACTAAATTGGGCATTATTTTTTTCGAATAATGAAAATATGAAAAGGGTAAATTACACCAACCCAGAGTTCATCCTAGGCATTTTTCGAGGGGCGACACACCCTGCCTGTCCTTTTTCTAAAAAAATAGCGCCCTTCCTGCCCTTTTTCAGAAAAAATTTCATTCTGAAAGAATTCGAAACATTTTGGTTTTTTCCCCCCAAAAGTACGCAATATCTTGATCACCCCTACTGAAATCGCTGGTCGTGCATGTGCATTCAAACGTGCAACGTATATATCAGGGACTGAAATCATTAAGTAAATATCCATATAACGTGTGTCATTAATAGGTGGATTGTAGGGAGCCGTCTTACAATTTCCAAGTTCTCATTAGTAAACTCTGATGGTCATTTCGTACGTGTTTTGATTAAGTGTATTTCGCCGGATTTTTACCATGCCTCCTTCAAAATAGTGAAGAAAGGAATTTGAAAGACTTGATTAACTTAGTTAAAGGTGTACAACCATCAAATGTTTACACTAAGAATTTAAAACGAATATTTCTGTTTGGGCACGCATAATTGCGATGTCCTCCTGTTAAATTTAGGGGGTGTTTTTGGTAATTTACCTGTTACCAATTAATTTTTAAACATCCGTTTCATATTTAAAATTAAACATAACAGGTATGCAATCAAAATCCCAGATTATTTACGATTTTTTAAAAAATAAAACTTCTATTACATCATAATAGCGGCAAAAAAAATCACTGTTTGGGTGCTTAATTTGATCCGATTTGGAAAATAAAAAAATGCACAAATTTCAGGACACAGTCCAAGTTCTTTAGTTGGAATACTCCTTGTGATATCCCACAATGAATAATGTTAAATTTGGAGAAACTCTATTCTCTATCTAACAATGGCAAACCTAAGAGATGAAGTTTAAAGTTGATTCATTCAAACTTTAGAAAATTTTGAAAGAGTGAAAAGTTCTTTTCTTAACACATTTTCATTATAGTACTAAAACATTCTTATCTTAATTATACTGTATACTGTATTATAAATTGATATTTTTATAAAAATTACTATTTGATGAAAATTTTACTGTGTATATTGCTCTTTAATTTTAATAATTTCCTCAGTCTCATTCCAGCAGAATTAGGACTGAAGCATTTTATCAGTATTTTAATGTCTTTTAAGTTTCTAAAAAAAAATTTGATTCACGTATTTTTGCATTATTTTTTTTTTTTTTTTTTTTTTTTTTTTTCAGAATGTTGAAAATTATTTATTGTGGTAGAAAAGTATAACAAAATTGAAATTGTGGCAGAAAACGCATTTGCAAATTTCTGCAATTTGCCGCAAGAGTGCCCTCGTAAACAGAAATTGCCCTTTTTTTGGAAAATAGCACCCTGCCCTTTTTCATTTCTAGGATGAACTCAGCACCAACCTATGGCAAATACAAATACAGTAATCAGTATGAAGTGTAATTGAAATTCATGCTGTTGTTCCCCACCCCTAGTTAATCAGGGCATTTTATAGCTCAATATATTAAAGTCATAATATCACGTACTATTAATTTATATAAGTAAAAATCACACTAGATAACTGTGTTGTAATTTTTGATCTGTTCAGTGACTACCCTGCTTGATGCTGATGTTGATCCTTGTGCAGCTGATGGAAGATCAAGGAGTGCCTTACACTTTGCAGCAGCAGCTGGTCATACAGAAGCTGGTAAGATAAGGTTTAAATCAACTAGATTTTTTGAATATCAAATTAGTGATTGGTAATAATAAGCACTTGTGCTAATTAGATAAGTATTTTCTAAATTGCTTTACACAAGACAAGCTTGTGTTTCATAGTCACAGTCTTTAATTGATCTCTTGCTTACATGCATCAATTTTTAGTATCTATGGAACAAGCTAATTACTTTTTATATTACAAAAAAACTTTGGTATATTACAAAAAAATATTGCATGACTGAGGATTTTACAAGTCTATTAAGTATTGTCTGTGATGTTGTTAATTATAAATTAAGGTACAATCTATAGAAGGCTGATGTTTACAAAAGATTTCAATTTGGTGAGGTTGGCAGTATTAAGTAGCATTTCTCTAATATGACTAGTTTGATCATTTTATAATTGTTCATTAAAATTTCAAAGTTTAAGCTTGATTTCTCAATTTATAACAGACAAATTAATTTTCGATTGGATTAGAAAACCATTATTGATTTTAAGCTATTACTTAATTGCAGTCAGAATTTCTTATACGAATTTTGTATTTTAAATTTGAAAAATAAAATTGGCTATAATGTTTATTGTATGAGTTTTCATTAATTTCTATTTACTTTTTCCAATTTAGTTGGATTTTTTTTTTTTTTTTTTTTAAGAACTCACCTTGCTGAACCCTAAAATGCAACATATTGCTATAAATTTATTGCAATAATATCATAGATTTAATTATGAATTTTAAACACAATTGCATGAATAACTACTGTATAATACAGAAACTAAAGCTTATTATTGTGAGACCATATTATTTAGAAATGAATAAATCCCAAGTTTGTAAGGATATATATATATATATATTTCATTTGAAAATTTAAAATTAATGTTAGTAAAAACAGCAACGATTTCTCGGGTTAATATGCCAGTCCAAAAAATTTCAATCCATTTTTCCCATGTATTTTAATTTATGAATGTATTATCTCCATTCTTAACTTCCATGTGTTAAACAACTGTAATTGCTTTCAGCCCGAATTCTGATAGAAAGAGGAGCTGATCCCAATCAACGGGATTCTGTAGGAAACACACCCCTTCATTTAGGTAAATTTCTTTTCAAAATGTTAGTTTCATAATTCATTGGGGATGGAGGGGTGTTAGTTTAAATATATTGTATTTTATATCACACTACTAGTGGAAAAGTAATGTAATTGCCATTGAATTTCAATCACAGCTTAGTCAGTTTTCCACCAACAGTGGGTTATGATCTGTTAAGTTTTTTCTTAAAACTTTAAGGTTAGTGTGTGTATATAAAAATTAAATACATTTTTTATGATTATTGCTTTTCTCAAATCGAAAAATTAGTATTTGGCATGTAATGAAAATGTCTCAATTATATTATTAATTTATTTTATTCATATTATTTTAAGATATTGCAAGAATTTTAAAATTTCTAGTTGTGTTTCTTATATAATTTTGAGAGTAAAATACTATGTTTTTCATTTAAAAAATAAAATGTTGTTTTTAATACTTAACATTTTATTTAATTTTTTACTTCTCTGTATAACAAAACTACTCCTATACATAAAAAGTATGAAGTTGTGACTTGTTTCATTAAAAGAAGTTGTAACATGATCCAATTCCACAGATAAGTATGCTGATTTTATGTATCTGATAGTTAATTGTTAACAAATATATTTTTGAAAGAATATGATTTATAGAAATAATTCCTAAAAGTTTAAATATAAAACAGTAACAATTATTTATTATGTAGCAATAGTTTCAAGCATCTTAAAGGTTGTTCTAAGAAGTCAAATTGGCCTAATATTTTAAATTATGTCTTGCATTGTTTTGTGTACAAATGTTAATTTTAGACATGCTACAGTTACTAACATTGGATTTCTGCTTTTTTATATCGATTTCAGGCTTTGCTAAGATTGATTCTAATCCACAAAGTTACTTTTTTCTGTGGATTTCAGCTTACTTTGCTCAGAAATTGTAGCATTATATATATATATATATATATATATATATACAGTCGACTCGCTGTAGCTCGAACTTCGACAACTCGAATTTTTTGATATGTCGAAAAAAAATAGTTTCCCTGCACCTTCACTTCTTGTTTAATGCAATTTTATCTCTTTAACTCGAGGTTTTTCTTCCTTATTTCTTGGTAACTCGAAGTTTTCTCGGAAGCAACTCAAATTTTTTTCCCTCGATTTTGAAAAACCTAAAGAATATTTTCTCCCGTTCCCATTGTGCTTTATTGGAATACTCCGCAACACACACTTCGATGTTACATATCTTGTCTACAACCAATGGTAGAAATGGATTAAGAATGAATTCCGAGAAATCGTGTTTAGCTGAGAGACACGTATAAGCTCTGATCGGCTAGGGTATAAGGAAGAGCGAAGGTCAAATAAAGGTCACTAGCTAACGACTCATCGGATTTTGGTTACACCATCATAAGTTGATTTTTCGTAGAGATGGCTACAAAACGTAAGTGCACTACACTTTCAATAGCAGACAAAAAACTAGTTATAGATGCTGTAGAAAAGGGAGGAAAGAAAAAGAGTGAAATTGCTAAGGAGTTTCGTATTCCAAACAGCACATTGTCTACAATTTTGAAAAATAAAGACACAATTCTCAAGAACTTTGATGATCATCATGGAGACAGAAAAAAGATGAGAAGTGGCGATTATCCTGATGTTGAGAAAAGTCTTATGAAATGGATGGCGCAGTGCCGGACCCAGAACTTTCCACTTGGAGGGAACATTTTAAGAGAGAAAGCTGAGGATTTTGGAAAGCAATTGGGATACACGGAATTTAAAGCAAGCAGCGGCTGGTTTGAAAATTTCAAAAAAAGGAACAACGTAAGTTTTCACAAAATTTGTGGTGAAAATGGAAGTGTGAGTGAAGATGTGTGCCAGGAATGGGTCAAAACATTGTCCCCCATTCTGAAACAATATGATCTTAAAAACATATTTAACGCTGATGAAACTGGACTTTTTTTCAAGTGTCTGCCAGACAAAACCATGTCCATAAAAGGAGAACCCTGTCATGGCGGCAAAAGAAGCAAAGAAAGGGTTACTTTACTTTTATGCTCAAACATGGATGGAAGCAAAAAACTGAAGCCTGTTATGATAAGGAAATCAAAAAAGCCAAGGTGTTTCGCTGGTATCAAATCGTTTCCGATGGACTACGAATGTAACAAAAAGGCTTGGATGACAGCGGTAATCTTTGAAAAATGGTTAAAGGAACTCGAAAAGAAAATGAAACTTCAAAAGCGCAAGATTGTACTGTTTATAGATAACTGTACAGCACATCCCAGCACTGTCACCTCACAGTTGAAGTTTGTAAGAGTGGAGTTTATGCCGCCCAATACAAATTCGAAGTTGCAGCCCTTAGACCAGGGAATCATTCAAAACTTTAAGATGAAGTATCGGCACGAAGTTGTCAAAAAATGTATTGCCGAGATTGATGGAGGAACTAACTCCTCTGTTAATTTATTGGAGGCCATGCGAATGGCCTATAAAGCATGGAATTGCGTGGAACAGAAGACAATTGCAAATTGTTTTAGAAAGGCAAGATTCGTGATTGCAGAGGATGAAGCCGGCCAACCTGATGAGGAAGAGGTAATCGAAAGCCTTAAGGGAATCTGTGGAAGAAGAATGGCGTTTGATTTCCAATTCTCTACATTTGGACTCTGGAACAACATTTCAGGACTTTGTTGATGTAGACAACAACGTGGAAATTTGCGGAAATTTAACGGATAAAGAAATCCTTGAAGAAATTCGATCCCCTTCAGAAGAAGAAGATAATGACGACGAAGAGTTTGTCCCTCCAAAAAGGATAACTTTTAAAGAAGCTGAGAGTGCTATGGAGGTTATGCGGGCTTTTATTGAATCCCGATCCGGCATGACAACAAAGACTTTTCAAGCCATTGCACATCTGGAAAATGTTCTTGATGCCGAAAGAACATCGAATGCTTACCAAACTGTTTTAGATTGATATTTGATATAAAATATGGTAAGTTATTTTTGGTATTCCTTTTTGTACGATTCACTTTTATCAAAATATTTTGTTTCTAGATTTTTGATATTTCGAATTTTTGGTATCTCGAAATTTTATTCACATCCCTTCGAGTTCGGAATACCGAGAGTCGACTGTATATATATATATATATATATATATATATATATTTGCAAGTCCCTCTGTTTGAAAGAATTTTTTTTAACACATACAAAACTTGAAACTTAAAAAATATATTTTAATTTAAAAATGGTGAAAAATGTATGATAATTATCTTTTTTTTTTTTTAGCTGCTTGTACCACACATATTGAAATGGTTACCTTATTGCTCAAAGCAGGTATGAATTTAAGTTAAATCATTTGCCACGCATTATCTTCAATTGTTATTACAATTGTGCTTGTATAAATTTTTGCTTGTATTATTTTACTTATATTTGTGTTTTAGTTATTCAATTGTGCTTAGTTAAAATTTTCTTCCCTCTGAGAATTTTCATTAATTAGCATTTTCAACTAAAACTATTGTATTTAACAAGCCTTTGTATGCATCAGCATATTATGACTTTTTATTAAAAAGTCTCAGTTAAAAATGTCTTCTAATGTTTTGTTGTTGCTTTTATGTTATACTTTACTACATAACTTGTCATAACTTGCCTAATCAATTGCTTAAATTGATTAAGTTTGTATGAATAGATATTTTTTTAGCTAGACTTGTTTACTGGGAAGCATTTCATGAGGATATTCATTTAAATAATCAATTCTTAACAAAATTACCTGTTATTGTAATAATATTCTTGATTAAATGTGAACTAGTTGTGTGCCAAATTTCATTTTAATTATCCCCACTAGTTTCATGTCCAGAATATTTATTTAAATAACCCATGTGTTACATTGTCCATGATATTAATTTATATTTTACTTAACATTTTAGGTACTGATATAAATTCACTAGATTACTCTGGTCGTTCACCATTCCAACTAGCCCAGTCCAAGTTGAAACTTCTACAAAGGAATACAGAATATTCATCTGACCAATTAAAAATAGAAGTTGTTCATGTATGTATCTTTATGCAGTCTAAAAGTGATTTTAGATTAAACATAGGTGGCAAGTATGAAAATTCCATTTAGCAATCCATTAATGACTGGCATTTCCAGTTATAGTTTTTTCATTTATTCATGATTATTTTATAAATTAATAATCTAATAACGTCACTTAGCTTGTTAATTTATTAAGACATATGAGATAAAGCCAGTTTACCAATTTGATAAAACCAGATCTTTACTTATTTCTCAGTGTAGTTTTCAAAACACTTATGGATTTTTAGGTTTTAAAAAGTTGAATGCCATTCTGATTTCAAAAAAAAAAAAAAAAAAAAAAAAAAAAGCATTTTGAAACTGCTTGATCAATAGTTCTAACCAATCATAAACAGGTTTTTTTTTTAGGAAATCTAATGCCTTTTTCTAAAAAATCTGTGACCATTTTTGATTAGCTCCTCACATGTTTTATATTTTGAAATCCTCACAACTGTAGTTTTCATTCCGTATCAAAAACAATGTTAAGAAAAGTGTTTTGTATTTCAAAATCAATTGTAAAATTTGAAGGAAAAAAAAATAATCTTGATTATATGTGATTGCCAAATTTCATTTTAACTATCCCCTCTAGTTTTTCCCTTGTATTTTCTTTCTTTCAAATCTATCTTTTAGAATAGATAGACTTTGAAGTTATTTTATAAGTGTTCCATTTTTTACATGTGTTACAAAGCACCAAAAATTGTGAAATAGCATATTAATTTACTTTTTAAGACAAATAATAAAATTAACTTTATAAAATAAAAACAGTCATTATAGTTACTTAAGTTATTATTTAATTAAAATATACTTAAATTGTTCTCTGAATTGGCCACCTAATTCGGACACATCAAATTCGGTAACAACAAATTCAGTAATAGAAGTTGGTTGCTTATCAATATGTGTTTGACTCTTAGTTAAAATTTTTCAATAAAGCATTGCCACCAGCTAATAATATGTAAAATAAAAAACTAACTGCTAGACTCATCATATTGACAATTTTATTGTTAATAATTTGCATTGACATATGTCAAGATACTTGATTTATTGCACTTTTGAACTAATAACTTTTCCATGTGGTATATTTCCTAAATTATCCAGCAATTCTAATATTGATGGAATTTATAATAGTATAGTATATACCATCTTTTATTAGTTTTTTAAAATATAGTGTTTTATTGTAATATACAATGGATGCTGCTTTATGTGATTTCGTTTAACTTTATCATTCGTTTAATATTGTCAAAATCTCTAGTTCCTGTCCACTTGTATCTAAATACACTAAAAATCTGTTGGTTTTATAATCAAAAGCTAGTTTATTGTTATTGGGTTTATTTTCCTTAAATCAATGAAAAAGAAGAGGGAAAATGTGTAATCAATTTATTTTTATTATTTTCAATTTTTAAAGTAAAACAAGTTTAGCTCTCCTATCTAATCGATTAAATTTATAAATAATTCTTTTAGGTGCTTGAAATGATGCAAGTCTATCTTCAAAGGTCTGGTAGATCCGGAGAAGTGGACCTTATTAATGCATTTTCCAACAGGCTACATCATCATCAAACGAGAGAAGAGGTATTGTTTTTTACTTATATATTTCCAATCCAGAAAGTATTGACTAAGCATACCCAATAACTTTTTTGAAACTTAAGTATACTTATATGAAACAACTTTTTTAATTCATTTAGGTTTTTCACTGGTTTTCATCAATTTAGTGTGAAATTTAGCTTTTGTTTGCTTGGGAGCTGTGTTTGTACTCTGGTTTTCGAAATAAAAAATTTAGTCTGCATATGGACTTGTATACATATTTTAATTATTCATTTGATTCCTCTTTAATTAGTTATATGTGAACCATTCTGAAGAGAAAGAAATTGCGGTTTAACTTCTTAGTTTTTAATTTACAACTAACTGGTTTGCATTGTTTATTATAAACTTCCAGGGGATATACAAGTATTTTAATATTTTGAAATTTAAGTAAATGTCTTACTTACTAATAATATGCTCTAAGAATTTAGAGTATTTTTTTAGTGCACAAGGTACTAAATAAATAAAAAAAAACATTTTTCATCTTTGTATTACAGATTCTTTATTGTTTAGTGTTAGTTCATCCTTTTTTTTCCTAAATACTTAAATTTTTGTTTTGTTAAACACTTCTCCAAAGTGGCATCTCTGTCTTTGAAAACTATGTAAATGTTTAGCCAATATAATACCAGTATCAACTGAATGAGTTTTTATAAATATTTCTTCAATTGTGGATTGGGTACTAAAATCATTTTTAGTAATTAACTTGTAATACAACATTTCTATTTCAGGTTGATAGTGATGTAAAAGATTTGTTGTCAAGTCTTTCACATCTAAACCTTCAAACTGCCTGATTTAGAGAACCTAACACCTAGGACATCTTGTGACAATGTCCAAAAGTTATTACTTTGGACTGCTGTGTTATGTATTACTACATAACCTAAAATCTCTTGCATTTTTTTTTTCTCTCCTGAATTGGTAATGATTTAAAACATTTATCATCAAGTGTAATTTGATAATTATTACAAAATTATTTATTGTTCATAAAATTTCTACTCATCTTTGGTTTCACAATTCTCTAAAGAAAGTATCATCTTACTTTTTCTTTTTGAAACTCTAGTTAGTTTCTTCATTCGCTTTGAAAACTACGAGTTCCATTTAGGTTTCTACATATTTTCAGCTATGTAAAGTAAGTTTATTATTTTCTTAGTACAACTTGAATGAAACATTTTTAAATAGGAAATTTTCTCCATAAATACATTAGAAGGTATTTGTATTTCTAAACTAAACTCATATTACTTAGCACTTCTTGTACTACTAATAAAGTCTAAGTAAATATCTTGGCTTTAATATTTTTGAAACCATATTTAAAACAAGACAATATAATTAAAAGATAAATGTATCTGTTCTCCGACAAACTTGCTCCTATAAGTATTTAAATTTTTACTGTATTAAGTAACTATATTCTCCTGGTATTTTGATACCATTTTAAAGCAAAATAATACTCTATCCTGACTAAATATCTGAAAACAGAAGTAAAGTACCTTAGCTTCACTCTAGAAGAATTCTAGAAAAACATATTTAAAGTTCATAGGGTTTCATACTTTCAAAGGCAGGCCTTCACATTGTTTTCAATAAATTTTACAATAAACTGCAATTTAACTTTGTAAAATGAGTATTTGGACAATACTCTAATATTGTAATTTAAACCTTATTTGTTTCACATCCAAGCGGCTAAGGTTTGATATTATTGTATTCATATGACAGCTGTTTTAGGCTACCAAGCTATTTTTTTTTTTTTTTTTTTTTTTTTTCAAAAAACCTCAAATGTATGTTTATATTTATGAATACTATATATATTTTTTGAAAGATGTCTTTATTTAAATTCTATTTATTGAGTGGTGATTAAATTTTTTATTTTCTTGTTAACCATTATTTGAATGTTTTGGCCAACATATATTTATATTTATTTAAAATGTAGGTGTAATGATTCTACATTATACATATAATTATGCATGTATATGATCTCATAATATATTTGTACGAAATTCCAATGGAACTGGTGTAAGATGTATTAATACTTTCTGCTATTTCAAGCAGCTCTTTTTATTCTGTATGAAGTATGTTATTTGTGTAGGGAACTCATGTCTATATCTTCTAAGTTTTGTACTACAAACTAAATTTATAAAAGTAGTTAGTTGTTTATATGGTATCTAGATGAGGGCAAAGGGGTCTTACATGTTGTCGTCCAAATTGATTATGTTATATCGGAATATTGGTTATTTTACATAGGTTATTCTCTGACAGCTTTATTATAACTTAAAAGACCAAAAATATTCTTTAACATTTATGGTGTTTAAATGATGAATGATTACTGTTTTTTCATATTGAATGGTAAATGTAAAAAAAAAATTCTGAATTCAATGTTTTTACTTTCATGGTCATACACATTATATTCTTTAGGAATATCTGTTTTGTTCATCTTGTGCAGTTGCGCTTAATTTTATGAACTTTCATTCCTTTAAGAAGCAGATTTTGTTTATTATTGTAAATTAGAAATCATCTCTTTATTTTGAAGTATTTTATTTATAACATTTAGTATGCAACTACACAAAATCTTTAAGCTTCAATTTATTTATTATAGTTGTAAAAAAATATTTTGTATATATCTTAAATTCTATGTCATATTTTTTACCCTTTTACATTCAAATGCAGTAAAATACCTTGTGTTTTTATTATTATTATTTTATTATCACATTCACCCAAGTTTTATCATATTCTTGTATATTCTTCATATTTGTCATATACTTGTATATCTTATTCCCATTGTGATCAGTAAAGTGTTTGTAATTTGAATTTCCAGAATCTGAATTTTTCTTCTCACTGAAATGCACAATTGAAATACACATTCTGAAATGCTCAATTAAAGTTTAGATATTATAACAGTGTGTTTCCACTTTTGATTGTTAACTGGTCTAAAAATATGGAAAGCATAGCTAGTACTAGGTCTGAAATTCTATCTTTATAGAAAAATTCATATTAATGAAGTAATTCAAAATTGTACTTAAAAATACTTTCTTAAAACAAACAACCTGAAACATAATTTGGTCTGTTAAAACATTTTAATATTACATTTACAAATGAATTTATCCAGCCTCTATTTTAACAGCAAAACAAAGTTTCACATTTAAAGCACAATTATTTCTATAATTTTATCAGAATTGTTTGGAATTTTTTGGTGTGTATATATTGACATTAAAAAACAACTTCATAGTAAAAAAAAAAAGGCTGGTAAACTTTTTCAAAGATTTAAAACGTGTTAAAATTGGGAATTTTATTTTCAATGAGTCTAAAATGTCATCAATTTGTAATTTTCTTATTGTAAACAACATACCATGATTCATTGTCTTTTATAATTTTCTCTATCATTTTAAACATTGTTTAACTCTGTATGTTCAAATTATGACGCCTAAATTATTTTGAAAAAATCTAGATTTATATGTTCAAATTATGCACCTAAATTATTTTGAAAAATTCTAGATTTATTACATCAATTATTTTTAAAAATATTAGAAAGTAAATATACTGCATTCAGCAGGGTGATTGCCTCTGCCATGTCTTCAAAACAAAAGAGAGAAAGCCTACTAGCAAATAAAATTATAACTTTATTTAAATTGATTGCAACTGCTTATGAATTGATTCATACTAAAAGGGAATCGATCTCCAATAGTTACTTTTGGAAAAATAAGGAAAACTTCCTAATTTTCAAAGTAAAGGAAGAAAAACAATTTGTTTAATTACAGCTTTAGTTTGGTAGTAAGTATTTTACAATTACAAAAAGTAGAACAATTTTTTTTTCTCTTGAAAATTTTCTATAAACCTGTGGACTCAAAAGTTTACATGATATATTTATTCACAAAATTTTATGAAGCAATTTAAAATAACATGATACTAAGAAGATTAGACACTCAGCAGCATATACTTTTCGATTGCTATACTCGTACCTTTGTATTTTCAGCCACATGTGAATGTCAAAGTAGAATTTCTCAAACTCGATTCTCACATATTTGAAGTTTTTTATTATGTTCTCTTTTTAATTTTTTCTTTAGTACTTTAACTTCTGACTATGCTTTTAGGAAAGTGGCTTTAAAAGTGACCTTCCATGAGCGCCAAAAGCAAAAGTGTTAGTTACTAATGATTAGATCAAAAGTAGACCTATAACTTTCAAATGAAACATAATTGTATTCCTCTTTCAGTGCAAAATAATGCCAAATGGTCCCAGTAACTTGAATATGGTGTCCTGAATTTTTTATTGATCTTTCAGAATGAACCGATTCATAAATGTTCATTAACCTTTTTTTTTTTTTTTTTTCAATTACATTGTTGGCTCTAAAGGTAGAAATTCTCTTTAATTTAATTTTGTCTAGTTTGACTTATTGGTATCATATGGACTTACAGTGTCATATCAACCATCTGATACATTGCATGGATAGATTTGCTAAAGACCATCCAACATTGTTTTGGACATGCTGTTTGTACAAAAGAACTCAAAAACTCGTTATTTTGTGGGTTGATGACATCAGTTCCTTATGCTGCAAACTTGTCGCTTATTTATGAGGACGTCTAATACGGTGGTTTTTTTTAGTAGTGATTAAATACTGCGAAAACTTGATCTGAGCTCGAAATCACTTAAATAAATAGCGATGGATTTATTGCAAAAACTGATTTTATAGGTTAATTTTTCTCCTTATCTTTGTTCAATCTTGATAGTTTCAACGTTAAGGGTGTGGAACATCGCACAAATTTCAATTACACTATATTTCTGGTCAATGCATTTAAATTTGGCATGGATTAGTGTTATTTACTATTTTCATTCATTTAAAAAAAAAAATGTACTGTTCGATAACATTTTTGGCCATAATCCTTGCATTGGCCGAGGAATAAAACACCGCTAATATAGCGAATTTGCGATACATATATTATTTTCAATAATTCTTATATTATCCTTTCTTGTAAGCGAAACATAAGAGAAATATTTGATGATGGCTATGCTCAAGGAAAGAGAACTCTAAAGACTTTTCTTTTTACCTTCTTATGCCTTTATTGCATTACTACGGAAATTTCGGTTGGGGATGTTTTAAAACACCTTAAAGCGTTTTAACAGCGATTTTGATCAAAATCGTTACAATCCTTTTTTACCAACTGCTAAAAAACTTGATGTTTTCAATGGCAGCAACCTTATGCACATGCGCAATTTTGACGAAAACCTTAATGACCGGTCCCATGGTCAGTACTAACCCGTATGCAAAAGTTGAACATCGTAGGGCAATCCGTTCGAGAGTTATGCTGATAGCAGACATTTTTTCTAAACCACTTTTGAACACGGCGCGTAGCGAAACGGGTAGAAATGCAAAAAAAAAAAAATTTAAATCGAATGCTATACTTTCATTACCCATTGTTAATATATGGATAATTGAAAGTAAAATTTGTCTCTAACTGTTTTCAGTGCTAAGCTCTAAGCTCCTAAAAAAAAGTATTGTCCCGTCGAGTATAAAAAAAACCTAGGGATGTGGAACATCGCACTACTTTCAATTACACTATTATACTGACGTAGATTCGTGTTACTTACCATTTTTATATTTTCATCATTTATTTAGAAAAAATTGCCAGTTTGGCGATAATTTTTATATGGGTCTCTAAAATAAAATGGCGATTTTGGCGTTAATACTTTCGATAATTCTTATATTACTCTTTCTTATAAGTGAAACTGAGGGGAGGAAAAAAAAGGATGTTGATGAACGGTTCTCAAGGGAAGTGAACTCTGTTGAAGACATTCGTTTTTCAATTTTTTACCCTGTTAAAGTACTTTTACTGAAAGTGAGAAGTTTAGTACCTCGGCGATTTTTATCAAAATCGTTAGGACCGTTTTTCAGCAATCACTGAAAAACATGATTTTTTTAGTTGCAGCTTCTTTATGCGCATGCGCAATTTTGACGTAAGCCTTTATGACAGGTCCGATAGCCATCGCAAAGTTTACACCAAGTTTTCCAAAGTTTATCGTAGGTCAATTCGTTCAAAAGTTATGCTGTCTACGTAAGCACAGACAAACATTTTTCTTGGCCATTTTTTTTTTTTAATTCAGGATGTTCCAAAACGTGGAGATATGAAGAAAAAAAAAAAAGATTCCCTCTCCTCCCCCTCCCCCCCCCCCCCCAAAAAAAACCCCAGTACTTATATTACCATATGGGTAGGGAATTCGAAAGCAATAATTCAGCTTTGTAATGCGGCATTTGTGGTTTGTTAATATATTATATCAGTGGTTTAGATATTTACATCGGTGGTTTAGGTGTATTGGCGAGGGTGAAAGCTGCAGCTTTCCTATATATTAATCAGCGAGGCATTTACAGGTTTCAATTTGCACTTTACTGGAGTTTTTGGTGTATATTAGGCTGTCGAGATTGTGGCCTATTCAGTCATACATAATGTTAAAATAGTATCACTGGATTTAAAACAGAATAGTAATTGAAATATGTGAAATTAAAAACTAAAATTGCCATTTAAGGCGCTTTTCTTTCTCCTACCAGACAATAATTTAATTCTTAAATTAAAGATATTCAAAATAAAAGTAAGCATTTAAAATATGATGGAATTCGCAGTTATTTTAAAGGACAATAAATTTATCAGTGACTTATTTTTGGGAGCCAAATACTTGTTAGTTCAAAGATTTCTTTATCAAATAGCACACATACTTCAATCGGTATCTTATCAAATGTTTATTTCACAAATAAAGATTCTAACTGGTGAATGCGCATTCAGCAAACAATGATCATCGGGTATGTTGTGTTGTGATTGAATTATTCTACCACTTTGCATTACTTTAACCTTTAACAGCTGTGACATAAACTATGGGATAACTAATAGTGTAAACAGTTTCTCAGACCAGTCTTCCAAAAGTGCATTTAAAAGTTCATTGATATTCTAAATTAATGAAATATTCTTTTCTATGTATTATTTATTTGAAAAGGACAGGGACCATAATTCATTTTAAAAGGTAGAATCGTTCCACAAAAAAAAAAATTCTCTGTCTGTCAGACCGCATAGCAGTACTTTCATAATTTTAAAAATCATTATTCCATGATAAAAAATTTTATTGGCAGCAATTCATTTATGGTCTTTACTTTCTAAAAAACGAATCAATATTCTACAACTGTTTTATTAATTTTAAAATGTACACATTTGTTTTAGATTTAAAATAACGTTTATATTAATTGAGGCGTTGAGTGCCAAACGGACTGGTTTCTGCTGTATCTACCCCGGGTTTTTTTTCTAAGCCATTCATGCCATAAAAATAGTTAATCTAATGTTCTATTACTTTGTCCATTCGATAAACTACATTGGGCCGGTTCTAGCATGAATGGTTTTGAAAAAACAAGGCAGAAACAGCAAAAATCCTATAGGTTGATTCGTTCTGGCACTCAACGTCTCATTTCTAAATAGGAAGGGACAATTTCCTGGCGGCATCCATGATCACTTCTATAGATTTTATCCCCCTAAAATACATCTAAATCAGAATTTTTGGTTGAACTTTGAATTAAGATTATAATTTTTCATATCTTTCAAAGTAGTGTTTGCTGTTGGCAGAATCATTAATGAAAAGGTGTAATTATAAGAATCTTTAGATCAAGTGCGGATCCAACGTAATAGGTATTTATGAGGAGACGATTAACTTAAGGCGAAGACCTGTACATTACAACACAATTACTCAAATTTTATTTGATTGTTTTGTCTTTGGACTATTAATGATACATTCACGCCTTTCGTTCGATTGTAAAGTCAAATAAAAAAAAATTAAAAAAGGTAATCAAAATTTTAAAATTCTGTTTGTCAAAAGTTCAATTAGAAGGTCAAAACTACTTATGTTGAAAATTTCAGAGCCGTAGCCCAAGAAAATTAATTAAAAGATAATTAATTAAAATGTGAACATTCTGTTTTTCAAAAGTCCAATAAGAAGGCTAAAACTACTTACGTTGAAAATTTCAGAGCTGTACCTCTATTTGAAGTCACTTTGTTAAAAAATGTTAATTAAAATGTTAAAATTCTGTTTGTCATAGGTACAATTAGAGGGCCGAAACACCCCAATTTTAAGTAACTTTCTATCGATCCACAGACAGACACACGGATAGCTTGTTTTATTATTATAAATTAATTTTTGTAACTAGACAAAGTTCATAAATTTTCTCTCTAAGTTCAGAGTTTATTCTTATTAAAGCCAAAACGAATTTTGTTATTATGAGACCTACAATTTCCTGAAACAGCTTAATTTCGAGGCGCGTAGACCTAATTAATACTAACAGGGCTGCCACATGCGACTAAAAAGGCTACTAAAGAGACTATTTTAGTGGTCAGGCGACTATGACAACTATTTCAATGAAAAAAGGTCCCAAAACGACTATTTTTAACAAAACCTTCAACTATTTTTGGGCTGAGGCGACTATTTTTTAAGAAATTGGATACTGTCCGATAGTAGAACGAAAAACAAAATCGGCATTAAGTTACTAACTATCTTCTCAAAACGGTGATTTTTTTAAGGGGGGGGGGGGGGAGAGAGAGCAAATACTACCATAATAGTTGTTCATATTCTCGGGTACAGAGGCTATTTTGCTAGTCCGACGATAGTAATCGCTCACGCGAGATAATTGTTTTTGACGGCAACCGCGGTCATTTTCGCCTGCCTGTTATGTTCCCATGTTTTATCTTTTGCTCTGCAAGGCGCTAGAGCATACAAAACTGAAATATCAAATTATTTCGCTTTATTTACTCTACTTAACAAAAATTAATTTGTGGTGAACGCCGGAAGAAAATGCTATCAGTATGGACAGTATTGAAGTTATATAGACGTTATGTCCGAGATTGGTGCTGATGTGATGAATGATTTCGCCGTGTAGGTCAATCGATGCAGAATGATTAGAATTTCAATGTTGTAGCTAAATTTATAAATAATAAAATGATTTAAATTTTGAGGCAATTTAATTACTTTGAATGTAGCTTAAACAGGGTGGTGACAGAACCAGAAATTCAGGTAAATGTCAAGATATTTCGTAAAATTACTCTTTAGTCAGGGAATTTTGAAATTTTTGAGTAGTTTCCTTTCTCGCATTCCCCGTGCGGACATCTATCCCGGCTCGCGTCACAAGAAGTGGATGCCTGTTGCGTTAAATAATACAGGGTTTTTTTCATGTGCTTTTTCGTAAAATTCATACCTGGCTAGTTGGCCGATTTGGGGGTATGAGGTTTCCGACCTTTTTCTACTCTCAGCAGCTGAGCCAAACTGGCCAATCCCCTCTCCTCGGCCCACAACCTCATGTTCATGTCCCCATTTTTTTTTTTTTTTTTTTTTTTTTTTAACTTTTTGAGATCATTGTATGCTTGGAACAATTATTTACACATTATTTCTGTTAGATTTTTGGTTATCTTATAGCTTCGCGACAGCTGGCGCATTATTGTTAAAAAAATCCTCTAACTTAAATCTGAGTGCATCTTTTACAGATATGATTGTTTTCTTCTTGTCTTGTGTTTTTTCTCAATATAATATATTAGAACCCTAAATTCCTTTATATTTCAAATTGATTCTATCATATCTTTTTGTTTTTATTAACCCTCTACAGCACTGTTATAGATGTGCAACAAATCTATAGGCATTAATAAGCAAAAAGGGTTAGATCCTGTGCTTGATTATTATTATTATTATTTATTTTTTTGTATTTTAATTTTGACATTTTATTAAACGTAATTAACTGAAAGAGATATGTGTTTTTTATTTATATGTTTAATACAAATCAAACGAAGAATTGAAACATCCTCCTCCCCCTCCAAAAATTTAAAAATCTGAATGCGCTACAACATATACATTCAGGCAAAGGGTCATGGAATTTTTAAAAAATATTTTTAAAAATAACATGTTTTATTTTTGTTATTTTTAAATTAAAAAGAAAAGTATTGTACTAGTTTCTTTTCCTTGAAGTTAGCAAGTATGGGTGTAGTTTGTAAATTGGTTTATGTGAATTTTGTATTTTTTTTATTAATGTTTTCCATTTTTTTTATACTATAAAGATGCTTGTTTTGATTTTTAGCCTAAATTTATATTTTGGTGCAATTATACTTTGATAAGTAAATATGATTGTAAATAGTCAAATTTATATATTTTTAAACTGGTCATATTTTCTTCGTTTTTTTAATGATAACGTCAACAGAGATGCACATCAGGGAATTTTCTCGAAATTAGAGAAAAGTTGGGGAAGTTTGTTTCTCAAATTCTGCTGCTATCCTGTTAAAAAAATTAAAAACTGCCCTTAATTAAATTCGCCTGTCATGGTCATTATATAGTATAATTGCTTAAACATAAAACTTGTTTTTCTGCCAAAAATTTGTTTGACTTTGGAAATTAAAAATAAAATATGTATCTTGTTTTGCCAATCGATTTTGACCATCGCTTTTGCGTGAAGTTTAGCTTTTTTTGCTTAGGTGCTGTCTGGGAGTAAGGTTGAGTTGCCAACTTCCATCGCAGTTATGTAAATACGATAGGGCCTCCCCCAAAAGACACACGTCTTTTACAGTATGGGATGTTATGTATTAGACACTATTTTGAATTGAAAGAAGAGTGTCGCTGGGTTTTTGTGTTTATGTAAATCAACAGTTTTATTCCGATCTTGATGATAACTTAAAACCTTTAAAACAAGAGGAAGGTCTTTACCGACTTGGAAAAACAATTGTTGTTATGAAAAGTGATGCTACTATTTTCAACGTCTGAGACTACTATTTTCAATGTCTGAGACTACAATTTCGGCTACTACTTTTAACATCTGAGGCTACTAAAGCAATTATTTTCAAAGCTTACAGTCAGTGGCAGCCCTGTACTAATTAAGCACACTTTCATCATAACATCTGCAAACTTATACTGTAAAGATTCTCATCCAAATCTGGCTTCATGATAAAGTTTATGATTTTAAGTTGTTGTTAGTGACTTTAAATTGTTGTTAGTGACTTTAAATTGTTATTAAGATCGCATTATTTAATGTTAAGTGGTCTCATGAACGAGCTTCGAATTGATCAGACGGCGATCAATACAAACGCCAGGGTTTTGCGAGTTACTTGATGCGAGTCTTCCGGGTTTTCTTCCATTTGTAACGCTCATGGAGGGCAATTCTCTTTTGAAAGGTAATTCCCAAACGTAATAACCTGATTATGTTCTGGCACAATATACGTCTTGAGAGCTCTTGCGCTAAACAATCTCCAATGCCTCCAATCAACCACTTCATTATTTGGCAAAAAAGCGTCAGTTCACAGCAAGTTAAATTCAACATACTTGTGCTTTTATTAAAACCAACAAATGAAAAATAAATTTAAAAAGGAAAAAGGAAGTAAAATAAGTTAAACCAACTTCAAAAAAGCGCTTAGTAAAACATATTGTATGCCAATTACGAATTATTTCAGAGCCTTATTATTAAAACAAACACACAACCTATACAATCATTAACATATTATGTCATGATCATTGATAAAGTACACTATAAAACATAATCTATGTGTGAAACAGAGAAATAGATAACCTTATAGATTTTTTGGGTTGGTTGGTTGGTTGTATTCAGATTATCTGGCGCCGTCAGCAACACGAGGGCTATAATGCGCCGAAACATTTCGTCATTTAACAAACCAACATACATTTACTAACATCCATGCCAACACGGGACTCGAACCCGCAACCTCGCGGTCTAGAAGCCAGCACGCTAACCACTATACCGTTTGGTCGGCATAGATTTTTTGGGAAACTTCAAAAATAGGTGGATATTTTATCCTTTTTGTTAATTTGGCTTTTAGTACATAACAGACTGAATATTTTGCAAACAGCTGTTTTTTATTCATGACTTTCTAAAACACAGAAAAGAGATCACCAAAAAAATCAACATCGAAATTTTTTACGAAAATCCAATGCTTTCATTATGTTATATTATATATCAGGTAGTTGAAAGGAACGTTAATTTTGAGGGATCACTACAATAACTGAATATACCTATTGGAAGTCTAGCTTTGTATTACCAGTTTTGATACCCCAGTTAATTCATATTTTCTTCAAACTTTTTACTTTAAATTATCTGATATATTATTTACGGTAGTAAAATTGGTGATCAAACTACCAATTTTTTCCCCCTGTGGCTTATAGACTGAAAGGCGACTGCAATTTTTGGACCCCATCGAACATCATTCTGAATTTTTTATAGAAATTGGAGAAAAGTGAGTAGATTATGAATCCACTGGTCTGCCGTGGCAAAAATGGCCGAAACTGGTCAAAAATCGACTTTTAATAAGTTGAACTAAATCCAATTGCCAAATGCGCCATAACTTGCCAAATAATGAGCATTTTATTTTATTTGGTACCCTCACTCTTTAATTTTCAATTAAGAGGGTTAAAGACGATTCAGATATCTGGCGACTGTCTACTTGCATCTATTAAAAGGGAGCCAAGTTGAAAAAAAAAATATTACGTCACTTATGACGTAACTGCTGCAGCCAATTTGGCTTACTTTTAAAAGATATAAGTTTTCCGAGCCAAAGATCAGAAATCGTTTGCGCTTTTTCCCATTGAAAATCAAAATGAAGTGGGTTGCCAGACGAATAAGCTTATTCTATTTTTGCCAAGTTATGACATATTTGGCAATCGGATTTTAGCTCAACTTATTCCAAGTCGATTATTGATCAGTTTCGGCCATTTTTGACACGGCAGACCAGTGGATTCCTAATCTACTCACTTTTCTCTAATTTCTATAAAAAATTCAGAATGATGTTCGATGGGGTCCAAAAATTGCAGTCGCCTCTCGGACTTTTATGAGATCTAGAATCCAAAGGAGGGTCTTTTGGAAAATATAATGTGGGTGTGTTTGAGTGTGAACAGCGTATTTTCAGATCGAAACGTGCAATGATATTCAAATTTGTAAGTACAATGATATAATAGAAAAACCATGTAGGTATTATAAACAGATATTTTTAGCTTCTTCCAGTGCCTATTTTCTGATGAGAGTCGGTTTTCTTGTGCAAAACTAGAACCATCGAATAACATTTGCCACCAAAAATGTGGGAGGCTCACTGATTTTACCTGATTTGTAACAATAGTTGTACAAAATATCACCCAAGTAGGTAGATTTCTGAAAAAATTGTAAATTGAAATAAAAGAAAACGCAAAATACAAATTACTCCAATACATTTCACATTTTTAAAGCCCTGATGACCTTTATTCTAGAGTTAAAGTTTAGCAATGTTCTAAAACCAAAAGAATGACCTTTTTCACCAAAGTTAAAGAAATGCAAAATAAAACAAAAAAACTTTTATGTCTACTTATAAAACACACACTACTCTCTGAAAGAAGTTTGAAATTCTTGAATTTTTTTCATGGTCATCTCGTGAGAAAGAAAATCTCAAGGTTATGATCCAGTTGTGATAAAGAGCGGGACTTCCTCCACTTTGTATTTACTCTCTACTTATAAGAGTGATAACCAGTTACTAGTGTTTCCTCTTGTATTGATGCTTTCTTAATTATCGCACAGTCGTTATATTTTATTGAATACAGGACAGACGTACGATTATCTTATGTATGATATGAAGTGAGACAACGAACGTGTCTGGTTGCAAATTTTTAAATGAAATTGTTAAGAGACACACAGTTGTCCGTATTTAAGGGAATTAAACTGTATTTTAAAATGTAAGTAGATTTTTTTTCTTCTTTTGTTTGTTTAGTAAATATCTCAATATTTTCTTTTAATCCATGTATTTACAGTATAGATTAAAAATAATTATTGTGATCTTGTCAATCTATGATAATTTTTTATTGCTGTAAATATTCAGAAGGGTTCTAGATATTGTTAGGAGTTGCAATATTGTTAAAGTGTTTTCCGTATCTCGTCGGAGAAATTCATAAATTTTACGTATAAGAAATTAAAGTATTTTAAATGTGCAATTCAAATATATTTTTGATGAAATATGTTACAAATATTGTTGTAAATCTTTATTATATTTTGAATATTTAAATTTAGTATTTATAGTTGTAGTTACCTTGTTTTGATTTCTATCCTAAAATGGAACCATTTCTCTAATTTTCTTGACTTTCCTCTTTTATTTATTGTTAAAAAAAGTTTCACCTAATACTTTTGAAGAGAACCTCCGCTCGATATTTTCGAGGAATAGATATTATCTCGTGCATTTTTTTAAAGACTTTTGGTACATGCTGGTACGGGCTGGCTAGATTTGGCTCGTTAAACTTTTAGATGTACGACTTACATACAAGATTTTGCAAATTTTAGCACAAACAATTACCTATTAATGTGATTTTTACATGGTTTTATTTTGTCATGGTTACAATAGGCCTAATAAAAAAAAACTTGATGGTGGCAATCTCTGTCTGTACGTCACAAAGGAAATAACACCTTCAACAAATCTTAACAACTTGATAAATTTTAATCTAAATTTAATTGTGTGAGTAGAATGCGCTCAAAAACTTAAAGGAGTGTGAATACTGAGGAAATGATAATGCCAATTTGTTGATATTTTTAATTAATATCAAATTTTCTTAAAGGATTCAAACTAGATCTAGTTTCTGGAAAAAATAATTAAAAAAAAAGGATTTAAAAAAATACTAAATAAAAATTCATTTAAAAAAAAAATGTAAAAATAAGGTTTTCCATACCTCAATTTTTTATAAAATATTTTTTTTTCTCAAAATGTCGTTTTCAAACTCCGATGTACCTTTTTGAATAATTGGCTGCTAGCTTGTTTATGAAATTTGTACCATGTATTATAGATTAACCTAAGATTAATATTTTATCAAAAATTAAATTCATTATTTTTTTTTTAATTATTTCTTCTAAAAGAAATATGATTTTCAGATATTTTTGTTGTTGAGATTATAAAAAAAGATATCATGCGGTCCAATTTATGTTAATCTAAGAAAATTAAAGAAGGTTTGCATAATACAGTGAAATCTGTGTATAACGAAACTGCCTATGATTTGCAATAAACCTATACATAACGTTATATACAGGTTTATTGTACATCGCCATAGGCTGTTTCGTTATACACAGATTTCACTGTATTATGTAAATATTGTGCCGGGATCAAAGAACATATTGTACGATATGTTCTTTGATCCTGGCATAATTTTTATTCACTCAAAGTATTTTGAGCTTGCCCACAACGATATTTATTCTCTTTTCCTGTCTATAACGATAATAATACTTCTTTAGAAAGCAGGTAGTATATACTTATGGGTAAATCCCATTTTTTTTTTAATCTAATAAAGCGAAGCGACACCCAATATTCCAATACAACTCAACAGGCTTTGTCTCAACATTACCAAATGTTCCGGATGTGCATTTGAACCCATTACAGGGATGAGATTCTTCCGCTTTTTGCGGATTTCCGCTTTTTTGTAATTTTGGAGAAAATCCGCTTGTCATTTTTTCTTTTGAACTACCCCCTTTTTTTCCCTCTAATTTCCATTTGTTTCCCTTCTCTGAAATTTTTTGATTTTCTTTCCGAAAATTCTGCCAAAGAAAAGAAATCTTCCTTTTTTGAAAGAAAATTCTCGAAAAATATGCTCGACCTCACAACATAACTCTTACTGGCATCCCCGGAAAACCCATAAAATTTTCAAATCATCGCCGGAAAATGTATGGAATTCTCAAATCGCCTATAATGTTGACATCCATTTCGGAAGGGAGAACACTTTTCTATTATGTAGCAAAAAAGAAACTCCACAACGTAATTTGTTACAGATATAATTAGTTACTCACTGGATAAAAAATAATTAAGTTATTAATTTGTATTGTATATTTTTTTCATCATGTAGCATTTTTTAATAATTTACTTCTAAAAACATATTTCACGCATAAAATATGGTGCAATTTTTTTGCTCGCGTATGATTTCAAACTTTTGGGTCTTTAGCCAATCTCATCCCTAGCATTAGTTGAACTCAAATATATATCCATACAAGTGTCAATTGCATTTGCAAGTAAATAAAAAAAATTAACAGTTTTTTTGTTTTTTAATAAGTAACACATTTTTAAATAACATTATGCTTACATTTTTTACTTTCAATTACCCATATGTAATACATAGAGTAATGAAAGTATAGTATTCGGTCAACAAAAAACAAAACAAAAAAAAACGATTTTTTTTTTGTATTTCTCCACGTTTTGGAACATCCTGATCTCAAAAAAGTGATATAGAAAAAATGTCTGTCATAACTCCCGAAAAAATTGATCTACGACGTTCAAATTTGGTGTGAGGGTTGGTGATGGTACAAGGACCTACCATTAAGGTTTTCGTCAAAATCGCGCATGCGGAAAAGGTAGCTGCCATTAAAAAAAAATCATGTTTTTCAAAGATTGCTAAAAAACGGCTCTAACGATTTTGTTCAATATCGCTGTGTTCTAAACATCCCCACTACCGAAATTCCCGTAAAAATGCTTTAATGGCGTAAAAAGTTGAAAAACGAAAGCCTTCAACACAGAGTTCTCTTTCCTTGAGCATAGCTCATCGACGATCGTTTTTTCTCCTTTTCGCAGCTTCAGTTGTAAGAAAGGATTATATAAGAATTATCGAAATAAATATCGCCAAACTGGCCATTTTTTCTCAATGAATGATGAAAATATAAAAACGGTAAATGGCATGAATCCACATCAGTAATATAGTGTGGTTGAAAGTTGTGCGATGTTCCATACTCCTAGTTTATTTATGTATTATAAACTTTAACTGTTAATTTCACTTTATCGAATGTTATCGAAAATGTCAAATCAAACATCAAACCATAAAACGATAATTAACGGTACCATTTTGCTTTGTTTCTACAAAATAAATTCCTTAGTTCATTAGCTTCTCCAAATTAATTGAGTGATTAAGACGTGCCCAGAAATGACATAAGTGTTTTCCAGGACAGTATATATAGTTTATTTTTTTTTTCTTAGGAAAATACTAGAATCGTCAGTCGCTGATTCGTAACTGTATTAATTGTTGTATACAAATATTTAATTTTTAATTTATTTAAATAAACTAAAATTTGGTTATTTAAATACAGTCCAACATGTTATTGCTTACATTACTACCCAAATAGTACCGAGGTGTTGGCTAATCTCGGAAACAGGGGTTCAGGGAAGATTAGCCAATTCATGCCAAAACTCGAGCATCGTCCCAAAATACACGATATTTAAAAAAAAAAAAAAATATTTCAAAACTATCACAAAACATATTTTCCTCCTCTGTGCTCTCTTATAACACTAAATTTCAATTTTAAAACTCTGTATCAACATTTTAAAACTTCCTGTGTATTTTACCCAGCACTGAGCGAGATTGATCAAGATCCGTAGTAACGGCTAATCTACAAAGATCCACATAGAGACTGGCCTTTGTTGAACGATATTGGTCAACTGGTATTTGTGCTAGAGCTACTGGGGTGCTTACATAAACATTGGATGTGAAAATGCTCAAACTAAGAGTGAAACATGTTTATAACAATACTGTATTCAGAAAACAATTCAAAATTATCAGTGTTTTAGTTATTTAGAAAAAGTAAGTAGAAAATTACCCTTTTAACATTAGCGCTATTGAGCCTACCGACTACCCTCAACTAACGAGTTTCTTTCTTTTTTTTTTTTTTTTTTTTTTCTATCCTGTAAATATCTCCAAATATAAAAATATTCAGAGACTTTCCAAATGTTTTTTAAATTTAAAAAATATTACGCCAACGTTTGTCCCAGTGATTTAACTTTTATACAGTAAAGAATGAACTGTGTACAGTCAATAGTCGTTTCACACCATTACCGCAACACTGGAAGAGTAGTTAATAGTTAAGGAGAGGACAGTCGCTAAAATACGTTAAAAATATAGAAATTTTTTTAATTTAATGAAATGAATTGTTAATTTAATTATGAATTCAATAAAAAGAAAAATTAGGAATTCAATAAAAAGCAAAATCATGAATTATCAACTGGAGTGTGTTGTTTGGTTAAATTTAAATTAATTCGAAACTTGTTAGAGCTGTTACCGACTGACAAAAAGCTTCCATTTGACCCTTCAATTCGATTAATATCCGTTATAATTCATAGAACCCTTTACCTACATTACAGAACTCTGTGATACATTCAACCACGAAAATTTTCTATTAACTAAAAAAATACAGTATGATGTAGCGTGTTGCTTAAAACCTGAGAAAGTGATATGAAAAACATGTATGCTATATTGTTGTCGAAAACATGTATGACACCTTTGAAGAAACATGCTACAGATTATGTGATAGTAAATTATTAAAAATATATTTATACAATAATCTGGAAAAGGATCTTTAGGAAATTTTCATGTTTCAGCTACATTAATATTTAAAAAAATATGTATGGTTGCGAATAGTAAGAGTAGGTGAGAAATTTCCCACTAGACAATTGAAAAGACGGCAACAATAAAGTGGAACGAGCTTCAACACATCCAAGTAAAAGTTATTTCTGAAAGATTTTAGAACTGCAAACTCCCGTCAATGGAACTTGAGTTAACTCTGCTTTTCAAAGGTTCTAATTGGTACCTAAAACGTATCAGGATTATTATTTTTGCCGCCGGTAGAACTGGTCCAGAAGCTCAGATCATTTCGTTTTTCTACTATGTTCTAAGGATATTTATAGAATGGTACAATATTCAAAAGATATTTATAGAATGACTTAGCTAGAAGATATATGGTAAAGTAATTCAGAGCTCCCTAAAAAAAATTGTATAATCCTATAAGATTCTCATTCGGTACCTTAGAATGGGACAACCAAAGTCAATAACATTCAGTTTTGATAAAAGTCCAAAGAAAAAAAAATAATAATTCATCCAAACAAATTTTTTACTGTAAATCCTTTTTATAGATTTTCTTTATGTGTTCAATTTTATACGTTATCTATTATGCACTACTCCAGCTTATTCAAGCAATTTTTACCTCATAGGGAATTTTCATAGTGTTTGACCACTACCAGAGGCATACTGGCCATGGGGTTGTCGATACAATCACCGGGCCAGTCAGTGTCTGTAAAAAATGGGCCGGTACTATACAAAGTTTTTTATTTATAATTATTTTTCAATATATATATATAGATGCTTTCCTTAACGTTTTTTTCAAAAAGCTCAATACATTTAAATCCCAATTATACCCCCCCCCCCCTCCCTTCTCCTCAGGTGAAGCCTTTTGTTTGGCAGGGATATTGCGAGATTTTAAGAAAACTAGGCATACTAAGATTTATATATCATTGTATTACTTCTTTCCGAATGTTATTTTCTAAAAAAACCTACTAGTTAAATTCCTGGACATGCTTTATTTTACAATTCATATTTCTTTGTTTTTGCAATTAACCATCAATGGTTCACTCAAAGGAGTTATAAATACCAGAGAAAGAGAAGTTTTTTTTTAATTTAATTATTATAACAATTCAATTTGTAAAATGTATAAATAAAAATAATTTATTATTGAAGTCAATTATTAAATACGAATATTTAAATAAAATATGCTAATCATTAAAAGCATTTTTATTAAAAATTAATTATTTTATTATTGGAATTATTTTATTAATGTTGATATTGAAAATTTGGGTCGGCACAAATCTAAAATCACCGGGCCAATTTTGTGACCCAGCCGACCCTGATCATTACGAAGAAAATAATCGATTCCAAGACATTGACACACTCACAAAACTTGATAAAATGCATCATCATTGATAAAGATTTTATGAAAGTTTCAGCTGGATTGGATGACGTCAAATGGGTTAGTTAATTCTGCGATGCGGCAATAGAAAGTGATAGCCCGATAGTTCAAAGAAGACGTTCATTGGCTCCAATTTTCACTTTTACGTCAATTTTCACTCACAGGGGAGAGAAACGGGGGGGGGGGGTGAACTCGAAGGGTGGTTGGGGAGGAGGCATAAGATTTCCCTATTCCACTTTTTTGATGATCTACCTACTGATTATATTGAATTTACCCTGCGTGGTAAACGCAATCTATTATTTTCAAACTGTTTGATTTATTTAGCAAAATTATTTGTATAAAATTAGTTCAGAAACGTTTTATGGAAAAAGTAAGAGCACTATTCATCATTATAAAATAATTTATTTTATAATCCATTTATTCCAATATCATTTATTATTTAAGAAAGAAAAAAAAAATATTTTTATGATATTGCACTTAAAGAAAGAAAGCAAATTTTAATAATTTTGGATAATAATTAATGAAAAAAAGATCCTATACCAGAAATCTCATCATTAAAATATTATGTATTCCAATATCATACAATACTTTAAAATATCGATTTTTGTGAAATTGCACCAAAATTATGACAGCACATTTTAATAATTCAAAGTGATTTTCTAATATTTCTGAAAATTTGTATTTTATATACTATACATTAGAAAAAAAATTAGCAAAAAATTAAAATATAAAATTTCCATTTACTTATATTTACTTGAAATTATAAGCGTATTGGAAAAACATATTTTTACTGGTTTTGATAGCGGGGAGGGGGGGGGGGGGAGTGATAGCTTTGCCCCGCTGTTGGTGGGATCGTCTCTTTTGCCATCGTGTTGTTATTGCCTATGGCATTGTCGCCGACAAAGATTATATCTGCCAAGCTTCAGTTTGATTACCAGAGCACCGTTTCTGTTGCCAGCGTGTACTTGGTGTTGACATCTAATTTTAAATATTAAAAACATCTCTATCAGCAAAATATGCGGGAAACTACTTTTCAAAATTTATTCATTAAATATGAATGTAAGTTTATGCCCTCACATCCAAATGTATTTTATTTATTTTCGATTAAAACAGTTTTATTATTTATTTATTAAAACAATTTTGGCAACAGGAAAGAGTTTCTTCAATGACCGGTTAAATGCTATTTCAGGGCGATTGCATGACGGCAAGTAGGTTCATTAGTATTCAGTAAAAGCAACCTTTTCATTACAGTGACAACCGCCAAAATTTGAGGGAACGCATTGTTATCGACATCGAATCTATCTACCAAGTTTCGACCCGATTGGATGACAGCAAAGGGTTTAATTAGGCCTCCGCAAATTTGCCCGCCATCGACATACCAACCAACCACCCACACACAAAATCGAAGTTAATATCAAGGATTTAAAAACTAGAAAATCGTTTGCCTCTAATTTATATGTTAAAATAATTTACAAGATTCTAAATAGCTAAACAAATCATAAGGCCTCGTGCACGATACAAGCGGCGAACTGTGTACGACAGGCGGCTGACCGAGAAAACGGGGGAGGTTATTCGATATTTTATAGTGGTTCATTTTTAGTGATTATCACCTACAAGATGAAATATCCAAAACCAAAACTGTTTTGTAGTGGTGAGATTATCACACTACATCGCATAAACATACGTTTTTCAAAAAATAATAAAATAACATTTCAAATTGTATTTCCGAATAAAACTTTTTTGAATTACTTGAAGAACAACCTCCACCGTTCTGCAGTTTTCTCGGTCTGCAGCTGGTCGCACACCGTTCGTATCGTACCCGAGACCCAATACAACTTTACTTTTGATGATATTAATTGATTCATGAGAGCCCCCAGAAATATTTGCTAGGGGGTGCAAAGCTAGATTTTTATCAAAATCATTAATATTTTTAGAAAAGTTAGTTAATAATTATGCATTATAAATTATACTCTTTGAGAATAGTTAAAATTCATGGTATATATTTTTGAAAGAGCAACCCTGTTAAAGAGGAAAAAAAAATACAAAATAGTAAAAATATTAAAGTATATATTTTTAGAGATTTTTTTATCATTCAACTAGATCTGACGGCATTCAAGAGACAATATTTAGAATAGAGGAACTCGAAGATGCAAAAATACAGAAGAGTAACACTTTTTTTATTTCTTCCAAGTTTCAGATATAATGAAAAAAAAATCAAAATGAAGCATGAAGGCCGTATTGGGATATGATGTTCAATTGAATTCTAAAAATAGATTTCAAGGTATATATATTAGGGCGTATCGAAAAAAATCGAAATTTTTCAAATCTTTTATCGGTAGTGCGGAAAATTTTCGGACACCCATCACTAATACGTGTGTGAAATTTTAAAACTCTGGGTTATTATCTTCTGTCGCCTCAATAGCTCGAAAGTTCCGAAATTTGGGCTAAAAGTGATTAAAATTCAAAAATTCATAAAAAATTCCAGATTTCGCTGTAAGTTTAAGGATGGTGCTTACTAGTTACTATTTTTGACAACAACAACTATATATATTTTTTTATAATTATAGGTTAATATCTTCTGCTACCTCAGCAACACCAAATTTTGGAAAATAAAAGGATAAATTTCAAAAAAATAAATAAAAAATACACGTCACACTTACCTCATTTTAAAGGGATCAGAAATACATACAATGCATTACTACTTGTAATCCTTTTTTGTTTCGAATTTCGACATGTGTTTTCTGGATTCCCCCCTATAGTAGCTCTTATGAATTTATCCCTGTTTTCAGGCCCAATCGTTTCCTCGGAGGCTGCCGTGACAAGTTTTACAATTCGCTCGACTGCTTGTGTATGTGAAGGAAATTGTATGAAGTGCCAGCAGGCCTTCGGCATACCGTCCTCTGTCATTTTCAAAAGATCTTGAGAACTTATCTCTCGGAGAACTGGTGGCGATGTCACAAAACAATTTTTCCAGTCAATGAGATCAATGTAGTCTTCAGCTTCAAAAATGATATCAGGAATAACGAATCTGACGACACCTCGGCTAATTTCTCTTGCCTTTATTATTCTTCCAAATTTTTATACCATTTGCTTGTAAACTCTCGATTTTTCCCTCCATACTTTGTTTTTGTCTGTAACGAGACTGGAATTCGATTCCGATATTAAACCCAAATCTTTCATAACACTCGATGCAATAGCAACCGTGGCTCTGTTAGAAACACCTTATCTTTGATTGACAATAATTGTGTTGTCCAATTTTACATGCATCTGAAGACTCCTTGAATCCTGCTGAAGAAACAGTGTGTAGGGAGCAGGAGACGCCTTTTTTTTTACTTTGATGCACAGCATTTTGTTGTACTCGCATTTGACGTTTCTGAAGTCGTTTTGTTTGTTCGGGTACATCAACACTTCCAATGAAGATTTTTCTTTCCGTTCTTTGGTCTTTGAGGAACGCCTGCTCATTGAAAATGATCACGTGATTTATTGGTCGCTTTGATTTGTTTCTCGGGGTGAAAATAGGGGTGTTCCGCTTTACTTTTCTGGCGGTACGCCAAACCCAGTGTGGTAGAAGATATTAACCAATAATTCTTGCATACTTTTTGTTGTTGAAAAAAGTAATTTTTATTACACTCTACCTCAAAACGATTAACGAAATCTGCGACCTGCTGATTAAATATTGAATTGTATTCCTTTTTATTCAAATTTTCGGAATTTCTGAGGCGACAGAAGATATTAACCTATAATTTTTTTAAAAAATTATAGTTGTTGTTGTTAAACAATACTAACATTTAACCACTACCCCCAATCGTTAAACAAAATATGGGAATTTTTAGGAATTTTTGAATTTTAAACATTTTTAGCCCAATTTTCGGAACTTTGGGGCCATTGAGGCGACAGAAAATATTAACCCAGAGTTTTAAAACTTATTACTGATGAGTATCCACAAATTTTCCGCACTACCACTAAGAGATTTGATAAACTTCGATTTTTTCGATACGCCCTAATATATATATATATATATATATATATATATATATATATATATATATATATATATATATATATGATGACTTAAAAAACAAAACGTTTTCCTAGAAATTTGAGAACTACACAGGAGATTATTATACAATAAAAAGAATAAATACTTCTACTTATCAGCCTCTAATAATCATAGGCTACATGCGCCAGCAAATCGTCACGCAAGTAGCTATAAAAAACGACATAGTAAAGAAACAAAAGACTCAATTAATAGAAGAAAAAAATGCTCATTGTAACTTAAAAGTATAAACTGCATATGTTTTTTTTTTTTTTTTTTTTTTTTTTTTTTCTCTCCCCCCCCCCCCCCTTCTTTCTTAGAATTTACATCTTTTCCCTCATTTTTTAAAAAAAATTCAAGAGCCAAGGGGGTGCAAGTGCACCTCCTTGACCCTCCTGGGGGCGCAAATGAATTGATTTAAAAAAAGTTTCCTGCCAAAACCAAATTTCAGTTTGAAATTATTTTGACATTGGTTATTCTTATTTCAAGGTCTAGAACAGACCTTACCTTTAAAAATCATTCATAACTCTTAGAGCTATCATTACTTTTACCTTCATCCTCAGGCGCACGAAGATAAGCAGATCCACTTTGTAATTCCCCCAAGTCCTTTTTATTCCAAGGCCCTTGAAAGAGCCGATGAAATCTGTTTATTTTAAGTCTGTGCATATCTTTCAGACACAGCGAGTCTAGACCGTGTCTCACTTTTCTAGATTTCATTCATACTCGTGCAAGTAAAAGGGAGTTTGCTTACTCAGTCAGAGCGGATTCAAGTTGATTGAATAAGGCTATTATTCTTTCCGAACTGGAAATTCTGTGAAGCACCGAACTAGAATTTAGTTTATGTAGAATTAATTTGTATGTTCTTGAAATGGATTTCAAGTAGGCCGTAAAATGGAAGAGGAAATTACTTTTGTCCAACCAGATTGTTAAACAATTAAATAATTTAACACTTTTCAAATCCTTTATATTAACTTCAATTTTGTGTTTGCTTATCGATGGGAGCGGAATCTGGGGAGGAATAGTTAGCCCCCTTGCTATCATCCAATCGGCCTGAAACTTGGAAGATAGGTTCGATGTCGATGATAATGCATTCTATTAAGTTTTGGGGCTGTTACTGTCACTAAAAGATAGCTTTTAAGGAATACTAACAAACCAACTTGCCGTCATCCAATCGCACTACTAAAATAGCCATTAACCGATTATTATTGAAACTCTTTCCTGCTGCCAACATATTTGTTTTAAATAATTAATAAAATTACTTTAATCAGAATAAATCAATTATATTTGGATGTGAGAGCATAAATTCACGTACATTTTTAATAAATAAATTTTGAAACGTTGTTTGCTGCACATTTTGCTGATAGAAATGTTTTTGAAAAAATGACAATGCATATAAAGGATTTTTTCAAAACTAAATTTTTTTTGTGGTTAAATAATTTAAAATTTAAATGACTTTATTTATAATATGAGATGTAGTTTTCGGTGATGTGTCTGAAGAGTGTGTAATGTACAGATGAAGCAAATTGTCCTGTCATGAGGTAAAAGATATTGCGTAAAAAGTATTATATTTATTAAAATTTTTTTTAAAAAAGCTATTGAAGGTATATTGATTAAAATTTTTTAGGAATAAATTTTTTTCAGTTAATTTCAGTAATCCCATCTCCGCTTGATGTTGGTAAGGGAAACCGATTTTTAGCAAAAAATATTATTTAATTTTGACATTTATGTATGTTGTATGATGAAGGGGTAAAAGTGAAAGAGGCCAATTAAATGGACAGCAGGTTTATTCGTGCATAAGATAGAAATAGGTTCTTAAACCTAAACTAGGAGAGGCTACTTCCACGTCCGTTCACCTTCACTCCTTCAATCATACTCTCTCTCTGGCGACGAAGTCGCCGCTAGGGGATTACATAAGCAGCGCCCTCTACATCAATGGGGATAACATGTATATAAAAAAAATGCTTGAAATTTTATACTATAGATGTACAGTATAGGGTAGTGTATTTTTTGCATAATTAATTTTGGGAAGAACCAATTGTCGCGATGGTGGAACAATGGAGTAACTGCGAAAATTAGAATTTTGCAGGAAACACAGAAAACGAAATTGATTTCCCTGTAAACGTGATTATCAGCTTGGAACTGACGTGAAATTGTTAGAATAAGTACTGTAGTTCCATATTTATTCACATCGATGCACTATAGGTATTCATTGACACAATAGAGAACTTATTTCTTTGAAAAATTTTGCAATTGCGTCATTTTCTTGCCATAGCTGCAAAATGCTCTTGCACCATACAATGAAATTTTAATTTTTTTACACTTCCTTAAGAGGCTTTTAAATATTTAAAACTTTTTTTTTTAATTTGAAGAAGCAGAAATTTTTTTTAGACGTAAAAAATAATACAATTAATGTCACCTTAAAATTCATAGATTGTAAACTAATGTATAATCTATTTACAATTACATTAGCAATTAATAAAATATTACCTTACAAAGATAGATATTGCTATTAGATATTGAAAAATGGCATTCGTTTACGCGATTCAAAGCAAGGTGCAATGGGTCCAAATTGACTGGAATGTCTACAAACAGCAGCAATAGCCTCTGTTGCCAATTCAGCATATGTTTTTAGTGACTTGAGTGTGACAAGTGAATGTTCCCTGGTCTATCACACAATGTTATCTTTTGTTTAACTATTTAGTTAAATAAATGATAGCATTTGTCCTATATAATGTTGTATTTAGTAAACATTCTCATATCTTTATCGTGTAAATATTCAGTCGATAGAAGTACAGTCACTTGATCCCAATTTGCGATGTTTATGTTTGCTTCAAAGTTGAACTTGGGTACCAAGTATGAAGTTGGTATACTTAAATGCTCTTTAAAAAAAAAAATTCTGGCGTTATTTTTTCTTCTTTTTTTTCTGAACTGACTCTAAACTACCATAACACCTCTCTCATCAGATAAAACTGCAATAGGAATGTTTTCTAAGACTCGATTTCGTTGAATTAGAGGATCGATTTGATTGTGAAACAATTTCAAACTATATAAGTGTAGATAATTTAACTATAAAAACTGCACCTCCTTCGAGGTTTTTATTTTGAATGTTTCGAAGAAAGCAACACACCTTTTCAAAAGTCGCAACAGAAAGCAGCTCTAAGCGTTTTGAAAGATTTAAAGTTTGGTACATTTAAAAGCCACTTGTGATAAAGGACTAACAATATAATGCACTGGTAATGAACCTAATTCGATTTTAAGGGCTGAGTGGTTTAATAATTACTTTATAATTCTTCTGCCTTTTGGTTTAAATGATATACTTTTTACATTCAATTACTCGTATGTTAACATAGGGTAGAGAAAGTATAGGATTCGGTCAAACAAACTTTTTGATTTTTTTTTGGCATTTCTAACAATTTTTTAATGTGCTGGGTCAATTAAAAAAGTGGTCTAAAAAAATGTCTCTGTAGCTGTCTGTGGTCATCATAACTCTCGAATGAATTAACCTACGATGTTCAAATTTTGTATACATATTAGTAGGGACCATGAGACCTGTCATTAAGATTTTAGTTAAAATTGCTCATGCGTATAATGTAGCTGCCTTTGAAAAATTCATATTTTTCAGCAATTGTCAAAAAACAGGTCTAACCATTTTGATAAAAATTCCTGTGGCAATGCCTTATAAGCGCTCTAAACAGCCTCACTTCTGAAATTTCCGTAGAAATGCGATGAAGGCTAAAAAATGAAAAACGAATGTTTTTAACACCGAGTTCTCTTTCTTTGAACATCGCCCATCGATGTCTGTTTTTTTCTCTGTTGCACTTACAAGAAAGGGTAATATACAATTCATCGAAAAAGATTTTGCTACATTTTGAGGGTGTTTTTTTTTTTTTATTTTTTTTTTTTTTTTTTTTTTTTTATTAATGTCGTTATTAACGTCAAACATAGCACTAAACTGTCTATTTTCTAAAATGGTGAAAATGTGAAAACGAAAGCGGTAAATTGCACACCTCCATGGCAAATTTAAATGCCAGTATTAAGTGTAATCGAAATTTGCGACACAGTTTTAAAGCGAATCATAAATACCATGTATATTTTGGCGCACACTCTTTGAAATTTTAATTATTGATCCAAAACAATTTTTAAAAATTTATTTAAAAAATCGCTTTTTGTGTGATTGATGTAACAGTTAAACTTGTAAGCGAATTATTAATAATTTCTATTTAAATTCCTAAAAAATAAAATTATCAATATTGACAAATGTCCCCAAACATATTTTCATTCATATTTAACATGATTTGCAACATACAATGTTAATTTATAAGGATGAATTAAGTATGATAAATCAAATGAAGGGGTGAAATAAAAGGAATTTGTATTGGTTGTTTATTTTTTTTAGAAAATAACCTTGAAGACAATCTCCTCAGGAATTTGAAAAAGAAATTTTGTACAATGTCTTAAACTATATGCCTGGACTCAAAACCTTTTATAGTAAAATGCATAGTAGGGCAGGGGTCCAAAATATTAAAGATCAACAATTTTTTTTAGTTCTACCATTTTATTTTGTTTCAATGTTGCAAAAAATAAATCAGACCAAATTTGAGAGCATTTCAGTGATATTAAGAAGTAGCTCAATGCAAATGAAATGCACACCTTTGTCCCATAAAGATGTTATTTTCAAAGGCGCAAACTAAACACAAATGAAATTGTAGTTGTAGTTATAATTAACAAGAAATTAAAATGAAAGTTTGGCGTAAACAAATATTTTATGAAACATATTTTTAACTGTAATTTTTTCAACTGAACCAGTAGATACCTCATGAGGAGTATAACGTCAAAAAGAGCTTTAGATTGAATGAAAGTTTCTGATTACAAGGCTTCAAAAAGAGCTGAGGTCACAAGATTCTCTGACAAACACCAAAGATAATTAGCTAGTTTTTTCAAACGCAACTTTGGATACTTCTTCATCAATATTTTTATAGTGCAAAAAAGATTTTATCAAATTAAAATCATTATATGGTGCATTTTAAGGTGAAGAATCTTTTATTCAAGTCTTTAGGTATACTGCATAGCAAATATACAAATCTTTTGCAATCCCTTTTGATCTCTTGAACTAATGGTGAACTGACAACTAAACATCCATATTTTAAGACTACACAATATTTGACATGATTCGGAGCTTAGTGCATTGCTGCAGGACAGCAGGTGCCATAAAACTGATTCCGCAAAATGTTATTTTACCTAGAAGTATAAAAATCAGTTTGAGAAATTCTTGGAAATCATCTCTTCATCCAATATTTTTTTTTACAAATCTAATTATATTGGCCTTTATATGAGTCAAGTAATTTATTATGAGTATTGAGTTAAAATTTCTTCATTATCAATTAACTGTCTTATATTTTTCTGTCAATGAATATATTTTCTTATATTTCTTATATTTTCTTAATCAATGAACTCCCAGTCTTTCACGTGCCATCCTGGTTTTTGGGTCTCGCGTTACCATGGGTTTCAAATTACTAAAACACCCCTTCACGCTCTGCTCCGGGTTGGAATCTCTGGAATGGAATGGCGAATTCGTGCAGAGATGCCGATTGGACGTTTAACTTTAGTCTCTTCTAGTGTTACGGTGTGAAAGAATTGCCTACAATAAATATAAATGGTAAGATTTTTTTAAATTTTGCTCTTTATTTTGTAAAATGTAAGGATAAGATTTTCGCAGCAATTTGTTTTTGTTGAAATATTTACCCCCCACCCAAAAAAAAAAAAAAAAAAATGTTTAAGTATTTAAATGTTGTCAAATGATCGGAAGTTGGATTTTTCTTACCTTTCACATTAATATTTGGTATCGTATTCAATTACTGTTGACGTAACTCTCAATCCGATACCTTCAGCAGGAGAATTTCTATACATAGAGTAAAAAAAAACTTCCATCTTCTCCAAATAAGTGGTTTTACTAGAATTGAGCCATCGTATAATAATCTAATGAAGATAAACGTCATACAGAATTGTCGCAACATCTTTTATTTCCCAAGTAGTCTTGTAAAATTTAGCAACGGTAAATCTAGTTACTGTGACTGGAACAAATCTTAATGAACATTTAGTATAGAATCTTAATTATGAATCTGCCCCCTTTAAAGTGCAAAATCATACAAGCAATTTGAAAATGCAAAATAAAATTTGTGCATTAGTAAAATTGCAGAAACGACGCTTATTTTTAACGGGTAGTATATGTGAAAGGGAGAGAATCTAATTGTCGAAAGAAATTATGTAATAAAAATATATTAAAAGTTTGAAGCGAGTTCCATACTTGCTTAACTTCTTTTCAAAATATCAAAAAACCATGGCCAAACACTTATTTTTATATTTTCTTATGTCTTAACTCATTGACTAGAGGTTATATGCTCGATTAGCATGCAAAATATCACCGAATTGAGCCCCATTAAACGCACGTTTACGTTTTCAAAGTGAGTAGACTCAGCAATTGTGAATGCTGATGTGTCTGCACTTTGAAATGCATTGAGATGCATATGCAAAACTTTCTTATTTTTTTTTTTTTTTTTTTTTAAGATCTGCCGGAATGCGTTTTCTCCTTCATAGACGAACTAATATAGAAGAACTAACGATGTTCCGGACCTCTTGTAGATTTTGTGCCAAAATATATCCGATACATATTGTTATTCGAATGTATTACCATTAAAAAAAATCAAGTAGTTTAATTTAAAACTTTTGAAGTGGTCTGTATAACAATACTTTAACTTTGGTAGCAAATTTGTAAATATTGCACATTCAAAGCTAATTGCACTTTTATTAATTCTACTGTTAATCTAACATAATTTTGCATGAAAGTAATTTTGTTTAACGAAATAGAATTGACTGAAATATTACTAGTAACACTAATGTCTTTAAAATAGTTTATTTTAATCATATTAAAATCTTATAGAATTCTTTAATTAAATATTTACTCTAAAATTAACAAAAGGTGAAATTGCTGTTGTAAGCATTTTTTTTTTTTTTTTTTATGATTCATGTAATATTTAAAGGGAGTTTTTTCAATTTATACACCATAATTTTCAATCGAGTAATTAAATTTATTTAATATGTATCTCCTAACTCTTTCCTTTTCTTATATACAGAATTGTAATTGAGTAACATTGGTTTTTATACTTCATAGATTTTATGTTATTCACATTTTAATTTACTATTATGTCAAACAAAATTAAAAAGCATTGTTTAACTGCGGAAATTATAAATATGGAGATTTAAGTTCCTACAGTGTTGGCTGAAGTTGTTACAAAAATCTGACGCTACCACTTTTACTGTGCATAAAATGATTTATGATATCAAAAATATTGGTAATTTATCTGGTATTAAAATAGTTTCATCTTCGGGGTTGTTGAAATTTTATACTTCGCCCGATCGACATGAGCTCATTTTATTACGTCCTTAATTACTCTTAATATAGTAAAAATATTAAATGTTTATAACATGCTTTTCATGGGCACCCCAGGGAGGATGCAAGGAGGTGCACTTGCACCCCGTGGCTCTTGAAATTTAAAAAAAATCAGGGAAAAGATGTAAATTCCAAGATAACAAAACTGCACATGCAGTTTATACTTTTATCTTACAACGAAATTTTTTTTCTATTAATTTATTCTTTTGTTTCTTTCCTATGTCGTTTTTTATAGCTACTTGTGTGACGATTTTCTGGCGCTTGTTGTCTATGATTATTAGAGGCTGATGAGTTGAAGTATTTATTCCTTTTATTGTATAATCATTTCCTGTGTAGTTCTCAAAATTCTAGGAAAATGTTTGGTTTTTTAAGTCATCAGATATACCATAACTTGAAATCTATTTTTAGAATTCAATTGAACGTATTCCAATACTGCCTTCGTGGTTGTTTTTTTTCCAAGTTTTTTTTTTTTTTTTTTTTTATTTTTTTTTTATTATATCCGATACTTGAAAGAAGTAAAAAAAATGTTACCCTTCTGTATTTTTGCATGTCCGAATTCCTCTATTCAAAACACTGTCTCTTGAATGCCGTGAGATCTAGTTGGATGATAAAAAAGTAGTTAAAAATATATATTTTAATATTTTTAATATTTTGTATTTTTTTTCTCTTTAACAAGGTTGCGCTTTCAAAAATATATACCATGAATTTTAACTATTCTCTAACTATTCAAAGAGTATAATTTATAATGCATAATTACTAATTAACATTTCTAAAAAAATAATGATTTTGATAAAAATCTAGTCTTGCACCCTCTTGCAAATATTCTTGGGGGCACCCATAATGCTTTTCAATATATTTTTAGGGGGATTAGTTATATGGATGAGGGGAGATGGGGGGAGGCAATAAATTGTGTTTCAACTATCTTTTTCTCTCTTATCTTTCAGTGAGACTCAACAGTATCATTGTACACGATCCTAATTACTGACATCTTGTGACCATTTGAGGAAGCATAGGCGTTCTTGGTTGGTTTGTCGGAGGACCACTAGGATCTTAAAATAAACTCCATAAATAAAACATTTAAACCTTCAAACGTATGGACAGAGGTATGTATTATTTCTAAGAGGGTGTAAATCGCATATAAAAGGGTAAAAACGACTAAAGCTTCAAACCGAGGATTTTCAACCAAGAATGAATATCGGATTTCTTACTAAAATATTAATAAATTGATATGGATTTACGTTCGAATGAATAATTTGAAACCCATACTTTACTTTTTTCCTATGAATTCTCCACTTCGTTTTTAATTTTCGAAAGGCACGAAGGTTTAAGTGCATCCTTTTAACCCTTCCTGTCATCGCCCATGCTCAAAACGAAACGCTGCGCCGTCTTTGTTATAATAATTCTTTTTATTGAAATATTTACTTTGTTAAGGTTTATTTAGATAATTTAATTGTTCATTTAATCTTGCAGTGTTATTTAAATATATATTTGAGTAACATTTAAAAAATTACATGAAATTCAGATATTTTGATATTTGCACATTTTTTTTCCCATGACATGCAATTGTTAATTCGGACCCCCTTACTTTTATTACCCACAAGTAGCCACTGTTTTTAAGATAGGTACAGTACGCAAAAAAAAATCCGAGCGCTGACTATATCTTGTATTCTAATTGATGAAATAATAAAAGTCAAGTACAGTTGTAAATTGTGGAAGGTCTTTATTAATTGTATATAATTTTTTTTTCATGAAGGGTCATCTACATATTAAAACTAAAACAAACATTAAAAAGTTCAATGGAAACAACATAATATTGTACCATATTTAGATTTAGAATCCAAAAAAAATGTCTAAATACCAAATTTCATAATTTTTCAATGAATGATTAGTAATTTAAATGATGTAAAAAAAAAATGATAAATTAATGTTAAAAAGAAAATTTGCTTTTTGGTGATAAATTCTTAAATAGTTAATGTATTTTAGCAATTTGTATTTCAAAAGATAGTTTCTTTAAGACCAAACGTAAATAACATGCCACTTTTGTATTAAACAGTTTTTTAATAATTAATTATTAATTTATAAAAAAAAAAAAAAAAAAATATTTAAATAGAAACATACAACTTTTTTGCTTCCATTAGAATTATCATGGTCAAAAACTCCTCCAGAATTTTATTCATTCAATTTTGACTTTTGGTTCTCGATACTTGAGCAAATATGTAAAAAAGCTCCCTTTAAGGGACCGCGTAATAGATTACGTCTTGAAGGATGCAAAACGTTCGATTCTTAACCGTGATAAAGAAATTTACCCTCAAGATATTCCAAAACATTTTCTCTCATAAGTGACGTGTTTCTCAAAATAATGAACGGAAATTTGGTATTTAGGGTAAACGAGGTATTCTAAATCGAATGGAAACATATAAAAATAGGGGTTCGTATTGAAATTTTTAAAGATAGAGTTAGATTTACTTAGTATACAGCCCCCTAAAAAATTTGCGTCAGACATATAGAAAATCGCAAACAAAACATTTTGATGCAATCCGCAAGATTCTACAATAATTAGAACCGAAGATATAGCCATCGCTCGGATTTTTTTTTTTTTTTTTTTTTTTGCTTACTGTACCTTTGGTCTGAAAGAAGATCCAGTACACTTAGTAAAATCTTTATCAATAAACAACTCCATGATATGGTGTCGACAAGCCAAATAAAGTAGGTTCTTGTTCATTTTTGGTTCAAGTAAGAGACATGTTTCCAGTTCTTTGGCCAGTATTAACACTTGTGTCAACGCACATACTTTGCCATTGAAAGCTAACCCCCCCCCCCCAATCCTGCAGTGCTGCATAAACTACACATAGCTTCTAGCTTAACTTTCTCCGGTTGCTAATGGCAATTTTGCCACCAAAAGTTGTTTACGGTATCGACTGACAGTAAACATATTGAAATATTACAATCATATTCTAACCGCTTATCGGACAGACACTTGTAATACATAAAAATAATAAAAAAAATAAGTGGGATGCATTAAAATAACTTTTAGTTTTATTCTGATGTAATAAAATAATATCGTTGCCATTCCAAAATTTGTTTTAATGTCAATAAATTTTAATGAAGGCAGCTTTTAATCGAATTTAAAAGTTGTTCTGTACAATCTCCGTGTTCTAAAGTGTCTATAAACCAAATTTCCTACTTCTAGATGCAAAACTATGAATTTGTATAAGGTTCAGACGTACAGACAATTCAGTTTTATATCTATACATTTTTATCTTGCGAAATGCTAGAAATTTCCACAAAATAATATTTAATATTTTCCTGAATTTTATTACTTTTTGCAGTATAAAATACCCAAACACAAATCTTTTGGATTGTTGACCTACCCTTAAAGATTAAAATTATGGGCTCGAACTTTACAATATTTATTTCGTATATTAAAGAAACTAATTAAGCGGGTAGCACCAATAAAAATTTTGAAAAAAATAAAATCGACCTTTTTTGGACCACTTGATGTGCAGTAAACGTGTTTTGTATTGTATTTGAACTGTACTTGCGATTGAACTGTATTGCGAACTGTACACATGCAATTACTGGTTCTTTGTTTTCAAATTCCCATACTTAACATTTTCATCTCATTTTCCTTTAACAACTATTTAAATATTTGGAAAAATCAACATTTCATCATTAAACTTTCCGTAAAGGAAGTCTATCTTTTTTAAGTACTTCTTTTTATTTCAAAAACCACATTAAATGCCTCAAGCGCAACACAAAACATTTCCCAGCATTGAAATGAAACTTAAATGTTTTCTTATGAACACTTATATATGAATCACATAACATTTTAGTTCGTTATTAAATCTTTATCCCTCTCTAAGATGTGCGAACAACAAAATGATAATTTTTGTGAGACATGAAGGTTACACAATTGCTACAATATAATTTATCCAGAAGGTAATACAATTACTATAATACAATAGTTCAGGAACGTTTCACAACTGCTACAATAAAACGTAGTGAGGAGATTACGCAACTACTAAGCTAATAATACAATGTATTGTGAAAGTTACACAACTACTATTACTATTGTATCAAAGTATAGAGAAGATTATACAGCTACAATACAAGGTTAGGCAAAGTTTGTATTGAGATTCAGTCTACTATTCTGCTTTCTAAATTCACAGTCGAGTTCTAAATACAAATGCTATAGAATGTGCTATATATCATATCATAGGTCTCCATGATACTATTAAACATACTGTACTTCAACAGGGCGTATTGATAATTTTACAAATGCAACAGAATGTTCTATGAAAAAGTTGTAGACTTATATGAGATTATTTTAGTGCAAAAAGTAAATGGACAATTCAGAATGGAAGTTATTCAAGTTTCACTATACGCAGTTTAGACGAGTGGTTTGCTTAATAGAGCAGGTTTGCACCAACTTAATTGATGATAAAATTATAATTATTGAAAAAATACAAACCTGTATTTTTCTCTTTAATAAAAACTTGGAAAATAATAGCTTCTCATGGTTGAATACCTATTCCAATAATAATTCTTAGGTTATTGGAAGGTTATATTAATCAATTCGTTGGTTCACTTCCGAAACATATTGTAAATTTTTAATTATTCAAAAAGTTTATAAAGTTTTTTTTTAAAGTTTTTTTTATTTTTTATAATCCATGTGTTTACCGTTCAAAATATCCAAATGTGTTTTTAGCAAAGCGACATAATTTTATTTGATCTCCTAAAATTTACGTTGGAGCACCATTCTGCCATGCTTTTCCCGACATAATCTTAAATATAATCATTCCATAAATCTTTTTTTTTATCTTATTACTTTTGACTTTTAGTATACTCTAAAATACTTTTAGACAAGCAAGAATTTTGTCAAAATATCCTGGAAGTCATGCTTAAAAAATTGTCGATAATCTATCATGTCACTGTAGAATAATTGATATTGTCTTATGTTGATAATTTTGACAAAACAAATTATTTTCTTTGACTCTCATTTTATAGAGAATTCTTACAAGTACCTCAAATGAAGTCTTTTAAAGTTTTACAAAACAAAATTGATTTGAATCTTACATGGAGGTTTCATCTTGAATGAATGACTCAGAAATCATAATTAAAGTATTGGGTTGTTCGGAAAGAAATTTCGTGTTTTTTTTTTGGGAACATGAAAGACAATTTTCGTATAATGAATAAATATTTTATTAAATTATATATTGGCCATTCTGGTCCAACACCTTTTGCCATCTTTCTGGCAGTAACATGATTCCCCGCTCATAAAAGTTTTGGTCCTTGCTGGCAATAAACTGATTCAGGTGGTTTTTGATATCTTCATTTGAGGTAAAGGTTTTACCATCCAAAAAATTTTGCAGCGACCGGAACAAATAATAATCGGAAGGAGCCAGATCTGGAGAATATGGTGGGTGTTGCAGTATGTCCCATCCAAGCTGTAAAAGCTTTTGGCGAGTGACCAAACTTGTATGAGGCCTCGCGTTGTCTTGGTGGAACACTACACCCTTCCTGTTGGTTAATTCTGGCCTCTTCTGTTTAAGCGCATCATTCAATTTGTCCAGCTGATGACAATAGACTTCCGAATTAATAGTTGCATTGTACGGTAAAATCTTAAAAAAAACCGATTCCTTTGAAATCCCACCAAACGGACAGCATCACCTTTTTTTGGTGAATTTTGGCTTTTGAAACGCTTTGAGCCGGTTCATCTTTTCTGCTCCATGACCTCTTGCGTTTCACATTGTTGTATACGACCCATTTTTCGTCCCCGGTAATAATCCGCTTCAAAAATGGATCATTTTCCTGACGTTTGAGGAGCGAATCACACACGTCAACGTGACGACACAAATTTCGCTCCGTAAGAACATGGGGCACCCACAGATCCAGCTTCGAGGTTAAGCCCAGGCCTTTCAAGTGGCCATAAACAGTCGAATTCGACAAATTTAACCTCTCACCGATCTCTCGTGTGGTTATTCGCCAATTTGCATCAACTAATGCCTTTATCTTGTCTTTATCAGCTTCAACTGGCCTTCCCGAACAAGGTGCATCTTCGACATCAAAATTGTCGGATCGAAACTTTGCAAACCAGTTCTGGCACTGGCGTACTGTTAACACGCCTTCTCCATACACATCCGTCCATTTTTTTCTCGGCATTGGACAGCATTTTTACCTTTTCTATAATAAAAAAGTAAAATATGACGAAAATGCTGCTTATTGCACTCCATATTTAAAAGAGCACCAATCAAAAACTACTGCGTAGAATTAATAGAACTTTTTCACACACAAGCCTTGCAATATCAGCTCTCAAGACATATAATGGTTATGCGGCTTAAGTGTGAAGTTGGTTTCGAAAAAATGTAAATAAGTCCTCTAACGGGAAAAAACGAAATTACTTTCCAAACAACCCAATATTTTCAATGAACGATGTATCATTTTTAGAGCCTTATTAATTTTACTTAAACAAATTATTTTTTCTTAATTTTGTATTCTATTTCTCTAGAAATTCTTACAAGTGACTCCTATCAAACCTCCACAACTGTTAAAATGGGGCATATTATGTACTGGACTTTGCAGTTCCTTTCGAAGATGTTCCGGTGCATTTTGCATAGTACGCTGAGTTTGACGTACTGTGGGGGTGGAAAAAGAGTTCCTCCGGTACAAAATGTGTTGTTATTGAAATCAGCCACACAGCTAGCTAAAGAAATCAGAGAAGGAAAGGTAAGTACATATAAGGTTCAATTATTCCATTCCCTCCCATTCCATACTTTTATTCCATCATATCCATTCCTTTACTAAATTTCCTCGATTTCAGCCACTCTGCAACAAGAACTACCATCGCAAGAAATTTTTCAAATTTATGTTGTAGTCAGTGGTCTAGGGCAAATCAGGAACGATACAGTTTTGATACTTTAAGTTATTTAATTTCATCTTAGTTTAATTGCAATAGAAGACTGTTAAGCCAACAATAGTAGATCGTGAGACTAGTAGATCGTAATCTCCTCGATATTAATTAACTCTACTTGCCTTTTAAAATTTGCGTTGTTCTGTTTATGTTGAAACAATGTAATGGACAGTATAAAATTCGTATATATATATATATATATATATATATATATATATATATATATATATACAGCGTGTCCCCGTATAACCTGGCCGACCTTTATTTTCGATACCGTTGGTCCTGGGTGCATAGTTCCAATTGAAGAAATGTTTTAAATCATTAAAATATTTTTACTGAATAGTTTTTAAGTTCGGAAAGGGGTCGGTATAAAAATTACGGATGGTAAATTTTTATATGGTCCCCAGTTCCCTCAACTCATATTTAGAAAAATGTTGCCCATGAAAAAACATTTCAAACAGAAAAGAATCGAAATTTGTACGACCAATATTCATGGAGATACGAAAAATTGAATTTAGTGACTTATACCACTTTACACCCGTGGTCATTAACATATTTTAAGGGCATGTACACAAAATGAAATACAGGGAAAGAGCAATTGATTTTGGAAAATTATTCTCTAATATTACTATGTAATCGAAATAGGCGAGTGGCTGCAAGACAATATGCAATTAAATTTCCAAATGCTTAATTTCCAATGGTAAATTTCTAAAAATTTCAAAATTTTTAAATATTGCAAAGCGTTTGCGAGAAACGAGTAGCATAGGAAGACGTCCACGATCTGAAATTTCAAGAGTGGTATTTTGTGCTATGCTGTTGCTTTCCCTTATTCAGTGTCAAGGACATTAGTGAAGCATGTGGATACTCAAAAACCCATGTGTGGAGAGTCTTAAATCGACACGGTGCACATCCTTATCGCTCGCGATTGGTGCAAGAGTTTTTGCCCGGGGATGAAAATAGATGGTTTGATTTCTGCAATTTCCTCATGAACAAGCTAGAATTGGATTAATTATTTGTGGATAACATTCTAGTTTCTGATGAGTGCAAGTTTTTAAGAACTGAGGTAGTAAATATTCAAAACACACACTTTTGGTCCCTGCAAAATCCCCATGTAATTCGTCCAAACAAGCGTCAACTGCGATGGTCCGTTAATGTTTGGTGTGGCATATGGAAGGAAGCGTTTGTAGGACCTTTCTTTTTTTCTGATACATTAACAGGTAAAAACTATGCGAACCTGTTACAGGGACCATTATCTGACTTTCTGGATGACCATGTCGTGTTAGCAGACCTTCAGACCTTATAAAGATGTGGTTTCAACAAGATGATGCACCACCCCACAAGCAGCTTCCTGCCGAGCAATACTACACAACATGTTTCGAGACAACATAATAGGCTATGGAGGTCCGGTAGAATGGCCTCCTAGATCTTCAGATCTAAGTACTTTAGATTTCTTTCTTTGGGGATTATTGAAAAGCAAGGTCTATGAAAAAAAATCGACGAGTCTATTAGATTTGCCTAATCGAACTTTATCCGCTGCCAGGTATATAACGCCTGTAATGCTGAAAATTTTTGAAGATGAATTTGAATCACGTGTGCGCTTAGGTATTTTAGTCGAAGGAAAACTTTTTGAGCATTTAGGCGATGAACAACAACTTGTTTGCCGTAATCAAACCTAGTCTAGAAGCTCGTTGTTATTCCAATAAGACGATATTTCCTCATTTCGATTTATGTAAGGGCCCCCCAAATTGCGTTAAAACTTTAAACTCTAATAACACCGTTGCTATTTTTCAAAAAAATTTAAATATTTTTTTATTTGAAATGTTTTTTCATGGGCAACATTTTTCTAAATATGAGTTGGGAGAACTGGGGACCGTATAAAAATGGACTATGCATCTAGCACCAACGGTGTCGAAAATAAAGGTCGGCTAGGTTATACGGGGACACGTTGTATATATATATATATATATATATATATATATATATATATATATATATATATATAAACTATCTAAAAAAACTATCTTAGAAGAAAATATATGCTTTTAATCCCATTTTTTTCATTCATCTAATATACTTTTTATAATATCATAATAAATAAGCCACACTACATCAAAGGATCGTTTCTGATGACCCAGATAAAACAAATTAACATTAACCATTATACCTTATGCATTTAATATAGTTAGATTTTCTTCCACTTAAACAGTTGCAATCTAGAATTCCTTCCTGCGTCACAATTCAACGATGAAAGAGTTAAAATCAAGAATAACAGACTTACATCCTCAAGTACCTAATACAATGAATTTTTAGCCGTCAGCTCGCAAAAGAAGTGTTTTCTATATAACATGCACTCAGAAATAAGGCTTTATTATTTAGCTACTAAAACGTCAATCTATTCTCAAAGAAAAGCATTAAAAATATGTATTGACATTTAATTACTAAAACAAATACTCATATTATTATCACACTGGAAATTTATTATTATGAAAGAATGCAAATAATTTTTTACGTCGATTTCTTCATACCTTTCACTACTTCCTTGAAATTGCTTTTGATTCATATTCATTTGTGTTGTTTAAATTGTTATGATTATGAAATATGAAAAAGGAAACATTTTTTGGAATTACGTCTAGAAATATCAGGTTTTACAGAGTTGATTTCACTGAGGAATTTCCTCGATGGTTCTTTTAATTTTTACACAAACCGGTCAGCAAATGCTGTCGGTAGATAGTGCTGATTATATGCCCAATTTTTATCTTAATTAGATTCATCATTAGTACTAGTTAAGTGCACCAAGCCACATATTATGCGTCATATATTAAGTAAACGTCTAACCTATTATTAACAGACATTAAATTTGGAAGTTTTGTTAAGCAAAGAATTCTTATTCTAGGACTTCCAAGTATAATATTTAAACCTTTTTTATTCAGTAATTTTTAGTTTCAAGCCCGCTCGAAATGACTAATGAAGAATTCAGTGGTGGAAATAATTAATTGCCTCCAATTTAGCATCGGGGATAAAAAAAAGTTGCCAATTTCTTATGCAGCAAAAGTAATTGCAAATATCTTCAAAAGCATGTTTCATTTCTATGTTGTACCAAATTCTTACCAGATGCCGCCTAATTAAAATGTATGAAGAAGCACTTTTTTAGTGAATGACACAATTCAACATGTTTCACTTGCAAATACTCAAATAACCATTTGAACAAGTCATTCACTAGATTTTTGGCGCAATGGGTAGTTGAAATCAGCTAAGTCAAGTATTTTTTTTTTAGCTTTCTTTACTAATATACCTATTTGGTAAGCAATTAAAGTGATTATGAACAGGAACATGTCAGGCAAGCAACCAACCAAGAGAGATGATCGACTATTAATTTATACATGAACCACTTCTAAACGTATTTAAGTTGAGGTTCATCAGATCCAGATACTAAGAAAGTTATAGATAATACAAGATTAATTTTTGTAGATACTAAGCACATGAAATACTTTAGTCACAAAGCTGTACAATTTGGCGATATATTATGATTAAAGAGTCTCCCTGGGAAATTTTTTTTTACTTTTAATTACCCATATGTATACATAGGGTAATGAAAGTATAGCATTCTGTCAAAAAAAAAAAATCGATATTTTTGCATTTCTCCACGTTTTGGAACATCCTGATTGTAAAAAAAGTTATATAGAAAAAATGACTATCTGTATGTGTGCATGTGGTAAGAATAACTCCCGAACAAATTGACCAACGATATTCAAATTTGGTTAGTGGTGGCCATGAGACCTACCATTGAAGTTTTCGTCAAAATCGCGCATGCGCATAAGGTAGCTGCCATTGAACATTTCTTGTTTTTCAGTGATTGTTAAAAAACGGCTCTAACGCTTTTGATAAAAATCACTGTGGTAATGCCTCTTAATGTGTTCTAAACATCCTCACCTCCGAAATTTACGTAAATATGTTTTAATGGCTTGAAAAGTTGAAAAAGAATGCTTTCAATACAGAGTTCTCTTTCCTTGAGCATACCACATCAACGATCGTTTTTTCTACCCCCCCCCTCCCCCAGTTTCGCTTATAATAAAAGATAATATACGAATTATTGATAAATATATCGCCAAAATCATCATTTTTGGCAGTTTTTTTTTTTTTTTTATTAGATCCGTACAAGAATTATCGCAAAAAATATCGCCTAACTGGTCATTTCTTCTAAATGAATGATGAAAATAGACAAACGGTAAATGACACCAATCCACGTCAGTATTATAGAGTAATTGAAAGTTGTGCGATGTTCCACACCCCTAGTTTGGTTTATTTTGATAGTTACTAAAATGTATTTGAGTTTTATTATGCGTTACGCATTCAATAGTTAAAAAAGTACAAAGCTTTATTTACCAAAATTTAAAACTTTTTTTGCTATTTGTTTGTCAGAAAATTTGAAGGAAAATAGATACTTCTGAATTTTTTCGTTAACAGTTGGCAATCTTTGTGTTGATAGTTTACAAACAAAGCTTCAATAAAATAAAGGTTAAAGAAAATGTCCCTATAGTTGCTAGTGGTTTAACTTAAAGTGATAAAAACAGAACGCTTAATTAGAATAGAAATGTGATTTTGGTGTCATTCGTATCAAACATATTTCAAGTATTTTTTAAATGATAAAAAGAAAATGGCAAATGTTGGGGATTTTGATTCAGGTGAAAGATTAAAATTTCCTATTCTGTCATTCGAATTATAAATATTTGAAACAAGAGGCTCTTGAAGTATTTTTACCCCATTAAAGTTGGCAACATTAATACACAAATCCTGCCAATTTGGAGTGTATTATTAAATTTTCGAAAGAGTTTTAAGTTTAGCGTCTCAATGCGAGTTTGGGGCTATTTTGGCTAGAAAATACTCTCAAATATCCAAGTTCAAAGCCTTTATCTTTATTTCGAAAAAGTTACAATGACTGTCCTCTTCCTGTTAAATTTTAATGCACAGCAAAAAATTTATGAAATTTATTAAATCTTATCAATCTTATGGTTCCTACCAACCTTGGATTAAAAATGATTCATAATATATGTCTGTAGCATTTACAGTTTATTCTTAAGGAATTGCTACTTGACTTCCGGTCAGTGTATCTGGTAGTTCTTGTTGAATTTCAAATGTTGTCCTTGAATATGCATAAGCTTCTACCTTAATGTAATACATAAGCTAAAAATATTAACAATTCAAAATCTGTGGAAGTTCTTTAGCTGACTTTTAATCTTACAATTTTTATTCTTTCCACTTTGGAAATGTCATTAGCTCTTGCTATTGTACCTTCAAATTAAAAAAAAAAATTAAAAAAAATACACCATGTTTTTTTTATCTATCTTTCAAAATAAAAGCAAATAAAAATAATATAAATGCATACGGTGTTAATCCAAAATAATGTTGCCAGATGTTGACATAAAAATAGAAATTAAAATGTTCATTCTAGAGTAAATAATACTTATTTTAAACGAATGTGAATAAAAATTTCTGAAATTATGAGGCACTAAAAATTTAATTTTTCTCAATTTAAATATAATTATTGTAATTTTTTGGTGTTTTGTTCTAATAAAATATATATAAATATATGTTGCTATAAATTCAAGATTGTTTTTCATTATTAAATTTACTATATTACTTTTACAATTGCAATTTTTTGCCTGTGTCTATAGTTTTTAAAAGGACTAAACGCGATGTTTTATTCAGTTGATATTTCAATACTATATTTTTAATTTGAAAAGTGCCTCAAATACCACACCAAAAAAGAATCTTGAATTCTTTAAATATTGTTGCGTGGATGGGTTCGAAGGACTTGAAACCAAAGCAGATTAAAGCTTGAAGAAATTTATTCCGATGCAACTCTTCGCAGATTCTTTTACAACTCCAAAACTTCCCGTTCTAATCGACTCAATAGAGCTCTTTACACAACAATGGAGCACAAACAGCAGTTAAAAACTAGATACACAATTGCTAAAATCGTCACACAAGACAATGCAATACAGTTCACTACTCTGAATGCTCGCTGAGAGACAACTAACTCACTAACTCAACTCTCTATTGGCTTTATATAGCTTCCTTCGTGAATCTTCTAGAGATAAAAATTTGGAGAATTTTCCAGATTGCAGTCGAAAAGTCCTAAACAGGTACATGAGGACCAAAAATTTCGCCAAATGGTCACCAAGTTTGGCGGCAAAAATTAGTTGCCAAAACCGTCGCCAACTTGGTGAGATTGGTAACCATAATGTTAAATGGCCTTCTCCTTGTAAAACTCGTTTTCCAGCATTATCCCCGTAATACTCGTTTTCAAGCATTCAGAGAGGCATTGCAGAAAAGCGAAGTAAAGACGAACTCTTGCACTGCTTTATGCGAAATGTACATAAATTTTCATTTTTACATAATTAATACTACTAAATATTTACAAATATACAAAAATTCGTAGCAATATCTTTTATAACCTCAAAGGAAAGTTTTAAATCGTAATTTAATTCAGAAATGAGAAAACATTATTTCAACAGTAGGGGGATTAATGAATGGAATTACTTACCTGTGGTTATAATGAATTCAGTTGGGGTAGGCTTAAGAGAAAATTGGATATTAATTGGAGGTGAGTAACTATTGACCATTGATTACTTTTTGTTGAACCCTTCTTGCTGGGCACCGTACCTATATTTGGTCGACATTTTTTTGTATTTGTATCCTTTTGTGTTTCAGCTCAAAAGCGAAGATGTGGTCCACGCTTATATGCAGAGGATACTGGAAGTAGAACCATACATCAACGCCACTGTGGATCGCTGCTTTTCGGATGCGATGGCAGAATCCAAGGATGCGGACGCACTGGTTGCATCTGGTAAATACACCACAGAACAATTGGCTAACGACAAACCCCTTTTAGGAGTCCCGATTACCGTCAAGGTACTTCTGGAAGTCAAAGGTACTTTCTGAACACATCTTTGTAACAGATACTATCTGCCATTTTAAAAACTTATGACATTTCTAAGTTGTTGATTTTGTATATGAGAAAGCGTACGAGTGCCGCATATTCATATTGTTGCGTTGTACGGGTTCGAAAGATTTGACGCCAAAGCAGATCAAAACTTGCAGAAATTTATTCCAAAATAAGTCTTCACAGTTCTCTTACAGCTCCAGAACTTCTCGTTCTAGTAGACACAATACAGCTCTTTTCACCTCAACAGAGCACAAAACAGCAGTTAAAAACTTGACAAGCAACTGCTAAATCGCCGCAAAAGACAATGCAAAACAGTTCGCTTTAGAATGATCAGTATCTCAAGTCAGGAATACAGCTCTCACAATGAACGTTGAGAGACAACTAACTCAGTGATTCAAAATCAACTAACTCAGGTCGCGCTTATATAGGAGTGGCTGCGAACATACTTGAACCTTCCAGAGATGGACATTTGGAGAACTTTCCAGACAGTAGTCGAAAAATCCTATACATGTACATACATGGGATACATGTACCGAAAATGTCGCCAAATGGTCGCCAAATTTGGCGACAAAAATTAGTCGCCAAAACCATCGCCAACTTGGCTCCCATTACCATAATGTTAAATGCCCTGCCCCTTGAAACTCGCTTCCCAGAGTTACCTCTGTAAACAAACCATTGCATTGCCTTATGCGAAATGTACAGAAATTTATCTATTTACAAAATTAACACTACGAAATATTTACAAATATACAAAATTCGTAACAATATATTGTTGGTGGTATTGTGTTTATGAAGCTTTTTTTATTTACGTCATATAAACCCGATGCGAATCTTTAACTGCAATGTACCCTTGTTTAAATTACCCGCCGATATCAAAGATTATTGTTTATTAAAAAAAACTATGTTGAAATTAATTGAAACTTCCAATTCCAGAAAAATTTAAATGTAATAGATAGCATACAGTGAGGTGTTTGGGAACCTTACTTGAAACCTTACAAAATAGTGCATGAATAAGATGAATTATTTAAAATGTAGAAGGTTAACGACAAGGTTTTAGTGATAGGAAACTGTTTAAAGGTTGCAATTTGAAGGCATTTACAACATATTGAAATTCTATTTCTTCATTTAAAATAGGATTCCAAAAGTAGACAAGACTGACTTGAATAATTGAAATAACTCATATTTGTAGTCAGCACAACGTGTTGTAAGAATAATTTACATAGTATTTATTTTAAGACCTTAATTGTGAGGCTTAGAAAGTAATTATATTTATATCTAATTTAAGTTCTAATTATGGACGTATGCGAAGTGTAACCTTTGTAACGATGTCTTCTTTATCTTTTTCTGACAATATTTTTCGAGTTGAACCATCTATAAACTATATGAACTATATGATATCGATGACCAAAAATACAATAATTTTACTTAAACTTTTTACTCAAATGTTATATTGGTATCAATGTAAATGCGAGTCCGTGTCTTTCCTTCCCCACGAATATTCTTAATGTGTGTATAATTTTGAGGGGCAGCTTTAAAAAAGGCCCATGAACAATTTCTCCACAAATATCGAGATCTTCTTTATATTTTCCGGAACTGTAGAAAAGTGGACAATACCAAGTTTTAGAATGTACAATTCATTATGCATAAATTAGGTTAATACTTCAATTGTTTCAGAAAAGTATGAATTTTATTGAAATTTTTTATTTCAGTTGTTTAAATAGACATCTTATGGCAGTTGAAGATTCCCAAAGAGGACACGAATAAAGTCGAAGCACTGAAACTTTCTGTTCTAGAAATATAAATAATAATGACATAATTAATGTTTAACATTATTACAGTATTATAGCAAGTAAATGTATACACTTTAAAAATAAAGGAGCAAAATCTCAAATTTATTTTTTGAAGTGTGATGTAAAATTTTCCCCACCTCAGTTTACTGCAGAGTTCTTCTTATTCAGAACTGAGTTTTATTATTACAGGGGTGGTCGCATTTTCGCCCTAAAATTCCCAATATTCTTTAAATGTTTGTTTTTCCCTACAATATATTCGAAATTTTGATACTTCCTAAAAAAAATTAAAACCCCGAAAATCCCCCCTATTTTCTTCCAAAATCCGCGAAATAACCTAAATATAATCGTTACTGAAATTTTAATTATTGATTAACAATTTTAAATTATAGCCAAACTCATGTTTTAAAGTTGAAGCAATAATTTTTAAGCTACTTTGAATGTTGTTTAAACATTAAATAAGTGGATTTAATTAAAAAATGATATAATTGTTTGATTATATAACTGATGTTTTTCTGAAAAGTTGCTTGACGTTAAATTTTTTGCAAATGCAATATTGTGTCGGTATTGCAACATGCTTTGAAAAGAATGTGTCTGTGTTATGAGCCTATGTCAGCTTAAAAATTGATATGCCTAAATATTTTAAAATTATTCCTAAAATTTTTAGGAATTATCCTTAAGAAATTCTTGAAATTTTTGGAATAATCCCTAAAATACCAACCTATTTTTCTTAGAAAGCTCATTGCTCCCCTGTTGTTATTAGTTTTATTAACTCAAGCAAATCTGGAATTTATTGCGATTCAGAACCTTCAAGAAGACTTAGTTATCATCTAAAATGTCTTTGAATCGCATCCTAATTTTTGGTTGTTAGTTTTTATTTTCATATCATATGATCTCATCCTTCACCACAAGCAAGACTCAAATCGGAATTGTAATATTTAAAACTCAATTGAAATTATACTTACTTTTCAATCACAAATATTCAAAAGCTTTGTGAAACCAGGTGGAAAGTATCTATTTCTTAACATATCTTTTCTCTCACTTATTCATAAAGATGCTGTACTAATGGTGCTTTAATTCCTCCTCTCATGCCCAAAGACTCGATATTCAAGGTTGATAGGTCAAAAAACCTTTAAAAAGTACCATACGAATGAAAGTAACACTATCATGAAAAGATTGAATCTTCGTCCTTGTGTAACCTTCAACAATGGCCGATGTAAAATTAGGTTCATTTGAGGTAATAATGTCAACCAACCGAAGCAACCTTCAGGACAGACCTTGGTGTGAATCGTGGTCACTCTTAAAAAACGAGTTTCTATGACTTTTCCTTAACGATGACAATTGAGAAGTGAAAGTTACAGTGGGTTATTAAAAGGAATGCGTAGTTTTTGTTAAAGAGAGATAAGACTTTTTTAATGCTCGAAGGTACAAAAGAAAGTAATATAAAGTGTTGAAAGTCAAATGACCATGGCTTCTTTTCTCCTGGTGTGGTATTAAAGAATGTGGAATTCTTGAAGGATAATTTGTTCTTTGAAATGTGTGTGCGTTTTTAATTTTTACATACAACCTCTCATTTGTTGAAATAGTTATTTTACTTATTTTTCCATGCTATGTAGCTTTGCTTATAGATTGTTATGTCTTTTATATAAGGTGGAAGGTCATAGAACAAGTCTGGAAGAAATATACTCAATTACCAATTTGTTATTAGCTTATTTTGATTTTCTTCAGCACTTCATTGGGACACCTTTTTATTTAGAAACTAAGTCGATTCTCTCCGCCATGAACTAAATAAAACTGAAAAAAAAAAAAAAATCTTATTAAGATATGCTGTAATTTTCCACGATAGTGTCCTTCTGTTATCTTATATAGTTCTGTACACTCTACGTTCCGTCCGAGATTTCACTGGTTTAAACCTTTTGACGACAACGAAAACATTATTAAAAATTATTGTTCGATGTGCTTTAAAATTAAATGTATTTGCTACTTTTAATTGATATTTTTATACAGCATAATGTTTATTTCCTTCTTGAAAAACAACAGTTATTTTGTGCTTAAGTATGTTTTTTTGTTTTTTTTTTAATTATCAAGTAAAACGTAATATTGAAAAATTTAGGGAAAAAAAAAAAAAATTCTGAATATAAGTTACCCACAATATTAAAAAAAAAAAAAAAAAAAAAAAAAAAAAAAATTATCGTCCTATCCCTTTAAAACATTTTATGGACATACACGAGATAGTTTTACATTCTCTGAAGCAGGTATTAAGAATATAGGTAAATTTTTTTTTATGAAATGGCATTTATAATTAGAGGAAAAAATTTTAATTAAAATTTTAATTTTCCTTTTGCATAAAAATATTTTTGTACATTGTTAAGTATAATTCTACTTTAGAGAATGAACCCATAAATTAGATTTAATTTCCGATATTAATATTGAGAAAGAAACCGATATTAATATTGAGAAGAAACTTAATAAAATATCTTGTGAGTAACTTATGTTCACAAAAAAAAAAAATTCTAAATTTTTCATCATTACGTTTCACATGATAATTTTTTTAAAAACATACTTATGTCCAAAATAATTATTGTTTTTTAGGTAGGAATTAAACATTGTACCGTATAAAAAATATCAATTAAAAACATGAAGTACGTTTTATTTTAAAGTATATCAAACATGCCGACCAAACGGTATAGTGGTTAGCGTGCTAGCTTCTAGACCACGAAGTTGCGGATTCGAGTCCCGTGTTAGGCATGGGTGTTTGCAAATATATGTTGGCTTGTCTAATGACGAATCTTTCGCCGCATTATAGCCCTTGTGTTGCTGACGGTACCAGATAATCTGAAAACAACCAACCAACCAACCATATCAAAGATTACGCTTTAAAAGCTGTTTTTGTTGCCGTCAAAAGGTTTAAACTCCCAGAATCACAGTTTTTGCTACAGACGCAGTTTTTTGGAGGACGTTACAGTTCTTAAACACTTTAAATGCCAATTTTCATTGTTTCACGAATGCAGTGGTTTCTCTGATGCTCGCTCCATGACTCCAAGGTCCCACACTAATTTCGCCGACCAAACGGTATAGTGGTTAGCGTGCTAACTTCTAGACCGCGAGGTTGCGGGTTCGAGTCCCGTGTTGGCATGGGTGTTTGTAAGTGTATGTTGGCTTGTCTAATGACGAATTTTTCGGCGCATTATAGCCCTCGTGTTGCTGACGGCGCCAGATAATCTGAATACAACCAACCCACACTAATTTAACAAAGTACTTCAAATCACGTTGTTTATCCGTATCTTCACTAAAGAAACACTTTTACTGGCGAAAGAACTAAATTTTCCTTAATTACATCAGTCTCGTTCTCCAGAAACAATAGTGGGACAAATAGTTAATTTGCTTAAAACTGTCAGCTGTGTATAACAATTTTCGAATTCGAAGTATATTAATAGTGCCTGTCAAATTTTTATATGATTTATAGCATGCATTTTTCAGTCTACTTTTTCAAGAGTCCATACAAGACTCGGAACTTGGACCAATTTATTTAATTGATTTGAGATTGTTGAAATATTTTACAATAAATTTTTAGAAACTTTCGGTGCGAGAAATAATTATCGTGTTTCTTAAAAAGAATTTTTTCTATTTGTTTTATATTTGAACAATAAATTTTCAAGATTTATTTTCAAGAGAAAAAAATGTAATATACGGACTTGTAAAATTTTAATTCTGTCGGATTAAGCGAATAATATCAATGTATTTTAAGTTGTTAAAAAAGTTAAAAAAAAAAAAAGATAATAATATTAATTAAAATCGACGTTATTTCTTCCTTTTCAAAACTTTTATGAAGCCGTATATTAGTCTACTTCAATAAATAATTGCATTCGATTTATATAGATTCAAGTAGGAATATGTTTAGTAATTAATGGTTAAGGTGAGGTATTATTATAAGAGTGATGAATTATAATTTCAATAATAGGTAACAATAATTTTGTTGATAAAAATAAAGATATTTAATCCAACACTTCCAATAAGATCATTAAATAATTCTGCAGTTGGGAGCTCATTGTGTGCAGATAGAGTTATCGTTATGCAACTGGTAGAATATATTTTTCCAAGAAAGCCCGAGATGGAAATAATCTGTACAATAGGAGAAATAAATTATCCAATAATTAATTTGTGTCAATAATTCAAAAATGTAGGGATATGGATTATCGCGCAACTTCCAATTACACTACATTACATAAAACTGCTTTGAATTTGGAATGTAGTCGCGATATAAGTTTTCACATTTTAAGTTTTCGTATTTTAATTTTAATTTTGAACAATAGAACTCGTCGATTTGGTGGATTTGTAGTGTTTGAATTAATACTGCTTTTGTGTCATTTCACCACGTTGATGAGCTTGGTGGCATTTTAGGTGGTAAATGTCATCAATTCCTAGTTTTGCCTGACAAATTTGACCACGAACAGACTGATAGAAGTTCATCACTATATTTTATGTGCGTGTTTCTTATCATTTATTACAATTGACGAGACTTTTTCTTTTCATTATGTGGTTAAAAAAAAAAAAAAAAAAATTGCAAGTGTGGAGTATTGCACATCTTTCACTTACACTTAATACAAGTCACTGCATTAAAATTTATAATGGATTGGTGTAATTTACCATTTTCGTTTTCATATTTTCATAAATTTAAAAAATATTGGTAAATTTGGAAATATTTTTGGCGATTATTATTACATTGATAATACAAAAAGGACTAAATTTGGGATTGTTTATCAATAAAAAAATGCATTATTTTTTTCTTGTACGCGAAACAGAGTTTAACATTGATGGGCGATGCTTAAGGGATGAGAACTCTGTGTCAGACATTTGTTTTTTGACTTTTTACTCCTTTTATCACCTTTCTATGGGATTTTTGGAAGTGGGGATATTTGAACACCTAAAAAGGCATTACCACAGTTATTTTGATTGAAATCGTTAAAGCTTTTTCTTGGCAACTGCTGAAAAACATAAATTTTTCAATGACAGTTACTTTGGGAGCGCGCGCATTTTTGACGAAAACCTTAGAAGCAGGTCCCATGGCCATCACTAACTCGTATACTTAGTTAAACATCTTAGATCAATCCGTTCTGCAGTTATGCTCTAGGTCTGTCTGTAGTGCACAGACATTTTTTCTACATCACTTTCTTGAACTCAGCACTTACTAAAACGCTTAGAAACGCAAAAATATAATTTTTTTACCAAATGCGCCTTTTTATTACCCAATGTTAGGAAATCAACAATTGAAAGTTAAAAATTTAACTCTTGTGGTACGACGATTAGATTATTAAAAGAAATTTGCTTTTTAACTTTTAATGCTTTTTTACAAAAAATTGTGTGGCTGGTACGTTGAGAACACCTGCACATGCATTAACTGGATATTTTTTATTAAATTTTGTTTGGGCAATTGATGGTTCAGCACCGCACTTTAGTAAATTCTTCTGGAACAACTAGTTTAAACGTACTTGTAAAGGTAAAATATATAAAACAAGGGAATATAACAAGTCCTTATATATTTATATTCTTCATAAAGTGTAATACATATTTTCCTATTTAAACCTTACTATTAATCATGATTCAATTTTTCCTTTCATGATTCAACTTAATTTTTTTTTACGCAACTTAGACATCAAATGTTGATAGAAGATTCTCTGGACTAAAGGTTTGAAACTAGTTCAGCACCAATGTTTTGGTGAAACGTCTGCCTATAGACCAGAGTTCGCCATTAACATTTAGAGGCGGGCCGTATGACTGATGTTGGAGCTTCTCGCGGGCCGGATACCTCAAAATATGTGTTTAATTATTATCTATTTAACAATATATAGCATTTCTGAAAACTGGAAAAAATATTAATTTTTTTTTCTTAATAAAATTGATATTTGATTATTTTTTTCAAATAGTTGAAAAATAATAATATTCTTTATAAGTAAATCAAAGTTTAAAAAAGAAGTGAATCTTTCAATCCAACGTGACAATGCAACTTGACCTAATTTATAATAAAAACATTTAAACTATACTTCCAGAGCACTCCGTTTTAATCAATATCAATTGTGAGACGATGGCGGTCGAAATCGTTCAGTTTATTTTATGATAGAGTTGACGTCTTTCGGGGTATTTAATCCAATAAATTTTAATAAATTGTCCAAATGAGAGTCAGTTAAGTTATTCCTGTGTTTATTCTTGATGAAAACTACCGTGCTGAAAGCTTTTTGAAATAATTTATTCGGGCACGTAGTGGACTCTGTTCTACATAGTTAACATATATTATTTTGGATAGATTAAAATTATTTTTAAAAAAAGTCCATTCCGTGAAATTCTTTTAAAAATCTTCTGTGGTGCTGGCGGGCCGCAGAAAAATCTGTCGCGGGCCGCGTAGTGGCTAACGCTGCTATAGACGGTCTGCCACTTGGTAAGCATCTTATAATGGACTGTTTTCTACTTTCAAAAGGTCTTCGATGCACAGCCGGATGTCAATTGTTCAAAGAGAGAAGGGCTTCTGAAGATTCACCCAGCGTCGCTCTCATGAAAGCTGCCGGAGCCATTGTGATTGCCATGACCAACACTGCTGAGATGGGCATGGATTTTGAGACCAACAACAAAGCTCACGGGAAGACATGCAATCCGTATGACACCCGTAGGACGAGTGGTGGCAGCAGTGGTAAGCGGAGCTGGAAAAAATATTTTTTTAATTCTATCTCTACCTGAAGAAAGCGGTAAACCTTCGATCAAGTTACCTTGAACTTGCTCTCGTAGTCGCAAAACACTTACGGTTGAACTTTATGTAATCATACTTATTTTATCGATATCCTCAATGTATTGAATAACACTCGTTTGTAGTATTTATAGTTTATGTAATTTACAAATAAACATCGATTGTCATTTCCAGTTGAATTTTGGTGTGGGAGCTCGTCTTAACAACATTTTTTATTTGATATATTGTTGTACATGCCAGTTGCATTTGTTGTTTTGTCTGCGGTTATTGACCGCACAAAGATGGATAGAACCTTTGCATAAGCTTCTTACACTTTATTAGTATAATGTAGAAGTTAAAATGGATATCGAAGGGATAAAGATAGTATCTTATACTATTAAATACAAATACCGTTATTTGTCTGTGATATTTTAGAATGGCTGGGTAAAAAGAGTTGCAAAACGGTCTGAGGAAAATGCCCAATTTAAGAAGATACTACAGGTAAAGAAAACTAAAACTCCACGAAATTGAGGACTTAATTATCACGCCTTTCTCCCTAAAGTAGTGATAAACTTAAATGAAGGCTGCACTTCGTTTTTCTTCCAATTTCGAAATTAAAATTAATAGCCAAAATTAAATATTTGAAAAGTAATTTTTTCGACAATAGTCTCACCAAGATTCCGTTACATCCTGGCGATTCTTTTGCAGTTAATTTTTACCAAAATGTCCTCAGATATGCTCAATCGGTGCGAGTTTTTGATGTTTCTAAGCCTGTCAATATGTTAAATAATAAGAAAGTTCAACTTCTGTCCAGAAGTAAATTTTTTATTTCGACGGTCTGACATTGAATATTCTCTTGTAATTATAACTATCTGTTTGGGCCTTTCACAGGTGGAGAAAGTGCCTTAGTAGCTGCAGCAGGATCTGTTCTTGGATTAGGAAACGATCTTCTTGGAAGCATCAGAGTTCCCTGTCATTTCACAGGTCTCTATGGACACAAGCCGACAATGGGTTAGTAAAATCTATAGTATCAGACACGAAACCAATCATATTACTCGCGTTGACCATTTTTCAAATAATTGTAAGAATTTGTACATCGAACAGCAAATAATAGAATTTATTTTTTTAAGCAGATAAACATCGGAAGCAATTGAAGAAACACTTTATATTGTAGCGACTAATCCTTGAACCTGATATATTTTTATCTGTAAACACTGTTTTGTCAAATATATTAATTTAAAAACTAAGATTTTGAAGAAAAAAAAATAAAAAAAAAATAACAGTAAATATTATTTTAATCAGTATTTTTTGTATGGGAACCGAACATAAAAAGCTATTTTCGATCTTTTTTTTAGAGTGACTTCTTTTGGACAAGTGCATGCAGATTCTACCATGGTTGGTTTTGAACTTCATTTTCAACTGTTAATTGCAAACAGCAGCACGAAATCTTTAATCTATAATAATAAAACAAGCTGGGTGTCTGTCTGTGGCTCCTGTGGATCGATAGAAACCTACTTAAAATTGCAGTAGAGCTCTGAAATTTTCAACCTAAGAAGTTTTGGCTTTCTAATTTTATGCATGTCAAACAGAATGTTAAAATTTTAATTAGTTCTTTTTTAATTAATTTTTTTAATTAATTTATTTTTTACAAAGTGACTTCAAATAGAAATACAGTTCTGAAATTTTCAATATAAGTAGTTTTAGCCTTCTAATTGGACTTTTGAAAAGCAGAAATTTAAATTTTTATTTACTTCTTTTTTTAATAAATTTGTTTAATTAATTTATAAATATTTCGCAAAACGATTTGTAATAGGGCTACAGCTCTGAAAATTTCAACAAAAATAGGTTTAACCTTTTAATTGGGCTTTTGAAAATCAGAATTCAAAATTTTATTTAGTTCCATTTTAATTATTTTTTTTTAATTTATAAATAAATATTATACAAAACGATTTATAATAGGGCTACAGCGCTGAAATTTTCAATATAAGTAGTTTTAGCCTTTTAATTAGACTTTTGAAAAACAGAATATTAAATTTTTAATTAGTTAACAAATATTTTACAAAACGATTTCAAATTGGGCTATATTTCTGAAAATTTCAACGCAAATGGTTTTGGCCTTCAAATTGGACTTTTGACAAAACGAATGTTAACATTTCAATTTGTTTTTCAATGAATTTTTAATAAATATTTTCACAAAAAGCGACTTCTAATAGGCCTAGAGCTCTGAAAGTTTCAACATATGTTGTTTTGACCTTCTAATTTTGCTTTTTACAAAAATCACGTGTTAAAATATTCTTAAAGGGGCGTTGTATTATAGTTTTTAATGGGGAATTTTTTTTATTGTTTCTCGTCAAGGGAGGGGCTTCTAATATTAAGGCTGTAAGTAGTAATTAGTTTTTAGTATCTGAAGCTACCTTACGCTTACGCAGCAATGAACCTTTCATCGAGCAAAGCGAGCTCATGTTTGCTTAGCAATGAACCTTTCAGCGAGTTTAGTAAGCCTGTGCTTATGTGTCAATGACTTTTGCTGCGAGCGAAGCGATTTCGATTTTGCGTTGCAAAGAACCCTCCTGTGAGCGAAGCGCCGAAAATTGGGCCCTATACACCAACGACGGATTTCCGCAACGCGGGGCCTCACAGCTGGTTAAAATATTGCACATGGTAAAATTTCGTGGCGAAATACGGGTATTCAGCTAGTATTCAATAAACTCTCTGATACACTATATATCTTTTTTCTATATGCTTAATATTTTTATCGACATCAGGTCTCGTGGTTGCATTTATAGCACTAGTCAGTACAAATACAACCCGGTCCTTGAATTCTATATTAAAACACTTCTAAAGAAAGAAGGAAAAAAAAATATATATATATTTCATATTTGAACTGACTGTCGCGAAAAAGGCTCAACTCTGAAAAACAAGGAATATGTTGAAAGTCAATATTTTGATAACCACTCTTGAACTAAACACGATTTTCTAAACAACAACGTTGTTATTATTTGTTTTTTAAATAATGGTTGATATTAAGAATATAACAAATGTTCTTGTCGTAGAAATTTGGCCTTGCAATTTTCTGAGTTGAAACCTTTTGCGCAATATTCTGTTCATTTAAACTACTCTTCTTTTTTAATTCTGATTATTTTCAAATCATTCAAAATTATTTATTTTGCAGAAATTTATCAACTTTTCCTGACACACACAAAAAAGAAAAAGAAAAAAAAAAAAAAAAAGAAAAAAAAAAAAAAAAAAAAAAAGAAGAAAATTTCCAAAAAGCAGAAATTATACTAATAAATTTACACACAAATAAATTTATTCTTTTTAACACTAATTAATTTACTAATTTATTCATGAAACTTAGGTATTTTTCCATTTGTGTTGACTCAGAGGTATGTTACTCATACCTTTAGTATAAACTGCACACAAAACAAGTTAATAAAAAGTCATATTTTTACCTTTATTTTTATTTAAGAAATATCTTTTTGGATCTTTGAACTTTTCAGAAATACATCATTACTTCAAGATGATAAAAAGTACGTTAAAAAGTGTATTTTATTATACATGAAAAATGTATCTCCTCTTTGCAAACAATACCCTTTTTCCTTGTTTTTTGGTCCGTTATTGAAGGTTAAACGAAATTTATTCATGAACATTAAAATTAGACTATCTAATTCAAATATCTCATTAAAGTACTAAATTCGACCTCATTTGATTATCTCATTCGAATATATAATTTGAATATCTATTTTAAATAAGTAAAAAATTTATAACTTAATTTTTTTTCTAGGTTTGGTTCCTAGTGGAGGTTGCTTTCCTGTACCAGATCCTAAAGTTGCGTGTTATCTATACACAGGTCCCATGTGTAGATACGCTGAAGATCTCATTACTAGTATGCGAGTTCTCTCAACATGTACAGAAACAAGAGTGAAGTTTGGACAGCCTGTGAGTAAACGACATTTATTACTTAGTGTTGCATTTATTTTATATCTCTGATTTGTTTTCTACGAAATATTACCAAGTTCTAAAAATCTGCATTTCTAATTTCAATGTAGGCATACTTTTTTTCACTACAGAATTCGTCATATAATGTATCAATCCACGAAAAAATTCTGAAACTTTATTCCTTGCAATATATACGAGTCAGTACTAAAAACTTTGCATTCCATTTCAATCTTTAAGAGTGGTTTAAGGACGTCATTTTACAATGTACCACACATAGAACATTTCTCTAAATTTTCATTGATCATGTCATATGGAAAGTTAAAAGATTGATAAAGCTTTTAGCATTTTGTTCATCAAAGTTTTCTTTAGTTAAAATCAGAATAACTAAGTTTTACTTTAACCAATTGAAATTAGAATAGCTAAATTATGACCTTTAGAACATTTCTACAGGTTTTCATTTCCATGGGTATAGGGAAAGTAATATCTTAGAGTATCTTACATTTAGAACTTCGTGTGCATAAACAACTAATTCAGGCCCAATGTTGGATATCACCATGTATTAGGTTCACTATTTTCAACTTTTGTAATTACCATTTTTCAGTTTTCTGGCTAACGGAAAGTGGGACATTGAGTTTTTCTCTTTTAGAACATTTAATATGCCTTCTCTACTCATTAAAGGGTAGCTAGATGAAATCATGATACCGTTTTACTATTTAAAACTTCATTAAATTTGTAGTGATTTTCAGTCTTCTGACTGTGTGGGAAGTAAGATTAGAATACTCCAGTTTGAAACGTTTTAGCCCATTTAGACCGCTTTACGTTGGATAGTCAAATTTGTGGTGGCTTAGATTTACAATTTACAACTTTTGAAAACATGTGTACCAATTTTAAGCAGTCTTGCACAACATTGGATATATTAGAGTATTCTACATTTAAAACGTATTTTGTATCTTGTAAAGCTGGTTAGTAGAAATTTGTGATGGATCAATTATAATTTATGTTCTGCAATGAAAACTTATGCCACAATTTGCAGAGTCCTGGTTGTTGCTGGTTACTTGAAGTAGGATATTGGCGAATATTCCATATTTGAAAAGTTAATTCATTGACTGACCCTTTGGAAAAAGTAACTAACTAGATAAAACCAATTTTTTTTTTTTTTTTTTTTTTTTTTTAAGATGTGAGAGAACTTTTAATTGAGCTTTTAGTTAGAGATTTTTTACTTTTATGTTAATTATTGCGATAACAAAGAACGAAATAATTGATTCAAATACTATACTGGCAATATTTTTCAATTTGAAACGTATATGTACTTGAATTTCAAGGTTGGGGAATTTCACTTATGTTCCGTGTCTACTCAAATACCAGTATTCAGTGTTGGAAGTGTGGATAGACGCGGGGTGACGAGTCCCCCTACTTTTAAAGAAAATACCCATGCGTCACCCCCAGTGGCGGATCTAGGATTTTCCTGAGGGGAGGGGGGCGCGCAACACCTGTGCTTTAGCCAGGATGAAATCAAATATTTAAAAAAAGTTAAAAAAAAAGTTTTAAAAAAAAAAAAAATCTATGCAATGTTCTAGAAATATACTTTAAGATAATCCGTATCCATTGATTGACCCCCCCCCCCCCAACCCCTTTTTTGTCACATTTCTGACTCGCTATCTTAGCGTAAGGTGAAATGCCCAGGTTATACCAAAATTACTTTTTAATTTAGAAAAAACAAAAAAGCCTCCCACTCCTCAAAGAACACCCTTCTATGCTAGATATTTTTATGAACTCCTTTGTTTCTTTATACTCATGACAAATAAAACGTTTTTGCAAAGTTTCATGAACGGACCAATTTTTTTATTTTTTAATGTTGTATTTTACCTTTCCTTGGATTTTACATGTGTTTTCGTTTATAAAAAGAACTGTAACTTTTTTTAGATTAGTTATATCGTTTTGCTTTTTTTCAATCGATTCAGCATAAAAAAAATACTCTAAAAACATGTGTCACATGCCTAGATTGCTCCAAAATTAATTTTTCAGCCAAAAAAACCCCTGAACCCCCCCCCCCCCCAAAAAAAAAGTTGCACTTAAAAGAAAGGATAATGCAGTGTTTATTGAAAAATATATCACAATTTTCACCGTTTCAATGCGTTTTTTTAGAATGATAGCCAAACTGGGTATTTTTTTTAAATAATGAAAACAAAATAGGTAAATTATATCAATCCGTGACAAATTAAAAAAACATCGCATACTGAAATATTTTGTTCCAATTCTTCAATTATAACTGAAAGAGAGAGATTGTAGGAGGAACATTGTATTTAAAAAAATTTAAGAACTTCATTTTGAGTTGCAATATCATTTTATACTTCTTTCACGAAACTTTTGAACAAAAATCAGAAGTTTCATAAAAAATATGTTTTGGAAGAATAGGCTTAGAATAAAATCTAAGCACAATAATTAAGCATAAAATTTCAGCACAATTTAAATCTAGGTGAACAACCATATATATATGTTGAATTATTACTTTACGTTTTATCACTTCCAAGTTAAAAAAAAAAAACCTAAGTCGCAGAATATTCATTAAAATAATGATAAATTTTGAATCCTTGTTCAATGTTAGTATTAGGAAGTATAAATTATATCCTCGCAAGTAAATGTTTTTATTATAAAATACGAAATTACAAAATGTATCTTTGGGGAAAGGGAGAGGGGGGGGGGGTTGCACTTGTCACCAACTTTAGGGCATCCCCCCTCCCCCCCCACTTATTTTTAACCCACTTCTACCACTGCCAGGATTCATAATCATTGACTAGAGTTGGGGGACAAAGCTATGCAGAAAAGCTAAACTGTTTGTATTTCAGTAACTATTTTAGTTGCTATAGGAAATCACTAAAATTCCTCACCTTCTTTCTCCTCTTCTATTCGTCAACTCATGCTCAAAGTTGAGAAAAAGTTTATAAGAGAAATAAATTATAAGTATACCAATGTGAAATAGGCATGATTTTTTTTAAAATTACTTACGAGATAACTAATAAGCAATTACTTGTATTAAACTTAGTCGTTTGATTGATTGAAATTCGATGCAAAAGTATGGCCAATTTTGCTGAAGTATCCGCTATGAAATGTAGATCTAAATAAATACTACTGGCGCCATCTATCAATAGCAATTAAAGTTATGATTGCACATCAGTTTCAGGTTGTGCATTTCAATCAAGTAGTATGTTTCAAACTTCTATAGCAGAATCAAGGGAGTATATATGGGAGGGGCCCAGGGGGCCCCGGCCCCTCCCGAAATCAGGAATAAAAAATTAAAGTAATGAGTAGTTATTATTTGCGTTTGTTTGCAAATAATTTCCATTCTCTTAGCTTCCCAAAAATAAAAAAAGTTGATGGCACCAGAATAAGTACTGTGAAATAAAAATATGTATAATGCAGGTGAGGCTTTGGCATTTTATCTGTAGCTCTGTTTATTCAATAGTGTGCTATTTAAATAGGTGTGTATCTGCAATCCTCTGCATTATGCTGTTGTGGAATCTTAATTTGCTTTATTAAGTTAATGGTATTCATAATGAAGCGATACAAATTCTATTCAAAACTGTTTTGCAAAAAAACATCGTGTAAATAAGCAGTGCTGAAGTTGCCTGTGTCAGTAGCAATGTTCCATTTGACATCGCAAATTCTAGTACCGTTGATCCAGCATCAGTTGCGGAGGATTTAAACAAATAAAGAAAAAAATTTAAATAAAGAAAAACAAATAAAGAAAAAATTTAACTCGTAGAAAATGCATGGAACCTTTTTACAAATTTCTTTCTTCTTCTACACTAGTCTACAAAATTAATGGATATTTCAGTTTTCCCTTAATAACTTCTCACTGGAGCAGCATAGATACATGAAATTCACATTACAGAGGCATCTTTATGCAACATGACAATAAGTAAAACAACTCAGTGGCAAATTGAAATGCAAAGTTTACAATGGGGACACATGCAAAAGCATGAAGTACCATTAGAGTACCATTAAGAATACACACTTCTACTTGTGAAGACTACTTGTATGACAATTTTATTTTAATAAACATGTAATATTCGTCGAGTATCTACTACAACCAGAAAATAAATAAAAATAATAGTACAACAAATAGGTGAGTAAGTTTTAGGTAAGTAATCTGACTGTTCAATTTAGTCACTAGAATTCATCAAGAAACTCATGTTAAGTGTGAGAATACAAAGCCAAGTAAACACTGATGACAGGGGAGATCATATCTCACATTAAAAGTCAACTCCATGAGTTGTGAGATTTTTAATGTGAATGCCTTTTTGAAACTGCTCTCTAATGGTACTTCATGCTTTTGCATGTGTCCCCAATGTGCACTTAGCATTTCAATTTACGACTTAGTTGTTTTACTTATCCTTTTGTTACATAAAGATGCCTCTTTGATGTGAATTTCATATGTCTATGCTGTTCCACTGAGAAGTTATTAGAGATAAAGTGAAATATCTTTAAATTTTGTAGACCAGTGTAGTAGTTCTAGCTCAAACCATACTACAACTTTTCAAATTAAATGACTAGAAGAATTTGAGTGGTTAGCTTATTCTGAAGGAAAATCCCGATCTTTTGGTAAATATTGCGTGATATTTTCGCCCTCCAAAAGTATATTCAAAGGAGTTCACCAAGAAACAAGGAAATTAGTAACTCAGGTTTTCAGTAATTTGATAAAAGGAACGAAAATTTTCAATCACTGCTGAAGATAAAGAACCAATAGTAGAGATAATGACCTTAAAGACTAATTAATTAACAGAGGAGGTTTTTATTAAAAAAAAAGTTATATAAGGCAAAAAGTAGGGGGTGTGAGGAAAATAATATTAACGAGAACACCAATTAAGTGTTTTATAAAATAATCTGCTATCATATAATAAAGCATTAGTTCACTTCAGTTATAAAAGTAAACTGAAAATATATAGGAAAAAAAAACTATGTTTTTTCCCAATATTTCGTTTAAAACCCCTTGAAAACCATCCTTAATCCTTGAGTGAGAGCTCACTTAAAACATAAAAAAACAAGTGCAAATAACGGTAAGTTTGGTCGTATTGGCCCCTCCCGAAATTGTAACCTATATACGCCACTGAGCAGAATTCATAATCAGTGACTACGGCTAGGTATCATAAGTATGTGAAAAAGTCAAATCCCTAAAATAGAGCAATATTTTAGTCGCAATTTTTTGGTTCCTCCAAAATGAATTTTAAAATTGCATTAATATAATTTTTTTAGAAAATGATTTAATTCGGCTTATTTATCATAACCATGCATAAAATACAGCATTATTTTTACTTGAAATTTTTTGGATCCGCTGCATGATTTTTAAAATAACATTAATGATAATTTTGGGGTAAATGACGCGATATGAGATATTTTTTTATGAGTATATCGTTAGTGTGTGACAGTGGAGTATATAGGTTACAATTTTGGGAGGGGCCAATACGACCAAACTTACCGTTATTTGCACTTGTTTTTTATGTTTTAAGTGAGCTCTCATTCAAGGATTAAGGATGGTTTTCAAGGGGTTTTAAACGAAATATTGGGAAAAACATAGTTATTATTTTTTTTATATATATATTTTCAGTTTACTTTTATAACTGAAGTGAACTAATGCTTTATTATATGATAGCAGATTATTTTATAAAACACTTAATTGCATTCTCGTTAATATTATTTTCCTCACACCCCCTACTTTTTGCCTTATATAACTTTTTTTTTAATAAAAACCTCCTCTGTTCATTAATTAGTCTTTAAGGTCATTATCTATACTATTGGTTCTTTATCTTCAGCAGTGATCGAAAATTTTCGTTCCTTTTATCAAATTACTGAAAACCTGTGTTACTAATTTCCTTGTTTCTTTGTGAACTCCTTTGAATATACTTTTGGAGTGCGAAAATATCACGCAATATTTACAAAAAGATCGGGATTTTCCTTCAGAATAAGCTAACCACTCAAATTCTTCTAGCCATTTAATTTGAAAAGTTGTAGTATGGTTTGAGCTAGAACTACTACACTGGTCTGCAAAATTTTAAAATATTTCAGTTTTTCTCTAATAACTTCTCAGTGGAACAGCATAGACACGTGAAATTCCCATCAAAGAGGCATCTTTATGTAACAAAACGATAAGTAAAACAACTCAATCGTAAATTGAAATGTAAAGTGCACAGTGGGGACACATGCAAAAGCATGAAGTACCATTAGAGAGCAGTTGCAAAAAGGCATTCACATTAAAAATCTCACAACTCATGGAGTTGACTTTTAGTGTGAGATATGATCTCCCCTGTCATCAGTGTTTACTTGGCTTTGTATTCTCCCACTTAACATGAGTTTCTTGATGAATTCTAGTGACTAAATTGCTCAGTCAGATTACTTACCTAAAACTTACTCACCTATTTGTTGTACTATTATTTTTATTTATTTTCTGGTTGTAGTAGATACTCGACGAATATTACATGTTTATTAAAATAAAATTGTCATACAAGTAGTCTTCACAAGTAGAAGTGTGTATTCTGCCATGGGCCCTTATAAAAAATAATAAAAGTTAAATTCGCATCATATGATGACTAAAAAATGACGGCATATTGTGACCCAAAATTATTTGAGTCATTTATTGTTTATAAAAAGACGTCATTTCATGACTCAAAAAAATGTGCATCATATGATGACCAAAAAATTTACGTCATTTAATGAATGTCAGTTTAAATGACCATTAAATGACGTCAAAACTGACGTGATTTTTTACTGAATAACGTCATTCGAGAAAAGATGCTCTAAAAGTTACGTCATTTATCATGTCATGCTACTACTTGGGTTGTACCCAAAGACCAAAACTTTTTTCCCACAAAATCGTTAACTTGATTTGGTATTTACCACGTAATATCGTTTTCCACCTTTCTATAGAACCTCTGACGTCCATTATTACTCATGAGATTGAAAAAATTATTTTCAGTAAAAAGGTATCTAATGTTAAAAAATTTGTTCTTTAAATGCCATTTTAGAGCGCAAGAGATAATTGAATTCAACTTTTTCACTGTGATTATGTTAACTTGATTCAGGCAAATTTTTAAACGGTGAAATATTGGTTTTTAAATATCATTTATTGTTACTTGTGATAAATTTTGTTTCACTTTTGCTTTTAATAAATTATTAAAAAAAGTATGAATATCGCCCCTATAAGTAAACCAGATCATTCCTCTAATCCGAATTTCATCAAATATGATTTGGACGTTTCTACGATAGGCATTTTGTAAAGATTTAATGTATTGGAAACTTTACATCACTTGCAAACAGTTCAAAAGACTGGACAAGTAATTTAGCCACTAGAATTAAATCAAGAAACTCATGTCAAGTATGAGAATACAGTACCGAGTAAACACTGATGATAGGGGAGATCATATCTTATATTAAAATATATCATATCTTACACTAATGCTACTCCATTTTTTTAAAATCCTGAATTAGTATGCAACTATCAATATTATGTTCAGCGCACTTGATCAATGCCATAAAATACAAGAATAAATTTTAATAATTCTTATCAGTTATTAAAATATTAATATCTCATCATTAATTTAATCACGACAGCAATAGACGGTATTCTAAATTGTCAATTAATATTTAAATAACTCCAACAATTGTCGATGGGGGGGGGGGCATCTTTTATGTTGTGCCTATAGTAATCAAATATCTGAATCGGACCATATCCATTGTACACTTTGCATTTCAATTTGCCACTGAGTTGTTTTACTTATCGTCATGTTACATAAAGATGGCTCTGTAATGTGAATTTCATGTATCTATGCTGCTCCAGTGAGAAGTTATTAGGGAAAAACTGAAATATCCATTAATTTTATAGACTAGTGTAGAAGAAGAAAGAAATTTGTAAAAAGGTTCCATGCATTTTCTACGAGTTAAATTTTTCTTTATTTGTTTTTCTTTATTTAAAATTTTTTCTTTATTTGTTTAAATCCTCTGCAACTGATGCTGGATCAACGGTACTAGAATTTGCGATGTCAAAAGGAACATTGCTAGTGACACAGCCAACTTCAGCACTGCTTATTTAGACAATGTTTTTTTACAAAACAGTTTTGAATAGAATTTTTATCGCTTCATTATGAATACCATTAACTTAATAAAGCAAATTAAGATTCCACAACAGCATAATGCAGGAGGATTGCAGATACACACCTATTTAAAAAGTACACTATTGAATAAACAGAGCTACAGATAAAATGCCAAAGCCTCACCTGCATTATACATATTTTTATTTCACAGTACTTATTCTGGTGCCATCAACTTTTTTTATTTTTGGGAAGCTAAGAGAATGGAAATTATTTGCAAACAAACGCAAATAATAACTACTCATTACTTTAATTTTTTATTCCTGATTTCGGGAGGGGCCCCTCCCATATATACGCCCTTGGTGTGTGAAATTAAGATGAAACTATCAAATATCAATATTTGAAGCTTTTGTAATGTAACACTGTTTAGTCATAAATTAGAAATTATTTAAACAGTTTGGCTTCATGAAGCCGCTTTTATTTAAAGAGTTAGAGATCATTTGGAAGGTTGAAATATGTGGAAAAACAGGTACTCGGGGGGTGTATTTTTTTTTTTTTTTTAATTTTTATTTTTTTTATATAATGCACTTGTTTGCGAATATTTTTTTTCCAGTATTAACTGAATGCGAATAATGTAGTATTTTTGAAGATTACAACACATTAACTAATTGATTAAATAACAGGATTTGAATAAATATCTTCAATAAAAAATTACTGTGTTCCCAATTGAAAACAATTCACTGTGTTTTTCCTCAGTAATTTTATCACATCTCACATCTTTATTACAAAATTGAACAAATGCCAGTGCTTTTTTCCAAAATGTCACTTGGCTTCGAATAACTAATGTGTCTGATGCTTACAGAACAACAGGTTGCAAATTTCCAATAAACTATTGGTGTGAAACATAGCACAACTTGCACTTAAGACTGGTTGCTGAATTTAAATTTACCATCGATTGGTGCCATTTACAGTTTTCGTTTTCATATTTTCATTATTTAAAAAATGGCCAGTTTGGCAATATTTTTGGCGAAAATATTACATTGGGGAAAAAAAAAACATAGCCAAGCTTTTCGATTTATGTAACATTATCCTTTCTTGTAAGTGCGACAGAGAAAAATTATCAAGGAAAGAGAACTCTGAGTTAAAAAGACATTGATTTTTCACCATTATCCCATTTCTATGGGAATTTCGGAGGTGGAGAATTGGAGATGTTTAGAGCACCTTAATAAGCATTACCAGAGCGATTTTAATCAAAATCGTAAAAGCCGTTTTTAGGCAATTGCTGAAAAATACATTTTTCAAGGGTTACTAACTTATTCCCTTGCTTAATTTTAACTAAAACATTAATGAAAGTTCCCATTCCACCACTAACCTGCACACAAAATTTGAACATCGTTAGGTCATTTCGTTCGAAAGTTATGCTCACCACAGACAGATACACAAACATTTTTTCTAGAACCATTCTTTTTAATTGAGCATACCCCAAAACGTGTAAAAAAAAGGGGGGGGGGGGGAGATTTGAAAGATTTTTTTTTTCCAGCCGAATCCAATAATTTCATTATCCTAACATACAGGTAATTGAAAGTAAAAATATCATGCTTGAGGTATGGATATTGTATAGAATGATAAAAAAGTAAGAACTTAACGTCGAATTTTAATTTCAAAACTTTTGCTCATGAAAAAGTATATAGTGTTATAATAATAAATATTATTATTATTATCTTTTAATATAGGTGGATTTTCGAAAAATAAAAATTTGCTACATGTCTCATATACGCAGCCCTTTGGTGGCCCCAGTAAGTAAAGAAATTTCGGAAGGGTTAAAGAAGGTAAGTATTTCTTAAATAAATACTCTTAAAATAGGTCGTGGAACGTACAAACAAACCAAACAAATCAACTTAAATAAATCCTTCAATTTTATTAAACTATCGTGTTTTTCCCTCTCAAATGGAATATACCAAAGTACAAAGAATCTATTGTCTTTAAAAATTAAATAAAAAATTGCTATTTCCCAAGTGCCGTTCATAACATTGCATCCTTCTTAAAACTGCATGTACCAGTCAGTGATATCATCTGGACAAAAGAATCTTACCCATTTAATTTGAAAGAATTATGAATGTCAGAGAAGGTTCCTGTAAGTGGTAGACGAACGAAATGGTATAAGCCAACACAGATACATTCTTTTTAATTCTTTATTCCCTACAAATGCAGCAACACTGCCTTTTTGGCTACCAAATTAGGATGTTTCTGAAAACTAAAAAATAAAAAATTCGTCATTTTATACTTTTTTTTTCTTTTTCTTTCAGAACAAGCAACACGTTATGCAACTCAATAAGGTTTTTTGAGCTGATTGAAATGATGCGAAACTTCAGTTCATTTCATTCTCCACAAGTAAAATAAACTCTTGAGGCATATCAATTTGGATCTATACTTTAAAAGTACGATGAATGAATTCCCCTTAAAAAATAGCTAATTAGTAAATATCTCTTGAATTTGTTGGGATTAACACATGTTACAATATCCATCAAATTCCCTTGATCAATCATCGACTTTCCTGTGTGACAGTAGCTCCCTAATGGGGAATGTTCGATGTTTCTTCTTCTACGCATTACGTGTCCGATTTAGGTTGTCACAAAACTCGCACCCGACCGGGTGTGTTTTGCATTTTTTTCCCTCAACTTTATTGTTATATTCTCTGGTGTTCTGATAAGTTTGTCTTTAAATGTTGTTTCCTCTTATATAATATCTGTGTCTGCATATACATTGTTCCTCTGCTTACCTTCATTTAAACAAAATATCTGTTAGTTTTTCTAAGTTAATGTCTTAAGGATTTTAAATTCCAGTACATTTAATTGCATAAATATCCTCAAAATATTCACTTTTCTCCTATATTTCTCTTTTACAGGCTGTTTCCTTCTTCAAAGTTAAATATGGTGTTACACCAAACCAAATCCAGATACCTTTGCTATACGATATAAACAGATGCGTTATAAGCAATCTCTTATCTCCCATAAAGCAAGATCTCAAAGAATTAATGACAGCCGGCCATGGAAACCACATAAACCATAAAATTGATCTTCTTAAATATTTAGTCGGCGAATCTGAATTTTCACGTGGACCTCTAATCGTGATGAATTTCAGTAAAAGTCGACCTTTATACAACGAGGCTAAATCGTCTTTCTACCGAGAAATGATGGACGACTTGTCCAAACAGTTCGACTGCATTCTTGATGAAGACACCGTGCTTCTGATGCCCACTCTTCCAATTACCGCTCCTTACCATTCCGAAATGGTGCCTTACCTCCCAAGCACTTGCTACACTTCGATATTCAACTTCTTAGGTCTTCCTTCAACCCAATGCCCATTAGGGAGTTTGAACAGAGATGGTCTTCCTTTTGGAATACAGATAGTTGGAAGGAAGAACAACGATCACTTGACAATAGCTTGTGCCATTGAGTTAGGGAAGGAATTTGGTGGGTGGATCCCACCAGGAAGTATGTGAATGCATATATTTCTTTACTGGCAACGACTTCACTCAAAAAAGCATTTATAAAAAGATCAAATTGCATGTGTAATGACTTTCATATATTGTAAGATATATAATGAAAACTAGTGTTTCTTGATGAACTTCATCAAAGACTGAACTGTTTTCAGAAGTCAATATAATTCTTAAGATCTATACACATTCCGCAGGAAATTCGTATCCATTTGGGAATCTTCGGCGTGTACCAAGTAAATATTGTTAAATATCTTACGAGTGATTTTATTTGCATTGACTTGCAAATAGTATTTTAAGACGTATTACGATTTAAACACTTCATTATTCCTACTTTTTTAAAAATAATATTTGATTGTGTGACTTATAAATGCACTAAAATGCCATGCTGGTTAGTACTTATGTTTGGTTCATATTGTGGAAAATTCCACCATTTTGCCGAAGCAAAACATCGCACTAATAATAAAAAATCATATTTTACACTATTTATTGTTTTAACATTGATTTAAGTATTTCAGTTCATATTCCATATTTATATTACACCATTATGTCATTCTATTCACATTGTATATACATCATTTTTCCTTATATATTGTAATTCCATATTATTTTATTGTTAATTTACAATCTGTGTACAATCTAAAAGACCCAATCTTTGTATATGTCATTAATAAAAAAATTTAAAAAGTTTTTTTTTTTTTTTTTTTTAAAGTCTATTTACATTTTTAATGCTTACGTTATTAATTCATAGCCACACAAACTTAAATAGAAGTAAAGTTATTAGTGTAGTGACTACCTACATAAAATACTACATAAAATAAGTAGCATTATTCACATGATGATTTTATTTACTAGATATTAACATTATGCTACGATTGTATTGGCCATTGGTGGATCCAGTGAGGGGCGGTGGTGGCAATCGCCCCCTCCGTTGTTTAAGGTTATATAGGAAAAATTAAAGATGATAAGACAGAATATTTTTCGCGTTTCTGTCCTGACTGTAATAAACAAAAGTCTAATACTAGCATTCAAAACTAACACATATTTAATTTATATATTATAAGGAAATGAACTTGTGAAAGATTTGAATTAAAAAATAAAACCAATGTACTATATTGTTTCTACCGCTCACGTTATAACAACACTTTTCTCATGCTTTTGATGCAGTCAATCAAGATTTGACGAATCCGTACTGAACATCTATATTAAAAATGTTCTCAGCGCAAAAAATGGAGGTTAAAAATCCGAGGACAAAGCAAGACAGCAAATTGTTGTGTAAAATATATCAAACATATTTGGATTAATTCTTGATGATTATGGAAGTAGAAGTCAGTCTGTTCCTAAGTGCACATCATAGAGAATATGAAGTTTGGGACGAGTTTTGAAAGAATGCTTCATTAAAAAAAAAAAAACTCACAAAATGTCTTAGAATGCTTAGCGAAATGCAATCCATATGTTTATCTACGAATCTACAAGCTTCTCGCTCTTCTAGCTTCTTTGCCAGTAAGTGTTACTTCAGCAGTACGTAATTTTTTGTTCAAACGTCGATGGTTCGTTTTACCGCGAATAACAGAAAATAGACTTTTAGGACCATACATAGAGACATTCATTATGATTTAAATAGTGATTTACAAATTTTCAAAAGATTAATTGGTTTGATTTTTCACTATAAACATTTTTTTAAAACGGTTGCTTGCTATAAAAAAAAAAAAAACTAAAATAATTTTAACTTTTTTGTAGTTTAGATATACACATGTTCTATTAAATATATTGAAAATTATTGTTTTGGTTGTTAGATTATCCTTTCTGTCAAACTTAACTATATTTTACCTCTAATTTATAGTCGTAATTTTAATAGAAGCCAATCATACTGTAGCCTTTATGTGATTGAGACTTTTTACCTCTTTGTAACGTAATCTGTAAAATCAAGTTGTTCCATAACTGAACAAAATATACCTAAATTATTCAACAGCTCAAAACTAAAAAAAATTCAGGATTGGCCTTCTGCCCCCTCCATAATAAAACTCGAGATCCGCCCTTGGCACATTCAGAAACACATGAGGTGAAAAAAGTTAATACATATCTTGATAAGAAAAATTGCCAACATTTTTTGAAATATATATATATATATTATTGAATATATATATATATATTATTGAATATATATATATATATATATATTATTGAATATATATATATATATATATATATATATATATATATATATATATATATATATATATATATATATATATATATATATATATATATATATATATATATATATATATATATATATATATATATATATATATATATATATATATATATATATATATATATATAAAATTATTTTTCCTAAATATTTTAAAATTTCTAAACGCTGTATATTTGAAAGGCAATAGTTTGCAATGAGTAGTGAAAGGGTGGTATAACACAGGAAAACACTAGTCTATACATTTTTAAAATATATATTAATAATTAAAAATATTCAAAAATACATTTTTTTTTTTAAATAATATTTTTCTATAAAATGGATACTAACGTTATTTTTTGCATATTTTTGCTAAAATTGTTTTATTTACTTTAAATTTACAAAAATTGAAGAATCATAGATCAAAAATTGAAGAACTGTGAAAAATTTCCCTCGACTGATTTTTTACGTGTTGAATGTTTAATTCCTCAACCTGAGATGAAAGTACTGAGCACTAATCAGTTATATCTTCTTGATATTTTTGCAGCGATTAGATCAGGCCAATGACTTGGTAGCTCGCAAACCCAATCCTCTTTCACACTCTAGATGGCTAACAACAGAAAGCAGAGTATTTAGAGTATATGCGAGTGAATGTAAACCATCGGATGAACTCAAGCAAGTGGTATTCTTTATTTTGAATTGTTACATGCCACATTGATTTCGAATTAAAAAAAAAGTTAATTTTCTGAAGGACCTAAAAACATATATGAGGTAATTCGATTGTCTCGATACATCCCTGAATATTTACTGGAAGTTTAAAACTCAGTTATTGAACGAAATGCTTCCTTCCCTCACCCAACAAATTTGATTTAATCAATGATTTTGTACGAAAGGGGAGATGTATGAGAACTGAGACCTCGAGTTCTGAAATCTCGAGAACTTTCCTAGTGAAAGACAATAAGACATTTCAAGGCAACAAAACTTAACTTTATTGCCACTGATTACGTGAACATAATTAAATTGAATGCTTGTAATAAGACTCCCTCTTTTGTTAAGAGTAACAAACGAATATTAGTTAGTAAGGACTGGCGCATTCGTGGTAGCACAGTTGTATTGGAGGAAATAGGGGATGACTGGAAGATAGCCTAGTCTGGCCGAGCATAGTTCCAAAATACACAATTTTCAACAAACAAACAAATCAAAACCAACACATAGTTTTGTTTCTCATAAATACAATATCCCAAGTTTAAAATTGTGCATCGGCGTATAAAAATCTCTTCTACATTTTATCCCGAATAAGACGAGATTGGCTAATATTGTATCCAACGACCGATTCACAACGTTCCACATCGGGCTTGGCCTACGTCTGGCGAAAGTGGCCAGTGTTTCTGTGCTACTAGGGACCAATGAAATCAGACTGCAACTTGTTTCCTTGTCACTCACAAGCTGTGGAAAGCTTATGTAGAGGGACAAGATAAAAAGTGGGTGGCGCTGAAGCAAAAGACGTTAGGACAACACTTTTTTTTTTAAAAAAAGATCCATAATGCCCGACTTTTGTACAAAAGCTTCCTTCAAAGTACATCACTGAGATAGAAAGCTCGAGAAAAAAATTAGCCAAATGAATAATAGCATGTTTAAAAAAAAAAAAAAAATTACGAAATAACATTAGTACCCATTTTACAGAAAAATCGTTATTTCTTATAAAAATTTTTATTTTTGAGTATTACTTCTAATAAAACATTTTGATGGTATTTAAATATTTTTTTTGCATATAAAATTTCATAGAGTGAAGATTTTTAAAAATTAATAAAAACTAAGACCAGACTTATTTGTGAAAGATTTTAATACGAAAATTTTGGTGGTTTGAGAATTCGGATTTCACTTTCAAATTGACATGTATATACGGAAGTTCAAATAATTTGGCAAGTTATTAAGCAAATTGATCAAAATGTGCACCAAAAAAAAAAATCCTGTTTTTTCTTAACCAAGGAGGTCATGGAATCAGTTCCAAAATGGTAGCCCATCCATAGAGTCCCTCGTGGAAAATGGGGCTGGTCTTGTTTCCATGGCAACAAGTGTGGACTTGTCTTCTTTCCATGGCAACAAGTGGAGGCTATTCTTGTGTTTGACAGACAGTAATAGGATTGTAAATTAAATTAAGTACAGTCTAATAATCCACTTTAAAGAAACTTGAAACTTTTATTTTAAACTGTCATTACAGTAATAAAATTAGTTCTTTTGTATAATTCTTATAAATTGGTGTAATCCATTCTTTTTTAAAGTCAGGATTTAGTAAAACTCAAATTTAATTAGATTATATCCAACTTCAGTAAGGTACAAAAAAGTAGTCATATATTTGTTTTTATAAAGTTAACCTATTGTAAAAAATGTGTGTTACAAATAAATATCTTTTCATTCATTATAATCATTGTTTAAATTAAGTTTTGTACCAAATACATTTTTGTTGAATGCATTTATTTCAGTTGGAAACGAAGAAGGCAATAAAAAAAAAGAGTTTTGAAATAACCTTTAAAGTCACTCTAAATTTCCACTCGATTATTTCTCTCCGTATAAATACATTATTCGAGTGTAACAAAATCTGATTTTAAATAAAATTAAATTTAAAAACATAGTTTTGAGTGTCGTTCAAGTTTTACACCGTATGAAATTTGGATCGGATGATAATAGATGTAAATAAGAAAGAAACAACAACAACATACTCACTATTTGTTGACTTCACCGATTTTTTAACAATATTTTATTATAAAATTATACGTTTATTTATTAATTTTTAATTGTTTATTATCAAAATAGTTTTTATCTGCACTATTACAGTAATAAAAGAGCCAAATATGTGTATATTTTATTCTCTAAGGATGAGAATTATATCAGTTGCAGAGAGAGAATTTATAGTTATGAGTTTTTACAATGGCTCTTAAAAGTATTGCTCTCATCTTCCGTGACAGACATATTCAGTCATTAGAAAACTAAAACATATTGATAGCAATGTTTACTTAGTAAGAATTTCACGTTTTAATTATAAATTAAGAGGAAGCTGTAGTAAGGATCATTTCCAGTACTCGCTGTATTACAATATTGTAGTCCAGTGCATTTAGAAACTACTTTGTGTAAAACCTTGAAATTTGGTGAGTAAGTACGAAGATAATCACTTCATAAAATGACATAAATTAGAAACTCGAAAATAGGGTCTAATATATTTTATTTTGTATATGAAATCCTTACGTCAATGCATATGCAGTGGTTCCGCCTGGTTATGTCATTTGCTATTTTAATTTTCATTTCAAATAGATAGATATTAAATTAAAACAGTTTATGTCATTTCATTAAGGGATTCTTTTCGCATCTACTCTCCAAATGTCAAGGTTTTATAGTAAGTAGTTTTTAAATGTACTGGGCTTGAAGCATATATAACATTGCGAGTAAAAGAAATGATCCTTACTAGGACTTCCTCTTAAAATATAATAAAAAAACAATTTTATAAAACATTTAATTGTTTAAAAAGTGGCATATGAGGAAACTCAGAATCGTCTGAAATAATAGAAAAAGAATAACAATAAACTTTTTTATTTAACAAGTTTGGTGGTGTTTTGGCAATATTTAATAACAAAATCATGTTTAGTTATTGTTTAACTATTGCTTGTTTGATTTTTCGAAAATAATTCCTTGCGGCGTGTTCAGCCATAAAGCTAACCCATATGGATAATAATCTTGACGAAAATTCAAAATAACAATTACAGATAAAATAAGTTTATTCTTAAACAAAAAGACAAGGCAATATATATATAATAAGAAGAAAATTTTTTAATTTATTTCTGTTTTTCTACGTCATTGAAACTGTCGAACAAAAGTATATACGTAAATATCGAACCGATTATACCAGCGATGACATTCCTCCTGATGGGCACTATCTTCCACACAGTCAGAAAAATATTCTTCTCTAGACAAAAGTGCAATCTCTGAAGTGCCAATGCTGAGCTCAAGCTAGAAGCTCTCAAAGATCTTGCTTGCGTTGCGATCTGCGCCAAGGCTTCGTTCACCAAAGAGGCCGAGGCTGTCATGACAAAGAAGGACATAAATATGTTGAAAAAGTAACTGAAAGTCAAAATGCTTTCAAGCGTGCCTACCATCGTAGGTGGATGAAGCGCAATGACAAGAAGGAAGTACATAGTTGTGGAACTGAACACAGTACTGCAGAACATGAAGAAGGAGAGTTCGTTGTCAATGTACTCCACCAGAGATAAAATATAATTATGATCTTCTAACAGTTTGTCATAATTGTGCTCAAATTGGTCGCTTTTGTCTTTAAAAACAGTTCGTATTTGTGCTCTGGTTTGATGACATACAAACACATAGAACATTGGAAATGTATTAGTAGGCATTATAAATAACACAACGTGAAAATATGAATACAATAAGCTCAAAGTAGTAAGGTAGGGCTCTTTTAGAATGTACCCAAAAGTAAGCGTGAAATGAGATTCTATGAATACAGCTGTTTGCATTATAAACAAACATATTATTACTAAAATGCTAATACAATACCACACATTTATCCAACGGTTTATTTTGAAGTCTTTTTTTGCGCTTTTTTGGATGAAAAAATGTGCAATTTTCTTCAAGCGGTGCACCCTGGCACACAATAACCAGCGATATAATGCTGTCATTAGAGTCATTAAAGAACTTGTGATAAGCATCAATGTATCTGGTCCAGTGTTAATTTTTGCAGCAGCTGTAAATAAATTTGCTGTTGTTGCTAAGTAAAATATTATACAAGCCAAATTGAAAAATTTGAAAAAAATAAACTGGACTTTTGAAAAGGCTTTTGATCCACAATTGGGAGAAATAGATGTGGAGTAAATCAAGCTTAAGTTAAACAACGCAAATATGTAATTGCATGGATACTTCATGCTGATCAGCAGTAGATGACTTGCTTTTGCCTTTTTCAGACTCCTGTCAGATTTCCTCAATAAATGAAGATTTCAAATTGTAAAAGATCTTTCTGTTTTTGACCTACTAAAATATTGAATTTGCCTTCATTTAAAGACATGACGCTAACTTCGACAACATGCTTACTAGAAACCAAAACTGAAAGCACGCATCTATATGGTTGCACAAAGCAAACCTTATCTTACATCGCCATGGTTCATTAATGAAGAATTTAGTACAATGTATCGATTAACATAAAATATACAAATTATTTAGATCGTCGATCAGGCCATTGACGGTATTTCAAAAGACACGATGATAATAATAATAATAATAATAAATATTGTGGGTAATTTTAATCTTCCAAAACAATCCTTTTGTATAGTTCAGAGTATCTGATTCGATACCTAATATAATATAACTTCTAAATCGTTTTTATATCAAGAAGGTTAAAAAAAAAAAAAAAAAAAAAAAAAAAAATTAATTTAATGTAAGTGGAAAGCTATTGATTTAAAGATTGTTTTCTATTGAGACGCAGACACAACGAATTCAATAGTTTATACAAAGGGTCTCTTTCCACTGCCCATCCTAACATTTACACTTCACTGTTTAAAAAGTGCTGCTTATAAATTCCCTTTATCTGCTATCGATTATAGGATAATTAAATCATTACATTGAGATTGAAAAATCGATATTGATTTTTCGCGTGTTCGGCACGTTTTGATGGGTCGTGTCCAAAACAGTGGTTTTAGTAAAATGCTCTGGGTGAAGGGCACAACTTATAAACGGAGCATGCTAATCTCTCCTAATTTTTTGCACTAGTCCGTTATGCTGTACCAACCATGCCATAAATATATATATATATATATATATATATATATATATATATATATATATATATATATATATATATATATATATATATATATATATATATATATATATATATATATATATATATATATATATATATATATATATATATATAAATAAAAATATTAATATTATATATTAATATATTAATATTATATATATATATATATATATATATATATATATATATATATATATATATATATATATATATATATATATATATATATATATATATATATATATATATATATATATATATATATATATATATATATATATATATATATATATATATATATATATATATATATATAAATAAAAATATTAATATTATATATTAATATATTAATATTATATATAAATAAAAAATAAAGACATCTATTTTTTTCCTATATGGAGGGAAAAAAAAAAAAATTTCTTTTGTGCATTTCTGTGAAGACTTCATAATCTAAGTGATAATTACTGTTGATTTTTCGACTTTTTCGCAACTTTTAGATCACTGTGTATTTAAAATTTTGATTGCTGTCTACTTCGAAGTAATGAAAGTTTTTCATTCTATTTTATTTTAAAATTTATATGCATTGATTTTTAAAAAGGTTTTCATTGAATCAGCGGTGTCTATGGCCGTTGTCGAAGCCGAGATATTCCTGTTGACATGCCAAAATTTTACTGTCTGGTAAAACTGTGAGTGATTTCAGTAACTACCTCAAGATTACGGTTTTGAAAATTACAACTTCGACTCAGGGAAATAAGTAACATACATTTCGGGTCTAATATGTTAAAAGACCTTAAAAGGAAATCTCTTAAGATGATTACTTTTAGAGACATTTTAAGTTGTATTCATTTCCGAATCTATATATAGAAAATAATCTTGTGACCATAAAACCATTAAATCCATTATCACAATACATTTACATTTTACATTATATTTATACAACAATACATTTAATAAAATTAAAGAGCACTAAATTTTTTACCATAAAAATGAAACCAATTATATCAAAATTATATTTTATGATGAATCAGAAAGTGTAAAAATATGCTTTTTATTAAAGAAAAAAATTACCTTTAGAACTTTTTAAATATGGGCGAAGAATTACGAGAAGGAACTTTCAAAAGATTCCATATTTCCTACAACGTAATAATTTATACTTTGTATGTATTAAAAAAAGTATAATTCTATAATGGTAGTCCTACCTTTTGGCTTACATATGGTACATCTAACACTGCATGTCTTATATATTATTTTTGGAAAGTGTTTATTTTTTACTATTCCTTCTTCTCTTTTCTTCAGAAGCACAAGTCTGCTGGCCAATATCGGCTTGACACTAGCCAAATACTATGTGGACTGTTGTAGACTGCCCGTTGCTACGGGTCTTGGCCAATCTCGCCTTGTCCTGGATACTGGATATTTTGAAATGTTGATGTAAAGTTTTAAAATTAAAATATAGCGTCATAAGACAGAGCGTAAGGGTAAAAATTATGTTTTGTGAGGTTTTTGACTTGTTTACTTTTTTAAAAAAATCATGTGATTTGGAACTATGCTCGAGGTTCAGCATGGACTGGCCAATCTCCTCAGAACCCCTACATCCGACACTAATCAGTACTGCTATGCTACCTGGATGTTTGGATGATACTCTTTTAAATTGATGTATATCTATGTAATATTTTTTAAATCACACTCATCAAATATTAAGTTATAAATGACATAAAGCCCACAAATAATTGCCCAGAGTCCTATTTGACGCTTGACGGCTTTTAAGCTCGAGAAACTATTCTTGTAATGTTCATTAATTGTATCAGGAAATAAAGATTAAGTGGAGGGAAATTGCGTTATCCTGATTGGGCAGGAAATGTTACTCTAAGGAAAAAGGTCATTATAAGTAAACAACTACTCTAAACAAAATGCATAGTTACAATGTAGATACTCTCATTCTTACAAGAAATTATATTCCATGCATTTCAACATAAAGAACGTTTTCTTTTTTCAATATTGATTCCATTAAATGGATATTGATTTTCTACGTTTTTTAATATTTGTCGGACCAATAAAGTACTTTATTGAGCATTACATTGAAATCAACAATTTGCAGGGGAGTATTTTTTTGACAGGAAATCAATTTTAATGGTTTCGTTAGTCTTAGATGTTTTACTACGGTAAATTCAATCGCACGATTTCATACCAAGATTAAGAAACGCGAATTTTGTTAATGGTAGGTAAATAATTCGCCATGTTAAACCAAAAGAAATTGTAATTGTGATGATTCATTGTGTTGACTGATGGAGCCTTAGTGTGTGAGTATAATTTTTTTATTCAGTTATACTTGTATGGAAGGAACGTGGTACACGCAAGATTCTGACTCATATTTTCATCCTTATCTTTGTATTTGGATTATCAAAGTCTGAATATATGATTTTAACTTACTATCATACACTCTTTCATACATTCTTTCATGTCATTTATATTGAAGGAATGTGGTACGCACAGGATTCGGACTCATATTTTCATCCCTATCTTTGTATTTGGATTATTTAAGTCTGAATATATGATTTTAACTTTCTATCATACACTCTTTCATACATTCTTTCATGTCATTTATATTGAAGGAATGTGGTACGCACAGGAATCGGACTCATATTTTCATCCCTATCTTTGTATTTGGATTATCCAAGTCTGAATATATGATTTTAACTTACTATCATACACTCTTTCATACATTCTTTCATGTCATTTATATGGAAAGAATGTGGTACGCACAGGATTCGGACTCATATTTTCCTCCCTATCTTTGTATTTGGATTATTTAAGTCTGAATAGATGATTTTAACTTACTATCATACACTCTTTCATACATTCTTTTATGTCATTTACATCTGTAAAAAATTTTACTTTCAATTACCCATATGTAATACATAGGGTATAAGTAGAGTATTCGGTCCAAAAAAAAAAAAAAAAAATTGATCCCTCCCCCCCCCCCCCCCCCTCCCATTTCTCTACGTTTTGGAACATTCTGATCTCAAAAAAGTGATCTGGGAAAAATTTCTGTCTGTGTGTATGTGTGTAAGTGGTCAGCATAACTCCGAACAAATTGACCACGATGTTCAAATGTGGTGTGAGAGTTGGTGATGGCACAAGGACCTACCATTAAGGTTTTGATCGAAATTGCGCATGCGCATAAGGTAGCTGGCCATTAAAAAAATCATGCTTTTCAATGATTGCTAAAAAACGGCTCTAACGATTTTGTTCAAATCGCTGGGGTAATGCCTCTTAAGGTGTTCTAAACATCCCCACCTCCAAAATTTCCGTAACAATGCTTTAATGGCGTAAAAAGACGAAAAATGAATGCCTTCAACACAAAGTTATATATACTTGCTCATAGATCATCGACGATCGTTTCTTCACCTCTCCGCAGTTTCACTTATAAGAGAGGATAATATATAAGAACTATCGAAATAAATATCGCCAAAATCCCCACTTTGAAAAAGGGTTTTTTTTTTTTTTTTTTTTTTTTTTTAAGGCGCATTTAAGAACTACAGCAAAAAATACCACCAAACTAGCCATTTTTTCTCAATGATTTAGGAAAATATAAAAATAGTAAATGATACAAATCCACATCATTAATATATTGTAATTTAAATTTGTGCAATGTTCCACACCCCTAGATACTATGTAGAGTGACTTGATAGTAGACATTACATTATCAAGAAATTTATGATAATGAATGTATCTTTAAACACTAGATTTGAGTAACATTTTACGATAATGATTTTTTGTTAATATAAAATTTCAATGGAGATTTTTATGGAATCTTATTTTTTTTGTCACATTTTTAATACTGCTGAGTCAGGGAATTTAAGCATTTTAGTCTAGCTGTTATAAAGTCTGCCTGATTTTAGGTTTAAAATTAGATTAAAAATCTCTCATTTAGACTATCAGACTTAGAAACAAAAACTTAATGATTGACTTGCTCAACATTTAATTGAAATATAACATCAAATTTTTTAATTTTCATTGATCAAAAAGTTAAAAGCTACATATGCTCCAAATGCCAATTCTTTATTTTAGCTGGAAGTAACCTTTTCATATTTTCAACTTAATGCTACAACTAGATATTCAAAATTGCAATTTTTTAGGTATTGTAATGTGCAAGATGAGTTAATAATACCCGTCATAATTTATCCGCCTTTATTGTATACTCCAACTGTATAGCTGTAGCAAGGTTCCATTACTCCAGCAGCAAAACAGCGTTAACCAATATTGCTCTACATTTACTAATCCTTATATGGGCCATTGTAAACTGGCAGTTGTAACGGATCTTGGCCCTTCTCACCCAACGCTGGAAAAAATATACTAGGAAGTTTGGAAATGTCGATGCACAGTTTTAAAACTGAAATATTTTTATAAGAAAGGACGAAGGGTTACCAAATATATATTTTATGATGTTGTTAACATGTTTATTTTTTAAAAAATCGTTTATTTGAGACAATTTTCGAGTTTCGGTTAGGATTGGTCAATCTTCCAGAACTCCTCTTTCCAACATTGGCCAATACTGTTGTGCTACCCGAGTATATTTTATTTATATTAAAGCTATTAGGGTACTTACCCGGGATGGGTGCTTACTCGCATACTGCGAGGTAAAATTAAACGGTAAACCGACCAGTTCCACAGAGTGCGTCCCTATAAAGAAGCATGGTTTCATTTTACCTCGCAGTATGCGAGAAAGCACCCATCCCGGTTATTCCACTGTGTAGGTACCCTTAGGCTATAGTAAGATTTCAATTCTTTGAAAAAGTTTCTTTGAAAAGGTATACCACTAGAATGACGATGTGATCCCCAAATACCTTTTACAATGTGTGTGTGTTTTTTTAAACAATGTAAAGGTATTTTGGATAAATTAGCAAAAAATATATCAATGTCAGTTTCAAATTTAGTCTTATTTTGAAGCCGTATTTCCAAATTTCTGTAATTGGTAGAAGCAAGGTTATGAGGACGATAAGACCAATGAAATTGTATCATATGAATAGGTTCATCTGTGAGACCGGGTATCCAAACACTCAGCTGTGTAGGAACTATTGCGAAAGAACAATTAGAGAACTAAAAGTTTCCTTTTAGATGTTTCGGCTGACAAAATCACAGTTATTTTGAGTAAATGAAGGCATATGAGGAAATGCATCCGATACCGAGAGCAATTGAAGCATTGTTCGTGATAACTGGCAACTACTTTTGTACGAAATATACTATTTAAATTTATTTATCTGTCAGACAGTAGTTATTTTAGCAGTAAGATATCTGTTTGTGGTAAGACATTTCCAAAAGTACTAGATTTGAGACATTCAAGTGTTTGAGTGTTACAAGTGATAACAAGAGCGTAACAATTGCAACAAGAGAATAACACGCTTGTGTTATTTAAGTGCTGTCCTAACAGAACTGCAGTATGCCAACTCAAGGCTTGTGACAATTGCAGGTATTGTAAACCATAATACTTTAAGTAGTCATATTTTACAAATTATTTTTAAAGTATAATAAACAATTGTATAAAAAGCTTTTCAGTTGTATGACTTTCAATAATAATCTTTTATTCGGCTAATTAATGTTGATACATTACAAAAATAAATTTCTTTGACTTATAAAATATCTTTTTTATATGCATAGTTTTGAGAAGTCTAATATGAACCTTTGTATTCAGTTAATAAAAAAGATAATAATTAATGAAATGGTCATCATGAGATTTATTTCAAATAAACAGAACTAAAGAAATTTCTTTCAATGTTCCTCTAGTCTGCTTATGCTTTACTCCGTTCCTCCTCGGAGTTTTCGGAGTTAGTTATATCCCATTTGTACGCGGAGGCCGGTGATCGTTCACATAGTCCTTCTTTATCCACTTCCAGCTCGGGGGTTTAACCAACCAAATAACCAACTAATGAAATATGTTAAACCATTTACTGAACAAAACTTTACACTGTGGTGAAAGTTCAAATTTATTTAGTCTTGTATTTCCGGATAAACGGTAGAAAAAAATTACAGCCGTTTTTATATCGAAAAAAGCAGAATTTACAAATTTGGTATTGGTGATTGATTGTAGAAGTCCCATTGTTTTATACTTTGTGCATTATCTCTATATCACTCTCAAACCTCAAGAGTACCATCAAGTTTCTTAAGTACAATTTCGTAAACTAAATTTCATGTTATATGATTTCAGGAATTGTAAGCAAAATTTGAAATAGTCGTTTTAAATATGGCAAAATGCTTATTCAGTTATTTATTGTTTAACCTTATGTTTATCATTTTAGAAAATATGACTGTGTTTTATACATATCTTTATCTTAAGTCAGCTAAACTCAAACCTTAAAAGATAATACAAATCGCAAATATCAATTTAAAAAAAAAAAATTAAAAAAAAAACTAATCTATAAAAACGTTTTTATTATAAATCCTTTATATGCACTGCTAACTTTTATGTGCGATTGCAATTTTTACAAACTATTTTGAGCTCGAATCGGGTTTTCATAGTGTTCTACAGAAACAATCGATTATGTGCCATTAGGTTCTTTTTTGTCCCCAAAACTTGAAAGGATGCATTATCACCGAAAACAGGTCTATCTGTCAAGTTTCAGTTGGATTGGACAATGACAAGTGAGTTAATTAGTTTTCCGAAAAAACAATAGAAGCGTAAGTAAAAGCCGTCTTTCAGTGAAACCCTTAAATTGGTAGAATGCATAGTCATCGACAGATGATCTATCTTCCAAGTTTCAGATCGATTGGCTGACGTAAGCTAGTAGTTGGCAAGTATGTTAATTAGACTTCGAAAATTTGTCCGCCAGAAATAAAACACACCCATAAACTTACAAATAAAATCAAAGTTATTATAAAGGATTTGAAAAATAAATTTTTCGAAGAGTCATAACTCATTTGTTGTATGCTAAGAAAATTGCAACCATAGGTTTTTTTATTTTATTAATCTTTACAAACTAATTGTTTCGCCAATTTGTGCCTGACACTTGAATGTTACAGTTTAAACGAAAGGATATTTTATTCAAAATAATAAATTAACTTTGAGACAAGTAATTTAATTTAGATTTAACTTATATACCGTAATTAGAAGATATTTAAACTTAAAATATTTATTAAAATTATCAAATTATTTATTAAAACTTAAATATCTTCTAATTATGGTATATCATTTAAAACTAAATTAAATTACTTGTTTTCAGGGTAATTTATTATTTCTAATCAAATAACTTTTCTTTTAAACTGTAACATTCAAGGAATTTGACATCATTAATTAATTTAGTAAGTTATTATTATGACAGCTATCATCTATCATTTAAATATATATATATATATATATATATATATATATATATATATATATATATATATATATATATATATATATATATATATATATATATATATATATATATATATATATATATATATATATATATATATATATATATATATATATATATATATATATATATATATATATATATATATATATATATATATATATAATATATATATTTAATATATATAATTAATATATAATATATATACAGGATATAATATATTTAATATATATACAGGAATTTCATCGAATACTAGCTTTGTAGCCGGGCATTTTCCGTGTCATAAAGAATTTGACATCATTAATTAATTTAGTAATTTATTATTATGATAGCTATCATCTACCATTTAAATATATATATATATATATATATATATATATATATATATATATATATATATATATATATATATATATATATATATATATATATATATATATATATATATTTAAATGGTAGATGATAGCTATCATAATAATAAATTACTAAATTAATTAATGATGTCAAATTCTTTATGACACGGAAAATGCCCGCCTACAAAGCTAGTATTCGATGAAATTCCTGTAAGTAACTCCTTTTATAAACTGCTATATATTTCTATTTTTGCTATATCTTCTTGTTAACCTAAAATGTTATATTAACTTAACTAAAAGGAAAAGTCAATACAACTTTTTTGTAGGTTGAAAAACAAAGTCAAGTACGAAAGTTAATATGAATTAAGTTTTGTTTGCTCGTTCATCAGTAATAAAATTGATTTCATTAAGAAATCACCCAAGAAATTTGCCAAGTCTACGTTGCAGGAAAACCGTGAATATTAATGAAACAATCTGGTGTCTAAGAACTTGGTGCTTTCCATAAGTAATCGATTATATAAACAACGCAATTTCTTTTAACAACTAAGACAAAAAAAAAAAAAAAAAAGCCAAATGAGAGTCTGAACAATTGAATTGCTTAGATGAGGATTTAACCTCTTCCTTGTGCACGGAAGAACCTTACTCCTAGTTTTAGTTAAAAAGATAACAGAGAAGATAAATATAATTCTAGCTGAGTTCGAATTTTCTAGTTTCATAAAAATCATGGTCAAATTCATTTATCGATATCGCAGAGAGTATAGAAGACAACACAAGAGCAAGGTAAGAAAAGTTCTTTTATAAAACATTTAATTAAGATTTGTTTATTTTTGTTTATATATGATTACATAAGAGTATGGATTTCTATATTAGTACTATGAAAGTTAGTTATAAAGCTTAAGATGGTAAAAAATTGATTTGATTGTCGCAAAAATCCATTGATTTATTATGTATGATTGTAATAAAAGGCAAATAGTTCAAACAAAAATATTTTAAAATCAGCAAATAATTAGCATTCATAAATACAAAAAATATACTAATACTTTTTTTTTTAATTATTTCTTCGATTTGTTTTAATATAGTTTAAGGTTAAGTTCAGTTATTTACAATATAGTTTAGTTAACATTAAAAAATTCAAAAACTGTAATAGTAAAATCTTTTGTCTATAATAATTTAAAATATTTGTAAAATGCATTGATATCAAAATCTCACCATCTAGAATCAATACATTTCTTTGACATTCAATCAATTCTCAGTATTTTCTTCGAGCTCCAATAACTCTCAGAAAAGAATTTCTAAAAACTAATCTGTGACATAACTTAACAAATATCTATTACTCTGATTAACCATTAACATGGTAAAACATTTTAGAGCTCCATAAAGATTAAAATGTAACTCTTAGAGAATCACTTCCATATTTGTCTGTCTTCCTGTCTGTCAGTATTTCTTCCAAAAGTTCAATCGCATGGGAACTGCTGGCGATTTTAATAACATTTCACCCACATGTATCTAGACCATAAAAACGTTAAATTGCAATTTTACAAATATAGTGAGAAGCTGAAAAGTTAATACCTAGTGTGTCAATCTAATCAAAATAAACATTTATAAAGAAAAAAAATTTAAATTTTTAAAAAAATCTACAGACACTTGCAATATATCAACTGGAAGCTCTTGCAGAGGCGAATTCCCACAGTAAAATTCAACCGAAGTACTGAACACTCAAAGTCAAAATTCCCCTGCATAAGCCTAAATATCTAGCTGCAAAAATATTTGTGACACTTGGCCATTTCGTATTCTGGTTCACTGACGCGTAATGGAAAAGTCAAACAGCATTTTTGTCGCTATATATTTAGGCATATGTAGGGCAATTTTGACTTTGTGAAAAAAAATTTACTAATTTTCATTGTCCGTTATTTACAAGAACTTTAAACTTCGCTCTACATTAGATCTCAATACTTTTCACTGCCGTTATCATTGCATGACGAACTTGGCGCTTTTTACAGAGATGTTTTTGTTGGGATTTCATTTCGTTTCTTAAGGTACTAATTTGAAAATTATTATCTTTTTTTTTGCATATAACTAGTTTTAAAATATTTAGTGTTCATAATTTTTTAACTTGCAAGAAAACTTTATGGGATTGAAAGGGTTAATCATACATGTTTCTTTCTTTTTTTTTTTTTCTTTCTTTTTTTCTTCTTTTTTTTTTTTTTTGGTATTTATTTATTATACAGTCTACCTTTGACAAACTTTTTGATGGCGTGAACTACGAGATCGACACAATTAGTCGATATCTGTATTCTTTTAATTATTATCTAGTTTTATGGAAGTTTTTAAAAAAACATTCTCAATAACATTTAATTAACGGAGAATTACACGAGACATCTAATTAGCGGAGAATTACACGAGACATCTAATTAGCGGAGAATTACAAGTTAAATTTACCGGACCGCAATCCATGGCGTACTTATGCATTTATGCATTCAATATGAATGATGATAATATAAAATTATTTTAAATAGATGGTTTATTCAGATACAAAAAAATAGAGAAAAAAATAAATCAGATTAAAAATTAACAATTGGCGATCATTTCGTAGGCTATAAAATATCGCCAATGGTTAATTTTATAATACCAAGTACACTTTCTTTATTATTCTTGATTTTAGAGGCTGTGCGGGGTGTGGTAAGAGTCTTCTGTATATATGCTAAAAGCTACTAGTATTCCAAGTTTTATAATTCTAGCCCCAATAGAAGTGTATTAAAGTCTAGATTCAAATTTTCAAGCATTACCCCCTTTAGGAGATTCGGAGCGGGATAACTCAATTTTTACATTTTTTCCTTTGTATACATGCTAAACCTTACAAGCATACCAAATTCCATACTTATAGCTCTACTAGAAGTACTTTAGTAATTTGATGATCAGTGAGTGAGTTTTGGCTGGATTTCAAACTATATCGTTTTCGGCCGTTTTTGAATTTGATTATCTCGGTAACCAATATAATTGGAGACTTGAAACTTAGGGGTGTTACTAAAGTGGCTAACAGCTAACCGTAAAAAAAAATTCTCCTCTCAAACATACTGTAATACGTAGATATGAGAAGTCAAAATACTGCTGAGTGGCTTCCGATAAAAGCTTGCTGGCATTGAACGTGGCGGGTGCACTAAGATATGGTAGTGATTCTGTAAGGATTACATTTTAATCTTTATGGAGCTCTAAAATGTTTTACCATGTTAATGGTTAACTAAAGTAATACATATTAATTAAATTATGTCACAGATTAGTTTTTAGAAATTATTTTCTGAGAGTTATTGGTGGTTCGAAGAAAATAATGAAATAGGAGAGGATGTCAAACATCGATATAAATAAACATTTGGATAGACTGCTTAACACTGGGAAAATGAAGCCGTAGCCAGATGCCGTTGGTGGGATAAAAAATACGGATTGCTGAGGATTGAAAATAAAAGTTTGGGTTGTACACAGCAGAAATATTAATAGTAGACCTTAATTAGTAATAATGTGCAAAAAAATATATACTCTAGGATTTTACAAGGTTTTTCGCATTTCCATCCAACTATAAAAGTGAACTGTGATTGGTTAATCTTTCCACCAGCTTCGCAATCCCCGGCGCGTTTTTCTCTTTGCATTGACAATGGAGCAGTCTATCCAGTTTATCTATATCGATGATGTCAAAGGACTATATTGATTCCGGATGGTGGGATTTTGATATCAATGCATTTTATAAATTAATTATTATTATTAATTCTGTTTACTACAATACAATTTAAATTGTTGGAAAATTGTCCAATTTATCAATCACCCTATTATAAAAGAAATTCGTTTTATGCTCTATATTAAAATGCAATTTAAATAAGTTTCATGCATGACCTCTTGTCCTGTTCCACGTACCGTACTGTTCTCTAAGCCCTTAAAATCACTCTTTTTCATAAATATAAACAACTGAATTCCCATTTTATCATTTTTGTTGCTCTAGGCTGAATCTTTTCCAACAAATGAATATCCTTCCTAAGATGAGGGGATCACAATTTCACTCCATATTCCAGACGTAGCCTAATCTAATCTCTCCCTAATCAGTAGCAAAATAATATCACTAAATTTAGATGAGATAGCCTTCCTGATGAATAATTAACATCCCGTTAACTTTTTTTACTTACTATCTTACAATGATATATTTCAAAAGGTATTTCACATGTAATGATGTATTTCAAATAATACTTCAAAAAATATTGATGGAACACTTACTGACTATCTTTTTAAGGATAGTAATTGTAATACTTAAAAGTAAAGATGTGTCTTGTATAAAAAAATTATTTTCATTAAACGAATAAGTTATCTTTTTAACATTATGTTATATATTTACTTAAATATTATATTATATTTTTAATTTTCTATAAAAAATAATAATTGGAAATTTTTCTTGTCTTTCGAAAATTTAGAGAAAATACGATCAGTTTTATATTTTATTTGTACTATGATTTACTGATAACAGCTTTATAAACCTTCAATGAAATACAGACTTCAGTTAAAAAAAAAAAAAAAAAAAAAAAAAAAAAAAAAATGCATAGCATAAACAAATGAACAAATTACGAGAGAATACCTTGAAGAAAGGCGCCATGAAATAAAATTCCTTTGACAATTTAGATGACATCAATGTTATAACATATAGTCGACTTAGAATAAAAATGTACTAACTAGTATTTTTTCAAAGTTTAAAAAAAATAATATAACCCATGAAAAAACTCGACCCCGACAATAAATTGGAAATATGCTTTATTTGTGTTCTGGAATACGTGGGTACTAAGGAAAGTGCGGTCGTTTCTGAACACCCTGTGTAACCCATAAAAGCACAGTTTTTAAAAAACCTTTACATGCATTGTCAATTTTTATATTCATTAACCCAGCGCCGATATATATATTAAAAAAAAAAAAATTCTATCAGTAAAACGTGAATTTATACTCTCATATCCAAGCATCATTTATTTATTCTGATTAATGTAATTTTATTATTTCTTTATTTAAAAAAATGTGGCAACAGGGAACAGTTTCAACAAGGATCGGTTCAATGTTATTTTAATGCGATTGGATGACGGCAAGTTGGTTTCTTAGTATTCCGTAAAAGAGACCTTTTATTGACAGTAACAGCCCCAAAATTTGAAAGAATGCATTGTCATCAACATCAAACCTATCTGCCAAGTTTCAGCCCGATTGGATGATGGCAAGGGGGTTAATTAGGCCTCCGCAGATTCCACTCCTATCTACAAAGAAACACACAAAATCGAAGTTAATATAAAGGATTTAAAAAATCTAAAGTACTAATTCCATTTGGACATCCCTCCCCTTCAGCAGTTATTTACCACAAAGTGATTTCAATGATCATTTTACATCTTTTTCTAATTGATGGGTCTTTATCGTGTCTGCTAATATACCAAAATGTGATTTAAGACTAAAAGTAAAGTTAGTACATATTCATACTGACGGCGCTATTTTTGACATTAGAAAAACGTCATCTGGAAGTAATTATTGTGATAATGATGGTATTAAATATTGTCATGGAAAAAAAATTATCACTTTGAAATAAAGTAAACATTAATTTATTTTTTATTTTTACAATAGAGTAATAGATACAATAGAGTACAATAGAGTAATATTTACAATAGAGTAATAGATACAATAGAGTACAATAGAGTAATACAATAGAGTAATATTTACAATAGAATAATACAATAGAGTAATATTTACAATAGAGTAATACAATAGAGTTACAATAAGTACTGAAAATGAAACACTAAGCATTACAAGATTTATTGAGTGCAATTATTGATTGTTACATGACCGTTATTATCAGCAATGACATTAAATTGTCTTTGATGTAGAGATAAAAAAAAAAACTCATCCCAGAAAGAGAACTGTCTCGTTCAAGTATAAATTATATCAGTTACTGATAATCTACATGGAGATATAACTATAAAAAGTTATAAAAAAAAAGTTCTGAAGTTTAACAAATGTCTTTATTATCAAGTGCTGATTAATGAAATTATGAGGAAAGTGGAAAATGACCAAATATTAAGTATTTTTAAGTTTCTTCAATGCTGTCTGACTATTTACTTGAATGTTCTTTTTTTAGTAATACACTTACAAATTAATCTACTTTCGAATTAAGACAAATTTATCGGGTAAATTAAACAAAGAAAATAAAAAAGTAAATTAAAAAACACGAAAAAAAAAACCTTATATTTGGCCACAAGGTTAATAAGATCAGATAGTATGGGAACAGTCTTAAATCGACAATTCCCGCATTTTTTAAAAAGTGAAATTAGTTTATATTTATAAAGAATTTCTTTCTGATTCCAAATATTTAAACAAAAGTTCTTTAAAAAAAATTTGTTATTTGAATATTGAGAAAAGAAAATGCCTCAAAACCGAGCCAAAACCAGTTCGATAAAAACACTCAGCCAAATCAATGACGTCAAGGATTCCTACAGTTTTTATGGTTATCGTGAGGTTTCTCCCAAATAGTTGGCGTTGGTAAACCATTGCCATATTTCGTACAGGTTGGCGTGATTTGCGAGAAACTGCAAATCTAGTTTCCGCTGCTGCATTTCAAGCCAAGATGTTTGGGAAGCCGTGACATCACATTCAATGCAAAAGGAATGAATCGTTTTCTCGTCAACGTCTAACAAGGTAATTTTGATCGCAAATTTAAAAAAAAAAAAAAAAAAAAGTTAAAGCGTATTGAGCATTAATTTTTGTGTTTATGGCCTTTTCGAAACATTTAGAATTGAATAATAATAAATAAATAAATAAAAAAATGCGTGAATTGTCCATTGTATATAGTCTAGGATTGATATATTTCTATACATAAAAGGCAAAGCCTTCCCTCCCTTCCTCTCATCACTAATTCTTTCACTTCCCATATAGTCGCAACTCTGAAATTTTGGTACAAATGTCGTCAAGGACAAGTGTAGAAAAAGCAAGCTATTCCGATTTCGATCGACTCATGTTAAAGGATCGAAAAGGGGTAAAACGTTCCAAGGGGGGAACTTACCAAAGTCCCACTTTCAATCTAGTTACGAATTTGATACTTGGTTCAAATGTCAACAAGAAAAAACATAGATTAAATAAAGTATGCCAATGTTGGTTAACAAATATAAGAAGTCAAAAGTTCCAAACGAGGGATATTTCAATGTTTCACTTCCAATATGGTCATAACTCTGGTATTTGGTATAAATGTCAACAAAGACAAGGATAGAAAAAGTAAACTGTTACGATGTTGATTAACCAATTTCAAAAGGTAGAAAGATAGTCGAATTGTTCCAATCGAGGAATTACCCTATGTCTCGCTTACAAAATAGTCACAAGTCTGACATTTGGTACAATTATCAGGAAGGGCAAAATCAACTATTCCAATGTTAATTTACCGATTTTAAAGGATTGAAAGAGGTCGAAACGTTCCAAACGAAGAATATCTCAAGGTTCCACTTCCAAAATAGTCCCACTTCTGAAATTTGATTCAAATATCAACAAGGAAAAGCATATTTCAATCACGGTTAACTAACTTTAAAAAGTCAAAAGGGATCGAAACAATCAAAACCAAGAATATCTCAATATCCCACTTTCAATACAGTCACAACATTGAAACTTGGTACTTAGTACAAGCATAAATAAAAATAAGCTATTCCGATCTTGATTAACTGTTTAAGGAGTCGAAAATGTTCCAAAGGAGAGATATCCCAAAATTTCACTTCCAATATAGTCATAACTAGGAAATTTGGTATACAACTACGTCAACAAGAACAAACATAGAAAAAGTACGCTATTCCGACCTCGCTTTATTAAATTTAAGTGGTCGAGAAGGAGTCAAATATGTCAAACGAAGGATATTCAAATATCCTACTTCCATAATAGTCACATTTCTGAAATTTGGTACAAAGGGAAACAAGGGTAAGCATAGAAAAAGTAAGATATTCTGATCGCTATTAATCAATTTTTAGAGGTTGAAATGGGGTTAAACGTCAGAAATGAGAAATACATGAATGTCTTTTAATCGCTAAAATGCACATCATAAAATTTCATAGAGAAGCAAGGGTATTCAGCTAGCGTATATATAAATTGTTAATAAGTCTAAAAAACAATTGATGACCTTATAAATCATAAACATATTTTCTGAAATCGATTTGAGTTTGAAGGGCGATGTTTGACGATATTATACTAAGAATCGGTGGAAATTTGAGAGCAAAAGTAATATTATACAAAGGTTTGTTTCACATTAAAATTATATTTTTATATGCCTTTATTTTGCTTCGAGTACAGTACTTATCCAAACTCTTTGTTTGTGCACGTACAACTGAAAAAGCTTAAGTTCATCAACAGAGTACTATTTTTACAAAAAGAAAAAATGCTTAGTGTTCCTTGAACGGGTGCTGTACGTTAAGGACTTCTGCATTACTTTTTCTATCCTAACCATTTGATTGGTGGGTGATTAAGTTATTTTAAATTCAAAAACCCGACAGGATAAGTTAGAGAGGTAATTGAAAAGCATAAAACCAGTAGACATAAGAGGAAAAGTTAAAATATACTGCACATTTTAAAGACAGTGTTCTAAAGTCAAGGATCAATGTATTATAATTAATCTTAAAATGCTAGTTGAGTCACGCTTCATGGCACTGTCCTCACATTAGAAATTTTGATCGTACAATTTGTCATAATGGATATCCATATTAGAGGTCGGCGATATATCGATACGACGATATTTTTTTTTTTTAAATATCGATAGTAAAAATATCGATACAAGTCACCGATATATCGATATTTTCAAACACTTTTAACTTTTTGATGATCGTTTTGTAGTTCCATGTGTTTTTTCGATTTTCTTTATTCCCTTTTCAAAAACTTCCAAACTAAAGTTTGGACTTGGCTGAGAGACAGTTTAAGTGGCACCCCAACCAAAAAGAAAACATAATGTAATGGAAAGATAAGATAATTTATTAGTAGTCATTAACATAGCGCCTTTCTATTGCCAACGTGTGCCTGGAATTTGCATCTAATTTTAAATATTAAAAACATCTTTATCAGAAAATTTGCAGTAAACTACTTTTCAATTTTTTTTTTCTTTAAAAATAAATGTGAATTTATGCATTGACATTCAAATGTATTTTATTTATACTGATTGATAATATAATTTATTCATTCAAAAAAATTTTATAATTTATTTATTTAAACAATTTGGCCTGAATTCATGAAAAGGGGAAATTTGCCCGAAAAACTTCGTTTCTGGCAAAATTGAAAATCAAATTTAAAAAAAATCATATATCGATATATCTATATTTTTTTCTATGCATCAACGATATATTATCGATATTTATTTTGATCAATATTTCCGACCTCTAATCCATATAGATTAAATGAGAGACAAAGTGAACAATAAAAGATTTATTCGTTTAAACATTTGCATTACTTCGACTATTTTTTTTTTTTTTTTTTTTTGCTGCAGTATGTTACAGTAACTAAATTTTATATAACCTAAGTTGTACATTTATGGTAGAGAGGGGAAAAAAATACTAAAAAGAACGTTGATGACTTACCATATTTTTAACAGGACAGAAAGTTTGAGTTATTACCTGTCAAGAGTCATAACGGAGAGTGCTTAACTTTGTTAAAATACTCTCAACTCAAAACTTTGCATCTGGCTCTCATTGTATAAAATCTTTATGTCCCTCGAGAGACTGAAAAGTCTTTCCCCTAACCCCTGAGATACTTAAAGTCTCTCCTTGAAAGCTCTCAATTAATTTAATTGGTGGAAAAGCCTATGCAGACAGGTCCTAAATTTAGCTCAACATCCAATGGAAAACTCTTTTTAAAATTTATATATTTACGAAGATTGGAGAGACTGTTGTGGTCAAAGGTTGTACTCATCAATTTTAAGAAATCTCGTCGAAGAGGAAGTTCCCAATTCACAAATTACACTTCAGAACTTCCCTGGACTTATAATATATAAGTACAAAAGCGTTTTTAATGAACATAAAATTACAATAGACAATAACCATTTACGGTGAGCTTGAATGTTGAATATTAAGGACGTTCAATATATTTGTAACTTTTCAAAATTAGCGATGAGAAAAAGCATTAACCAAACTTAAATCTTTTTATTATGTTTTCGCATATATTCTTTTAACTTTAAAAGTATGTTTTAAAAAATATATTGAGAAGTAAGTAAATTTTCGATAGCTATAACTTAGGGAAGATATTTATTTATTTATTTATTTATTTATTTATTTATTTATTTATTTATTTATTTATTTATTTATTTATTTATTTATTTATTTATTTATTTATTTATTTATTTTTTTTTTTTTTTTTTATTTATTTATTTATTTATTTATTTTTTTATTTATTTATTTATTTATTTATTTATTTATTCATTTATTTATTTATTTATTTATTTATTTATTTATTTATTTATTCATTTTTTATTAATTAATTAATTTATTTATTTATTCATCCATTCATTCATTTTTTATTTATTTATTTATTTATTTATTTATTTATTTATTTATTTATTTATTTATTTATTTATTTATTTATTTATTTATTTATTTATTTATTTATTTATTTATTTATTTATTTATTTATTTATTTATTTATTTATTTATTTATTGTAAAATAATCCCCTATTAATGAACCAGCATTCAAACAGTCCAATAACCAACGGTCTTTTAGTTTTCTGAATTGATTTTTTTTCTTAAGTAAGTTTCGAAATTGAGGGGGAGAGGATAGATGTTTACCTAAAGAATATTAAACATTTCGTTACAAAATTTAACAGCTATTAATTCATGTGAGACATATTTATAATTCTCACATAACTAACTTTCATTCGGTACCAAACAGAATGTAATTAAATAAAAGTTTTTCTTTAACTTGAAAAAAAAAAAAAAATTCTTAAAAAATATATTTTTTTTATTAGTGTTCATCTATTTTCGAGTAATATTTGTGTGAAAAATATCGTATCTCAACAGTTTCCACAAATTTCAATTTTGTATGTTTCTGATAGACGGACACTCTGAAATTACATTGATTTTGTGAATTCCATTTGATAACTTTGGGATACGAAATACTAAAAAGAAATCTTATTTATTATCTTTGGACGGTGTGTGTGTGTGTGTGTGTGTGTGTGTGTGTGTTTGTGTGACGATTCCTTAATACAAAACCGAAACTATTACATAACATACCAATTTTAAGGTTAGGATCTCCACATTTGACGAGTCCAAAAGCTTTAGAAAATTATGGTTGTATTCAGTAGATGGCAGCAATATATAAAAGAGAAAATACAATTTCAGAACGTTGAGGAAATATAAAAAAATCTTATATCTATCTGCAATAGAATAAAGTTTCTAACTTTGATAAACTTTTAAAAAAGTAATATCTCTAAGCAATCGTAAAGGCGCAACATGCGCACTGTTCAATTACTACCATATACTGGGTGAGTATTATATTATGTCTCATATATGAACGAATTAAGCTTTCAGCTCTTTACTGTTTCTAAACATGGACAATCTAATAAAAGTTTTATCTGCGATATTTCTACTTTGTTAACAGTAAAAATGTGAATGTGTATACTTTTTTGAGGATAACTATTAAAAATTACCAAAAAACATTTTAAAATTTTTAATTTACTAATATGCGTCTGAAGAAGAAATCACTATTACGTCTTACGTCTAAATTAATTTACTTACAGTATGAATAATTCATGCAATAAAAACTTACATCTGGACAAAATAATCCTCTAATGAGATATGAGGATTGCTAAATATCTTATATAATTGTGATTAGTATCGACCTTTATTCCTATAACAAACGTAAATTTGCATTTGTAAGTATATTTCTTAAGGAAAATGCTTATATTATATAGATAACTATATGAAATCAATCAGGTAACACATTATAAAAGTAATTTAACTGGATTTTAAGGAAAATATTTTTGACTTAATAAAGGTAATTAAAAACAAAATTGTTTTGAGTCAATGGTAAAGATAAGCATAGTAACTGCAGAAATTTCAAAAAATTTCATTTGAAATTAAAATAATTGAGTATTTCTTTGTACTCTCGTTTTATTGCATAAAAATCATACAACCAATTAAGAAATGACAAAATGTGCGCTTGTGAAATATATGCTATTTTGTTTTTGTGTTGTGGTGTGTAAAATGGCATCATATAGGTTTAAACTTTGGGGGGGGGGGGGGAAATACTTCTTAAATATTTGAAAGAATAATTGTATCCTTTGATAAAATGAAAATTTATTAAATAAGTTAAAAATTCCAAAGGTTAATTCTTAATTATTTTCAAATACAACGTTTATCCATTACAGGACATTACGATGGTCTTCTTTACTATTATAGGTTACAAGATAAGCAAACACCCACTATATAAATATGTGTAATAAAAGTTCTGATTGAATGCCCACTCATTTTTAACCAATCAGAGTTTTTATAGACAAGGTTATCGTTCTCAACAAATGTTGTATATATTTTTTCCAACAATGCAATTTCGCCCAAATTTTTTGGAGTCTAAAAAACGCTCTGATTTGTTGCACACCCATTTACAACCAATTATAGTCTGTATAGAACATTTTATCGTTCCAACTATGGTTGTCACCAGGTGTAATTTTTATTGAAAAACACAAATTTTCATTGCTAAGAATTTAACCATGTAAGGAGTGACCATGAATAAACTGCACTATTTTACAGCTATCTAGAGACTGTTTTAATAAACTTATCTCTACAAATGACAGAAAACATACTATCTACTCAATTGGAAAACCGTATATGAATATAAAACTATCGTCAGTTCAATTTCCACCCCCATACAGAGGTGCAAATTGCAAATAAAGATAAATAAAAGTCAAATTTCTTGAAGGTGCAAAAAATGTTTTATGAAGAATTTGCTGTTTATAAGTTGCATTAGATGAGATGAGCTCGATTTTTTAATTTTATTGTCTGGTTACTAAATGAATGGGCTTCAAATAAATTTTGCTACTTACTACTACAATGCTCTGTTCATTTCAAACCCTAGTAGCGCTTTGTGTTAATGAGAATGAAACTCACACAAGAAAAGTCTTTATTGCTGCTTCAAATAAGTTAACAATTTTGTGTATGGTATTATGTATTTAATTAGTTGCATTATATATTTATTTCATTCAGTTTTTTTCCCCCTTTCTTTTATTTTTAACCAAGTTAAAAGTAACTTTGGAAAAACAAATATGTTATTTTCAATTTCAGAAAACTTTGGCATAATGCAACTCCAGCTCCCCAGTAGTTTGCCAAGTTCTGTGCTGCTTATTTTAAACGTGCTATTTGGATACGTTCGTTGGTTGGTACGATTTCTGCTGGCTTGGATTTACCACGGAAAAGGAAGAATAGTCCCTCGAATTCAGAATCCTTTGTTATTGAAATCAGCCACAAACTTAGCCAAAGAAATACGGGAAGGAAAAGTAAAAAAATATTTCTAATGTGCATCTTAGAATTCTTACAGGGTATATTTTATTAACAGTTATATATATATATAAAATATAAAAAAACACTTAATATTAAATGTATATTGTAAGGTAGTTTACAAAGGTTAAGTTATAAATAATATTTAAACTAATTTATACTTAAAAGTAACTTTGTCATATATTAGTTTTTAGTTGCAATTCATGAGTATATTTGACTTTTTAGCTTCTATACTACACTAGGGTAGTGAGAAGCTTACACACATGTTCTGAAGAACCACCTGTGATTATCAACATAACCAGATAAAACTACAAATACTGCATACAAATGCGATATTGCAAATAAAAATTCTTGCCAAAATGAGCACCCGCATTAAATTCAACCGGAAGTATGTAAAATGGCGACCAGAATTCTATTTGAAATCCTCAAACTATGATGCTACGGACCTGTATTTTGAAGGTTTTGAATCGATTGGCAGGATTACACAAAATTCAATCAGAAATTACAATCGGAGAAAAGTGTTTTAGAAATTCGATCGGAAGACTGCCTGGATTGCAACTATATGGAAAATTTCACATTTGGTAGAAAATATGCATTCAGACTCAAAAGTGAATGTACACCTCTTTTTAGAATCCAATTCCTTGAGAAAAAGGAAACATTAAATAGAAAATTGATTTTTTTTAATGTAGAACAGATTAGGCAATCATTATATCGCAGTAATCACTAAAGAAAATTCAATCCTAAAATATGTAAAAACGTCATTTACATATTTGTATAAAATGGTAAAAATCTGTGAGTCAAAAGTGATCGGACAGCACACATACTCTTCTTGATTTTGTTTTATTGCGTTTTGCGAGTTCAATAAATTAAGTCTTCTGAAAGTTTAAGTTATCTAAGTAAAACTTCCCTTCACTTCATATTATTGAGAATTATAGGAACGCATCGCAAAGAAATTTGTGAGAAAGTATGTCAACTCATCGTGCAATTCCAGAAATGAAGGTAAATCTTTGATAGAAGTAGAAAAAAATGGTGGAAAAAGTTACTTGTATATTCATGGTATCATCCAAAGATATTATGTGACTGGAACTATTCAGATGGGCCATGTTCAGGGGCAACCAAAGAAAATATTCTATGTAGATGCACGTACATTTCTTCGTAGAAGTAAAGGAGCAGTGGCCGATCAATAGTGCAATCAAAATTCCAAAGTAAAAGAATAATCGGATAATGCAAGTACTATAAAAAGAACACTGAAATTCGGGTATAATGGCAGAGTCCAAAGAAGAAAGCATATTCTCTCTACAGCTCTCTAATACGTATCATCGTGAACGTCTGCTATTTTCCAAAGTGTTCAAAGACCCTTCATAGAGTACTGGGAGAATCTTTTATTTACTGATAAATCTTAGGTTAAGACATTGATACATTAAAAATACTACAAAGTTTATAGGACTACAAATTCTGAACTACAACAAAGATATATAGTGTCTACAGTGGAGCATGGTGGAGGATGCCAGATTGTTTGAGGGTGCATAGCGGCTTCAAGTGTTGGTAAATTTGCTTTTGCAAACTCTAAAATGAATAGTTTTGTCTACTTAGATATAACGAAACAAAACAAAAAGTGTAGAAGTATAACATTTTTTTTTTTTTTACGAAAATGCTGGGTGTTTGAACAAGACAGTCATCGCCCAAGCATGCAGTTGCAATATAAAAGCAATGGCTCCATTACCACACCTGATAACAGCTCAATTCACCAACCTTGTCACCAGAAAAGATTCCGATCGAATATGTCTGAGGAATAATAAAGCAAAAATTAAGAGATATAACTGTCTCAATCAAGATATCACTCCGAAATGTAATGAAAACGCTGTGGAAATTCATTGGGGGTAGCAGAAGCAAAAAGATTCATTCATTCCACGCCCAAAAGACACGAAACAGTCATAAAGGTTAGTGGTGAGCCAAACAATTTTAATTTGACAAAGTTTGCCAAAGTTAAAGATAATTTTGCTGTACTGTGAATTTTGCTTTATTACTTTTCTCTTTAATAAAACAAATGTTTTTAAAAATATATATTTTGTATTTTTGTTCAAAAGTTTTGAAGTAATACTTACCTTTAACGATAGATAATTGTTTTACATAAAAACTACCTTTTTCTCTACTTACTAAGTACACATTTGAAAACTAAGTTTTTGAAATTTGAAGGTGTACGTTCATTTTTGACACTGACTGTAGGTTAGGTTGGTTGAATATATAGGAATAGGTTGGCTGAAAATATAGGAATAGGTTGGTTGACTTTTGAGTGATCAGCAACCTATACTTGTACATAACAACTAATCAGGCCGAACGGGGATTTCGAATCACAACGAACATCCATGCCCTACCCAGGATTCGAACACGGCACCTTCGGCATGCAAGACCAGAGCGTTAACCATACAGCCATCAGGTGAGGGATATCGGATTAGGAGTTGGATATTCAGTGAAAAAATATAGTTTGCTAAATATTTCAACTTATCAACTTTTTTGTTTATAGAAAGCTACAAATTTAAATGATGTGTATTATATACCCCCAACCATACAGAAAAAAAAAGAAAGGAAAAAAAAAAAAAAGGATGATTTTAGATCTACAATGTCACCAAATTATACATACTGAGTAACTTGACTTGAAGTACCTTAATAAACATGTATAAAATCGAAATTTTTTTTTTGAGTTACTATAGCAATCTAACATTTTTCAATTAAATGTATTACTACTAGATGAATACCCGTGTTTCTCTACAAGATTTTAACATGTGCAATATTTTAGCTAGCTGTGAGGACTCGCGTTGCGGAAATCTGTCATTCGTGTATAGGTCCCAGTTTTTGGCCTTCGCTAGCAGGAATGTTCATCGCAACGCAAAATCGAGCTCGCTTCGTTAGCTGAAAAGTTCATTGACACATAAACACAGGCTTACTTCACTCGTTGAAAGGTTCATTTCTATGCAAGCATAGGCTCGATTCTCTCACTAAAATCTAATTGCTACGTGTAAAGTCTTAATATTGAAAGCCTCTCCCTTGTCGAGAAAAAACAATCTCCTTTACTACAATAATACAACACTCCTTTAAGATTACTTTAACACGTGTTTGTGGAAAGCAAAATTAGTGGCCAAAATTACTTACGTTGAAACTTTCAGAGCTCTAGGCCTATTAGAAGTCACTTTTTGTAAAAAAAATTAATTAAAAAAAGAAATTAAAAGTTTAACATTCTTTTTGTCAGTCCAATTAGAAGGCTTGTGCTGAAAATTTCAGAACTGTAGCCCAATTACATACATTATATTGTAAATATGTTCAGAAGCATTCAAACTAAGTAATAAGCTTGTGATTGTTGCCAATTTTTATATCTAATTACGTCAATTCCAGCTCAAAAGTGAAGATGTGGTTCGTGCTTACGTGGAGCGGATCCAGGAGGTGGAGCCCTACATCAATGCCACGGTGGAGTGCGTTTTCGAAGACGCACTTGAGAAAGCAAAGCAAGTAGACGCTCTGATTGCTTCTGGAAAGTACACTACAGAGCAATTCGCTGAACGCAAACCACTTTTAGGGGTTCCCATCAGCGTCAAAATTCTGATGACTGTAAAAGGTGATGTAGAAAAATACTAATTCATATCAAGTACTAATTACCATTGAGGTAAAGTCATAAAAATACATCCTCAAAAACTCGACTGAAACAACTATAAAGCAAAGAAATGGAAATCATTTAAATCAATCACGTGTTTGGATATTTTATGCAAGAAGTGGAAGCAAATAGTTCTTTTATAGAAAAACAGTATTAATTTTGTTCAGAAAATGTACGGGATTTGTATTTGCACTGCGTACAAATAATCCGCCTCGTACTTTTGTTTTAAAAAAAATCGTAACACTAGGCTAAAGTGTGACTTAAAGTTTTCTCGAAAACTCAATAATGGAAATTGGTAACTAGTGGAATGTATTTTCAAGCTTTCGTATATTATTCCACTGACTTTTCTGAAAATCAAAAAGCTCAGTAAAGTATTCATTTTCGAATATACTAAGACTGATATAAATTAGGGTTAACAAATAGTATATTATTGAGATAAAATTATCAATAGAATTCAAATATATGACACTTTTTGAAAAAGAACACTACAATCCAACATTTTCTATATAGCTAAGTAACAAAACCTTCAAAAACTATTATTGTCATTTGTAAATGGTAGTTCAGTTTAGTCAAATTTATACCATCACTACATAAGTAATGAAGTTAAATAATCTTAATGAATAATTAACACCGATATGAAATGGGTTCCTCAATTTCCTTGTCATGTTTCAGGTCTCTTAAGCACTGGAGGATCTAAATTCTTCCAAGATGTGCGAGCCACAGAAGATTCTCCATGTGTCGCCCTCATGAAAAAAGCTGGAGCCATTGTGATAGCGACTACCAATATTCCAGAATTTGGTATGAATTTCGAAACCAATAACCTGGTGCACGGCCGAACTAGAAATCCGTACAATATTAGCAGAACGAGTGGTGGAAGCAGTGGTAAGAGGTCAGATTTTGTTATTGTTGCTGTACTTCTCGAAGAAATGATAATTAAAAAGGTGCGTCAAGCACCTTTTTATTTATCATTTAATCTTTTTTTTTAGTTATCATTTAATTCAAATGGAATTAAAAAAAAAAAATTAAAAAAAAAAAAAAAAAAAAAAAAAACCTTCTAAAAAAAAAAAAAATTGAGAACATTCATTAGTAAAATTCTTCCGTGCGTCAGTGGGCTATAAATATAAATTTGATCTTATTAAAATAATAATTTTTCCATATAACTTTGCCACCAACTAATATTATATAAACGAAAACATAATTATTAGATTCATCATAATTTTACATTTCTAATCTGTTTACGAGTAGAAAAAAAAGAAAGAAAAAAGAGCACAATGTCCCGAGCATCTACGTAAAGAATTGCCCCAGTTACATTCTTCAAAAAAATATTTACCATTACCTTTTACTACAATTTTTTACATTGTTCTATTTTTCGGAAAAAAAGAATCTATAGGTAACAAAATATTTTATTACTTGTTAAATCTTACAATTATTGAAATGAAAGAAGTTGCTTTAAAAAATAAATATAATATTTGGAATGAAATATTTGTTTTTCAAATATTAATTTAATTTCAAAGCCCATCATTCTAATAGATTTTAGTTGACTTAGGTTTATATTCTCAACATTTTTTGAAAAAAGTTACGTTTGGAAATCAAGATTTTCCATAGTAAATAGATGAGGTACAAAATTACCATAAAAAGAGTTAAATATACCTATTATTGTCAATATCCAAATTGAAAATTACATTTCCCAATTTTAAATTTTAAACTTAAAGTACAAAGCACCAATTTCACTGAATTTTAGAAGGAAAAAAAATTATTATGTTTTGGAAGAGAGAGTTTTTAGATTCGATTTATGCAAAATTTAGATATTTTTCTTGCTTTAATTGCTTTAAAAGCGTGATGGATAAAACTGCATGTCATATCATGGTAACTTATAGCCTACCCATGATTTTTCTATCTAAACAGACTGGTTTTTGGGCAACAAACAACTCCAGAAGTAAATGAAGGCAAACAATAACACATAAGAATAAAAAATATTGTTTATAAAATTAGAAAGAAATTTGAAAACAATTTTGTATTTTAAAACAAATGAAAGTTTTTAATTAAACGAACTCATTAATTTTATTTTTCAAAGTATGTGATTTATAATACCATATAAAACAATAATCAAAATTACTAGATTTTAGTTCCAAAAAACGTGCTCATTTTAGAAGGATATACAAAAGTATATTGTTTCTTTTAGAATTCAGAAGCCAATAGTTTTGTTTTTTAAAAAATGTTAATATGTTATTGATAAGTCATATCGAAATGCCTTTTTTTAAGTGTTTTGAATCTTTATATAAAACTACAATAGTTATAGCACTAAAATAATACTTTAAATTATAAAGTTACCAGAAACTGTCTATAAATAAGGAAATTAAAATTTAAAAGCTTTTTTAGGAACGGGATTTTTAATTTTATTATAACTGTGATAATACTGTTGATTTATTAACAAAAAAAGTTTGAAATTTACTGTAAATGGTCTTCCATTTTGAAGGAAATTTGATAAAAAAATCGAGTAAAATGTATATAAAATTCAGCAAAACGTGGTATTCCAAATTAATGAACAGTATGACAATTTAACTACAAAATTAGTATTTCTTTAAACAGTGAGGAAATCAAAATCAAGTTATGAAATAATTAAAGCACTGAATAGTGAAAAACTATAGCTCTAAAGTAATGATAACAGAGGATTCCTTTTTCACATGAAAGTGTTTGCCCTTTTATTGCTCTTTCTACAGCAAATAAAATTCAAACTTAACCTTATTTATTGTTATTTATGTAATTGTGAGTAAAAATAATTTACATTGCCGAAGTATAGATAGTAGTAATATAATTAGTGTGTGTAACTTTGGTATTCCGAATTATCAACAATCTTCCAAATATGCTACAGTTTTCGTACTAATGTCATTATATTACCATCTGTTCCACCAACGAAAGTATGCCAATAAAATACATTAAATAAATTGTATGCAACACATTTAACGTAAATAATAGGTGTAATTGGATATTATTCAACTTTTGAAAGCAAATAAATTCCGGGTATTTCGACGTGTTTTAATCATGAAGTTTTGTTACAGTCATTTCTTAATTAAGTGAACCAATAAAGAAAAGAAAATATATATTTTACTAGAATCAATATATTGTAAATAATAAAAAAGCTATTTAATGTTTTCTGGGGTGCCATACATTAAAAATGAATCTTTCAGTTTCCTAGAGCAATAACTTTGAAATAAGCAAACTTTCACCATCTAGTATAAAACTCATTAAAATACAGAGTCTTTATAGTTGAAGTGTGTTATTACTTTGAAATAGCCATAATAAAAAAAAAAAACTACAGGACCAAATGTTAAAAAATCCAAAATATCATGGGATTTTAATTTCCGCAAAAAAAAGTTAAAAAATCCACCATCAGAAAAAAATATGTATATAATAACGTTAAATGAAATTAGCATAGGAAAATGTTTTAAGACGATGTCTTCATGTCTTATAGCGTTGAACATTCTTGTATTCAGAATCATAGTCTCGTGTAAAAGTAAGTTTTTTTTTTTTTTTTTTTTTTTTTTTTTTTTTTGCAGAAAATAAAATTCCATGACCATTTGTACACTTATATCAAGTTTAATAACATTTTGTTAAATAGCATTTTTTTTTTTATTATCATTTCAAAGTGAAACTTTAGTTAAAAATTCAATTAGTTGAAAATTCAATTGAAGACTTACGTATATTGACATGGGGAAACTTAAATGATAGAAGAGTTAAGTAATGTTTTTATTAGGGCCGCGTAGCCCAGTCGGGAGAGTATCGTTCTCGCAACTAGAAGGTTGCGAGCCCTGAGGTTGCGAGTTCGGGCCTGGGACCGACTAAAGACCGCCGTGTTCGCCAATGGTGACTGGAGCACGTTAAATCAGTCATGGTCGCAAAGTCCTCCAAGTTCCCATACAAATCAATACCTCTGGGGGTGGCAAAGCCAAGTCTTCTGGTGGAATTTTCTGCTTGGTACTGCCTCTAAATTAAGAAGTTCCACATACGGTAGGTAGTGCTGCCATCTATCGGGTAGCTACCGAAAGAGGTAGAAATGAACTCTTCGGTGGCTATAGGTAGACTTGTGCACTCCCTCTTGCGAGTGTGCGCTTACATCCTGTGCAGTACTGCCCACTACCGATATGTACGGGATATGGGGTTGGTACAAAATGCTTAAGCAGAGGTGCCTTAGTCCCCATAGGCCTTGATAAGAAGAAGAAGAAGAAGAAGAATGTTTTTATTTCATTCATATATTATTATTTTTTAGATATTGCATCCAAATAATGTTTGGCTATTTTTTTTTATAAAAATAAAACAGTTAAAATCTGCCAAAAGAAATGTGAACAAAATATTGTTCTCGTTGCTCTCTTCTGTTTTAAATTTTTCTAATCACATATGCTACTACCATAAAATATGCTTTTGTCCTCCTAAGTATGGTAAACATTCACCGACAAAACTAAAAAAAATGCAATAGAAATGTTCTCTTCCTTAAACTGCTCAATACATATTGATGCTCAATGTTTCTGCTTAAATACATATTTAATGACATAACTTACAGAAAATAATAGCTTCAAATTCTAACTAGTATATATTTTCATATAGCTCTTAAAACCTGAAGTATATTGTTTTTCTTTGAGAAAAATATATTTAATATCTCACAAAACACATGAAATTGAAGATATCACATCGAATTTGCAATTTATTCAGAAAGAATTTACATTGAGAACCATGGTTCAAAAGAAAATTGAAGGAAATTTTAAATTTTTGTAAAAAGTTTAAGCTCAAACTTTATTATATTTAAAATTCTCTTTTTTATATATGTATGTTTTTAAAATAGTCGAAATTCTTAAGATATATTCTTATATATGTTTTATAGTTAAATATACATTGTTTATAGAAATTCCATGTAAAGGTATTTCTGTATCAACATAATGAGCCCATTTTTCATATTCCTTCAACATAAAATCAATGCATATTTCAACAAATCAATAAGGAAAATCGAAGTAATTTTAACATTATTAGTTAACATTCTGTTAAAGGTTTTTTTAATATCGCGTCGAAATCAAAAGAAATTACAACTCTTTTTTGGAAGACAAATTTATAAATGAAATTATAAACTTTTGTTTACCATCCTCATATATAATAACAAAACTTTAAGCAGAAAATGTTGTATTCAAATAATAAAATTGCTTTTTGTTTATGAATTTACAGAAATTTAATCTGCAATAAAAATATTCTTGTTTTACTGAAAATAAAGAAAATAAATAAAAAAAAAAAAAAAAAAAAAAAAAAAATAAAAAAAAAAAAAAAAAAAAAAAAAAAAAAACATTGAGCTAGAATTATTACAGTTTAATGTAATTTTTTTTTATTGTTTAATTAAAAATTTGTGCTAAATTTTAAAGTAAGAAATATAAATTCACATACTTTTTTTTTAATATATAATATAGAGATTTTATCCGCTATCAAAGAAATGTAAACATAATTTTTTTTCTTCGTATGACATGTTTTTCTACCACATGTACTTTTTTTAATCAATGTTTGTATTTGTAGTTCAATGTTTGGATTGGCTGAAAAAATTAACATGAGCTGTTTGCTGCTTCTATCAGCCAATCAAACAATTGTTTATCTTTATTTTTGAGCACAAAACCGTCAAGCATCGACATCTATGGTGATTCGAGGAAACATATCTGATGCCTATTTTTCTATGGGAGATTCTTCAAATCGGAGAGTATGTTCTCACTATAGAAGTCGGCTATGACTACAAAGGGCGATTTCAGTTGGCAATGGACGCTTAAGAGATTTTTTTTCTTATTTTATTTATTATTCATACAGAAAAAATAATAATAATAATTTTCTCTGAAAACAGTATCGACAGACCGTTGATGCCAGTTTTTAAGCATTCAGTACTTTTAAAATCTTCTGTTAGTTGCATCGTACTTCTTTATTTGCAGGTGGTGAAAGTGCGTTAATATCTGCAGGAGGCTCTGTTCTTGGCTTGGGAAACGATCTTCTTGGAAGTATAAGAGTTCCGTGTAATTTTACGGCATTGTTTGGACATAAGCCATCCAGAGGTAATGCTAATTATCAATATAAATAATGTATCCTGAAACAAGAACTACCAACATAAAGGTATTCTGTTTATTTAAACATGTTCCAGAAAATTTTGACATCATTGGCCTATGCTAAATAATTTTAAATTACTAGAAAAGTAGTTTGTTTAGCAATTTTGTTTGTCCTGGCATTAAAAAAAAGTTTACCAACCAAATTATACCACTAGGTTTGATGATTTTTTTTTTTAGATTATTTACTGATTTTAGTGTACTTCATTCCAATTTTTATTTTTAACTGAACACTTCGATGACTGTATGCCCTAAACAATAAAAGTTAGCGCAAAACTAGTACGACGATTTAAATAAAAATTTGGATACATTATTTCTTCATACTTATCAAAATGTAAGCTAATAAGAATTAAAACTTGTATTAGTCTTAAAAGTTTGTACTGCTTCTAAGGTTTAAAAATAATTTTTTTTCTTTAATAGCGTATAGTCACTTTGTCCTCAATTAAAGTTTACAGATGAGATGATTGCAAGTATGTACAGGGTACCTTGATACATGTCGAAAAATATATATCCATTGTCCCACCCTCCTTAATTTCGATACTTACAGATAGAAAAATTTGAAGGGGAAACGGAAAGAATTAAATAATTTATATTAATGAAAATTAATCTTGTTCCTCAGAATGCAGAAACAAGAAAATAAAGATCAAGTTTGTCAAAATTCGCAGAGAATGATACCAAGCATGGAAAAAGCTAAACATGAACAATTTTTAAAACGAATTTTTCTGACGACTACCTTTTGTTAATTTCGCACTTCATTTCCATAACACCTTAATTATAAAAGAAAGATTTTTATTAACAATTCTCAGGTGAACTGATTGATTTTTATGTCAGGTTATTGAACTACAGTTAACCTCCTTTTTCACCTAATCGCAACCACTGAAGGCAATAAATAAATTAAAGTTATTTGCTCAATCCATAATTAGGATCTTTAAAATTGATGAACAACAAGGTTTAAATTAAAAACGTCTGATTTTAAAATAACCGCGTGTCCAATGTTCCCATTTTATCTTCACATCATGTCTGTCAATATGAAACGAATAATCAATGGAGATTATGCGCGATGATGTCACAGTCAATTCCTTTTACCAGAAAAAATAAACATGCATTGAGATTGGCTAATTGTGATTAATCACAAGCACTTCTCAAGTGTTGTAACCAATCACAATACATCTTTGAAAAACAAATAATTCTATATTCCATCAACCAGTACCATACAACGTTTCATTTTCCCATGTACAGAGCAATGATCTCTGACGTACAGGCGCGGATTTAGGGGGGGTGCTGGGGGTGCGACCGCACCCCCCATGATGTATCTCGTCAAAATTATTTTTAAATGGCAGTTTCCTCCAAATTCAAAGTAAAAATAAATAAAAAAATTGAAATTTCTTTAATATTTGTAAGATCTAATTTTTACTTAATATCAATATCGATGGATTTAGAGGGGGTAAACAAAATTAAGCTTTTTCTGACATTTTTCATGCCTCATTAATACAGATTTTTAAGCCACCTAACCGAGCTCCTTATTTCACAACCCGTAGAAGGAATAGGCTTGAGAGGGTACGAGTAGATCGAGATTGTGATGACATGCAATGTACCGGTCAACGAATCTTTACGCCTTGTGTGATTCTCAAAATAAAAAATTTCTCACAATACCATTAAAAAAAAATACTCAATTTCAGCCCGATTTTCTCATTTGTGAGTAGGAGATGGGACCGATAACTGGCAAGTTTTTTATTGCAATTAGCATTCTGCAGGTATACTTCTTGTCTTCTTGATCAGAGGGCAATTAATTATAAAGGTTTAATATCGGGACCCTCAAAACTTCATTCTACGTACAAAAAATCATGCACTAAAATGACTTAAAAAAACCCCTTTAATTATAATTGGAAAATAAAATGCCTAATTCATAATTAAGAAAAAGCTTTGATCAAATCAGTACAATAGCATTATTGCAATTCTACAGAGTGTTGTAAGAACTTACAATTCCGATGAAGAAGCTATCGCTAAATTAGGACCAAGAAAAGTTTCCCTTCGTTCTCTCCAAAAGATCAACAAAAACGACCCCTTCTTTCTTGACCTTGAATTTGAAACTAAGGACACAAAGCAATAAAACTTAATGGGGGAATATTGTCCCCTCCCTTGCATGTGACATTGCACCATTGTGAGTTGCAAATTACTAAAATGCCTCTACTCTGGGGTGGAAGGGACAAGTAAATGCAATGGTCATTCTTGCTTGAGTTGGAGTGTGCGTGCGATGTCAAGACTTTGTTTGTTTCTTCAATTGGTATGGCAGTGCAAGATAATTTACAGTAATATATAAGCATGATAAGATTTTTTAAATGTTATTATTTATTTTACAAAATGTAATATATCATTAACAATTTGTTTTAGACGTTTGCTTTTAGTTCTAAATATGCTTGAATATTTCATTTTTTACCGAATGATCAGAAGTAGTGATTTATCCTACACACTCATATTTGTCATTTTATGCAATTATCAACGTAACTCTCAATTCAATACCATCAGTATATGAATAGATTATAATAAAATATTTAATTCTTATAAAAATAAACTGGTTTTACTGGATTAACCCATTGTATCTGCGCCCTTTCATATGCTAAATCATAAAAGCCCTTTGATAATGTCAAACAAAATTGCTTTCGTAAATTATAAAATGTAATTTATCCTTAACAGTATAAAGTGAGTTCTATATAGCTTTTAACTTCTTTTCAAAATATTCAGGATCATAGCCAAACACGTTTTTAAATATTGCTATGCTCCACCTCACACGTAGCGAAAAGTCACCGGATCGAGCAATATTTGGCTCTCTGTAGTCTGCTTTCAAATTGAGTAAACACTTTAAAAAAATTTGACTAGTATTCTCTCGTCGATTGTTGAGCTACTTCTTGATAGTTTTCTGAGGTTTCTCTTATTTAAGATGAAGTCCATTTTTCCCTTGAAAGACCATCGGGTAGATGTTCTCTGCTTGATAAACAAACTAATCAAATCTAACTTTGTTCCGGTGCAATGCCTGGAAATATCCGATACAGCGACATTTATTGCTACTAGAAGAATATCAAGTAATTTAACATATAATTTCAAAACTGGTCAGCTTAGATTGCAAATTTGTAAATATTGCGCATTCGCAACTTTTGGCAGTTTTCATTTGCTCTGTTAAATAAAAGCAAAAATTGTTTTGTACGATTTGATTATTTAAGTATAAATGGAACAATACCGATGACTTACAAATAATTTAAATCATTTAATGTAATTTTTTTTCTTTTTTCTTTTCTTAAATTCTAATTTTAAATGTGTTTTTGTGTGTCAAACTTGATGGTAATATGACTAATAATATATCTAATATGAGACACAATATGTAACCGATTAGTTGTGATGAAAAAGCAGGTCGTATGGTTATATGAAAATTATCATTATTACAATTTCACCTGCTGTAACTAATTTAGTTTGGAATTTTTTTTGAATAAAACGCAGAGAGTTAGACAAACTAATTTTCAGATAATGTTAAGTTTATTGTTTGAAAAACCTGCTGCTTTCCCCCCCCCCCCCTCCTTTCTTAAAAAAAAAAAAAAAAAAAAAAAAAAAAAAAATGAGGATTTGTGTGTTGAGGGTTTAAGATGGGCTTTGAGTACATTTTCCTAATTTAAGTTCTTTTTAAATCATATTTATAAGAGAAAATATACAGTTATGTTAAACCAATCTCAAAATTTATACTATTTATTATAATGTACAGGTTGGGTACAGTTAAAATCCATCTTTTTAGAGAATTTTTGCAATTAAAGGAAAATATAAAACTTTAAGATGAAAAGAGCTTATTAGGCTGTTCGCTTTACATGCTATTCCTTATAAATGAAATAATAAGCCAAAATAAATTCAACCCAATGAAGTTTTAAATATATTGTTGTTCTTGAAGTGTAATTATCAAAAATCCGAACTGTTATTTCTTAAAGTTTTAATTTCAAAACTTTTACGATAATGTTTAAACAGCATTTCTAGATTTTCCCAGCAGTACTAATACAAAATTTCAAAATTATTTACTAATTTCTACAGACTTCGGATTGATCTAAATATAACACCAGTTTAATTATGGCTTGCTTGCACCTTAGAAACTTCCGAAGCTGTCAGAAATAAAGCACACGTACCGTTTGGTATTATAGTCCTCTAACCAAATTATAATTGTATTAAAGTTTTAAAAGAAATTTATACTGGATTAATACAGAAAATCTTTATAGATTTTTATACTAATATTGTTGATGCGCATTTAACCAATAAAAAGAAAAGGAAGTTTACATAATAAATAAAAATATCTTGAGAGACCCATAGTAAAAACTATCTTATATTTGAAGATAATTATTTTTTTTTATTAAAAGACTGTACACACACTCACCTTGACTCTTTTTTTACTATAAAGTTCGAATATATGTTAATTTAGTTAGAGTAGTCTTAGTGCATCAGTATATAGTGTTAATGTGACTAAACTTTGGTAAGATTTTTTTTTTTTTTTTTTTAAATTTTACTTCTTATTTCACAAAATGTAGTTTTTCATTAACAATATTTGTTTAGACATTTGTTTTTTTCCAATTTGTTTTTTAAATATTTCATTTTTGTCCGAATGATCCGAAGAAGGGACTTACCGTACACAATGATATATTCAATATTGTATGCAATAATCAACATAATATTTGAATATATTATAATAAAATATTTCATTCTTATAAAAATAAACTGTTTTTACAGGAATAAGCATTGTATCTGCACGCTCTCATATGCAAAATCATATATACCCTTTGACAATGTCAAACAAAATTACTTTCTTAAATTATAAAAAAGTTATTTATCCTTAACATTTTAAAGTGAGTTCCATGTTGTAATTATACTTCTTTTCAAAATATTGAGAATCATAGCCAAACACGTTTTTACTTACCTATCAATTACCTATATGTTTACATAGGTCAATGAAAATGTATAGCATTCAGAAAAAGAAAAAAAAAAAAAAACTATTTTTCTTTCATTTCCCTAGGTTTTGGAACATCCTGATTTCAAAAAAGTGGTCTAGATAAAATGTCTATGCGTACATGGTCAGTATAGCTCCTAAACGAATTGACGTACGATATTCAAATTTGGTGTGCGGGTGAGTGGTAGCCATGGGACCTATGATTAGGTTTGAGCATTCACATAAGGGTGAAATCATGAATCTAATGACTATTAAGGTGTTTTAATCACCCTCAACTCCGAATTTCCCGTAGAAATCTGATAAAAGCGTAAAAAGTTGAAAAATGAGTGTCTTTAACTCAGAGTTCTCTGCCCTTGTGCATCGCCCATCAACGATTGATATCTTTCTGCTTTTCGTTCAAGAAAGGTTGGTTGGTTGTTTTCAGATTATCTGGCGCCGTCAGCAACACGAGGGCTATAATGCGCCGAAATATTCGTCATTAGACAAGCCAACATACATTTACAAACACCCATGCCTAACATGGGACTCGAACCCGCAACCTCGTGGTCTAGAAGCTAGCACGCTAACCACCATACCGTTTGGTCGGCCGTTCAAGAAAGGACAGTGTAATGTCTATTGAATATCATCACCAATTTCGTCGGTTAGGCGTTTTTTTTTATTATTATTATTATTATTATTATTTTTATTTTTATTTTTTTTCTTGTCCCACGTAAAAATTATTGCCAAAAATATCACCAAACTCTCAATTTTCATTTAAATGAAGGAAAGAGTTGAAAAGCATTGTTTAACTTTGAAAATTATTAAAACCTTATGAATATAGAGTTTTACGTACCTGCAATGTTGTTTAAAGTTGTTAAAAGATCTATCGCCTTTTTCTGCATCAATTGATTTATGATGTTGAATGTATTGGTAAATTAACTTGTATAAAAAAGTTGAACTTTCAGGGTTGCTGAACTTTTTACACTTCACCTAATCTGCATGAGATATTTTTTTGTGCTCTTAAATATTTTTTATTTAATAAAAAATACTAAATACTTAAAATTGAATTTTTTATTAAATTTTCGGGGTAATTTGTTACATGGGGTGCAAAAGAGGATTGTCAAACCCTCTAATTTTTATGTTTCATTGAACCCTGGTACTAGTATCATACTAATTGATCATACCCCTCCCTCCTCCCTCTTCCCCAAGTTGACAAACTATCACCGCCACTGTAAACACTCCCGTTCATAATCGCACCCCCCTTGATTGACCTCTAAATCCGCCCCTGCTGACGTAACCATACATAAGTTCCATTTGCCCCAAAAGTTATATTTCTAATTTTCTTTTGCATTTTTATCAATGCATTTAATACACATAAAATAATGCTTCATACTTTTATTTCAGGTTTAGTACCTAATAATGGCTTGTGCCCTGCTGTTAGCGTTCAAGTAAGTGATTTTTTGTATGCAGGCCCCATGTGTAGGTACGCTGAAGACCTTGTAACTAGTATGAACATCCTTTCAATGAAGAGTGAAACCAGTGTTCAGTTCAAGAAATCAGTGAGTCTGGAAGACTATTTATATGAAAACACAAATAAATTGTATATTTTTGAGGAAACACATTAAGGTCTTAACTTTTTTTTTTTTGCCTTTTGATGCAAGTTTGCAAGTTCTTAAAGCTTGTTATTTAATTATTTATAAAAAGCAATATTTGATACATATTTTCAAATATATATTTCATTAAATATAAAATTTTAACACTTTTTTAAAATATCCTAATACTTGTTTTAAACATTTACATTATTTCCATCAAATTTTATTCTCAGCTTTGTTAAACTATAATATATATGATTTGGCATTATTATTATTATTATTATTATTATTTTTTTTTTTGTATTCTGCAGGTAGTTTATTTTTTTATCTAAACAGTCATTTAAAATTATACAAATAGCTAGCTTAAAACTCAATTTTTTACTTAAAATATTTATTAATTTCTTTTAAAAAAAACTTATTCGACTGATAGAGCTAATTTGATTTACAATTCATAATATAAACATTTTTAAATACGTTTAAAAATTCTACACTTCTTTATTATTATAAAAAAAAACTTATCATTTGTAGATCAAGGAAAACTAAACACTGGAAAATAACTAAGTTTGCGATCATTAAAAATAATTATTTTCTTAATATTAACCATCTTATTACAATGTAGGTACAGTTCTAGAAATTTACTAGCATATTTATAAGATTTCGCAGTATAATCTTTTTTTAAAAAATGGATAATTTGACTATTTTTAGAATCAACTTCACCTTTAAATCATTATAAAGTGTGTTTCCTTCATCAAGTTCACTAATATGATTGTGTTTAATATAGGTGGATTTCAAGAAACTGAAGATTTGTTATATGACAGAATTACAAGACATTTTTGCAGCACCTGTTGAAAGACAAATTGAAATTTCCTTAAAAAAAGTAAGCCTGTTCCTCCGCGTCATATTTATATTGAAAATAGACGTTGTAAAACACCCATCAAAAAATGATGAATACAACAAACACTTTACCTAGCGAAATTATTCCTGATATATATATATATATATATATATATATATATATATATATATATATATATATATATATATATATATATATATATATATATGTAACGGTAAAATAGTGTTGACACTCTTAGGATATAAAAAAGCAGCCGAGATTAAACAACTATAAAAGTTTATTGTTAGAGAGGCTCTGAGTGAAGTGGGTGATGCAATCACTAGTCAAGATTTGATATTCTAAGAGGAGGAGTCAAAAACGGATTACGTAGCTTATATGAGTTTGAGTGACGTTCTACAAAGTTTCAAGTGATTCTCGCTAACTGGAGAATTTACTAGAGCAATCTAATAGCTACATTGACGATTCCAATGCGAATACATTCCATATATATATATATATATATATATATATATATATATATATATATATATATATATATATATATATATATATATATATATATATATATATATATATATATATATATATATATATATATATATATATATATATATATATATATATATATATATATATATATATATATATATATATATATATATATATATATATATATATATATATATATATATATATATATATATAATTAAAACTTTATGAGAGTAAACAATATAACCCATTAAAACACAGTTTTTAGTGTAAATCCTTTATATGCATTGCAATTTTTTATTTCCATTAACCTAGAATCGACTGTGTTGTCAGCATGTACTTAATGTTTGCACCAAATTTTAAATATTAAAAACATCGCTATTAATAAAATATGTGGCTAATTACGTTTCAAAATTTATTTATTAAAAATTATTGTGAATTTATGCATCCTCTTCGACGTATCTTTTATTTATTCTAATTAAAACAATTTTGGCAGCAAGAAAAAGTTTCAATTATGATCGGTTAAAATTCTTTTACTTATAGTATTACTAAGCAACATAACGTTGAATTAACTGGATCACACTTCATAATATTTTATTTTTTTTTATTTACGTCCAAGTATTTTTTACTTATTCGGATTAAAATAATTTTGGTAATAGGAAAAAGTTTCAACAATCACCGGTTAAATGGGATTTATAAGAATACCAAACCAATTGCAGAAATGTGTGTAAAATTGACCTTTAAGTGACAGTGACCGCCCATAAAACTTGATATATTACATTGTTATCGACATCAAATCTATCTGCCAAGTTTCATCTCGATCAGATGACGGAAAATGGGTTGATTAGATTTTCGCTTATTTTCCTGGCAGCTAAACACGCAAACAAACAAAATCGATGTTAATATAAAAAGAGTTTAAAAAGAAGTGTATTTTCTCTTAATTTTCGTATCTTCTAACTATTTAAAAGCAATCACTCATCTTTCTCCCTGCTGCCACATAACTCAAACTAATTATTTCAAATATTACTGTGAAAAAAATTATGTTGAAAATAAAAAATGTTGTGCATGTAAACTTTATCCGATACTAACGCCATCTTGCAACGTTACATAGTCAGTGAGTGAGTCAGAGATGTTCGTAATTCTTATAGTATTTTTTGCATGAACTGACATAAATATCATATCAATCCACTTCTGATACAAAATACTTTAATTTTTTTTTTTCTAGGCTGCCCAATACTTCAATACCCAATACGGAGTAACAATAAAGCAAACGTCAATGCCTTCCATGAAAAATACGCAGTTTCTTGCATTGCATGTGTTGTTTTCAACCATGACAAATCTCAAACACACTATAACAGAAGGGAAGGGGATGCACATAAACGAAAAAATTGATTTTCTTAAGTTCTTCTTTGGAAAATCGAACTTCTCCCTGTCTCCTCTATTGCTAATGAATATCGCCACGAAATATCCAATTTATAACGAATCTCATGTTCCTTATTACCAAGCGATGCTGAATACTCTAGTCAAAGATTTCGAAGATCTTCTAGATGAAGACACGGTTTTGTTTTTCCCTACGTTTCCAGTGACTGCTCCTTATCATGAGGAAATGACTACGTTTATTCCAAGCATTGGATACACTGGAGTGTTCAATATCCTTGGATTGCCTGCAACACAGTGTCCTCTAGGTTTTGACAATGGAGGTCTTCCTTACGGAATGCAGATTATCGGAAGACACAACAACGATGCTTTGACCATTGCTTGCGCCATAGAACTTGAGAAGGTTTTCGGAGGGTGGATACCTCCAGGAAATGCGTAATTGATATGCTTTTTAAAAACACGTAATTGTTAAGCTGTGGTACAGAAGAAGCCTTTCATATCAACACTGTATTTCCTTTGTAATATAAATATGGATATCAAAGAGATAATGTAACTTAAATCTGTGCATTGACTGTAATACTTTCACCCCCTTTGCTATAATGTATTAAAGTATTGTGAGTAATCATCTCATCAGAACCCGGATTTATTAACTTTCATCTATTTGAATCTGGTGTAAAGTGTACACGGTTTCACTTTGTATAACAATACAATTATAAAGTCTAAAACACTTTAAATGTGCTCCATATAAGATCTTTAATTTGAATGCTATTCATTAAGTTTATATAAGAGAATTAAGCTGAAAAATTCGGTTATAAAAATCTTACTTTTAAAAAATGTGACTAATATGTTATGCTAACGAAACTTGTGTCCATAAATCTATCCATTCAAATTTGAATGATTGAATTGGTGATATAATACTAAAATTTCATAATAAAATTTAAAAATTTTAATACAGAAAGTTGGTTACTAGGAGATGTACTAACCAACTTGCCTGATGTACTAACTTTGTACCGGATGTACGGTGTACATTTGGTACAAAATAAAATACCGATCTTCCTTTAAAAACATTAGGCCACATATATGTCCAGTGTCCACTTCCCAGTCTTAATACAGCTATCTAGTGCAGTCTCTTAGTAGGTAATGTAAGGTCTGTTCCAGTGGGCAATGGTCATGGAACTACCAGTTTACAATAGAACCTCTCCACATTTTGTTCTTAGCAATTTTTTGCTTTTTGGAGATCTCGGAGCATAATAGGCTGCAGGTTGAATTATGTTTAATTTAAACGGCATTCTCAATTTATCGATACCGCAATATTTTTATCGATATTTTTAAAAAAATATTTTAATAATAATAGATTGATAAAAAAAAAAAAAAAATATTTTTTAACTTTCCTACACGTTGTGAAAGGTGTCGAGTTAAAAAATTAGGGCAGTGGAACATCATTACACTATAATACTAGTCACTATATTTAAACTTGACGTGGAATAATGTTATTACCATTTTTATATTTTTGGTCCAGTTTGATCATAATTCTTACTTGGTAAAGAAAAAATCATCGCCAAAAGGGCGAATCAATAATTCTTACATTATTCTTTCCTGTAAGTGAACCAGTAAAGAAACAGATCGTTAGCATAACATATTAGTCACATTTTTTAAAACGAGAGCTCTGTGTTCAAGACATTCGTTTTTCAATTTCTAACACATTTTTAGCATTTTTACGGGAATTTTGGAGGTTAAAACACTTTTAGAGGCATTACCATAGCGATTTTGATCAAAATCGTTAGAGCCGTTTTTTAAAAATTGTAGAAAATCGGATTTTTTCATGTTTTGGGCATGCGCAATAATGAAAAAAACTTGAATGACAGCTCACATCGCCACCACTGACCCGTACACAGTGCTAGAAGTGTGGGTAGACGCGGGGTGAAGCGTCTCCCCCCTTTTCAAGAAAATGCCCATGCGTCTCCCCACTTCTAAAACCACTGAAATCCATCCCCCCACTTTTAAAAACATTCATTCCATCTAAAAACTACTAAGTAAAAATATAATTAACCTTTAAATGTAGTGACACTGAGAAAAAATTATTTAAAGTTTTCAAATATAAACAAAAAATAACTGTTTATGGTATTATTATACCTATCTTACTATTATAAAAATGTATTACAATATGCATCAAGATATAAAAATTTTTATTAACAAATACTGTTTCTTACACTGGATCAACTTTTAACTTTGGAGGAACTTACTTTTAAGTTAAATTTCTATTATTGTTTCATATAAAGACTATAAGCTATTTAAAAAAAAAAAAAATAGAGTTCTCTATTAATTTTATTTTTTGAGAGTATGCACATTTAAAAGCACAATTTAAACCTAAATAAACAGTTATGTTTATAATATGGAATTATTACACTTCACTTAATCAACTTTGGTAATTTCCAAGTACAAAAACAAAGTCACAGAATGTTCACTAAAATAGCAAATGCATTTTGAACCCTTGCCCCATGAGTTAAAAAGTACTATTTCCTTACTAGCTAATATTTTTATTATAAGAAACAAAATTATAAAATTTATCGTTGGGTAGGGGGGATTACACTTGTCACCAACTTTTGGGCATCCCCACATTTTTTTTTTATTACCCAATTTTTTTTTTTACAAAATTTGAAGATCGTAGGTCAATTCGTTTGGGAGTTATACTGCCACGTACACACGACACTGAGACAAAATTTTAATCTAAATCACTTTTTGAAATCAAGATATTCCAAACGCTGAAAAATACACACACAAAAAACACACAAAACAAAAAAACTCACATATTTTTTTTTACAGAAAACAATATTCATTACCCTATCTTAACATATGGGTATATAAAAGTAAACTAGGGGTGTGGAACATCGTACAACTTTTAGTACACTATAATATTGGTCACTGCATTAAAATTTGACATGGGGAGATATTTACCATTCTTATATTTTCACTTATTTAAATAAAAATGGACTGTTTGGCGATATTTTTGGCAATAATTTTTACCTGGTCAAAAAAAAAAAAAAAAAAAAAATCAGCCAAGATGGAGAAATTGACGAAATTATTCGATAGACATTACATTGCCTTATCTTGTACGTGAAACAAATAAAGATTAATCGTTGATGGGTAATGCTCAAGGGCAGAGAACTCTGTGTTAAAGGCACTAGTTTTTCAACTTTTTAAGCTTTTATCTCATTTCTACTGATATTTCGGAGGTGGGGAAGTTTAGAACACTTTAAGAGGTATTAGCAGACAAATTTTAATCAAAATTGTTAGAGCCGTTTTTTAGTAATTTTCTGAAAAACGTGATTTTTTCATGATTTCAACCTTATGCGCATGCGCGATTTATACGAAAACCTTAATGGTAGGTCCAATGACCACCACTAACCAGCACACAAAATTTGAACACAGTAGGTCAATTTGTTCAGGAGTTATGCTGACCACGTACGCTCAGATACACAGACACACATATATTTTTTCTAGATCACTTTTTTGTAATCAAGGAGTACCAAAACGTGGAGAAATGCAAAAAAATAGATTTTTTTTTTACCGAATGCCATACTTTCATTACCCTATGTACTATGTACACATATGGGTAATTGAAAGTAAAAATTGGTCTAAAAATTTTCTCTGTATCTGTACGTGATCAAAAGAACTTCCGAACGAATTGACCTAAGATGTTCAACTTTGGTATACGTTTTCGTGGTGGCCATCGGACTTGTCACTAAGGTTTTCGTCAATATTCAGCATGCGCATAAGGTAGCTGCTATTGAAAAGTTTATCTTATTCAACAATTGCCAAAAAAAAGCTCTAACTATTTTGATCGAAATCACTCTGGTAATACCTTTTAAGGTGCTCTAAACCCTCTCGCCTCCTAAATTTTCATAGAAATTTAATAAAGGCATAAAAAATTGTAAAACGAATGTCTTTAAAGAAGAGTTCTCTTTCCTTGAGCAACGCCCGTCAACTGTTTTTCTTCTGTTTCACTTCCAAGAAAGGATAATGTAATTTTTGTCGAAAAACATATCGCAAAATTTTACCATTTTGGGGTGTATTTTGCCATTGTAATAGTTATCGCCAAAGTTATTGTTAAATTGACCATTTTTTTTAATTAATGAATACAGGAAAACCAAAACAGTAAATTACACCAAGCCATGGCAAATTGAAATGTTGCGAGCACTATAAATTGTAATTGAAAGTTGTGCAACGTTTCGCATCTCTAATTTGCAATTTTAGTATTAGATTTTATAATATAAAGATATAAACTTTTTTTTATTATTGATAATATTTCATCATACTTAAAAAAAAAAAGCAAGCTAATTGTCCAAAAATTCTATTTTTCTGTGTCCATACATCTACTTCCGTCACTATTCGTTTACATATCTTGTTGATAATAATACCTTCTATAGGTCTGAATGTACTGAACCTATTTTATGAGGAAAATCGTAAGGTTGCAATAAGTTGGGCTCCAGCAACAGATATAAAATGTTCAATTGTCTGGAAGTTTAAAAATTGAAATTTTAGTTCCTTTAACATATCAGCAATAAAAAAATTATTGAAATTACAATGATTAGCAAAAACTATTTACTAACAAGATTAACATAAATGCTAAATTTTCAGTAAAAATTCTATTGTCAAGTGCCAAAGAATATTTTTAAGTCCAATAAATCTTTTTTTAAGCGTGTAACTAAATTATAATCGTTTTTTTTTTTTTTTTTTTTTTTTTTTTTTTGCTTTTTAACCCATCAAATGTAGAAACTGTGGTAATCGTCCAAGTTATCGAAGTCTTTGTTTTAAGGTACTAACAGAGTGACCCCGCGCTGCTGGGAATAGAAGTTTACATTTAAGAAAAAGTGGAACATATGTAGTATACATTTGGAGATTTTTTTTCATTTACCGATAGCAAAAATCAAAAACACGGTAACTAAAAGAAATTTAAAAACATAAATAATGAGAGATACATTATTCTGGTAACCACATGGCAAGACTCTCACCTGTCACGGTGAAAATTTCACCTTCACTAAGTCTGAAAATAATGAAGCTATTGTAATGTAACCGGTTGGTGCTTGAGAGTATAATATGTTTCAACAAAAAGAGATCTGGAAGATAACAAACTGATATTTTCTTTATTGCAACATGTTAACGGGAAAGAATTTTTACCGAGACAATAGTTAGCTAAACCAAAATACAAAAGTGAATGTCAAAAATGCTCAACCTTCTGTTCCAATGATAAATGGTGCATTTTAAAATACAGAATACAATATTTTGATTATAAAACTTTTCCCTATCGTCGCATACACTAAAACATCACATAGACATACAATTTCTATTAAAAATTCATTTTTTACTAAACTCTTGTTTAAAATACATTGTTTATTTACAAATAAATTTTTAAAAAATTAGTCAAAATTTCCAACAAAAAATAAAAATGTATCAATAAGTTTGAAATTAAAATTGTTTGAATCCTGAATGTGCATTGTATCCCAGTTACTTCTTATTTACACCAGACACTTAATCGGGTTTTGAGACACAACTGTAACTCATCAATCAGACATTGTAACTGTCTTATTATTTTTCATTCTAAAGATTATTCCCTTATATGATATCATTCTTGAAGTATTTATCTGATTGTTCTTCAACTGGCCCCAAATAATCTCTTTATATATATATATATATATATATATATATATATATATATATATATATATATATATATATATATATATATATATATATATATATATATATATATATATATATATATATATATATATATATATATTTAAAATTTTACTTTAGAACTAAAATTGCTAATCAGTTTTGTAAAGGTTTTCAAAAATTTATATTTTTTAATTCTCAGACGATTTTTGTTATCGTTTGAAAAATTCATACTGTATTTCACGTGGCCTGGATTAAAATATTCCAAATTTTAGTCGGCTATCTAACCTAAACGAATCTCCAATTTCATGTGATTTCTTGCAAAACATCGCAATTTCAAAAGTTTATTACATTTCAACTTCACCTCGTTTTAAATAATTTTCCAATACATCACTCATAAAAACTACAAAAAAGTTTCTTTATTTATACAGTGTGGTCCGGAACAATAAAATATTAAAAATGGTAAAGTCTTTTTTCTATTTACAATTATAAAATTCTGTCTTTTCAGTTCTGTATGCGTGTTTTGTAGATTTTAAGGCTTATGTAATATTCAACCTACTGTTTATTCCGGGTTTTTTTCAAAACAAACAGTGGTATCTTGCCATACAAGCAAATACTGGTATTTTAAAATGAAACAAATAGTGGTCTTTTAAAACAAATTAAATTTGTATGGTCCTTTTAAGGGTTGGAATGAATTTTTAATAACATATTAAGACTTTACTGCACATATCTGGGAGCAAATATTATTACATTTGAAATAGCTTTTGATAAAACTAATTTAACCCTGTATTCATATTGATTTAACTAAAACTGCTGTAAAATCATTGGCAAGAAGTGTTTTCAATATTTTTTTTATTTTTTTTACAAATGCATTGCGATATTTAAAAAAAGCACAGTTGTAAAAAATGAGTCACGTCAGTCGCAAGTTCAGTTAGAAAAAGTGATATATATATATATATATATATATATATATATATATATATATATATATATATATATATATATATATTATCAACGAAATCTGCATGGATTCACCGGGTACGTAGGTAATGATCCCTTTTAATCCAGACGAAAAAAATTTATATTATATTTAAGATCCATTGTTTTACAAAATGTCTGAGATAAAATTCCGTTTCTTAAATTCGTAATTTTTTAATGGTTTCTACGAATAGGTGTACGTTTTCTTTTGAAAAAAATATTGAAAAAAATCTTACTAGTCATGCTAAATATTATATTAAGAATCAGAATTCAGTATCGAGGTTTTTTTATGTAAATACCACAGACTCATACGTCTACACACTGTAAAATAATTCCTTGGGAAAGTTTTTGGAGCAGTTACAAATAAAATGAATGTTTTCAAACAGTTAGAGACAAACCTTAAATGAAAAGTAATGTAGCTGTTTTATTAATATGCTTTCATCGCTTTAAAATTAGTGAGAAATAATTTTATTAATATAAGATATTGTATGAAATAATGAAAAAAAAATCAGTAAGTAATTTTTCGCTTAGAAAAACCCATATCACTGCTTTTTCTGGCTAAGCATTCAATGATTTTGCATGACGGCAATTGCTTTTATAACTGTAATGTTTTTTTTTTTTTTTTTGTTAAATATGGTTGAATTTGCAAAATTACAAAACACATTTTTCAACTTTGAAAATTTTAAGTTGTACGATTTACTTATCACAATTTCATATTCGCACATGCATATTTACTGATTTGGAACATTTAAACTGCTTAGTAAATCAATTCAAAGCTTAACTTACACTTTATGTGATTTGACATTGCACAGTTTTTTAATTTTGTGTCTTAGGCATCATGTAACACATGACTTATAATTAAAATTTAATTTTAAAGCTGCTAAAAATTAGCAATAAAGATGTTCTAGGATGTAGCACGTTTTGCTATTTAAACCTCCTCAAGTGCATCACTTCATAAAGCCATATTTCAAGCATAGATCTACCATGAAAAGCAGTACAATTAACAAAGCGCCCGAGTTTAACTCGTTTGACTATGAGATTTTCCTTCGCTTTCTTTTAAAATATAATTTAGAACTCATTGACATGTTTTAATTAAATTTATAATGAGTATTGACATGTTTTAGTTATATTTATAATCAGTATCGACATGTTTTATTTAAATTTATAGTGAGTATCGACATGTTTTAATTAAATTTATAATGAGTTTATTATAAATATTTAAATAGTTTATATTTTACTATGATTTACATTTATTATTTTTTTGTAGCTAAACTAATACGAAAACTCATACAAAACACATTGAAACATTGCACCTACAACTGGATATCTTTACAGGCAAATCCCGATAAAATGTTTCTGGTCTTCCTTAGCATATATTTGTTTCACTCCATTATAAAATGAATTAACATTCCAGAAATTACTTTAGAAATAATTTCTTTGAACTAATTAAAACTTAATTAATACCAAACTTCAGATGAGTCAGAAAGAAACTAATTACAGTAATTGAAACTTATTATAAATAATTACTGGATCACACTTCCGAATTCTTATTTATTTTAATTACTTTTGCAATAAACTCTTCAATAATGTTTCTTAAGCTCCTTATACTGTCTTTAAAGCTAAGTGGCAGAACCGCAGCACTTATAAAAAAAAAAAAAACTTGAACTCCCTTTCTAAAATCCTACATAAAAACTTGCAATACTTTATCGTTTTTATTTTCTGAATTTTATTTATTTAATTCCATCTAAAGATAAGAATTGTAATCAAAGGTTACTCCCAGTGTTACACTATCTTGAACAGGCAAGTATGAATCGACAGATAGTTTAGTTGGCAGACTGCAATGAATTGTTTGTGTTATGTCTGGTCCGCTTTCAACTACAGTTTCAAATGAAGTAAGGAAAGGACAGGTAAAATGAGCTACTTTGAAGTAGCCCCCCTTTGTAAATCATATTTTGAACTGTTCTGTAGCAATATATCTACGTATCTGTCCCTCTGTCAGTCTGTCTTTATGTCTAATTTTTCATTTTAAAGATACACATAATATTGAGGTCAAAAATATATCATTTTTAATATTCAATTGTATGTTAGTATTGAAGCGTTTATCCGCTGTCACCTAAAACAAGTTTAGAAAGCATTAATGCCAGTAAAAATTTAACGTAATGCATTTTTCAGTGAATTATTTTTAAACGATAAATGCTCAAAATAAAAACTGCCACGATATACAAACGCTTCAAATCTTCAACGAATGAATAAAAGCACATTTACAAGCGACTGAAAACAGGTGCTTCGAGAGTGGCTGTTTGCTTGAATTAATAGAAGATATTTTATTTTGGTGATCTTCATCTAAAATATTCTCAAACAGATTAAAAAAACTTCTACAGCGTTTCTCTATTACTTCCCTCTAGACAATTCATAAATGAAATATTTATTGTTGATTGAGTAAGGTTTTTAAACTGAAGTAAGAAGGAAAACATTAGAACTTTTTATACCTAAAATTCTCGCAGTTCATATTTGGATGCACATGAACATGGAAAATTTTCAGGTGATTCAGTTTATTATTGTTTATTAAAATTAAAATTCTTCGCTTTAAGGGGTCCGGTACCGAAAATAAAAAAACTATTTATGTACATTTTTATGTCAAAAATTTATTTTATGTATGAGATACTGTTTATATATCTTTGAGAAAATGCTTTTTTAAATATTGTGTTTAGTTATTTAAAAAAAAATTAAAAACCAAGAAAAATCCATAATAATTGATGTTTGCGTATTTTGATACAAGTCAAGAAAAAATAAAAAAAAATTTCAAAGTGAAAGCTTTCTGTTATACATAATTATATAAAGAAAATTTTGTCTTCACAGAATTTTGATAGGTGAATTAAAAAAATTCTCAAAGTTAAAATATTGAAATTTTTTTTTTTTTTTATGTTATCTTTTACGCTAAATGTTATATTTTAAAAAAGAATTTAAAAAATAAAATTCTGTGAAGATAAAATATTTAAAACTATATAAATTAAATGCTCCAAAAATTTGAATAGCCAATTATTAATGGTTCTGGAGATATATCGATTTGAATATGCAACATCTGTGAAATGTTCGAAAAACGCACTTTAAGGAGACGCTTCAAGGTGTTACGCCCATTAGTGATATTTAAATCACAGGTAATTTTGTGGCGTTCTAATCACCGGAGGAATAAGATAAAAACATCATTCTCTTCAGGAATGTATGAACTATTTTTTAAAATCAGAAAAAAAATTGGGATTTTTGAAAAAATTTCGGTACTGGACCCCCTTAAAATGATGCAGCATTTGTCATTATATCTTATGTCGAAGTATTTTTTGAAGTAAACAAAATGTAGTTATGTAAACCATGTTTTTAAACTTCAAAATCGATTTTCTCAAAATGCTGTTTTTTCATGTTTGGGGACACATAGCTTAAAATCTATTTAATCTAAATGATTTAATTTTTTATACATGTTTCTCTAATGTATTTAATTACTTTAATTCGAGGAATAAATGATAAATAGCATATTTCTTTTTAAATAATTCATCTACAATGTTAGCAATTTTTTAAAACATATTTTTAAAAATAATTAAAACATTGTGTTAAAGTATTTTAAAGTATCCGAGTAATATACTGTGCAAGTTTAAGAATGATAAAAGAAATGGTTATTAAATGAGATGCCCCAAGTTGTCCTCAAAGTCAAAATTTGTTGAATTTAACATAGAGGCTACAATGGAGATGTCAGGCACCTTTAAGGCTTATAGTTAAAATCTAGTATTCTTCATGCCTGTTTCATAAATAATATTGTATAAATAAGGTTTTTATCTTGTACTTAATAATAAGTATTTCGTCAAAATTGCGCATGCATTGAAGATCTAGATAAGATCTCTATCATTGAAAGATGTAGAAATCTACCAAAGAGCTGTTTAAGAATTATTTTGATAAATATATCCGGAAAGCAGAGTCAAAATTAGAAATCATATAAGTAATAGTGTGTTATAATATAATATACTGATTACTATTTAAATTTTTTAATTGATGCTATCCTAGTAGTAATTGGTGTTTATCTTCTGCAGCGTAATTTCGAAAAATTGAGATGGGTTTTTCTCAGTAGTTCGATTTACTTGAAAAATAGGACTAAATTGGAAAAGTTACATTCAGAGGTGCTCATAAACATGATCACAACGGGAAAACATGCCCTCTCCGGAATGTTTTCTTGCTCTTTACGCAATTTAAATGATCATTCTAGTACAGAGAAACTTTTTTTTCCTTGAATGCTTATTTCCATATTTGTTATCAGGGATAGAATTCGTCTGAATTTATGAGGTATAAAATGTTTTTCCTAAGTAGAATTATAAAAAAATTTCCTTGAATGCTTATTTCCATATTTGTTGTCAGGGATAGAATTCGTCTTAATTTATCAGGTATAAAATATTTTTCCTAAGTAGAATTATAGTTGGATACATATCAATGTAAGGAAAAGGTAAGCATTGATTTCTTTGTTTCTGTTATACTTGCATGTATTTTTTTAATTCTACAATTTTCATGTAATGATTATTTATATCGTAACCTTTTTGAGATTAAATTATAAAATGCATTTTATTTCGTCTTTTTTTTTTTCCCCAATACATTCATTACATATATATTATCACATATTTGAAAATTCTCCATTTGTGATATGTATTAAATGCGCTTTTTGTCTGTAAGTAATCTGGTGATTTTCAAATTTGAGGCATTTTTGATATCCGACAAAAGATTATTTTTTATTTTGAAATTTAATTACCTGAAGTCTTAATTGTTTTTCCTAAAAATACATATTATTTAGAGATATGATGCATAATATTATAAAAATATACCTTAAGCCTTTTTTTTAATACATTTTTAACAAAGAGCAAACATTCAAAATGCAATATTCCAAATGGCAATGTTGACAAAAAATATCATATTTTAATAATTTCCAATTTATAAAATAACTTTGTAAAATCTATGTAGTTTAAAAAATATATATGTGTCCATAAAATATCTTTGCAATTTTTTTTTTTTTTTTTTTCAATTTTCTGGTGAGTACATATTAAATATTTTGTGTTGTCCGAGAGAAATTTCAGGTATCTTACTATCATGTATAGCATGGAATAGTGATATAATGTGTCAGTTAGAAAACACATAAAATTTAGTCCATTTTGCTCAATTTTTAGCCGCCTCTTGCTATGAACAAAAATGTGAACAAAATGTCTCAAAATCGTAATTTTGGACGTTAGGGTGGACCAAAAAAAATTTTTTTTTTTTTTTTTTTTTTAAATCGTTTTGAAATAGCGTGGAAAAGTTGCCTAATGGATCAGTTAAAACAAACAATAAATTTCATTAATTTTGTTCAATATCTATCTGCGCCCCTTTGTCATTACAAATGTCCAAAACATACCAAAAAATGCACTTTTAAGCTATTTTTGAGCGATTACTTACATATTTTTAAAAACTAGCATTTTCATATCACGGAATGGTTGCGTAATGGGTCAGTTTTGCATATGGGACACAAAAAGTTTCATCGATTTTGATCTGTATCTAATCTAGTGGTACCCCCCTGAGTAAAGGAGTAGAAATAAGGACGAAAAGCAGCGTGTTTTGAATGGGCAAGTTAGAAACCCCTTAAAAATGTCGTCGATGTTGCTCAATAACTAGCTACTCTTCCTGGCATTTCAAAAATCACAAAAAATAATATATATATATATATTACAAATCAAAAGTTTAGTTACTAGTATAATACTTATTCATATTTAGAAATCGATGAATTAAATTTGATAAAGTAAATAAGAGTAGGCCTAATGCTTATAAAGTTTAGTCTTCAGAATAGCACTTAGCCCCAATATAACCATTTTTTGCAGCATCAATACAAACTTTCGTTGAAGCTTCAAGTTTAACACATCATCTTATGAGTTTAACACACACCTGTCGACTTCTTGTGTATGACATGGAAACTTCTCAAATGGTATTATAGGAACCTGTTCTATCTATATATCTTCCAATTCTTCATCTTTTGTAACACTGTAAGAGGTGGTTTTGTTATGGTGTACTTTGACCAGACGATGAGAAAAATATAATCAACGGCATTAAAGTTGAGTTCAAGAGGTTTGATGAAGCGTATGTCATCGGATTTCTTATTTCTGATGTTCAGGATTCACCGCACTGCTAATTTCCGGATATGGTATCTAGAAACCATTAGCATTGCCACTAGCATATTTTCCGGATGGGTAAAGTATGCATTGTTTGAAATCATTTTTGTCTGTAATTTTCTTGACATGGTCAAGCAACTGCCTTGAAAGTGCAATCATCTTTCAAATATGTTGGGCTCCACCGCGAAATGTGGTTTTATTTTTATCTCGAACCACATTGGTGCATAAACCAGAATTACAAACTTTACGATTATGCTAAGTTCATCGGTTGGATTTTCAGTATCAATGTATATAACACATAGGTTTACTTTAATGCCGTTGATTACAATGATCTCATTGACTGGTCAAAGTACACCATAACAGAGCCACCACTTACAATGTATACAAAAGATAAAGAATTGGAAGATATGTGGAAAGAACAGGTTCCTATAATACCATTTGAGAAGTTTCTATGTCACACGCAAGCAATCGAGAGATATGTTAAACTCATATCTGAAGCTTTAACGAAAGTTTGTAGTGATGCTGAAAACAACGGTTATATACTAGCCATGAGATTCAAGCAAGAAGAGAACTTCCAACATTTGACAATAAGGGGCAGTACTAATCTGAAGACTAAACTTTATTAGGATTAGGCCTATTCATTTTTACTTTATAATATTTAAATTTCTCGATTTCTAAATATGAATAAGTATTAAACTAGTTAACATACTTTTGATTTTTAATATGCATATTTTTTATTTTTTGTGATTTTTGAAATTCCAGGAGGAGTAGCTAGATATTGAGCAACATCGACGACATTTTTAAGTGGATTCTAATTGACCCTTTTAAAGTACGCTGCTTTCTGTACTTATTTTTGCTCTTTTACTCAGATGGGAGAAGCTATATATAAACTGATAAAAATGGATGAAGCTTTTTGTGTGTCATAACTGACCCATTATGCAACTATTCCGTACTATGCCAATGCTGGTTTTTAAATTTTTTAAATAATTGCTCAAAAAATAGCTTAAAAGTGCATTTTTTTTTATGTTTTGGACATTTTTAATACCAGAGGGGCGCAGCTAGATATTCAACAAAATTGATGAAATTTTTTGTCTGTTTTATTTGACCCATTACACAACTTTTCCACTCTATTCCAAGAACGATTTTGAAAAAATATTTTTTTGGTCGGACCTAACGTCCAATCTGTTACGATTTTGCGACATGTAGGCACATTTCTGTTCAAAGCAAGAGGGGCGCAGTTAAATATTGAGAAAAATAGTCGAAATTTTTTGCGTGTTCTAACTGATACATTAGGCAACTATTCCATCCTATACCAATGCCGGTTTTTAAAAATTATTTTCAAAATTTTCCAAAAAATGGCTTAAAAGTGCATTTTTTGTCACTTTTTACATTTTCAATGCCAGAAGGGCGCTGCTAGATATTGAGAAAAATTGACGAAATTTTGTTTGTGTTCTAATTGACCCATTAAGCAACTTTTCCGCCCTATTCCTAAAATGATTTCGAAAAAGAAATTTTTTGTGGCCATTTTCGGCCTACCCTACCCCACTGGTCTAAATTTTAATTTAATCTTGCTTTTGGCTATGAAAACATGTACAAGACATATACAAGTATTAATGTTAATCATCGACAATGGCTAATTTTTATTTTTTTAAACTATTTCGAGCCTCAAACAGAGTGGCCACAGAACCGGGAAAACCTGGAAATCAGGGAAATGTCAGGGAGTTTTCTGATTTTGGAAAAAAATCAGGGAAATGTCAAGAAACTTTTTAAAATTTCATGAAAATCAGGGAAATTTTGTATTGTTTAAGGCACATTTATCCATATTTTGGAGCTATTTACATTGGGATTTGCAGTGGTAAGCCATTAGAAATTGGGCTCCCGATACCCAAGGCGGTAGAGTATCGAGCTCATAACCGGAGGGTTGTGGGTTCTGTCCTCGGTCTGCCAAATATCGGTGTGTACCTAATGGGGGCTGGTGCACATTAAATCTGTCGTGGCCTCAATGTCCTCTCGTTGGTGTGGTGGGGTTGGAGAGAGGGGTTTACACTAGAAGATTTCGATCTCGTATTCTTCTAGATGCTCAAAATTACGAGACGTATTTGGCTGTGTTAAGCACTTTATAAGTGGCAGAAATAGACAGTCGGTGGTTTCAAAACAAAACAAACAAAACGAAACATTAGAAGTTTAATGTTACGGAATTATTTAAACTTTTCATTCGCAGCAAAAGTATTTTTTTAAAAATTGCATATTATCTCTTTAGCATACGTGTTCTATTTGATCAGGTTGTCTAGACATCTGGAAAAACTAAGAAAATTGGGGAAACTTGAAACAAAGTTTGCCCTAAAGTCAGGGAATTTTTTAGAAATCTGTCAGGGAAATCAGGGAATTATAAGGGAACTTTTTTTCCTGGAATTTTGTGGCCACCCTGTCAAATTTGTCCGTCGGTGGTTTATAAATTTATATTTGACATATTCAAAGGAATTATTTTTCCATAGAACTTTGTCATTAAATAATATTATACAAATAAAAACACAAGTACTAGATTCAGCTTGATTTTATTGTTCCCCTTTTTTTACGAGTAGAAAAGTGAGCCAAATTGTCGTATGCATATAATAAAGAAATGACCATCAGCATCAAAAATAATATAAAATTCATCAGATCATAAATAGCATACGATTAATCATAATCATAAATTTTAAGGAATTAATCATCATCAATAATATACGATCACTCGCATCGAAATTACTATACGATTCATAAGAATATAGATAACATCATCTATCATTATAAAGTATAATTACTTACAAAAAAATAATTGCATTGCTATTTTTTTTTTTCAGAGAAATCAATAGAAATGATAATGCAGCTTGAACTGCCTCAATGTTTTCAAACAGTTTTGTTGGTCATTGTGAATACACTGTTTGGCTTTATAATACGTTTGGTTCGATTCGTGCTGTCAGTGTACTGGGGTAAAGGAAGTACTGTTCCACGTATTCAGAATCCGTTATTGTTGAAGTCCGCAACTACATTGGCTAAAGAAATACGAGAAGGCAAGGTAAGATGCGTGTATTATTAAAGTACTCCCTGTTTTTTTATTTATTTATTTATTTATTTATTTATTTATTTATTTATTTATTTATTTATTTATTTATTTATTTATTTATTTATTTATTTATTTATTTATTTATTTATTTATTTATTTATTTATTTATCTATTTATCTATTTATTTATTTATTTATTTATTTATTTATTTATTTATTTATTTATTTATTTATTTATTTATTTATTTATTTATTTATTTATTTCAAAGAGCTATAATTCGTTGAAACTGAAAGAAAAGTAAATAGTTGTGGAATAGAGTTTATAAGAACACTACATTAAAACTAAGGTACTACGACTATCTAAAATGTAAGTTATAATGAGTAATACAGGGATAGGGGGGGGGGTATAATGAAATTAATTCTGTTTCTATAAGAGCCGGATTTCAGAGTATGCCGCCTATAGGCTAAAGTCCATTTGCCGCCCCCTCTGTAGCTTAATACATTTGTTTCATACAACAAAATTATAGAGTTCTTTGGTGTTTTCATCTTTTTAAACATAAAGTTCATTTAGTTTAGATAAAACTACAATTTTAATGGTTTACATAATAAATTATATAATCAAATTAGTTATCTACTGTGTGTGTGTGTGTGTGATTTTTTTTACTTACTTCTTTTAAGATTCTTCACAAATAACTTGCCTAACATTTTGAGCCTTTAACTCAATTACCTCATCGCATGTCTTGGAAGAGAGATAACTTGTATTGCAACCACCACAATTACCGTATCTTTCAATGTGTGTTGCTAAGAATGGATCGAACTCAGATATCAGCTCTAAAGCCATAAGAAAATTTCAATTCCTGTTAGAACCAAATATCTCGTTGTCACATCTTAAGGCGAGGCCTCTTGATGCTCAGGGCCTTGACAGCCGCTACAACTCCTAAATTAAAACATTTCTCCAATAGTGTTTTTTTTTTTTTTTTTTTTTTTTTTTTTTTTTTTTTGTCTAATTGTAAAGTAAGTATACTGTCAACATGGTTAAGAGAAATCCCTCTTGCTTTTAGAGTAATAATAGCAGATTTGTGTATTGGGAACTTTCATGGTGACATGCACGACTTTCTTCATTTTTTCTAATCATTGAAACCATCTTTGTCGTCAAAATTTGTGATCGTCTTTAGTGTTAAACTCTTCTTTAGTGTTAAACTCTAAACAAGGGCCACAAAAACTGAACCCTTAACTTTTAGAGAAAATCATCCATTTCCTTTCATGAACTTCTCCATTTTTAATCTCCGTTCAAAGAGAGATTTAGTCAAATATCTCTTTTGATCTTTGTATGCTCTTAAGTTGTCAGTGAAATATAATCCTATGTTTTGGTCAAAGTAATATTTTGCTATTAAATCTCTAGTAGCATTATTTAAGATCCACAAAGCAGGATCCTTATTTAAAGAGTTTGCTAATGTTGGCTCTTTATTTTCTGTTAAAGATTGACTTTTAACATCAAATCTATCAGGTACAATCTCATTGTGAGAACTTACTTGTATTTCAGTAGGTTCTGATAACAACATAACTGTTTTGAACCAACTCATTCCAGAGAAAGCATTGTCATCCCCAACAGAACCATCACAAACAGCACGAGCACTTTCAAGTTCCCCTTCATCTTCTTTATCGTTCTTTTCTTCCACTGGCAAACTATTAGTTGGAATATATATATATATATATATATATATATATATATATATATATATATATATATATATATATATATATATATATATATATATATATATATATATATATATATATATATATATATATATATATATATATATATATATATATATATATATATATATATATATAGTTTTTTTGTTTGTTTCAGAACAAGTTCTTGTTTTTTGGAAGTTTCAGTTTTGTTCGTTTTTTGTATTCAGCGCCACTGAGTCTCTTCCTATCGTCACTCATAGTTGCTAGTAGGGAGTAGCCTACTTGTTGAAAACTGTACATTATATATTAAAATACTCTAAGCTATAAGGAAAAATTGGAACAAACAACACGAACACGCCTCGCTCAACACAATCATCAACGATCCCGTTGTGCACACCTATTCATGACTTGAAGTGAGAAGCGATGCATAGATGGCGCTGTAAACCGGACGAGACCACAGAGACTTCTCGCAACTTCCGGTTGGTGTTTGACCTCCGTGTTTGTGGATACAAACTGTGTCTTTCTGAGTCTTATTATTTATCTTTAGCTACAAATTTTAATCATAATGAATAAAGTGTAGTCAAGAAGGAAGTACGGGCGATGTTGCTTCGTTCCGCAATGTGGTATGAAATAGGTATGAAATGTGGTATGAAATATAGTATGTTCATATAGACTGAGAGGCGACTGCAATTTTTGGACCCCATCGAACATCATTCTGAATTTTTTTATAGAAATTAGAGAAAAGTGAGTAGATTACGAATCCACTGGTCTGCCGTGGCAAAAATGGCCGAAACTAATCAAAAATCGACTTTTAATAAGTTGAACTAAATCCATTTGCCAAATGCGCCATAACTTGCCATAGAATGAGCATTTTTTTTATTTGGTAGCCCTCATTCTTTAATTTTAAATTAAGAAGGTTGCAGACGATTCGGATGTGTGGTTATGGCTTACTTGCATCTTTCACAAATGAGCCAAATTGGCAATAAACATTACGTCACTGATGACGTAATTGATGTCGCCAATTTGGCTTACTTTTAAAGGATACAAGTTTTCCGAGCCAGAGATCAGAAAGCGTTAGCGCTTTTTTTCATTGAAAATCAAAATGTAGTGGGTTGCCAGACGAAAAAGTTTGTTCTCTTTTTGTCACGTTATGACATATTTGGCAATCGGATTTTAGTTCAACTCATTCCAAGTAGATTTTTCATCAGTTTCGGCCATTTTTGCCACGCCAGACCAGTGGATTTGTTATCTACTCACTTTTCTCCAAATTCTATAAAAATTTCGGAATGATGTTCGATGGGGTCTAAAAAGTTCCAGTCGCCTCTCGGACTAATAAAATAAATTTTGTTTGTACACATTGAATGAATTAAAAATTTACCTTTTCACATTTTACCAGGTATCAGCTTTTGAGATGGATTTGCAAGAACCACCACTATTGATATCAAATTATTGAAATCAATATTGTTATATAATATAAAATTAAAAATATCTAAATTGATATCCTTAGTCTTGATTAGAAAAATTGTAAGTCTTTAAAAACATTGCAACTAAAACTGACAACAAAGTACGTATCTAAAACTAAGAAAAATTTATGCTAACAAATATGAGTTAAAATTTTTTTTAATATATGAAAGTAAACACATTTCTGGTAATTTATGTTACCCAAAATTATCCATTTTAAAATCAATGAAATACTTGTTTCAATCATTTTTAATATTGAAGTAATATAGTAATTAAAAAATCCTTAATATAACTGTTGGCAAAAAATAAATTATTTTGTAGGTTTTTTTAATCTCACCACCCACTTCCATCAAAATTGAACAAACTCAACGGGAATTCGAGTGTTGTCCACTTTTAGAAATTAATTTATTAAAAAAAGGAACTACCAGGAATGAACTTTGAATCTTTTTGTAAAAAAAATTCTATAAATTATATTCTTTATTAAAATGTGTTCCTCTTTGCACGGAATGACCCTTAAATATTTTAGTAGACACCATTTAAAGTTATAATACACCTTACACGAATAATTCACTCTAACACCTATAATAACAATTTAAAAAAAAAAACTATTAAAAACATGACATTTAATTTAAAGTACTGTATAAATTTGTGTAGCGTTACAAGAAATACAGCCTAATATGTAAAAATACAAACCTGTCAAGCAAATGAAGTTATTATTAAATATATTATTTATGTCTTAAAATGTAAAATTATATCATATGAGCTGAAACTTTTGAGGAAAAAAATCTTTATTTCATCAAATTGTGTATCTAAAACAAAATTTAGTACATATAAATGTATCCAAACTAGACTTCTGGCCTATGTCTGGTATCGTCAACAAACAGTTTGCATTAAAAAATCATCCAATGGATCGGATAAATCCTCCATCTATAATTAATTTCTCTTTGTATCTCATCTGAGCTAAAAGCTCAAATTTTTGAAAATAGTCGCTGCTCATTTGAGTTTTTAAAAGCAAAACAAACCTTGCATCGATATGACAAATGCATTGAAAACAAACGGAGAGACTCTGCCGGAAGTGAGTAACAGGAAGACGCGGGAAGTCTGCCAATCAGAGACGACTTGAGATTTGTTTCCAAACATCAACCCATGAATAAATATGAAGGACAGCGTCTGACTCAGACTGACGCTACACTACTAACAGCTGAGCCACTGGGCCTTCCACCAAAAGTGTTGCCATATCAGCTATAGTATTGGCATATCGAATCGCTGCGCTTGTGCCAGTGTTGTCAAACCAAATTAGATTACACTGCAAGAAAGTTATAATACAAGATTACGTGCTGTGAATTTGTATTATGTTAGAGTTTTAAAAAGTAGACTATGTAGAAGGACTAAAATATATTTTTAAGTAACATGTATTCTTAAATTCGTACGGAAAATATTATTAACGTGTGTAATAATATATTTTAACTTTTGAATAAATTGCCAAACTGCCGCCCACTGAAAATGTGCCGCTCTAGGCCGCAGCCTACTTAGCCTATTTAGGGATACGGCCCTGGTACTGGCCCCTACAGAAGTCTGCAAAAAAAAAAGAGTTTTACATAAGCACTTTGTAAAGGTACTATTGAGACCATGAAAGAAACGATTTTTAAAAGTAGCTGAATCATAAAGTTAAAAAAATTAATTAGTGAAAATAAATGAATCACTAATTTTAAAAATAAATAATAAAAATTGAAAATAAAAAATAAAATAAATGAATCACTAATTTTAAAATCATAAAATATAAGAAACATATCTTAAAATTTAAAAATTAAATAATAACATTTTAAAAAGGAATCGTAAAATTAAAAAATAAATCGTATCATAAGTCAACATAAATAAATCGTAACATGAGTAAACATAAATAAATCTTAGCATTAAAAGAATAAATCTCAATATTTAAAAAATAAATAAATTATAACATTTAAAGGATAAAACATTAAATAAATATGGCTTGGTTTAAAATAAAAAAATAATTAAATAAATAAAACATAAAATTAAAAAAAAATTAAAAAAAAATAAATGAAATAAAATAAATTCATAATGAAAGTAAAATAACAGAGCATAGAATAAATAAGCCAAAAAAATTAAGTAATTAAATTAATTAATTCAACAAATAAATAAATAATAAAAAAATTAGCATAAATACTGAAAATGACTCTTCAAAAACAAAAATTGTCATATGACAGATTTTCAAAACTTAATTCAATTGTTTCTTTTTTCTTGGACTAAAACATTAGTAATAACTCTATCAATAAGTTTGCTTTTCTCCAAATGTAAAATTAACTTCCATTTGAATCCTTAAATGGCCACATATTCATCTGGTGACAAATTTTAAAGGATGTCCATTTTTTCCCCTTTCGCATACCATTTCCCCACCGTCTAAATAGTATGCGTAACAACACATTTATTGAAGATACTCTGGATGGCTGGCTCTATGTCCATCCTGAATGAATTCTTTATGCTTTAAATTTCTCTTCTTTATGTTAATATACAGGGTGTCTATAACAGGTTGGACACATTTTGATGTTGAATAATTCAAAAAAGTAATAAAGATATAAACATACTTATTGCATTTATACATAGAATAACTCATATATTTTCATTTATAGTGAACGTTGCCATAGAAAATTTCCTTTTCCTATTTGAATAACATTTCTTTTGTAAATATTCTCTGTCCGTGTTATTAATTTTATGAAAATTCTTTTGTAAATATTGTCTGCGCGCGTTATCAATCCTATGTTTTTCTCTTTTGGCCACCCAGTTTATCTGATGTAACGTCCCTGGAATTTTTCCTTAGAGGATTCTTAAATGATATCGTTTACAGGAAGAAGTGTCGAATGACGTAAAGGCCAGGATTTTACAGTCGCCATAACTTCTGGATGCCGGCATGTTTGCCCGCATCTGGCGCGAAATTGACTACTGTCTTGATATTCTCCGTGCGACGAACGGCGCACAAGTGGAAGTCCATTGACAAGGGCCTAAAACGTTTTGAGTCTATATAACCATTAGTGTTGTCAATTTAAATTGGTCTTCATTATTTTATGAATAATTCAACATCAGAATGTGTCTAACCTTTTATAGTCACCTTGTATATTTGACTTTCTTTCGTTTATAACTAAGAAATGTTTCTGATTTCATTTATTAGTATGTTGTAATACGGTTAGATATAAACTGATGGAATTAATATCCCCAATGTTTATGAAGAGAGAGTAGGGTAAGGTTAACTCTTTGAAACTTTCTGCCATCCACAATTATATTTTTAAAAATATCCACTTGCTAAACACAGTTGCTAATCAAACCAAAGGTTTCACAGTACCCCTCCTGTCTTATATAAATTTAAATATCAGTTGACATAGTTCTGCTAACGTAACTGTACCTACAAAGAGAAAAAATGAGGGATGCGATGTTAGATTAGGGTTAGTATATTTAAAAATGAAAGGCACCTTTCCCATTTACTTACAGATATAAAATTTTTTTATAAAAAAATGATTTCTTCAGTGAGGCAGCCATTATTTTCAGTTAAAATAAGAATTCAGTTACTGGATAAAAAAAATAAAAAGAAATAAAAAAGATAATAATTTTTGCTGAGGGATTATTTTAGGTAAAAGATATTATTTTTATCCCACTGTAGAAAATTAATTTTTAGCCAAGTACTTTTTTTATTATTTTAAAATATTGGATTAAATTAAGCCTTCTAAAGACTTCATTTTGAACTAGTTTAAATCTTTTGATATGTAATTTAGGAGAAAAAATCAATCATACTAAATTATGTGAACATTAACTTCAACTAACAATAAATAAACATCTTGCCTTTATTCCTTACAAGATTTTTTTTTTTTTTTTTTTTTTTTTTTTAAATAATCATATGAATTTGGAAAATTTCACAAGGCTTGTATAGCTGATTCTTATCATTAGTCATTACCCAAAATTACTTACACAAAAAGAAATTAATAGTTTAATATTATAGACATACAATTGATAATTTTTATATAATACAGATATTATATAGATTTATTATGATATAGACATAATATAGATTTATTATATTACAGACATAATATACATTTTTTATAGTATACGAATAATAAAGATTTTGTATAATATTGGCATATACAATTTTTTATAATATAGAAATGCTATTTATCGAATTCGTCATAAATTTAGATTATTATTAAAAGTCAAACAATCTCAATACTTTTGTGAATTTTCTCTTGTCTTAATAAGCCAATTTCGAATCCGATTTTTAGATAACTACGGAACTCGTATTAAAATAATCAGATAAAATGATAGTTTATGTTTGCTAAACAAATTAGTGAAAAATTTCAAAATTTCATCATGGTAGAAATGCATTGGTTTACTAATTCCAGCTCAAAAGCGAAGATGTGGTTCGTGCTTACATGGAGCGAATCCAGGAGGTGGAGCCTTATATCAACGCCACTGTGGAGTGCGTTTTTGAAGACGCACTTCAGAAAGCTAAAGAAGTAGATGCTCTGGTTTCATCTGGAAAGTTTACAGCAGAACAGCTTGCTGAAGACAAACCACTTTTAGGAGTCCCAATCAGCATGAAGCTTCTGCTGACAGTAAAAGGTGATTTATCTATACTTTCATCTAGGATTACTTTTACATCAACTTCATGTTTCAATATATAAATTTTCCATGTTTTGATTGGAGAGCCAAATTTCTAACTTTGAAGAAGTTGTAAATTTTAATTGATGGCATAATTTTCCGTTGCTTACCCTTTAAAAACAATTAAAACCAGCACAAATTTGCTAGCATAAGAGCAACAAAATATTTTTTTTTGGTAACTCCACTAAGAGTAAATGATAGCCAATATGTAAGAGCAAAATATTTTGAAAAAAATTCAGAAGTTAGTAACCATAACTACTTCTTTCAATTTTATGTAAATATAAACCGCGCATTAAAATTAAAAGTACATGTATAACTTAAAAATGGAGGAATTTAGAAAAATCTGCTTCTAAAAATAACCTTCATTATCGTTATTTCAGAATCGGGTACTCTACTGTAAACTCAGAGCGAGAAATTATTCATTGTCCTTTATCAAGAAAAAAAATGTTTGCCCGAGTTATTTTTTCCAAAATATAAAATTCTATGATTATATCCCATCACAAGTAACCGACACTTTCAAAATGCATTCATAATCACCAAGTCCTCTTACTTGAAATTTAAGATATTAATCGCCCTCTTAAATTTTTGAAACCTTACTACTTCTATTTTTACTTACTCATCCATAAAAAGTACAAAATATTGGGTGTTCAAACAATGGACCTTTATTTTTTTAATGGAATCTATTTTTCATAAATTCTGAAAATACGTAATCGATTTTAATGAGAATCGAGTATATGCGATTAAGATGCATTTAGGTCATAACAAAAATGCAGGTATGTGCATAAGTATGAAGCTTAAATATTGAAGTTTTCGTTCTTTTTAACATGGTAAAAAAGCTGAATATCTCCCATGACAATGGTTGGCGAAAGCGATTTACAGCACTGATTATAAAATGCTAAATTTTCAGTTATAGTTTATTTTCTGTTCCCAAAAAATTCCCTTAATTTGATGCTTTTGTTTCAGTTTCAACATTAATAAAGCGATAACTTTCATAAAAGCAATGCCCATTTTTCTTCCATACAAGATCAAATTAGACAAGCACTATAAATGAACACCTATTTTGTTGCTAAAATTTGTCGCTAAGCTCTCCAATTTGATGAACACATTCAATTAAATATTGCACAAATATGCTAAAAAAAATCTAAATTGGTTAAACCATGGCAGAAAAAATATGAGTATCTTCTCATGGTGACTAATATAATCACGCGCAGAAAAGTTTTCAGCCTTTCTCGCATTTTAATTTCCATTTGATCTAGCGAAAATCATAGTTTCATCACTTAAAAACAAACAGCCAATGCATTTTCAATTTAACTATAATACTTGGGGTAAAATTCTCTTTGTTCTTCATTGGTTTCTTTCTCAAACCTTGCCCGTTCAATTATACTCCTCCAGTGTACCCTCTAAAAATACCACATTATTGCACATGTACCCCTATTATACACATTATATTTAATTTCTCAACTGTGTTATTTCATTTATCGTTATGATACACAAAGATGTTTCTGATGCCAATTTCATATCATTTAATTGCTTCACTGAAAATGTAGCAACGAAATTCTAATAGTTCCTTAAGGGGGTCAGGTACCGAAAATAAAAAAAACTTTATTTATGTACATTTTTATGTAAAAAATTTATTTTATGTATGAGATACTATTTATATATCTTTGAGAAAATGTTTTTTTAAATATTGTGTTTAGTTATTTAAAAAAAAATTAAAAACCAAGAAAAATCCCTAATAATTGATGTTTGCGTATTTTGATATAAGTCAAGAAAAAATAATTTTATTTTCAATGTGAAAGCTTTCTGTAATACATAATTATATAAAGAAAATTTTGTCTTCACAGAATTTTGATAGGTGAATAAAAAAAAATTAAAAAAATTCTCAAAGTTAAAATATTGAAATTTTTGCTTTTTTTTATGTTATCTTTTACGCTAAATGTTATATTTTAAAACAGAATTAAAAAAATAAAATTCTGTGAAGACAAAATATTTAAAACTATATAAATTAAATGCTCCAAAAATTTGAATAGCCAATTATTAATGGTTCTGGAGATATATCGATTTGAATATGCAACATGTGTGAAAAACACTAGTGTTCGAAAAACGCACTTTAAGCAGACGCTTCAAGGTGTTACGCCCATTACTGATGTTTAAATCACAGGTAATTTTGTGGCGTTCTAATCACCGGAGGAATAAGATAAAAACATCATTCTCTTCGGGAATGTCTGAACTATTTTTTGAAATCATAAAAAAAAAATTGGGATTTTTGTAAAAAATTTCGGTACTGGACCCCCTTAAGTTTTACTTAGCAGTGTATAATCATTGACAGCACAAGGTACATATACAGTTGCCGTTGTATGCATATAGGTATAGAATAATTCAAAATGTAATATTAGTTGTTGGGTGAGTATAATTATTTTCAATTTTAGTTTAGTAATGATATAATGTATTTGATGAAAAGGTTTCTTTGATTAGTGATCCAGGGGCTTAAAGACAAGGTATGTTTTGCTAAATAACTTTAGTTCATAACGTGATATCTGTGCAAAAAACGTATTGTTTATACATAAAAATGCAATTATAAAACTGTATTAGTAGAACTAAGAAGTACAAATGTGTTTTAAAATGCAGAGTGTAAGGTATAGTGAAAGCAAACAATTGTTGAACAGTGGAACAAACCATCATATTTTCTGTTGTATTATTAGTTCTCTAATTAAAATTAGCCTGCGAATATTCGAGTTTGTTTTTATTTGTATTTTGTGATTTATAAGAAGTCTGCTACTTGTGTTGCCATTTGATAGATCAAAATAACGCCTTGCATATGCTCCATTATAAACTTAACTCTTATTGTTCTCCTGTTCTAGGTCTCTTAAGTACAGCTGGATCCTCATTTTTCAAAGATGTGCGAGCCACGGAAGATTCTCCAGGTGTCCACCTTATGAAAAAAGCGGGCGCCATTGTGATAGCAACGACTAACACTCCGGAATGTGGTCTTATTTTGGAATCTAACAATTTAATGTACGGCCGAACTAGAAATCCCTACAACACTAGCAGAACGAGTGGAGGAAGCAGTGGTAAGGATAGCTTCTTTATTATACACTTCTATTTTCAATTCTAGCTTCTAAACTACAAAAAAGTAAAAAGTCTATAAAAGGGCTCTGCTTGTTCGCTTGAAGTCAATATTCCCAGATAATCTACAGAAACATGCGATACGTCAAATAAAAGATCTCTTCGGGACGAGTTCCTCTCTTGTTACCACTCTTTTTGATGTATTAATTTTAATTGTATTTAATCAATGTTGGTTTTCGGGAGAGAGTTTATTTCGGTTGTGAATTTTTATGTTGTTTTTCCTTTCATGTAATTAACCATTCTACATGACAACATAACTCAAAATCTAATTGATGAATTTCGAGAAGTTTTTTTTTATTCAGTTTGTCAAGCTGTATATTAAAAAAAATGCCTCGTCGAAGTTCTTATAATTATGTGCTTGTGTTTTGTACATTAGAGAAGTTTTTGTCCAATAGTTACTTTCATAAATGCACTACACACATACGTGGAATAAATTTCTGTACAAAGTAAATTTTCCATATCTCCTCTTGACCTTGCAAATATCACAATTTTACTTTTGCAAGAAAATGATTATTTTACGGTAAACAAAATTTCTTTAAAAAAAATTAATTCATAAAAATCATTTTATTTTTCAATAATAAAAAAAAAAACATTTTTAACTATCGATCGGAGATATCGATATTGCATTTCTTCGTTCATTTACTTTTCAAAAACAAGTGTAGTTCATTTAAAACTTATGAAACTTAATGACTTTTGAACTAGCATTCAAACAGAATTGAAATATATATATATTACGTATACTCACATAAATCCAAGGTACGAAACACTCTGGATGAGAGTACTTGTGCTAGTTTTATAAATTTCTTTCATACTGCATGAACTATTTCATTTTATTTTCGTTCTCTTGTCTGTTCCAGGTGGAGAAAGTGCCTTAATTGCTGCAGGAGGGTCAGTTCTTGGCTTGGGAAACGACGCGGCTGGCAGCATAAGGCTTCCATGTAGCTTTACTGGACTGTTTGGCCATAAGCCATCCAGAGGCAAGTGGATTTTCAAAATGTCAATAATAACATTTATGCTAACAATGTATGATGATAAAAAGAAGTCATGCTCATTTGAAACCTCAATTCTTTCAGGGAACTTTTTCATCATAATGTCGAAGATTATCTCTTTCAGTGGTTCTGGAATTTAAAATGCCACAAATTAAGACACTTGAGTGATAATAACTTATATATTTCAAATTTGATAGATGAAGAAAGTAAAAGTACGCTGAAAAAGTTTCTTGAAGTCAATTGAAAAACTTTAATTCCACACTTCATCAAACTTTGATGCGCAGCTTGTAAGATTTAGGTTATTTTTAAATTAGCTAGGACGTGGGTAGCACAGCAATATTGGCCAATGCCGGAAACAGGGGTCTGGAAGACTGGCCAATTATGGCCAAAACTCGAGCATAATTCTAAAGTACACGATTTTGATTTTTTTTTAAATAAACGAGTCAAGAACATGACAAAACATTTTTTTTAATCCTTTCTTATAAATGAAATACTTTAATTATAAATCCATTCATCACTATTTCAAAACTTCCAGCATATATTATCCAGCATTGGGTTACAGGCATACTCTTTGGAGTGAATCATTCTGTTTATCGAGGCTTCAGTTTGGTGTTGAATACGCAATGATTCGGGATGGTTTAGGTATTAAAGAGACTGAAAACAGAGACTGTGCATAAGAAGTCTACCACGATATTCTTGCAAAAATAAGTTGACGGAAAAAAAATTGACCAATAATCATGTTTAAGTATAAGGTGTTCCCAAATAAAATGACCTTAGGTGTTGCGAAATTGAATCAACTCCCAGTTAGTTTATATGTTAGCCAATAGATGGCTATATGTTAGCCAATAGATGGTGGTATTCCCAATTGCACATGCGTAATTAACGATTTCCCATAAAATATTCTCATTTCTGAAGAGATGTTTCCGCAGTTCGTTGCATGGTGGATTCCTCTAAGTCAGCACTACGAGCAGATATACAATTTTTTCGTGTGAAATGGGAGAATACTTCAGAAATTTATCGCAAGATGAAAGAGGTTTACGGGGATTAATGTCTCGCAAGATGCACCATATTACAGTGGTTTCCTTAAAAAATTGCTGAGAGGTCAGCCTGTGCTAAGGAAATGCAGGACACTGTGGGAAACTGAATCCGTCAGCAAGTCAGGAGTTTCTAAACGGAAGCCATCCATTCCCTTCCTACGTGCTGGGATCAGTGTTTCAGTGTTAATTATTTATAGTTGTACTGTTCCACATGAACTGTAATTATAATATTGCTGTTAAAATTTATTTTCATATAACTGTAATCTCCTTTTTATTTGGGCACAATTTAGAGTTAAAATCAGTGTTGGTAAGCTTCATTACAAGAATTGTTGCTCTAAATATAAATTAAAGCACTAGTTAAAACCATTAGCGTATGGCAAAAACATACCATTTTATTGGTGTTTTAACACTCTATTAAGGTTAGTTAAAGTAATATTTGTGCCATATAGATCAATTAAGTCAAAAATACAGCGAGCGTTTGAAAATGACACATTTTAAAAAGTAAAGAACAACCCCAGAAATATATATATATAAATACATGAAACATCTTTGATTGTTATAAGAAAGTTGTCAATGCCCAGCATCACAGATGTTATTTTTTCTGGTACTATAAGCAATGTAATAATAAAGTATTTTATTTGGTATCTTCGATTTATGGAAAGTTAATGACATATTAAGGCTTTATTTTGTCTTTTAATAAGTATTACCGTAGTAGCAGAAATACTCTTTATTGATGCCAAATCTGATGTGGACCATTATAGACTGGCCGTTGCTTCGGATTTTGGCCAATCTCCCCCAGTGCTGGATAAAATATACTGGAAGTATATTATAAAAGACGGAAGGGTAAAATATATGTTTGTGATGGTTTTGAAATGTTTATTTAAAAAAAAATCGTGTATTTAATCGTGTATTAATGGCCAATCTTCCAAGAACCTTTGCATGGTAAATATAAGTAACAAGTGAGCATTTAGACTTTTACTATGACATTTTCTTCGTCAATAACAAAATTATTTATTACTTGTTCTCTTATCAGACCTTATTCCAAACGGTGGCACCTGTCCCGTGCCTGATGAAGAATTCTTACATTTTGTGAGTACGGGTCCCATGTGTAGATACGCCGAGGACCTTGTAACTAGTTTGAGAGTGCTTACATCACAAAATGTACCACGCATCATGTTTGGGAAACCAGTGAGTATTTCTTTTACTCTACTAGCCTCTTCTACTCTCGCTTGAGATCAATATTCCCAGACAAGCCAACAGAAGTTACATACAGGGATTATATGTAAAATGAAAGGTCTGGTAGAGACGCGCTCCCTCACCAAATTCAATGGAAAGTTCCGGGAATTGCGATTGGAAGTTTATTTACAACCAAAAGTATAAAGATATCGAGATCAAATATGGGTTTGAGGCTCATTATAAAGTTAGTAATTATGATTAAAATGCAACTGTTTTTCCAACCGGAATTGTTTGTAACTGACCAGAATTACTTTTCTGGAAGAGTGTTTAAGGTAGACGAGTACTATAAAATTCAAGAAAAATCTTCAAAATACTATTTTTTTTTAATATCAAACTTGATTCTAAAGATACTGGAAAATATGTGGTTTCAAATTTAACGATCTGAGAATCTTTGAAGACCTGAGAAGACCATGAACTTTATATTTATTCCCAATTAATTAAACTCACTGACGTATCACTTTTCAATATAATTGTAAATTTTAAACGCGTTTAACTCTGAATTGTAATTTTGAAATCATAGATAGATGACTTATTTTTTATTTTATTCTCCTTAAATTAGTAAACAAAAGTACGTTGATTTTTTTTTTAAATATGCAGCTATGTTTTTACAAAAACTATTTAATTTAGAAAATTGATTTTATTTTAGTGCATTTGATAAAATATTTTCTAAAATTTCTTTTTTCTAATATATCTCAACAAAGTTCTTCTTTTAATTTCACAGTTTTTCTTATATTGGTGGTTTTCAACTAAGCACCAAATTTGGAGTGTCGATGTTGAATAATAAAAAAATAATCCTTATGGTGTACGTGTCTACTTTAAATAGCAAATTTGCTCTTAAAAGTTTATTTTGCCTCTAAGTTGGTGCATTTGATTTGACAGGCAATCAATAGAGATTTTTCTCGGACCAACTAGTCTCCTTATACTAAAAAACGATATGAATAAATAATATAATCCATAAAAATAAAAAATAAATGAATACAAATCCTTTATATGCAATGTCAATTTTTATATTCATTAACATAGCTTCCAAATCTGTTGTTAGCATGTGCTTGGTGTTTGTATCTAATTTTAAATATTAAAAACATCTCTATCAGCAAAATGTGAGGTAAACTACTTTTCAAAATGTATTGATTAACAATGAATGTGAATTTATGGATTCACCCATCCAAATATCTTCTATTTATTCTGATCAAAACAATTTTATTATTTTTTTATTATAACAATTTTAGCAACAGGAAAGATTTTTTCAATGATCTGTTAAACGCGATTTCAGCTCGATTAGATGATGGCAAGTTGGTTTATTTATTCAGTAAAAACAACCTTTCAATGAAAGGGATAGCCTACAAAATTATTTGATAGAATCTATTATCACCAACATCGAATCTATCTGCCAAGTTTCAGCTCGATTGGATGATGTCAAGGGGTTAATTAGGCCTCTGTATATTTGCCTGTCATCGACACACCCCACCCACCTACCCACACTCACAAATTATACAAAGGATTTAAATAATATAACCTATAAAAACAAAATGTTTATTATAAATCCTTTTTTCTGCATTGCCAATTTTTTTATTCATTAACATACCGCTTATTCTGATGTCAGCGTGTGTGCTTGGTGTTTTCATCTAATTTTCAATATTAAAAATATCTCTATCAGGGAAATATGCGTCAAACTAAGTTTCGGAATTTATTTATCGAAAATGAATATGAATCTATGCCTCACATTCAAATATCATTTATTCATTCTAATAGACAGAGAGGCGACTGCAATTTTTGGACCCCATCGAACATCATTCTGAATTTCTTATAGAAATTGGAGAAAAGTGAGTAGATTACGAATCCACTGGTCTGCCGTGGCAAAAATGGCCGAAACTGATCAAAAATCGACTTGGAATGAGTTGAACTAAACCCGATTGCCAAATGCGCCATAATTTGCCAAACAATGAGCATTTTTTTTTTTTTTTTTTTTTTTTTTTTTTTTTTTTTTTGGTAACCCTCACTCTTTAATTTTCAATTAAGAAGTTTGCAGACGATTCGGATGAGTGGCTATGGCTTATTTGCATCTTTTACAAATATGCCAAGTTGGCAATAAACATTACGTCACTGATGACGTAACCTATGTCGCCAATTTGGCTTACTTTTAAAAAGTATAAGTTTTCAGAGCCAGAGATCAGAAATCGTTTGCGCTTTTTCTCATTGAAAATCCAAAATGCAGAGGGTTGCCAGATGAAAAAGTGTGGTCTCTTTTTGGTAAGTTATGACATATTTGGCAATCGGAATTTAGTTCAACTCATTCCAAATCGAATTTTGATCAGTTTTGGCCATTTTTGCCACGGCAGACCAGTGGATTCGTAATCTACTCACTTTTCTCCAATTTCTATAAAAAATTCAGAATGATGTTCGATGGGGTCCAAAAATTGCAGTCGCCTCTCGGACTATAATCAAAACAAGTTTGGCAACAGGAAAGAGTTTCAACAATGATTGTTTAAAATTCTTGCACCTACAGAGTTACTAATCAACGCAAAGTTGAATTGATTGAACATCACTCAATAATAAATTTATGCATTCTCACCCAGTTATCTTTTATTTATTCTGATGAAAATAATTTTGGCAAGAGGAAAGAGTTACAACAATGATCACTTGAATGGGATTTATTAGTATTCTTAAATGCTTATAGAAATGTGTGTAAAAGCGATCTTTTTGTGACAATGACGCCCCCAAAACTTGATAGAGTGCATTGTCATCGACATCAAATTTATCTGCCAATTTTCAACCAGATCAGATGACGGCAAGTGGATTAAGTAGCCATCCACAAATTTTCCCGGTAGCCACACACTAACGACAAGATCGAAGTCAATATAAAGGATTTAAAAAGAGTCTTCGCTGTTTCAGTTTTCCACTGCGCGAACCTCTCTGCCTCACGAGGCAAAAACTATAGGATTTAAAACTAGGAAATTTTCAACGTTCGTAGAGAAATGCTTGGAAAATTTGTTGAGAGGAAACGTTTCGAAATGCAAACTTTAATTTTTGAGTTATTAAATGTCAAAATGAAACTTGGGTAGAAATCTAACGATGAAACTTTTGATCACACTATATAATATTGGTCATTGCAGTAAAATTTGACATAGTTTTACTATTTATTTTATTTTCGCTCATTTCAATAAAAGTTTCCAGTCTGGAGATATTTTTGGCGATAATTTTTACATGAGCAAACAAAAAAAAAAAAAACATGCCAAAATCTCAAAATTGAGGAATTTACATAGATATTACATTGGCCTTGCTTGTGAATGAAACGCAAAAAAAAAAAAAAAAAAAAATCGTTAGTGTACGATGTCAGAGAGCTCCGTGTTAAAGGCACTCTTTTTTCTTTTTTTTTACGCTTTTATCGCATTTTTATGGGAATTTCGGAAGAGGGAATGCTTAGAACACCTCCAGAGGCATTGCTACAGCGATTTTCATTAAAATCGTTAGAGCTGCTTTTTAGCAATCATTGAAAAACATGATTTTTTCAATGGCAGCTACCTTATGCGCATGCACGATTTTAATGAAAACCTTAATGGTAGGTCCTTGTGCCCCCACCGACCCGCACATCAAATTTGAACATCGCAGGTCATTTGTTTGGGAGTTATGCTGACCACGTTCACACAGACCCACAGACAGACATTTTTTCTAGATCACTCTTTGAAATCAGGATGTTTCAAAACGTAAAGAAACGCAATTTTTTTTTTTTTTTTTTTTTTTTTAACAGAATACTATACTTTCATTACTATATGTATACATATGGGTAATTGAAAATAAAATCCTCTCCAAATAAATCCATCCTCTCCAGGGAAAACTAACCACTGTAGCAATCTAATATTTTGCAGTTACAGAAGTATACTTCTTACTAAAACACTCTCGTGTTTTTTTTTTTTTTTTTTTTTTTTTTTTTTTTAGAGTTTTATTCAACATCTAAACTTCGAAAAATTCCATCTAAAGCTTAGACTGCTTGCATTTTTATAAACAGGAAATGGTATAAACACTGAGCTAAAGAACACGGGAATAGAGTGCTGACTGAGCTTGCCACAACCGAATCGCACGCATTCACAAGTCTGTGAGTGCATCAAGGCAACGCAAAGAACGAGAAGGAAAAAAGCAGTTCCTCCCCATAGCTTCACGCATTGATAATTACTAGAGGTCGGAAATATCGATCAAAATAAATATCGATACTATATCGTTGCATAGAAAAAAATATCGATAAAATATCGATACATGATTTCTTTTTTTTTTTATTATAATTATTATTATTTGATTTTCAATTTTGCCAGAAACGAAGTTTTTTGGAGCAAATTTCTACTTTTCATGAATTCATGCCAAAATTGTTTTAATAAATAAATTATAAAAATTGTTTTATAAATAAATTATATCATCAATCAGAATAAATAAAATACATTTGGATGTCAATGCATAAATTCGCATTTATTTTTAAAGAAGAAATTTTGAAAATTAGTTTACCGCATATTTTGCCGATAAATGTTTTTAATATTTAAAATTAGATGCAAATTCCAGGCACACGTTGGCAACAGAAGCGGCGCTATGTTAATGACTACTAATAAATGATCTTATCTTTCCATTACATCATGTTATCTTTTTCGTTTGGGTGCCATTTTAACTGTCTCTCAGTCAAGTCCAAACTTTAGTTTTGAAGTTTTTGAAAAGGGAATAAAGAAAACCGAAAAAACACATGAACTGAAAAACGATCATCAAAAAACTAAAAAAAATTGAAAATATCGATATATCGATGACTTGTATCGATATTTTTTTTAAAAATAAATATAGAAATATCGTGGTATCGATATATCCCCGACCTCTAATAATTACGGGTGACGTTTAGGCTCTTCACTAGCAATCAGCAAATTTTATAAGGAGACAAATTATTTTTACTGGAGTAGAATTCTTGCTTTCAAAGTCATGATATTAAAGTATTATTTTTATTAGAAATAATGCTGTTCATATGAGAATGGAAATGTGCCAAATCAAGTAAAATAGAAATTTAGGTTACGGGATCTAACTTATTTGCCATGTTTACAAGATAGAAATTATTTTATGAATATTCGGAAAATTGTGTTAAATATGTGAATTTGATTGCAAATGCATATTTTACTTCTTTGGAGCACTGTGGGATTAAATATATTTCACCTTTTTGATGCATGGCACTGCATTTTGAGGCTTTTTTAGTACCACATCGAAACAGGTGTAATAGCTGCATACACAATAAAATTTCTGTGCAAAATGGCTCTATTTTACTTTCTAAAATCGTATTGCCAAATATACGTGTTGCCCCTGCCCCAAACAAATTTAAATCCAATCAACCTATGCCCTTTAAGTGTTAAGAAAAAGCACATGTTATCCTAGAGATTTCAATCCTTTTTTGGACGTTTTAATTTTTAGAAATAAATGTGTGTGTTTTTTTTTGTTTTTTTTTTAAGTATCAAACTTACAATGACTTTAATTTTAAAACCCTATTTTAGAAAAATGTTGTGATAAATTTTTCTATCATATTACAGAAATGAAAACAATGTTGGGTGACAAAAACATTAAAATAAATTATCGAATCATAAAATTACAATTGATAAAATACAAAGTCAATTTGTTTTCATTCCATTTATTTTCAAGTATTGCATTCAAAACGATATAATAGGCCTTTAGACTAATGAACTTAAAGGACAGACAATAAATAAAAAGTTTTGCAAACTATGCACCTGCAAGATTGTTGTACAGAACTTTCACATTTTCTTTTTTCACAACTTTTTGAGCAATGAGTACCCTCATGAATGATGAATGACTTAGAAACCATTAATATTTCAACTTGTTCATTTTGACTATATGCATTTAGATTCCAAATTTAAAATTAGTAAATCATTACATTAGTATTAAAATTTATTATATTACTATTAAAATGTATTACATTATTATTAAAATTTATTACATTACTATTAAAATTTATTACATTACTATTACAATTTATTATAAACTTTTTTTTTAATATAGATAGATATGTCTATTAAACTGAGTAGTAAAACTTATTTAAAATGGAAAATGTCAATTTCATTGCAATATTAAATGATAAACAAATCCAAAGGGTTAGTTTTACTTTAAGATTTTAATTGAATTCGAATAGCACAACACCTAGAAATATTATCATGCAGCTGATTTGAAGTATTAAAATCCTTCCTTTACACTAATTAAATTATGTATGCTAATTCATTACAATTAGCTATGATACCTAGTACTGCACACTATAGACATTATTTATGCTCAGTTATTGCATCCTTATACTTTCACAAGAAAATATAATTTATAGATCAGAGGAAAATATATTTTGTAGATCAGTTATTGAAGTAAGTTCAGAATATGACAAAAATTGCTATATCGTATGGTAACCAGATCCTAATCAAATTAGTGCAGACATTCGATATCGATATTGCAATTTATTTTACTAAATATTTTAATACAATTTGTGTCAGAAGCAATATTCAGTTTCTATTTGAACATATCATAGTTGGAATTACAATTTCATTTTCAGTAGCTTATAAAATATACCATCACATAATATATTAAAAGATAAATTTATACTTCTTCAATAACAAAAGTATGAATAATGTAGGTGTACTTACTGGTGAAATGGAATAATAGTACTCGCACTATCGCTTTAACACAAGCTTCGTTGGATACGACTTCGAATCGCACGAAAATGCAACACAAAGTAAATAAACAAAAGATCAAATCCTTTCAAAGTAAAGTCAAAAACTCACCGACTAATTGAAGATTTTACGCTGCATTCTTATTTACATTAACGTACGAGACATAACTCGAAAAATCCAGTTTTGTTTTAACGAACGATCACTATGCGTAAACACTCAAACCTCGTCATTTCCCGATTTATATAAATGTAAACAAGCTTTTTCTAAGCTGTACTATCGCTGTTAATAAATAAAATAAAATAGAACTTTAAAAGAAATACGTTACTATTTTGCAGAAAATACGCAGAGCATTTGGTTAACAACATAGCACGCCACGAGTAATTTGAATAGGCGAATCAATGTGTTTTGCCTTAATGACTAACACGTTCCATGTTTTCGTAGACATCCGTTCCGGCACGGCGGGTCACTTGTAAAAGATTCCAAGGTCGTCACTCCAGTGTTTTCTTTAGCTCAGTGGGTATAAAAAAGAGAAATTTTATTCAATAAATTATATCATGACATAGATCAGATTATCAGAATTCAATAAAATAAATAAAAACTCAGATTGTCAAAAAGCAATGTGAATGTAATTAATTAAGATTATTTAAAAACGGGGTGGGGGGGGGGTTATTTGCGCTTTTCTTTTTCCATGTTTAAAAGCTGTTGTCAAATGTAGTATTTTGATACAGTAGTATAAAGATAATACTTAAAAGCTACGTCACTGGTAACTTGAATGAGTGCCCACCAAGCACATTGCCCCCGACGGATGCTTATGGTATGAAGTTTGAACTTGATTTTTCGATGAAAAAAATACAATTTCACATAGTATGTACCATTATTGCACATGTTGTTATAACCGTTTAAGTATTTGTAAATTTCTCAATTCCCAGTGCTAACCAGTCCAAAATTAACACTGAATTATCACCAAACCGTTTTAAAACATTTAAAGAAAAAAGGTTTATTTTTCTTTCAAATTCAGTCATTCATTTTCTGTTAGAATTCATTTAAATTCATTTAATATCTCAAACATCAAAATAGATTATGCAATTATCTTTTAAAATTCATTCATTTACCCTTAGTTACCCTTTAGGTAGATTTTGGAAAAATGAAGATATGTTATATGCTAGAATTACCAGATATCTTGGTTTCTCCACTTGACACAGAAATCGAAGCTTCTTTAAAAAAAGTAAGTAAAAGTGAAAGTTCTTATTTATTTGTTTATCTGTCTAAGTCAGCATTAGCCACTACGCGGCCAGATTTGATCCGCGAAAGATTTTTCTGCAGCCCTCCGGCACCACAAAAAATCTGTCACGGTCTGATAAAAAAAAAAATCACATTTCACGGAACAGATTTTTTTTTTTTTACATAATTGTAGTTTATCCGAAATAGTACGTATTAAATATATAGGACAAAGTTTTCCACTATGTTCCCGAAGAAACTATATGAAGAAGCTTTCACCAAGGCGGTTTTCATCAAGAATAAATACATGGAAAACTTAACTAAATTTCATTTGGACAATTTATTAAGATTGACTGCTATAAATAGTGCGACAAACATCGACTTTATTTTAAAATATACTGTGCAATTTCGACCCCCCCCCCCCCCATCATCTCACAATTTATATCGACTAAAACGGAGTAATCTGCAGGTACAGTTTAAATACATTTATTAAAAGTTAGGTCAAGTCACATTATCACGTTGAAACAAAAGATTCACTTCTTTTTAGACTTTGATCTATTTATAATCAAAATTAATATTTTTTCAATTATTTGAGAAAAATAATCAAATATAAATTATAATTTTATTAATATAAAAAATCAATACTTTTTTCAGCTCAATAATAATTAAAGATACATTTATTTGTGTATCCGACCCGCGAAAAGCTCCAACATGAGTCATATGGCCCACCTCTAAAAGTTAGTGACGAACGTTAGTCTAGGTGATATCTTTAACTTTCAACAGTTTACAAATATAACAAAATATATGGAAAACGAAATATTTTTCACAATATGTCTAAATATATGGAAGGCTAAGTATACAAAAAGACCAACATGTTCATTGTTCATTATTCATAAAAAAGACCAAAGGGTTTGTGTTCTAATGTATATAAATTGTGGCATATAATAGTGTCTTCATCTTTTGATAATTAGGTATAAGAATTTTATAAATGCCTTAGAATTGTGACAAAACTAGTCAAGCTACATTATAGGAATCGATACTCAAACTTACAATTTTTGACATTTTCTGATTTTGAACTATCAGTATGGCTTACTTCTTGCAGCTAAACAAACTTCTACTTTTCTTTTTTCATTCTAGGCTATCTCCTATTTTCAAAACCGGTACGGCACAGCAACCAAAAGAGTCACAATACCTTCCATGAAGAACATAAACTTATGTGCAATGCATTTAATACTCAACTCAATAACAAATTTGAAACACACAATCACAAGAGGAAAAGGAATGCACATCAATGAAATAACTGATTTAATCAAGTATTTCTTTGGAAAATCATCTCTGTCGCTGTGGCCTCTTATCGCGCTTAACATTGCAAAATATCCCTTCTATAGCAAAGCTCGCATTCCTTACTACAAGGAGATGTTGAAGAAACTCATCAAAGAATTTGATGACCTTCTAGATGAAGATACTGTACTCTTCTACCCAACTTTTCCTGTAACTGCTCCCTACCATGAAGAAATGTTAACCCGTATCCTAAGCATTGGATACACAAGTGTATTCAATTTGATAGGGTTGCCCGGAACACAATGTCCTCTAGGTTTTGACAATGAAAGTCTTCCTTACGGAATGCAGATAATTGGAAGACTCAACAATGACCCTTTGACCGTAGCTTGTGCCGTCGAGCTCGAAAAAGCATTTGGTGGTTGGATACCACCAGGGAATGTATAATTAGCTGACTTGATTTAAGAAAGAAAGATTTTAAATATCATGTCTATAATTCTACTTAACAAAAATTTTCTCATAATAAAAGAATGCAGTGGCAGTCCGTAATCAAAAATGTTAGTGCAGCCGTAACAGTGACACTTTCCATATTTATACATGAATGGAAATATTTTTTTAATCTTAATTGCTCAAACTTAAAGTTTCCTTTCAATATTTACAAAAAGTGATAAGAGAAAGGAAATAGAAGGAAAAAGAAAAGGAAAAAAAAAACTTATTTTAACTTGCTTATAATGGGCTTTATGTTTCAAAATGGTTCAATTATAAGTTAAGTTTTAGTATAACTTAAATAAGAAGAAAATACATTTGTATACTTGTCACGGAAACTATTTCCGTTTTGTGGGAAAATGCTCTTTTCTCTGCCACACCCACGCATCCTGATTCACACACACACGAACCAATCAGTTCATCGAATTCACAATAACAACCGAAGTCGGAAAATTTGTAACGGGCTGTACTGCGCCATAACACTGTAACCATTTAGCATGGAGGTAAATTCCATACTAGTAGTTGTTACCATGGCAATGGTGCAGCTTATTTTGATCTTTACTCCTGTGGCTATACCAGTGTTCGACGGTAGTCAGATTTAGTTGATTTCAGCGGGGTTTTTTCCCCCTTAATTGTGGATTGCTCAACGGGTTTGCTGTTTATCAGAGATTTTTTACCTACCATAGAAATTCCATCTTCATTTGCGATTCTAATCTACATTCAAGAAAATTAGTAAAATAACTAATCAAAATTGACTGGCAATTAATTTTAAACTAATAATTTAGATGCAGCTCAGCTGTACTTGTTGTATCCCACGAGCCGTCTCTGGAGGAATGGGTTATTGAAAAGGGCTGGGTCACAAAAAAACGATAATATTGTCTGCTTGGGGTGATCCTCAGTTCATATTAGATCAGTTCCATTTAAGAAAAAGTGCTCCAAATTTAGCTACAATTTGCAATGCATATTTAACCTGGTAATAGTTATCTAAAAATATTATGCAATAATTTTTTTAGGAAAACAGTTTCAAGTTAAGCCCATGTAAAAAGTCGTTCTAATGGAGATTAGCTTTTCGAAAATGGATCAGAACAATTTTTCTAGTTCAACCATACATTTACTACGGTAACATCTACATCAGTATAATGCGCGTTAGTGGGGAAATAACAGTAAAATACAAAACATATTACAGATTACTTAAATATTTTACAGTTTATTAAAAACATAAACGGTAACTTTATGGACTTACACTGAAAACTCAAAAAACTGTGACAAAGGTCTTTTATACGCCACCTGAATAAATAACAACTCTCTATTAAGCATTAATTTACAATTTATGTAAATTCAATCACCATTACCGATAAAATAATTGGGCGATGTGTTTTGTTTGAATTAATGTTCCAATTCCATCAAAATGCAAAACCTGTTTTATAGCAGTGTTCATCAACTCTTCAAAACAATTCTTTATAAAAAAAAACACAAAAAAATAGGAATATATATATATATATTATATTTATTATATTTATTTATTTATATATATTATTATATTATGTTTTATTGAACAGAATGAGTCTTTCAAACCTTTACAACATGTTCCCATCTAGAATCGGTAAGGTCAAAAGAAATTGTTATACTTTGTTACAAAACATTTTATGTTATGTTGTTTCAAAAATACTCCGAAGTGGCTCATAGCTTTGATACAGAATTTCAAGTGGGGAAATTTCTTTTGTTCCGTAAGAAGGTTTAATGGAACATTTAAAAAAAAAAAAAAAAAAAAAAAAAGGAGCACTAAAATGTTTTGCAAAACAAAATTGATAAAATAAAGGAGAAACATTTTAGTTTCTGCTGCATACTGCAAATGCTGTATTTAAGAAACTTTGAAACATAAATGGGATGTTAAGTATCAAACACATTGATGTTATAAAAAAAATTATAAATGTGCTTTTTTGCCAGGTTCATTCCACACTTTTATCTCAAATCATATTGTTGTCTAGGGTTCTAAGTGAGATCTTGTATGTACAGTACGCAAAAAAAAAATCCGAACGATGGCTGTATCTTCTGTTCTAATTATTGTAGAATCTTGCGGTTTGCACCAAAATATTTTGTTTACAATTTTGAATACGTCTAATACAAATTTTTGTTTCTTAGGGGGCTGTACTCTAAGTAAATTTAACTCTTATCTTTAAAAATTTCAATACGAACCCCAATTTATTATGTTTTCATTCGATTTAGAATACCTTGTTTACCCTAAATACCAAATTTCAGTTCATTATCTTGAGAAACACGTCACTTATGAGCGAAAATGATTAGACTTATCTTGAGGGCAAATTTCTTTCTAGAGGGTTGAATCGAACGTTTTGCATGCTTCAAGACGTATTCTATTACGCGGTCCCTTAAAGTAAGCTTTTTTACATTTTTGCTAAAATATCTTGAACCAAAAGTCAAAATGAAATGAAAAAAATTCTGGAGGGGTTTTCGACCATAATAATTCTAATGGAAGCAAAAAAATGTACGTTTCTATTTAAAAAAAATTGAAAACTTGTTTTACTAAATAATAATTATTAAAAAAATGTGTGATGCAAAAGTTGCGTGTTATTTATGTTTGGCCTTAAACAAACTATCCTTTGAAATAAAAATTTCTAAAATATATTAACTATATAAGAATTTATGGCAAAAAAAAAAAATTCTTTTTAACATTAATTTATCATTTTTTTTACATCTTTTAAATTACTAACCACTCAATGGAAAATTATGCAATTTGGTATTTAGACATTTTTTTGTATTCTAAATCTAAATATGGTATAATATTATGGGGTTGCCATTGAGCTTTTTAATGTTTCGTTTAGTTTTAATATATAAATAACTCCTCATGATAAAAAAAAAAAATCTAATACAATTAATAAAGACCTTCCACAATTTACAAAGGCACTTGACTTGTGTTATTTCATCAATTGAAATACAAGATATAGCCATCGTTCAGAATTTTTATTTTTTTTGCATGCTGTACACCAGAAGATTAACCCTTTTATAGTGGGAATCCAAAAAATGTTGTTACAAAGCTTGTTGCTTTTACTATTAATGACACGATACCAGTGTACATTTTTAAAATACTAGGAACCCCCAAGATAAGAACTCATAAAAATATACAGTTTATGTCATAGGGAATTTGTTGTAGAAGTTAAAAACTTGTATACAGCTACTGCAAGAAAAGTAGGTCGTCAATTTCAAAATTGCTTCCAAGGACAAATCACAAAATTACTAAAAAAAAACCTCTATGTTAAAAATGAACCGAAATACAACACATTCCAAAACTTTGTCGGTTTAGGAGAACTATTCATTGTGGGAGATTTGGAACGCTATCCAAAATTATTAAATTAATTTTTAAATGTCTTAAGAACTATTTACATATAAGAAACCCTGTTTGGAAGCAAAAGAAAGAATAGAGTGTTATTATTCAACTAAAAGTTCTAATTTAACCATCAAAGTAGGTTGTATCTGAACATATTTTATAACATTGCAATCAGCAACATGTACATTTCTATATAAAGATACGACCTAATCAATTTAAAATCGAAATAATTTTGCTAATTTTAAAGATAAGAGTTTTTTATTTTCTTTCTAACATGATTTGAGCTCGGGATAACTATTAGGGTGTGTGGTTCAATAAAAAAGTATTTTTTATTTTTAAAACGCATTAGGTGAAAAAAGTTGTTACATATCTTAATAAGAAAAACTGGAAGAAAAAATTGAAAAAAATAATATCTTTAAATCGCGCATTCAACACAAAGTTTGGAGAAAATACAAAAAACAAAAAAAAAAACTATTTTTTATGCATTTTTTTTTAATTTCTAAAAGTTATATATTTAAAAGCCAATAGTTTGCAATGTGTAGAGAAAGAGTGGTATAACAATATTCTAGGAATTATTCATTAAAACAATATTCTATGCATTTTTGAAACATACATTAGTAATTAAAAATACTCAAAAGTAAAAAATTTTGTTAAAAATAAGGATTTTTTTGTAAAACGGGTATTAACGTTATTTCTCACATTTTTTTTCAAACATGCTTTTATTTATTTGATACACTTTTTTTCCCGAATTCTGTATCCCAATGATGCTCTTTAAAGGAAACTTTTGTTGGAAACTCGGGCATTATGAATCTTAAAAAAAAAAAAAAAAATCACAACCTCTTAGGTGTCAGCGCCACCCACTTTTTGTGTTGTCTCTACACGAACGTTCCACAGTTTGTGAATGACAAGGAAACGAGTTAGAGTCTGATTTCAGTGGTCCCCAGTAGTGCAGAAATGCTGGCCAATTTCGCCAGACATAGACCAATCCCGATGTGGAATGTTGTGAATCGGTCGTTGGAAACAATATTCGCCAATATCGATCAATTCTGGATAAAATATAGGAGTGATTTTGAAATGTCGATGTAAAATTTTAAAATTTGGATATTATATTTATGAGAAAGGTCGGAGAACAAGAATATGTGGTGGTTTTGACGTGTTTGTTTGTTAAAAAATCGTGTATTTTGGAACTATGCTCGACCAGAACTGGCCAATCTTCCAGTCTTCCCCTGTTTCCTCCAATACAGCTGTACTACCTCAGGTGCGCCAATCATTACTTACTACTGTTCGTTTGTTGCTTCCCTTAACAAAGCAGGAGTCCTATTACAAGCATTCCAATTAATTATGTCCACTTAGTGGCAATTAAGTTAAGTTTGGTTGCCCTGAAATGCCTGATTGCCTTTCTCTAGAAAAATTCTCCTCGTGATTTCAGAACCCGACGCCCAGTTCTCTTACATATCTCCTTTCATCCAAAATAATTGCCAAAACTAAATTTTTTGGGTAAAGGAAGGAAGAATTTCGTTCAATAACCGAGTTTAAAACTTCCAGTAAATATTCAGGGAGGTATCGAAACAATGGAATTGCCACATAAATGAACTTAGGTCCTTCAGAAAACTAACTTCTTTTTTCTATAATTCGAAATCAATGTGGTATATAATAATTTAAAATACAGAATACCACTTGATTGAGTTCATCCGAGGGTTTACATTCACTCACATACAGTCTAAGTACTCTGTTTTCTGTTGTTAGTCATCTGGAGTGTGAAAGAAGATAAGGTTTGAGAGCTGCGAAGTCACTAGCCTGATCTAATCGCTGCAAAAATATCAAGAAGCTATAACCGATCCGTGATCAGTACTTTCGTTTCAACTTGAGGAATTGAACATTCAACATGTAAAAAATCAGCCAATGGAAAATTTTCACAATTCTTTAATTTTTATCTATTTCCCACTGTAAGATGTTGGTTCTGTTGTAATACTATCTACGTGTTGAAATAGGCTTCTAAATGCCAGTTCATTCAAGTATCGGATTCGTATATCCCACTGCAGGGATCTCCCAAAGTGCAATTTGATCTGTCAGAATATTTCCATCCATTATTAATGGCAGTCCCAACCACAGCCATGTGCGCTATGATCCAATGAATAAGCAAGTGAGCTTATGAGCTTGAAAGGAAGAAAAAGCGCCACGAGAAAGGCCACGCAGATTTAAACCCGCCAAAACACAGTTTTCATCAAAGTTTCAAAGAGTATGAGCGAACGATTATTATTGAATAATTACTGAACGCTGCGGTTCGTAAACAATCAGACTACTCAAAATGTCATTTAATTTGATTTTATTTTATTAGCATGAGAGAGCAAAACATACGTCTTGTCTCTTCAAGAATAGAACAAGAATGCGCTTTTAAGATAAGAGATAAGATACATAAAACTATATACACTAGCAAGGGCCCAATATTTGGGTTCTCGGAACATGCTCCGAACAATTACTAATATGATTTTTTTCCAAATTCATTCTTCTTCGTTCCACATAATACAAACTAATGTACCTCGATAATTTAGTAATTGCTATATTCTACGAATTGATGCAAAAAAGAAATTTTTTGTATTTATTTAAAACTTTGAAGTAAATTATACAATTTTAACAAAAATATGTAAGAAATAACGTTAGTATCCATTCAATAGAAAAATCATTTTTAATATTTTTAGCTATTATTTATATCTTTTAAAAATGCACAGAATAGTGTTTTGCTGTGTCATACCACCCTTTCACTACACATTGCAAAATATTGCTTTCAAATATATAACGTTTATAAATGTAAAAAAAAATTAGGAAAAATATATATATATATATATATATATATATATATATATATATATATATATATATATATATATATATATATATATATATATATATATATATATATATATATATATATATATATATATATATATATATATATATATATATATATATATATATATATATATATATATATATATATATATATATATATATATATATATATATATATATATATATATATATATATATATTTTTTTTTTTTTTTTTTTTTTTTTTTTTTTGTATTTTCTCCAAAGTTTGAGGTGAATGCGCGATCGGAGGATATTATTATTTTTTTTTATAGTTTTTCTTCTTAAGATATGTAACAACTTTTTTCAAGTAATGAATTTCAAAATAAAAAAATTTACCAACTGATTTTTTGTTTTTCATGGACTGCATAAACTTTACAATTCAGTCCACACACTACCTTCTATACTAAACTTCAACTTAACTTGACATCACTAGACGGTAGATCGTCACAGTGTTCATAGGCAATTTATCCATTTTGGTGGCGTGAAAGCATAATGCTAGCCAAACCACAACCCAGTAGAGAACAAAAAGCTATAAGATTTGGCGAGAATTATGTCTTCACTCCTCTAAAATGTATTAATTGCCTAAGAGCCTTTTATGATTTGTTATTCCGGAATATAAAAATCAAGAATAATTGTAACACTATTTGTGCCGGAACTATTTTAAAAGAAGAGAAAATTCGTTAATGTCAATTTCTAAATTTTCATCGTTTTCAAGAGTTTAACCATATTTAAATACAGGTTCGTTCAACAGCGATTAATTTACAGAGGAGCCATTAAAAGCATATCTAGCTATAGGAACTCGCTCTTTACAAGTTTTTAAATATAGTTTTAAAATCATATTTAAAGGTTAAAAAAATCATTTAAGCGTTAATAATTAAACGCTAATACAAAACTGAAAATATGGATTATGTCATTTAACGTCACTGTTACAGTAAAGATTTTTTCATTAATAAAATATTTTAACTCATAAAAACAAAGTTTTTAATATGAATCCTTTGTATGCATTAAAAAATTTTATGTGCAATTGGAAATTCTTAAGCTCAGATCCAGTTTTTATAGTGCTTGATAACTAAGAACAGAAGCTCCTTTCGAAATTATTTACTAACTTCATTTTTGTCCCCAAAACTTGGTGAAATATACTGTCGTCTACAACGAGTCTATTTGCAAAGATTCAGAACGATTGGATAACGGAAAGTGTGTTTATTAGCCATCCGAAGATTTTGCATCGTCAACCTTTATCGCCGGGGAAGGTTTCAGTTATTAAATATCGCCAAATTGAACATGTTTATTATAATTTTAAATAAATATAAACACATTTATATTTAATTTACGTTATTTTGTTACCATATTTGGTTGCTTATGTTTGCGTACTGTTGGTTTTTGTGGAATTTGTCAGCTTGCATTGTATATTGCATTTTTCCGGTATGATTGTCGAACGCTGTATCAACTTTGTGTATTGTATTGAATTATGTATATTGCATTGTATTATGTATATTTTATTGTATTATGTATATTGTATTGTACAGTCCTGTAGCTATTGTATATTGTGTCAGCTTGTATATATTGCTTGCATTATGTATTGCATTTTTCCAGTATGATTGTCAAACGTTGTGTCAACTTTGTATATTGCATTGTATTGTATTATGTATATTGTATTGTATTATGTATATTGTATTGTATTATGTATATTGTATTGTATTATGTATATTGTATTGTATTATGTATATTGTATTGTATTATGTATATTGTATTGTATTATGTATATTGTATTGTATTATGTATATTGTATTGTATTATGTATATTGTATTGTATAATCCTGTAACTATTGTATATTGTGTGCATGAATGATCCTGTAACTAGGCTGTATTGTATGTATGATCGTGTAACTGTCGTATGCAAGTTGTTTTCTAATTCTATATACGTGTATGTATATATATATATTTACTCGACCAACCCGGTTGGGCCTTGAGCCTGTTGTTGGTCTTAAGATTTGTATTTGTTTGAATTAAGCTTGGTATCTAGATAATTGAACGTGAGATGATAATTCTCACTAAGGCGATAGAAACATGTGTAAAAGTGGTCTTTGCGTGACAGTGACAGTCCCCAAAACTTTATAGAATACAATCTTATCAACAACGAATCTATCAGTCAGATTTCAGCTCGACGGCAAGTTGGTTTATTCATATTGCGAAGCGATAATAGAAGCATGTGTACAAGAGGCATTTTAGTAACAATTATATCTCCCAAAACTTTATTTAATGCAATCTTATTGACAATGAATCTATCTGTCAACTTTCAGTGTGATTGGATGACAGCAAGTCAGTTTATTAGTATTCTAAAGATAGAAGTTTGTGTAAAAGCGACCTTTTAGTGGCAGTGACAGCCCCCAAAATTTGATAGAATATATTGTCATAGACATTGAAAGTATCTGCCAAATTTTCAGTCTGATTAGATTACAGCAAGTGTGTTAATTGACCTCTGCAAATTTGCCTGGCAGGTACAAACATTTTATTTGGTTGTATTTGCGACTTTTTGGCGAAAGAGTTATTCATTTTTCGGTAACAATCTGTGTAAATAAAGGGGGATGCTTTCCAACAGGAAGGAGAAAATTTGTCACTTTAAAGGTCACACAAATGGTTAAAACCCGTTAAATTCCCATAAGCCAGTCTTGAAACGAACATGAAAATAATTGTTGTGATCAATGGAGTATCTATTCACTTTTAAAGGAGAAATTCTTGGCAGAAATTTGGGATACGGGAAAGCTATGTGCTACTTGAGAAAGCGGAATACTTCAGGAAAGTCATTGAAAGTCGAAAGAATTCCCACTTTCAAAATTATTTGAAATCCAGACAACAAAGAAAGCTTTAGAATCCAGGTAGACTATCGATCACATTGATGCACCAATATGAAATGGAAGGCGAGATACTTCTGGAACACTTTTGAACGTTGAAATAACGTGGATTCCAAAATCTGGTAGTTTTAAATCCAGATGACGTAGAACTTTGAAATTCAGTTAGACTAACTACGGCGATAAATGCTGTGTCTATTTACGTTGAAAATAGGAAAACCCATAAAGACAGAGTTTTAAAAAAAAATCCTTTATATGCATTTTCAATTTTTATATTCATTAACACAGTACCGATGTCAAAAACATTTTTATCAGCAGAATGTGCGGCAAACTATATTTCAAAATTTATTTACTAAAAATGAACGTGAATTTATGTTCTAGCATCCAAATATCATTTATTTATTCTGATTAAAGTAATTTTACTATTTACTAAAAAAAATTGGAAACAGGAAAGAGTTTCAACAATGGTCGGTTCAATGATTTTTTTAGCGCGATTGGATGATGGTAAGTTGGTTTATTAGTATTCCGTAAAACCGACCTTTTAGTGACAGTAACAGCTTCAAAATTTCATAGAATACTGCGTGGTTGGGTTCGAAAGATTTGAAACCAAAGCAGATCAAAACTTGCAGAAATTTATTCCAATATAACTCTTCACAGATTCCTTTACAACTCCAGAACTTATCGTTCTAGTAGACTCAATACAGCTCTATACACAACAATCGAGCACAAACAGCAGTTAAACTTGACACACAACTGCTAAATCGCCGCAAAAGACAATGCAATACAGTTCGCTTTCGGAACTCTCTGAATTCTCGCTGACAGACAACCAAGTCAGTATCTCAACTAACTCACTAATTCCAGTCAACTAACGGACTCAACTCACTCATTCAACTCACGGCCGACCTTATATAGTATGTTTTTCCCTCGTGTCACCCTGATCACCTGATATAACTCCACTTGAATTTTTCCTTTTGGGGATTCGTAAAGGATATCATTTACAAGAGGAAAGTGTCGAATGACTTAAAGGTCAGGATTACATCCGCAATAGCCTCTGTGGATGGCGACATAGTTGACCGTACCTGGCGAAAAATTGACTACGGTCTTGATATTCTCCGTGCGATGAACGGCGCACATGTGGAAGTTCATTGACAAGGGCCATAAAACTTTTTGAGTCTATCTACCCATTAGTGTTAAAAATTTCAATTTGTATTCATTATTTTATGAATCATGCAACATCAAAATGTGTCCATTCATTTGTAGACACTCTGTACATGATCAGAATTGTTGGAGATAAACGTTGATATGACTTACCAACTTCTTAATCGTAAATTTTTAAACCAGCCACATGCTAGAGTACCTTGTACTGGACAGTTATAAAACTTCTACTATTAATACCCACAACTTTTTTTTAAACTTATTTAATCAGAACATGTCCATCAAAACTTGAAATCAAATTTCAAAATGTACTAAATTTAAATCTTTAAGTACTCATGAATTTGTATGCACTTGCGTCATTCCGAAGTTTCTGCATAGTTTTCTACACACCATTTCATTACGAAACACATGCTTAAAACATGTGAGACACAATCACAATTGCAATACATATGAAATTTATATGAAGTGAAACACATTCATAGCGTTTATTGTTGCAGGTGTGAAAATAGCGGCGAAGCTGAGTAAGTTTGATTCAAAATATTTGGAATAATATACCTAGTTTCCTTTACAACGTTGTGGATTTGCTAATTGCATTATAATTTTTTATAAATACATCGTATTAACGGATACTTATTTTTACAAAGGTTAGTATACTTTATTCTCCATTTATTTATTAACTTCGAAATTTTAACTCTGAAGTTTTAGTAAATTGATTTCTTTAACAACACTGCAACGTAATTTTATATTTTATTAGAAGATAAATGTACTTTATGTCTTATTATAACGTTTAAAAGAATTTTTGTATTTGTAAACGTTTTACATATTTTAATTGGAAAACCAGTTTCTCACTATATCAGCCTCTCAACTTTAAACTAAGACTTAGAAGCTATGCATATACCGAAATTCAGTGCTATGATACATGTAAAGTAAATTATTCAAATATCAATTCAAAATCAGTAAGTTTATCTGTAAAGATATATAAGCTTGAAAAGCTTTTGCAAATATTATAATTTAAACCAAATAATAATAATAATAATAATAATAAATTATATTTTGAGATTTACCTTTTCACTCATGAAAAAGAAAACCTCCTTTATTGCAAGTTGATATATCAAATATACACAGGGTTCGATAAATCGATTGCGCGACATTCCCGGAGCAAATAAAAATTTCAATCGGGCATGTATTTATTTGTTACCTCATGCCCAACTGGACATGCAAAATTGTTCATTCAATATTCATCCGATAGCACTGTACTGACAAATGCTTTCTGTTTGATATTGAAAATTACATAATGCAAGATTTCAACAAAAAAATCAAGATCGCAGATCATTTTTCAAATTAAATCTGACCAGTATGAGCACAACTGCATCAACACAAATCTTTACTTAGTATGCATAACTTCTTAAAGCACATCCGAAAGACATGATCAATATCCTTTTATTGGTTGAAATCAGGTTTTGCTTTTCTCACATCTGCATGTGAAAGGGATTTTAACAATATAAATTAAATAAAGACTTTTCTATGTTTTCGCTTTTTGACTTAAACCATAAATAATTCAATGCGAACAAGTATAGACTGTCCTGACAGTTATGATCATTATCTATCTCTAGTAATAAAACATCGCAATCAGCTGTTAAAAACACTAGGCTTTTAAGTGGGCACACTTTTCTTTCAGTTGTGTATCATGATAAAAGTGAGGCAATCTTACACTTGTAGGTCAGTTTTAATATTTGTCTTTGCTGTAGAATTGAAAATATTCTAAATATGATTTATTTATGTTGGGCATATTTACTTTATTGAAAGTAACTAATTTTCATTTTTAATATTGAATTTGTTCGGTGTAAACCTATGCACTAATTTTTATTTTCTCCATCTCTAGAGCGAGGAGCAACGTAAAATTTTAACAGCTAAACGTTGGAGGCGTAAATTTTTTGCTTGGTCATCTAGTTTCTTCCAATGTTGAAATTGTCAGATTTATCTAAGTGTTTGCAATTTATCTAAATACTCTGCAAATATAAGAAATTTATGATTCTTTTTTTTTTCTTTTTTTTACAATATACAAAAAAGAAAGAAAAAAAAAACTTGACAATTTTTATATCAATATATTCAACAATTTCTTAACAATATTTTAAATATTTGTTTCCAATTTTCGTCAATTTAATCAATATTGGCTGTCCAAAACACTTGGTTTAAAATAAATTAGTTTAAATGTTTTTTTTTTTTTTTTTTTTTTTTTGTGGTTTTGTGATGAAAATTTATCAGACAATTAGAACGCAAGTACGCTTATGAAAGTTTTTCTATTTAACAAACGAAACTTACAGAATAATTTGCCATGAATACTCTTAAAATACACTGAAAACAAAAATTCAATACTTTGAAACGAAACTCCAAATTATTTATTTTCAAATATATATTTAATAAGATTGTGAAGAATTATTTTCATTCTAGAATTTTTTCAATTATTTATAAGAGTCTAAATGAGTGATGCATATTCAGTTTTAACGAGTAAAAATATTACTTGGTACAGCAGACAAAAACATCCGAATGCTGCGTTAGCTTTATCTTTTGTTTTCATCGATGAAAGAAAAAAACAAAAAGTGCAATTGAGATTCCTAAAATGTATTTCCGAAATATATATAGTTTTTGTCATAAGGTGAAGTATACACTGCAGCAATATATAATTTTTATAGAAACCACTATTATACAGATATTATTCTGTATTTGGATCTAGAACATAAACACAATCAAATTTCATACATTTTTAATGAATTTATAGTGAATAAAATAATGATAAGGAAATGATCGACTAATTTTGACAAAAAATTTTAGCCATGAATGTTAAAATCAACCATATATATATATATATATATATATATATATATATATATATATATATATATATATTTATAACGGTAGTTTGTTAAAGGCAAAATATAAATGACATACAACTTATCGATTATAGCATTTTATTTATTAATAATTTATTAAAAAGGCAATATTTAAAATTTAATTCTTCTATTTTGACATTAAGTTGTCAAAGTATTAAAGAATATGTTAAAAAAATACCTATTATGGCAGACGTATACTTGCGAAAAAAGTGACAAAGATGGTTAAGTGTAAGATCATAATTTTTTTCTCTTCTATATATTGCGCGTTTTTCAATAAACAGTGATGGCATTTTGAACTTAGGGTATATGAAGCACCTTTAATAGAATGACGTAGTCAAAAATCTGAGTCGATATTGAACTTTCAGAAATGTTGCTCAAATGAAGTAATAGACGACCTCTTAAATAATTAACTTTCCTTTATTATTTCCTTTAGTCTATAATTATACATTATTATGGAATATCGTAAACGACACACATGGAGCAAACAGCTTCATTCTAGGAGTTTTGTAATCGAAAATACAGCCATCATTCAGATTTGTGTTGTTTAAAGTACACTTTGCAGAGAGAATATGCAATTTATTCCTCAAAATAGTTAGTAACTTACGGGTAATTATTCAATCTACTTAATTTAGTTTTGAAAAAATATGCGAATATGTTTTAAATCTTACTCAACTTAATAATTGTTTTTATATCACAACATTCAAAATAAAAACAACCTATATTTAAGTAAAATGCATGAGTACATGTGATATACCACATAAAAATAAGCAAAATATTGTCTTCCTTTGAAATCGTAGAATGATATATGCTAAGCTATTTTAAAGAGATGTACTCAGCCAATTTATTGCATGCTAAATAGAGAGATTCTATGTTATGTTCTATTTGTGGGATTTCATTCGCAAGAAGGCACCTTGGGGGTTAGAACATACAATCCAAAATTAAGTTAGTAGCCAACAAAGTTTAAATTTTGTCAGGTAGAGTCTTGGGGAATTCTCAAGTCGTTAATGAACATAAATTGTCCCCTTTCATCTTCAAATTGCAATAAAAACCTCATAAAACTGACATGACAAAAGGCGTGCTAGCAGATCACCGAATCCCCGACATTTCAAACATTAACTAATTCTGATTGTGTGTGTGCACGTGAGTTTGTGTTTGTGTATGTGCGTGTGTGTACACTAGCTTGTTCATTCGTTAGTAAATGTTTGTTATGGGAAAATCTTCAGGAAGGTTTTGGGAGCAAAAAAAAGTTATCTAGTGCAAGGAATTGTTGTTTTCCTTGTAGAGGTCGATTTCAATCAAAACTCGATCAGAGCTCAAACTCATTTAAATAAGTTGCAATTGGCCCTACTAGCATCAAGAGTTGTAAAGTTTTTTCTATACTTTCAAAATGCTACTTTAAATTATATACAAAATATCTTAAATCTTAAATATTCTTTCATACTACATTCCCACATTGAACTCCACAACACATCAAGAATTACTCTAAATTTCTTGTAGTTGCTAGATTTTAAAAGCATGTAGAATTGTTTATTTGTTGACAATTTCTGTAACAATGCACCTTACCTGTATAACCAGAATCATACGAGAAATCTCACTTCTAACTTCAAAATTACGAATATCAGTAATGAACTTACAATCAAATAAATACCAATAAATGAACTTATCTTCTCTAGAACAACAAACAGTAAGAATGCATCAACTATTTTGGAATAAAGAAAAGATTGTGATTGCTGTTGTGACGGCATGTTTTGCCGTAGTTTATCGATTGGTGCGATTTCTTACCTGGGTATACTGGGGTAAAGGAAGAACAGTTCCCAGCATTCAGAATCCTTTGTTATTGAAATCTGCGACTGCCTTGGCAAAAGAAATACGCGAAAGAAAGGTAAAGTAAATGCTATTATAACTACTTCTCAACCTTCCTCTTCTTCATAGAATAAATGCTTTATTTTTAACAATAGCTACCAAAGAATTACTCTAAATTTCTTGTAGTTGCTTGAGTATTTCTTTTAAAACATGATAGCTTTAAAACATATGAACTTTTAAGATAGATAATTAACAAAAACTGAAGCAGAAAATAATTTGTTTCATCGTCAATAATTTTTTTAAGGTTTTTATCAGATCCCGTCTAGTAGCGACATCTGTCGAGTAATTCAATCGAAAGCTGAAATTTTGGATGTGTTGTTTTTTTCCCCCCCACATTAATTGTTTAATTATGAGTGTAATTAATTCACTTCAGGTATCGATTCTATTGGACGATCTAGGTAGTCTTTTCCTACCTTTTCTTTGTTAAATTTTCTTGTAATGAGAACAAGTCCATGTAAAACTTAATAAAGAATTTACAAACACTTTTTGAATTGCTCTTTCAAAACGTTTAACATTACCCGTTTTATGATAGATCGATTGTGTTACAAATATTTGTCGAATCTCTTTAAAACACCCTTTTCATGGTAAAACTTGCTCCACTATTCAGAGTAGTAATGTTTACAATCACTATCTTAACAAGTCTGGACTATGTTATTATACGTCTAGACTTGAAATTATTGTGAACTATTTGTGCTATTGTCGTACATTGATCTTGAGTAACTAAAAAGAATGAATGCCTTTGACAGAATTTTAAAAAAGAATGTAGCATATTTGAATTTTCACTCACTATACCTTCAGCAAAAAATGTTGTTTATTATGGTTAGTTGGCAGAAGGTAATTTCGAATTGTTGTCACTATGGTGATGTCAGTTTAAAGGCAATATTTTAATAACAATTGTTAGTTATACGTTTAAGTATCAAACTCTTCCACTATAGCACAATAATTCTAGCCAATATTAACTGACATTGGTCAATCCGAAAGTGGAAACATTGTAAATCCACCGTTGCATACCGATTTTGACTTATCTCGCCAATGGCTGGATAAAATATATTGGAAGTTTTGAGTGTTGATCTACAGTTTTTAAATAAAAATATTTTATTTATAAGAAAAGGCGTAGAACAAAATTATGTTTTGTGATATTTTTGACTTGCTTATATTTTTAAAAAATCTTGCATTTTAGAACGATGCTAGAGTTTTGATTAGAACCCGACATTGGCCATTACTGCTGGTACGTTACCTTATCGTGTTCAAATTCCTAATATCAAAATAATTTAAAAAGTAGGGGTGTGGAACATTGCACAACTTTCAATTACACTAAAATACTGGTCACTGCATTTGAATCTAACAGGGATTGATGCAATTTACTGTTTTCATACATTCATTAATTAAAAAAAAATTGCTAGTTTGGCGATAATTATTACAATGGTGATAAAAAAGAAAGCCGAAATGGGGATATGTTTTTCGATAGCAATTACATTATCCGTTCTGGTAAATGAAACACATGAGGAACAATTGTTGATGGACAATGCTCAAGCGAAGAGAGCTCTGAGTTAAAGACATTCATTTTTAAACTTTTAAGACTCATCAGACTTTTAACTTTTAAATTCTCCACCAACATTTTAAAACTCTCAGTATATTTTACCCAGGACTGTGCGAGATTGGCCAAAATCCGCAGCAACGGCCCGTCTACAACGGTTCAAATCGGTATTGTGGTGTGCTTGCCTTAAACTTGACAGTGAATAGCTTTAAAACTTATTTTTTCGTATTTTGTAATTTTACTCTTAATATGTTACTATTTAATTCAGGCTCGTAATATGTTACGATTTAATGTACTGCTAACAATTTACAAAACTAGTTCTAGAATCAATTAATATTTCAACTTTTAGCTTATTTACATACAACTGTCAGAGTTTAAAATGCGCACATAATTTTTATCTTTTCTTTCACTCAGACACTGTATTTGTTTGACATAACTTTTCTTTGAAGTAATCAAAATGCGTCATTTTTTTGGTCTGTTAACTATTAATTCCATTCGAAAAGCGAAGTTGTGATTCATCCAAATGTTCCATCAGAAAAAATTTTGAATTGAAATCAGATCAAGTAAGATGATATTAATTCATAGTTTACTAATTCCAGCTCAAAAGCGAAGATGTGGTTCGTGCTTACGTGGAGAGGATCCAGGAAGTGGAGCCTTATATCAACGCCACTGTGGAGTGTGTCTTCGAAGACGCACTTCAGAAAGCGAAGCAAGTGGACACTCTGTTGGCTTCTGGAAAGTACACTACAAGAGAACTTGCAGAGGATAAGCCTTTTTTAGGGGTTCCCATCAGTGTCAAAGTTTTACTTACTGTAAAAGGTGATTGGCAAAATATCATCTGAGATTTTATTGATCAGTTGACGTTATAGACCAAGATAAGTTTTGCTTCTTGGTCTATAACGTCTCAAGTAGCACATCAGTATTGGCCAATGTTGGAAACAGGAATGATTGGTCAATCCTGGCCGAAACAGGAGCATCGTTTCCCAATACTCGATTTTTGTAAAATAAACAAGACAAAAACATGACAAAAATATTTTTTGTACCTTCGTCCTTTTATATTAATAGAATATTTCAATTTTTAAAACTGTGCATCAACATTTCAAAAATTTCGGTATATTTTATCCAGCATTGGACGAAATTGGCCAGAGTTGTGCTTCTGCAGATACTCAATAAGAAACAGCTTGATGATGATGATAGCAGTATGGGACTAATAATATGATAGCAGTATGGGACTAATAATATGATAGCAGTATGGGACTATATGCATTAAAACTTAGTTGCGTCATCAGAATTTTAATTTCATGTGTTAAAAAATAGCTATTCTGAAAATCTTCGAACTAAGATCCTTTTGTGAATATCAAATAATTTAGAGTCCACGTAACACATTTAGATAGCAAGTGCAGTTTTTAATACCAGAACTTGAATTTCATTTAAAATGTATTTATATAAACTAAGAGGAAGATAATGCTTCCTTCAAACATGCTTTGTAAATCATTTGAAATCATGTTGGTTTTTTTTTTCTTCTCTAAAATTGAAAGATGTTCTAAATTGACCTGTCCCTTCCTCCTCCCCCACCCCATTCCTCTAGGTAGCTTACAAAATCAACAAAAGTGAAAGATCATGTTTTCAATTTTATGTTTAAATCCAGCTAAAAGGTCAGATGCAATCATAATCAAGGTTTAAATTGGTAAGTGTGAAACTAAAGATTCAGATGTTTATAAGGTATCAAAGAATAGAGCATGGCGATATATTGACGTACTATGTGATAGAAATACTGTCAAAAAAGCTCACATGAAACTTTTTAAATAAATTTTAGATGAATATCTCATTTTGTTTTAAGCCAAATGAAAATAGTGACTGCGTGCAAATTTTCTTTGATTTCAAATTGTTGAAGGGGGGGGGGGGGGGGGGAGAAGAAAAAGCATAATAGAAGTTGTTATTTTGAACGCTATTTTTACTTTAATTAACATTAAAAAATATCCTTTAGCCATTCACAGCGAATTTTGTCCTATATTAAAAATTCTCTTCCCTCAGATTTGTGGTAAAGATAAATAGAAAAGTATGGTAATTTTCTTAAAAGTTAACTGTGAATTTTAATTTTTATTTAATAATTTCCGGTTAACTTTAATTTTTCAGTTAATTTTAATTTTCATTCAATTTTAATTTTTAGTTAGTTTTAATTTTTTAGTCAATTTTAGTTTTTATTTTAGAAAAGTTTACTTAGTTTCAATTTAATTTATGAAACGCGTTATTGATTTTTGTTTCAACCCTGTAAATCAACTTTACGTTCGACCCTCCAGGTCTCCTTTGCACTGGCGGCTCCACTTTCTTCAAGGATGTGCGTGCTTCCGAAGATTCCCCTGGTGTGGCCATCATGAAAAATGCCGGAGCCATTGTAATTACTACAACCAATAGCTCTGAGTGTGGTCTTCACGTGGAAGTATTCAACCTGATCCACGGGAGAACCTGCAATCCGTATAATACCAGCAGAACGAGTGGTGGAAGCAGTGGTAAGAGAGAATGCAGTTCTTTCTCAGATATCGTTGATCATTTGATTCTAGAGCACGCGTAAAAACATTTAGTTGAACAAATTATGGAATCAACTTCCAAGCAATATGATCCATCAATAAAACACTGAATCAGTCTCACAAAAGTACTGTTCATAATTATGACATCGGCAGGATAGCTATTCTGAGCCAGATCCTCTGTTGTTTTATTATCTCTAGAATGAACTTAGCATCAACTATCAATGGAGATGGACAACTAGTTGATGCGCTTAGTGAAAAATACTTACGTTTCATTAGGACTGAATACTAGTTGTGAAACGGCTAGATCTGTCGTAATCGTTTCGTAAATCGTATTTAACAGCTATGAAATGAGTGGGCAAGAGTTCACTCTTTCTTGGCTAATAGATCTCTAATTAAGAAAGACGGCACAAATTACAGGTATAAAAAAACATAATCATTTCTGATACTGGCGCTCTAGAAATCGCATCGTCGTGACATGACCACCCCAGCGTAGATTGAGGGACCGGGGGGGGGGGGGATATAAAAACAACATTCGTAAATTGGAGGAATGTAAATGGTGACAGTAGAAACAAACCAAAGAGCCTCTCTAGCTTCTTGAAAAATGCATTACATTTTGAAGTTCACTATACTCAGTTACTTCATTTTGTTAGTCAGCTAAGTAGAAATAAGAAAAGTTCATTACTATGTCATCGACAGGTTATCTATTCTGAGCCAGATCCTCTGTTGTCCAATTGTCCCTACTATGAACCTAGACATCAGCTATCAATGGGCATTTAAAACTGTTTTATGCCCTACAATTGAAAACTACTTGGTGCAAGAAGTTTCAGTACAATATTTTACTGAACTATCGCATTACCTTTTGAAATTCATTGTGCTCAGTTATTTCCTTTTGTTAGTCAGTTAAGTAGTAATAAGAAAATAACTCAGTCATCTAGACTATATTTATTGACAATTCAAATCATAATTAAGGGAGTAAGTTATTTCAAATATAATAAAAATACAACAATTTGATATACTTCTTAATTTGCCAAGTAAACTAATTTGTCAAATACTTCAGGATAGAATTCGCATTTAAAATCTAAACTTTGATACGTCGTATTTGAAAAATTCAATAAAACTTTTTTAATACTAATCTGACAGTTTTTAAAGTCATGTAACTCATTCTATTTCAGGTGGGGAAGGAGCACTAATCGCTTCCGGTGGCTCCGTTCTTGGATTAGGCAACGATGTTTTGGGAAGCATAAGAATCCCTTGCCACTTAACTGGACTGTTCGGACATAAACCATCTAGGGGTAGATTACTGTACTTGAATCACATTTAAAGTTATAGTTATACCGTCTGAATATTAATCTTGGATTTCACATATAAATTTAAGAGTGATTTTCTGAAAGAGGTACGCTTGTGATTATGTTAATTTTTGATGTCCATGAAATTTTCAGCAACTTTTCTGTATGTTATTCTAATTACAAATTTGAATACCGCTTTAAAAAATTCCACTCCATTGTCATATTTCAGCTGGTTTTGTGAAGGGGAATAGGTGCGTTTTATACAATTTTTTATGTAAAAACACTATCATTAGAATGTATTTATCAAAAAACTTCCTGCATGGGCCAGACATTTGATTGCAAAAATATATAACAGACAACTAGTACTAATTGTAATAGATACTATTTTCTTAGCACATCACTGAAGTATTGATACAGATGGAGGTCAAAAATATGTTCGATTCATCATTTTTCACTACTTTCAGAGCCAAAATTTAGCTGACTTCACATAACCAAAAGTCTTCGTACACCTTAAAATTCGATTATTAACTTCAATTTTTTTTTTTTTTTTTACAGAATATTTATTTCTGAATGAAACCCTACATTTTTAAAAGAAGTATTGAATAGTTTTATATTTATAAAAATATAAATTCATAGAACAAGAGAAAAATACCACAAAAGTGTTTGAACACTATAACATTTACTAATAATTTCATAAATAAAATTATTTTTGTACGCTTTTTTTAATTTTTGCATTGTGACGACATTTAAAAAATCATTTGCCTGTAATATTTGTCTTTTCAATTTATTATAATCTATTTATTTTTTTAAACTGGTTCTTGGCCGTAAAGAATCCTGTCTGTAATTTATCATATTTCAGCTTAATAGTAGAAAATGTATTCTATGTATTTACTATAAGAAAATTTGAGAAAAATCCACGTTTGCGTGCTATAAAAATTTATTCAGAAGGTAGGGGGAAAAAATTTGACTTCAATTTCAATTGAAACTGTTTTTAAAAAAATCAGATCAGCTGGACTACATAGCTGGTTCGTAAATGCTAAAAATAGAACTATTCTTTACAAAGGCAATGATAAATAAGCCAGAAACGTATGTATCTTTATCGTACGTATATATATTTTGATAGTACGTATCTTTTAATAACATACAGAACACTAGCTGAAATTTTCAGGGAAATAAAAAATTAGTATAATCACAGCCCTAATGTTAAGTGTTCCTCTCTCACAGAAAATAACTCTTAAACAAAATGTTTAGTAGGATTTTTTTTTTTATATCAGCAATATAGGTTCTATTTCTATTAATGATTTGATGATTACTCAACCTTCCTAAAATGAGAAAATATTTCAAGTCATATGCAACTTGAGTTCTGAACAGATTTTCTTACTGGAGCATTCTTGTTGAGATCCCAATTACATTTCTGGACCTATTCTATTATTTATACCTAAATTCATTAGTGAATTGAAAACTACATAAAACTTAATAAATGAAGATTTTATGCCTAATACTTTTCTGCTAAGTTTTTAAAAGGGGGAAGGAATCTGTGATTTTTAACAAAATAAAACAATTTTTGCTTTATTCAGGTGTTGTACCTAATGGCGGTTCGTTTCCTGCAATCGAGGTAATTCCGTATCAAAACACCGGCCCTATGTGTAGATACGCTGAAGACCTTGTCACCAGCATGAAGATTCTTTCAATACAGAGAGAAATGCGACCTTTATTCGGAAAATCAGTGAGTATTTCTTTCTGTATGGGCTATTAAACAAGATATGAAAAAAAAAAAAAAAAAAATGCTACGTTTATATAACTAGATGAATTTAAGAAACAAAGCAGATTATTGCTTTTTCCACTGTTTTAGGCGTTGATGGAAAAGGAAAAAGTTGCTTCCAGAATTTTCTAAGAACTCTGGGACGACCATAATATATATATATATAAGTCGAAAGACGGCTTCATGGTTTAAAATGGCAACGAGTATTTTTCTAAAATTCATATGGAATGTAAAGAAACGTCCATAATTTCGAAATATCTAGATTTGCCAGACAGCATTTGGTTGGAAAGGTCTGGACAGCCAGCTAAGGGTTGCAATCTAAATCATAAGATAAATTGTTCATAACGTGAAATATTTGTATACAGAGGGCAACAATATATGTTATTTTTCAATTCGTTCGTTGCGATTCATTCACGTTGAATTCTACACACAATTCTATCCATCACAGAGAAATGGGCGTTTTTATTCAAGTACGAGGGTGAGTAAAAAATTATCCGCAATGTTGGCACAACTCTTCTTACATTGTTCATACTGACCTCTGTCCTCTTTTATTTTATTGCTGTGGTCCTACTATGGAATTCCGATCCAGATTCCTCCATTTGTCTTACTTTTATTGCAGATAGATCATAGTTACTCCATTAGAAGTTTGCACCAAAAAAGAACAACGAGCAGTGATCGGTTTTTGTGGTCGGAAGGTGTGTCAGGGAGTATCATCAATAGCCACTCGTCTGTCTAACAGAACCACATCACGTGCACGCTCAATGTTGTTATCATTTGTGGGCGTAGATGGTACTCCGACTCCTTCCTTGGGCGTAATACTCATGCTTCCATTTTTGAATTTTTCCAATTCATTCGTAGACACTCCGTTGCGGTAATACACTGTTCCAGTATTGTGTCGAAAGTATATGATGGATTGCGGCCCCTAATACACCTTCCAACCACAAAAACAGGATCACTGCTAGTTGTTCCTCTTTGGTACAAACTTCTCATGGTGCGGCAATGATCTATCTGCAATAAAAAGAAGACAAATGGAGGAATTACGATCGAAGTTCCATAGCAGAACCACACTAACAAAACAATAAAATAAACGAGGTCAGTATGAACAATGTGTGTTATGTCAACATCGCTGATAATTTTTGACTCACCTTCGTATGTCAACAACTTAATCAATTTGTGACAAAAAATAATGCCAAATTGTCATATTGGTGAAAGAAAAAACTGTGTTTAAAATCCATTATGGCACTCAACTGTTGGAAAGTAAAGCAAAATGCTTACGTAATTAAAGGAACTATTTAAAATATGTCTTATTGTTTAAACTGTAACCACGCAAGACTAATCTGTTGGATTATTTGGATCAATAAAACTTTAGTAAAACAAGATATTCTTACAGATCTTTGTTTTTCTATATCCGATAAAAATTCCAGAAGGATTTTGGAGTATAAAAAAAGTTTTCAGTGGATAGAAAAAAAATTTAAATACTTTGCGGCTTTTCTCCTCAAGTAGTGTTTATTGCACGCAAAACTTTTTCGACCATGGATATTCGAATACCTTCTTTAGTTCAGGAAGTCTTACTGTGTTTTTTTTCTGACATTATAAAAGAACAAAATCATTTCAAAAGTAAATATACGAATCTTTACATATGAGAGTATTTGAACTTTATATAGAATTTGGTAAATGTGTCAATTTTCATGTTTACTTTATGGTTCTAAGGATTAATTTTATCTAAGATTATAATAAATAATTTAGTGTAATTACAGTTCCCACACAGCATTCGACTCATTATAAGCAGAAAGTTTCACCGATAGAATAATTAATGTATTTAAAAATGACAAGTCTTTTAAAGTCAACTCCGTCTTCCGTAAATTTTAGGATTTAAAGGGCAAGTCGACATACAATGTGACGTAAAAGAGGTTAGTAGCTTTAGTAGGAGATAGAGAGGTTTAAATAAAATGAATATTTTACCAAGTGGACTACAAGTGGAAAAATAAGATCAACTTTAACGTAGGATCAATCTTTGTAAAAATTATATGTCCATTGTCCATCCTATCAAACAACCAAAAATGATCAAACGGTACGGCCATTTGCTCATTATTGGGAAACGCCTTGTCATACATTTAATACAGGGCTGGAAAAACCGTTAAAACCAAATAAAAACTTCAATATTTATACGATTACTAGGGGGCTCCGCCCCTTGTTCACTAACGCTCGCCAACCCCCGGGATTGCTACGCAGTTCCCATTGGTTCGCTTTGCAAACCAGGCTCACTTCGCTCGCTTCAAAGTGAGGCATTTGAAATATACCCTAGCAAAAAGCTATTTCAGTTGCATAATCAAGAAAAATCTTGAAGTGTGATAATGTGCCATGAAACTGAAAAAATTGGATTATTTATGATCCCCCCAAAAAACACTTTTGAAAAGTAGAAAAACCACCAAACTCAAAAACACAAAAAACTTTCTTGCAATAAAAAAATCAGAAACATGATAAAAATTTCCAGCCACAAACACAGTGATATAAAAAATGGCCAACCTCTGATTACAACTCTCGGTTGTGACTCGCTTAAGAATGAACGCTTACTTAGTTTATTTTAAAATTTAAGTTCCGCTCCCATAAAAATTTACGCTGCTTGAGGTTGGCGCCCGTCATAGGAATATTAACAATGCTTGCGTTTAAACTAATTTATGGCTGTTTGCACGAATATTCGAGTTTAAGATTTCATTTGGATGGGTAAGAAATACAAAGTGATGTAAATCTTCATATTAATGTAATTTTCAAAATAGTATAGAGAAACTGTGCTCAAACGCTCACATTTGAATCTTTATTAAGAATTTTTTAAGTAGGAAACTAAAGTGTTTCTGGTAAGCTTTTGTTTGGTTGATACATACATTTTGGAAAGTTTTTATGTGTGGGGGGGTTTTAAAGGTTAGTAATTAAGACGGGCGCCAACCTCAAGCAGCGTTAATTTTTATGGGAGCGGAACTTAAATTTTAAAAATAAACTAAGTAAGCGTTCATTCTTAAGCGAGTCACAACCGAGAGTTGTAATCAGAGGTTGACCATTTTTTATATCACTGTGTTTGTGGCTGGAAATTTTTATCATGTTTCTGATTTTTTTATTGCAGGAAAGTTTTTTGTGTTTTTGAGGTTGGTGGTTTTTTTACTTTTCAAAAGTGTTTTTTGGGGGGATATTAGAACTTTTTTTTAAACACAGGCGACTTCTGTTTTTTGAATTTGTCCATATCATCGTTTTTCTCTTTATTACCTATGGTATACCTGGTACCAGAAATATTCATAATTCTTCAAACTGAGTTCGACGATACCTTACATGCAATAATTATCTTTAAAATAGATAAACCGGAAGTGGTACCAATAGCATACCTGGTACTTTAAACATTCAAAACCCCAACATGACATATTTATCTTGGAAATTGAGAAACCGAAAGTGGTACTACCTATGGAACACCTGGTAACATGAATATTCATAATTCTTCAAGTTGAGTTCAATGATATCTTACGTGCCAAAATCTTCTTGAAAATTGACAAATTGATTGAATGCGGGCGGCAGCAACCATCAAAATCGACCACGAACGAGTAATAGAAACTTGTGTATGGCAACTCAACCCCCAAAACTTAATGAAATACTTTGCCATCGACAAAGAGCCTGTCTGCCAAATTTCAGCTCGATTGGTTAGTTTGTGCACACAAAGACCTATTTTAGTGCATAATAATGACTAATCAGTTCTGGACCCACAGCTTAACGTGGATTCCGAATCACAACGAACATCCACACCTAACACAGGAATCAAATCTGGCACCTTTAACATTCAAGGCCAGAGCGTTCATCCCATTGAAAATTTATTCTAATAAATTGTTACAAATAAATATTACAAGTTTTTTACAGTCTAATTATTGCAATATAAATTATTTTTACTATACCAAGCATTATTTTGGTTCACATTATAACCCATTGCTATTTGACAAAATTTAAAATATTTTCTTAAAAATAATTTTAAAATTCACTATGAAATTACAATTTTGATGATAGATGATTCTACGATTTAATTTTTCAACGGAAAGTAAACAAAATCAATACATCTTTAAAAACGAATGACATTTTTGCAAATTCCATTAGCCAATCGCAATGCGTGTTTCATTTAGTCCCGCTGTAATGAATTGACTGTGACGTCAGCTCGCATAACCTCCACATTTATACTTTGTATTCAGCCCATAGTATCTTGCAACAAAATATGATTATTTTCATTTTTCAACGGAGATTTCCCGAAATTAAAATGTTTTTAAAAGTTAACCCATTCTAAATTATCATACAGTTTAATTAACACATACAATTTGAAGAACAAATATTTCTCTTTAATTCTGCCTCTTCAAAAATTAAATTACTTCAATTTTAAAGAAGTTATAAGCCATATAATTATAGTCCGATTCGTTCTGCCTATACTTTAACGTTACGTTCATTCTCACTTAAGCCTAACATGTCGGAAAAACTAACTTCGAAATTATAGCAAACCTGTTTGGCAACTTTTGGCATATATATCTGAACCTCAATTACAAGCTGATCGCCTTTATCTGTCGCCAAATTATGAAATGAAAAAAAGTGGTTTTAAATTAATTAAAAATAGAAAGTATTATTTAACGAAGTTCAAACCAGAGTAGGATTTTAAGTTGAAACATTCCGCATCCTATAATTCAATCCGTTTGAAAATCTATAGCTTAGTTAGGGCTGAACGTTTGTCTAAATTTTTACATCAAAATCGGGCTAGAACTCGTATTTTTATTTCGTTTTGAAATTTCAATATTTTTTTTCTTCGTTGCCTTTTATCCCAGGTACTTAATTTTTTTTTCTTTAAAAGATATCACCGAGACAAATCTATGGTATTTTTTGTATAATTTTGTGAAGTTCCGTAAGCACGCTAGAAAATAGTCAATTTCGGTTTTTTCGCTGGAAGTTGTGCAGAGAATAGATACTTACTGTCGTGTCTGCCTTTTTAAGGTTGGCGGCGAAACGACCGTTTCGTCTGATGAGCTACAATACTTGCGACATCATTATCCTACTGCTTATGTGAGATGCGTTAAGAAAGAACACTGTGGCAACGTAGTAAAACGTTTTTAGAAAGCAATAAAAATAAACAGTTTCATGCACATATCTAAAAAATATCAGGTATTTCAATGAACAATTCAAATATAAGGATTGGTTTCGCATGAAGTGCCAAAATAATTGAAGTTGCACATCGAGATTTCTTAACGCAGCAATGAAAGCAATAAAAGTAGAAACCTTAATGTTCTTAATGGAAATTCCTTGCTCAGTTTTTATCGATATATATATTCGAAAAACGTTCACATATAAATATGGATAAAACTTTAAAATGAGGTACGGATTCTGCACCAAGAATTGCTTACACAAAACCGCGCAAAAATATGGCCAACCATAGGCAATTCACTTGTTATGAAAAAAAGGGCTTCGGTTGACATTTGTTGGAGTAATTCTTGGCGCAGAATCCATACCCGACTTGGAACTTTAACCGACAATTTTCGGATAAACCTGGTTTATATAGCATTTTAATCCAAAAGAAATGTACACATCTTACATCTTTTTATTCCGGTATTAACTTAAATATTAAATCAATACGGTTTAAATAGTCAATTTGTATCAGTAATAAGAAAAGAAAATATAGCGAATTCAAGTTGTTGGCTACTTCCAGAAGTCAAATTTTAAAAGATATATTGTGATTGGCTGGATTGCTGAATTTGGAAACTCTTCCATAGAGAACATTTAGAAGATTTGTGATTGGTTGTTTGAAGTCCTTGCCATTCTGCTAACAGAAATACCGCCGAATTTGGGTAGCAAGCAAGAGACTTATATATATAGATGCAAAATTAAACAAAATACCAAAAAAGTTCAGTTCCAAGTTTGACAGTAAAAATATTACAAAAATTAAAATTATTTTTCACTTTTAACCTGACGCCTTGAGAAATGGAATGGTTCACTACAAAGATTATGCCAGTAGTACCTAAAACCATCCGATTCATCGATAAGATTTTTTTTTTTTTTTTTCGTCTGTCAAAACAAAATGTTGTCATTTATTCCAAAAAGCAACAAGTATTTTTTTTTTTTTTTAATTGAACTTCAGGTATACCATTTGATGGCTCTTAGAAGTAATTGCCTCATATTTTATTAAATTTTACAATTTGGTATCTTGATAGCATATTACTGACAGTCCGATTGATGCAAGAAATGATTAAATCATTCATAATTTCTGAAAAGAAATCGTTTAATAAGAGTTGCTTGCCAAACGAAACCTTTCGTTTGTCGAGGAGTCAAATCAGAACGACGGGACGCTGACGACGTTTACTTTTTCAGAAAGATTAAGTATAGTTATTTACTTTTTTTTTTTAAGTTATAGAATATAATGTTAGATATGGTTATTGTTTTAGTATTTTCAGAAAAAATTAAAACAATTCTTTAAAACTAATGAAATTTCCTTGTTCAATAGATATTAATATGTTACCTCACACCATTCCCAGAAAATAGGAAATGTTTTTCTGATACGTGCGTGATTTATTAGAGCAGCACAAAAAAATATCGCAAAAATTAAACAAATTGGAAAAGTCTTTCCCTGGTGTTTGCTTTTTTTTTTTTTTTTTTTTTTTTTGCGCATATATATAAAAAAAAATTTTTTAGTAATTTAAAAAAAATATTAAATTTATCATAATACTTTTATTGTTTTTATTTAAACTGTCATTGTGTACATTGTATATAAATTTACATAACATTTAAATACGTAGCTGTGAAAATAATAATGTTTTTTGTTTGACTCTAACGTTTTTTCCATTTTTACTATTTTATTTAGTTTTCGAATCGGCAGTTAGAAAATATGTTAAAATGTGTCTTATCCTGCTGTATACATAAACATTCAGAAATGTATTATGTTATCTTATTCATATGAAAGCAGACTTGCTCTCCTCATAAATAATAAAAATGAATTAATTTGACTTAACTAATTATTCTTTAGGTGGACTTTACGAAAATGAAGATATGCTACATGTTGGAATTAAACGATATTTTAGTATCCCCACTTGACAAAGAAATCCGAAATTCCCTAATGAAAGTAAGAATCTTAATTAAAGCATCTTTCGGTTTCATGTTTTTTTTTTTTGTTTTTTTTTAAATAAAAATACATAATTTTAAATTATTTATGGCTTAACAACAACAACTGTAATATTTCTTTCTCTGTAGGCTGTTTCTTATTTCCAAACCCGATATGGCACAACAGCTAAGCAAGTCAGAATAACTTCCATGAAAAATACAAATTTAATGGCATTGCACATTCTCGCTTCAAGCATTAAAGACCTTAAGCATTCAATTACTGAAGGCAAGGGCTGTCATATAGACGAAAGGCTGGACATGCTTAAGTACTTCTTTGGAAAATCAACTTTCTCACTTGGACCCCTTGTGGTGATGAATATCATCAAATACCCATTTTATGACAAGGCTCGCGTTCCTTACTACAGAGAGATGCTGAATGATTTAGTCAAAGAGTTCGATGATATGTTGGATGATAATACTGTGCTGTTCTTTCCTACTTTTCCCATTTCTGCTCCGTATCATGAAGAAATGTGCACGCGTTTTTCGAGCATTGGATACGTAGGATTGTTCAATCTAATCGGATCACCTGTTACTCAATGTCCTTTAGGGTTCAACAAGGATGGTCTTCCTTATGGCATGCAGATTATTGGAAGATTAAATAATGATCCGTTAACCATTGCTTGTGCTGTTGAGCTGGAGAAAGAATTTGGTGGATGGAAACCACCAGGACATACATAGGGAATAAACGAAGATATCTTCGGTTTGCATTGTGTTGTATTGTATGCATAGCATTACATTGTGCATTGCTTTGTTTTGTATTATACTGCACTGTATTGCATGTATTGTAATTAAACTAAATTTATTTCATTGCTTTGCATTAGATTTTATTACATTATATTGTATTGTCCAGCAGTTCTGAATTTTATTACATTGTACATTCTATCATTTATATTGAATTACACTGCCCAGATAATATATAAAAAGGATATATATATATTGTTATGAATTTTTCCGTTGAGGCAATGATGGCACAGTTTTTAAGATAAAAACTACTATTTATTCACTCTTCAAAGGCACAAAATGTATACATAGACAACAGTTTAATCACCCTCAAGCTTCAATACAAGCTTCAGTAAGAACAACTTCGAATACAGCAATTATACAAGTTCACTCTAGTAGGTAAACAAAGCGATCAGCTCACATCGAAGTCCAAAGTCAATCTGCCCACTTTCCCGATCTCCAGTCTTATTTATACTTGGCGCGAGAGAACATTCGCCAAATTTCCAGCCAATTCGTCGGAAAAGAAACATCTCGACATTTCTCGATTGCTTTAGGTGTTGCCACCTTTTTCTAACCTGTATAATCGCTGTTAATAAATAAAATAAGATAAAAATAAATTACGATAGAATTTTAAAATAATACGTCACTATTTATACTATATACAGACAATTCTGTGCAACAATATATATATATATCCTTATTTCTTCTTGAAAGGAGATTTTTTAAAAATAATAACACTCATAAAATACTCTGGTCAATCATAAAGCGGAGGTAAAAAGGCTATATATATTGGGCTTTATGGAGCAATAAAATGAAATCAAATATAATACTGAAGATCAGTGCAATATCAAAAGAAGATTTCTTTATATTTTCAATGTCCGCTGATACCACTACCTCATTTTACAACTACTGCTCAAAGCAATGGCATCAGTGAAAAGATTCCAGAAAAGAACTTTAATAAATTCGAGAAACTTAGATAAGTTGGAGTTCATGATATTTCCTGCTTGATTTCACATCATGATTTGACTTTATTTGCTTCTCATAAAAATAAAAAAAAACTAGAAATTGAAACTGCAGATTCCTAACTTTTTTCCCTAGTGAAATACTTATTGTAGAATCTCTATAATAGCCAAAAATCTCCCTTACTTATTCTTCCACTTCCCATACAACCATAACTCTGAAATTTGACACTAATGTCAATGAGAATGGACATAGAAAAAGTTAGTTAATTGGATCTCGATTAATCAAATTTAAAGGGTAAAAAGAGTCAAACGTACCAAATTTGGTATTCAGTATGTCCACTTCTCATTAAGCCACAACGCTGAAAATTTGTACACATGTTCTTTAGGCTATGCTGAGCATAGTAAGACAAAGGTGTCCCGATTTTGAATTATCGCCCTTAAGGAGCAATGTTGCGCATAATAACTTTTACGATTTCAATTGACCAAAGGTCAAAAATGTCTAAGACGTTCAAAATATGAATACTTGAGCATCCTATTGAAAATACAATAGCAGTTCGTTAACTTAGCATAGGTATTCAGCTAATTTTACAAGTATATCGAAGTTCAGGTATTTTTTTTTATCATAATACAAACAACTCATAACTTTCTTCCACCAAACTCTACAACAAATACTGAAGTCGAATATTACATCCGGACTAATATATAAAAATGAAATTAAGTTGGTTGATTGGCGATATGTTTTTCGATAATTATTACATTATCCTTTCGGGAAAGTGAAACAGAGGAGGAACAATCGCTGTGAAGCAATGCTCAATTTAAAAGAACTATGAGTTAAAACTGTTGATTTTTCAACTTGCTAAGCCTTTTTAGAGTTTTTACAGGAATTTCGTAGGTGGGATATTTAGAACACCTTAAAACCTAATACCCCAGTTATTTTGATTAAAATCGTTAGAGGTGTTTTTGACAGTTGTTGAAAAAATTTTGGCGTTCCAGCCAATCCAATACAGGGTATACGGAAATAATATACTTCACAAAAAATAACTTTAAGAGTCTAATGTTTAAAGTCTAAATTAAACTAATAAAAAATTAAAAACTCAATCAAATAATATGCCTAAAAAAAACAATGTTAAGAGACTAATGTTTAAAGTCTAAATTAAAGTATTTAAAACTTAAAAACTCAATCGATGGATTATTTAAAGTAAAATCAATGCCAGCCACTCGCTAATCTAATAGAGCACATTATTAATTACCATTTAAACATTCCGCTTAAGTTCTTTCAGAACTATACTTATTTGGTTTTTCATTATTGGTATTAGGTAATCTCAAAATTATAGCAATTATCAGAAATGCTATTATCATTATTAGTAAAGTTATCTCTGATTTCTTTATGTATGCTGCATTGGTAGATTATGTATTCTAGGGATCCTTCTCCTTCATTACATCTGCAGGTTGGGTTTTTGTTGAAAAATCTATGTTCGTAAGCAGGAAAGGCACAGTGCCCCGTGAGGACCTGGTTCAAGAATACCCTCCCCCCCCCCCTCCCCTAGCCTATTCTTCTTTTCGGGAATATTGCGTACCCGTCATCCCGTCTGTTTTGCCACTTTTTTTATTATTTTGTAGCTTCTCTTTTATTTGGTCTTTGTATAGTTTCATTTTAAAGTTTACTTCTTCATTATTGGAGGCGTTCTTTGCATACTGATCGGCTGCTTCATTGCCTTGATAACCAACATGTGCTTTCATTCAGAAAAGTTTTATTTTCCTGTTTTCAATTTAAGCTTTTCCCATTGCTGATTTTATTTGTTTGACTATGCGATTTCTATTTTCGTATGATACTATTGACTGGAGTTAGGATCTTGAATCGGAATCGATTTCAGTGTTATTAGTTTTGTGCGTATTTATACAATTCAAGGCTTCCCTTATTGACAGTGGTAGAAGTGGGGGGATGCCCAAAAGTTGGTGACAAGTGTAATAATTAAGTACCTTATAATAAAAACATTAACTAGTAAGGACATAATGTATACTTTCTAATACAAACATTGAGCATGGGTCCAAAATGTATTGTTATTTTAACGAATATACTGTGACTTAGTTTTTTTGCTTGGAAGTAAGAGATAAAGTAAAGTAATAATTAAAAAAAAATTCCTCCAAAGTTATAAATTGACCAAATGTAACAGTATCTGTCAATACAAATACTTATATCTTTGTACCAAGTAGTATAATACATTTTTATAATAGTATGATTATAAATACCATACATTTTTTTAATTTTAAATCACTTTTTCTCAGTGTCACTAAATTTAAAAGTTAATGTTAGTTTTCTTTAGTAGTTTTTAGACGTATCGAATGTTTTTAGAAGGGATAGGATTTCAGTAGTATTTGAAATTGGGGCACGCAAGTATATTTTCTTGAAAAGTAGATAGACGCGTGACCCCGAGTCTACCCCTACTTCTAGCACTGCTTATTACAATTATTAGACAGATGCGTTATCACTTAATTTAAATTGTTAGTAGTATACTTCTGTGCATAAAATGTACGAATGCACATACAACTCTTTTTTCTATGAGTGAACCATCGTTGTAAATGCAATTTCTACCATGTGTCTCTGCCATGTCTGCATATTCCCCCTTCTCTGTTGAATGATCCAAGGAGGTGTTCTTTCCAAATTTTAAATTTTCTTTTATCAAGTCCTAGGAGCTTATGGCTCTGCCTTTTAAGTTAATAGTGATTCTATGCTTGAAGAGTCTGTAAGTTGCTACTTGTTCTTTAATTTTAATGTCGAGTGGTTCGATTCCTGATAATAAGGTAAATGCAATGCTTGATGTAGTCCTGTAACATTTTGTTATTGGTATTAAAGTTATTCTTTGGATTTGGTTAATTTTATTGTTCAGCTTAACGTAATCGAAGTACGCATCACCATAAACTATTTGTAAGGTTTCTGAATTAATAATGCGGTTGCATTTGTTTATCACGATAGATTCCAGCCACGGGATAACCAACGGCTTTTATAATTTTGTAAACGTTGTTGCACGAGAGAGTATTTTAATTTTAAAAAAAAAGAAAAGAAATGTATTGGGATGGTATCGTTTCAGTTTTCGAAAAATAAAGGAAAGTGGCGGTTCGTTGAGAACTGAATGTGGTTTCTTATTTTATTTTTCTAACATAAGCAAAAGGCAACGGCTCACACTATTAATCTTTCAAGTGCTTTGGAATAAATTTCTTTAATTACAGATAGTTGCAATCCCCAGGCAGTTCTTGAAATGTGGAATGTTTTGTAATGTATTTTGCTAACTTTTTCTTTAACATTGTTTAGATAAGGTATAAAGGATAGTTTTGGGTCAAATGTGATTCCAAGATACTTGAGTTCTTTTGTGTATTTAGGAATTGACGAAAATCCTAAATTTTTCAATGATAGCTACCTTATGCGCAAGTACAATTTTAACGACGTGACCAATCCATTTCCAGCTTCTTCTTTTGATGTTATTTGCCAACGGTTCTTGTTTGGTGTTATTGCAGAGCTCAATGTTTGATAAGGTTTTGGGTCAAAAAATGCCCATGATTTTTCGTAAACATCTGTTTGGCCAAATATTGAGCTTTTTACTTTGTGTTTTAGTTGTTTTCCATGTTTCGGTTCCGTATAAGAGTATACTTTTCACCAATGAGTTAAACATACTAATATTTGTTTTCAACATTAGATTATTTGATCACCATATTTTATTCAATTGTTTAAAACAATGTTGTGCTTTGGCGATTCTAATTTTTAGCTCTGTATCAGTTCCAAGATCTTTGTCGATTAAGTGACCATTAACCTGTATGCAAAAGTTGAACATCGTAGATCAATCCGGGGTTCTGTATTTCTGCTGAGCACAGACAGAGATTTTTGCTAGACAACTTTTCTGAACTCGAAAGGTTCCAAAAACATGTAAAAATGAAAAAAAAATTAAAACTTTTTTTTAACATAATGCGATATTTTTATCATCCAATATTACATATTAGGTAAGGAAAGTAAAATGATATAATTAAAGATATTATGAGGAACGATAAGAAAAATATAATTTAAAAAGTTATTAAACAATAATGAAATTATATCTTTTTACATGGAGGGTTAAATTGTTTCATGATGTTGAAAATTACAAAACTACGTGCGGGCAATCAAAATAAATTAGCAATCGAACATTTTTGCAAAAATTATAAATAAAATTACCTACTATAATTAGAATGAAAATTTTTATTTACAATTTGTAATTGAAGACAGTTTAAAATACTACATTTTAAAATATTTTAACAACCATGTATTTAAGAAACAAAAGGAAATTAAGAAGTAATATAGGATTTTTTTTTCATAAACTTAACAATGAGCGTAACATAATTTGGTTCTGATGGAGTGGGGTTGGGAGCTGAGTTCACTTGACATTGAATTCCATGCTGTATTTCATGAAGAGATTCATTATGAAAAACCACCTAATGTTATCAATTATGTAAGATTTACAACTTCCTCCGTGACATTCTATTCAATACATGCGTGATATCATCTCGAAATAATTTACAACACATAATAACGTGTAAAACAATACTGTGACACCACATGAAAGTTAAGATATTTGTTTGTGCGAATAATAAAGACTGGTAGGACATCACTGGAATCATATCACTTTTAAATCTGAAAACTCTATGGGTTTTTTTTAATACATTGGGCTCAAAGAGGGAAAACACTCATTGAGCAACAAATCGACCACAACGCGTTGTGGATGTTGATTTTTATTATTCGCACAATGATGTTGATCGTCTAGAACGCATTTTGATCTGACATTAAATTTCTGTCTAAATTAACGGTTTAGCTAATTGTTTGTACAATTTGTATAAACAAAGAAGACTTTTACTGAGCTAACAAACAGTCCTAAACACTTACTGGAGTACTGTAAACGTCCCTAATAGATTTCAGTAATTGTTTCCACCGTTGGTACAAACAAATACTCTCACTAAGCTAACGTAACTTAAGTCCAAAACACATGCTGGAGAACTGTGAAAGTCCAGAATTGATTTTAGAAACTGTTTCTATCATTGGCATAAACGAATATGACTGACTAGAGTAACAAACAGCTACTGTTTCTGCTGTAATCAGTCTCTCACTAGGCTAATAAACAGTTCAAAGCTCTCATTAGAAAACTGTGGAAGTCCAAAATCAATTTCAGTAATTAGTTTTTCCATTGATATCAATAAAAGGATATTCTCACTTCGCTAACAAGCAGTACAAAACGCGTTCTGGAGAACTGTGAACGTCCAGAGAGCGCGATGGTAGGCTTGTCGTTTCATTCAATTAAGCTTTCTAAATTTCTGAACTTATCATGTACTCCAAAATTGCTTAATTGTATTTGTGTTCGATTGTTAGAAAGTTGTTTGAGTTGATTTTAAATTTCTAAAAAAAAAATACTAAAATATAATGAACAGCGACATAAGTTAACTAGATAAACATTTATAAGAATTCCTTCAAGCCCTTGAATATTTCCTTCACCAGGTCTTTTCCTTACAATTCCATTTCTATGGATGTTCCAAGAGAATAAAAAGAACTAAGAAGCATCGACCGTTTGCGCACCTACGAATGGCCAATCGATGGAAGAAGGGCGGTACGACTGACATCAGAAAATAACCTACAAACAACGTTCGAATACTACCGCGATCGGTTGTATTCCGATTCGCTATGACTCCTCTTTCGAACTAATGGTGACGGGAAACTTCATTATTTAAAATTAAAAGATTCATATCTTCGTTATGGGGTGCTGTGATGAGGATTCAGTGCAGGTGTCAAGTAAGTGGCGTTACTTATTTTCAAAAATTTTGATAAGTAATCAGCTGATTAAGTACGCATGGCACTAGCGGCACTTAGTCAGGTGTTTAGTTTGTAAAAAACAGTGAATTGCGTTAATTGATTACATTCGGTAAACGTGATGAAAAGATGGGGGGGGGGGGGGTAGTGATGTTACTCCTGTTTCTATATAAGGCTTTGTTTTTCATTAAATAACTTGAAAATCGAGCTGTCAATTGAAATAAATTTATTTTAAGGGATAGAGAATTGAAATTGGAATTGAATGTATTATTATGATTTTTATTAAAAGAAATTTTGCTCAAGAAATAATCTCTGAATTTTAATTTTGTCTTACTTGTACATAGTAATATATCATATTTTTTACAAAAAAAATTTTTACATTTATAAAAAGAATTTCCTTAAAAGAGTAAGCAAACAATATTCATTGGATAACAAATTTATTTAGGACTTTATACTTCTAAATATCTCTAATATTTTTATGTGTATAGGAGATTATTATCTTTATTAATTTTAAGTTAACTTTATAATTCATACTTTTCTAAATTTAATGCCTCATATTTCTTAAGAGGGATTGAAAACAATAAAATTTTGTAGGATAAAGTACTTAACAGTTCAACATTTAACGATAATTGATATTTTTTCATCACAGCTAAATGAGAGCTTATATTATTGTGAAGTTAATTTCTCTTTCATATAGTTTAATTTATCGAATATCAAACTTAACGTTTCATTTAAGTATTTTCTCTTCATTTCTTTGTTTGTAAAATTAATCTTAGTGGGAAACATTTATATCTATACATTTTACACACTTATGCATTTCATTTGAAATAAATTTTTAAATTTACTTTTCTTTAATTTTCCTTTGTTAGACCAACTAACTTTTAAATAAAATAAATTTTACTACAGAAATAGTTTTCGGTGATTTTTAGTTCTTCTATTAGTAAACTATCAACTATGTAAATTTCACATATTTAAATTCAGTATGCAGCTTTCATGTTTGAACTAATACGCAGGAGTTTTTCAAAATAATAGAAAACGAGAAATAGTTAATCAATATTAATAGCCATCTTTGCTGTCTCACGCCAGACATCTGCGTGCGTCTGTAGAGCCAGTTTAAAATAATTCTTTTTTTTTTTTTTTTTTTTTTTGATATTCTGTAAGCTAAAGGTAAAAATTGAATATATTTATACACTTTAATGTCTTCCGTTCAAAGTGTTAAAAATTTACGCCAGAATGTGCAGTCAAATAAAATAATGCAAGCATCTATTCAATAAACACTTAAATATAGATAAATATAAGAAAAATATTTAAAAATCTAACTTTTCTAATTTACAAAAAAAAAAAAATCAAATACATTGTGTTCTGTATTAAATGAAGAGGACTTAGAATGCAAGAGTACAAACTACTCTCTATTCATTCTTCAAAAAATGGCCCTGGTAAAAATGAATAGTCATGAAGTGGAAGACGTTTCAGGCTGACGGTCGGGAAGTCGTGTAATTGTTGTTTAAAGCTTCGTCTATAATAGTTAGCAATTATTTCTAGAATTTTCTCAATATCCCATGACTGTTTCTAATTATTTAATACACGTTTTCAATAGTTTAATGAATGTTTTCAATTATTTCATGATAGCTTTCAATTACAACATGAATGTTTTCAATTCTTTTATGGATGTTTCAAATTATTTCATTAGTATATTCAATTGTCTCATAAATGTTTACACTTTTCATTGATTTTCCCTATTGCTTCCGGAGTATCACTTCTAATCCAGAAGTACCTGTCTGCTCTATTGAACCGTAAACGAGCATTAAATTTTTAGGATAATGCTCCTTTCTATGGTACACAGTCAACTACGGAAGTAATTTTGGAATCTGGGGGCACTGACTGAACTAAATTCCCTATCATCGGTACTTTTCTATTTACCATTAATTCTGGTCAGATGCTTACTCGTTGTATGAGAATTCATGTCTAAGCTATAATCGTATAAGATGGGGATATTAGGGTTCGTCTCAAAAGTCATACTTGAAAAAAAATTATTGTAAGCATTATTTTTTACCGAGACATTTCCGAACCCTAAAAAAAAAAAAAAAGAGATTCGTTGTACTCGTAAAATTTTGTAATTGACACACGATATTTACGAAAGAAACTAGACAATTTTATTAATTTTATAAAAAAAATTTAAAATGCGCATTGTAAAACAAATTTTTCTTGGTCGCAAAAAGTGGAGCCAATTTTTGTAAAATTAATCAATCACCAAGCATTTCCAGTAGAATCAAGGACTATACGGTTGTTTGGTTATACAAAAGAAGCTTTCTCAAATTCACAGAGTTATAGTTAACCAAGTTCATTTTTACAATGCCATGCTACCAACTATGACCTGGAGTGAAGAGCATTCACTGAGCATGCAAAAAGCCTTGACTTCAAATTCCGTTTGCCGTCTCCCGTTGCCTTTTCTTTATAAAATATAATTCAATTTTAAAACTCAAAGCAAAGCAAGCTAATCCCCAGAAACACAAATACGCTGGTCAATATCACTCAACACTGGCCAATCCCGAGAGGGACAGTTGTAGTCTAACCGTTGCTACGGATCATGGCCTATCTCGCCCAGTGGTGGGTAAAATATACTGAAAATTTTTAAGTATTTTGATACAAAGTTTTAAAATTGAATTATATTTTACAAAGAAAAGGCGGCAGGGTAAAAAATACGTTTTGTGGTTTTGGCATGTTTATTTTTTTTAAAAATCGTGTATTTTCGAAGGATGCTCGAATTTCGGCATGGACTGGCCAATCTTCCCAGAACCCCTGTTTCCGACATAAGCTAATACTGCTGTGCTACCGAGATACTTTCACAATGGATTGACTATAAGTCGATTGTGACAGATAATCACGTGTCGATTGTCTCGATGCGTGGTGGGTGTTTTCCAATTTTTCTCCCCCATTCAAAACACGTATGTGAGGCAATTTCCGCTTGTAAGACTTCCCAGAAAGCTCAACGTTTATTTTGGAATTTCAACTGTATTTGAGGTGCAGCTTAGCCCTTAAGTAATTATTGTACCAAGTAAAGTCTAAATCAATCAACCCTTTAAAGGTATAGAAATATCATATTTTCAGAGAGGGAAGTAAAACTATTGGAATATTATTTTTTTATTCTTAAGTAAATTTGATATCTCTATATATATAATGCAAAGCCCTCACTCACTCACTCACTCACTCATCACTAATTCTCCCACTTCCCACATAGTCACAACTCTGAAAATCGGCACAAATATCAACAATGGTAAAAATAGAAAAAGTAAACTATTCCGATCTCGATTAACCCACTTTAAGGGGTCGAAAAGGGGTTAAACGTTCCAAACGGGGGACATTCGAAAATCCTACTTCCCACATAGTCACAACTCTGAAAATCGGCACAAATATCAACAATGGTAAAAATAGAAAAAGTAAACTGTTCCGATCTCGATTAACCCACTTTAAGGGGTCGAAAAGGGGTTAAACGTTCCAAACGGGGGACATTCGAATATCCTACTTCCCACATAGTCACAACTCTGAAAATCGGCACAAATATCAACAATGGTAAAAACAGAAAAAGTAAACTATTCCGATCTCGATTAACCCACTTTAAGGGGTCGAAAAGGGGTTAAACGTTCCAAACGGGGGACATTCGAAAATCCTACTTCCCACATAGTCACAACTGTGAAAATCGGCACAAATATCAACAATGGTAAAAATAGAAAAAGTAAACTATTCCGATCTCGATTAACCCACTTTAAGGGGTCGAAAAGGGGTTAAACGTTCCAAACGGGGGACATTCGAAAATCCTACTTCCCACATAGTCACAACTGTGAAAATCGGCACAAATATCAACAATGGTAAAAATAGAAAAAGTAAACTGTTCCGATCTCGATTAACCCACTTTAAGGGGTCGAAAAGGGGTTAAACGTTCCAAACGGGGGACATTCGAATATCCTACTTCCCACATAGTCACAACTCTGAAAATCGGCACAAATATCAACAATGGTAAAAACAGAAAAAGTAAACTATTCCGATCTCGATTAACCCACTTTAAGGGGTCGAAAAGGGGTTAAACGTTCCAAACGGGGGACATTCGAAAATCCTACTTCCCACATAGTCACAACTGTGAAAATCGGCACAAATATCAACAATGGTAAAAATAGAAAAAGTAAACTATTCCGATCTCGATTAACCCACTTTAAGGGGTCGAAAAGGGGTTAAACGTTCCAAACGGGGGACATTCGAAAATCCTACTTCCCACATAGTCACAACTGTGAAAATCGGCACAAATATCAACAATGGTAAAAATAGAAAAAGTAAACTATTCCGATCTCGATTAACCCACTTTAAGGGGTCGAAAAGGGGTTAAACGTTCCAAACGAGAGACATTCGAATATCCTACTTCCCATATAGTCACAACTCTAAAAATTGGTACAAATATTAACAATTGTAAACATAGAAAAGTAAGCTATTCCGATCTCGATTAACCCACTTTAAGGGCTCGAAAAGGGGTTAAACGTTCCAAACGAGGGACATTCGAATGTCCTACTTCCCCTTTCGTCACAACTCTGAAATCTGGTTCAAGTATCAACAAAAACAAACGTATAAAAAGTAAGCTATTCCGATCTCTATTTACCCACTCTAAGGTCAAAAAGGGGTTAAACGTTCCAAACGTGGGATATTCGAATGTACCACTTCCCATATGGTCACAACTCTAAAAATTGGTACAAATGTCAACAATGGTAAACATAGAAAAAGTAAGCTATTCCGATCTCGATTAACCCACTTTAAGAGGTCAAAAAGGGGTTAAACGTTCCAAACGAGCGATATATTCGAATGTCCTACTTCTCATATTTTCACAATTCTGAAAACTGGTGTGAATATCAATAAAGACAAACGCAGAAAAAGTAAACTATTCCGATCTCGGGAGGATCAAGGGGTGGAAAAGGGGTTAAACGTTCCAAACGAGGAATATTCGAATGTACCACTTCCCATATGGTCACAACTCAAAAATTTGGTACAAATGTCAAAAAAGATTAAACATAGAAAAAGTAAGCTATTCTGTTCTCGAATAACCAACTTCAAGGTGTCGAAAAGGGGTTAAATGTTCCAAACGAGGGATATCCGAATGTTCCTCTTCCAATGTAGTCATTTTTCTGATATTTTTTTGCAAATGTTAAAAATATAAGTCATTCCAATATCGATTAACGAATTTTTAAGGGATGAAAAGACGACGCAACATTGAAACTATACGAGGATTAACTTAATGTCTAATTAACTTAATTCCAATACAGCTACTACTTTGAAATTTAGAACTAAGAGCAAACATAAACACAATAAACTATTCCAGTTTACTATTCACAATTATAAATTTCGTTTAAAATGTCAACAAAGGAAAGTTCCTATTTTGATAAATCAATTTATCGGGATCAAAATGGGAGCAAACGTCTGAAGTGTAGAATACATGAATGTCTTTTGATCGCTAAAATGCTAATGGTAAAATTTCGTAGCGCAGCACGGGTATTCAGCTAGTATCATATATATTAAGGCCTAAAGATCGGCGATTCCTTTTCAGAGAACTTTAAAAGGCATTGTCTTATAATTGTCTTTTGTGATCTGACTTTACTTTAATTTTGGACCTTCCAGTTATCAAAATGCGTATATTTTATATTAGAGAAACTAACTTATTAACTTCAGTTTTAGTTCCTATTTTTTTAATTAAACCGCCAATTCTCTTAAAGTGACATCTCTACGAATTCTCCAAAGGCGAACTAATTCCTATATTATAGTTTGACATTTTCATTGTTGGCATCAACAAATATATAATTCAAAATATTATGATACAAATTTGTTAATTAAATATTTATAATAACAGTGCTACATTTGATAACAAACCGAAAACTAAGAAAAAAAACACATCTATTGCATTTATCTTTATTTATTTATTACGGCTGCAAAATAACAAGTAATAAAAAAAAATGGATTATGCTTTTTGGATGTTTTTATAGTAAATATAACATGTTTCTGCGATAATAATTTAAAACTATTTACGGTGAGTTCATGTTGCTATAATGTTACAAGCATATTTTCTTTTGGCGACTTTTTATGATACTTAATCAAAAATGTATCAACTTTTTTCAATAAAAGCAACATATCGTTAATTTATTTGATATTTTTACTTCTGTAGTTCTTATCATACACACTGCTCTACTTACTTTGAGAAAAGCTTTTAAAAGTTATTTTTAGGCAATTTTTAGTAGACCATTCCCAAATTTAGAAAATTTTTGGGAAATACTGCACAATAAACATTAGTCATCTATGTTTATTCGTATTGTTATAACGTATATACGCAAAAGTACATGTACTGAAAATTAAATATTGATAATAACATACTTTTGAATCTGATTTATTAAATGATTGAAAATTTAAAACCTTTTATAAGTACGGAAAATGAATTTGCTTCAAATAACGAACTCTAAGATCGTAAGGAAAGTGGGAATAAGGAGAGAAAATATGAGCCTTTGTTTATAAATTCTCTTGAAGGCAAAACTTAAACTAGTTTCTGCAAGTACGTTTAGCAAAATCTTGTTTACTTATTATAAGTTTTCAGTAAGGTGGCCCTTAGCTATATGCATTAACTTTTTTTGTATAAAAAAAAGTTTTTGTTGTAATAAAAAAAGAATTTGCTCTTCGAAAGTTAAAATCCAAATCATGTTCCAATCAAAAGAAAACGTTTTGTACAAAATTTCAGCTCAACCAACCAACCAACTACCAGACGTAAGTAATAATGCCAGACTACCAGACTTAATTAGCAATAGCGTGCAAAAAAATATCTACTCTAGCACTTTACTTGGTTTCTCGCATTCCCGTCCAACTATAAAAGTGAACTGAGATTGGTTAATCATAATCATCTACCCAGCTTCATTAACCACCAGAGCGTTTTTCTCTTTGCATTGACATCGGAGCAGTCTATACAGTTGTTTATCTATATCCATGGGCGCATCGAGGAGGGTGCAAGGAGGTGCACTTGCACCCCCCTGGCTCTTGGAAAATTTTAAAAAAATGAGGGGAAAGATGTAAATTCCAAGATAAAGAAAGCACATATGCCGTTTATACTTTTATGTTACAATGAGTATTTTTTTCTATTATTTTAGTCTTTTGTGTCTTTCCAATGTCGTTTTTTATAGCTATTTGCTTGACGATTTTCTGGCACCTGTTGTCTAGGATTATTAGAGGCTGAAGAGTAGAAGTATTTGTTCCGTTTATTGTATAATCATTTCCTGTGTAGTTTTCAAACTTCTAGGAAAATGTTTTATTTCTTAAGTCATCAGATATACTGTCTTGAAATCTATTTTTAAAATTCAATTGAACATATCGAATACTGCCTTCGATTTTTTTTCCCATTATTTCCGGAACTTGAAAGAAATACAATGTTACTCGTCTGTATTTTTGCATCTTCATGTTTCCCTATTCTAAACATTGATCTATTTGGATATTAAAAAAATCGTTAAAAAAATATTTTATAATATTTTTACTACTTATTATTGTTTTCTCTTTAACAGGGTTGCGCTTTAAAAAAAATATATACCATGAATTTTAACTATCCTCAAAGAGTATAATCTATAATGCAAAATTATTAATTAACATTTCTAAAAAAAATAATGATTTTGATAAAAATCTAGTCTTGCACCCCCTTGTAAATATTCCTGGGAGCGCCCATGTCTATATCGATGCCCTCAAATGCCTTGAAGTTGGAACAAAGAAAATACAACTCTTATTTCAGTTCAAAGTGGTATGCTTTTCCCTATATTGACATTCCCCCCTTTTTTTTAGATAAATTTATACGGACACATTCAGGTAACCTCAGTAATTAATTAAAAACATTCTAAATAAAATTATACAAATGTAAAATTTAAAAATTATTGAAATAACTTTAGAAATTTAAGAAATTTCAGGTTTTTTGATAACTCACGCAACTTCTATAAGAGAAACACATTTTTATTTGCAGTAATTACTTCTATTGAATAGAAACACAGTGTTAACGAACAGACATTAACCATTATTATTATTTTTAAAGATAATATACTGCAGTTGGGTATTATTTACGGTGTCCGGCAACGATTTGTAAAATATATTATTTCTCAGTTTCATATTTTGTGAGGATATTATTGTAATTATGAACAAGTTTTGTATCTCTTTTTTGCAAAGTCATTCACAACACTTTCTTTTCAAGTTTTTCAAATCCTAGATCCTGAAGAGTCAAGAATTGATAGATGAACCTCTTCAGCTGATCTTTTTTTCTTCCTATTTTTTGCCTTTCTTTGCTTTCAGCATAATTTGAGCCACATGTATTAACCGTTGTTGAAACCTTTTCATCAAAAACCACAGTTTTTCAAACTAAGTATCCAAAGATAGAGGAATTTTTTTATCTATGTTTAGTAACAGTCTTGCAGATTTTTGGATTAATATCACGGTAATTTATCAGTTGATACATGAATTGAAAATCCTCATAGGGTGCTTTTAAAAAATTCTGATAACATTAAACAGACTCGAACTTAGAAAAACAAAAACAAAAAACTCATAATCTTTGTAAACAGTTCTCCTTATGAGACAACTTAAAACAAATATATCTTAAATACATAAACTTGGTTTTCCATTAGCCTAACATAAGTTACAGCTCTTTGTATTAAAAACAATATCCCATTTTTTTAAATGGCACTAACTATTCTTGAAAATCATCCAACAGTTGTTTCTGTTTAGAAATATGGTTTCAAGAAATCCAAGAATGATAAAGTGGACCTTATCAGGTTTGAGGCACAACCAGAAAAATTCTGTGATAGTGTTTTTCGATTAAACACTAAGTTTTCTTCTGTGTGTACTTCTCTGTTTGAAAAACTACGTCTACGAAGAACTCTCTCATTCCATATGTGACATATCATCAATTTTCTTGCACTTTATAAATCTGTAACCTTTATTGGCCAACATATTTAAAAGATTTGTATCAATTTTCGAGTTATGCAAACCATCCCAACATAGGACTCCCTGCTAAGATAATGGAAATCTTGATCTTTTTCATTCCATTTATTAAAGATTAATCTGAATATTTTGTGAAAAGGTTCAAACATTTTTAGACAATAACTTGTATTAGACGTAAGTATAAGACACCAACGATAATTCTACAAATGGTTTCTAATGTTTTTTGATTCACAAATCTATTCGTTAATTCAAAGTTACTCATAGGTAGCACAGCAGTATTGGACAATGCCGAAAACAAGGGTTCTTGAAAATTGGCCGATTCTAGCCGAAACTCGAGCATCATTCCAAAGTATACGATTTCTTCTCTTTTTTTAAAAAATAAACATGTGAAAAATATCACAAAACATATTTTTTGTCCTCCGTCCTTTCTTATAAATATACTATTTGAATGTTAAAACTGTAAATCAGCATTTCAAAACTTCCAGTATATTTTTCCAGTATTGGACGAGATTTACCAATAACCGTAACGACAACCGAGTTACAACTTCCACAGCGGGATTGTCCAATCAAGAGCGATATTGGCCAGCGTATTTGTGCAGCTACATCCTCCGCCTATACTAGAGGACAGGATGAAGTGAGCTCACTGAGTAAGCTGTAGGAACCGGTTCCCCTATGGCTGTAAAGCATTGAGTAAGCTCAAATCAGGTTGTCTTCTATACTAAACTTCAACTTAACTTGACATCACTAGACGGTAGATCGTTACAGTGCTCATAGGTATTTAACCTTTAACTGCTGTAAGTGGTCTAACAGACCGCGAATCATTTTTTGTGGAATGATTCCAACCCCGAAAATATCGCATCTTTGACTTTTATATTAATTTTTCTGATACTAGGTTTCTTAAACTTTAAATTGATGTTCACCAATATGTTTGGCGCAATATGGACCATGTGTAGCTCTTGCGCAAAAAACCTCAAACCATCCAACCACAGCAGTTAAAGGTTAATCCATTTTGGCGGCGTGAAAGCATAATGTTCGCCAAACCACAACCCTGTAGAGAATAAAAGGCTATAAGGTTTGGCGGGAATTATGTCTGAACTCCGCTAAAATTGATTAATTGCCTATGAGCACGGTGAAGATCTATCGTCTAGTGATGTCAAAATTTAAGTTGGAGTTTAGTATAGTATAGTTTCGCATCTACATAGGATACTTGATTGCTACCAGTTATCTAAACGTTCTTGTCACAGTTTTCTGATTTTCAGGCTAATATAAATCTTTTAATAACTCCATGCTTGAATGAGTTGTACCTATTTCAAGGAGTCCCAAACTTAATTCGTATAGTGGTTAGCGTGCTAGCTTCTAGACCGCGAGGTTGCGGGTCCGAGTCCCGTAATAGGCATGGGTGTTTGTAAATGTATGTTGGCTTGTCTAATGACGAATGTTTCGGCGCATTATAGCCCTCGTGTTGCTGACGGAGCCAGATAATCTGAAAACAACCAACCCAAACTAATCTATAATAATAAAACAAGCTGTCTGTCTGTCTGTCTGTCTGTCTGTCTGTCTGTCTGTCTGTCTGTGGATCTATAGAAACCTACTTAAAATTGGAGTAGAGCTCTGAAATTTTCAGCATAAGTAGTTTTGGCCTTCTAATTGTAAGCATCACAAACAGAATATTAAAATTTTAATTAGTTCTTTTTTAATTAATTTGTTACAAAACGATATCTAATAGGGCTACAGCTCTGAAATTTCTAACATAAGTAGTTTTGGCCTTTTAATCAGACTTTTAAAAAACAGAATTTTAAATTTTTATTTTGTTCTTTTTTAATTAATTTTTTTAATTAATTAATAAACATTTTACAAAACGATTACTAATAGGGCTACAGCTCTGAAATTTCTAATAAAAGTAGTTTTGACTTTTTAATTGGACTTTTAAAAAACAGAATGTTAAATTTTTATTTTGTTCTTTTTTAATTATTTTTTTTTAATTAATTAATAACCATTTTACAAAATGACTACTGATAGGGCTACAGCTCTGAAATTTTCAAAATAAGTAGTTTTGGCCTTCTAATTGTATACATCGCAAACAGAATGTTAAAATTTTAATTAGTTCTCTTTTAATTATTTTTTTAATTAATTAATTAATTAATTAATTAATTAATTAATTAATTAATTAATTAATTAATTAATTAATTAATTAATTCAGCATAAGTAGTTTTGGAATTTTAATTGGACTTTTAAAAAACAGATTTTTAAATTTTTCGTTTGTTCTTTTTTAATTAAGTTTTTTAATTAATTAATAAACATTTTACAAAACGACTACTAATAGGGCTACATCAGCTCTGAAATTTTCAACATAAGTAGTTTTGGCCTTCTAACTGGACTTTTGAAAAACAGAATTATATATTTTTATTTAGTTTCTTTTTAATTAATTTTTTTAATTATTTAATGAATATTTTGCAAAATGATTTCTAATAGGGCTACAACTCTAAAATTTTCAACATAAGTAGTTTAGGCCTTCTAATTGGACTTTAGAAAAACAGAATTTTAAATTTTTTGATTAGTTCGTTATTAGTTAATTTTTTTAATTAATTAATATATATATATTACAAAACGACTTCAAATAGGGCTACAGCTTTGAAATTTTCAAAATAAATAGTTGTGGCCTTCTAATTGGATTTTTGAAAAATAGAATTAAATTTTTTTTTAATTAATTAACACATATTTAACAAAACGATTTGTAATTGGGCTACATTTCTGAAATTTTCAACACAAGTAGTTTTGGACTTCAAATTGAACTGACAAAAAGAATATTAAAATTTTAATTTGTTTTTTAATTATTTTTTTACGAAAAAGCGACTTCGAATAGACCTAGAGCTCTGAAAGTTTCAACATAAGTAGTTTCAGCCTCTAATTTTGCTTTCGACAAACACGTTTTAAAGTAATCTTAAAAGGGTGTTGTATTATTGTATTAACGGGGAATTTTTTTATCTTGAAAATTGAGGAGGCTTCCAATATTAAGTCTTTACGTAGTAATTAGATTTTAGTGAGTGAAGCGAGCTTATGCTTACGCAGCAATGAACCTTTCAGCGAGCGAAGAGAGCCTATGTTTGCATAGCAATGAACCTTTTAACGACTGAAATAAGCCGGTGTTTATGTGTCCATGAACTTTTCAGCGAACGAAGCGAGCTCGATTTTGCGTAGCGATGAACCTTCCTGCGAGCGAAGCGCCAAAAACTGGGTCCTATACACGAATGGCAGATTTCCGCAACGCGAGGCCTCACAGCTAACTAAAATATTGCACATGTTAAAATTTCGTAGCGAAGCACGGGTATTTAGCTTGTTCATAAATAAGAAAGCAACAAGATAAGAACAATAGATCACGATTGAATATTTTCCCCAAGTTTGTAATTATTCTTTTTACGCAACCTGTGTTGCTTGCTGTAGTATATTAATTTTGCAATAACTTTGAATTCTGGAGGCAGTTTGAATCCCAGTGTAACATTAATTGTTGGAAGCAGTTTACTTTAAATTTGTGCTGAGTATCTGTGTGTAGCGCTAATCTAAATTGTTTTCTAAGGCTTGAAAGGCGTAAAAGAAGTGAGTTTTATTACAATGTTACCAGTACTACATCCGAAAGCTTCTGAAGCAGCAATTAAAGTGTAAAAATTCATTTGATATTACAATTATCAAAACCTTCAGAAAAATAGAGAGTAAAAAAAGCTACAATATACCACGTGTTTCTGTTACTGTTGTTAGAAATAATAATAGTATAATAATATTACAAATAGTATAACAAACTAGTAATAAACAAGGGAACAGGATGAGCTCATATCATCCTGTTTCCTAGTATAGGCGGAGGGTGCAGGTACACTGCTACGCTGGCCAATATCGCTCGAGATCAGACAATCCCGCTGTAGAAGTTGTAACTCGGTTGTCGTTACGGATATTGGCAAATCTCGTCCAATACTGGAAAAATATACTGGAAGTTTTGAAATGTTGATTGACAGTTTTAACATTCAAATAGTATATTCATAAGAAAGGACTGATTACAAAAAATATGTTTTGTGATATTTTTCACATGTTTATTTTTTTTAAGAAAGAGAAGAAATCGTATACTCTGGAACTATGCTCGAGTTTTGGCTAGAATCGGCCTATTTTCCAGAACCTTTGTTTTCGGCATTGGGCAATACTGCTGTGCTACCTATGCGTAACTTTGAATTAACGAATAGATTTGTGAATCGAAAAACATTGGAAACCATTTGTTATACTATTATTGGTTTCTATTATAAGTTTATTCTATTATAAGTTTCTTGAATAATGTTTATAAAAAAATCCCTCAACATTGAAAACATGGCACATATTTGTTGGTTTTTAAGGGGTAATGTCAAAGGAAGTTGATTATTTCCCGATAGCGATTATTTTCCACAAAAAGTATTGATATTTCTAGGCCATTAGGTCAAATATAATACCTGAAAACCTGCATTACTGTCCATTATTTATGCGTACAAGTTACTCAAATGATAAGAAGAAGAAAATTACTTTCTGAGTACTAGTTTTCTATTACGAGTTCATTTCTTACATAATATAATTCGGTGAATAATTATAAATTAAGTGTGTTAGGTGCTCTTGTTTCAATTTGAAAAATGACAATTGTGGGCTTGATAGATGACCCACTTCCCACTTTAATAAGGACGGTCTCACTTTCCGAAGACAATGCCGGTTATCTGATAAGTGTAGAATTTAGTCCTGATTTTTTAAAACTTGTTGAGAAATCATTTTTATTTTTTGTCATTTATAACTTCCTGGTACATTTTCTGCAAACTTTGCATGTATTTTTTTTTTCTAGTTTTTACATTGCATGCATTGCATTTGTATTTACATACTTCTGGTGCTACAAGCTATCGAATAGTTTGTAATATAGTTGTAAATGAAAAGATTCCTAAAACAAGACGTTTTCAACCATATAAAACAAAGAAAAACAAATTTCTATGCTGGATTAATTCATTCATTTCTAATTCTTTCTTGTTCCCTCACTAATGTAAACATTATATATTTCAAACTCATTGTTAATTTTACAACCATGAAGATAGTATAAAGTGCTATGTACCACTACTATCGCTAATTTTTGAAGAAAATACGGTAAATTGTTATTTATCAGCTAAAAACAATCAAGCGAACTGTTACATTGTTCCTCTTAGCAGTTTTCAAAATATAAGATCAGTTTATAAAAATTATACAGTTAGCAGTAGTTTTTCTCTAACAAAACACGCTTTTTGAATATTTTTAATAATTGGTGCTTGGTCTACTGATACCTCACACTGCACAAATGTAAAGCACCGAAAAACAAACATAAAAAAAATTCAACATCTTGCTTGTTCAATATATTCATTGCAAACTCAATATCGGACACTCAATCGAGGGCAATACCGGGACTACCGCGAATCCAACAGACTCTACTCTGTATAGGGCCCGGTCCTAAGTTTGATGACGTCACGCTAAGCGATGAATGAAAACACGAAGGCTGTTTACCATAGTCCGTAATCCTCAGATGTAATGAAACATCTCTGGTAATTTCAATAAAATATTATGTAGTTAGTTATTAAATGTTTTAATATGTTAAGTTGTTTAATTGTAGAATATTCAGGTACAACATTTAATTTCATAAAGTAAAAGTACCGAGAGTGGGAATTAAATTAAAATGGCGGCATATTCTTGAAATTATAACTGGATTTTTTTTTAATACTAATAATATTCAAACCTTTTATAATAGATTATTCAGATCAAAAATTCTCTGAAATATATTCATATACTAACATATCTGAAATAATTTCAATGACATAACAAGCCATACATTAAAACAGTATGTATTTAAGAATAAACATTACAAAAATTCATACACTAAATTATAACATAAAAACTTTATTTCAACTTTGAATAATAGGAATTTAAAAATTGTAAAGTACTGGTACCTAATATTCTAACTAAAATTTCATTTTTAAGCAAATGTATTTCCTCAAGATGACAAATTATTTCAAATACATATTTTCATTTTTTAAACAAAAAAGTTTGTTGGTTTTTGTGTTCAACGACCTCTTTTTATGTACAATGACGTCTAATCAGATCGGGACCTTCAGCTTAAAGCGGATTCCGAACCACAATGAACATTCATGCCTTATCCGTGATTCGAACCCGGCACCCTTTGGCATGCGTGGCCAGAGAACTAACTACACAGTCATAAGATGGACAAACAAATAAGACTTCCTTGATATGAAAATAAGTGTTAAAATGAAATCTTAAAAAGTATAGCCTAAGAATATATTTTATATATATTTACAAATAAATGTTGGTAAAAAAAATTATATAAACAACTTTTTAGTATTCAAAAAATTGATAATTAAAAAAAAGCAGCATTAATAAATGCAACTAACTACTGAAATAAAAAGTAGTGAACTACATCTTTTATTTTTCAGATGAGCTCGAATTGAGAACATTATATTTTTTTTTTGAACTATGAACCATATTTATTAGCATTGCATTTAAAGAGCCATTTTAATTCGGGAATTTTTTTTCCTTCTCCAAAAAAACATTTAGAGACAGGTTTCTCTCTATAGAAATACTCTGTCGAACACTTATTGGCACTTTTTTAATGTTCTGGTAATAAAAAAATATTGAGATATTCTTGAAAACACAGCAGCCAGTCTTTTGTGTGTGTGTGTGTTTTTGTTTTGTTTACATTTCTTTTAGATTTTATCATATATTCTTTTAACTGGTCAATTCTTCCATCGGTATCATATATTCTTGTAGCTTTCCTTGGTTCTAAGAAATGAAACATTATCAGGTTTTGTTTACGAGTATAGCCATAAAAAAGATAATTTCAACTTGATAAATAGCAAGATTACTTTCTAATTATTCTTAATGATGTTAAAAAATCAGCAAATGTTTATATGATAGCTGTATCAGTAGGAAACAAACATCTTAAAATTTCACTTTTTCAATTTTACAAAATTATATTTTCAAAAGAATATTTAAAATAGAATTAGGAAATAAAACTTTTTTTTAATTTCTATGAGAGATTGTTCGAGTTATGACAGAATTAAGCCTAACTTAGAACACTATAAAAGTTTGAAGGCAATACATTTATAACATGATACAACTTACCTGTAAAGTTTACAAATTTGAAAGTCACTCCTTTATAGAATTATCTTTACCACATTTCAACTTGTTAATTAAATAAAAAAAGGATAAAAAGGAAAACATTTGAGCAATTGACAAATTTGAATTCTGTGTATACAATCCAGTTCGTAGAATAGTTTGTTTACATTTTCATCTATCGCTTAGTGACGCTTGAGGCCAGAGCGCCATCTGGTTGTACCTGGCCAGAAATAACCATTAATAAGTTACTTAATTTCGCGACGGTCCCGGCAATACTCACTCAATATAGGAAAATCATATCATTGGCAGCTTCAAGGGGGGCCATGCCCCCCCCCCCCCTTGAAGGGTTCCCTCTTCCTCCCTAGCCCTTTCGAATATCCCAAAATTCTTTGAGAATCTCCATTTTAAAAAACGGTGAATATACAGATTTTTAAGCACAATTTCATTAACGAACATTTTTTCTTTACAGTACAAAGAATTATAGCCCTCCCCCCCCCCCCCCCTCAGAAAAAACACTGGTTTTAAATGTATTTACGTACACAACACATGACACAATACGCAAGACACAAGTACTCGGGTAGTGACCATCCCCTTCCCAAACGACGATTTCCTTTTTCCCGGGGGCCTCTACCCCTTTTTGGAACAACCATGCTCTTCTAAGCAACTATGGCTCCGAGGGTAATATTTTTCAACACGTAGTTCTGCAAAAAGAAAACTTGTTTTAAAGAACTGTTTAGAAAAACGAAATCGAGATCTAGGTAAATTTTTGGGAACACAATTTTCAGGACTGTGTGAGACACGCTGGGTTGAAAGGCATGATGGTGTTATTCAATTCCGCGAAGCTCTACCTTACATAATTGAAACGCTTGAATCGATTTCAAACTGGTCGGACCTAACCACTGCCTCTGATGCATCTTCTCTTCTATGCTCACTTTGCAGTGTCCAGTTTGTTTCAGCTTTAGTACCATTAATTGATGTCTTGAAGTAAACTCTACCACTAAGCAGAAAACTTCAGGCTCCTGATCTTGATTTGTGAAAAGCTGCGTCCATTGTTGAAGATACAATTTCAGTTTTGCAGAAGAAGCGCCAAGACTGCGTGGAATCTTTTTCTATTCTATTCAATGAGGTTGAAGATATATGTTCGGAGATTGAAATTGATGTGAATCTTCCACGCCTAGCCAGACGTCAAAAACACCGTGAGAACTACAATACTCAAATACCAGAAGAGTATTTTAGAATCTCGGCTTACATATCTTTATTGGATAATGTAATTGAAGACCTAATAGGAAGATTTCCAAAAGAAAATTTGGATTGTTTTGGCCTTCGATTACTGATTCCAACCCCCGATATGGAAAAGCCAATAGAATCAGAAAGCAACGAGCTTCAAAACTTATTAAAGAAGTACATACCAATTTTAGGACTGACACAAATGAGTGTTATTCTGATTGAAAATGAGCTAGCACTATGGAGAGAGAAATGGGAAAAAAGAATAAAAGCTCCCCACTTCTGCCATAGATGCAATGAGTTGGTTGTTTTCAGATTATCTGGTGCCGTCAGCAACACGAGGGGGCTACAATGCGCCGAAATATTCGTTATTAGACAAGTCAACATACACTACAAATACCCATGCCTAACACGGGACTCGAACCCTCAACCTCGCGGTCTAGAAGCTAGCACGCTAACCACTATACCGTTTGGTCCATAGATGCAATGAGAGCTTGTGACAAAGATGTATATCCTACTATTTACGCGTTACTTAAAATTTTGGCCTCTGTTGAAAGAAGTTTCTCTACCCTTCGACGCTTCTAGAATGGGGGAAGAAAGGTTAGCAGGACTTTGCTTGTTGCATACTCACAGAGACATAAACATTGATGTGAGCTGTGTCATAGACAGATTTGCAAACACAAAGCAGAAGAAATTGGATTTTGTTCTTTAGGCTTTCAAAGAATAAAGAAGTGTGATTGTAAAACAATTATTAACTATTTTGATTTTTTGTAATTTCTTTGTTTTACTTTTTTCTTATTTTTCAGGAGAGCAATTCAAGCATAAATTAACTTTTTTAATTCTGCATCAAATGAAAATTACTAATTTAGAAAATTCTACACTTATCATTGCAATCAAGCATTTTATCAGCAGTTAGTTTATTACAATTACAATACATTTTACGAACTTAAAGTTTAAAATGGCCCCCCCCTGAAAAATGAACCTAGGGCAGCCTTTGAATCATATTTTTAATTGTATATATTGATTAAGTGAAAAAAACATTTGCTGCTTACATGCTGCTTTTAGAGCAGTTTTGTAAAATCCTAAACTCATCCCGATTCTGATTTTATAAAATCTGGTAAGTTAATCTATAGCGATTCAGTACGTCAATACAATAAAAAATTCACCAAAACATTTTCGTTTATCCGCCTGTTTCTACTTCAAATTTCGTTTTTATTGCTAGAAATCCCTGTACCTCTTTTTTTCTGAAGAAAATAACAACTCTTGAGGCAAGCGCGTGTTTAGCGAAGTTTATAGCGCAAAAATGTCCACGTCGCCATGGTAATGGAAAAAAGAATTTGGTTGATTGCACCTGAATTCTATCGAGAAACAAGTATGTGTTTGCCTGAACGTCACGAAATTGCTTAGTTTTTTTTTTATTACTGAATTTTTCTTGGTTGCGCTCAACGACTGTAAAGTGGACAAAAAATAAATCTTATATAGCATAAAGAAATCTAAGTGTAAGCTAATATTATGTAGGGTATTATTTTTCTTTTAAAGATAGTGATGTTTTAGTCATAGTCACACGTCGAGTGTCCTGTTAAGTGTTCCACTAAAAAAGCGATAATAATAATTTAAAAATAGATGCGTTCTGTGACAAATATATGCACTTAGGGGCGAGAAGATAGATATGACTATGTTTTTAGATTTTACTTTTTTTATTTTTTAACTTTGTGCTTTGAAATTCTAAACTCTTAACAGAATGTTTACGATTTTGTTCGGCTTCTGCTGGGAACAAATAATATTTTAAAACTGTGTATATATATTGCTATCTTCCATCTAAAAAAAAGACTTGGTCCATGGTAAGAAAGGATTTACCCTATGAAATAGATGTAAATTTAATAATGATGGTTGATGAACACACATACTAGCACTCTTCAAGAAGTCAACAATTTAGGATGGGAAGGAAGGGGACATTTCAACCTCATCAGAATAAAAAATTGATTTGCAAATATTATTTACAACTTTCTGTTTTCTTCTGATGGTGGGCCCAAGTACTTACAGTCACTTTTAGCCCTCGCAGTCACTTGGCCACTACAAGCGATGGCCACTTGTAGAGGCCCAGTGGGAGGGCTATCGTTGCCCCTAACTTAGGACATTCATGTTTTTTCTCGGATTCGAACCGAGTCCCACCAGCGCGGTAGTCTGATGCATTATCCACTGTACTGAATGGGTGACTTATTATCGACAACAATATACAAGTTTTGAATATAACAAGCAAAACAGATATATATACCGAGCTCCACAAATGGCAAGTAAAGAGTAAGGAAGGGAAATTGGAAAAAAAGGGTAGTGGACTATTCTCTTCTTCCCCCCCCCCCCACCCCCCCCCCCCACCCCGGCCTTACACAAACACGATTTCATACTAATATTCGAATTTTCATCCCATTACATCTCAGTACTACTTATTACAAGTTTTGTTTTCAAAATTATCATGTTAGATTTCGCTTAAATACTAAGGAAGGTAGGGACAGACTAAAAAAAATACTCACATTATACTTCCGATTTATCAGTTGCAAAAATTCCAGAACTTCAGAAGTCAACAAGTTCAACTGTATTTTATAAACCAAGTGGCTTCCTTCTTCCTTTTAGGGCTGTTTTGGTTAATGGAAATCCATTAAGTGAAAAGGGATGGCCAAGTGAAGGAAGTTACGCAAATGCAAAAGATAAACATTTCAAAGTGTATCTCAGAAAACTACGAATATGTTGGTGAATAATGAAATTAGTAAATTATTGACTTTTGAACTTTATAAAATGGCATTATCTAAATATTATAGTTACAGATAAAAAATTTCTGACCTGTTGTAAACTTAAAACTATGTATGGGGACAAAGGAAGAAAGGAACATTTTGGGGACATTTAATATTGATAAAATTTTGTTTTACTCCATATGCTAGAGTTTAACAGTTGAAAATGTTCTATTGTGAGTAAACTAATAAATGAACGCAACTTTCATTATTTAGCTGCAAAATAAAGTTTTATAGCAGCTAGGAAAAAAATTGTCTACTCAATGGAGAATGCTCCACGTATGAACTGCATAATTTTGTCATAGTTACGTGGTAATTTCATTTAACTTTAAAGTAGACAAAGTAGGTCATTAAGATCCGCTCTCTTGGTGACTTCACTGGATAAAGAAACTGAAAACTTTAGTTTAACCGCAGTTTTTAGACATTCTGCTTGCAGGTTTCCCAATATCTCGATAAAAACGGTACTTACGTATTATATCTCCTACCTTTTGTAGTAGCGGAAATCTCGCCAATTGTTTAATTTCTTTTCAAACCGTAAGCAATTTCCCTAAAAAACTTACTCAGGGCTCAAAAGGCACTTTGAATTTATTTTCATGATCATTGTTTTCCTGGTATATAATAAATTGTATACCGGCCTCTCGAACACTGATGTTGTCTTCAAAAAAATATATCGAGTGCTTTTTGCATATGTACTGGAGCATGTATTTTTTGCATGTATATTCGACCATTTCTTTTTATATATGTACTGGAGCTCTGCTTATTCCTCCTTCTATTGAATTTCAGATGACCAGCATTTTAGAAGCAAATTTAACTAAAACAAAATCAATACTAAATTTTGCAATGTATAAAATTAAAATTTTCCAAATTCAGTTATGGTTAAATAAAGTATTTTTAATTATGTTTAAGTTATAAGCCTTGTCCAAAAACTATACAAATACTTAATAATCATTATAATCTTGATTATCTATCACCTCACGTACAATTGAAATTAATTTATCTTTTTGTAACCATTTGACGTTTCGTATCTAGGTTCCACTTTTATGAACATGGTTACACGCAAACGTGACTTGACTTTCTGTGAAAGTAAAAAAAAACTAGGAAATGCTATGGAAAGTTCAATCTGGTTCACAACCATTTACGAAAAAGCAGTTAGTCATTTTAATATTTCTGAATTGATATTCAATTACCACCAGACAAAATGTTTGTTGGAGTAATAGCAACTTCTATAGAAAATATAAAAGATAATTTACGTATTTCTGATTAATAAAATACTGAATCGAGATATATATATTTTCAAGTGCATATAAGCCATCATTTGTGCTAGCAATCTTCAATAAAATATCTCAGTTACAAATCCAATTTAAAACATATAAAAAAAAATACCTTGCATTAAACAAAAATGTTTATTCCAAGCTCCATTCTGGTACATTCATATTCAACACAAAAATACAGTTAATAATAAAATATTTTGAAGAAGAGTGTACTAGTGCAGACTTGAAAGAGTAAGTTTAAAAAACAGTGTTTTATGAATTTCAAATAAATTTTTCTTAAGATTCTCAAAAAGTTTTGTTATTATTCCAACAAAAATTTTGTTCGGTTGTCATTAAATATCAATTATATTATTTCTCTTTGGAAATATCAGTTTCACCATGGCGGTATCAGGTTAATAGTAAACATATTATGAATGGAGTGAGCAAATATCTTAAAATAAATTATATGTATGTAGTTATTATGATTCCCCTTTTGGACGAGCTAACATTTTTCCGTGTTACGTAAGTTATTCATATTCACCTCTAGTGAGAGATTCTTCTTGCGACTTATGTCGATATATTCACAAACACTACTTTTTTTTTAGAATTGCACTTTATTTTGCCCATTAAACTTCAAGAATTCTGAATTTAACTTGTATGTGTTTTTTTTTCTTCCTCAGAAATGGCCCTGGAGCTAAAGAGTGGACCCATGCTGTGGCATAAACGTAAGATACCAACTCTTCAGTTTCTATGATAACCCTCTGTGTGTATGTTTTGTGCTGTGTTTATATTAAGCAACAAAATAGGATGCGCATCAAAGTTATGCAATATTTAAGAAAAGTAAAAAAAAATAAAAAAAGTTAAGAAATCCGATGTTTCCCAATTTCGTCAAGGGCTTTTCATTGAATCAATAAATAAGAAGCTGTTATAATACAATGAAGGGAAAGGGCTTTTCATTGAATCAATAAATAAGAAGCTGTTATAATACAATGAAGGGAAAGGGCTTTTTACCTCATCCATAAACAATGTTTTGCAACAGGCTTTTACTCCAAGACACGACACTTATATAACGTAACCAATAAGTAAAAAATAAATAAATGTAAGCAGAACATAATTTTTTTTAGTTACTATTAATATAGTTAAAACTCATAAAAGCTATCCCATGATACATCATTTCCTGTTTCCACGTAATAGAACTTTTTTAAGCTCCCTGGAACAAGTTATAAGAAAATTCAAAATCTAACAGCAGAATTATTCCTTGATATTCAGTTACTTCTTTAATCAATAATATTGAATTTCAATAAACAAATAATGAATACAGTTAATAATACAAAATCAATAAAAAGAAAACTATCTAGAAATGTTTTTTGCTATTAGATTATGATTACTTGTCATTTGTAAAACTTTTTTGTCAATTGTATTTTTACCTAATTTCCTCAAAACGTAATCTATTCACAAAATGTGCTGAAAAGTAAACCTTTTCAATAAAAAGCATTTTCATTGTAAAAAAATATTGAGTTCTATTTAAGAATACCATAATAACTCTTATTCATTCTTTTTTAACTTTGTTTAACGTTGACTTTTTTTTTTTTTTTTTTTAATTTAAAGTTACTTGTTTTAAGTTATAGTGAAAGTACAATACCGATAGAAAAGCGAATAGGGGCTGTTGAAAAACGCGGTCACAAATGTAAAGTGCCTTAAAGATGAATTAAATTTTTAAGCAGTCAAAATAACAACATTAAATTTATGATTTAAGAAATAATTCATTGGTGTTTCCAAAATGTGTAAATAATGAAGATAACGTAAGTAGAATTTTGAATAGAAGATTGAAATCTTGAGAAGAAGACATCCAGAAAGAAGGACAGTGTGCAACGAAGTGAAATTAAATTTAAAAAAAATAATAATGATAATTTAAGTACTTTTTGGAATAATCTATTCATATGTAACTCAAAATAAAGATAATAGTTGAGGATCTTATTGACAATTCCGACTAAATAACTGTGAAGCCGATAAAACGGATCAAAGTTCCGCCAATCCGTGTTCCAGGCATGCCTAAGTACCACAGCTGTACTGGCCAATGTTGGAGACAGGATTTCTGGGAAGATTGTCCAGTTCATAGTGAATCTCAAGCATCGTTAAAAAAAGACATGATTTGTTATTTAAATAAACATGTCAAAAACATCACAAAACTTTGATTTTGATTAATCCGACCCTCATTGATTTTAGCTTCTTGCATACGATGTTTTAATTTGCAGAATCTTCTTTTTCTTTTCCTACTCCCTTTTTACAAAAAAAATTAAATACTGATTTATTACTACATTATCTCTTTTATTTGCAACGCCAATGTCAAGATCTTGAAGGGTTTTTTTTTTTTTTTTTTTTTTTTTTTTTTTTTTTTTTTTTATAGAAACATGTCTTGAGCAGCAGTACGAAAATCAATCAAGGGGGTCCAGCGCCCAAATCTTTTCAAAATTGTAAAAAAAAAAAAAATCTTAAAAAAAATATGTTAAATAACTATTCTTTTAGTATCTCATTTATAATGCTACCCCTTCCCGTTGGCTTGCAGTTGTCAAATTAATATTCGACAGCTGACGCTGACTTAGTTTCTGCCCATGAACTTTAAACAGTTTTTTTTCTCACTGATGATTTTTTTTTTACATAATTGGAAAACAGCTTTTTCACACTGATGATTTTTTTTACATAATTGGAAATAACTCTATTTGTAATTAAGTAACATGCACCAAATTTCCCATGCATATTGTATGAACTCTTTGGAAGATATTTACCAAACAAAATTTTAAAATTTAGTTTTTTACTCCAGATATGATTTTTGATTTTTTTTAATTATGAAATAAAAAAATATAAACTTTTATAGTTAAAACTTTTTATTTTAATGTCCGCTATAAAGATCAAAATTGTGTTTGATAAATTTTCTTGTTATATATTTGTGAACACATACATATAATTTTTAAGTTTAGTAAGATGTTTTTTATTAAATTATATCAAAATATTTAATGCGTTGTTTTATAGTAATTTTAAAATTTTAATAAAAAAATAAATGAAAAAATTTATTTTTCTATAGATCTTATAGACCAGTACACTGTTCTACAATTACATAAAAAAATGTGTTGATCCAACAAATATTAAAGAAATTAAAATTTTGGTCCACAGACACCCTTAAATAAAATAGTCACATAACTAAATTTTTTTGTTTCACATATTTTTAGGTATTCATCCAAAGATGTTATGCTTTCAGATTAAACTTTAATATATTCCATATATTAATCCTCGCCTAATTAAAACACTTTTGGTATTATAGATAAAACACAACTTACTAGAACTTAATCTTAAACTGTATTACCATCAACTAGCTTTATAATTTTATCTTAACATAAAAAACCATTAAAGGTTTTAGAAAATTTTAAAGAGTAATAAGGCCGCCTATTTCAATTTCATGGAAACTATTAACTGTCTTTTGAAATTTTGATTGTTCATTATCCTAGCCTAATCGAATTCGGCCTCGAATATATCGATTGAAACGAGACATTAATTATACCTGACTGGTACACCAGTTTGACGCCAAAGATCATCTTTCCAATTAGCAAGTGAATTCCATTGTATCGTACTGGAAAGTCCCGTATCAAATTCCCCGTTAAAATTCCTATACATAAAATTACAAATGAAAAAGAGCAATCAAAGTAAGAAATAAATTTCGTTGTTATTTTTATGGTACGCATCAGAAATTATAAGTAGCTTCTCAAATTGTCCCATTTATACTACAACCATCAAGTGAGTAATGCACTCAAATATCTCACCTCAAGTGTTAATGCAAGAAATCTTTCACTTCGTGTTTTTCTTTTATTGAGACTCAAGTTCCTTGAAGGGAAAGTTAATGTGCAGTAGAATTAAATTGAAAAATGGATTTGGAATAGAACGTTGAAAAATGCCGTCATGTTTGTTGTATATATTGATAGTTAAATAGTTTTATTGTACGTTATTGAAGCTAAATGAAGTTAAATTACCGCAATGCTAGTATTTTAATTTAGAAAGTGTGCGACTATAAAATGAAATAGGATTGTCACTTTCTCTCGTTTATTTTGCTGTTTTAATTTTAAATTAACTTTTAAACTTAGATAGCAGTCTAAAACGAACTATTTTTCTAAAATTCTCCCCAAAACTCTAGGTTCATTTCAGAAAATTATATCCTGAAATTATTTATAGGTATCTTACTATACACGAAAGTAACACAAAATCAAATGAAATGAAGATAAAATGACAAATATAAATACATATTTTATTTGCAATCAAATTATAAAGCGCAAAAACAAGAAATAAATTTTTTTTAAAAATCACTTTACCTTCCACCTAATTATAGGTCTATGTAATTTTATTAATTAATCGAGCCACCATTTTTTCGAATTACAGCAAAAATTCGGTCATTCATGCTATCGACGAGGGTTTTAAGCGTATTTTTGTCAAAATTTTCCCATACACTTTTAATAGCTTGCTTTAATTGAGCAACCGATTGGTATATCCTATTATTTGCATAAATTTTGCGCACAAGAAGGCCCCAAACATGTTCAATTAGATTGCAGTCAGGTGAGCATTCTGGCCAATCGATTACATTCTTTTTGTTAGTTGACAACCATTGCTTCGGGCTTTCACTTACATGTACTGCTGCATTATCTTACTGGAAGATAGGGCGATTTCGTCGAAATAGACGTAAATATGGCAAAAGATTTTTTTTCGAGCACGATTTGATACGGCTTGTTATCCATTTCAGATCACACGAAATCCAATGAGACTGTTCCTCTGGCAATAATGGCTATCGAGACCATACTTCTCCCTTCTGAGGTCATGCCAGTAGGAATTGAACCCATCCGGGTTGTCCAGTTTAAATTTTTTCTCATCACTGAAGTTGACCTAAATGTATTTAAATCAAAATAAAGATAAATTTGATAAAGAGGTGATATTTATTTAAGGATGGAAAAAGAATCGGAAATCCTACCTGGCCTCAATCTCTGTCAATGTTCTTCCAAATTCTAGCGTTTTAACCTTGTGTTTACTGGTCAGATGAGATGCCTTCTTCAATTTTGCACGAACTATGCATGGGCAAGTTTTTATAACACGTCTAACAGTTTCAGAGGAAACATTAAGGTTGCAATCATTTCTCATTTCACGTGCAGAGACCATCGAATTAGAAGCTTTTTTCAAAATAATTCGTTTGTCCATCTCAGAAAGTAGTGAAGGAAGTCCAAAACGTATATTCATGCCATATACTAATATTTTTACAAGAAATACAAGAAATTTCCAACAACATTATGAGATCTTCCAATCGCACGTGCAATTTCTCTGACACCTTTGCCTGAGTATATAAGTGTGTGTGTGTGTGTTTTTGATGAATTTGCATAATGCACGTTGTTAAACCAATCAAAATGTACCAGTCAATTTGCATATTTTTTTTCTTTGATGAGTATTCCTATCGGACAAGCAAAAATTGCTTTTGCGTTTGAGAAATACAAAATAACTGAAAGTTATAGAATGGACCTATACTTTTGTGGAGCAGTTTATCGTGCTTAAGGTAAACAACGCTCCACCCTTTCTAAAGGGCGTAGCGTTGCCTTACAAAAAACTTAAGTCATCACCCTTTCTACAGGGCGGAGCGCCCTTTAGAAAATATCTTTTCTAATGGGCATTTCTATACGTCTTATACATCATCTCGTATCATATCAAAAAGGACTCAAATAGTTATGGAGTTATTTTAATAGTTAAATCCTTTTCAAAACAGAAAACATATCACCACAATGTCTTTAATCAACAAAGGGGGTAAATATTGTAAGAGATACTCAACTTACTAATTCGTTCGATGACTTCGTTTTTATTTAAAATTTTAAGTGCGAACTTCCAGAGCATGGTAAAGAATATAAAAAATAAAAGCCTTTTGCCTACAGAACACTTTTATCATTACCCAAATGTTCTCTAAATTGTGATGCTAAATTGCCACCCCATATCTTTTTTTTAATGTGTCATCTAGAAAATAATGCGTTTTCAATCATCCTATCTTATGAGAATAAGCTATGCTTTCTTCTCTAGCACTCCTAAAGTTTACACGTCATGGTCCGCCTCATTAACATAATGAAAACTTTTTTCAACAAATCAATAGCTGAAATATAGCTTCAAAAACTTAGCAATGTTGTGTTTTAGATAAAATGTCAATTAATAGAAAAGCTAGTCTCAAAATTTTGAAGATCAAAAAATTTTAAACATTTTTCACTACTTAATATTTAAGAATTGTTTGCTTGGTGTTCAAAATTGGGACTTTACTTCTTCGAAAAAACTGTATAATATTTAATTGTTCAATATCTTTCCGAATATATTTACGAAGTTAAAAAAATAATATTAGCTTGATTGCTGTTGCTACTGGTGACAAAAATGCAAGTTGCAAAGCTGTATAGTAGCAGATTTTGTTGAGTAAAATATTTTTAAGTCTATAGTCCAAAGAACGGTTGGCGATTAATATTTCATAATGTATAATTTGTTGGTCAAAATCGCGCCTTTACTTCGTAGAAAAAACTATATAATCTTTAATCACTCAATATCTTTTTACAAAGCTTTAAAAAAATTTAGCTGAATTGCTGTTGCTACTTGGGGTAAAAATTTAAGTTGCAAAGCAGATTTTGTTGTGTCAAATATATTTAAGTGTATGGGTCAAAGAAAGATTTGCGATCATTCTAGTTCCCCATCATTAATAAAATCATCCAGTGTTAATTGTTTGTTACCAGGCCGATTCTTCGGTAGCAACTGGCGTGACGTGCACAGCGTTCTGTACAACGACAGTAGTCTCCTGTGGTACAAGGACAAATCTCGGCAGGAACAGGAAGGGGGTATCGTGCTGAAGGAGGCCCCAGAGCTGATCGCATTTGGGGTGTACACTTCGCAAGTGCCCAACCGACCCACACTGCCAGACAACTACGAGCCCAAAGAATCTCTAGCCTTTGGAGTCAGAGGGAAGGACGTCGTCTTCTGGTTCCTATGCCCTAACGAAGAGGAAGTGACGTGAGTTGATGCGATTTTGCTTTGTATCAGTCAAGAAATGCTGTATATATCCGGACTTATATATTAATAACAAACACTAAATAAAACGGATGTCCACGTTAGGGTAAAAAACTTACATAAATTTAAGACTTTCCGCATGGCCGACTAATTGCCCTCAATCACAGACTATCACAAGTTTACTTGTTGCAATCACAGAAATGCGGACGTTTAATCTCAAAACAGCAGATCACTAATTTAATGGATTGAGGTTGTGACGCTTTGCATGTACAACAATAGATTCCCCTTTCGTCTTCTCTACTCTTAACTGCTATTAGAATTCTAACGTATTTTCGGAAAAGAAACATTTGACGTGTAAACGTTTGATTTGTTGTACTCGAATCCACTTGACTGTTTTTAACTTTTAGGACTGGCTATTTTCTATTTTTGACTACCCGAACAAGCTATTATTGCCCATTAGAGTATTTCATGATTCTTCTCATGGAACATAAAGACAAGGCATGTGCATTTTTTTTATAATTGAAAGTGTGTGTGCAGTGGCGGCGCGTGGGTAGTAAAAGTGAGGGGGCCCGAATTAAATTAATTGAAAAAAAAAAACCTTGTAAATATCAAAATACATGAATTTCATGTAATTTTGTAAATGTTGCTCAAATACACATACAAACAAAACTACAAGATTAATAACATAATTAAATCATCTAAATAAATCTTAATAAAATAAATATTTCAATAAAAGGAATTATTGTAACAAAGATGGCGTTTCGTTTGAGCATGTGGGACGACACTTTGAGTTATAAAGAATGCCTTTACACCTTCAGGACTTTTGAAAATTAAAAAATGTAGTGGAGAATTCATAGGAAAAAAAATATAAAGTTTGGGTTTCAAATTATTCATTCGAACTTAAAATTATTGCATATCTATTTATTAATATTTCAGTAAGAAATACTCATTCCCGGTTAAAAATTCACGGTGTTTGAAGCATTAGACGCCTTTATCTTTTTGTATGCAATATACATCCCCTTATACATAAAACATTCTCACTGTCCATGCGTTGAGGATTTAAATGTGAGACTTGGCTTCCTCTAATGGTTACCAGTAGTCAGTGATTACGACGACCGTGGACAGTGTTATTACTTTTAGAATTGCTCGAATACTACTGGGTCTTACTCTAAGATTGGAAAAAAGAGAGAGAGTTGGAACGCACCTTTTTGCTCCCTCCCTTTTATAACTAATCACCTCTAAAAATGGATTGAAAAACATGCTATAAATATTTTATATTTTTATTAGATTAAGAATACTTAAGAACAAATTAAAATGACCTCATGTTGATGGGGAGAAGTTTAAAAGTTCAAGAACCCTAAAGATTAAACTTTTTTAATGCAAGATACCAATATTTTTAACATCATAACATCATTTTATACACAATAAAGGTGGCAGATTTAGATTTTTACAACTTCAGCCAATACTGTAGGAACATAAAGCTCCTTATTCATAAGGTCCTTGATAACTTCCAAAGTTAAACGAATTACATAAAATAAGTGAAAGTATAAAAACGATTCTGTATATATAAAAAAAGAAAGCCAAAATTTAGAAGTAAATGTTAGGACTGAAAACAATTAAAAATTCAGTAGAAAACCCAGTGAAAAAAAATTCTATTAAATATTACATGAATTATATATTAAAAAAAAAAAAAAAAAAAAGCTCACAACAGCTATTTCCCCCTTCGTAACTTTGGAGTAAATATTTAAATAAAGAATTTGATTTGATTAAAAAAAAAAAATGAAGTAAATTATTTTTAAGACATCTCTTAAAGGATCTAATGAAAATTTTTAAAAGATTTGAATGTGCTATATTAACAAATTTGCAATCAGTTAAGTTGTTGTTATGTTGACCAGTTAAAAATTTTAAAATTAAATTAATACTTGATTTTACAAGACTATTTGGGGAAAAAAAGATGTTTCGACAATTACGTGTGACGTTTATTTTTAACAGATCATTATGCGATGACTTAGTTCTAGTAAAATCACTCCTTTTATGAAGAATGAAACTTTTTACTGTCTGTATAGAAATTCTTCTGTTAAAGGTATCGAATTGAAAGTTACGTTAAAAATTGAATATGATGCTAAATATCTGTGTGAGTGGTAATACAAATACCCACTGCCGAACATTTGGACGAAATGCAAGTACTCAAACTTTTTTCGGGGGAGAGGGGAAGGGGAAGAAATTATCGAAACAAAAACAAATTGCTGAGCAAATCATACTCGTATATTTTGCAAAATAAAGAGTGACATTTAAAAAAATCTTCCACCCGAGAGCAGAGAAAGCAGGGGTGTTTTGGTAATGTGATACTCATGGTATCACATTACTAAAACTCATTGCAAAAACCAGGATGTCATACGAAAGTCGCAACCACGGATTTCTACCCCCTATAATTTCAAATTCAAGATCGTCCGAAGAAGGGGTCATTTTGTCCCCAAGCTGTGGGGGAAAACTAATAGCCATTGAAGAATGAGGGGAGACAGGGGGGGAGGTTTTTGTAGAAAGGATAGTGATTGATTGACATTTTTATGAATTTGTGACGAGAAATGTTGCTCTATAAACAATCGTTAATGTGGGGAAGTCGATGACTGCTTCAATAATAATTTCTTCAATTATTATTATTATTATTATTTTTAAATTCCACAGCCAAACAAAATATATAAGTGGGACTTGGGTTCAAAAATGTGAGGGGGCCCGCCCCCCCCCCCTGGTCCCCTGCACCAGCCGCCACTGTGTGTGTGTTTTTTTCCCTAATAAGACGCATTTAGAACAGAATCAGTTAGGAAATTGTAATTCAAAAAGACATACCAAAACTATTTGCGATACATGATTAATCGAGTTTTGATTTTAGTAATGATAAGCCTAGTTTTCTCGCCACTAAAGGTATTTTGAAATGTGTTTGGTGATTTGAATGTGTGATAAATGTGTTTTTGCTTTCATATCCATTAAATGTAGAAAGTATTGTAATCATCTACAATATACTTCTTTTACGTTTATCGCGCCTAACAGAACAAATGTATTCCAAAAATTTAAGAATCTCAGCAGTACCTGCACGTCCATAACTACGAATTGTACCTTTACAAAATCTGAAGATACTAAATTGATTTTATACAACTAAAAAGGAAACTGCAGTTAAGGCCTCAATGTAATCCTAACATAAGTTCATGCATATACAAGGCCCTGAAAGCTCAGAGAGAGAGAGATTTTTCTTACTTAATATCTTAACAATAAATAATGGTTACCAAAACAATTGCTAGTACAAATAACTTACAACAATGGATAGAAAACGTTAATGATCTTTATACTAAACTCCACCTCAACTTAACATCACTTAGAAGGTAGATCTTCACCGTGCACGTAGCAATTCATCCGTTTTGCCGGCGTGAAGGCACTCTGGGAAGCTCAGTCCAGCAACCCTGTAGAGAACAAAAGGCTATACGGTTTGGCGAGCATTATGCCTTCATGCAGCCAAAATAGATGAATTGCCTATGTATACGGTGAAGATCTATCGTCTAAGTGATGTTAAGATAAGGTGGAGTTTAATACAGTTTAAATTTTATTTTCTGTTACCAAAGATTTTAAATTTTTAATAAAATTATTTAATTAATTTAAAATGATTTTTTTTTTTTTTTTTTTTTTTTTTTTTTAACAATAACGTTGGCATAAATTTAAACAAAGGCTATGCGCATCTACATTTCCTGAACAAAATAAACATTTATTGATAAAATTTAAATTTTATTTTTATGACTATTTCTATCGCCTAACATGTCTCCAATCTCGACAATTTGCCAACATTTTTATGAATATATTGACAAAATATCGGCAAAAACACAAAATTAAAAATTTGTTTGTAGATTGTTCTAGTAATGTATCCTAGTTCCCTAGTAATGTAGGAATTTTTCGTGCTGTTTGCCTAAAAAAAGCAAGGACATTTTTAGTAGGGCAAATGTGTGACTCATAAATAACGTAACTGTGATTGCGGTACACAAAATTCAATTAATTTTGGATTTAAATCTAGAAACTTTTTTCTAAAATACTCTTTTGTTTTCTTATTTCTGTCATTTTACCAGTTAACTAGGTTGTATCGTTGACTTTATCACACTCTTTGTCTTTACAAACTTTGTCGCATAATAAAAGAAAAAGTAGTGTAAATTCAATTAATTTTGAATTTAATGTCGAAACTTTTTTCTAAAATACTCTTCTGCTTTCTTATTTCTGTCATTTTACCAGTTAACTATGTTACATCGTTGTCTTTGTCACACTCTGTTTTTGCAAACTTTGCCATCATAATATAAAAAAAGTAGTGTAAATTCAATTAATTTTGAATTTAATGTCGAAACTTTTTTTCTAAAATACTTTTCTGCTTTCTTATTTCTATCATTTTACCAGTTAACTAAGTTACATCGTTGCCTTTGTCACACTCTTTGTCTTTGCAAACTTTGTCACCGTAATAAAAAAAATATATAACTTTTATTTTTAAAACTGTAGTATTAATAGAATCAAAAATGAAAATGTAAATTATTATAATATTTTGTCAAATAGACAATCATGCAGTAGAATTTCAAATGGAACGCAGGAAAATATATACTTGCTTCTCGTCAGAACAATTTTAAGTCATATATATTTTCTACAATTGCCAGTGAAAGCTTTCTAAAACTAATCGTCGAATAATTTACTAATGGTAATATCCTGTAACATTAATATTTTATCCACAATTGAAGCACTTTAACTAGATTAAATATATTTAATTATCACAAAAATTTACGGAATGACATACACTAAAATTGCCTTTTTCTTATAATTTCAAAATTAAGGAGTGTATTGATATATTGTTGTTAACATGAAAATTGAGCATTTAAATTAGTGACAAAGACGGAGTAAAACTTATAAAACTTATACGAATATCCTGCCTAAGTTTCGAATTCCATACTTGTATACATTAATAATAATTATTATTATTTTCTTTAGGAGTTGGATGGCAGCTATTGCTTCATCGGTAAGAATATAATTTTTATAAAATAAAACCAATTACAAAAAAAGTCCATATTAAACATTAAAAATTTTCATTTGAACTGTATATTTTATTAGTTCAAATGAAATTTTAAGTTAAGTGCCTATTGCATCACGTACAATTATGCAATCAAGAAATTTAAACGAGTTACAGCCATGTCCAAAAGTATATGACAGTCTTGTATTTTTACATCAGCTGCGAAAGTGTTACTCAAAGTCACTTAATTTGTTTATTACAACATTAATGTCGACTTTGACATTAACAACAAACGTCATGGCATGCAGTAGCCAATAAAATACTACCAGGATATTAATACGAAATTTGAATTTCCTGAGAATGAGTGATAGTCTGTTCTCACTGCTTTTAGAGTGCATATATACATTCGAGTTTTGCTTACTTGACTGAAATCATAAGTACGTCGATTTTGCTTTTGAATATGCTGAAAATTTGGGGACTTTGTCAAGAGCAACGCTTAAAAATACTGTTTTTAATCGAACAAGGAAAGACCCATGAGAGATTGCAAAAGCCTTAAATATTTAAGATGAGGAGTTCCCTATAATAAATATTATCAAACGTCTTGAAAGTACTTGACCACATTGAAATCGCTCAAGAACAGGAAAGAAAAGAATCATCTCACTCAGGAAGTAATTTTTAAACTGGGCTGCTTTGTGAGACGACATAAAAATATGTCAGCTGACCACTGATTTATCGGTGATGGAAAAATAATAAATAGAGTCAAGAACCACTAGAAGAAAACTTGCTGAATATTGACTCAAAGATTGCTATGCTAGAAATAAACCATAGCTCTTCGGAAGAAACAGAAAACCATCGGTTTATATATGCTCTTTAACACCAACACCCTTCAAAAACATATTGCTCCAAACTTTATGGTCTGGAGAATTTAAATTTCGGGTACGTGTTAATTAACTTATATTCACTGAGAATCAGCTGTACGTGCCAATACGTTTAAAAAGTATTTGAAAGTAGCTTTACAAAATTAATGGTTTTTTTTTTTTTTTTTTTTTTTTTTTCACTGTTTTAAGTGATTTTGGTATTCTATTTAGTGAAGTATTAAATGTGAAGGAAAGTTACTGTGAGGTGAAGTGAGGCAAGAATACTTCTATAAAACTCAGAGGAGACAGTTTAGTGATCTGGAAATACATGCCAGCGGATGGAATGAGCGAAATAATGATATGTGAGGCGACAAATTTTTTTTTACCAGAACATGAATGTACTACAAATTACCTTATTGTTATAGTTTTCGTTGCTCTTCGGTAACATGGATTGGTGACATGAATATGTTGATGGGATTCAATTCCAACAGAACAATGTAAAATTCCATAAATATATTAAAACAATGAAGGGATTTAGAGAAAATCATGATGATCTCTTGGAGTGGCCCCGTATTGTCCGTATATCTTTACCCCATCCAAAACTTTTGGAGTATCCTAAATTGCCGGGTCGGGGATCAACCAATTATTTTATTAAAAATATCCAACAACATTAATAGAACTAAAGACGAATGTTATCAGATAGTTGAGCACCATGCTTCAAACAATTGACAGCGTAAGTAGAACCAAAGATAGCCCAACCAATTCATTTTGACCCCATGTAGATTTTTTCTTTTCCCAACTCAACGGTATTTTGCAAACAAGACATTTCTAAAGGTTGCTTAATGCTTTTGTACATGGCTATAGATATTATAAAATTAATATTTAATGAACATCCGCTGCCTTTTGGAACTGGATGATGTGTTATGCAGTTTTAGAAACTTCGTTGAACCTTTGAAGCAGACTTTAGTGGATGCACTAGTCCTAAAAATGTCATTCAATTATTTTGTCTTTGTAATGCCACATGATGTAGTAAAGATTTTGAATTATGCGTATATGGATGACTGTATTGTAGCTGTAAGAAGAAGTTCTAAATACTGCGTGGCTCTGGCTCTTTGGCCTCTGTGACGTGCGTTTTGAGGACTAGTTTGTAAGACGCTATTCGTTTAATTCGTAAACTTACATCAACTATTCAGGCAAATCGATTTCTATTCTATACATATTCCCATCAGGGGGTACACAATGTGAAGTTATGTGCCATTTCAAAATCTACGCGACGCTTACTTTCTAAACAGTTTTTAAAATTATTACCTTCTTCGTTAACACAAGGCCTTATTACCCTTGGCCTTAAGTCCAAGTGTATGGTTTTGAACTGTTCAAAAGTGAAGTCCGGTGTTCGTCCCCACTTAATAAATGTTTGGCATGCACAGGAAAAGCATGTTGTGGTGGCATGCGCCTACTCCACCTGCTTGTATAAAAAGAAATGTATGCTGATGTAGTTCAGTTGTGTTGATGTTCTAGACCCAGGCTAAACCACACATTGGCCCTAATCAAATAATTATTATTATTATTATTTAATTTTTGAGGGGACTGGGAAAATGTGAATTAAGTTGGAATCTGAAAAATAAAATCTTTTCTTTAAAAAAAATATAGTATATTATGCACATTACGTCATTCCTTCTCAAACACTACTGTTTACCGATTTATTGCTACTTGTATTAAATACCAAGTAGAAAAAAATTGAATGGTTTTGTTTAAATGTCAACAGCATCTTACAATTACTTTTCTGTGCATTTTTCAAGTCGCTACTTAGGGTATTGAGTCATTATTATAGCAGCTTGAAAGGATAATAACATTACTTTTAATTCAATAACGAGACTTTTAAATCTAATAAAGAAAAGTGCAATTTTGAAGAAAAAGGTTCCTGGACATCTGATTAAGACTGCCTGTGAGAAAATTGTAACCTGTAAAAGCGTAAATTGAAAAATAATGAAAGGAGCTATTTGCATAAAAAAAATGATTGGTTTTAGATACTTTTGTGCAATCGTCCAGTTCTAACAGAAGGCTGAAGGCTTAGCTTTATGGGTCATTGTTTTTTAAACAAATAAGAATTCTACTTTGATGATAAAAAAATATGTGTATCAAAATATGATTGACAAAAAATATCTGAAAGTTGGCATGAATAATACTTGAAATCAAAATTTTAAATTTCGTTTCCGTCACTGAGTAACATTGAATGTTATATCTTATATTTCTTCTCTTCAGTCGATAAAAACGTTTGGAAAAATAGTTTAAATCAAGCAATTACAAAGAACTAAAACGTGATTTAAGACTGGTCTTCGAAAGAGGATTTTAACGGAAATTAAAAGTCCCTGCAATAGATCAGTTTGTTTTATAGAAGTTTGTTCATTTCTCTTGCATTATATAAAAATAATTCCAACTTTTTTTTTTACGTGAACGTGAATATGTGTTCACCACATAGGGGAGCGCAATATTACTGTTTAAGAAGTGTGAAAGGGTAAAAAATTTAATTATGTCAACAAATTAGCATAAAATGAATAAGTTAGTGATTGGGAATACGATTTGAAGTAAATGATTTCCACGGTGTACTTTTTTTAAAGTATAACGACTTATATTATGACAGTCACTGTCACTAAAAGGACGCTTCTACATACGTTTATAGTACAGTTATTTCACTTAGAAAAATTACATGAAGCAAAATTTTATCAATAGTTATCAATTGCTTTAGATACATATAGAACTGTTTTGTAGAATAGAACATTTAATGACGGAATCCTTCCTGTTAAACTTAACGACATATTGTTAAAGTTGCCGTTTAAATTTTTTATAAGAGGTAACTTACAAATTCAATGAGTTTAGAGATAAACTTTTGACTATAAAGAGGTGTCGAAATTTGCGGTTGCCCGAGGCAACCATATTTTTTGAAAGACAACTTAAACAAAAATTTCAGTTGCCCTTTGGCTAACCAGAAATTTAATTTGTATTTCATAAATACATGTTTCGTTTTAATAATTAGGATAATGCTAACCAATTAAATTTCGAGCTCTTATTTTATGTATGTGCATGCTGACCAATTTAACTTATCTGAGGTGGGAAACAGAAAATGTAACCGACGATCACGTGACCACGCGACCAGGATTCATCTGATAACCATTGCGTAAACCGCAGAAGTTTCGCTTAGTAACCTAATGGCATTTCATATTCTGTAACATTGAAAAATTTAAGAACAACAAACTTTACATGAGGACAACCAAGATTACTTCAGTGGTTGTGCAACCAATATCACTTCAGTAGTTGTCCCTAATAGGGCAACCATAAAAAATCACAAGATTCGAACCCTGGCAATAAAACTTTTCATCGAATATGAAAAGCCTAACTGATATCTGTATTTGAAAGCCAAGATCTTCACCAAGTAAAGTCTACGAAATACTATAGGTAAAAAATTATCTAACATATCACTGAAGGGGATGGGCATAATAATTTGGTCACTCTAAATGTATAAAAATTTCACAAATAAGTTCTATACTATACAAATAATGACTATAAAGCTCTACATAAAGTAGAGACATGACTGCAAACAGCTTTACTATGTTCAATTGTGTGAAGTGGGATAAAATCAAAGCAAATATGAGCAACTGAACATCCTTTTCGATTTAAAATAATCCCTCGTAATGAAATGACAACAGATTTGTGTCACCAAACCGACTACAAATGTTTTAATTATCCGGTTTTTCACCCCCCCCCCCCCCCTTTAACAGGCAAATGGTCGAAAATTTCTCCTTGAAAGACTTTTTCCTCTCCAGAAAACGACTCCATCCTCTCTCACTTCTTTTTTGTCCATCAACATTTGGAATCTTGTGGTAGCAATGTTTCGGTTCAGAGAGGTATACAACCAACCATAGTCACAGAACAAGGAATAACAATCGAAAAAAAACTGTAAACAGAACTTTAAAAAATCTCTTCAACAATTAAATAATATTCATTTTTTAATTTTAAAAAATGCTTTCATTCTCTATTAATACCTACAGGAAAAACTGCAGTTGAATATCAATATATCTTATGGGTTTTTTTTAATTGAGCATTCACAAATATGTGGTTAATGGAAACTCAAAATACTAATGGTTTGACGTCGACGTCACCCCTTTCCTTACATTCTCTCCCCTTCTAGTGCCGAAAATAGGAACAGCGTAAATACGGTAGAATTTACGGATCAAGATACGAATGTTAACAGTTGTTTAAATTTTTTTCCATACATATGTTTTTTTTTTTATTTGTTTAGCACACAAATATGGCCCACAAAACAGTTATGCATTTGCAAAATGTTCAAAAAGTTCATGTTAAAGATAAAATTTAATATCTAAGTCTTGGTGCAGAGAAAGAGAGAGAGTCTGTATATTTCCTTACGCCCTCCGCTTGAAGTAGATTTGTCAATCCCCTTTATTTCCTAAATAGTAATACCTTTTAGTGATGATTTATTACAAAATAAAACATAAAAATAGGTCTATCCACCTTAAATCTAAAGATACTTATACGTTTCAGATCCCTCAACCTCAAGCTCCCCCTCCTGTTTTGCAACAGCCGACGGGTCCTCCTCCTTCCGCCGATCTTCCACCTCCGCAAACTTCTGTGCCCCAGTACCAACCGCAACAAGCACCTCCACAATACACGCCCAACCAGATGATGCCTTCCTACAACCCGCAAGGACCAACTGGTAAATGTATTATACACACATCATCCATTCACAGAGTTGCATAAAACAGTAATTCTCTGCAACTGCACCTGACTGTTCGGTATTCAGATCCCCCTCAATTCGAATTCATTTGTTAACTCTTGATCAAACCTGTTTTTGAAACTTATTGTTTAGTTATTTGATTTAACCCTTTTATCTCCAAAAAAAAGTTGTGAGTAAGATTTATTTGCGTAACATCTCGTGGCGTATTAGTTCCAATGCACGCATGTGAGTACACATGGAAATCCATGGGCCTCATCTTACAAATTTGTAAACAGGCAGTTTTAATGTAAAACCACCAGAAGCAAAAGGAATATACTCTTAAGAATATGTATATGATAACAATCATGTTCTCCAAAATATGTATTTGTGGCAAATAAATATGTACTTATTCACTGACCAATGAATTAGAGATCCAAGCATAATCTGAAAATACTGATTACTGGAGTAGTTACGCAAAATTCTAGTATGTTCTGATCAATAGTTAATCAAAATGTTGATATCAGATGTACATGTTCATTTCATAAATCAAAATGTTGATGCACAGGATACTTATTAAATATGCTGTACATGTTCATTTTATTAATAAGTATGCTGTTGCACTTGTTCATTCTACAAAAATATATCAGAATTAGTAAACGACAGATTTTTTTATAGCTAAGAAATAAATTGTTTTTTGCAGTCTTATTTAGCTGGAGCCATGATTGTCAACACAAAATTACTAGTCTTATTCAAAAAGAACTTGATCTTGGTCAAAAATCATTCATTAGACTACTATTATGCCGTCCCAGACTGAATTCACAATATTGTACAGTATCAAAATAATTTGATTTTAAGAAAATGTCAGACATTCATTTTGTGTACAAAATAAATATTATATCTATGTATGAAGATATCATAACAGTTAAAATACAAAAAAAAAAAATTACAGGAAATGTAATGAAGGAAAAAAAATAACATATCGAGACAGAGAACAATGCAAACAGATGCCAACTCTCTATGCATATTGGTATAAGGTGTTCCAAGCAAAACAGTAAATCCAAACATTTTTTTTTTTTTTTTTTTTTTTACTACAATTAAAATTTAACTACTGCATTTGGGATACCAAATAGACGTTTTGTTTAAAGACCAATAAATGTACGACAGGTTTGTCTTGATTGGACAGGTTGATAGGGAGATTGTCACTTCAACTTTAATGGTTTGTTAGAGCATCGTTAATCTTGTGTAACAGTATTTTAATATTGTCGAAATGATATTATGCAAAAAAGTAGCTAAATTATTTTATTCTACTCTTACTAAAATTACAAAAACTGTCCTTCATATTTATATTCTCTATTTCATTTATATAGGAATGCCAAATCCGTATCCAGCACCCGTTCAGCACCGGCCTCCCCCACCATACCATAACCAAGTTCATCCACAACCATACACTCACTACCCAGCATCAAATACAGGAGGTGGACCTACAACCGTCATCGTCCAGCAAGATCGCCCTGGTTATGTTAACAGCGGTGGCGGAGGCGATTTCGCCATGGGCATGCTTCTTGGTGGAGCCATAGGCACAGCATGGGGATCTCACACTCACCACGGATTCGGCTACGGAGGTGGGTTCGGCTACGGTGGTGGCATTGGCCACGGAGGTGGGTGGAATAATTCCTCCAGCGTCCACGAGAGCACGAACATTCAAGTCAACAACTACTACGATAACGATACGACAACAGTGAATAATAATATGGACATGACGAATAACGTAGCGATTGAGCAGGCTGTTCCTCCTGAGCAACAGCCCGCTATTATGGCACCTGTGGAGGAGTATGTACCTGTGGAAGAGTACGTACCTGTGGAGGACAACAGTGCTGCAATGTACGATGGGGGAGATTATGGCGGTGGATATGATGATGGTGGTTGTTACGATGGCGGTGATTTTGGAGGAGATTTTGGTGGAGGAGATTTCGGAGATTTTTAAAGGGTGCGTTTTTAATGTCTTAATTTGGTGACCCTCTTTCTTTTTAAATTCTGTTAAACGTTCTTTTTTTACCCATGTTAGAAAGAATACTGGTGATTTATTCTAAGAGAAAACCATTCACTGTATTCTAACCAAGGAGGTAGCGACATTCCGAGGGTGTTTATTTTACGTAGACTGATTGTTTTATCTGTAATTGTTTTTGGATATATATGTAATTCATATTATCCTGTTCGGGCGGGTGTAGTGGGAGGGCATTCGGAATATGTAAAAAAAAAAAAAAAAATTATTTTACATCAGCTGAATTTAATTTTTTTTTTTTTTTTAAACATTTTATGATGTTTGCATTTTTACAGTTTAAAACTGTTCTATGATGTTTTGGGGCATTCAGTTGGTGTTCTGAGGGTGAGTTATACTTCATCATTCATCTTCAAAATGTCATCGAATAGCATTCTAAATTTTTTGTAGAATTTAGAGAAATTTTAGAAGATTACATAAATATACTGGTCTGCTAAGAAAAAAATGGCCAAAAGTATCCTAAATTCGACTTTGAATTAGTTGAACTAAATACGATAGTCAAATATGTCATAACTTGAGAAAAAATGAGCATTATTTCTAATTTGTCGATTTCTGGGCCAAATACTTGCATATTTTAAAATGAACCAAAGTTTACAATATACATAATACGTCATCAAAGACGTAACATTTTTCGCCAACTTAGCTCACATTTAAAAGATGTATGTATTCGTCACAGAAATCGTCTGCACCTTTCTCCTTGAAAATTAAAGAGCAGTGTGCTATCAAATAAAAATATATATATAAATATTATTTGACAAGTTATGACATATTTGGCTATTGGATTAAATTAAGCTAATTTAAAATCGATTTTTTCAATAGTGTCAAACATTTTTCCCCAGGCTGACCAGTATATTCATAATCCTCTAGCATTTATGGAATTCTATATAAAAAAAATCTGAATCTATGAAGTGGTTGCGCGCCTATGCTGAAGGCCTTTCCACCACTTCCGAGCCAGCTGAACATTTCACTTTAAAAAACGATTTTTTTTTTTTTTTTTTTTTTTTTTTACATAAACAAATTAGAAGCGGAAATATAACCCACCCTTGGAATACCAGCGGAACGCATGAAAACGTCATAAAATAGTTCAAATAACATGCTAAAACGAATTTCTCCCAGTGTAAAATCACTTGATTTTTTTTAAACTTTTTTTACATGTTTTGACCGCCTCTCTACCTACACCTACAGCGGGCGTGGCAGTGGAATTGGATTTTTGACATTACCTATAAGTTTACTAACTGTTTTTACACAATTCAGTGGATGTACAATGACTTACTCAAAAGTGTCGCTGCCTTCCGTACTATTTGTATTAGATTAGAAAGTTTTTAAGTATCAACTAATCTCCTTTAGTGCATGGTTGCGTTCCAAATAATTTTAAATTGATAAAAATGTATACCCAGAGTCCCTTCTATTTCCATACCACTTCAACAATCGATTACACTGAAGTACCAGGACATCAGAGACACACCTTTGCCTATTAAAAAGACCCTCTTCCTTTGCCCGAACCATCGCAGATTGCATTTTTATTACATGACATTAAATTCATAGACTGTTCGAGTCGTTGCAATGTTATATCAAAAAAGGAATGTTTATTCATAACAATGCCATTGGGCTTATTGTGCAACGTTGATCTAGTTGGTAGATAAAAATGAATTGCAATGGAATGCATATGACACTGAATAATACGTTGTCTGATAGCCTTAGTGACTGGAAATGGAATCTGATGCAGTATGGATAATCTTCAATGGCTCTGGCTCTACAATACGGTCCAATACTCTACAATACGGTCTGGCTCTACAATACGGCGTTTGTGTTTTAAACACTACAACTATATGATACATCTTCTAAACTTTATTGGACTTTTTTCTTTAAGTTGTAAAACTTAATTTCTAACCATTCAGTTAAGTTTAAGCAATATAAATTTCTTTAAAGCGCAGCATATCAATCTAATGGCGTAAATTATAACTGATTTATATCACTTTCATATATTGATTAAATGGGCTTTAGACGGCTTCAACAGATGCAGCTTTAAAACCATATTGTATTTAAAATGTACTACTGGGCTCTAAGCTTTTAACTCTTCACTTCTATTTTTCACAATATTTGCTCAAATAGCTTGGCTTCATGCTCCATCTTAATTACTTGGTGAGTGGAAATTACGAGTACAATGAATTTATGTTTCGGCACTTCAGTGTGGGTAGAAAAACTATTTAGAAAATGGTAACAGAGCTTACCAATGCCCTCGATAACCTACAAGTATACTATTTTAACAAATGTCTCTTCACTTAACGAAAATATATTGCTATTGTAACAAATCAAAGTGCTATTCAAATGATGACTCTACCTATAACATATACGAAGGTATTTTAACATTATTAAGATGGTAAAATAACTGTGCAATCGCAATTTTTCAATCTTAGACCACTTTTTTTCTTTTTTCTTTTTTTTTTAAAAAAACCATTCACTGCAGATAAATACATAAACTATAAAATTCAGTCACTTCCACTGTCTTCGTTATTCATTCATTTGGAAACTTTAGGGATATTTCATATAAATAAAAGTTTGTTTGCTATAACTTAGGGCTGTTTTAATCAAAAGATAAGTTTTGTATACTAAAAGAACACTCAATAAGTACGCTGATTATCTACAAATGATTGACCAATCAGAGCGTTCTTTGAGTGTATTTAGAAAGCAAACTTATTTTCAGATTATGATATTGCCTAAAGTAGAGATAAAAAATGTATATATAATTTTTTTTTTTTTACTTGAGTACCCACTCCAAGCAAATATTTGTTTTTTCGGGAAATGGAGACAGTTGTTTACGTTATATTTAAACACAGGACAAAATTTGTGTAGTATATACCTAATCGTGTTTTGAATTATACATGATTACTTTGCATACGCCACGAGTCTCAATGGTGTAGAAGATATATTGCCAAATTTCAAGAAGTTTGGATAATATTAAGAGGTTACACACATTTATCACTTTTATATCAAACTAGTGAAATTTTGTATATTAAAGTGCTTTGTACTAATGAGTTTTTCTTGTTATTTTCCATTCATAAGAAGACATATATGACAATGCTGGATGAAGAAATTCCCCCATGCTTACTAGAAGAATAACGCGAGTGAAAATAGTTAACTACATACAAAATGTCTTAAGAGACGGAAAGGCTGCAGAGTTATTATGCAATTCTCACTCCTGTACCTAGGAAGTAGGTCAAAAAACGACTTCATTTTCAGGATCCCAGGAGCTCTGTATTAAGCAAAGTGGATGGCAAAAGCAATATATACTCTTCAAATTGTCCTCCTCACTAAACAGTTGAATATTCATCAACGAGAATTGAAAGGAACGAAACGAGTTGCACATTTTGTCAGCTTCATATATTTGGAACAAGGCAATTGTTAGTCAATGGGCCTCAAAGAATGACTTGGATATGCTACAGTTTCTAAGCCAGTGACAGGCCGTGGACAAAAATGCTAGTGCAGCTGGAACCTTGAATCTCCCCTCTCCCTCCCTCTCCCCTCACTTCCCACATTCATTCACGAGTGGAAATTCTATATTCTTAATTACTCAAACTCAAAGTTTCCTTTCAATATTTACAAAATCATAAGAGAAAAAAAATTAAAAAATTACTTATTTTAACTTACTTATAATGGTGATACAGTTTCAAAATTATTATTTTATTTAAGTATTAACTCAAGAAGTAACAAGAAAACACTTGCGTAAATTTATCACGTCAACTATTTCCGTTTGGCGGAGAACATTCTAAGAAATACTCCTCACCCACTCACACACACAGTTCACTCACAGTTCATCAAATTTACAAATACAGTTGAAGATGCGAAATTCGTAAGGGCTGCCTTTTTGACCACATTTAGCTTAGCGGGAGATTCCATACTAGCCGGTTTTTTACGGCAACTGAGCAGCCCTTTCGGGACTTTCACTCTCTGGCTGTACTCGCTCGATCATCATCAGATTTAGATGATTTTAGCGGTTTCTTTTTTCTTTTTTTTTTCTTTTTTTTTCATCAGCGCAACTTTTCTTCTTGTGCAACAGATTTGCTATTTTTTTGGAGATTTTTTTACTTACCGTAGAAAATTCAGTCTTCATTTGCTATTCTAATCTACGTTAAGAAAATTAGTAAAATAAATAATAAAGTTAATTGGCAATTGTACATTTTAATTTAAACTAATAATTTAAATGCAGTCCGACTGAACTTGTACCCCACGAACAGTCACTGTTCTGAGCACTTACCCAGGTAGAGACGTCAAAAAAAGTGCTTTCACAGTTGCTAAGAGACATCTTTGGTATATGTCAGAAACAAGCGTAAGATTAGCATTTTTGGACTCAGGCTGATAAGAAAAGCACAGCTAAAAATTTAGAAACTGAACATGCAAAGAAAAAGGAAATGAAACGATTAGAGAGAAAAAAAATCTAGCTCTTGTATTAGACCCGAATCATTTCGTTAATAATAAAACAAAGAGACTCTTTGCATTGTTGGGATTCACGACGTGACAGAATACTGTAATGATTTTACTATTGCAAAAAGAGGAATTGCTTTTGTCTATCTATTAATCTTAGTGTCTAGTTTTAATATTATTTTAAGTTTGTTATTTCTAGTTTTCTCCATAAAAGTAATTAACATTGAAAATCAGATTTTTTTGTCTATTTTTATAAAACTGATAAGAGTGTGCAACCTCTAAAAACTATCTAATCTTCTTGAAATTAGGCATATATAACTTTTATGCCACAGAGACTTGGGGCGTAAGAATAGTCTGCAACATTTTTACATATATTTTTACCTTGCAAAAATGAAACTCCCTAATATATATAGTATATTAATTTTATAATTTATACATAATCATAGGTTGTTTTACTATGCGATGCACGTGAATTAGCATTTCCGTCATGTTTAGTAAAAGTTTACAATTTGGTAACTTGATAAAGTTTATATTGTTATTATCTTTAAATCAATTTATAAACACCAATTTGTTCAAAAAATTATAATGGAATTATTAAAAAAGTTATAACTTTCTGCAGAACAAAAAGAACCTTGATGCATTTTTTTCATCCAATATATTTTCGCAAAACACACATATTGATTTGTCTGTCTATATTCATGATAATGTCAACTTCTGTAAAAAGTTTCAACGAAACAGAACACAAGATTATAACAAAAATTGACATCCTTTTACAAAGTTGTATTAATTTACTTGAAAGACTTACTCTTCTAGCCGTTCATACATAAAATTTTAATAAGTATACAAGGGTAATATTTTCGTAGGTATGATATAGAAAATATTTCAAAGACAATTTTAATAAATTTAAGAAAAAAGTTCTACACTATTAACAGCTTTTAATAAATTGTAGCTAATCTAATAAGAGTTTAAATATATATTTAGTTTATAATATTACATTTGTCTTCTCATGAAATCATAAAAAGGCCAAAAAATTATTTGTAACCTGCAACAGATAATCGCTCATTACAATTTTGTACTTCATACAAAAACTACTCAACATCACTTTCTGAAACAAAATTTTTTAACGTATTTTAATAGTGAATTTTAAATTTAATAGTCTAAGCACATAGCAATTCTGTAACATGCAAAAATTAAAAACTAAAGTCATTAGAATCCTTCAAACATAATTCATGTACGCCAAGCACATCGCTTACATAGCATTTCATAATTTCTTAACATCCTGCAACTTAGAAGACATCTCTTTAAAACTATATCCTAAACTATCTCTTCAAACATATTCTTTGCTTTATTAAACAACTTTTGTCTGTAAGCTATATAATTTTCTGAAGATAACTGCATTTTTTTTTTTTTTTTTTTTTTTTTTTTCAATAAATTAAAACTTTAGTAAATAATGAAAGAATATAATTTCTAGAATCTTAACTTTAAAAAGGTTTTCTTTCCAATTGGACATTTAGTAAGGTCAAACAAAAGATCATTCAACCACAAAATTGTTGCTGTAATTATTTATTTTTTATTTATTTACATTTACCCAAGTCTGTTACACACCAAAGCAATTTTTAAAAAAGTCAAAATATTTGGAATATGTAGTTAATGTTTGTGTGCATGTGCACGTGTGAAAATAAAAATTAAGTCAGATTGAAAACTATCGAAGTAACTATACTGTCCGTCCATTAAGACAGTGAGTTTGTAATAAATAAAAATTGTAATAAAATTTAGAAATTTATACTAAAAGGTCAAAATAGAAGCTATGTAATTTTTGACAGTTTAAATTATTGAAAGAATAATATTGTTGTATAATGATGATCTTGTGAAATAAAGTGTTTTTATTGATGTAACCAATTGTTTGTATTTACTGCACTTCAAATACATTGAAAAATAGGCAAGTTTAAATTAATTGATTGGGTGGTATGAGATTTTTGCTCACCTACTGCCTGCTTTATCTAAGTTTAAATTTAAATCCTTAGTATTCTGCAATAATATTGAATCTATATGATAAATTTGGACTTCGGCTTGTATCAGGGTGGCCACAAAATTCATGAAAAAAAGTTCCCTGACAGGTTTCTAAAAAAAATTCCCTGATTTTAGGGCAAACTTTTTTTTTCAAATTTCACCTATTTTCTTAGGTTTTCCAGATGTCTAGACACCTTAATCAAATAGAACACACATATGCTAAGGAGATAACATGGAATTTTTTTTTAAATAGTTTTGCTGGTAATTAAAAGTTTAAATTATTCCATAACACTAAACTTCTAACGATTACCACCACACATCTCCTGCTAACTAGCGCCAAAATATGAATTAACATACCTTAAACAATACAAAATTTCCCTGATTTTCATGAAATTTAAAAAAAAAAATCCCTGACATTTCCCTGATTTTTTTCAGAATTAGAAAGCTTCCTGACATTTCCCTGATTTCCAGGTTTTCCCGGTTCTGTGGCCACTCTGTCTATAATTTCCCTGCCATCGCATTTATTTCTAAATGCAATTTATAGTATATATAATAACTAAATTTTATAACATCAAATCTTTATTTTGACTTGTGATAATACCCAGTGGCATATCCAGAAAAGAAGGAGAGGCCCTTAGGGTTGCAACCGCCCCCCTTCATCCCCCCCCCCCCCTTCTCCATCTCCCCATGTATCCGAGAATCGAGAAAAATTACGTTAAATTACTAATGTTGGAGCTATTCGCAAATAGTTCATTTTATCCTCGTTTAACAAACTTTCCAAGCCAGGCATTTTGTCAATGGACAAGTTAAGCATTTTTTATTTTATTTATTTATTTATTTATTTATTTATTATTATTTTTTTTTCTTTTCTTCTTCTTATTAAGAGTGACGAAAGACAACCAAAACTAGAATTTTTTTTAAATCCGTTCAATATTTCTCGAGTTATACGAGTTTCAATTTTCCACTTTTAAAAGCGAGGCAAAAACGTAGCTTGGCTGTGACGTCACCCTACGTTATAATCCTATTTTTGTTTCGCGCGATCTTGGAAACTATTATGAATTTATTCGCATTGCTATAGCACGTTCGGCTTTTTTTTTAATCTTGTATTCTTTTAATCTATTTAAAATTATGTTCTTAAATTCAGAGTACAAACATTGCCTTGTCCCGAAATGTAGGAATACTTCAATCACGAATACTTCTAAATTGTTTATCAGTGTTCTTAAATACACAGACATCCGCAAAAAGTGGTATAAAGCCATTCAACTGGATGATAATTCTGCAAAAAGTACCCTATACGTTTGTGAAAATCATTTTTATCTGAGTATTTTACATCTATTACTTTTATTTTTTACATAATGATTTAATAATTTTAGAATTCTATAATTTACAGTAGCTCATGATATACAGTGACTCGCAAAAGTTTTCGTATATTTTAAAGAAAAAGTCCTGTAACTTGGAATTGAATTCGAATATTAATTCCTATATTTTTTTTATCGAATCTTTATTTAATTCTAAATCAAACCTAATACTTAAAAAAAAACTATCTTTTAACTTGCACATAGCTCACATCATAGCCTCCATATGTTCCCTCGCCGATCAGTAAAAAAAATGTAAATAAATATTAAGAATTTTAAAACCAAACCGGTATAATTATTTTTGTTAGTTAAAAATTTTACAGGCTTTATATGAAAATTGCAAACAAATTTAGAAAAACAATCCTTTTTTTGGTATTATTATTATTTTAGATAAAAATTAATAGCGCATTGAATATGCAAAGGCATATACACATAGCCAGAAAATAAAACAACATTCATAAGGTGTAATCTTGAGTAAATGTAATTTGTTAAAAACGAATACCAATTAAAAATACATCTACAGGTATAGATCAGGGCATAAAAGAAATATGAGAAAAAATAATAATAAACTAGAAGCTTTTTAAGCCTTTCAAGATAATAAGTGTTCGTCCTTGCGGAGTGTGTTCGAACATCGCCCGACTGTTCTTACTGAACTTCAGTTAAATTATTTTTAAAAAAAGCAGGTCAAAGAAAATTGGATCAGCGTTTTAATTGCATAGGAATATACAAACAAAATTAAATTAAATGTATAAACAAAATTAAATTGTCGTTGGCTTCTACTCTGCTTTGACAATTTAAAAGATTTTTTTTAAAACGATCCATTTTATTTACTTGGTAATAAATGTCACCAACTTTTTGGATGAGAGATATGCAAGTTGTTCAAAGAAGTAAGCTAGTGTTCTTGAAAATCGGAAACTAATATTTCTAGCGGGATATCTGAGCTGAAAAAAGAATGCTTTCGATAAAAAAAAAAAAAATGCTATATTGAAAATAATGGCAAACTTTTTTTTTTTATTCTACTGGATTGTCATGGCAGTTGTCTACATAGAAAGTCAAGTTACAGACATATCACTTATTAGTAAAAAATGTGGTAACTTCTACCATTTGAATTCCTCAATTTTAAAATTTTATTTTAAAAATAATACTGGATACAACTAAGCTATGGAAAACTAGTGTTTTTATAACTTTCTTAGGAGTAAGGAGCTGTTTAAAAACTGACTGAAAGTTTTCAAAACAGCACCAAAAAGTTGATCAACAAGGAAAAAGTCATTTGTTTCTTGTACAAGAATCAAATGAACTTGTATAAGAATGACTTGTACAAGATCGGAATGAAAACTCTTGAACTTGAATTTTAATTGAATATACAGTTTTTAGTTAAATACTATTCGTTTCGAATAGTTCGTAAAGTATGCAAAATTTTGAGCTCCGAAAATATTGGCGAGTTGTCACTGCAGTGTTCTTCAGTTTAACTGTATGGAATGATAATTGAAAATAAAAACTTACAATAAAAATAAGTCATATTCAATCAAGTTAAAGACAAATGAAAAACTGTTTGTAAAATGGGTACATACCTTTCAGATTTTACACCACGAATATCATGAAATTCGTAAGTCGTCGTAGCAAACAAGTGAAGGACACAATTTTCCATCGGATTATGACGTCAAATCTATATAGCCAATGATGGAACGTTCTGCAGTTTCGTCACGATTCCCCTGTTTTTACGATTTTTCTTCATTCGATATTTAATTAAATAAATTTTTAATCGCAATATAACTTACATATTCAGATTCAGCTTTGCTTTCTTTATTAAAATGTATTGCTTTCGACCATTTTTAAAAAATACGCAACTTCTCCATTCCCGCATTTTTAAAAAACGAGTGAAATTATTATTATTTCTTTCGGATTCCAAATATTTAAACAAAAGTTATTTAAAAAAATTAGTTATTCAAACATTAAGAAAAGAAATTGCGCCGAAACCCCACCCGATTGCAATACAATCAAAACGATCCGCTATAGCTGTGATGTCAAAACATTCTTCCGTTTTTATTGTTATCGTGAGGTTTCTACCAAACAGTTGGCGTTGGTTTGGTAGTTGACACATCCCGTACATATTGGCGCGATTTGTGAGAAACTTGCAAAACTGGTTTCCGCTGCGTTTCAAGCCAAGTTTTTTCAGAACAAGTGACGTCACATTCAATACGAGCAGAATTAATCTTTTTTTCCCGCCAAAACTAACAAGAAAACTTAGATTGCAAATTAAAAAAAAAAGAAACAGTGCAGTGAGCAGAAATGTTTGTGTTTATAGCCATTTCCTTTTCGAATAATTTAGAATTGAATTAAAAAAAAAAAAAAAAATGCGGGAATTGTTTATTATAACAAAGATGAACGTACACATAAACAGAACCAATCTATTTTAATTTGCAAATTCAAAATAAAAAATTTAATTTCTAAATTAAAACACAACAACTTGTGCGAAACGCGGTTGGTTTTACACTATGATGAAGTTTTCTTCATCCGATTACCGCCGCCATCGAAGAAATTAAGATTTTTAGGGAAAGGATCCAAGCAAAGGAGGTAGTTTCCAAAATATTATATGCAATTTTAAAGCGGAAAGTAAATTTCAACCGATTCATTAAGTTGTTAAAATCATTGCCCTAGCTTTAAATGTTGAGAAAGTATCCCCAGAATATGTGGAATACAACGACACAGGAATTTTCTTCATCAAACAGCTGAAGAATAATTCTACAGACGAGCTATCTTCATTCCATACTTAGATGACATTCTTTCGTATTTAGAAGACAGATTTTTATCCCATGAAGAAACTTTAAGGGCATCCAGAAAGCTAATACCAATATGCACAGACAGTGCAGAATTTTTTGCCATTGAAAATGTGGTAAAATTTTTATGAAATTGATTTGCCTGGTTTTCAAGACATCATCAATGTGGAGCACAAAAAGTAGTCCTATCCATCGTTCAGAAAGGCCTTCTACTACCATTGATGCTCTCACTAAACATTCTACACGGAACAGACACATTCACGAATATATGTCACTTACAAAAAATTGTGTATAATCTGCCAGTTTCAATCACAGCTGCTGAAAGAAACTTTTCAGCTTTACGATCATTAAAATCATATTTAGGAAAATTTATGAGCAAAACAAGATTGAATGGACTTGCCCGAGGCCGTGCGCGAAAAACCAAGTGTCTTGCTAGATGCTCAGTCTACAAGGCCATAATCCTGAACTTTTAACCGAATTTGACGTCACAGCGAAACGCTATGAAATTTTGAGTTGTTGTTCTGTTGATTTTGTTTCCTTTTCTAAATGGTTCACTTTTTTCTTATGGATATTAAATATTATTTATATTTTCGGTGAGTACATTTTTTTCAAAATGTTATTATAAAAGTATAAAGCACTAAATGCGATTCGGTTGTATTCTCTTTCAAAAGCCATTTCTAAAAAATGGTCTTTGAAATCTTTAACGTATACTGCATTAAATATGTATATATTAAGCCTAAGCTGTTTTCCTGTCGGATTTTATAAGGTAGCAATTTATTAATGATTTTCAATATTTGAACTGAGGAATCTAACCAAGTTTTGGGGTAATTTTCTAGTTATTGTTCATGACATTCTTAATGTAAGTGTATTTTTGTAAGGATTGAAAACAGATGTGGTATTTGACAACTAAATTTTTTTTTCTCGTCTTTTGGCGTTTTGAAAATTCGCCAAAATTAAAAACTAGTAATTGAAAGAAGATTAAAATATAAATAATTAACTGAATTAAAATGTAACTTAAAATAAAATCCTTCACCAGAAACAACATTTATCTGAAAGAAAGAAAAAAAAATGCCAAATAAAATTACGCAAAAGAAATGTCCTATACTAGTAGTTAGAAAGTGGGGCTCCGAAGCCATGGAGCGACCGAGCGATGGGATGAGGGATGATGACGTCACCGGAAGTGGGCGTGACCGGATATGACGTCACAAGAAGTGACATCATCGGGTATGACGTCACCGAAAGTCACGTGATATGAAGTGGAGTTGAGTTGTTCCCCTCCTGTTGCTAATTTAGTTTCGGTTTCGTTATAAGCTGTTTGTGTATGACGTCACAGTGGGTATGACGTCATAATTTGTTTCATTTCAAAGTTTTGACCAGTGGCAACACTTTTTAGTTTCGATTTACCTTTCAGACGGAGTTGAGTTGTTCTAGGGCTGCTTCTAAGTGAATAAGTTAGAGTTATAGGTATTTTTGACTAGTGACGTCACAATGGGTATGACGTCATTCATGATTTTACAAACTTTACCTTTAAGACGATGGCAGCAGTAGGAATATGCTAAGTTTTAGGCGGGATGGAGTTGAGTTGTTCTAGGGCTACTTTTAAGTGAATAACTTAGAGTGATAAGCTGTTTTACCAGTGACGTCACAGTGTTAATGAAGTGGGGATGACGTCACGATTTGTTTTATATCAAAGTTTAAGGAATGACAACATCTTGTATCCTGATATAGCTAAGTCTCTTTTGATTGGTTGAAATAAAAGCTCGCTTCTGATTGGTTAGAATTTGTCACGTGATTATTTCAAATGCTCTTCTCATTGACTATACAGTTTAGTAAGACAGTTTCCTACTAAGTTTAATGTAATTGCGGCGCCATCTAGTGGTAGGAAGGAATATATTTCAAAGAAGGTTTGTAACTTTTCGTCTTATTCGTATAAATCGATAACTTATACCCACTAGTTCTTCATCAATTAATCTTCTAACTAAATCTTTCAAAGGTAAAAACATACTTATAGCTTTGCATTTGTAACATGTTAAATTTTACATGTTTCATGAAAAAGTTACAAAATTTTATACGTTTTCATGGAAAACATATAAAATTTTAATTTCACGAGAAACATGTAAAATTTAACATGTTACAAATGCAAAGCTATAAGTATGTTTTTACCTTTGAAAGATTTAGTTAGAAGATTAATTGATGAAGAACTAGTGGGTATAAGTTATCGATTTATACGAATAAGACGAAAAGTTACAAACATTCTTTGAAATATATATATATATATATATATATATATATATATATATATATATATATATATATATATATATATATATATATATATATATATATGTAATGTATTCGCATTGGAATCGTCAATGAAGCTATTAGATTGCTCTTGTAAGTTCTACGGTTAGCGAGAACCAATTGGAACATTGTAGAACGTAATAACTCAAACACATATAAGCTACGTAATTCGTTTTGACTCCGCCTCTTAGAATATCAAATCTTGACTAGTGATTGCATCACCCACTTCGCTCAGAGCCTCTCTGACAATAAATTTTTATATTTGTTTAATCTCGGCTGCTTTTTTTTATATCCTAAGAGTGTCAACACTATTTTACCGTTACATATATATATATATATATATATATATATATATATATATATATATATATATATATATATATATATATATAAAAACTTTAAGTGTAAATTGAAATTTTTATAAGTTTTTCAACAGTGACTTATTAATATTTAGAAAGAGGTCGGATATCTTCAACTATTCTACACCTGATTGGACTTATAACACTTATAATGTGTATGAGAAAAAAAATTCAATTACTAGATGAGAAAAATTTCCTTGTAGGAATCAATAAAATTGGATAGTTATACTTTGGTTCGAAGCAATTTTCGTTTCAAGCATATGATTTGTTGCTAAGTCGAAATAAATACACTTTAAATTAATGCCTAGTATCTTTTCTTTTATTCTTACTATGATCATTCTTATATTGAAGGATGATTTTTCGAAAGTCAATATATTTGAAAAATAAATATATCTATAGTGTAACATATAAAGTTGAAGTTACGTGGAATACTATTGGAATTAACATTAGAAATTCAATCAATCAATTTATTCATGGGATATTGACCATCACGTGAATATCTCCCCTCAACATTGGTTGCTCTTATCGATATATGATTACGCATGTTTCGTGATCTTAACGTATGTCAATGTGTTATTTTTTTTATATGTGATAAAAGGAAACTTTTCCACATATATTGATAATTTTCACGTTTATTCAGTTTGTGGTTGTTTTTCATGTTATTCAGTTTGATACAACTGAGATGACATAATATAAATTATTTAATGTGCTATAGTTTTAATATATGTGTTCCCACTTAAAAGTATGTTTGATTTTAAATTTTGTTTAAACTTTCTCCTAAAAATTTTTATAGCAGACCTCAGCGCATTTTTTATTTTTTTTTATTTCTGATAAAGTACTTCGAAACGTTCACATCTTTCAATGTTGTATCTTCTATATTTCCAGTAAAACTTCTCACATTATACATGAATTTCAAGAAATTTGCTATGTCTAAGTTTGGTATTTTTTCCCCCTTTTTTTTTAATGTATAGAGATTTCATCATTGTCATTCTATGATAAGATTTAAAGTTGGTTCCTAATAAGAAAGAGTGTATTTTCTTGTCATAAGCAAGAAAAACGAAGTTAATATAAGTCAATGATAATTCTCATTTACAAATTTCTTGTCGTCTTCAACTTTTTTCAACACATTTCACTCAACTTCTATTTTCACTTCATCTATCACTTTGTCATACTTCTTTACAGTTATAGTATGTATCAGTTCAAGTCACTGTTTAAATTTACATCATTGATTTATTCAGTTCACTCAATCTCTTAGATCATAATAATTTCATTAAATTTATAAGATTCATAAAAAAAAAAAACCTACTCATTACACATGAACTTAATTTTATTGCACTGGGAAGAAAACTATAGAAATTTGGACAATAAAAATCTATTACAACAGCTAATAAATTCAATTTTCGACAAGCATGATAGGATATAAAAATTGTATTTTTTCGTTTTTCTGCTAAAGTTTAAGTTCTCTGTTAGACAATAAAACGTATGCCTAGAATAAAATCATAAATTATTCATCATTTATGTACCAACAGTAAAATTATCATTTATATTTTTGTAGATTTTTCTTTTTAACATGACAATGTTTTACATGTAAAGTTTATTTAATAGTAATTTCCAACTTGAAAATGTAGATAGCATTTATTTTCGATGAGTTTGATTTCAACTGACAAATATATTTCAACATTCGAAGCATGTGCGAGTTATGTGAATAAACCATATGCAACTTAGCTAAATTTCAGTAATTAAGTTGTGAAGTTTTATCTTTGCCATAGAAAATATATTTATTTTTACTGATTTTTGTTAAGTGCTACGACGATCTTTTACAAAGTATGTCTTCTTGCAACATGAGAAAAGATGCGAAATGATAAGGACTTCTTTGGTATGCTTTCAATTCCTTGAGAAATAAATTTAGCTTAACTACAAGACTTGTTCCGATTCTGAAGTATGCTATTTCCTATCGTAATTTATAATTTTACATGATACTTGGTTTAAAAGTTGAAAAAGTTTGCACAAATTTCCTATGTAAGTTCTGCTTCACTGAAAAGTTATCAGTCACAAGCAATAAAAATTTCACTTTGTTTGACTAATGTTATGCATGTGTTAATTATCATGAGTAATATCAGTTTTATTTGTGTCTTTCGAAAGCGAGCATTCATAAATTTAAAAGGATATTTCAAACTATTTTCAAAATATAAGTATCTTTTACAAGTTTTTCCGGAATGAACTTTGCTCAGTTATATTAATATTGAATATTCATCTTACAAAATAAGCGTCTTGTAAAACACATTCCGTTTCAGTTTTCTGAAATTTATGTATAAGTTATTTAAAAATTAAGGGTGGAAGTTAAAAATCTCTATATTAATGATATATTGTCAGCACCTCTTAAATAAAAATAAAAATTTCACGTTTAATTTAGTTTGTTCAGATGATGTTCAATTTTACGTAGTAACAAACTCTACATTTTTCAAATTTATGCTAGTTTTTCCACAAGAAAAAAAATATATTCTTTAAGTTTGCCTAGCAAACTTTTTTCAGTATTTAAATTTTCTAAGTATATTCCATCACAGGAGTAGTTAACTATTTCCACTAAGGAAAATATCTTATTATTTTAGTTTGTTTGAATGATGTTAGATTTTTATGTTTCTGATTGGTGATTTGCATATACTCTTTTAAAAACTTTACACAATTCGTAACATATATGTTAGAAATAATAGTATATCGCATCTGAGATTGAAAAAATGTATAACTATTATCATATAAAGAAGGTTAAATTTTAAAAGCATGTCATTGAATATGAGTGTTACCATGAAAAAAGTTAACTAAATTACTTGTGATTTCCTTTCAGAGTATAAAAAGTTATGTAGTTTGCATATAATTCGCAAGTTTCTTTCAAATTATCTTAAGATGTTTTAAAAATCTTGCAGACGATTTTCAAAACTTGAATGCATATCTACGATGTATTTAATATCTACAATTTATTTTTTCCCCCAATTCACCTTTCTTAGATTGATAAGTAAAATAAACCTTAGTCAGCATGTATTGCACGAGTTAATACGACACCTTAACGTATATTATTACAAAGTAAATTGTCTAAGTCTTTCTTGAAGTAACATAAATTTCCAACTTGTATTGATTTTCCGATTGAAAAGTAGAGGGGAAATTTTTTTCTTTGGAGTATCTATAACTAGTATTTATTTTAAATCTCTTACTATTTTTCTTCTATGTAACAATTTTGTTAAGTTTTACCCGTATTGTAGCATATAATCCCACTGAGTTTGAACAATATTCAATGTTTTAGATAATAGAAAAGTTTTCAAGTAGAAATGATCTTAAATTCTCCAAGTGAATCATACTTTTTGGAAGAAAGTCCATGCGAATTCTACCTTCACTTACTAATGTGTCTTTGAAATCCACTTCATTCATTCCAAGTTTTCACAAACATTTCATTATGAAAAAGGCTAAGTAGGAAAACAATAATCTCAAAGACCTGCTGACACATCACAGCATCACCCGCTGCTTGCGCGTCGATGCTGCTGTTCTTGCTGTACAAGTCTCCCGACCTGTTTGAACAAGTTTTAGTGTGACTCATCCTTCGGTCTAAAAATGCCGGCAAGTGGCGTATCACCTACCGCTAACCTGATTGGCTAATTACCGTCACATGCTTATCATCCCGTTTAAAGACGTGAATTTTATATGTAAAGTAAATTTTTACGCTAACGCTTAATTTCTTTGCTATAGAAAGTTCAAGTATGTTAGTTTTTTTTTTCTCTTATATGTTACATTTTAAACACATGATGCGAAATTTTTACGTTATGCTCATCTTAGAAATTTTTAAGTATGTTACTTTTTCTTTTATTTAACATTAACCTAAGAGTTTAATTGTATATGAGAAGTAAATTGCCACGTTAAAGTTTAAAGACATGATATTTATATGTGAAGTAAATTTTCATGTACAGGTTAAAATTCTTTATCTTTGAAATTTTTTACTCTGTTAAATTTCCCATTATTTAACATTAACCTAAGAAAATAATTGTGTATGAAAATTTCGCGTATTGTTTAAATATTTGTCGAAGAAAGTTTAAGTATGTTATTTTTTTACTTCTCTAAGTTAGCATTATTCTTACACATTTTAAAGATAAAAATTTTATGTGTGAAATAAATTTTCGCGTATTGTTTCAATTCCTTACCTTATAAATTTTTAATATTTCTTTTTCTCTAATTTAGCGTTATTCTTACAAGACATAATTTTTATATGTGAGGTAAATTTTCGTGTATTATTTAAATTCTTTGTCTTATACATTTTTAGAGCTTCTTTTTTATCTTATTTTTCGTTGATATAAGAGTATGATTGTACATGTAAAGCTAATTTTCACGTTCAATTTTAAATTCTTTGCCTTGTAAATTTTTAGTGTTTCTTTTTTCTAAAAGTTAGAGTTGTCATTATACATTTTAAAGACATGAATGGCAGTGTTTGAATTCTTTGTCGTAGAAATTATAGGTATGTAATACTTTTTTCCAACATGTCAAATTTAAAGTCGTGATTTTTATGTGTAAAGAAAATTTTTACGTTAATGTTAAAGTTATTTGTCGTACAAAGTTTAAGTATGTTACTTTTTTCTTTTATTTAGCAATATTTTTACATATTTTAAAGACATGATTTTTATGTATGTAGTAAATTTTCGCGTAAAGGTTCAAATTATTTGTCGTAGAAATTTTAAGTATGCTAATTCTTCTTACACGTCACATTTTAAAGTCGTGATTTTTATATGTGAAGAACATTTTTTACGTTAATGTCAAAGTTATTTGTCGTACAAAGTTTAAGTGTGTTACTTTTTTTTTTCTTTTATTTAGCGATATTTCTACATATTTTAATATCGGGATTTTTATGTGTAAAGTAAAATTTTACGTTAATGTTAAAGTTATTTGTCGTAGAAAGTTTAAGTACGTTACTTTTCTCTTGCATGTTATATTTTAAAGTCGTGATTTTTATACATGAAGGAAATTTTCGCGTAAAGGTTAAATATTTATCTTAGAAATTTTAAGTAAGTTATTTTTTTTTCTCTTATTTAGCGATATTTTTACACATTTTAAAGTGATTTTTATGTGTAAAGTAAGTTTGTTTCGTTAATTTTAAAGTTATTTGTCGTAAAGAGTTTAAGTATGTTACTTTTTTCTCTTATTTAGTGATATTCGTACACATTTTAAAGACATGATTTTTATTCGTAAAGTAAATTTTCATGTTCACTTTTGAATTCTTAGTTGTAAGATGTTCAAGTATGTTACTTTTTCTCTCTTATTTAAACAGTAGAGTATCCAAAATCAGTTATCACTAGGGATGGAACGGATGTGAGTTTTGCCGGATACCGGATTTCGGATATCCGGGGTACCATGTCTACCGGATACGGATATCCGAAACGGATTTCGCCGGATATCCGGCCGGATATTCGGTCTATATACTAAAAACAATAGTTATACGATATGCTATACGAAAAAAATGGTCATGATATGAAGTATTAAGTAAATTATAATTAGTGGTTAGTGCACCGCGCTGCATGCCACAAGTCCATTGTTTGATTCGCGGACTGGGCAAGGTTGACTTAGCTGTTTATACCTGAAAGAAATAAACTGAGGAGGACCATGCATGCTTGGGAACTAAACACTGGGGTTCGGCGTCAGAATGACCATCTGACTGAAACATCTGCTATGTGACACACAAATGCCACAGTCGAGAAAGCTGAGCTGGGCCCAGCAGGCCTTAGTCCACACGGGCTGTCACGCACTGAGTTTATTTTTTTTATTTAAACTTTAGTTGATGAGTGAAAAAGATCTTTGTTGCTGATTTTATATCTTGTAATATTGATACTTTTAGTTTTTCATATAGTTCTGGCAGGGCTTTATCACGAAAATAATTTCTACTTGGAAGCGGATAACGAGGAGCTAGGTATTTTATTAACTGACCAAAGCCTTCTCTATTCACAATGGAGAATGGTTCGGCATCAAGAGCCATTAACTCACCTAAAATTATATTAAAATTTTTTTTTACAATGTTGAAGTGCAAAATATAGCTACTTTCAATATACTTCATGCATTGTTTATAATTGATAAATGATTACAAAATTATACCGGAGGCATTTGTTAATAACAAAAGATTTATTTTAAATATTTTATGAAATTGAAGTCTATTTTTTTTTGCAATACACCTAAAACATTACGGATTTAAAGAAATCTCGTAGAAAACTTAAATTGGATCTATCGGAATATTCCGCCTTTAAATATAAACTTAAAAAATTTCGAACCCAAAATTCATCAACATTATGTTATACCATATTTAAAATATATATTTAATATAAACAAACAAAATTAGTACTTACATATTTTTGCGGTTAAGGCTTTTGTTTTAGGATCATCTGAACTCCACAATTTTGGTACAAATAATTTCGATTCCAATGTTGTCTGCGTGCATTTCTTGTTTTGATTAATTGTTTTTTCTTGTTCATCAATATTTGATGCATTTAGTGAGTCTTTTAAGCTTCGGTGAATTTCCTTATGCACACTCATTAAATGGTTCCATAAGGGTTTTGTGGAAAAGGATTTTGGGCTTTTGCCGCGCACATTTTTTAAACGATTCTGTGGAGCAAGTAACACATAAGGCTTTGCTTTCGTCATTTCCATTAATTTTAAAATACTTCCAAATGGGTGATTTTAAATGAGCCATTATTAAAAATTATAAATTGGATTGTAATTGGAGAAAAATAAAATTCAATGCATTCTAGAGAGCTAAATATAATTCCACATTGTGGCGCTGCTTTAAAGACCTAAAAATTACAATACTTCATTTTACGTCAGAAAAAAATATACCAACTTTCAACTTCTGCCAATGAAAAATCAGAAATTAGACCATACCATTCACAGGCATAAAGTGGTAGGGTATTATCTTTCATAGAACAAAAAAAAAAAAAAAGCATTGAGGAGTGCGCATTGGTTATTTATTGCTTTTTACTCGCTAGCAAATGTCAGAAAAAAAGGAGGAAGTGATAATAACTAAAACTCTTAAGAAGTCACTTATGTTATGGAAAAAAGTACTATTTATTAGTATTTCGGTTCGAGTTTTACGGAGAAGCATTCAAATATAACATCTGGAATTAATCAGATCATAAACTTGGAATGAAAAGAACATATTGCAAAACACGTATGAAGGATGTGTATGGAAAAAGATTGGAGGAATGGTTTATGCTTATCAACTCGGCGTCAATAATACGGCGCCTCTTTCTGTTTTCATTTTCTAACTTGACTGCAATTTATGTCCAAGAAAAAAAAAAAGAAAAAAAAATAGTGTAGGATGCGGTGTTCCCTTTGTCCGAAAAATATCATTATTATTTTTTTCAAAAAATTATTTCTTGTGGATACCTGGTGGTCGGATATACAGCCGGATATCCGAATGAAATTATCGGATGTCCGGTATTTCAAATCGGATATCCGACGGGGTTTCGGATATTGAAAAATCAACCGGATATGCCGGATATCGGATATTTGCCGGATATCCGTTCCATCCCTAGTTATCACATATCTATTCAGCATTAGCAGCTAGTTCTGTGTTGCCATTCATCAACTTAAGTAAGTATCATTGTACAATAAAAACCATCTTGATTAATATAACTAACATAGACATATTAATTTCTAACAAGTTTAATGGTAATATAAATTTTAACATAGACAGTAAGTAGCTAAGATATATAATATCGCTCGCATAGTACAGTATAGCTTTAAATTACAACCGGTTGTAACAAATCGAATCAATTTCAAAGTATTTGAAGGTTGATATATCGAAAAGTTACGTGTTTCCATCTCTTTGAAAACATTGTTCTGACTAAAATGAAATGTTTTTCCTAAACTATTCTGAAAGAAGAAGAAAAAATATATAAATTCCTCAATAAAATATGGATAATACATTTAAAATTTACAAAATTGAGAATAATACTTACATAAATAAAAAAAAAATCGTCATTTTTCTATTCAAAGTGATAACTATTTCGTTTTTTGGAAATGTATATTGCTAATATTGTATTGCAAACTCACGTGTGAACACACTACAACTACTAATTCCTTCAACAGGGTCAGACTAACTCAACCAAAAATAATTGTAAAATCATTGCTTTAACTTCCATAATTTGTTTCAGTTGCTGAATATTAAAAATTAATTCTAGTCTAAGTTCTTTTGTTGTGTATTCAATCCCTCAAAAACTATAACAATAAAAGAAAAGAAAAACTTTTTAATGACATGTTAAGCTCTGTAAAAGAAATTTTCACGTTAAGATTGCAAAGTTTAAATTTTTTTTATCTCATAAATTTTAATTTATATTTATATTTCATACTGTTATAGAGAAAATAATGAGACTTTATGTGTCTAACATTGATTAAACCTGATTCCTTAAAAGTGTCTTGCGATTATATCTCTCAACATGAGTTTAAATGTGTTAAGCACTTATAGAAAAAAAATCAACTCAATCCGAAACTTGACGCATTTGTGTTAATATATTATCTTTGCATGTATTTGAAGTTTTTAATGGTGAAGCATGAAAAGTTATAAACTGTGTAATTTATATTCCTTCCTACCACTAGATGGCGCCGCAATTACATTAAACTTAGTAGAAAACTGTCTTACTAAACTGTATAGTCAATGAGAAGAGCATTTGAAATCACGTGACAAATTCTAACCAATCAGAAGCGAGCTTTTATTTCAAACAATCAAAGGAGACTTAGCTATATCAAGATACAAGATGTTGTCATTCCTTAAACTTTGATATAAAACAAATCGTGACGTCATCCCCACTTCATTAACACTGTGACGTCACTGGTAAAACAGCTTATCACTCTAAGTTATTCACTTAAAAGTAGCCCTAGAACAACTCAACTCCATATCGCCTAAAACTTAGCATATTCCTACTGCTGCCATCATTTTAAAGGAAAATTTTGTAAAATCATGATTGACGTCATACCCACTGTGACGTCACTAGTCAAAAATACCTATAACTCTAACTTATTCACTTAGAAGCAGCCCTAGAACAACTCAACTCCGCCTGAAAGGTAAATCGAAACTAAAAAGTGTTGCCACCGCTCAAAACTTTTAACGTAAAGCAAGTTATGACGTCATACCCACTGTGACGTCACTAGTCAAAAAGTCTATCACACTAAGTTATTCACTTAGAAGCAGCCCTAGAACAACTCAACTCCGTCTGAAAGGTAAATCGAAACTAGCCACCGGTCAAAACTTTGAAATAAAACAAATTATGACTTCATACCCACTGTGACGTCATACACAAACAGCTTATAACGAAACCGAAACTAAAACAGCAGCAGGAGGGGAACAACTCAACTCCACTTCCTGTCACGTGACTTCCAGTGACGTCATATCCTGTGATTTCACTTCTTGTGACGTCATATCCGGTCACGCCCACTTCCGGTGATGTCATCCCTCATCCCGTCGCTCGGTCGCTCCATGGCTTCGGAGCCCCACTTTCTAACTACTTATACTACATCTGTACCAAGGATTGTTTTGAGATCTTTCTATGGATACTTACCTTCGTTACCGCGTTTAAACAACGTCTGACTAAATGCTTCGTTGAATCTTAAAAAACAGTACTGATTGTTGGCATTGTATGACAGTGTTTGTAAAGCAGCTAGAGTTAAAATTTACATTTGTCCTGAGGATCACAAGTTTAAGCCTTCACTTCACTTAAATGTTGGCTTGTAGAATAAGGTGTGATTCTGTACTATAAATTTTGTATGTATGTATAATGATAGTATAATTACCGAATATTAAATGACAAATTTTTCTATATGAAACCAAACGCATGATGATTTGTATTCGCATATTCTAAAAGTATTAGAAATGTTGAAGAATACTGGTTAGTTTTTATTCATATTTTCTAGAAATTTCAAAAGTTATCTGAGTTAAACATGAAGAAAAAAAAATTTAAATTCAAAAATTAGAAACAACTTTTGAAGGAACTAGTTTTGAAAAAGATGGATCTTCTTCTTGACATTCCTGATCTACAATGTGATTGTGGAACGAAGACGAAAATTTGAATAGAATCTTGTTTGTCAGTGAGCATTAGTTATTTACTTAATTCGGCTCTTCCCACTGTTAAGGTTTCCATCCTACCTCTCCATACCTTCCGATCTTTTATCAGGGATCTTGCTTCCTCAAGACGATTTAAGGGATCCCTTTTTAGGTCTGATTGCATTTGACTTTGCCAAGTTGTCCCCTTCCTCTTTTCCTTTTGCCCAGGAGAGAGAAACGCGTGTTATAATCTCTTTTGGCATTCTTAATACCTGCCCCGTCCACCGGCACTTTCTCTTACCGATTTCTTCGATTGAAGTAATGTCTGCCCTTTCTAAAATTACTTCGTTAATCATTTTAACAGGCCAAAAGATTTTAAGGATTCTTCTAATACAATTATTTTAGAAAATTTCAAGTTTAGCATTAACATACATTTAAAAAATCATGTCAAAATTCATAATGACAAAGTGAAATCTCAAGTTCAATTTCTTCGTAAAGGAATTTCTGATTTTAAATAAAAGATTATTTATTGAAGTACAAGATTATTTAAATAATAATGTTTTTGTATTTTAGTTTTTAAGAAAAATTTAACTGAAATTATTTCAGTGTAACCCCCAATCAGTTTTGAAACAACAAGCTTTTAAATAAATTAATTTTGAACAAATTAGTTTTTTTAATTTATTCCCTAAAATTATAAGAATTTTAAATTTAATCCTATACTTTAATTTAGAATAGATAACGTAGTTAGGCATTGTAAATATTTCGACTTTGATGCTTCTTCATCCATCTTCGTATGCAATCTTACCTAAGTAGTGATTTGTGATGGGTTTGCGCTATGACGTCACGATCTGGTTGTTTCGGGCCTGATACAACTACACTCCGCTCGTGAAACTGAGCATCTAGCAAGACACTTGGTTTTTCGCGCACCGCCTCGACTTGCCCTTTTGTCCATTCACAGAGATATAAAAAATATTTGATGGCATGATTCTAGATCAAATTTCAATAAAATCTAGAAGGTTGGACTTAATATTATAAACTAGTAATTAGTACCGTAAAATGGGGTGAATCGGAACACTTTTCAACTTTCAAAGTAATAATCGGTTGCAACAAGATCGTTAAGGAACATATTTTTGATATTGAAACTTGGGTCTTACCTTCTTCTTTAAGAATCAACCCCAAAAAAATTAACAACTATGACTTTAATTTATTTTGAATTTTTTCATGGTGTTCCGATTCACCCCGCAGAAAGGGGTGAATCGGAACACTCGTTACAATTTATGTCTGATCTTATTTAAATGTTTACAGGATGGCAAAAAACAAGTAATAATACATTGTGGTGAATAGGAACACAAAATTATCATAAAAAAATCATTTAATATGACGGATAAAATTTGTGTTTGTCAATTATTGTCAAAACAAATTATATGTTTCAAAGCGTATCAACTCTTCTCCTATAACTCATCCAAATAGTCTTTAAAATTAATACTTTAAAATAGTAATCTATAATAATAAAACAAGCTGTGTGTCTGTCTGTCTGTCTGTCTGTCTGTGGCTCTGTGGATCGATAGAAACCTACTTAAAATTGGAGTAGAGCTCTGAAATTTTCAGCATAAGTAGTTTTTTCCTTCTAATTTTATACATCACAAACAGAATGTTAAAATTTTAATTAGTTCTTTTTTAATTAATTAATAAATATGTTACAAAACGATATCTAATAGGGCTACAGCTCTAAAATTTTCAACATAAGTAGTTTTGGCCTTTTAATTGGACTTTTTAAAAACAGAATTTTAAATTTTTATTTTGTTCTTTTTTAATTAATTTTTTTGATTAATTAATAAGCATTTTACAAAACTACTAATAGGGCTATATGTCTGAAATTTTCAACATACGTAGTTTTGGCTTTATAATTGTATACATCACAAACAGTACGTTAAAATTTTAATTAGTTCTTTTTTAATCAATTTTTTAATTAATTAATAAATATGTTACAAAACGATATCTAATAGGGCTACAGATCTGAAATTTTCAACATAAGTAGTTTTGGCCTTTTAATTGGATTTTTAAAAAACAGAATTTTAAATTTTTATTTTGTTCTTTTTTAAATAATTTTTTTAATTAATTAATTTATGTATTACAAAACGATTTCAAATAGGGCTGCAGCTTTGAAACTTTCAACATAAATAGTTGTGGCCTTCCAATTGGATTTTTGAAAAACATATTTTTTTAATTTTTTTTTTTTTTAATTAACAAATATTTTACAAAAGGATTTGTAATTGGGCTACATTTCTGAAATTTTCAACACAAGTAGTTTTGGCCTTCTAATTGGACTGACAAAAAGAATGTTAAAATTTTAAATTTGTTTTTCAATTAATTTTTTCACAAAAATCGATTTCGAATAGGGCTAGATCTATGAAAGTTTTAACATAAGTAGTTTTAGCTTCTAATTTTGCTTTCCACAAACACGTGTTAAAATAATCTTAAAGGGGTGTTGTATTATTGTATTAACGGGGAATTTTGTTTTTCTTGACAAGGGAGAGGCTTGCAACCTTAAGTCTTTACGTAGCAATTAGATTTTAGTGAGTGAAGCGAGCTTATGCTTGCATAGCAATGAACCTTTTAACGAGTGAAATAAGCGTGCGTTTATGTGTCCATGAACTTTTCAAAGAACGAAGCGAGCTCGATTTTGTGCAGAGATGAACCTTCCTGTGAGCGAAGCGCCAAAAACTGGGTTTTATACACGAATGACAGATTTCCGCAATGCGAGGCCTCACAGCTAGCTAAAATATTGCACATGTTAAAATTTCGTAGCGAAGCACGGGTATTTAGCTAGTAGTGAAATAAATAGTAATCTACTTTATGTTTGCATGTCGTATGACTGCAAGTTCTATAAAATATCTTGAGAAAGTAGAAAAGCATTCTCATTTGTTTCACAAAATATCTTCGTTCATAAGCGCTTTTTGTAAAACTCACTTATATAGCAATAATCTTGTGGGTGTACAACTTTGCTCACATAGAGTCTTCATACGTTTTTCCATATAACTTAAAGATAACGGAGTCATTTAGAGAAAAAACCACTGGAACAATCGGGTTTTCTGCCATGCGGAAACTAGGCTCCTCTTCTGACATTTATTCAAGTCTGCAATCTTGATTACTGTCTTGAAGGGAGTAATTAGACTCTTCTTCAGTCGTTGAATCTTGCCAAAAACAGCTTTTTAATATCATTTTTCAAGTGTTCCGATTCACACCGCAAATCTCAAAATCAAGACGAGGCAAAACATAAAAATTCGTAAAATAAAAAGTTTTTAAAACCAAGTTAAATTAAATATGGCATGCTATTGTGGATGTTTATACTTATCTAAAAATATAATAGTTAAGTCTATAACTGGTACATGTTATTAATTACGGGATAAGTTTTGGAGAGGTTAAAATTCCTTAGATTGTATGCACTCTGTTTCAGAATTTTTTTTAAAAAAAAGGACAGTGTTGAAAACCCTACAAAGCATGTTCCAAGATTCCAAACATGTTAACCAAATGAAATATATATATATAATTAATAAAACTGCTTTGTTTGTGTAAAATAATAATTTCTTTGTAATTTCATGAAGTTTCGTTCCGATTCACCCCGCTGTTCCTATTCACCCCATTTTACGGTAAGTGAAGTACCTCTTAAAAAATAATGTAACTCTTTGCTTAATTTATACTTTACTTATTAATCACAAATTTAGATTAATTAAATGTGTGTCAATAAAAAACATTGTTTAAAATTCCAAGTACGATATGGATTCTGTGCCAAGGTGATTTTGGCCAACAAATGGCAACCTCCATTTTTTAAATAACAAGTGAACTGCCTATGGTTATATGGTTACCATAATTTGGCACGTTTTTCTGTAAACAGTTCTTGGCGCAGAATCCGTACTGTACTTGGAAGTTCTACCAAAACATTTTTATAATTCATCTTTCATCAAACAAATCAATATATATATAAAAAAAAACATAGTACAGCTGAGTCAGTCCCCCCCCCCCCCAAAAAAAAACGTGTCTGGATGCACCACCGATAAAAGACTCAGGGGGGGCATTTCTTACCCCTCTCCCTCATTGGTCTAGTCACATGAATAGTCTAAAACTTGCATTTTATGGTGCATAATCTTCAGACAACTTGCTTAACAAGGGGTTATGGAGATCACCTCATATAACTAAACTTATTTCAATACCAAATTCTTTTTCAAAAACATAAAGAAAAATACAATGATCGGAGGCAGACAATTCATGTGTTTACAGGGTTCATATGTTTTCTCAGAAAGTAAAAATAAGGAATTTTTAAGAACTTTAAAGTAACCTAAAAGGTTTTTTTAAGGACCTTAAAATGTTTCAAACATTTTTAAATCTGTCTTTTCTTAAGAAACAAATAAATAGTGTTTTTTGAGCTAATATTTGTATAGTGTTTCTAGTGAAGAGTGTAAATAAATTGAATTGTGTTTATATATGTTAAAAAATCATATAACAAGCTTTCCGATGGTTTTGTGAAAGTGTAGAATAAATAAAAAAAAAAAGTAAATAAGTGCCTTTGAAAAATACCTGTAAATTTAAAGTAAATTAATAACTCTATGGAGCTTAGCATTTCAAAGAATATTTTAAATATAAGCAGTTTGTAAGTACTTTATAAGGGTCCTTAAATAATATCCAATGAAACTAAGTATTTAAGGATTTTAAAATATCATAAAGACCCTGCATTAAAGAGTACAAGAGGAATATTAATATAAAAACATAATACAAATGGAGTTTAAATTATACAATAATTGCCAAACAAAACAATATTCAAATTAAACATGAGAAATAATTTTTTTATTCGTTTTCAACCTAAATAATTATTTACAAATTACAAAAAAAAAAAAGGCATAAAGCCATGCATTCTTTTTACATCGAAACCAAAGCAGGTTTGTTATCACTAATTAGAAAAACATAATATAAAATACTAAATTTTTCTAAAGGCTGGCAATACAACCAAAGGAATCTTTCTTCATAACAAATTGTAGTTTTTAACAAATGTGTTTCATATTTTAAGTAATAAACAAAAATATATTGCCAACAAATAAGATAAACTACAGTAATTTTTACCTAAAATAAAATTCAAGGACACTTCACACTTGAACTTGAGTATGTGGCCAGTGTTATCAATATTACATGCTGTTCATCACAATTTTATAATACATACATGACATGACATTTTATAACATGAAATTAATAAAGTTTATATAAAAAAAATGATTGAGAAAATTCTTTAGGTACAAAAAAAATCTCAAAAAGTAATAGATTGAAATCATTTTACAAAAATTATATTATAAAATTATCATAATAAAGAAGAAAGCAACTTATATACATTTTGCATTCAAGATGAGGAAAATAACAAATAACGCAAGAAAACTTTTTTTGCAAGGAATCTTGAAGTTACTGAATATTATTTTTCCTTATATATTGTATAGTAAAATATTCAAACAGGCATATGCAAAAGATTACGTTCAAAAGGATTACTAACCCTCTAATGTCCATTTCAAGAAATTTACAAAGAAAAATAGTTGATTTGGTGAAATTAGTGTTGATCAATAACACTCAGTAAGTAAATAACACTCAGTATTCTTAAAAACTACTTTCGTAAATTGGAAATGTAGAGTACTTTCTACCTTGAGTCATTAAACAATATAAAACATAAAATTCATACATAAAGTTTTGTCCCTCTCACACTTTTTCTTCAATTAAATATGCGTAAGATTGAGACTAAACTAATTCACAGAAAACTGTTTCCGCCATTTGCTTCATACATATTTCGTCTAAAAAAAAAAACCACTTGGGATTACTCCCAAGACCTATCATTACCACTGAAGGGTACAGCTTCATTCAGTGATAAAATAACTTAATAATTTCATCGTTAATTTTTGTATTAAATGTAAGTACTACAAATATTGTAGAATATTTGTGACCATGAGAAGCATAAGGCAGAAAAATTAAATTTGACTTTCTTTTCCAATCAAATTTTAGTTTTTGGACTCTTAATTTTTCCCTTCAAATAGTTCTATTAATAAAGATATTACTTCTCCACATAGGATATTTATATGTAACGACAACAAACACAAGCTTCTTGAATACATATATTTAATACTCACTTAATTGTATTTCCTGAGTAACATAAAAATGATATACAGTTTTAAACCTAGCATGAAGCACGTCAGGATAAATCACGCTTAAACAACCTTATACTAAACCAATAATATATTTAGATTTATGAACTGATTTTTCAAATGTTTACATAAATTGGAATAATTTACTTTTCTTAAGCAATAATGAAGATTCAGAGTTTGTGAACAAGAGATTTTGAAATGACTTCTAAATATAATACTACAATTAATATATATATATAGATTGTAAAAATAAAAAAAATCAAATCAGAATATACATTGAATAACATTATGATACAATATGAAATTATCCTAACAAAAAGTACAAGACCACAAATAAACAATTTAAATGAGTAAGACTGAAAAAAAATGCAGTTCACAAGAATAAATTTTCAATAAAACAAAATTTGTATAACATTTTTAACATCAAAATGTAAAAAATAACACATTTTAAAGTATATAAATCTAACAATGAAAATAACATCACTGGTATTTTTTTTACTTAATTAAATTTGAAATTAAAAAAAAAGCCAAGTTGCACTAGCAATGCCACTCAATATGAGCAATCAATTTATGTTTACATCACAAATTAGGATATTTTGTTGCATTTCTCATTTTAATTCAAAATTCAGAATCTGATGCGTCTGCCATAATATCTTCCCAGTCTTCTTCAGAAATACTACGCACAGGAGGTTTCTTTTCATCATTTGACTTACAATTTAACACATAAGAAAAGTGAACAAACATGGAATCTTCTTTGAGGCCCCATAAGTCATCCTCTTCAGTAACTAAAAAGATTGCAATTGTTTTATCGATGAGCAAATTTCATTCACTCACTCATTCATTGATGAAAAAACTCATACATTGATTTCAAAATTTGAAATTCTATTATGAACCTCATTAAATGGAAACAAGAAATTCAATTAAATAAAAGACAGCTTGACATGTATACCAAATTATATTGAATAGTTGCACTGTTATAGAATGACAAATCGACTTCTATATATAACACAGGAAATACACAAATATTCAATCCGTCAACATGTTTTTACAAAATCCATTATAAACCAACTTTAAAATTTCAAATTATAAATAGTTTAATTAAAATATTTTTCTATTTCTTACTTTTGATAAACTCAAACTATCAATATAAATCCCAGTAAAAGAAGGACAATTTATATTATTTGATTAAATTTCACTGAATATTATTAATAATTCTGAAGCATCATAAATTTACAAAAACCCACCAAAAGTTAACCTGTTCAGGACCGTGATCGCGTATATGTGATCAGACGATTCTTCCCTCACGGCCCGCGATATCGTATTTGTGATCAGTGTTTCCGTGCCAGCCGGCCCATCATCACACAGACGTGATTTCAGATTGGAACGTTTTATTTGAATTTAAAGGGGCAAAATGCTTAACGGGGAAAAATGCCCGGTCCCGTGCGTGCGTAGTCTCTTTGAGCGCGCGGGCCTGGGGAAGCGCTTCTTTCTCCTTTCGCCGGTCCTGAACAGGTTAAGCTAGAAATGTCTGCTTATTTGATCATACCTTCGGACAGTCTCAAGTTTTTCATCCCTTAGTTCTGTACATAATGAACATTCGAGTAAAATTTCAGATTTGCAGCTAAACACAAACAGCTTTTAAAAACTTATAAAGCTCATGAAATCTTTCATTTCAATATAAATAGATAATTATTCTGTAATATTGAGCATTCCACATTACATGTGGGGCACAATTTCGATTTCCATATACTTCCCTGCTCTATTTGACTAATTTTACTCAGAATATTATGGTAAAAGGATACAAGGATTATAAGAAGATACAGGGTTCCCACTCAAATCACAGAATGAAAATCAATGACTTTTAAGGACCTAAATAATGTTTTTAAGGACCTTTGAAAATTTGTTTTCAAGTATCATGTTGATAAATAAATTTTTAATAAAGTATATTCTACCAAATAAGTTACAAGTAGGTGCATGCTTAATACAAATATGTCAGAGAAATCCGATACTGTGTGGATAAGTGGCGATCACGCGAGGATAACAAGTCTGAGTTGTATTTTTATAAATTTTCCATTTGGGCACACAACAACTGCAAAAAATTTAGGACTTTTAAGGAACTCTTAAGCATTTTCAAGTACTTTCAAGGCCTTGAAAATAAGTTCAAAAACATTAAGCAAGTTTTATCAACATCTCCCCTTGTGAAACAAAAATTTCCATTTTCTGTTGTAAGAGACATTTGCTAGTAAATAATAAATTTATACACTAAACAGAATCTAAAAAAGATAATTACATAAACTATGCTCTTACCAGATAAATAGTCCATATTTCCTGGAATTTCCTTCCAGTAGTCACCACAGGGATTTTTCTCAGAAACACCAAACCTTCGAAAGATCTTTCCAGAAAGCTTGAGCAACCACACGGCACTTCTACTAATGTAAAGCTCTTTGGCACGAAGTTCTGGAACAAGGATCCATTTCATGCCAATTGGAAAACTGCTTGAGACACCTTCACGAACATACACATTGAAGCTCCTATCTAAAGCCCATACAGGATAGCCGAGTGGTCCTACATAAACCTTGAAAAAGCCCATGTTATACAGAGTGTCTCAAAAGGTATACAAATTCATTACAAAACATCAACATATCTATAATAAAGCAATTAACACCTATGTGAATAGCTAAGAAACAATTATTGTATTGATAAACTTCCCCATCAGCACCTTTGAAAGACTTATCTAGTTTTCAAGAATCCTACTTTTACTAGTTCCAAGGAAAACATGAAATGTGTCCATATAACATACAACTAGCTTAAAAATAAAATAAAAAACCAATTTATTCAACTATCCTAAAAATAGAAATCAATATACCTATATCCCAAACATAATTTTTTCTTCAGAAATTCAGAATAAAATTGTCACTACTAATATATTTTTATCCCCAATATACAACAATCAATTACCTATAAACTGAAAAAAACCTCCAATCATAAAGCAAAGAATACATAAGAAATGAAGTTTGACCACTAGCTTAGTTTAATTGATTAGAGATTGAGTATCATCTAGTAATTTATTGTGCAACACAAGAGCATAATGTAAAATTTTTAGACTATATTATAAACATATAATGTAATAAAAACATTTAACAAATTGAACATCTTGCATTTAAGAATTTATTAAAGCTTCTTATTTAATGTTCACCCTACTGTAATGAATTTATAAATTTGGTCTGGATTATTTTAGGGTTAGTTGTTTGATATCTTTATCATTTCGAGTTGCATTAATAATATAAAATTAAAAAATAAATAAATGCAAAAGGAAAATGTAACAAATAAACTATCCCTATATGAGCAAGGTATAATGCCAATTATTGTTTTAGATCATGCACATATTATCCCTTAGAGACATTGTATCTTGAGCAAGCTGAAATTAAATGATATGCGTCTTGATCAAACTTGAAATAGTAAACACAGATAAAAAGAAGCATTTTTAAGCAATTGGAGCATATGTCTTAAATAACAATTGAAAGTATGTGTAAAAAATTTTTAAAAAATGAAGTGCAAGCATTTATATGCATCGACTGTGTAAAGTAACAATTCTAAATGCAACAACAAGAGGAAGACAGATTTTGTACACACCTTACAGATCAACACTTCAGGATTAGAATGAGGCATAAGAGGTAGAGGAAACTTCTTTCCTATTGCTGACAACTTTAAACAAAAGCAGGAAAACAAAATTAACAAACAAGAAATTGCAGGGCGAATAAGCAATGGCAAATAGCATAAACAGCACACTTATTGAAACAAAATATACAAGCTGTTGTAGAAAGGTTGTTACTTGCTGTAATTCTTTTACTATTAGATATAAAAAATCCCTGTAAATTAAGAAATCAAAAAATAAAGTAGCAATCACAAAAAAGTAACGTGATTTTCATGGACAGCAAAAAAGGAATATTTCAATTAGAAAAGAACTCCCAAAAACAAGTAATATTTAATGCAAATAAAATTAACACTATATTTAGATGTGATTGAAATAGAATGCATTCAAAAAGTGTCTTGCACAATCATAGAAAAGTTGTATGATGGCGGAAATTAGTGACTACATTTCTAGTTCTAAGGCAGTGGTTTCCTACCGATGGGCTGGTACTAGACAAGTAGCGTGGTAATGGGTCATGGACGCTGGTCGAGAATTTAAGCCAAGATAAATATTATAGGAACTTCAAATGGGAGCAATCAAGTCACTCGATTGTTAGCAACAATCTAATTATTCAGTTGCATTCTTTGATGGTGTGACGAGTGAATAAAGCGTGAAATAAACAACATGGCTAAGCTAACCAGTTTTAATACAAATATTGACACTGTCCATAGCGGACAAACAATTTCAAAAATATCATTGACTTTTTTTAGCTTTGACCACTAGTTTTTTATTTTTCTTATAGTTTTGAAAAAAAAGTTAATACAATATAGTTTCTTTCTTTATTAAATAGTACCAATTTCAACACTGTCCTTTAAAAAAAAAAAAAAAATCTGAAACAGTGCGCATACAATCCAGTAAGTTTTGACCTCTCCAAAATTTATCCCATAATTACTAACATGTACCTGTTATAGACTTAACTAATATATTTTTAGATAAGTATAAACATCCACAATAGAATGTCATACTAATTTAATTTGGTTTTAAATACTTTTTATTTTATGAATTTTTATGTTTTGGCTCGTCTCGATTTTGAGATTTGCGGGGTGAATCGGAACACAAGAAAAGTGGTATTAAAAACCGGTTTTTGGCAAGATTATGTTCCACACAAGAATCAACGATTGAGGAAGGGTCTAATTACTTCTTTGAAGACAGTAATCAAAACTGCAAGCTTGAATAAATGTCAGAAGAGTCTAGTTTCCACATGGCAGAAAACCCAATTGTTCCAGTAGCTTTACATATATATGAAGACTCTATGCGAGCAAAGTTTTACATCCACAAGATTTTGCTATATAAGCGTGTTTAACAAATATACAAAAAAAAAAACATCCAGGAATAAAGAGATTTTCTGAAAGAAACAAGGATGCTTTTCTCCTTACGCAAGATATTTTAAGGAATTTGCAGTCATATAGCATTCAAACATAAAGTAGATTGAAAAATATTATTAGGTTTAAAGATTATATGGATGAGTTCGGAGAAGTGTTGACACACTTTAAAAAATTTGATTAGTTTTGACAATAATTTTGACAAAAACATTTTGTATATATCATAGGAAAGGATTTTTTTATGGTAATTTTGAATTCCTATTCACCACAATGCATTATTACTTGTTTTTTTTTCACCTTGTCAACATTTAAATAAGATCACACATAAATTGTAACGAGTGTCCCCATTCACCCTTTTCTGAGTAGTGAATCGAAACACACGAAAGAATTCAGAATAAATGCAAGTCATGGCTTTTTCAACATTTTTGGGGCTGATCCTCAAAGATGGTAAGATCCAAGTTTCATTGTCAAAAAATATGTTCGTTAACGATCTTATTACACCCGATTTTTACTTTGAAAGTTGAAAAGTATTCCGATTCACCCCATTTTACGGTATTGTTTAATCTTTCTTGTACAGACAGAAGCACGCACATGCACATATTCTATTAGCTAGTAGCCCTCAAAGTTTTTTTTAACAAAATAGGTGATCTGCACAACTAAAAAGGTTGGAAACCTCTGCTCAAAGGTAAACTAAAGATTATAAATAACTTACATAAGAATGCATGTATAACAGAAGTTTTTAATTCAACAGACTGTTTTAATCAAACTTTTGGAATTTAATTGCATCAGAACAGAATGTACAACTTTACAAACAGCAACTTGTGAATTTACTTTTCTAAATAAAAATACTGAATCCCACTCAATTTAAATTTACTCTAGTTCTGTCAGTTTTAAAGATAGTGTCAATATTTTTTTAAATCACACAATTTTATCTTTAAAATACTTTTATAGTTTACCTATTTCCCATGCAGAAGCTGTATAAAAATTAAAATTCAGTAACTTATAAAATACATTTACCATGAAAACCACTGTCTTTTTAGGATTCATTAACTAATTTTGAGTATTGTTGGAATTTACACTTATACCTTATCTTTTATATTTAAACAAACAATCTTTTTGAGACACCTGATGTATTTCTAAAGCATCATAACTAGTTGTTGGTACAATATAATGTTTTACTCATAAATGTATGCAAAAAAGAATACAACTTTGTGACAAGCTGTCATGTTTAAGAAGAAATTTACTTTTTTTTTAAATTGTTTTATAAAGCTCATAAAAGGGAATATATCACAAATAAAGTCTAAAGTTTAGCCACTTTGCATAGTTGTCAACCACTATGTGAATTGGTCAGTCATAATGTGAATTGAATAATTCAAGACTCTAGTGCAATACACAATAAGAATTTCTAGAATTATAATCTTTTGGGCAGAAATATTCAACGTGTCTGATACATGTTGCTCAAATAATAATCAAACTTTTCTAAACCAAATAATAATAAAAAGAATTTGCAGAGCATTAATTATAGGAATTATTATTTGGTATTTCTGAAACATTATTGTAGATGTCAGACCTCAAGCATTGTGATATGGTATGCTCATGAAATAAAAAGTCAATAATTTTTCATAAATTTCTGTACATTGAATTAACTAAACAAGACCATGACTGCAGAAAAATTCTATGTTTTACTGAAACAAACTAACTAGAGTAACCGTTGTTCATATATTGAGAACCTTGAAACAATTGCACTTAATTATTTTGATAATTTATATAGCCTACAATAATTAAAGAAAGCATGTTGAATGCAAGCTACTTTGAAATACAGATGTTTCTCACTTTGTCAAAAAGAAGTGATCCTGTATCACACTCTTCCTTATCACCATCAATTGATACCCATGCTTGAGGTAGTTTCCTACTATCAGAAGGGCACAAAGTGCCCAATCGAATGAGAATACGATCTGCATCTGTGCAGGCCCACACTACTTCATATGAACAGCTGATAAATGTAATTTTTTCTGGGCCTATAAAACAAAAGTTCCTGAGTATTACAATTTGATAAAAAAAATATTTCAAGAATAAGGTAAAAATAAAAGGTAAATTTATAAAATCAACAATTTTGAATGAGTGTTTTTAATTTATTTCAAATAGAACATTGAATGATTATCTTGGAAAGTTTGTACAAACATGTTGACATACATTTACACTGTGCTTAAAAAGGAATATTTTTTTAACTTTAGAAAGTTGCTTGCTTTCTATTTAAATTAAGCTTTAGTTAAAACATATTTCTTATTTTTAAGTGTATAGAAAAGAATTTTATGAGTAGACAGAAAAAAAGCAATAGCGACCCATGAAGTTTATGTTTATTTGATAAACCCCATAAATAATAAATTAACTTTATACAGGTGTAAAATTATTCTTAAATAAAAAAAAAAATTAAAAAAAATACATCAATGTGTTTTTAGTGTTATACCAAGGGAAAAATCAGATACATACAGAATTGCATTTATATATATTATGACAGACCTGATTGTCTAAAATATTAAAAGTTTGATAATCCAAGTTTAGTTTGGATGATTTAAGCCGACTTTGGTCATTAAACTACCAAGCACTTTGGAAAACTCTGCCCATTGCATCTCTCATATGTTTCTAATTATATATGCAGCATGCATAGTAGTTCTAATTATATATTGGCATGTTATAGTTGCTTGAAAGTTGCTTGCTTTCTATTTAAATTAAGCTTTAGTTAAAACATATTTCTTATTTTTAAGTGTATAGAAAAGAATTTTATGAGTAGACAGAAAAAAAGCAATAGCGACCCATGAAGTTTATGTTTATTTGATAAACCCCATAAATAATAAATTAACTTTATACAGGTGTAAAATTATTCTTAAAAAAAAAAAAAAATTAAAAAAAAAATACATCAATGTGTTTTTAGTGTTATACCAAGGGAAAAATCAGATACATACAGAATTGCATTTATATATATTATGACAGACCTGATTGTCTAAAATATTAAAAGTTTGATAATCCAAGTTTAGTTTGGATGATTTAAGCCGACTTTGGTCATTAAACTACCAAGCACTTCGGAAAACTCTGCCCATTGCATCTCTCATATGTTTCTAATTATATATGCAGCATGCATAGTAGTTCTAATTATATATTGGCATGTTATAGCATGCCAAACAGTGCAGTGGTCATACAAAAGGCCAAACAGTCTCACACGGACCCATTGCAGAAGTCATCAGACTGGATGTTTATAACACCACAGGATTTAAACTCAACAACCCCCTGAATAATTGGAATTCACCAAAAACATGCTTCAGTGTTTCAGTTGAGTTTCCACAACCTCTGCACAACAGTTTTCATTGTTTTAAGATAGTTCTTGAGATAGAGATCAATCATCAAACCCATCAGAATCCTATAGGACTTTCTGTCCAGTCTTAGTATAAATTTCTGTTTATTTGAAATTCCCTTTATGAAGTGTTTGATTGTCTCATACCTGAGACCTCTTTCACTATAGTTTAGTTACTTTAATAAGACCTGTCCTAAGAGGTCCTCTGATCTCAAATCGTGGGACTGGGACAAACTCTGGAGGGTCAAACGGCATGATGGAAGATCCAAGTCTGACCAGTCAATCAGCATGTACATTACTCAGTATCTCATGATGACCAGGAACCCAGATCAACATAACTTCATTTTTTCTACCTAGCTCATTTAGGGCATATTTACATTCAAGCACAAGTTTAGAATCTGCAAACCTTTTTCAAAGTGCTTCTAACAAAGCTTGACTATCCAAACAAATAGCAAAGCATTTTTGACTTGTTCTAGAAGTAATAAGTTTCTGGGCACAAACTGACAATAACATACTTTCAGCCTAGAAAACAGTACAGAATTCTACTAGTCCCAATGAACCAAACATACCTAGTTGAGTCAAATCAAGTGCTTGCCACCTATTTCCTGCCAAAGAATTTGGTGTTATGCCTCTTCTTACAAATATTGCCCCTTCCTCACTCAACAACCATAAAGACTGTGTTGTTGGAACCAGAGAACGAACAGCAGTCACAGCAGGCAGTTCAACAGTCTCGAGTGTGTTTGAAGATATATTCAAGCAGAAGAGTTCATTGGTGTGATTTAAACACCAAACAGAACCTGAAATAAAAGTAAGAAGGTATTTTCAATGCATGTAAGTATTTAGGATAACAACACAGATTGTGCATACAAGATGGACACAAATTTTAAAGTTAATGAGGAACTTGCACATGCGGGGGGAATGAATAATTTTAGTATTTTATAGTATTATCAAACGAATAAATTACAGTGGTGTCATTATTTTTTGTTGATATGTTTTCAATTAATTAAAAATCAAGTTTTAAAGTAGCTGAAATCAAAGCAAAAGTCACTTGACCAAAAACGCATAAAAAAAACTGTGACGTTCTAGCGCAGATGCAGTCCAGTGTTTATATCTCACGCTAACCTGTGTCTTCATGTTTCATTTCGTTATCCCCTTTTTCTAAACGTTTTATCTCAATACATCAGTTTTTTGTTGTTGTTGTTGTTTAGTTATATTTCTTTAGAAATGCCTGTTTTGCCGGGGTTCGAAAAAGGGCAATCGGACAATTTACCAAAAATTAATTCGATTACAATGTTTGGCTTCTTAGGAAGCAATCCAGATTTTATGGAGCTGAAATTCGTGGAGTGAAAGCTACAAGGTATGTGTACAATTTACGAACAGTTTTATTTATATTTGCCTTTAACTTTATAGAATATGTAATATTTTTAAATATTATATTCAATTGTCATTCAATCCGGTTAAACTGACTAACATTTGCAACGCAACTCAACAGATTTTTAACTATAGGGCGATTCCACGGGAGACGATTTTTTACATACATTTTTAAATCACAGTATTTGTTTCTTTTTATTATACCAATACAAAGAGAAAGATATAAATTTAATAATAAAAAAAACTTTTAAGAACTTAAGTTATTATTTGAATTTTTTGGCGCGCTCAGAAATAGTGGCGCCTGAAGACTTGATGCAAACCATTCATCGACACTTGATAATTTTTCCCCGAAATCGCTACTACCGGTGGTTTGAGGTTATATTTCACTAATAAATATTGAAGTTATAACATTTGTTTATTGCCTTATATAAAAATACTAAATATTTATTATTATTATTCTAACAATATTAATTAAATAAGAAACCACTGTTGGTCAGTTGCACCCGCGATATAAAAGAAATGAAAGTTTGATTTTCTTAAAGAAATAAATTGGTAATTTTTGGAAACTCTGTAGAAGTAAGAAGAAATAAAAGGAAAACTTGATTCAGTCGCAATAGAAGGTATGTTGTCATTTTAATTAAAATTAACGTTGACTAAAATGAGTTGCACCCGCGATCAAAATATTAGAATCACGGGTGTAACAGTTATGACTCTTACGATTACATTGTTATTTGCTATATATTTTTCATTTATTAAGTTTTTGATAACTTCATATCTTATTTTCTTATTTATAATTACTGATTCCTATTTAATAAGAGTTTATTGTTAATTTTTTACTTTTTTTGTGTAAATCAATGAATGTGATAAAATGAATGGAAGTGTGAAAAGATCAGTGTGGACTGCTGTTAAAGCTCGGAAAGCAATTGTTAACAACGCTGAAGAATTTTATGATCTGGCTCGTCGCCTTTCTCCTAAAATTTCTTTTATATTTGTATCCCAAAAACAAATTGAAAAAGGAAAAACCATGTTAGATGATAGGTGGAAAGGACTAAAAAATATACCAGCCATTCAATCAAAACATTTTTTTCAATTTGAGGAGGGTAAGAGCAGTTGTGTTGCATGAACTTCGAAGTCTAATTTGAAAAGCAAATTAGTTTTGACAAATGCTACTAAAAAAAAAACGTGGAAAAGTTACAGAAAAAGTTACGCGTTTCTGATGTTTACAGCGATTCTGAAGATGAACCTTAAGGCTGATAAATCGCCGACTATTCCAAAAAAATAATTTATTTAAGTTACATAGAAAAGTGCTAATTAATGATACAGCATCTATGATCTCATATCTTTAATTTAAAGTTACATGGAAATGTTTATATTCACTACAGTGTTGCACCCGCGATAATTTTACGTTGCACCCCGACTGGATAAAAAGTGAATAATTTATAATATTTATTTCTTTTAATAATTTTATTTAAGTTAATAATTAGTTTGTTTTGTATTCTTTTAAAGAATGTAAAAATAATTTAATAAATATTCCATAAGTAACAGACTTTTTTCATTCTAGCATCATGACCTTAAATGGTGGGCCGATTTCATTGCACCCGCGATAGCACTTTGAACCTCTCCTGAGTCTATTTATACATTTTATTAAATGTTTTTTATATTAATTTTCGTAAAACAGATTACAATGTAATCCTGCGACTAGTCATTTCTTTAAAAAGAGTTTTTATTTTCTTAGTAAGAAGCCTTGAGTGAGTCTAAATGTTGCACCCGCGAGTACGGAATCGCCCTATAGTTTCGGAGTTCAAATTGTTGCATACATTATGAACTATTCGAAATGACTCATTTCAAAATGAAAATATATATTAAACCAAAACTTAACTTTCAAGAATAATCATTTAATTCGTATAGCATTCATTCTTATGCAAAGTCATTTGATTCCTGTACAAGAATCAACCTCTTTTTAGTACTTGTTCGTCCATTTTTTTTTGTGCTAATGCTCTTATGGTACAGTACCCAAAAAAAAAGTCAGAACGATGGCTATATCTTGTGCTCTAATTGTTGAAATAACAAACAAAAGGTACCGTTGTAAATCGTGGAAGGTTTTTAATAATTGCATGTAGTTTTTTTTTTCATGAGGGGTCATCTACATATTAAACTTTAAAAACTTACTTATTATTGAACTTTAAAAAGTTCAATAGCAACCTCATAATATTATCCCATATTTGGATTCAGCATCCAAAAAAATGTCGAAATACAAAAATTCGTAGTTTTCTAATGAATGGTTTGTAATTTAAATGATAAAAAGAAAATGATAAACTAATGTTACATAAAAAAATTGGTTTTTTGGCCATAAATACTTAAATAATTAATATATTTCAGTAATTTTTTTTTTCAAAAGATAGTTTGTAAATTGCCAAACATAAATAGCAATCAACTTTTGCATCCATTTCTTTTTTAATAATTAATTATTAAAACAATTTAAAACATTTCTTGAATAGAAACATATATTGTTTTTGCTTTCATTAGATTTACCATGGTCTAAAACATCCACACAATTTTTTCTTTAAATTTTGACTTTTAGTTCTCGATTTTTTAGTGAAAATGTAAAAAACGCTAACTTTAAGGGACCGTATAGTAGACGACTTTTGGAAAACTATCAAGGATTAATCGGTGTGGAAAATCGCACAACGTTCAATTATCGTAAAATGGGGTGAATAGGAACAGCAAGGTGAATCGGAAAAGAATTTCTTGAAATTACAAAAAGAAATATTATTTTATACAAACAAAGCAGTTTTATTTTTTTATATATATTTTTTTTAATCTGTCTAACGTGTTTGGAATCGTGGGACATATGTTTTGTGTGGTTTTTAACAGTGTTTTTTTTTGTTTGTTTTTTTAAATACTTTCTTAAATTACATTTATTTAAGCATTATTAAGCAATTTCAATAAGTTATCTTTTAAAAATTTTACTGAAACATGTGATTTTTTTATTTTATAAATAATTTTAACGATCAAGTTACATTGTGTTTACAGTGAAATGTTTCTGTAAAATAATCACGCTTTGCTGAATACTGTTTACTAATGCCTACATTTTATATTTATTAATTTTCTAATTATCAGTAGTATACGTTATACTTCTGCAATTACAGTTTTCGATATTTTATTTATTTCGTGTGAAGAATGCACATCTTTAAAGTTGTAAATAAATTATGTTACTTTTGCGTTTACTTGCTATTTTTGTATTAATCTTAAACATGACACTATAAATCCAAGTAGTTTTTATGCAGTTTTAGACTAATATTTGTATTTTTTAACATCGTGAAACGCCGCAATGAACGTTCGATTTTTCCCGCTGTGAAGAAGAACCTTAAAAATACCTTTCGTTTTATGGAAATTCTCCCTGAAGATCGGTCAAAAAATGGTCGAAACATTTTTGCTCATAAGTGACGTGTTTTTCAACATATTGCATTGAAATTTCGTATATAGAGTAAATTATGTATTCTAAATCGAATGAAATGATAAAAAATAGGGTTCGTATTGAAATTTTCGAAGATAGCGTTACTTTTACTTAGTAAACGGTCCCTTAGGAAAAAAATTGCATCAGATATATAGAAAATCGTAAGCAAAACATTTTGGTGCAAACCGTAAGATTCTACGATAATTAGAACCGAAGATATAGCCATCGTTCCGATTTTTTTTGTGGTACTGTACCAGACCATTTTCGAAAACTTACGAGTTATTTAAAAACCAATCTTAACTACTAAGAAAGTTACAAAAATACTAGTTTTTCATAGTGCCGTATTATATTTTCAAATTGATGGATTCAGTTTGAATAGTATTTTGTTATGGTCCATGGCATGGAATATAAAGGTTGGATATTAAAAACAGTTATTAGTAAATTTTCTTTATTTAACAATTATTAAAAATTCTTTACAAACTATAATAATATTTATAATTTATAATGAACTAGTTATTAATAATAAAAAAATTTATTTTATTTTAGGCGTGGCAAAATGTAGTATTGTTTTAAAAGTTTCCTCATGTTTATCCTTTATTTTATGAATACGTTCCAGTCACTTTTTGCATCCAATCTCCGCTTTTGGAAAATAAAAAATTCTTAATATTTTTACCCATTTTATAACATTTTTACTAAATCACAATTTTAAATTCCATACTTGAGGGGAAAATAATTCTATCAAGCAAGCAACTTGATAATCTGACATTTTTGTATTTATTCTGGGTTCTATTTAATAAAGATTGCACTGGAAAAGAGGATTTCTATCAGACTTTTTAACAGTCTTAAATTTTTCTTATAATGCCTTGATCAAAGCTGAAATAAACACAACCAACCAACCGTCGAAATTCCACAAATGAACCTCGTTCCATCCTCGTCTAGCAGACTGGTTCACTTCCTGCTCTGTGACGTCACACGCAAAAGTAGCCTTTTCCCGCCAAATCGCAAAGTGAAAAACTAAATATTTTTTTAAACTATCTATCCGAGCTCAAATTTTTGAAAGAATGGTATTGTTTTTCATGATTTTTTCTCCACTTTTTTTTTAAAAATAAAACCAAAAAACGTGAAAGTTCCTCATTGTAGACGGATTCATTTCATTGCCTTTTTTTTTTTTAAATTCTTTGCTATTTTTCTACATTTTTCTAGAGTAAAACACTTATACATGGATTTTTAAATGGGAACTAAAACTGCACAATTTGTACTTTCAGTTACAATATCTTGTAAAATCTGAGCAGAGTGTTATATGCTAGAAAATGTAACATTGTTTTTATTAGTCTGGGAAACATTTTTTGGAAATGGACATGATTTTTATTAACAATAAATCATTCCATTTAAGGTATTATGCATTTCCAAATTGGAAGAATATAGTTATGTAGTAAACAATGCATAGCTATTTTTATCAGTTCAGAGATGTGTTTGGTAAATAAACAAAAAGCTGAAAACCAAAGTCCAAAAGTTTTATACGTTAAACACATTTTAAGCTATACTTAAAATTGTGGTTTTCCATGTGCATTTATAACAAACACTACACCATTTGTCTGTCTGTGAGAAAAATTGGTTCAAAATAGAGGCACCTAGACGTAGGGATACACTTTGTGTTTTCATCGGGCACGTTATAGCTCCAAAGAAAGAAAAAAGAAAAAAAACTGTGAAAGCGATGAAAACCGGCAAAAACTTCAGATTTTCAACAAGTCAAACAACTTTAAGTAACTATACCATATTGACAAACAGGCCAAATATAATTAAACCAAGTTTTCTAAATTTTTAAGCTACATTTTGAGTACTAAAATCTTTACATTTAAATTCTTATTCATATCGTTAAACTTGTTCAATAAAATAAAAAGCAAATTGGGACTAAATTTCAGAATATTTTCATACAAAGTGATAGAAAATATTTAGTAATTCCGCACAGATTCACATCAAATGGCGAAATCAATTCTTAAACAGGCACTAATCATGGATATAGCGGCTATCGCATTAACGGAAGTCTAGGCGAATGGCTACAAAATGGTGTTGAAAATCTCGGTAATAGCTGGTATTGCATTAGAGTAAACCTCGGTGAAAATGACCATCACTCTAACGAAAGCAATAGTGCTTACAATACCGTCGAAAATCTAGTTAGCGGCAGAAATGAACATCACAACAACGTGAGTATCGGCTATAGCGTCCACAATATCGGCACAAATTTTGGTAAGATTGACATTTTCTTGATAATACTAGTGCAAATTTCTGTAATATCAGATGTTATCAAAGTGTGGCATTCGACGAAAATTACTCTCACACCAACAGAAATATCAAAGTTAGAACCTAGTATACCGGAGCAACTCTCAACAATAATGCTATTGTATCAGTGTAACACTCGACGAAAATTACCATCACAAAATCTCCGCAATAGCGCAATTTATCATGCTAATATCAACATTCTTTCAGTAACATTGGTGCAAATCTCAGATTTTACAACAGGGTAGCACTCAACAAAACTGCTCATCACATAAACGTAAATATCAGAGTTAGCACCAAATATACCGGAACAATCCTGTTATATCGGCGTCATACTCCATGAAAATGACCACAACTACCTAAATCCCAGCGATAACGTACGTCATAGCCACACAAATCTTGGCAGTAGCAGACATTAAATCTGCGTAACGATTAATTATGGTAAACAAGCATCACATACCAACGTGAATAAACGATAGTTCCGTGGACGAAGTAAGCGCATTATAAGTAAATGTTAATCGCGTGAATTAGTATGAAGGAAATTACATTATGAGAAGAGAAAAAAATGTCACAAAAGGGTCAAATTTTGGCGCTCTTGAAAAGTACAAAATGCGAGTTTGAGCACCAACCTAACTAAAAAAAATGCATTTCTGTAGTTTTTGTACTTGGAGCCGGAATGCGATGAGACACCTGAGCAGTAGGTTTTCCACTCTTCCCGATCAGGCGAAAGTGAAGCTGCTTTGCGATTCAGCCTTAGAAAAAAAGTCATTTTTCTGTTGGATAGAAAAAGCAATTTTTTTTTTTCTTCAGGAATTAGAAAAATGGATCTTTCTTTGAAAAAGCAGAATTCTTTTTTTTTTCTAAAAAATTAAAAAAGCGGAATTCCACCACATGGCGGAAAAAACTCCTCCCTGATCAGTTTTAATTCAATTGATTTTTTTATTGTAAATTAACACTTTAAACATGAATGAGTTATTTTTTTTATAAATTTGTATTAAAGTTATTTTAAAAGTTCATATTTACCAATAGAGGGTTTTATTAGTCATTGGTTTTATCATTCTAAAATAAATAACATTTTAAAATATTTATAATTTCCCTTGTCTTTTCTAGTATTATTTTAATATTTAAATTTTCTTCACATATGCTAAGTAAAATAAGTCTATAAAAACTATCTGATTTTTAAATATTTAAAAAATAAAATGAAACTTGCACTTTCCACTTTTTAAAATGATAATACAGGAAAAAAGATACTTTTACATACAACAGAAGAAAAAGTTTCAATTTACTAAAGGTTGATAGTTTGAAGAAAGGAAAAATTACTTCTAACATATTGTGAAATAAAAATAACTTACCTTGAGAACTTAGAACTCCAGCTGCTGATATAAGTCTCCATTTTGTTGTTGATGAAGTTCCTGGTGGAACGACAGAATCCCATGCATGACCTGTTTGAAAAGAAATTTCATAAGACAACAATTAAATAAAAAACTACTTTTTATATAATATACTAAAGAATCTTGTTGAATATATCAAAATATCCATGTAACTTCAACTGTAATATCTTTTGTTTCTTTTGAATCTGTAAGCACTGCAACTTCTTCTCTGTTCTTTTTCTTGCCATTTTTGTTACCTTATGTTATGTGAATGTGATAACTGCATTAAAGTATTATTTTCGTTCCTTCAATGAACTAGTTATATTTCTAGCCGATTTAATCTTGCAAATATAGCAGTAATTATATTAAATCTAAATTAATGAATAATTAAATGAGAGCTAGATTGAATGTATCAAAAACAACAATGAAATCTATTACAAAAGAAGAATATAAAATATAACCAAAATAAAATAAGGCAGCTAAGCATTTTTGCATTTTAAAAAATTTTATTGAGCCCTTCTAACCTTAGTTGTCAACAAAAGGATCCAAATTTCATCTTTAAATTTCAAGTAGATTCTCATTATGAAATTAATCACTTTTCCTAAAGTTTTTATAACTTTAAACACAGAACAATTTGGAAAATTCTTTTAAATACCTATTATATTCTTCTGGTTTGAATACACTAAATTATCAAAAGTTTTGCAGAACCAAACTCCATGAGGTGAGGTTGATAGGCAAACCTGTTGCTTTCCTCTGAATATAGCAGTTAATTTCTCTTTATTCAGAGCTTTTTGTACAGCTTTTGGAAGTTTGATCATCTTTCTCACAAAATAGTTACTATCTTCCACCTAAACAGACAGACAAACAATCAATTACTATTTCTTATTCTTAGCCTTCAAATAGAAAGTATAAATTCAATGAACATTTCAATGAAACACAAATGATAATACGGATTATTGAGTCATTTATTAAAATTGAGTTATCCTTTAACAGAAATTTAAAAGTCTGCACTGTTTTAATAAGAAGCATCAATTTGTTTCTATATTTTTCATAACTAAAATGAAGTTAATTTAAGTAAATGAGTTTATAGTGTCTAGGAGTTTAATAGCATCTATTGTTTACTGTATTTTTCATAACTAAAAAAAAATAATTTAAGTTAAAGTTAGGTCTAGGGAAGTTTCAATTAAAATTTTCAAATAAACATGTTATCAGCAAGTTAAAATTTAAAAGATGAAGAAAATTTGGCTTGATTGATTACTTAATGATATCATTATTACACAAGATACATAAAAGAGTAATAAGTAACTTGAATTGTACTTTGTCAAAATATAGAAAGAAGGCTTAAAACAGATTGAGTAAGTAAAAAATTGTTTTATGAAAAATCGATAAATAATTACTCTAAAGAATAATTATTTCTGAAATTAATAATAAAAAAAAATCTGCATTTTAAATCAACTAAATTTAAGTATTGCATTATATTGTTACATATTTAAGAGAAAACACAACCTTCCAAGGATTTCCCACACCTCCAGGAGTCTCAGGAGTAATGCCTATAACAAAACGAATAGTTCCATTGCAATCAATAATCCACCCAGTCTGATGTACACCGAGAAAGATGTTATCAATGTCAGGAACTGCATTTAACCTACAATGCATTTTCAATTATCGGAAATGAAACACCAAGAGTAAAACTTAATTTTTAAACGTAATTTAAATAGAAAAAACTGTGATAGAAAAACATAAAAGAAATAAGTAACAAGATTGGTTTCTGCATGCATATTATTTTGAATCTTCTTTTGAAGAATAACAGCTAATGTTTCAAAATACCATAATTTATTTTTACTTTTCTCTGGAACCTTTGTACTTTTTATAGAAATATTAAATTGCTTTACTTCAAAGCAATATCAATCGTACTCACTAACAACAAAAATACAAATTAACTACAAAAGCACAGAAAAACTTAGAGCCTTAAACACTATAAAATATAATAGAATAGTTTGAGGAAATCAAATTCGTACACTTTTAAACTAATAAATAGATTGATTTAAAATAAATAGATAAAAAGAAATGCTTACAAAATCTCTTTTAATGTCTTGGACTTCTTTACTCTGCGATTCACACTACATAAAGAACCACTTGCAGTTAAAACCCATACGACTCCATTTCTGGCAGAAACTTGAAGTATTTTTGAATCACAAGGAACGGATTCAGGATATGAATATGGTCGAGACAAAGTTAAGTCTGGCATCATGGTGAGATGTCCAGAAGAAGTAATATACCTAGAAGTCATTTCAAATATAATTTTAAAGATCTAAAAGAATTATTAAGATGTAAATAAAATATTAAGATATAAAAAAATATAATTATAAAGATATAAAATATATATATATGGTTACATAAGTGAAAATTTTTTAAATAATAACAATGCATTAACAAATAATTTTTTAAGTGTTCAATTAGAAGTTAATTTAAAGCTGATACTCATTGAAAAACTCAACAAGTACAATGCTTTTTATATAAACCCTGCATATTATTTTCAATACTATGTTGGATCTATATTAAAAGTGACAAATAAGCCAAATTTAAAATATATAGTATAAGTATGAATATTTGAAAAGTCATCAAAATATGTTAATGGATTTATTTTTAAGATAGCCTTTCCCCAACTGAACTTTGAAATACACGAAGAAGAAAATTTCAAACAACCAAGAACAATCGAGAAAAAAAATTAGTTCATCAAATTATATCACATGGGATTAAATTTAATAACCGATTCATTTCAAATGAGCAAATAATAAAAAATTCCTCCGATTCTATATGCTTACTTCTTTTAAAAATGAGCCAAGTAAGCAAGATTATTATTAATTTATTTGTGTCACTGTAGAAGTAATATTTATTGTCAACATATCTTACTTTTAAAAGAAGTAATTACTTAATGTCAAGAGTAAAATTGTGTGTCTCCTTCCATATTACATTAAAGAGTAATAAGCATACCAGACAAAAAATTATGTTCTTTATTTGGCAAGAAATTCCATGTTTTGCTGTTTGTTTCAATCTAACTCATTGAAAGAAAACTTTTCGAAAGTACCAGCCTTTTAACCAGGTAGATCAGTCTTAATATCCTATGATTTCCCAAAATTCTATTAAAAAAAATATAAATGATTTTCGATTATGTGTCGAAACTTGTAGTCACTGCTCAGTATATAGAGCATGAAGCTTTACTCTAAGCCTCACCACTCCTTATAATGTGTCAAACTGATTGATGTGTCAACTCTATCTAAATCTACACAAATTAGATGTTGCATACCTTGTAGATCAACCAATATAATAAAGCATTTACTTCAATCCACCAAAAGTCGCAATTATTTATGGCCCAATGCAAAATCTGACAGAATACAAAAATACCAAATAACTAACCATCCACAAGTATCATCCACTGAAATAGAAGCCACATCCCTTGCAATGGACAACCACTCAACCTTCTTCCACATTGTTGCAGATTTCTGCAGCGCTGCATATACAACACCCTTGTGCAGAGCCCATGCCACACTTTCTGCAGGAGACACTGCAATCTTTTCGGCAGGCTGATCAAGTACTTGGAGCTGCAGCCCCAATTGAGGGTAGTCAGAATAACAAAGCTGGTTCTTTATGTCAACATAAAAGATGTGATTATTGCTCACACAAAGGTCTATTAGCAGCTCTGGAGCTTTGTACTCCACCCAATTCACACCATATTTTGGAGCTTCCAAATCAGATGTCTCGGTTGAAGTAAGAGAAGACACTTCACTGGATTGAGACTCTGCATCAGGAAAAATTTGCACGAGTTCGGATTCTTTAGGGTTATGTCTTTGAGCATCTGACAAACTGTAAATATCATCTATGTCATTTACATAACTTTCACTAATAGTTTCATCACAGTTTAAGTTTTCATCAATTTTTACATTGCATTCATTTTTGATGCTGCTGTTATCAACATTAAAGTTAGCTAAATTAGATTCAATATCTTGTATGTTATTGATGTTAGAATCAGATAAATTAGAGTCTAATTCTTCATTAGAAATAGTACTGACATCGTTGCTATTTGAAATTATATCATTTGTATTATTATCATTAATTAAATTACTTGAAGGATCTGTATGTTCTGAAGATTTGGTGTTTATATTGGAATCAGCTGCATCGATTGAATCATAGTCATTTGAATTTGTATCCTTAATCGAATTGATAATAGGTTCAATTGAATTGTACTTGGTATCCCCGCTGTCAGTCTCAAATTTGTTATTATTTTCATGAACAGGGTTCAAAGGCTTTCTGTCTGCTTTTCGAGGACTAACAGATCTGAATCGAACTAAAAAAAAAATTATAAGGTAAAATAATTGTTTGAAAAGTAAAAGAAAACAATGACAAATTAATATTGTTGTTATAAACAAGAGAAATACTAAAATCAAAAGTAATAGTGGAATAATATAGTATTTAGTAATGGACAAATCCTTCATTAAGGCAAATGGAAAGTAACAATTTATAACAATATTTATAAAACAATAACAAGAAAAATAATTATACCTTTCTTTTTGTGTTTCTTCTTTGGCTTATAAACAATATCATCATTCTCATTTCCTAATATAGGAATTGAAATTTCAATTTTAGGCACTTCCTCGACAAATGCAGCTGTGGATGGATTATCAAGTACCACTGGAGTGCAATCATTTGATTCTAATTTGACAACATCTGGCAGGGTTTGAGGACTATTGCTTTGGTTTTCCTTGTAGTTGTCAGATGGCATAACAGTTGGGGTACTGGAGGATCGACTCTTTTTTAACCAGCCAAATATGGTTGAATTTTCTGTTTGCATAGCCAAGGAATCGCTTCTTTCCTTGACAAATGTACTTATGCCTTTGAAAGGAACCAAAATATCCTCCATCAGTGAAGGTTCTTCAGAAACTGCAAAAAAAATACTTAATGAAGAATCAAATACAACAATTAAATGTATTATTGATCATTTTGTTTACTTATTGTATTTGTCTCATACTGAAGACACTAAATACTTTAAAACAGCATTTTGTTTTATTTAACAATATTTTATTTGAATTAATATTTAGTTTAATAATACTAATAATAAAATTGAATATTATAACCATAATTGCTAAACCTGCATCCTAAATTTTAGTATTATAATATATAGAGAGAGGTCTTAATACTATAGGTGTTTACTATATAAATTTTTGAAGAAATATTTAAAAATGTGAAGAGGTTAATCATTTTTAAGCAATGGGAAAAAAATATTTGTACTTTCTATAGATAAATAACTCATCGCCATCAAAATAATAAGCATCCAATAAATATGTACTATGATGTGGCATTTGAAAAGACTTCAAAATTTAAAATATTGAATAGCATTTTACTTTAAAAATTTCAAAGTTTTATAATGACAAAATATAACCTTTCCTAGTTAAATTCAACCTATTTAGCAGTTACATTTTATCAAATTACATACCAAGTCTCTTTTTTCCTGTAAATTATGCCATTTTTACACCATTATTATTTTTATGAAGCAAGTTTGTTAGCTCATTAGAAGATATAGGAATTAAAAATCCATTTTAATAGAAGGTAAATAATTAAACTGTTCATTAAGCATTTACAAAAACAGAAGACTAATAAAATAGCTACATAAAAAATAGCTGTTTAGTAAATAAAAGAAATAACACATTATAGCGACCCCTTTTTGTTTTGATGCAAGTAAAATCACATGTTCATGTCAGTATAGCAATGCTGAATCATAATGTTTTTTCAATCTTTGTTTTATTTTTTTAGTTTTGAAGTTTAAACATTATTTTAATTATCAGGTTTTAACACAAATAAGCAACCACATCTGATTTTAGTTTAAAATAAAATATCTTTAAAAAATGCACTAGTTCCATACATTTAAATTACAAAAAAGCAGACTATTCAGTGATGTTTGACAATTTCACAACCCAAAAGTTAGTTTTATAAAAACGTACCCTTTTCACATGGATATGGATCTGGATTAGATGAAATTCTGATAAGATGACGCAGACCACGTAAGACAAAAATTTCTTCGTTAGAAGAAGATACACATACAATTGGATCCAACTTGGGGCAACTGGCAACAATTGATTTAAGCTCAGGATCAATAAGTAACAATGCACAATCAGATGATACCAAAACATAGTTTTCATTAAATCGCAAAAGCTGCCCAAACTGAAAGTCGCAAAAATTGCCTTTAGATTCCCCACTTAGAAGTGATATTGAAGGATGAGGTTCAGAGAGAGCACTTTTAAAAATCATTGTTTCAAGTATGACTCCCGATTTATCTGACTTCCAGAGCCTTTGTCCTGGCCGAGAAGCAAATATAGTTCCATCAGAGGAAGATTTTGTGTGGAAGATAATAGCACCAAAGGGTCCAAAGCTGTTATGAAATAGAAAAATTAAATCAGAATAACATCAGAAAAAAAAATCTAAATGGCGGTATTAATGTAACAACAGGAACGCAATACAAGATGTGCTATAAGTTTCTTTACACAAAAATAATTAATAAGGATATAAGAGAGAGAAGTAGCTTATTGAAACAAATGTAAACAAAATTGCTTTTAAAATATAGCTAAATACCAATTATTTTCTTGTCGAGGTAGGCAGATAGTATTCTTGCCAATAAGTAATTTTTTTTTTTTTAATCTATAACATAGAGTTTAAAAAAACTTTTTAACTTTTTTTTAAAAAATACAACAAAAACTTTTAAGGTTTTTGTTTAATTTAAAAAATATTATATAATGCTCAATACGTGTGAGGATGGCAATATACAAAATGAATATGTATTTAACAAAAAATATATATAAATATACACAGAAATAGGTCATTCAATTCAAAACAATACTTAGAGAGTCACTTTCGCCAAACGATTTCGGAAAAGGGACAAAGTTCTAACGGCTGTTACAACTATGTCAAAGTAAATAATTTTATTTTAATACAGAGCTGTCTTAGTTTGACAAGGTTCTAACTGACACTTTCTTTAGTTAGGGATATCGAAGCTGAGAGGTTATTTGCATGTAACGCGAATATTAGAGATTTAATTATTATAAATATTTCGATATTTATTATTTTTAGGTGTAGACTACTGATTACAAAAATTATATTGATAAAATCTGGTGAATTTTTGCTTTTAATTACCCATATGTATATATACATAGGGTAACAAAAGTAGAGCCATTCGGTCAAAAAAAAAAATTTTTTTTTTTTTTTTTTGCATTTCTCCACGTTTTGGAATAGCCTAATTAAAAAAAAGTGATCTATAAAAAATAACTGCGTGTGTGGTCAGCATAACTCCCGAACGAATTGACCTACGATGTTCAAATTTGGTATGAGGGTTAGGAGCGGCCATGGGACCTACCATTAAGGTTTTCGTCAAAATCGCGCATGCGCATAAGGTAGCTTCCATTGAAAAAATCGTGTTGCTTTATTGCTTTCTCAATAGAACTGTGAGCAATGTCAACTTCCTGAATGCAAGAATGTCCAGGAATTTAAAATTTCATTGTTAACGATTCAATCTTTTCATTTTTAATATTTTTTTTAAATGCATACCTGCACATGAAATTATGGAATTCCTATTTTGTGAGACACAAGGGATTCAGACCAAGTCACAATATTGTTTACTTCGTTCTCTTCTGCAACTATGTCGAATATTTTCCTAAATGCACTCTCTATGTCATTTCCAGCTCGTTCTGACATCACTTTCTACCATATTGCACAATATATAGTTTTAGTAACACTTTAATAAGCTGTTAAGTTGTAGTCATTAAGTTTTCGAGTGTAAAAATATTAACTAATATTTGCACAAGGACAAGTTATTACATTTTGCAAATCAAATATTAAAACTGGTGTACCATTCTGTTTATCCTGATGACTTTCCTGTCTCATTGCTTTCTTTCCCCCATTAAATGCGTTTCTATTTCTTTTTTAAACTAGGTAGGTACTGATTTCGAACTTGTAGACAGTTTGTATCTTTCACGTGTATCACAGTGATCAGATTTAGGTACATGAATATCAAGTTATAATTTGGTAACGAAAATTGTGAAGTACAATGATTTCTTTATCGAATCAATTTTTTGTTGAAGGATCTTCTCCAAATAACGATCACATAGTTTTGAAATATTCAAATCTAAGCCAAGGTACGTTTTAAAAGTAGAAGACATGCAGTAATGAAACTCAACGACTGGAAAACTTATAATGTGTTCTTGAACAAAATCAGGATCTCCTATAGGTTTTCATATACTATTACTACTTTTACCTCGTTTACTCTCGTGTTGTCATCAAATCTTTTTGTAAATGCGTTTTTACAAACTTTTATCTGAATCTTGATTCTAGGATTTATGTATAATTAATAGCAATCATAACAAAGAGCATATGCATGTTATAAGCAGCTGAGTCAACCAGTTCAAATGTAAACCATCTTGCTAGTAATCTAATATTCTACTCAATGTTCTAAGTTCTATTGATATATTTAACACAAATTACAGGCATATATTTTCCAAAAAACTTTTGCATTTAATAATACAGTATAAAGTCAAACGATAAATTGAAATAACAACTTTTTAAAAGAAAAATCATTCATGTAAACGAATCTCTAAAATTCTTTACTTTACGTAGTTTTTATTGCAATAACATATTTAGAAAATAATTTGAGTAGATTATGTTAAAAACATACTAATAGATACAAAACTTCTGTAACATTATTAAAATAATAAATGTTTATACTCTATGCACAATACCAATTAAAAATATACTTATATTTTTAAGGGGTAGAATGTAAAAACGTGATTATTTATAGTTTGACAAAGTTCTAACTGCAGTTAGAACCTTGTCAAACCAACATTTCGATAATTTTTTCGGCAGTTGGAACTCTGTCACTCTAGTAAATTTATTAATATCCATAAGAGCGCTATGAAAATTTTATCAATGATAGTACTCATTATTTGAAATGCAATGGTATAAAAAACTTATTTTTGACAAAAATGTCAGTTGGAACCTTGTCAAACCAAGCCCGCCACTTAATAACTTAAGTTTTAAATAAACGTTAAAGTTTTGTCACCCTTAAAACTGTCACCCTCAATGCATTTCATAGAAAGTATAAAATAATTTTAAAGTTTTAAATAAACATATTTATTTGAAAGAAAATAAATATATAACCCACAAATTTGATAGCTAATATATTTTTTGAGAAAATGCTAGAGTATAAAAGAAAATAGTCATTACTTAAAGTTATAAACTTTATAATGCCTGTAAGAAAACGAGCCAACAATTATTAAATTTCAATAGCCCTTGAATCACTTTTCCAATTACAATGTGATTTATAAAATGAAAAATAAAAATAAAATATTTTACTTCATAAATTTCCTCACAAAGAACTAAATAAATTCTGTATTCGTGAAAATAATTAGCTCCTCCAGTACAATTTTGAGGCCCTGCCAAGTTGCTAGCCCAAAGTAGAGTAGTGAAATCAGAAATAGCACAGACAAATTACATTTGACTAATATGCCTTTTTTGAGTAATTTTGCAAGACCCTGTTGTTGTTTTTTTGGAGTGACAACTTTTGGCTGGTTCATTCAATTGAGTGATTTTATACATAGATTTCCATTTTTTCACTGAGATTTGTTTCAATATTAGGTTCAAAATTTAAATAATTTTTGTAATTCCTTTAATATTTCTATGAAATTAAAATGGGGAATTATCCTTGAGAAACAAATATGAGTTCTTGCATTCTAGAATCTACAATTTCAACTACTTTACAAACTAACAGCTGAAACTACTTTACAAACTAACAGCTGAAACTACTTTACAACTTTCAAATACACAAATTCACTTTCTGTCAATTTTTTGAATTTTCACAAAATTAATAATAATCAGTTTAAAGAGGTTCGCAATAGTAATGAATACAAATAAAATATCCTTTTCTCAAGAGATTTGGTGCAGTATTTTGACTAGTATCTACATCAACAAATAAGGAAAAGGAAAAAGAATTTTTCAAAGTTCAATAAAAGCTCTTTTCATATACATTTTTCCTCAATTTAATTAAATGATTTTATCTATGTTTCCACAAAATTTTGCACAACCTTTAAAGCTGCAAAGAAATTAAGTCTTTAACTGGTTTTGGTATCAAGTTCCCTAAAAATCATGCATTGTCATATCTAGTATATATACACTTTGGCATAGTGGTGTTGACATTTTTTCAGTGCCTTTAACATGTTGGTGGTATTTTGCTGTGTGATTCAATATATTAATAAAAAAATTACAAAATTATGAAAGAAACAACTTTATAAAAAGTATACTAGCACCGCTACTTAACTTGAAACTAAAAAGACATACAATAATTAGTTAATACCACTTAATAAATTTCGTTTATACAACACTTACCGTTTTCTTTCCTTTTGTCCAATTTTTGTTATGCTACCATCCTCACATGAGTAAACTAATGATCGAAATAAAGTAGAAACTACTAATTGCATCCGACTATAACTAAGCTGAACAATCTTGCTTGGCTCGTTCAATACAACTCTTGATCTACTTTGATGCTGAAAATAAGATAACTAGCATTAAGTAAACATCACACATTTCAACAGAGATGTTAACTTTTCTATGGATTTTCCATAGTTTTTATTTATTTTCTGTAGCTTTTACGTTTTTTATGATTTTATAGATATTCTTTGAAGCCTACGTGAAACATCCTTTTTCAAACTTTTGCCAATACTTTTAAAATTCACCAATACTTTCACTATTGTCGAGTTTTAAGTAGTTTTCGCTGAGTGTTACTATTGTATCTCATAGTCATTCCTCGTAATGTGAGAGGTATTGGTCATGGGTAAACCGTAAAAGAAGTAAAAACTATGAGAAATCTGTCGAAAAGGTGACTCCTTTGCTTTAGCCAAAAGATATATAATAGCTGAATAAAGTCATATTTATAGACTATGTGTCAAGTGCTTGATGATTTAAATTTACAGAACACCTCTAAATTCTTGAAACAAATGAAATGTTAAGGTTTAATGTAATAATAACTTTGTTAAGCAACAGTTTTTTTTTTTTTTTTTAATGATGTTTCAAGTGTTTGAAACTTGTTTCTTTTCTGAAATATTGCCGTTTTAAGTTAGATAATTTGTATGACAAGGTAGTTTATAAATGCAGAGAAGACATATGTATGCATTTTACAAGGCCAGTAATAAAAAGAGATAACTACAAAATGATTCTCAGGTGTTCTTCAACCTTGAGTAAGAGGTGTCTGTACAATTCAATCAATCTAAAACTTTCTGTGTCAACAACATGATGGCTAAAGACATAAAATAATCTGATTTAATGGCACAAATAAGCCAAGATTTTCTTTAAATTGTCTATTGAAATTTTCAGAACAATATTCCCCGAGAAACATTTCTGTTTTCATCCAGCAGTAAAGGAAATTATATATATAACACTACCTCATCAAAATATGCAAACTGCTCAATTCAAAATACTACACATTGATATCATTGCAGGTAAGAAACCATTTTTAAACAATTCAACAATGCCCTTTAACATCTATATGCTTCAAATGCAATTTGCCATGTTACAAAAACAATGCTTTAGTGATCCCCATCTTTTAAAGTTTGTACCAAGAATTAGATTCATTTAGTATCTTTTAATCAATCTAATATTGTGTTAATTCCCAAAACATACCTCAAAATGATCAATTTCAGTGCAAACAACTAATCCGTTCTCATCACCACTAAAGAATTTCATTCCATTCTTCGACCACTCCAAAGCTGTTATGGATGAACTGTGAAGGCCTTCCACAATAAATTTCTCTGTCTAAACACAAATTAGCATTGTAAAATAAAATAGAATATAACAGTGACATAAAATAGAATAATGGTTAGCATTGTAAAATAAAATATAATTAATACAATATGAAATAAGAAATGACCCCAGTTACTTTCAGTAGCCAAAAATTCTCAATCCTCACCTTTAGAACAGATATTTTCTTAAAGATTGTATTTAGTGGTAATAAAATAAGGTGCAATTTTGACAGATGATTACTATCAGAGCATTTTTACAATAAATGGTTTCTGCTCAAAATCTGAATAATAATAATATGTGATGATTTATCTAAGCAAGTGGTAACAGCCGAATGGTTACCCTGACAATGGTCAACAAGAGAAGAACAAGATTGTAATTTGCAAGAAAAAAGATATGATAGTTTTGCAGTAATATTCAATTTAACAACTTGTGGTGGTCTCGTGTTTAAATAACAGATAAGGCTTCTGTACACTGGAGTACTCTTTTGCACAGAGGTAAAGTAAGCGGCTCGAAAACCAAAGGTCCTCCGATCGAGATGCGGTTCCTGCAGAAAGCCAACTACGCTTTAAATTTATTTTAAAAAGTTAATAAAAGCGCTACCTATGTATTTTGTCATCGTTATTTTGAGAAATCATCACAGTCTAAACTGGTGGCAAGCATTGGGATCTGAACTGATTAGAAAATTCAGTGCTGAAGAATATTCGAATTTACAAGACTGGCAGCCATTTTGACATAACGGAAGAAAAGTGATCTTGGCTTGTGTATCCTTTCCTTGCCATTGGTTCAGTGCTTAATTATTTTAGATTATAAGGGAATATTAAAAATTAATTTCTGCTTTGCAAATATATATTTTGTTTGAAGTTTCACTGTGACTTACTTATCAATATATGGAATTCTAGGATGAAGTTTATTGAAAATCCCTATAATGCAACAGATTGCTATGTTGGTTGTTTAAATACGTTGTTAAATTAAGAAATATTATTTGAGAAGTTGTATAAATGAAACCTTAGCTTGGCAATATTTTGAGTTTGCTGGTATTTCATTTTGTGTTTTAATAAAACTTTTGTTGGTGATAAGTTGGGTTCATTACTCTTTGATTTATTTCACTTTATGGAATATGAGTGAAATGTTTTTGTAATTTTGTTGAATACGAAGTAAAATTTGAAATGGGAATTCAAGAAGTTACGGTTGTTGTGATAGCATCTTGAGAAGTTCTGTGTATACTTCTGTAATCGCCTGACCAAAAGTTTTGATCATATTATTGCAATATTGTATTTGAGTAAATTCAAGAATATTGATTTTTTCCACAATATTGAAATTTTAAGTTTTGCAATTTGGAATTAAATTTGAAGTAGAGAATTTTAATTTTGGGTGGCATTGGTTTTCTTTTGAGAAAAAAAGAGAAAAAAAAAGATAATAAAGATGGTAAAGATGATAAAGATAAAGGTTCTACAGACGACAGAAAACGCCTAATAAAAATTGAAGAAATTATTACCACGAACTATGGAGTTATTGGCATTTTGATTGATTTCCCTTATAAAAGAAAATGAGTTATTTAGAGAAAGGTAAAAAGCAAGATTTGTGTGAATAATGATGAATTGGGGGAATATGTGAATGCTAAAACTAAAATACCTGAGATTAAGCAAATAATTTTAGGAAATGAATATTATAATGAGGAGGAGGTTAGGTAGATATTTGATCGAGTGATTGAAGAAAGACTAGGAAAAGAAGAAAACGACAAACATGATTAAGGCGAGAAGAAAGGAAAGAAAAAGAAAGGGAAAGAGAAAGAAATAGAAAGGGAAGATAATATGGTGCGGGAAATGAGACAGCATGAGTTAGAATTAAAAAGGCTAGAAGTTTCCCAGACAGAATCACCACCTCAAACAAACCATGTATCTGAAAAGGAGTTCTCAGGATTCAATTGACGCATATAATGCCTAAATTTGAAAAAAGAGGGATGAAATGGGTTTATATTTAATTAACTTTGAAAGAAAGTCCGAAATGGCCAAACTTTCAAAAAGAGATTGGATTTCGTGTCTGCTGGTTGTGCTTCCTGCAGAAGTTTCAAATATGTTGGCTAGAGAATTGCCTGAAAATGTAAATGACTATGAACATGTGAAAACTCTTCTGAAAAGGTATAAAATGAACAAAGAAAAATTGAAGCAGTGGTTCTACAGACGACAGAAAACGCCTAATAAAAATTGAAGAAATTATTACCACGAACTATGGAGTTATTTTACCGAATGGATTGAAGACATGAAAGTTAAAACTTTTGAGCAACTGAAAGATATGATTATTGTTAAAGAAGTAAAATTTTGTATGCCTCCAGAAATCAGAGAACACTTTTTAGACAGTAGGATTAATATTAAAGATCCAGAGAATTTAATATAGCAATTGAATGACTATGAAAGTGTTAGAGACAGTTTCAAATGAAAAGAAATGCTAACTAGAAATAATTTCAAACCTCAGGAAGGACAACACACTAAGAAGGAATTTAATTTCAAGAGAAATGCTCCATTGAAGGAAGATAATTTCGATGAAGAAGAAAGAGAGAAATGATTTGAGAGGAGAAAGCACCCTAGTTGTTACGAGTGTAGGTCATTTTTTTATTTGAAGGCTCAATGTGATAAATTACGAAGATGCTACGAATGCAGATCCTTATCACATTTAAGACCCCAATGGGATAAACTTAAAATTAATGTAGAAATGGTAACCTCTAACGTAATAGCGAGTTATGGATACCCTGAAGCACTTAAACTCTACACAAGTCTGGGAAAGGTAAATGGGATCGAGATGCCTATACTTCGAGATACCGAAGCAAATCTTGGCCTAGTTTGTCAAAAGTATATCAAGTCATCAATATATATGAATGAAGTAATCTGGATACGATTTTCACTTGTAGAGAATCCCACTTGTTTGGCTTTAGCTAAAGTAGAGTTGAACTGTGAATTTGGACACATAGTGACCAAAGTTGCTGTTCTAAAAGACTTGTTTGATCATGGAAGGTACCTTTTGGGAAACAAGACCGCTGCATTGTTAGAAAAAGCAAAACAAGACGAAGAGGCCAAGATTTACATGGTGAATGTTGTTCGAGCCCGTGCTCAAAAGGAAAATTCAGAAGTTGAAATACAGTGTAAAGAAGCAGAAGAAATTAGTCTAGAAAATGGTCAAGACTATGAAAACTTAGTGGAGGAAAATGTCCTACTTTTGGAAAATTTTAAGAATCCAGAATTGGATGTATTGAAATTGTCTCGGGAAGAATTTTTAAATGAGCAATGGAAAAGTGCTGAATTGAAACCACTATTTCAGGAGGCTAAAAGTAGCTCAAGTTCTAGAAAGTCCAGGTACATAGTGCAAAATATGGGAGACGCCAAAGAAAGACAGAAATGTTGGTACGAAAAAAAGACTGTGAAAATAAAGTTATTCTCGGTGACTTAGTTTTGGTATTAGCAATATCCAAACCAAACAAGTTATCCATACAGTGGGTAGGTCCTGGTGAAGTAGTACAACTGTCAGAAACAAACTACAAAATCAAGTTTTCAGAAAAAGCAAATACTCATGTGTACCCTATCAATTTGCTGAAACCGTACTACAAGAGAGCCGAAAATGTAAACTTGTTGCGCTGGGAAGAAACAGAAGATGAAGAGATACCTGGTCTTTGTGGTACACTAGAATCAAACTATTCCAAACTGTTCCAAATGTTTTTAGAGACATTAAACTGGATACTCTACAATCTGGAATTCAGCGAGATTAACTGGAAGAGATCAAACAGATCATAATCCGCTGGTCTGGTTAGAGGAAAATACAGGGGTTAATCCATGACTGTTGAGATGGGCCCTCACATTACAACCATTCAATTATGAGGTTGTCCATCATAAGGGAAGTTTCCGTCGAAATGCTGATACCCTGAGTAGAGTTCCTTAAACATTGCTGTACGACATTGACTTTGTACAGATTTTTTATTTATTCTTTTTCTTAGAGCCTTACTATTATTGGTAGGCTTATTTATTTCAACTTGTAATACTCTACTCTAATATTATAATTTGGCAGTAAAATACTAATTTAAATAAGTGCACTGAATCCAACTGGTGATATGGACTCTTAAAACTGAAAGACTTTTTTCAATTTTACTTTTTCTCTTCAATAAAATTATAAAACTTTAATTATAACTTATAAAACTTTTTCTCTTCAATAAAAAGTCATCTCTTGGAACGGAAGAGTCTGTAAAGATTTATCTAAGCGAGTGGCTACAGCTGAATGGTTACCCTGACAACAGTCAACAAGGGAAAAACAAGATTGTAATTTGCAAGAAAAAGAAATGATAGTTTCGAAGTAATATTCAATTTAACAACTTCTTTAAAAAAAAAAAAAACGCTACTTTTGTATTTCTGCGGCATTATTTTGAGAAATCGCCACAAATACAAAATATAGTTTCATTTATTTAGTGGAGAAGAATAGTAAAAAAAAATTAACAAATTTAACTAAATCTCCAGGATTTTTAACATTCTTTAAATAATATGTTTTTATATTAGAAAAGTCTTTTAGAAAAAAAAATGAGAACTAGGCCTACAATTAATCTGTTAACTGCATTAATGTGCAACAAGTAATTCAACTTAATTGACAGTGTATTAAGGAAATGATAACAAAATCAAAAAAATTCATTCTTATGAATTGATAAACTTGAAATTTAAAAGGCTTTTACATAACATTCAATTAAAAGTGTGTGTTTGATAATTGCACTTAAAAAATTCAGTATCGGTGTGCTTTCCTAAATTTCTTTGATAGTGCATTTCATACAGCTTTCAACATATATATAAAAAAAAAAAAATTAGAAGTATATCATTAAATAAAATTATTAAAATCATGTAAATTTTTAGGATTTTCAAAAAATGTAACTAGCATATTATGAAAAAAGTCATTAAATGAAGCTCATGGACTAATTTAACTAACAAACGGCTCCATTCACAATCAGGACACAGAATGTGTGATAAACATGCAAATGGTTTTGCAATCTCATCAGTACCCTGCAGTTTCTCTTCAAACTGAGAACTCCAGTGACCATAACAAACAGCTGTGTTGTCCCGATCAAACACGATGTTGTCACGACGGAGGTTGTCAGGCAACCCTAGTGGGAGCTTTCCAGGTTTTCTGTTCGAGATGTAAATGTGCGATAATTTTCCTTTCTAAGACCTGCTGCAAGGCATTCCCCTTTCGTACAAAATTAAATTCCTCATGTAGGTCTTGTGTTCCAGACAATCTCCAACCGAACCAACCATTAGATGGGAAAAATTAAGTTCATTTGTCCTTTTTGGACTTATTCTGCTTTGCCCACTAGCATTATTAAAAGATTTATATGAAAACAATAAAAATAATATATTTATGAAAACAATAAAAACTTACTGCTTCTTCTGCATTAAAAGGAACTTTGTATAAAAATACAGCTCCATTCTTGCATCCGAAGACAACCAAACATTCCAACGAGATGAGAACCTTAACACAAGTAATTGCATCTTTTTGCTCCTACAAAACAGAAAAGTATTTACACATAGAAGTAAAAAATCATGATTTAAAAATAAAATGTGCACTATCCATAATAGTCAAATTTAGAATTTGTCACTGACAATATGATGCGAGGAAATGGGGGCAAATTGTTCAAATCTCTATTTAATAGGGAAGGGCGAAAACACTATTTTTACAATAGGATTATCAATGATTGGAATGATTTGCCAGCAAATGTTGTGAATTCAGAGAGCGTAAAGAGTTTTAAGAAACAGATATGCACTGGGGGATTGTCAATGGGCAATAATTAGATTACACTGGTAAGGTAAGTAATTTATATTTTGTACTTTGTATAAATTTAATTTAGATTATTTTGTTACTATACATATTTGGTTACTTATGTTTGCGTACTGTTGTTTTTTATAAAATTTGTCAGCTAGCATTATGTATTGCATTTTTCCAGTATGATTGTCAAATGCTGTGTCAACTTTGTATATTGTATTGTGTAATCCTGTAACTATTGTATATTGTGTGTATGATCCTGTAACTATTCTATATTGTATGTATGATCCTGTAACTATTGTATGCAAATTATTTTATATTTCTATATACGTGTATATATATTTACTAGACCAACCCTGTTGGGCCTTGAGCCTGTTGTGGGCCTTAAAATTTATATTTGTATGTAAAGGCATCATAAATGAACAAACATATTCTTTGTTAGACAAAAAATAAGATTTTTGGTATTATTTACATCACAAAGGTAGAGAAAGTTCTGTGATTAAGTAGATTACACACATAAAAATACCACATTCTAAACAATTTTCCAAATTATACATCAGTATTCTAACATTGTCATTAGAGAAGCCACAATTACATAGAAAACTAAGTAGTATTGTTTGTCTCTGGCTAGTTGTAGTAGAGGAAAGCACAACTCAACCGGTTTGGACCACTTTCTGAGAGTAAAAAAAGGTTAAAATTGTTGTACCTTCAAATCAGCAAAACAGTAAGGACTCTTTTATATATTAGTAGGATGCTTTATTTTATACATATGAATTTATTTATATGATCTAGTTCTTTCTTTTTAAATCCTTTATATTAATTTTGATTTTGTATGTGTGACTGTCGGGCAAATCTGCAGAGGTCTAATTGATCTATTTGCCGTCATCTAATCAGGTTGAAACTTGGAAGATAAATTCAATGTCAATGACAATGCATTAAAACAAGTTTTGGGGGCTGTCACTGTCACTAGAAGGCAGCTTTTACACATGCTTCTATTGGTGTTTTGGGTTACTTGTAAAACTATTTCTTGTCATCCAATCGAGCTGAAACTTTGAACTCATTGTCAATGATAATGCTTTTTATCAAGTTTTGGGACTGCCACACAAAGACTGCTTTTACAAACGGTTCTAATGTCTTACAACAGACTTATCAGCTCTTTCTCCCATTCTATTACCTAGATACCAAGCCTAATCAAAAATGTTCAATTTGATGATATTTAATGACCCGGGCCATTCTCTATTAAGCTTGAGGACAAAAAATCTTCGGAAAGCAAATTAACCTACTTGACGTCAACCAATATATCTGAATCTTTGTAGATAGAATCGTTGTGGATGACAATGTATTCAATCAAGTCTTAAGAGCAAAATAACTTAATAAATATTGCAGAATGGATGTTTTCTTGGTAGTGGTCTAACACAATGAAAACTTGATCTGGAGCACAAAAAGTTGCAGTTGCACATAAAAATTGGCAATGCATAAAAAGGATTTCTAATAAAAACTTTTTTTATGGGATGTATTTTTTATATATTCTTATGGGTACTTTAATATATATTGTTTCCAAGCTGTTTTTAACAAAATATGAATTTAATCTTATTCTCCTCTTCAGTATAAAAATAGAATAGCTTCGTAATGCATCAAACAAATAATAGTCAAATTTCTTTTTTGTGGAAAAATCAGAATAACTCCAGAACATCTCCCCAACACTTGAACTGGAGATTTACCTATAGTAAATGCATGACAGTGTTCGTTAAGTCTCGTGATGAAAAAAGAACGTCTTGAGGCAAGAAAAGATGGCAACACTAGTATTGAAGATCGAGAAAGAAACTAAGCACGAGAGTATAATAGATGATGTTCGAAAAACGACGTCATTTTGATATAGCTTAGATTTTTGCCATGTGAAGAGTCAGTTACGTAGGCACTCCTTTTGTATATAGTTCCTTTTGTATATAGTTCCTGTTGTAAATATTTACTATAAATAGATGATGTTCTCTGTTCATCTTAATATTCCTTAAAGTAGCAAGCCATCAAGAAATGCTTTTAATTATTAGAAGTCTGCACTTCAATTTTACCTTTCAGCAATCACTATTATTCTTTCCACCTTTTACACTTTGTTAAGCGGAAACAAAACAGTGTTGTTCCGGAGAAGTGATACAGCTCTAACATAAAATAATCATGCCGGGCATGACGACTTGTAATTGTCGGGAATGATTTGAAGTTACTTTTCAGACACTCAGAATAGAATGCAACCCTTCAGCCTACAGTAAATTTTGTTCATCTTGGTGTGCAGGGACGGAACTAGGTCACTTTTTACCCGGGGCAAGAATTCATTTTGGCGCCCCCACACAATAATTTTTTAGATTTGAAGCTAACTATATATACATTGAAAATTAACAAAGGTTTTTCCTTTGTAAAATTCTGTTTTGAAACAAACAATAAAAGAATTAATTAATTGAAATTTTAAATAAATATATTTGACAAGCCCTTATTAATGACCAGGGTTCATTCTGCTTGCATAAAGATTTGCATAAAGACAAAAAAAAAAACTAATGAATCAATACAAATAATGTCAGTTACAATGAAATAAAAGAACATAGTTGAATGATATGTAACACTTTTTAACACAAAATCTGGTTAACCTGGTTTCAAAACGTCTTAGATCATAAACAATTAAGCTGTTTTACATTTCAAAAAATATTTTCTTCTGTAAAATACTAATACAAAAATTTAAAAAGCTTCCGAATATTACCAGAACTCATTGAACACAAAAGCAAATTAATTTAATGACTTGTCTACAAAAATCATTGAATAGTTGGTAAACACATAAATGTTTATTTTAGAACAATTAATTTAAACTTATTGAAACTCATTTTAATAATCGAATGAGTAATATATTACTTACTGTGCTATGTGTGAGTTCTCCATTTTCTTGGAGAATTTTAAATTCTCACCAATGCAATGGACAAAATTTGTCGAACATGCTGTTTGGTGAAAAATAATGCCGTCAAAATGACAATATAACTCACGCTGAAAATTGGCGCCTTTTTCTCGTAGCATGGAGACTGGATTCTTTTTATTTTATTTATCACTTCCTGGAAAATACTTTCTTTTTCGTTATTTTTTATGAAAAATAAGGCCTTGAGATCTATTTTTAGAATTCATGCCTTGATGTTTTATTATTTTTTCATTATTTAGGAATAGATAAAATGTTACACTTAGGCACTGTTATGCTTCCGTTTTCTCTTTTTACGAAACATGTTTGAATGCTTGTGTATGATCAAAAAAGAAAAGTAGGAGTGTTAATAATTTAACCTGTAAAAAACAAACTTTTTAATCAAATCCCTTATAAGAATTATCAATTTATTAACAATAAAAGTATTTTTTTTTTTAAATGATTTATTAAAATGCTTTCGAAACTCCCCGTCGATTAAAAAAAAAAAAAAAGGTAAATTCCTAGTTCACGTTTATGGGTTGGAGCACTTTTGAAAAGTTGGCGACAAAGCCAGAATGTCGCCAATTCGGAATTCCAATATGAAAAATTGAGAAACGAACCAGCTCCATGATTTGTAGTATAGGAAGGTTGAAGCCAAAGCGCGTAAATAAAAAAATGGGATTGCCAAATTTAGAACTGTATCGCCTACAAAACAGCGCCAAATCGGCTTGGCGATATTTTAACGTCAACTAGGAATAGACCCAATGGGTAGACCCAATGTATTGTCATGGGCTTTAAGCTAATTGGCCAAGTTTCAGGACGATAGGATGATGGGAAGGGGGTTAATTAAGCATCCGAAGATTTGTACGCCAGGCTCAAACGCACACTCAAACAAAAGTGAAGTTAATATAAGGGATTTAAAAATATATAGTAAAATATATTGTTAAAAATATATAGTCACATATTTAGTCAGTGCATTTAAATTGAGATTTGGATAGGATGTAATTTACTGTTTTCGTTTTTATTTTTAAAAAATCGATATGTTTTGCGATAAATAGAAATTCTTGTTCTCAATAGGAATTCTTGTCTCAACTTTTTATCGCATAATTTTTTTGCATTTCTTCACGTTTCAGAACATTCTGAATCAAAAAAGTGTTCTAGAAAAAAAGTTTGTGGGTCCGTGTGTTGTCTGTGGTCAGCATTACTTTCAAACGGATTGACCTACTTTGGCCATTACACCTGGCGTTACGGTTTTTGTCAAAATCGTGCTTGCGCTGTCATTTTTACAGCCAAAATAATTGCTAAATTAAATGAAGGAAACAGTGGGAATTGAAAGTTGTTCCAAGTTCAACACCCCCAGTTTTTTTAAACTCAGCACGATTCAAAATGTGTAAAAATGAAAAAAAAATCTGTTTTTAGCTGAAGAAATACTAAATTATTCACTTAAAGAAAACGTTTCAATCGTTAATTATTTCAATTTTTAATTAACTTTTTGCTAATTAATTTTCATTAGGAATCGCAATGAACCTTTAAAGTTAATGATAATCAACCTCAAAAACAAAAGTAAACGATTTCTAAACAATTCAACATCTTGCAGCCCCCTGTAAAAATTCCTGCGGACTCCTAGAGAACAATAAATATATTTGGCAAGAGATATATCCCAAACGTAACCCTTGTCCTTAATACACATCTTCCGAAGTTTATTAGGTTACAAATTTAAAAAAATTCTTACCTTCATTGGTTTCAGTCTCGCGAACTAGCCAAGATGATAAAAGGTTGGGATATTCTTGCAGTTTCTTTTGCTTTTCTGCGATTCTGCGCCTTAGATAATTTCTTCGACATATTTCAATTTACGAAAATTTCAACAGAATTAAATTGTTGTAATGCTAAATTTTATCTAACTACATTGCGACTATATTACCAATGCGATTTTAAATTAGCATTTCTGGCAGCCTGCCATGTAGCACAAACCTATTCTTCATAGGGGGTAGGGAGAATTCGTTGTCATTCTTTTGTAAAAGGATAGATTATTACTTTCTTTGTACAGAAATGTATTATTTTTTTTTTTCTAGTGGATTTTTTCTTCTGTAGGATATCTTAAAGATCATCCAGAATTTTAAGAAAAAATGAAAATTTATTTATGAAAAATTATCCTTTCGTCCAAATATTAAAATTTATACAACAAATAGTGCTTTGTTGGCTTTTCGGCGCCCCCTCTGGTTAGCGCCCGGGGCAGCTGCCCCGCCTGCCCCCCCCTAGTTCCGGCACTGTTGGTGTGTACTATCCATACTCTTATTTTGTCAAAATCATTTTTACTGCATATAAAAAAAGAGTGAATACTCACATTTCTAAGTCTACAAAGATGATTCCTTATTCTGTCAAATAAGTACACAACACCAACATTGGATCCTATAACAATGTAGTGACCATCAGCATCCACGCAAGTAAACTCAATGTCAAAAGTGGAAAGAGCTTTTTGTGCCTTTGCAGGTATGAGCTGTAACAAGTTTGATTGTAATGGATACTCTTTCAGTATAGGATAGTTGCTGCTGGTAGATTGTTCACTGCCTTCAGAAGCCATCTCTTGTTTGATTCAAGCTGAAAATTAAATTTAGTGTTTTGAAAGTATAAATTTTAGGTTTAGAATACAAGAATTCAAAACAAAAAATTAACATCTAAAATAATCAGTTAACAGGGTGGTCACAAAATTCGAGAAAAAAAGTTCCCAGATAAATTTCTTAAAAGTTCCCTAATTTTAAGGCAAACTTTTTTTTAAATTTTCCCAATTTTTTCAGATGTGTAGGTTAAATAGAACATCTATACCAAAGAGATATGTCATTTTTTAAAAACAGTTTTGGCAGTAATGAAAAGTGTAAATTCTACCGTAACATGAAACTTCCAACATTTACCACAATACTCCGGGAAAATAGCAATAAAATACAGATGAATGGGGAACTTCAAAACAATAAAAAAATCCTCTGATATTTCCCTGATTCCCAGGTTCTGTGTGTGTTCTGGTCACCAAATTATAAATACTTACAGGCTTTTTATAAATTCTGACAATAATTGAGTACCATAGCCCAACAACCTCAGCAGAGTTTAACAACATTTTCAGCAAAACTAGAGGTGTGGAACATTGCACAACTTTCAATTACACTATAATACTTGTCATTGCATTCAAATTTGATATGGAACAATGTCACATTTTATATATCTTCACTGATTTAAATAAAAAGGGCCAGTGTGGTAATATTTTTGGCATTAATTTTTACATGATTAAATTGGTTCATACAACATTATGGGCAGTAACAGGAAGGCAGGGGGAAGTAATTGCTTTTGTGACATACCAATTTTCGCTTTCTGGAAAAAATTAAATAAAGTTGGTTTTTCAATTTAAAGTTTAAAAAAATTGGTTTCAATCATGAATCACATTAATAAAAGTTCATTTGCAATATGTTGAGCTTTATTTTATCTTAGTTAATTTAAAAACTATAAACTACATTTAAAATGTGCATTTTTTAAAGTTTGTGGACAGTGGAGAATGGTAATATTCATTTTTAGGAAGGGGTTAGCAGCAGCATGACATGATTTTTAGGGTGGGGATTCAATTAAACTTGACCGAGTGTAACTTGGGGAGGGGAATGGCAAAAAGGTCAGAATTTTGTGCAACATAATTTATGTAAATCCTTCTTAAATAAGGTCGATCAGAGGAAAATGCCTTGCATTTGAAATTGGAGAAAACTCAGAAAACTCTCACTAGGTTAGACTACCTGTAAAATATTATAAAGAAACGAATTAAAATGTTATATTTTGTGCCTCTTTAGACTAAAAAAAAAAAATAGTTTTTCTTTTAAAATTGAAAAAAAAATTCCAGGATTTATTTGCATTGCTGCAGGAGCTTGTCTTATAAAATCTACTGAAACATTAGGACATAAATCATTAATTTTAAAACTTTTTTGTTTCTTTAAGGATTTCAAATTTAATAAGTAGGTCTTGCAAAAAAAAAAAAAAAAAAAAAAAAAAAAAAACCTGTATAATTCTAAATACTACTTTTAATCACTAAAATTAACTCCAATATTTCTAATGCTAAATAAAATTTTTACCAAAGACAATCTTAATTCAAATTATAATATGATCATTTGAATACTCAACATAGTTAACTCAACATAGAAAGGTACAGCAGCAATGTATGAGGTATTATAGAAACAAAGGGCAAATTCAACAAAAGGTGGTTGTCAGAAACATGAGTTTGAAAAGTTTTCCCATAAAGCAGTTTCTAGCCAGCTTGGTATCATTCTCTGCATATTTTGAAAGGGAAAGAAGGATGAACTCAACATGAAAAATATACCTGTAGAATCTGAAGGATCTAGATTCAGATGGCAAAAAAAAAAAAAATATTTTTGACCCAATACAATTTTGCCCTATGTATCCACAACGCTTCATATGTACTTCACAATTTTTAAAATATTTCGAAGACTTTGCTTAAAAGATTAATATGTCATGTTGTAATCACTCTTTAATGTTAATATCTTGAATAATTAATACATTGTGTAGTTGTCCATCATTACTAATAGTTTTATGGCTTGGCTTTATTTATTAGTTCTAAAAATTTTTTTTTAAAAAATCAAAAAATTCATGAAGAATTACTTAGATAAATTCGATTTTCGAAAACAAAGGAACTTACAAATGATTTTTTTATTTTAAAATCTAAGTTTATGACTTCATTTCAATTGTTGATAGATCTAGAATTTAGTCCATGTCAACGTTATTTTTAAAGAAATATAACTTTGAAAACTCTTTTCAAGATTTTAAAAACAGACAAATTTGCTGAATTAGATTTTGCGGGGAAATAAAAGAGCGACTGTTCTCATTGACACAGACAAACACTCAAGTCAAATGCAGATTGCATGGTTAGATGTAATTGTTGTTGTTGTTGTTGTTGGAACCTCTTCAAAAGAGGCAAAGGAGGAGAACTACGGGCATACAACCCCTGTCTCCGTATACATATTTATGCTGACGTCATAAAACGAAAGCTTTTTAAGCGAAAAAGCGAAGAATCACTTTTCCGATACATGGAGAGGATAGATTAGCACAGTTCAAAATATCTTTGACTGAAGTTTTTTGGCTGGGTGAGATTTTTAGGAGATCAAAAAGAATTGATCTCTCTGAATCGTATCGGGCGCATTGGAGAAATCTGTGGGGATAATCGTCTGGGATATGACAAGAGTTACAAAGAGGAGAAGCCGAGAGTCCTATTTTGTGAAGGATGCTTTTGGTGGGATAACAATTTGAAATAATCCTGAAAAGCTTTACTTCTTCATATCTCGAGGAGATCCAGGATAGGAAGGGAGGAGTGACTAATTGATCATGAAACTTGAAGTTATATTTGGAGGAGGACCAAAGAAAATCAAATTCTTCTTGTCGTTTCCTCTTGATGAAACGTTTCATATCCATCCAATCCAAAATAGACATGGTTGGAGAGGAGGGATCTGATGCAGCCTTGCCGGCTAGTTGATCAGCTGTTTCATTAATTTGAATACCAGCGTGGGCATTACACCAAACCAGGATCGTTGGAGAGAGGATGGATTTGTTAATTAGGGCTAGTCGTGCTTCAGAAATAAGAGACGAACCCCTTCCACAAACATTGCCAATGCCCTCAACAGCCCCTTTATTATCTGATAATATTAAAGAGGGGACATCTCTTAAAAAAAGGTGGCTAAATAAAGAATGGCAGCCGTTTCGGCGGTGAAACTCGAGGAGGGCATAGGAAGTCGAATGGATCGAGAGACTGAGCCATTTTCATTGACTAGGCCGAAACCCACCCCGCAGCCAGTCTTAGATCCATCTGTAGCCCAGAGTTCGAAATCCTCGTATCTCTTACGAAGTTCCCAAAAAAGGGATTGAATTAAGACAGGAGATTTGGTTGAGGAGTTCGGGAAAAAGTTGGTGATGCATTCCAAATGGTGGGTTTGCGAGGGGTGCACCTGAACTTGTAGGAAACGGGTTCGATTTTGAAGACCAAATTGGACTTCCAAGTTGCAGATCGTGGAACGAATCTGATGGTTTTTGATATAGGATTCAGGCTTTGGAAGGGGCAAATTATGAAATTGAACTTTTAGAGCCATTGTAATTTGAGACCATTTAGCACGAATTCGGTATGGTGGGATATTAGAAATTTTCCGGATAATGTCATTTGGCGCCCATTTGAAGATACCAAGTGCGAAACGGATAGCAGAGTTTTCCAAAACTTCATACTTGAGCATGTTCATCTGGGAATCATTTGTTCTCACTGAGTTAGCAAAATCAATCCGTGGAAGGAGGACTTGCGAGATGATTTGGAGGGCTAGTTTGGCTTTGATTCCCGTGTTTTTACTGCTGATGAACTTGATGATGTTTAGGATTTTTGAGCCTTTTTTGCAGCTGGCAAGGCAGTGTTCTTTCCAGGTGAAGTTGTTTTGGAAAACTAGGCCTAGAACTTTGGAGCAAGAAACCCAGGGGATAATATTATCATTGATAGAAATAGGCTGGGATAATTTCGAAATTTTGGGAGAAAGATCAATGATGGATGATTTCTCACTGGCAAAATCCACCTTCCAGCGTTTGGCCCAGACTGAAATGTTCTCCAAGGAATGTTTGATATTAGCGACACACTGGGCAGGGGACGAAGCCGAAACTACCACAGTGATATCATCTGCATATAAAAAAACCTGGGAGTGAGGGGGGACTTCTTTAATGAGATCATGCATGTAAATATTGAATAAGAAAGGAGATAAGATTGATCCTTGAGGAAGGGATGAAACCTCCAAGGGGTCGGAGAGCTGACCTCTCCACCTTACTTGGATCGGGCGGCAAAAGAGAAAATCCTGGATCAGGGAGAGTAGTTTCATTTCTAAACCAGCCGACTTAAGTTTTTTGACGAGTCCCTCAACCCAGACTCCGTCATAGGCTCCAGCGATATCAAGGGAGATCATGCAAACCCAATTTTTCTTGGATCTAGCCCATGCAATGTGTTGGGAAATGTTATGGAGGCAATCCACCGCCGATTTCCCCGGTATAAAGCCAAACATATTTTTATGAAATAACTTAACATTTGAGGTCCAAAAAATCAGACGGGCGAGAACCATTCTTTCCAGGATTTTACTAATAACGGGAATTAAGGCAATTGGGCGATAGCTGGTGGGTAGATTAGCTGGTTTGTTGGGTTTTCTAATCGGAACAATAACAGTTTTTTTCCAGCTTTTTGGAAAAAAGGAAAATTCAAGGCAAAAATTGAAAAAACTTAACAGTTTTAGACAGTCCACATTTGGAAGAGATTTAAAGGCTCTTGCCGAGATACCGTCAATCCCCGGGGTCGAGACCCTCTGGAGTTTGATAGATCTATCGAGTTCCTGGATGGAGAAGAAAGGCTGACAAGTAAAATTAGGCTGAGATAGAGGTTGGATAGGAAGAGTCGAAGTGGTTTGAGATTTGGAAACGAATCTTTGACAGAGAAGGTTGGCTTGGTGGAGAGGATCACTGATTTGTTTATCTTTATCCTCAAAAATAAGGTTACTGGTGTTGTTAGAGGGGGCCATATAGTTGTTGATATTTCTCACCACTTTGAAAAGCTGCTTGGGAGAGGAGATTGATTGCATTTTTGAACTCCAAAAATTACGTTTTGCTTTTAAAATAGTCTTCTTAAAAATGGCAGTTGCCTTTTTGGCCTCAAGCCACACCTTATCATCGAGAGATCTTTTTGCTTTTTTATAAAGACAATTTTTTAAGCGTTTGGCTTTAGCACATGCCTTGTTCCACCATGAGAGCAAAGATTTTTTACCTCTGGAAGAAACCTGAACAGTAGATTTTTGAATAGAGGAGGACAGGGTAACCTGTATTGAATGGGCTGTTTCCTCAGCGGAAAGAAGGGCAGTAGAGTCATTGGTGGGGATTTCCACACAACTCAAAACACAATTTTCTGAGAAAGATCGCCAATTTGTATAGGAACGATTTTGGGTATTGAAAGAAAGCCGATTCTTAAATTTGATGAAAGTGGGGAAATGGTCACTAGAACCCTTTTCTTCTACTCTCATCCAGTCCACTTTATTCATTTGAGAGGGAGAGCAAAAAATCAAATCGAGAACACTTCCGACACCTGCGGAGTGTTCCCTTGTTATTCCTTTGGAGTTTAGTAACACAAGAGGGCCATTATCAACCCACTTCGCAAAAGCTTGACCGCTTGGGGAGGAGACGTTGTCCCCAAAAGAGATACTGCGCGCATTGAAATCACCAGCAATGAAGCAGGGGTGATTTATGAAGGAATCTAGGGTTAAAAAGTCTTTGTTGGACCAAGGTCCAGCCAGTCTGTGAACATTGCCAATATGAAAAGTTTGTTTACAAAAAATAATCTTGATACCAAGAAATTCCAAAGTAGGAGAGTCTTGAAAATCCGGAAGGATCCAACCCGGAATATCCGATTTTATGAGGATGGCAAGACCACCCCCCCTCTCTTTCCCAGATCGAGGTTTATTAAAGTTAACATACCCTTTCAGGTGAAGGAGGGAACTATTCTTATTAATCCAAGTTTCTTGGAGACAAATTACCGAAGGATTTAAGTGATGCACCAAAAAATGTAAGGTGGTGAGATTGGCAGCAATACTGCGGCAATTCCATGTTAACAGAAAGGCCATGTTGGCTGGGGAAAAGACAAAATTCGCAAATTGTGTCTAAGTTCCCTCTCCAAAGTTCATAGGAGATGAAACAAATTGTTCGTCGAAATCGGGGCTGTTAAAGTTCTGTCCATGCCACAAAGGGTTACCTCTCTGAGCAATGATAGAAGTCAAACGCTCAGTCTCTGACTTTAGAAAGATTACTGTATTATGAAGTTCTGAGACTACGTCTCCCAGTTTGCGATTTTCTTTTTTGAGGTCTGCGATGTCTGCTTGGTATTTTTTTTCCCTCAAGATGAATGATTCTGCTGTGTGGAATTCTTTCGCTTGCTCCTCTGTAGCGTCAACAATCGTTGTTAACTCTGAAGAGAGCTGACTTGTTACGGCTGGTAGGGTTAAACTGGCCTGGTGACCAGAAGGAATGTCTGTGTTTCTGGGTTGAAACAAAACGGCTTGAATAGCTGCGATGGCACTTTTCAGTTCTTGAATATCTTTTTGGATACTAGGTATCACCTCCCAAGTTGAATGGGGATTGTTGGTCTGGGCTGTGATTGCCGCGTAGGATACTTTAGTCTTCAAAGATGCTTTAGCTAATTTGATAGGGATCTTTTCTTTGATAGCCTTGTTGATGGCCGATTTTTCGAGTTTAATGAACTCACACGAGGAGTCTGTAGCTTTATGGTCTTTGCTTTTACATCTAAAGCAGATGCTTTCTTTTAGACACGGGGTGGAGGGAGGATGGAAGTCTCCACAAGCGGCGCACCGTTGTTTGCGGTCGCAAGACTTCTGAAAATGCCCAAAGCGGAGGCAGTTGTAACAGATTTTGGGGGATTCGGTGTAGGAGGACACCCTGTGTAACATATGAAACAGGGGTACTGACTGTCGTTCCTTATATCCAAGCTCTTTAACGAGTACGATAGGAATAGGATCCTCAGAATTCTTTCTTGTAAATCTCACAATTTGTGAGAATTTAATTCCCACCTCTTTGAGCTCTGTTGCAATATCTTCAAGAGGAATAGAAGAGTCGACGCCTCTGATAAGATATTTAGTTGTGATGGTTTCTTCTATCGCTCGCCAGGTAATGGGGACAGAGCCAATTACTTTTAAGTCCGCGAGTTTAACGAAAGTCGAACAATTTTTAGATTCCAGAAGAAGTTTTTGTCTTCTGGTAATTTTGAGCGTATCGTCTGATGATAAAATATTTTTAAAGGTAGACTTGATAACTTGAGGGTTCGAAAAAGGTAGACTGCCTTTTCCTAAAGTAGATTCGATAATGACTTTCGGACACGTTGCACCATATTGAATAGCGAATTGGATTTTTTCTAGCTCAGATAGCTCGGTGTAAAAAACCTTGCCACCGCGACGTTGCTCTTTGGTGGAACCACCCTCGAGGAGATCTTCGTCGTCCAACGACCTCTTGAGGCCTTCAGTCATGGTGAAGAAAAAACAAGTTACTTACTTGGTGGGGATTCTTAAAGAATCCAGAAATTAAAGTAGTGAAAACCGACACTGTCGATTAAAAGTAGAAAAACGAAGTGACGAAAGTGGTAAAGAAGAGTTTTCCGAACACGTGCAACAGTCTCCAGGTCTAGGCTTTCACCAGTTTCTCAGTCTTTTCGTTAGATGTAAATAAACAGTCCACCCCTTACTAAAAGTACGGGTACAGTTATTCAGAGTGTGACGTAATATTGAAGGGGCAATCCAACTCCATATACCCAACGGGAAAACGTCAGAAGCCAACTGCTATTCTAAACGTTGATGAGTGTAAGAAAAGGGTCTGGGGATTGAGCAAATGAGTAAAAACTCAGTTTATTTTTAAAAGTGTTATAGTGATTAACCACATTTTCTTTTTTAGGTGGAGGGGAGGGGGAAGGGGTAGAAAACAAATAATATTTAGTCCAATTTTTTCGTCATCAAATTTTGTAGTCGTATAATCTAAATCACAGTACCCATTTAAAAATAATTCCAAAGAACAATTCCCGTATTTTTTATTATTATTATTATTCAATTCTAAATGTTTCGAATAGGCCATAAACAAAGATTTCTGCTAAATTCACTTTTTCTTTTTTTCTGTTTAATTTGCAATCAAAGTTCCTCTGTTAGACGCATCGACAGTCAGACGTTTGCGAGGAAACGATCAATTCGTCACGAATTGAATGTGACGTCAAGAGATCGCAAACATCTTGGATTGAAATGCATCAGCGGAAACCAGTTTTGCAGGTTTCTCGCAAACCGCGCCAACCTGTACGGGATATGGCATTGGTCTACCAAATCAACACCAACTATTTGGCAGAAACCTCGCGACAACCATAGAAACGGTAGGATCTCTTGACGTCTCAGTGACGTTTTGATCGGACTGGTTTGGGAGCTTTTTATTTATATATATATATATATATATATATATATATATATATATAAATGACTATTTTTTGTAAAGAACTTTTGCTTAAATATTTGGAATCGGAAAGAAATTAGTCATAAATATAAACTAAATTCACTCGTTTTGAAAAAAAATGCGGAAAATGTCCATTCAATAAGACATATTATTCATAACCACTGTGATGTTCTTGTTAAGCCAGTTGATGACTAACCTCAATATTTAAAATCAAGGGCATAGGCACTGCCAGCTTTAGAGAAGCTTTCTTGTAACCCCATAGCGGAGTATGAACATTAAAAATAAAGTGATAAGTGGGATATAATGCAAAAGGAAGAGGGTTTTAAAATATTTATTTTCAAAGGAAATTAATGTGCAACTGGAAATATTTTATCAAGAAATGGGATTTAAATCTGAAAAATCAAGTTTTGAACACAAAGTTTAACCGCCTGGCGTCCATCCATCAAGAATACCACTTATAAATTAAAGGATTTCAACAATGATCAGTTAAATGCTATTTTAACGAGATTCAATAACGGCAAGCTGGTTTGTTAGTGTTCCGTAAAAACGACCTTTTAGTGACAGTTACAGCCCCAGAACTTGATAGTATGCCTTGTCATTGACATCGAATCTATCTGCCAAGTTTTAGCCTGATTGGATGACGGCAAAGGGGTTATATTTAGGCCTCCGCAGATTCCGCCACCATCGACAAACATACAAAATCGAATTTAATAAAGAGGATTTAAAAATTTAGATTTGTAATCACAACGGCTCAAATTCTTTTGATTTTAGCAATAAACAATTTATAGCTGCAGCTGAATTTGTAATTTTATTAATGATACTCAAGAGAAATTTTCAGGTAAATTTGCATAACATTAAACCCTCCGTTACATTTAACCAACACAGTTAAGTTAAAAATACTAGTCTTTTATATGCAACATTTAAATTTCCCAACTAAACTTTTCCACAAACTGACCGAGTCCCATATAAAATTAACAGATTGTTTTAGCGTCAATGGACACTTTTTTAATTTGAAAGTGTATATTTTATAGACTATACTATCTATAGCCAAAAGGTTTTCCCAAAAACAAAATCTAAAATTTGCTAGACAAAACATTTAATATTATGGCAGTTCACTCTTCTCAACACTTCGTGTCTTAAGTACTAAGACATTGTGTACACTTGGAACCAAAAAATACGAATTCCTTGGGCAAAGGATGTCCCAATAACCACATGTGCATTCGTATCTATTCAAGCCATTAACTTACCCGGCTTAACAATTCATTTTACCTAAAAAAGAGTAATTGCTAGAATATATAAATATGAATGAGTCCTAAATTTAAATTATATCAACACGCCATATACGAAAACAATACTTTAATAACAAGTCTCATGTAATATAAAAGCGCGAAGGTGATTACTTAACAAGTATTCGCAAAAGTGTTCGTAACAAAATTATAGCTTAATAAAAGAAAAAAAACAGTTCCATTATAAACATTGAGTCACGGACAGCTAAAGATAAAAATGAACTGTGTGTTACATATATTGCAGTTCAACAATAAAATACTTAGTAACAATGAAAGATCAAATTCCGTCGAGAAAGTAAAATTTTCGTCCGATTTAAATATCCAAGCTCCAAGCTTGTAAACACTTACCCATGTAAACACTTACAATTTTTACGTGGCATTAAAATCATTGTCAACAATTGGAAGCTCTAAAGCTCGTCGCAATATGCGAAACAAGATAAATTCCATTCAGGTTATAATCATACAGAATTCTTAAAATAAATAACAACTTGCTCGACTTAATTCAAACAATTAAAGTGACCAAGTACGACAGCTTCCATGCACGCAGACCCTTTCCGCCATACACGCAATGTATTCGCAATCGGATATCCGGTTCTTGGCATGATGCAAAACGAAGGATTTGTTGCTAAAGCACCCACGACACTTATGTGCTTCCAAAACTTTCAGCCCAACATGAGTCAATAAATGCTGTTCATAACTAGTCTTCTTTGAGAAACATCGAAGACAGCTTTTGCACGAGTACGGCCTTTCATTTCTGTGGGTGAGATGGTGTTGCCGTAGCTCCAAGTCTGTCTCGTAAAGTAATCCACATTTTTCGCAAGCGTGCATTGGCGTTTGGTTACCCTCGTGAGCAAAAAATCGGTGATGGATCAAGTTTTGCTCTTGAGTAAAAGGCTCGTTGCATTCATTACACAAGAAAAGTTCGTTTTCTTGTCGATGCTTCCACTGAAAATGCCACTCCAGCTGATATCTGTAAGTAAAAGAGTCATGGCATACTGGGCAGAATGGGGGAGAATTCCTTATGTCAAAAACACTGGCTATTCCCAACTCCATGTCAGACATAATCTTACAAGTACTTTTTGGCTGTGAAATAGAACGGAACAAGTGATCAACTGTCGGGTTCGTCTATGACGGAAATGAATGGAATTTACTGTGAATAAAATCATACCCTTTTAGTAAATAGAAAGTGAACTTTATCATTGCCAAAGCGCGAGCCATATTTAGTGAATTAGTTGAATTTAATGTGAGTAATATGCGGACCTAAAGCGGCACTTTTAACTTTAATTAAAACTTTGGGAAATATTTCATGTGGTTCAAATCTAAAAAACCTATTTTACAAAAACTATACTATGGCTTCTTTCTTCTTAGCCAGTTGATGAATGAAATTTAACTTATACAAGCTTGTAGTCATGTCATGTAACTAAGAATTTAAAGGCTTGACCAACATTCCATATAACTGTCGATGTGCCTAACCGATTTTACTAAATGTGCCTCCAAATTCTGCGAAATACATTTAACTCCCCAAAAACACAAAGCATCCATTACCAAGAAACAAAATATATGGTTAAGAATGTGGAGATTGTTACTATATAGTAGTGTAGTGAAGACATGGGTGCCAGCAAGCCACCTGGAGAGTGCAGCTCTCACATTAAATAGTGCAAGATGTTACATCTTGTTTAAACCTTGATATTTTTTTTTTAAATTGGATTTCCGAATAAAAAATAAAAAAAAAATCTAATAAATTTATGTTCCATTGAATACTTTAAAACCACTTTCATACCCTTGTTTGCCAGAAATTCATATACCACTTTACATTTAGTTTTCAAGTTCCAAGAGGATACAAGCGCACCTCTTTGCGCCTTCTTATAGGCACCCATGTTAATATGTAGCGGAACGATATCAGTAAATATCAAATTTAAGCAAACATTCTTGATTTAAAACTAATCTTAAAGAAACTACGCAACTTCTATTTTTAAAACTTATTTAAATTTCGCAAATACTTTCCGCAATTGTTTCTTTTTTAATTAATGCGAATTTATTTTTTAGGATGCGGACATCTCTGAAATACAATAAAACTTTCTGAAATAATGAGAAAACCGAAGTCTTGATGCTTCTTGAATAAATTTATTTTTTAATGTTTAGTTAGATTTTTTTTTATTTTCGGATAATTGTATCTACGAACGCGGCAGTGTTCCGCCGTCAAGTCCGATAACAAAGCTGCATACATGCAAGTATATATTATGTTGACAGAGCTTAGGCCCGTTTTCGACCCCTCACAGCTCAGCTTCTATTATAGCTAGAACTCTAATTTTTTTGCCATCGCGTTGCCCGGGGTGAGTAGACGAAAAATAACAACATAATTCTTAACATTGAACAAGGGAACATGGTAAAAAAATCTTTTGAAAATCGCCGAAGTCACCGGTTGGTTGTTTTCAAATTATCTGGCGCCATCAGCAACACGTGGGCTATAACGCGCCGAAACATTCGTCATTAGACAAGCCAACATACATTTACAAACACCCATGCCCAACACGGGACTCGAACCCGCAACCTCGCTGTCTAGAAGCTAGCACGCTAACCACTATACCGTTTGGTCGACCCGAAGTCACTGGAATTTTGTTCATCTGATTCTTCCGTTTATTCTGATCCTTCTGGTTCTGACCAAAACTTTAGCCAGGGCTACAGCCAAAATTATTTGATCAATTTTGACAAATATCTTTTATTCTTCTCAGCTTGATTAGAGGAAGTGCCTTTTGTATGTTTTGATGGGTAGGAGGGTCTGTACCCCCCCCCCCCTGAAATGATCCCGATGCTTGGTAATTTTAGCCTGGCATACAGCTTAAACTCTTTAATATATTAAGACCATTCTTTTTTTATTCCTCTCAGATTGATTAGAGGAAGTGCCTTTTGAATCAATTAATGAGTAAGAGGGTCTGTACCTCTCCAAAAATGATTCCGGAAATCGGGAATTTTAGCCCGGATAATGATTGATTAAAACATGTCATAAATTTCGTATATTCATCTTTTGCTCAATTTCAAGAAGTTACTTTGATACTATAAGTTGAACTTTTTAAACAGTGTATTTAGAAAAAAGTAAAAATTACTTATTGCTTATTACCGAAACACATATTGGAAATTTTGCAATCTTGGCAGATATATAAATATTTTTTTTTTTTGTCAAATTTTTATTAAAAATATTGCCAACTGGCAATTTTTTTAAGTATTGAAAATAGGAAAACAAAAATATCAAATTACACTGATCCATGTCAAACTTAAATGCTGTGACCAGTATTAAAGTATAATTGAAAGTTTGGCAATGTTCCACACTCCAAGTCAAAGAGATATTAGTTATATGATGGCAAAGTGGTAAGATTATATTGTCGTATTTGGTGATGGTTAAAACCGAATTTATGTGAATAAAATGCAATTGAGCAGTTTAAAAAAAAAAAAAAATATGACTTAATATGTGAGAGTAGATAGAAATTGGGGCTCCGAAGGCATGGCGGAGCAGCGGAGCAGGGACGAGGGACGATGACGTCACTGGAAATGGGTGTGACCGGATATGCCGTCACAGGAAGTGACATCACCGGATATGCCGTCACCGGAAGTGACGTGACCGGAAGTGGTGTTGAGTTGTTCCCCTCTTGCTGCTGTTTTAGTTTCGGTTTCGTTATAAGCTGTTTGTGTATGACGTCACAGTGGGTATGACGTCATAATTTGTTTTATATCAAAGTTTTGAGTGGTGGCAACACTTTTTAGTTTCGGTTTATCTTTCAGACGGAGTTGAGTTGTTCTAGGGCTGCTTCTAAGTGAATAACTTAGAGATATAGGCTTTTATTGCGTGACGTCACAGCGGGTATGACGTCATAACTTGTTTTATGTTACAGTTTAGTTAGATGGCAACACCTTACATCTTGAGACATAAATTTAAGGCGGAGTTGAGTTGTATTTATGCTGCCTCTAAACGAAAACGTAATAGTGATAGGCTCTAATTGTATGACATCACTGTGGGAAACAGTGGGAATGACGTCATAGAGAGAATATGTTAAAGTTTAACTTTTTAAGTGTGGCAACACCCTGATATAGATTTAAGGAGGGATGCGGGATGGGTCGAAGGGACGATGACGTCACTGGAAGTTGAGTTGTTCTAGGGCTGCTTCTAAACGAATAACTTAGAGTTATAGGCTTTTTGACTAGTGACGTCACAGTGGGTATGACGTCATAATTTGTTTTATATCAAAGTTTTGAGCAGTGGCAACACTTTTTAGTTTCGGTTTACCTTTCAGGCGGAGTTGATGTTCTAGGGCTGCTTCTAAGTGAATAAGTTAGAGTCATAGGTATTTTTGACTAGTGACGTCACAGTGGGTATGACGTCCTTCATGATTTTACAAAATTTACTTTTAAGACGATGGCAGCAGTAGGAATATGCTAAGTTTTAGGCGGGATGGAGTTGAGTTGTTCTAGGACTACTTTTAAGTGAATAACTTAGAGTGATAGGCTGTTTTACCAGTGACGTCACAGTGTTAATGTAGTGGGGATGAAGTCACGATTTGCTTTATATCAAAGTTTAAGGAATGGCAACATCTTGTATCCTGATATAGCTAAGTCTCCTTTGATTGGTTGAAATAAAAGCTCACTTCTGATTGGTTAGAATATGTCACGTGATTTCAAATGCTATTCTCATTGACTATACAGTTTAGTAAGACAGTTTTCTACTAAGTTTAATGTAATTGCGGCGCCATCTAGTGGTAGGAAGGAATATAAATTACATAGTTTATAACTTTTCATGCTTAACCATTAAAAACTTCAAATACATGCAAAGATAATATACTAACACAAATGCGTAAAGTTTCGGATTGAGTGGATTTTTTTTTTTCTATAAGTGCTTAACACATTTAAACTAATGTTGAGAGATATAATCGCAAGACACTTTTAAGGAATCAGGTTTAATCAATGTTAGACACATAAAGTCTCATTATTTTCTCAATAACAGTATGAAATGTAAATATAAATTAAAATTTATGAGAAATTTTTTTTTTTTTAACTTTGATATCTTAACGTGAAAATTTCTTTTACAGAGCTTAACATGTCATTAAAAAGTTTTTTTCTTTTATTGTCATAGTTTTTGAGGGATTGAATACACAACAAAAGAACTTAGACTAGAATTAATTTTCAATATTCAGCAACTGAAACCCATTATGGAAGTTAAAGCAATGATTTTACAATTATTTTTAGGTTGAGTTAGTCTGACCCTGTTGAAGGAATTAGTAGTTGTAGTGTGTTCACACATGAGTTTGCAATACAATATTAGTAATATACATTTCCAAAAAAACGAAATATTTATCACTTTGAATAGAAAAATGACGATTTTTTTTTTATTTATGTAAGTATTATTCTCAATTTTGTAAATTTTAAATGTATTATCCATATTTTATTGAAGAATTTATATATTTTTTCTTCTTCTTTCAGAATGGTTTAGGAAAAACATTTCATTTTAGTCAGAACAATGTTTTCAAACAGATGGAAATACGCAACTTTTCGATTTATCAACCTTCAAATACTTTGAAATTGATTCTATTTGTTACAACCGGTTGTAATTTAAAGCTATACTGTACTTTGCGAGCGATATTATATATCTTAGCTACTTACTGTCTATGTTAAAATTTATATTACCATTAAACTTGTTAGAAATTAATATGTCTATGTTAGTTATATTAATCAAGATAGTTTTTATTGTACAATGATACTTACTTAAGTTGATGAATGGCAACACAGAACTAGCTGCTAATGCTGAATAGATATGTGATAACTGATTTTGGATACTCTAATGTTTAAATAAGAGAGAAAAAGTAACATACTTGAACATCTTACAACTAAGAATTCAAAAGTGAACATGAAAATTTACTTTACGAATAAATATCATGTCTTTAAAATGTGTACGAATATCACTAAATAAGAGAAAAAAGTAACATACTTAAACTCTTTACGACAAATAACTTTAAAATTAACGAAAAAAAAACTTACTTTACACATAAAAATCACTTTAAAATGTGTAAAAATATCGCTAAATAAGAGAAAAAAAGTAACTTACTTAAAATTTCTAAGATAAATATTTAACCTTTACGCGAAAATTTCCTTCATGTATAAAAATCACGACTTTAAAATATAACATGCAAGAGAAAAGTAACGTACTTAAACTTTCTACGACAAATAACTTTTACATTAACGTAAAATTTTACTTTACACATAAAAATCCCGATATTAAAATATGTAGAAATATCGCTAAATAAAAGAAAAAAAAAAGAAACACACTTAAACTTTGTACGACAAATAACTTTGACATTAACGTAAAAAATGTTCTTCACATATAAAAATCAGGACTTTAAATTTGAAATGTAAGATGAAAGTATAACATACCTATAATTTCTACGACAACGAATTCAAACATTGCCGTTCATGTCTTTAAAATGTATAATGACAACTCTAACTTTTAGAAAAAAGAAACACTAAAAATTTACAAGGCAAAGAATTTAAAATTGAACGTTAAAATTAACTTTACATGTACTATCATACTCTTATATCAACGATAAATAAGATAAAAAAAGAAACTCTAAAAATTTATAAGGCAAAGAATTCAAATAATACGCGAAAATTTACCTCACATATAAAAATTATGTCTTTCAAATGTGTAAGAATAACGCTAAATTAGAGAAAAAGAAATATTAAAAATTTATAAGGTAAGGAATTGAAACAATACGCGAAAATTTATTTCACACATAACATTTTTATCTTTAAAATGTGTAAGAATAATGCTAAATTAGAGAAGAAGAAAAAATAACATACTTAAACTTTCTTCGACAACAATTTAAACAATACACGAAAATTTCATACACAATTATTTTCTTAGGTTAATGTTAAATAATGGGAAATTTAACAGAATAAAAATTTCAAAGATAAAGAATTTTAACCTTTACACGAAAATTTACTTCACATATAAATATCATGTCTTTAAACATTAACGTGACAATTTACTTCTCATATACAATTAAACTCTTAGGTTAATGTTAAATAAAAGAAAAAGTAACATACTCAAAAATTTCTAAGATAAGCATAACGTAAAAATTTCATATCATGTGTTTAAAATGTAACATATAAGAGAAAAAAAATAACATACTTGAACTTTCTATAGCAAAGAATGTAAGCGTTAGCGTAAAAATTTACTTTACATATAAAATTCACGTCTTTAAACGGGATGATAAGCATGTGACGGTAATTAGCCAATCAGGTTAGCGGTAGGTGATACGCCACTTGCCGGCATTTTTAGACCGGAGGATGAGTCACGCTAAAACTTGTTCAAACAGGTCGGGAGACTTGTACAGCAAGAACAACAGCATCGACGCGCAAGCAGCGGGTGATGCTGCGGTGTGTCAGCATTTCTTCGAGATTATCGTTTTCCTACTTTGCCTTTTTCATAATGAAATGTTTGTGAAAACTTGGAATGAATGAATTGGATTTCAAAGACACATTAGTAAGTGAAGGTAGAATTCGCATGGACTTTCTTCCAAAAAGTATGATTAACTTGGAGAATTTAAGATCATTTCTACTTGAAAACTTTTCTATTGTCTAAAACATTGAATATTGTTCAAACTCAGTGAGATTATATGCTACAATACGGGTAAAACTTAACAAAATTGTTACATAGAAGAAAAATAGTAAGAGATTTAAAATAAATACTAGTTATAGATACTCCAAGGAAAAAAAAATTCACCTCTACTTTTCAATCGGAAAATCAATGCAAGTTGGAAATTTATGTTACTTCAAGAAAGACAATTTACTTTGTAATAATATACGTTAAGGTGTCATATTAACTCGTGCAATACATGCTGACTAAGGTTTATTTTACTTATCTAAGAAAGGTGAATTGGGGGAAAATATTAAATAAATTGTAGATATTAAATACATTGTAGATATGCATTTAAGTTTTGAAAATCACCTGCAAGACTTTTAAAACATCTTAAGATAAATTGAAAGAAACTTGCGAATTATATGTAAACTATATAACTTTTTACACTCTGAAAGGAAATCACAAGTAATTTAGTTAACTTTTTTCATGGTAACACTCATATTCAACGACATGTTTTTAAAATTTAACCTTCTTTACATGATAATAGTTATAAATTTTTTCAATCTCAGATGCGATATACTATTATTTCTAACATATATGTTACGAATTGTGTAAAGTTTTTAAAACTGTATATGCAAATCACCAATCAGAAACATAAAAATCTAACATCAATCAAACAAACTAAAATAATAAGATATTTTCCTTAGTGGAAATAGTTAACTACTCATGTGATGGAATATACTTAGAAAATTTAAATACTGAAAAAAGTTTGCTAGGCAAACTTAAATAATATATTTTTTTTTTCTTGTGAAAAACTAGCATAAATTTGGAAAATGTAGAGTTTGTTACTACGTAAAATTGAACATCATCTCGGCAAACTAAATTATACATGAATTTTTTTTTTTATTTGAGAGGTGCTGACAATATATCATTAATATAGAGATTTTTAACTTCCACCCATAATTTCTAAATAACTTATACATAAATTTCAGAAAACTGAAACGGAATGTGTTTTACAAGACGCTTATTTTGTAAGATGAATATTCAATATTAATATAACTGAGCAAAGTTCATTCCGGAAAAAACATGTAAAAGATACTTATATTTTGAAAATAGTTTGAAATATCCTTTTAAATTTATGAATGCTCGCTTTCGAAAGACACAAATAAAACTGATATTACACATGATAATTAACACATGCATAACATTAGTCAAACAAAGTGGAATTTTTATTGCTTGTGACCGATAACTTTTCAGTGAAGTAGAATAACTTACATAAGAAATTTGTGCAAACTTTTTCAACTTTTAAACCAAGTATCAAGTAAAATTATAAATTACGATAGGAAATAGCACACTTCAGAATCGGAACAAGTCTTCTAGTTAAGCTAAATTTATTTCTCAAGGAATTGAAAGCATACCAGAAAAATCCTTATCATTTCGCATCTTTTCTCATGTTGCAAGAAAACATACTTTGTAAAAGAACCTCGTAGCACTTAACAAAAATCAGTAAAAATAAATATATTTTCTAGGGCAAAGATAAAACTTCACAACTTAATACTGAAATTTAGCTAAGTTGCATATGGTTTATTCACATAACTCGCATATGCTTCGAATGTTGAAATATATTTGTCAGTTGAAATCAAACTCATCGAAAATAAATGCTATCTACATTTTCAAGTCGGAAATTACTATTAAATAAACTTTACAAGTAAAACATTGTCATGTTAAAAAGAAAAATCTACAAAAATGTAAATGATAATTTTACTGTTGGTACATAAATGATGAATAATTTATGATTTTATTCTAGGCAAACGTTTTATTGTCGAACAGAGAACTTAAAAATTAGCAGAAAAACGAAAAAATACAATTTTTAAATCCTATCATGCTTGTTGAAAATTGAGTTTATTAGCTGTTGTAATAGATTTTTATTGTCCAAATTTCTATAGTTTTTCTTCCCAGTGCAATAAAATTAAGTTCATGTGTAATGAGTAGTTTTTTTTTTTTATGAATCTTATAAATTTAATGAAATTATTATGACCTAAGAGATTGAGTGAACTGAATAAATCAATGATTTAAATTTAAACAGTGACTTGAACTGATACATACTATAACTGTAAAGAAGTATGACAAAGTGATAGATGAAGTGAAAATAGAAGTTGAGTGAAATGTTTTGAAAAAAAGTTGAAGACGACAAGAAAATCGTAAATGAGAATTATCATTGACTTATATTAACTTCGTTTTTCTTGCTTATGACAAGAAAATACACTCTTTCTTATTAAGAACCAACTTGATATCTTATCATAGAATGACAATGATGAAATATCTATACATTAAAAAAAAAAAAAATACCAAACTTAGACATAGCAAATTTCTTGAAATTCATGTATAATGTGAGAAGTTTTACTGGAAAAATAGAAAATACAACATTGAAAGATGTGAATGTTTCGAAGTACTTTATCAGAAGAAAAAAAAAATGCGCTGAGGTCCGCTACAAAAATTTTTAGGAGAAAGTTTAAACAAAATTTAAAATCAAACATGCTTTTAAGTGGGAACACATATATTAAAACTATAGCACATTAAACAATTTATATTATGTCATCTCGGTATCAAACTGAATAACATGAAAAACAACGACAAACTGAATAAACATGATAATTATCAATATATGTGGAAAAGTTTCCTTTTTTCACATATAAAAAAATAACACATTGACATACGTTAAGATCACGAAACATGCGTAATCATATGCCGATAAGAGCAACCAATGTTGCGGGGAGATATTCACTTGATGGTCAATATCCCATGAATAAATTGATTGATAGAATTTCTAATGCTAATTCCAATAGTATTCCATGTAAGTTCAACTTGATATGTTACACTATAGATATATTTATTTTTCAAATATATTGATTTTCAAAAAATCATCCTTCAATATAAGAATGATCATAGTAAGAATAAAAGAAAAGATACTAAGCATTGATTTAAAGTGTATTTATTTCGACTTAGCAACAAATCATATGCTTGAAACGAAAATTGCTTCGAACCAAAGTATAACTATCCAATTTCATTGATTCCTACAAGAAATTTTTTCTCATCTAGTAATTGAATTTTTTTTCTTATACACATTATAAGTGTTGTCCAATCAGGTGTAGAATAGTTGAAGATATCCGACCTCTTTCTAAATATTAATAAGTCACTGTTGAAAAACTTATAAAAATTTCAATTTAAACTTAAAGTTTTTTTTTTATATATATATATCAAAGAATGTTTTCAAGTCAATATATATATTTAAATACGAAAATTTATTCACTTCAATAAATGTATGTTTAAGTTATAAAACTTGTCGTATGTATTGAAAAGTTGTAACTTTTCGTCTTATTCGTATAAATCGATAACTTATACCACTAGTTCTTCATCAATTAATCTCCTAAGTAAATCTTTCAAAGGTAAAAACATACTTATAGCTTTGTCTTTGTAACATGTTAAATTTTACATGTTTCATGTGAAAGTTACAAAATTTTATATATTTTCATGGAAAACATATAAAATTTTAATTTCACGAGAAACATGTAAAATTTAACATGTTACAAAGACAAAGCTATAAGTATGTTTTTACCTTTGAAAGATTTACTTAGGAGATTAATTGATGAAGAACTAGTGGTATAAGTTATCGATTTATACGAATAAGACGAAAAGTTACAACTTTTCAATATATACGACAAGTTTTATAACTTAAACATACATTTATTGAAGTGAATAAATTTTCGTATTTAAATATATATATTGACTTGAAAACATTCTTTGATATACATATATAAAAAAAAACTTTAGGTTTAAATTGAAATTTTTATAAGTTTTTCAACAGTGACTTATTAATATTTAGAAAGAGGTCGGATATCTTCAACTATTCTACACCTGATAGTGTGTAGCTTATAATGTGTATGAGAAAAAAAATTCAATTACTAGATGAGAAAAAATTTCTTGTAGGAATCAATGAAATTGGATAGTTATACTTTGTTTCGAAGCAATTTTCGTTTCAAGCATATGATTTGTTGCTAAGTCGAAATAAATACACTTTAAATCAATGCTTAGTATCTTTTCTTTTATTCTTACTATGATCATTCTTATATTGAAGGATGATTTTTTGAAAGTCAATATATTTGAAAAATAAATATATCTATAGTGTAACATATCAAGTTGAACTTACATGGAATACTATTGGAATTAGCATTAGAAATTCAATCAATCAATTTATTCATGGGATATTGACCATCAAGTGAATATCTCCCCGCAACATTGGTTGCTCTTATCGGCATATGATTACGCATGTTTCGTGATCTTAACGTATGTCAATGTGTTATTTTTTTATATGTGAAAAAAGGAAACTTTTCCACATATATTGATAATTATCATGTTTATTCAGTTTGTCGTTGTTTTTCATGTTATTCAGTTTGATACCGAGATGACATAATATAAATTGTTTAATGTGCTATAGTTTTAATATATGTGTTCCCACTTAAAAGCATGTTTGATTTTAAATTTTGTTTAAACTTTCTCCTAATAATTTTTGTAGCGGACCTCAGCGCATTTTTTTTTTTTTTTTCTGATAAAGTACTTCGAAACATTCACATCTTTCAATGTTGTATTTTCTATATTTCCAGTAAAACTTCTCACATTATACATGAATTTCAAGAAATTTGCTATGTCTAAGTTTGGTATTTTTTTTTTTTTAATGTATAGATATTTCATCATTGTCATTCTATGATAAGATATCAAGTTGGTTCTTAATAAGAAAGAGTGTATTTTCTTGTCATAAGCAAGAAAAACGAAGTTAATATAAGTCAATGATAATTCTCATTTACGAATTTCTTGTCGTCTTCAACTTTTTTTCAAAACATTTCACTCAACTTCTATTTTCACTTCATCTATCACTTTGTCATACTTCTTTACAGTTATAGTATGTATCAGTTCAAGTCACTGTTTAAATTTACATCATTGATTTATTCAGTTCACTCAATCTCTTAGGTCATAATAATTTCATTAAATTTATAAGATTCATAAAAAAAAAAAACTACTCATTACACATGAACTTAATTTTATTGCACTGGGAAGAAAAACTATAGAAATTTGGACAATAAAAATCTATTACAACAGCTAATAAACTCAATTTTCAACAAGCATGATAGGATTTAAAAATTGTATTTTTTCGTTTTTCTGCTAATTTTTAAGTTCTCTGTTCGACAATAAAACGTTTGCCTAGAATAAAATCATAAATTATTCATCATTTATGTACCAACAGTAAAATTATCATTTACATTTTTGTAGATTTTTCTTTTTAACATGACAATGTTTTACTTGTAAAGTTTATTTAATAGTAATTTCCGACTTGAAAATGTAGATAGCATTTATTTTCGATGAGTTTGATTTCAACTGACAAATATATTTCAACATTCGAAGCATATGCGAGTTATGTGAATAAACCATATGCAACTTAGCTAAATTTCAGTATTAAGTTGTGAAGTTTTATCTTTGCCCTAGAAAATATATTTATTTTTACTGATTTTTGTTAAGTGCTACGAGGTTCTTTTACAAAGTATGTCTTCTTGCAACATGAGAAAAGATGCGAAATGATAAGGACTTTTCTGGTATGCTTTCAATTCCTTGAGAAATAAATTTAGCTTAACTAGAAGACTTGTTCCGATTCTGAAGTGTGCTATTTCCTATCGTAATTTATAATTTTACATGATACTTGGTTTAAAAGTTGAAAAAGTTTGCACAAATTTCCTATGTAAGTTATTCTACTCACTGAAAAGTTATCGGTCACAAGCAATAAAAATTCCACTTTGTTTGACTAATGTTATGCATGTGTTAATTTTCATGTGTAATATCAGTTTTATTTGTGTCTTTCGAAAGCGAGCATTCATAAATTTAAAAGGATATTTCAAACTATTTTCAAAATATAAGTATCTTTTACATGTTTTTTCCGGAATGAACTTTGCTCAGTTATATTAATATTGAATATTCATCTTACAAAATAAGCGTCTTGTAAAACACATTCCGTTTCAGTTTTCTGAAATTTATGTATAAGTTATTTAGAAATTATGGGTGGAAGTTAAAAATCTCTATATTAATGATATATTGTCAGCACCTCTCAAATAAAAAAAAAAATTCATGTATAATTTAGTTTGTCCAGGTGATGTTCAATTTTACGTAGTAACAAACTCTACATTTTCCAAATTTATGCTAGTTTTTCACAAGAAAAAAAAAATATTATTTAAGTTTGCCTAGCAAACTTTTTTCAGTATTTAAATTTTCTAAGTATATTCCATCACATGAGTAGTTAACTATTTCCACTAAGGAAAATATCTTATTATTTTAGTTTGTTTGATTGATGTTAGATTTTTATGTTTCTGATTGGTGATTTGCATATACAGTTTTAAAAACTTTACACAATTCGTAACATATATGTTAGAAATAATAGTATATCGCATCTGAGATTGAAAAAATTTATAACTATTATCATGTAAAGAAGGTTAAATTTTAAAAACATGTCGTTGAATATGAGTGTTACCATGAAAAAAGTTAACTAAATTACTTGTGATTTCCTTTCAGAGTATAAAAAGTTATATAGTTTACATATAATTCGCAAGTTTCTTTCAATTTATCTTAAGATGTTTTAAAAGTCTTGCAGGTGATTTTCAAAACTTAAATGCATATCTACAATGTATTTAATATCTACAATTTATTTAATATTTCCCCCCAATTCACCTTTCTTAGATAAGTAAAATAAACCTTAGTCAGCATGTATTGCACGAGTTAATATGACACCTTAACGTATATTATTACAAAGTAAATTGTCTTTCTTGAAGTAACATAAATTTCCAACTTGCATTGATTTTCCGATTGAAAAGTAGAGGTGAATTTTTTTTTCCTTGGAGTATCTATAACTAGTATTTATTTTAAATCTCTTACTATTTTTCTTCTATGTAACAATTTTGTTAAGTTTTACCCGTATTGTAGCATATAATCTCACTGAGTTTGAACAATATTCAATGTTTTAGACAATAGAAAAGTTTTCAAGTAGAAATGATCTTAAATTCTCCAAGTTAATCATACTTTTTGGAAGAAAGTCCATGCGAATTCTACCTTCACTTACTAATGTGTCTTTGAAATCCAATTCATTCATTCCAAGTTTCCACAAACATTTCATTATGAAAAAGGCAAAGTAGGAAAACGATAATCTCGAAGACCTGCTGACACACCGCAGCATCACCCGCTGCTTGCGCGTCGATGCTGTTGTTCTTGCTGTACAAGTCTCCCGACCTGTTTGAACAAGTTTTAGCGTGACTCATCCTCCGGTCTAAAAATGCCGGCAAGTGGCGTATCACCTACCGCTAACCTGATTGGCTAATTACCGTCACATGCTTATCATCCCGTTTAAAGACGTGAATTTTATATGTAAAGTAAATTTTTACGCTAACGCTTACATTCTTTGCTATAGAAAGTTCAAGTATGTTATTTTTTTTCTCTTATATGTTACATTTTAAACACATGATATGAAATTTTTACGTTATGCTTATCTTAGAAATTTTTGAGTATGTTACTTTTTCTTTTATTTAACATTAACCTAAGAGTTTAATTGTATATGAGAAGTAAATTGTCACGTTAAAGTTTAAAGACATGATATTTATATGTGAAGTAAATTTTCGTGTAAAGGTTAAAATTCTTTATCTTTGAAATTTTTATTCTGTTAAATTTCCCATTATTTAACATTAACCTAAGAAAATAATTGTGTATGAAATTTTCGTGTATTGTTTAAATTGTTGTCGAAGAAAGTTTAAGTATGTTATTTTTTTTTCTTCTCTAATTTAGCATTATTCTTACACATTTTAAAGATAAAAATGTTATGTGTGAAATAAATTTTCGCGTATTGTTTCAATTCCTTACCTTATAAATTTTTAATATTTCTTTTTCTCTAATTTAGCGTTATTCTTACACATTTGAAAGACATAATTTTTATATGTGAGGTAAATTTTCGCGTATTATTTGAATTCTTTGCCTTATAAATTTTTAGAGTTTCTTTTTTTATCTTATTTATCGTTGATATAAGAGTATGATAGTACATGTAAAGTTAATTTTAACGTTCAATTTTAAATTCTTTGCCTTGTAAATTTTTAGTGTTTCTTTTTTCTAAAAGTTAGAGTTGTCATTATACATTTTAAAGACATGAACAGCAATGTTTGAATTCGTTGTCGTAGAAATTATAGGTATGTTATACTTTCATCCTACATTTCAAATTTAAAGTCCTGATTTTTATATGTGAAGAACATTTTTTAAGTTAATGTCAAAGTTATTTGTCGTACAAAGTTTAAGTGTGTTTCTTTTTTTTTCTTTTATTTAGCGATATTTCTACATATTTTTATATCGGGATTTTTATGTGTAAAGTAAAATTTTACGTTAATGTTAAAGTTATTTGTCGTAGAAAGTTTAAGTACGTTACTTTTCTCTTGCATGTTATATTTTAAAGTCGTGATTTTTATACATGAAGGAAATTTTCGCGTAAAGGTTAAATATTTATCTTAGAAATTTTAAGTAAGTTACTTTTTTTTCTCTTATTTAGCGATATTTTTACACATTTTAAAGTGATTTTTATGTGTAAAGTAAGTTTTTTTTCGTTAATTTTAAAGTTATTTGTCGTAAAGAGTTTAAGTATGTTACTTTTTTCTCTTATTTAGTGATATTCGTACACATTTTAAAGACATGATATTTATTCGTAAAGTAAATTTTCATGTTCACTTTTGAATTCTTAGTTGTAAGATGTTCAAGTATGTTACTTTTTCTCTCTTATTTAAACATTAGAGTATCCAAAATCAGTTATCACATATCTATTCAGCATTAGCAGCTAGTTCTGTGTTGCCATTCATCAACTTAAGTAAGTATCATTGTACAATAAAAACTATCTTGATTAATATAACTAACATAGACATATTAATTTCTAACAAGTTTAATGGTAATATAAATTTTAACATAGACAGTAAGTAGCTAAGATATATAATATCGCTCGCATAGTACAGTATAGCTTTAAATTACAACCGGTTGTAACAAATAGAATCAATTTCAAAGTATTTGAAGGTTGATATATCGAAAAGTTGCGTATTTCCATCTGTTTGAAAACATTGTTCTGACTAAAATGAAATGTTTCTCCTAAACCATTCTGAAAGAAGAAGAAAAAAAATATAAATTCTTCAATAAAATATGGATAATACATTTAAAATTTACAAAATTGAGAATAATACTTACATAAATAAAAAAAAAATCGTCATTTTTCTATTCAAAGTGATAAATATTTCGTTTTTTTGGAAATGTATATTACTAATATTGTATTGCAAACTCATGTGTGAACACACTACAACTACTAATTCCTTCAACAGGGTCAGACTAATTCAACCTAAAAATAATTGTAAAATCATTGCTTTAACTTCCATAATGGGTTTCAGTTGCTGAATATTGAAAATTAATTCTAGTCTAAGTTCTTTTGTTGTGTATTCAATCCCTCAAAAACTATGACAATAAAAGAAAAAAACTTTTTAATGACATGGTAAGCTCTGTAAAAGAAATTTTCACGTTAAGATATCAAAGTTAAAAAAAAAAATTTCTCATAAATTTTAATTTATATTTACATTTCATACTGTTATTGAGAAAATAATGAGACTTTATGTGTCTAACATTGATTAAACCTGATTCCTTAAAAGTGTCTTGCGATTATATCTCTCAACATTAGTTTAAATGTGTTAAGCACTTATAGAAAAAAAAAATCCACTCAATCCGAAACTTTACGCATTTGTGTTAGTATATTATCTTTGCATGTATTTGAAGTTTTTAATGGTTAAGCATGAAAAGTTATAAACTATGTAATTTATATTCCTTCCTACCACTAGATGGCGCCGCAATTACATTAAACTTAGTAGAAAACTGTCTTACTAAACTGTATAGTCAATGAGAATAGCATTTGAAATCACGTGACATATTCTAACCAATCAGAAGTGAGCTTTTATTTCAACCAATCAAAGGAGACTTAGCTATATCAGGATACAAGATGTTGCCATTCCTTAAACTTTGATATAAAGCAAATCGTGACTTCATCCCCACTACATTAACACTGTGACGTCACTGGTAAAACAGCCTATCACTCTAAGTTATTCACTTAAAAGTAGTCCTAGAACAACTCAACTCCATCCCGCCTAAAACTTAGCATATTCCTACTGCTGCCATCGTCTTAAAAGTAAATTTTGTAAAATCATGAAGGACGTCATACCCACTGTGACGTCACTAGTCAAAAATACCTATGACTCTAACTTATTCACTTAGAAGCAGCCCTAGAACATCAACTCCGCCTGAAAGGTAAACCGAAACTAAAAAGTGTTGCCACTGCTCAAAACTTTGATATAAAACAAATTATGACGTCATACCCACTGTGACGTCACTAGTCAAAAAGCCTATAACTCTAAGTTATTCGTTTAGAAGCAGCCCTAGAACAACTCAACTTCCAGTGACGTCATCGTCCCTTCGACCCATCCCGCATCCCTCCTTAAATCTATATCAGGGTGTTGCCACACTTAAAAAGTTAAACTTTAACATATTCTCTCTATGACGTCATTCCCACTGCATTCCCACAGTGATGTCATACAATTAGAGCCTATCACTATTACGTTTTCGTTTAGAGGCAGCATAAATACAACTCAACTCCGCCTTAAATTTATGTCTCAAGATGTAAGGTGTTGCCATCTAACTAAACTGTAACATAAAACAAGTTATGACGTCATACCCGCTGTGACGTCACGCAATAAAAGCCTATATCTCTAAGTTATTCACTTAGAAGCAGCCCTAGAACAACTCAACTCCGTCTGAAAGATAAACCGAAACTAAAAAGTGTTGCCACCACTCAAAACTTTGATATAAAACAAATTATGACGTCATACCCACTGTGACGTCATACACAAACAGCTTATAACGAAACCGAAACTAAAACAGCAGCAAGAGGGGAACAACTCAACACCACTTCCGGTCACGTGACTTCCGGTGACGGCATATCCGGTGATGTCACTTCCTGTGACGGCATATCCGGTCACACCCATTTCCGGTGACGTCATCGTCCCTCGTCCCTGCTCCGCTGCTCCGCCATGGCTTCGGAGCCCCAATTTCTATCTACTTGTGATTAATTGAAAAGTTTGGCAAATGTTTAAGGGATGGTCATTTAATGAGAAAGATTAATGGAAAGCAGGGCTCGAATGCAGTTAAGTTAGCAAACTCAACAAAAAGAATTGATATCTTCCCAAAAAAACAATTTGACGTTGTAAAAATCCCACTAAGTCAACCAGAAAATGTTATGAAATCTAATGTTTGCCACCAAGGGGCAGCGTTTAGTTTCTTTGGGGTACTTGCACACAATGTACGAATGGAGTACTTGTACATAGGGAATCAGTACTTGGCCGGCTAGAGTTTTTATAAAATTAATCTCAGTTCAGTGCAATGAGTGCAAAGTAGCCGAAGCAAATGAAATGAGATTAATCCGAAATAAATCTAGCCTGCCAAGTTCTGATTGCCTAGGTACAATTACCCCATTCGTACACTGTGTACATGTACCCCAAAGAAACTAAACACGTCCGATTGGAGGTAAACATTACATTTCATAACTTTTTCTGGCTGACTTGGCGGTTTTTCTTACAACGTCTAGGTTTTTTTTTTTTGGGGGGGGGGGGGGGAAGATTATAGATTTTTTATTACATACGCTATTGTACGTTGGAACAACGTTAAAGCAGTCTCTGAACAGTGAGTTGCCCGAGTATCAAGTGGCGAACGCTTTTCTCGAAATTTTTTAATGTGAAACTCGTAGGTATTCGTGTTTTTTGACTGGCTGTCCGAAAATTTATGCAAGACTCTACGTCATAATATGCTCCGTGCTTGTTGATAGATACTGCCAATTTCTAGGAAAGAGGGCGAACGCCGATCCTCTTCCGCTACAACCTGATTACGGCTAGAATTTTAATTGCATCAAGACTCAAAAGTAGTTGGCAACGATTTAAAATTTCGTATTCATCCTCCCTTCCCCCTCCCCCTTACGACGTTCAGGGAATCATGTAATTAGGAGGACCTAATAGTGGTCGCCCTTGCTAAAAAAAGTATATAACGGATTCTTCTCCCCTTCCAAGGACAAGTTCGATTTGATGCTTTTCTAATTCTTTAATTTTTATGTCTTTGTTTACTTTAGAAGGATGGATGGGTAGAGTTTAAGAGAAATCAATGAACAAAGAAGGCTTATGCCCATCTTACTAAATTGTGATACTTAAAGGTATACAGATACGTTGGACATTTTTTTTTTTTTTTTTTTTTTTTTTTTAGTTCTTATGAAAGAGTGTCAAATTTTTGTGAGAATTACAAGAGCAAAAAATGTAATGTATTTGCAGTAACAAAAAGTAAAAAAATAAAATATTTATTTATTTAATTGAATTTTAATTCACTAATAAAGGCCTAATTGCAACGATAATAAAATAATACCTAATTAATTTTGAAACAAATTTCTTACTGGAAATTAAAGACAAGGTATTGATACACGGGCCCAAGCAAAATATAATGCATAATTTAAATATTTTTTTAAATTTTAACATTTAACATGAAAAGTACTAGAAAAAATAAAAAATTTCCAAAAATAAAAATATTCTAAAATACATAAAAAATCAATTTTTTACTAAAATTTTTGTAAATAGCTAGGGCCCGTACTCTGAAATGTTATCTAAATTATACAGTTTAAATTTTAAAAATCAGTTAAGTAACTCTTAAGATATCACCGTTGGAATACATTCACTCAACAATGAAAAGCAGTTTTTTGGAAATTGACCTCAAAGTTTTATACATTTTCTTTTTTCCAATATGTTTTAAACGTCGATCTTTACGAAATTGCATGTAATTAAAAAAGTATTTTAACTATAATAAAGTTATTGGTATCATTTTAAAGATAATGAATTGGAGAACATTTTAGAATGAAAAAACAAAAATGCCTGTTTGGGTCAATTTTTGCGATTCCCAACGTATATGTATACCTTAAAGAGGTATCAACCGATTAACCTTTGCATTTACTCCCCTCACTCAATTCCATTACACATTTTTAATTGCGATAATCGACTCTGAGCATGGAGAGACCATGATTTAAGGATCAGACCTTAAATATATTGCAACATCATAAAATGTAGGACCCCCCCCCATCCCCCAGTTTTCAAAAACACAGTTATATAGTAAAAGTACTCCCACCCCAGACCTTAATGATGATATTGCACAATAAACGGTGATGAAAATATTAAATGACACAAATCCACGTCAGTATAATAGTGTAATAGAAAGTTGTGCGATGTTCCACACCCCTAGTTTTTATTTGAACTCGACACTTTTTAAGGTTGCTTTTGGAACTAACAAAAAATCAGTGGTGGTTCGTGCACTCACTAAAAAGAAAAGTAACTCCCTTCAAAACTAAAACGACGTGTCCGCGTAAAAAGTCCAAATTTAAAGATAGCATGCTTAAAAAAATAATTTTTAAATGGATCATGGCAAATTTAAAATTAAATATCAATCAAAAACTATTCAAACAATAAAAATCGTGTCACAGCTTGATGTGACTTGTTTTTTGCGATTCCATACATGTTCCGACAAATTAAAACACACGCTAAAAAATTCTTTTTTAGCACTATTTGCATAGTAGTGTAAATCGAGAAAAAAAAATTCAGAATTTCAAATCCTACCTATGGGGAAAAGATATTCTATGGTATATAGATACAGGAAAAAATAATTAAAAAAATTTCTAAGTTCAATACCGCCACAAGTCTAGGTATTTGAGCCTTTTTATAGCAAAAAGTCGAAGTCCAATTGAATTTTTTTTCTGCAGAATTTCAAAACCTACCTATACGGAAAAGATGTTCCAAGGTACAGTGATTAGTGGAAACAAAAAATTATGTTAAGCTCTGTGCAAGGGGGATGATGCTTTGGTATTTAAGCCTTTTTATGGCAAAAAGTCAAAGTGACTTTTGTTTAAGTTTCTTTAAAAAAATTAAAGGTGGGGTGATATGTCATGATGCAATCTGACATTTCCTACGATTTGGCATGAGGGGTTAAATCACAGCAACTATTACACATCCCCCCAAGTAAAGCTGAGTTAGTCAACCAATTAAAAGATGAGACGGAGGTCAGAAAGGTCTGGAGGAAGCTGAAATTCCATGTGAGTTGATTACCTTTCTTCCTCTATCCTCAGCCAGTTTCAATTTAAGTAACTTTAACAATGCCTGAATTTAATTGCAAATTTTAGTAAATATTGAATTTTATCTATTTGGAGAATTTTTACTTTTATCTTAATTTTTATTTTTAATACTTGGATTGCATGACAGTAAGATAATGTTACTTTCATTTGAGGAATTTATCTGTGCATTGATAGTGTATGTTGAATAAACAGGTAGATTGATTTGCCGGACTGGTTATTTTGGTTTGAAATTTTAAAATATTAAGTAATTTAACTTTGGTTTATCTGGTGTTGTTAATTTAGTATACAAACATCTTACGGCTCAACGCTTTGTACCAAATTACATTAAAGATCACGTCAAGCAGACAAGCAGATCTTATCCCTAAAAGAACGAAAGGTAATGCTTGTAGCCATGTTTTGGATTCTAACAGATGACATTTGAGGCTTGCTTTGAGAGTTCTGTGTTGTCTTTCGATCAGACCATTTGCCTGCGGATGATAGGCCGTCGTAGTATTCGTATGAAATCCAAGGTAGCTTCCCACGGCATGAAAAAGTTGGCTTTCGAATTGCCGACCTTGGTCGGATGTTATGCGGTGAGGAATCCCAAAGCGTGAAAACCAAGTGTCAACCAAAGCTTTTGCGATCGATTCTGCTGATTGGTATTCTAAGGGGACTGCCTCAATCCATTGAGTATAGCGATCAATGATAGTAAGAAGATATATGAATCCATTGCAACTCGGGTGAGGACCAACCACATCTATGTTTAGATGTTGAAATCTCTGTGAAGGTACTTTGAAATTTTCCAACGCTGAATGTGTATGCCTATGCACTTTAGACCGTTGGCATGATAAACATGCTCTTGCCCATATGTGACAGTCTTTATTCATGTTGGGCCATATAAAGCGTTTCGAAATCAATTTTCTTGAGGATCTGATTCCGGGGTGGGATAAGTTATGGATTGATGAAAATACTTTTTGTCGAAATTGTGCAGGTATGTATGGGAGATTATAGTTCGTAGAAATGTCACAGTAGATTTTCTTGTCGCTTCCCAGCAAAGGAATTTGAATGATTTTCACTCTTGGATTGTTTCTTAGAATCTCCAAATCTTTATCTTCTTGTGAGTTTGCTATTGCTTAAAAGTCTATTGTAGATGGTACAGAAATGGTGTCGATTCAAGAGAGAGTGTCTGCTACAATGTTTTCGTCACCCTGCATGAATTGTATATCCGTTGAAAACTGGCCAATGTATGACAGTTGCCTGGCTTGCCGTGGTGAGGCCTTTCCAAATCTTGATGAAAAGCAAATGTGATCGGTTTGTGGTCTGTGTATATTGTAAACTACCGACCTTCCAAGATGTATTTGAAATACTTCACTGCAGTATAAATGGCTAACAGTTCTCTGTCGTAGGCACTGTAACGTCTTTGTGCCTGCGTTAAAGTTCTGGAAAAGAAACTCAACGGTTGGTTTTCGTTCTTCACCCTCTGATGCAAAACAGCTCCGATGGCAGCGTCAGAGGCATCAGTTGTCAGAGAGATTTCTGCTTTTTCGGATGGATGTGCCAAATTGGTGGCTTTACTGAGTGCATCCTTTAACGCTTGAAAAGCCTTTCTTGTTTCTTCAGACCAGCTAACTTGTTTTGCAGAGTTCTTGTTGATACCACCGATCAATGATGTCAAAGGTTGTTGCAACTTCGCACAATTTCGTATGAACCGATGATAAAAGTTCACAATGCCTAAAAATTGACGTATACCAGGACCGTCTCGATAAGCGCTGCGCGCAAAGGTCGTTCTACTACTTACCCGGGCCTGCTCCTGCATTTCGTAACGTCACAGAGTTGATCCATTGCTGAACGTGTTTTCCCTCATTCTATTAGTGTATTTTAAGGCCATCTCCGTCAGAAAATTAATGATTTCAAGAGCTTAGATATAGGAACCCACATTTTTTTTCCAGAATGATAAAAAAGTATACACTTAATTTTTTTCTAACATAAATACATACTGATTATGTAGATTTTGGTTCTTAATAAATGGCTATAAAATATGTCACAGAAATTAAACATACTAAAAGTATTCAAAATAATGTTTTTCAGTTGCGTGAGAACAATTGGAAGACCGTTTGCTGTTTTATTCGTCGTTAATAAATTTACTAAGGCTATGATCTGTTACTGTGATATAAGTGTTCTTATATATATATACAGTGGTAGAAGTGGTGAAAAAAAAGTGTCGGGACGCCCAAAATTTGGTGACAAGTGCAACCTCCCCCCTTCTCCCATCTTCAATGTATATTTTATAATTTCGTAACTTATAATAAAAATATTAACTAATAAAAAAAAAAAATATATACTTTGTAACATTAACATTAATCGAGGGTCCAAAATGTATTGTTATTTTAATGAATATTCGTCGACTTAGTTTTTTTACTTGAAAGTAAGAGATTAAAGTTAATTAATAATTCAATATTATGTACATAATGTTTATTTAGATTTAAATAATACTTATAAATGTGCCTATTTTCATGAAATTAAATTATTGAGAATTATAAAAAAAAATGTTTTTTAAAAGAATAGCTTGTCTTTATATGAAACAAGAATAGAATTTTAACCTAAAAGAAAGTTTCTCTCAAGTTAAAAGTCGACCAAGTGTAACTGTATTTGTTAGTAAAAGTACTTATATCTTTATACAAAGTAGTACAATTCATTTTTGTTATAGTATATATCTATACCATAAATAGTTTTAAAATGAAAAATAAATCACTTTTCTTCAGTGTCACTACATTTAAAGGTTACTGTCATTTCATTAGTAGTTTTTAGGTGGATTGAGTGTTTTTAAAAGTGGGGGGATGGATTTCAATAGTTTTAGAAGTGGGGAGACGCATGAGTATTTTCTTGAAAAGTGGGGAGACTCGTCACCCCGCGTCTACCCACACTTCTAGCACTGTATATATATATATATATATATATATATATAATTGAAATGTACGGTAAACAATTGATATGGGATAATAAAAATCCTACATATATATATATATATATATATATATATATATATATATATATATATATATATATATATATATATATATATATATATATATATATATATATATATATATATATATAGGATTTTTATTATCCCATATCAATTGTTTACCGTACATTTCAATTTCCTCTTGTAAAGACAGATGGCACTACAAGACGATGTTTCTTTTTTTTTGTTATTACGAATAAGTATTCGTACTTCGCGATTTTATTTTTTAAGCAGAACCACACCGGCTCTCCACTCTATCGGTCAGTTCATTTTGGGTGCACTCAACTCACTTCGCTAATTGGGTAATGTACTAATTAAACACTTAGTTTTCGTCGACTTGTGCTGCCATTTGGCTAGTAATATTTAATACTTTTCCCCCCTTTGTTTTATTTGAAAGTGATTGTGATGTTTCGTCTAATAAATTTAATTGTACTTTCTATTTCTGATTTGGAAGTTTATTTCTCTTTTATTTCATTTTTGCTTCCCTAAATAAATCCCCTAGACATTTAAAAAACCGAACCACTAACCCCCACATATTTTTGGGGACCTCGGCCCGGGATTAGCGAAAAGGAATTTTTAAATGGGAATTTCTTCTAAATTTTTTTTTTAATTTCGAGTAATTTTTGGTTTTTGAATAAACCACGTCCCTGTAGCGATCCATTTTTTTTTGTTCGTTTTCAAAATTATTTGGTATAATAACAAGTGTATGCCTAGTAACCTGTTTCGTTTTGGTAACATGAGTTCAATAATATTTTTCATGAGTGCACCCGTTTTAATCGAAAATCACCCTTATTCCTTCGAACCCCTCGAAGATGAAATTTACAATTAAATTAATTTGAACTCGTCGTAAAGAAATTCTCAAAGTTCCAGTCGTCGTTCTTAACCAGAAAGCATCCAGCTTCAAACGAAATTCTTCGCCAACGAATCTTCAACAAGCAGCGTGCCATTTTCAACTGGTGTCTCAACGTCTCATCAGTGTTCCGTCTAAAATTTCCGAATCTTCAATCCCGAAGTGCTGAAATTTTATCCGAGGCCCTTACCAGATAATTTGCCAAGATTAGTGCTCTGTGTTCCGAAAGCATCTACTACATTAATTTCGTGTTCTAAGCAGTGACAACCGACGTCTTCAAAGCCAGCAGTTATTCTTATGATTAGTTCTGAATCATTGATACTTTCTTTTTCTAAGAATTGCATACTAGTTTTTTTTATTTACTTTTTTTGAAAACCTCTTGTTTGTGTAAACTCTTCGCAACACAAATAAAGAGAAAGAATAAATAAAAAAAAAAGGTCTTATCTATAACCGGAAGTGATACCTTGAAGGATTTGATGTTGCAGTCTTTTATTTATATTTTCATTATTGTTCTAAGAATAGCTTACATTTAAATAGTTTTTATATTCCTTTTTATTATTTTTGTCTGAATTAATACAAAGAATATTATTCAATATACATTATTTTGATGGATAACTTTGGGTAATATTTTGTTTTGAATACTTTATATATTATTCGCATCCTTATTCATAGTTTACTTTTCCAAATGCTGCTGTTATAATTTCTTATGCAATTAATTTTCTATGCAATACAAAGCATAACTTATGCAGTATTGTGTTTTAAAATATTATGCAATACAAAGTAAGTACATTATTATAAGTTGGTATGTTTATCGTGTTCTTGTCCAAGTGAAAAAAAAAAATCTTTTCAGTAAAAAATTTCTGACGACTTGTTCTCATACAAAAGTTCATGAAATTCTAAAACATTTTTCTTACGGTAGTACTCTTTTACTTTTTTGTGAATTATCTGATTGACCGAGAGTTGATTAACTTCTGCAAAAATATATTTCTTCATTTTTAAAATGTATCTTCGTTAATTTCGTAGTGTTCTTAGTAGCATACTCCATTTTTAAAAAAAAAAAAAAAAAAAAAAAAAAAAAAAAAAAGAGGAAAAGCACACAACATAAATCTACAGGCTTTTTTCCTTTTAGTCGTTATCTTTTAATTTCATTTTTACGAATATCGCAAAGTTCACTGGATTTCCACCAAATTTAAAGATCACTATGGCTTTTCTTCTAAGAAGTAAAAAAGAGGATCTGTCGAACTTAGCCACGGAATTAGGCATTTAGATAACCGCTACCATGACCAAGCCGATCATCAAGGATTTAATCTTGAAAAATGAGAAGTATGACGAGGATGAAGTAAAAGCACTTCTCGAGAGCATCACCGAGGAAAGGTTGCAAGAGCAAGAGCGTCAAGAGGCCATCGAAGAACGAAAACGTCAAGAAGCCATCGAAGAACGGAAACGTCAAGAAGCCGTCGAGGAACGGAAACGTCAAGAGGCCATCGAGGAAGGAAGACGAGAAGCAGAGTTCGAGCTCGAGAAATTACGAATCCAAAACCAGAAGGATTCATCTTCGAAAAACGTCACAACAAACCAAGTACCAAGCAGACCTTCACGTGATACCTTCCACAAGTTCGATATGAAAGAAGATGTGAATCTTAACCTCATCCTGTTCGAGAGGTATGCAGAGCTGTCATCGATCCCTAAAGAAGAATGGGTTCAGCACCTCATAGGCCTACTTCCAGTCGACGTTGCACACTTAATTGCGCGGGAGTCCCCCGACAAGTCTCATGACTATGATCACGTAAAGCAGTTGCTGCTACGAAGGTTCAAACTGTCTCCAGAAAGACTTCGCCAGATGTTCGTGCCACACCAAAAATCTCATGAAGGAACTTGGTTGGATTTTCTCCATGAATTGCAAACCTACTTCGATGGATGGGTGGAAGGTCTTGAAGTGAAAACTTACGACCAGCTTCGTGACCTCATCATAGCAGATCAGATCAAGAGAAGAGCTCCGTACGAATTCAAAGAACATTTTCTAGATGAATGGACACTCATCAACTCGCCCAGAGAGCTGGCCCAAAAGTTCGAAAAATACGAAGATGTCCGCAGAACGTTAAAGTCAAAGCAGTTCGACTCCTTGCCCAAAGGAAAATATGGGGCTAAATCGTCAAATTATGGGAACCCTTCCAGAAGAACCGACAGTCACCGATACGAGGCCGGATCATCGAATAATCGTGGAAGCCCTCCCCGAAGAGCTGATAATCGCCGATATGCACCAAACAGGTCAGAAAAGAACCATTTCAACAATAATCGAAATACCGACTCTGTCAGGCATAGACAGTCACTCTGCAGTTATTGTAAAGAACCAGGACACTTCTACGTTAACTGCGACAAGCGCCGAAAAGATGCAGAATCCAACAATCCTCCGAGCAATGCTGTACCGACATGTACAATCATCCCATCAGAAGAGTTGAAATTTAAAGAAATCGTTATGGGAAACAAACTCATCACAGCACTCGTAGACACAGGCAGTTCACTCAGTCTCGTTCGAGACGACATAGCCAAAAAAATCATCGATGAATCTAAGCTTTCGAAACAAAGAAAAACGCTCTCAGGTTTAGGAAATTCCCAAGTCACAACGAAAGGATCATTCGAAATGAGTTTCACCACCGACGGAGAAGAATTTTCTCTAACATGGCATGTAGTGCCGCAATCACAGTTATCTTTCCAAGCAATTATCGGAATGGATGTTACGAATCAAGCTACGTTTACAACGTCCAGGAATGGTATGAAATTTCATAAAGATGAGTCCGCTGATTGGTTCATGCACATCTCCGAAACAAGTCCTAATGAAGAGATAGAGTTGGCCCACATAAGAGACATCAGGATACAGAACGTATTGAAGCAAGTTATCTCAACTTACAAGCCTGACAAAACTTTGTCAACAGACGTATCCATGCGAATCATCCTGAAAGACGGCGTTCCAGTCTACCAACCTGCGAGACGATTATCGAGTTCAGAAAAGATAGAGGTCAATCAGCAAATCGACGAATGGCTAGAACAAGGAATCATCAGACCAAGCTCGTCAGACTACGCCAGTCCTATCGTACTAGTGAAGAAAAAAGACGGTTCCACCCGCCTCTGTGTGGATTATAGGAAATTGAATAGAAAATTAGTCAAGGATCGATTTCCTTTACCTCTGATAGAAAATGTTCTCGACAAGCTACAAGATGCTCAAGTATATACTACACTCGACCTCAAGAATGGATTTTTTCATGTTGAAGTAGATGAAGAGAGCCGCAAGCTAACCTCTTTCATCATCCCCGATGGACAATTTGAGTTCAACAAAGTACCCTTTGGCTTAAGTACCAGTCCCAGTGTGTTTCAAAGGTACGTGTACAACATCTTCCGAGATCTAATGAGAAAGGGCATCGTAATAATCTATATGGATGATTTGGTAATTCCCTCAAAGGATGAGGAAGAAGGTCTAAGAAACTTACAGTCAGTACTAGAAGTTGCATCAAAATACGGCTTGGAGATAAAATGGAAGAAATGTCAATTCCTGCAACGGAAAATAGAATTTCTAGGACACATAGTGGAAAACGGTACAATACGACCATCTTTGGCTAAAACGCAAGCAGTAAAGAAATTTCCCGTACCCACAACCGTGAAGCAAGTACAAAGCTTTCTCGGACTCACCGGCTATTTCCGCAAGTTCATACCAGAATACTCCAAAATAGCAAAGCCACTAAGCGACCTGACTAAGAAAGAAACTCCATTTGCGTTCAATCTACCTCAAGTCGAAGCGTTCGAAAAACTCAAGAAACTCCTTACAGAAAGTCCAGTCTTAAGTATCTTCCGGCAAGGTCAAAGGACAGAATTACACACTGATGCCAGTTTACAAGGCTATGGAGCTGTACTATTGCAAGAGTCCACCGACGAAAAGATGCATCCAGTCCAATACATGTCTAAGAAAACAACACCAGCTGAAATGAAATACAGCAGCTACGAGCTTGAAGTTCTAGCTATTGTAAGCGCATTAAAGAAATTCCACGTCTATCTTCTGGGAAACCATTTTAAAATAGTCACCGATTGTTCGGCATTCCAGAAGACTATGGATAAAAAAGATCTAGTTACTCGCATAGCTAGATGGGCATTATCCTTAGAAGAATTTGACTATCAGATCGAGCATCGACCTGGAGAAAGGATGAAACATGTAGATGCTCTGAGCAGAAATCCAGTCTTTATAATTGAGAACGATACAATAACAGCTAGATTGCGCAAAGCTCAAGCAGAAGATGAAAACATCAGTACTTTGAAGGCAGTCCTCAACAACAACGGGTCGTCAGAATTTTGTGAAAGAAACGGAATCCTCTACAAATTCGTAAATGGTCGCGAATTAATTGTAGCACCGAAGGACATGCAGACGGAATTAATCAAGCTCGCGCATGAGAAAGGACACTTTTCGACCTCTAAGACGGAAGACGTCATAAAACAGGAATTCTTCATTCCAAATTTAAACGCCTTAGTCCGCAATGTCATCAACAACTGCGTCCCATGCATCTTAGCTAACAAGAAGAACGGAAAGAAAGAAGGATTTCTAAATCCAATTCCGAAAGAAGACGTTCCCTTAAGTACGTATCACGTAGATTTTATTGGTCCAATGCCCTCTACCAACAAAAAATATCAACACATATTGACTGTTGTTGACGCATTTACCAAATTCACATGGCTGTATCCAGTGAAGTGTACTTCTGCGGAAGATTTAATAGACAAACTAAGGTTACAACAAAAAACTTTCGGAAATCCCAAAAGAATACTCACAGATCGAGGATCAGCATTTACTTCGAAAGCCTTCACTGATTTTTGCACTGAAGAAGGAATTCAACACTTGCAAATTGCTACCGGAGTACCTCGAGGAAACGGTCAAGTAGAAAGGATCCATCGCACTCTAATACCTGTCCTAACCAAGTTATCGTTAGACGACTCGACAAAATGGTACAAATATGTCAACCGACTACAACAAATACTCAACAGCACGACTAATAGAAGTACCAAGTGGACACCTTTTGAACTCTTAACAGGTGTTACCATGAGGAATAAGGACGACTTGAAAATACGAGACCTACTCATGGAAGAGATAGAAGATGAGCTTCAAGAGCAAAGGAACTCACTGCGACAAGAAGCAAAGAGGAACATCCAAAAGATTCAAGCCGAAAACAAACGGACCTATAACAAGAAACGCAAGAAAGCTCCGAACTATAGGGAAGGGGATTTGGTGGCAATCCAACGAAAGCAGTTCGGTTCTGGGTTAAAACTAAGACCCAAATTCCTAGGACCCTATAAAATTACAAAAGTTAAACCCAAAGATAGGTATGACGTACAAAAAGTAGGTAACCAGGAAGGGCCTAATATAACTTCTACATCCGCTGATCTAATGAAATTTTATACTACTAAATAAATTAACTTAACATAAACACTCTTCAAAAATAATATGCAAACATTGCCATAATTTTCTTTCGCCCAACGTCATTATTCTTCATTTTATATATCATTGTTTGATATTCAATTTACCATGCAACTCCAGCCATAGCATAGGACCCAGCCACTGATGCAGTTCCTACCATTTTCAAAAAGACTTGATCCTGAACTTTTCGAACAATTACAAATGAACATTGTGATCTTCAACGAAATGTTTTCATTTTGTCTTAGTTTTATATTTTCTTTTACTTAAGTATTATCATATGTCTTGCCCATTTCCATGTGTTTCACCGATGAGGTTAAAGCGTATGCAGCTTTCAATGGGCGAAGAACGGGGTTTGAACCGAGGACCATGATGTCTCGGAGTAGATACTTTACCCCTGTGCAAAAGAGTACTCCAGTGCACAGAAGTTTGATCTGTTATTTGATGACGCCACATATAGCCCCCTCCCAGTGACGAAGGAGCGATGCTGTTGATCAATGTCTGATCGGAGTTGGAGGTTTTTGAGATGCTTGTTGCATCGTTGTGTGAGTGTTGGCTGGTTGCGATGAAATGTCTCCTTTTCAGAAGCACCGATAGATGGCAGCATGAATCATTTTTAGTCCAGTCACCAATAAAGCGTATGCAGCTTTCAATGGGCGAAGAACGGGGTTTGAACCGAGGACCATGATGTCTCGGAGTAGATACTTTACCCCTGTGCAAAAGAGTAAAAAAGTGCACAGAAGTTTGATCTGTTATTTGATGACGCCACAAGGTCATCGATCTACAGGATGGCCGAATCTGTAGGATTTTTATTATCCCATATCAATTGTTTACCGTACATTTCAATTTCCTCTTGTAAAGACAGATGGCACTGCAAGACGATGTTTCTTTTTTTTTTGTTATTACGAATAAGTATTCGTACTCCACGATTTTATTTTTTAAGCAGAACCACACCGGCTCTCCACTCTATCGGTCAGTTCATTTTGGGTGCACTCAACTCACTTCGCTAATTGGGTAATGTACTAATTAAACACTTAGTATTCGTCGACTTGTGCTGCCATTTGGCTAGTAATATTTAATACTTTTCCCCCCTTTGTTTTATTTGAAAGTGATTGTGATGTTTCGTCTAATAAATTTAATTGTACTTTCTATTTCTGATTTGGAAGTTTATTTCTCTTTTATTTCATTTTTGCTTCCCTAAATAAATCCCCTAGACATTTAAAAAACCGAACCACTAACCCCCATATATATATATATATATATATAATTAGATTTCATTAACAGGAGATATTGCAGATACTTAAAAATACATTAAAAAGTAGGTGATAAATACACTTTTTTATACGTTACTAATACCAACTTTAGAATAAATGTAATGTTAAAATGAATAATAGTTTATTATCCTACGCTACATTTGAAATCTTTTTTGGTCTTTTTATTCGCGTCCAGCAAAATAGAATAGTTTAAAAAAATTCGAACAAAAACCTTTTTTAGAAAGAAAATATTAATTCTATTAATATTAATCAGCTCTTGAAACTTATTAAAAAAAAAGATGATATTGCTTATAAACTTTACTTTAATGTAGGGTTTGCTGTGGTGCTATATTCCCAAGGTACTTAGCCACCTGATGCATATGATATCGCAGGACAAATATTCAGTGAGATAATATCTAGTTTGTCACAGCAAAAACTACCAATACGGGGACAGACGAGATGGACAAGCAATAATAAGCTTAATAATACGAAGAAATCAATTTGATATATAAAAAGAATTACAAAACATGCTCGGTATTTGAATATAAGGACAGCGATAAATATTAATATATATATATATATATATATATATATATATATATATATATATATATATATATATATATATATATATATATATATATATATATATATATATATTATATACTTATTCAAAGGTCTGAATTATAGTATATATTTGTGGTGAAAGGTAAAATAGAAAACATGTTGCATTTGTAACTATCAACAATTGTGCAAACAGTTGGTAGCCTAAGTATAAAAAAAAAGTATTTTGAGGGAAAATGCAATATGATATTTCAATATAAAAGAAGGGGAATATTATCAATGACTTATAAAAATCTTTTCAGCAATAAAATCTCAAAATTTCACATGAAATCTTCAAAAAATGCATCTGATTTCCGCTATGCCCTATTGAAAACAACGCTAGACTAGGGATTGAACATGTGACGTCACACCGTCAATTTTAGCAGCAGAAGCAGGCCTGGGTAAACAACAGGGGTGAAACGAGTTCGAGACGGCCCTGCGTAGACCTTTGCATAGCTTTGGTTCTGGGAAATTACTAATTGCATCGACTTTCGTTGGAAGGGGTTTGAGCCCTCCAGCTGATACTTCGTATCCCAGGAATGCAAGTTTCGACTGACCGAAATTGTACTTTGCGGCATTGATTTTTAGTCCGTATTCGAGTAGCCTTTCGAAGACTGTTCGTAGATATTGCCGGTGCGTTTCTTCGTCAGGAGAAGCTATAATAATGTCATCCAAGTAACAAAATACGAAATCCAGTCCCCTCAATACCATGTTCATGAAACGTTGGAACGTTTGGGCAGCATTTCGCAAGCCGAACGTCATGAATGGAAACTCAAATAACCCGAAAGGTGTCAGAATTGCTATTTTCGGTACGTCTTCTTCGCGTACAGGGATCTGTTGATATGCCCTGACGAGATCAATGTTTGAGAAAACTGTCTTGTTGGTTAACACGTAACTGCAGTCTGTTAAGAATGGGAGTGGATATCTATCGGGTGTTGTGATGTTGTTCAGCGCACGGTAGTCTCCACACGGCTTCCAATCTCCCGATTTTTTCATCGCCAAATGTAGAGAACTCGCCCAACTGCTCTTGGATTCTCTGCATAAACTTATTTGAATCATGTATTCAAATTCTTTCTTTGCTGCTTTGAGTTTTTCGGTGGATAGCCTCCTAACTTTAGTGAAAATGGGTGGACCTGTCGTCTCGATGTAGTGTTCGATATTATGTTCCTTAACTCTATTGTTGACTATGTTAAATTTGAGTAACTCTGGAAACTCGTTAATGATATCTTTGTAAGGATCTTGCGCGGAATTTAGAACTGGAACATTATTATAATTCTGAAAACAAGGAGTTCCGTTTATCGTTAACAAGGTAGTGCCACTGATCAACTTGCGACTTTTAGAATCCACCAAAAGGTTGAAATGTGAAAGAAAATCTATGCCTATAATCGGTCTGTTCACTTCGGCTATTACAAAATGCCAGGTAAACGATCGTTTGAGTCCTAGATCAAGCTTGAGTAATCTTTGGCCAAATGTTTTGATCTTTGTGCCATTTGCAGCAAATAGTTCTAATTTTGAGACATTTCTTTTATCTGCAGTTAATGGAGGTATCACGGATAGTTCTGCCCCAGTGTCTATTAAAATTGGGTCGCCGATCCTTTGTCGCTTATAAAAAGACGACTCAGCTCCACTCCGTGTGTCTCCGTCGTCGATGAGAGATGACGGGGGGCTAGTTTTCCGAATGATTGTGCCGAGATCCGGAGGAGAAATTGCACGGTTTCTGACATTTGAATGCCCTATCACCGAATTTGTAGTGATAGTAACATATATTATCAGAGCTTTCACCACTGTAACCTCTGCCTCTTGATTGGGAACGTCGGCGATAACGGAGTTGAAGGTGTTGTTGTTTGCTTAAGGCCGAAACTTGCAAGCTCAAATCACTGATTTGTTTTTGTAAGCTTTCAACCAGCTCCGTATTTACAATCGTGGTGAACTGGCGGCTATTTGTGGAGAAATAGGATTTAATTCCCAAATTTTATCGGCCATCGCTGCGACTTTCGATAAATCTTCGCCACTTACAGAAATAATGCTGCGCATATTCACCGGTAAACGTTGAAGCCACAATGTTTTTAGGAAAGGATCTGACACTTCGTCACCTGCCAAATTCCTCATCTCACACAATAATTGAGAGGGTTTCTTATCACCCAGTTCCAGTTCACTCAACAATTTTTGAGTTTTTTGAGTATCGGATTCGGCGTATATGGAAATTAATCTGTCTTTGATTTTGGCATACCTGTTCTCTTTCGGTAGATCCATTAAAATATCCGATACTTAGCCTAATATTTCTGCCTCAACGGAGCTTACGACGTAGTCGTACTTGGTGAAATCAGCAGTTATTCCCGAGTTCCGAAACTGTGTTTCAAATTGGATGAACCATACCTTTGGGTCCAGATTCCAAAATGGTGGGGTCTTTATGCTTATCCGCGATATGACCAGGACCTGATTTACCATTAGGCCCACTAGGCCCGGGCCTAGGGGCCCCCAAATTTGGAGGCCCCCAAATTTTGAAAGTTTTCTGAAAATTTTAAATATAATGATTTTTTTATGGGAAGTACTGAACAAAAATAATAAAAAAATTTTAGTTACACATCCGCAAATTCCATATTTTTTATAGTCACAGAGAGTTAAGTTAGATAGGTTAACCTAATAAAACCTAATTAAGCAAATTTTTCCGGTTCAGCCAATCATATACAAATTCTTCATATGTACACGGAGATAAGGGCTTTACGCCGCTGTTCTCCTTCTCTCGCCTCTTGTAAAGTGATGTTCATCAACCCAAGGCCTATTCTAAGGAAATTTTACGACTGCCCAAACGTCCGATCCCTCCTCCCCCCCCCCCTCCTCCACATTATTACTCCAAACACAGAATGAAAAGAAGAAGAAAAAGATTTATTAAAGATCCTCATGAGGATATTTTCACCTCCTGAATGGTCTGAATTTCGCCCCCTGCTCGCTGTCTATCAATAAGTCATTTCTACGTTTATAATTTCAGGTCATCCTGATTTTAAATTTAACTCCACAAGTTTTTATAATTTAAACCTAATTATTTAACATAAAATTCTACCAAAATCGAAGCGTTAAGTGAGCGACTCACCGCCGGAACGGTTCTTCGTTTGCAAAAAGGAGTTGAAATTGTTTCGATTACATCAGATAGTCACTACCAATTGGGTGAATTGCCTTGTGAAAGTTTTTCTTTTTTTCCTCAGTTCGAGACACAAATGTGGATTAGCTTCCTTTCGAAAAGGCATTTCCCTTTTAAACGTATTTGGAACATACATTCGGAGAGTATGCTGCAGTCATAAGTTAAAAAGCCGTGAATCCAAAACAATTTAATTGCAAATATTTTGACACTTTCCGATTAATCCATAGAAAATAATATTTTTATTTTATTAAATGGCTCAAGTTTTTAGGTCATACAAACCTATACAACAATTAAAAAAAATGTAATTTCAAAAGACGAACACAAAAGTATGCAATTGACTTCAAAATAGGCAATTGAATTTTTTGAGATTTTGGGCTCTTTGCTAATGACTGCAGTATAGCCCCCGTATATTACTTGCTCCAAAGAAAATTAAATCTAAAACCTACCGACCAAATCCAATTTCGCTATTTGTAAAAAAAAAGCATTATTTTATGACTAAAATATAACTTAAAAGAGATATTGCATACTTCTTCGGTACAGATTAGGGATGGAACGGATATCCGGCAAATATCCGATATCCGGCTGATTTTTCAATATCCGATATCCGGCATATCCGGCTGATTTTTCAATATCCGAAACCCCGTCGGATATCCGATTTGAAATACCGGACATCCGATAATTTCATTCGGATATCCGGCTATATATCCGTCCACCAGGTATCCACAAGAAATAATTTTTTGCACAAAATAATGATCTTTTTCGGACAAAGGGGACACCGCATCCTACACTTTTTTTTTTAAATTTTTTTTTTCTTAGACATAAATTGCAGTCAAGTTAGAAAACGAAAAAGTTCCTTCGTGAGAACTATGCTTTCGCATATCCCTAACTTCAGAGATGAGCTAGAAGATGCAGATGCATTTAGTTTCAATTCACAGAAAGAGGCGCCGTATTATTGACGCCGAGTTGATAAGCATAAACCATTCCTCCAATCTTTTTCCATTCACATCCTTCATACGTGTTTTGCAATATGTTCTTTTCATTCCAAGTTTATGATCTGATTAATTCCAGATGTTATATTTGAATGCTTCTCCGTAAAACACGAACCGAAATACTAATAAATAGTACTTTTTTTCCATTACATAAGTTACTTGTTAAGAGTTTTAGTTATTCTCACTTCCTCCTTTTTTTCTGACATTTGCTAGCGAGTAAAAAGCAATAAATAGCCAATGCGCACTCCTCAATGCTTTTTTGTTTTGTTCTATCGACGATAATACCCTACCCCTTTATGCTGTGAATGGTATGGTCTAATTTCTGATTTTTCATTGGCAGAAGTTGAAAGCTGGTATATTTTTTTCTGACGTAAAATGAAGTATTGTACCTTTTAAGTCTTTAACGCAGCGCCACAATGTGGAATTATATTTAGCTCTCTAGAATGTCTTGAATCATAGTTTTCTCCAATTACAATCCAATTTTTAATAATGGCTCATTTAAAATCACCCATTTGGAAGTATTTTAAAATTAATGGAAATGACGAAAGGCAAAGCCCTATGTGTTACTTGCTCCACAGAATCGTTTAAAAAATATATTGTGCGCGGCAAAGGCCCAAAATCCTTTTCCACAAAATCCTTATGGAACCATTTAATGAGTGTGCCTAAGGAAATTCACCGAAGCTTAAAAGACTCACTAAATGCATCAAATATTGATGAACAAGAAAAAACAATTCATCAAAACAAGAAATGCAAGCAGATAACATTGGAATCGACATTATTTGTACCAAAATTGTGGAGTTTAGATGATCCTAAAGCAAAAGCCTTAACTACAAAAATATGTAAGTACTAATTTTGTTTGTTTATATTAAATATATATTTTAAATATGGTATAACATAATGTTGATGAATTTTGGGTTCGAAATTTTTTAAGTTTATATTTAAAGACTGAATATTCCGATTAATCCAATTTAAGTTTTCCACGAGATTTCTTTAAATCCTTAATGTTTTATGTGCTTTACAAAAAAAAAAAAATAGACTTCAATTTCATAAAATATTTAAAATAAATCTTTTGTTATTAACAAATGCATCCGGTATATTTTAATCAAATTTAAAAAAAATTCTTATTAAATTTGTTGTCAGTTTTATTAAGTACTAGCTAAATACCCGTGCTTCGCTACGAAATTTTAACATGTGCAATATTTTAGCTAGCTGTGAGGCCTCGCATTGCAGAAATCTGTTATTCGTGTATAAAACCCAGTTTTTGCCGCTTCGCTCGCAAGAAGGTTCATCGCTACGCAAAATCGAGCTCGCTTCGTTCGCTGAAAAGTTCATAGACACATAAACACAGGCTTATTTCACTCGTTAAAAGGTTTATTGCTATGCAAGCATTAGCTCGCTTCACTCACTAAAATCTAATTGCTAAGTAAAGACTTAATATTGGAAGCCTCTTCTTTGCCAAGAAAAAAAAAATTCCCCGTTAATACAATAATACAACACCCCTTTAAGATTATTTTAACACGTGTTTGGGGAAAGCAAAATTAGAGGCTAAAACTACTTATGTTGAAACTTTCATAGATCTAGGCCTATTCGAAGTCGCTTTTTGTGAAAAAAATTAATTGAAAAACAAATTAAAATTTCAACATTCTTTTTGTCCGTTCAATTAGAAGGCCAAAACTACTTGTGTTGAAAATTTCAGAAATGTAGCCCAATTACAAATCATTTTGCAAAATATTTGTTAATTATTTAAAAAAAAAAAATATGTTTTTCAAAAATCCAATTAGAAGGCCACAACTATTTATGTTGAAAATTTCAATGCCGTAGCCCTATTTGAAATCGTTTTGTAATATATAAATTAATTAATTAAAAAAATCAATTAAAAAAGAACAAAATAAAAATTTAAAATTCTGTTATTTTAAAGTCCAATTAAAAAGTCAAAACTACTTATGTTGAAAATTTCAGATCTGTAGCCTTATTAGATATCGTTTTGTAACATATTTATTAATTAATTAAAAAAAATTAATTAAAAAAGAACTAATTAAAATTTTAACGTTATGTTTGTGATGTATACAATTAGAAGGCCAAAACAACTTATGTTGAAAATTTCAGAGCTGTAGCCCTATTAGTAGTCGTTTTGTAAAATGTTTATTAATTAATAAAAAAAATTAATTAAAAAAGAACAAAATAAAAATTTAAAATTCTGTTTTTTAAAAGTCCAATTAAAAGACCAAAACTACTTATGTTGAAAATTTCAGAGCTGTAGCCCTATTAGTAATCGTTTTGTAACATATTTATTAATTAATTAAAAAATAACTAATTAAAATTTTAACATTCTGTTTGTGATGTATAAAATTAGAAGGCTAAAACTACTTATGCTGAAAATTTCAGAGTTCTACTCCAATTTTAAGTAGGTTTCTAAAGATCCACAGACAGACAGACAGACAGACTCACAGCTTGTTTTATTATTATAGATTTTGTAACACATTTGTCTTAATAAACTAGAAATAAATATCATTAGTTAATGGCATTCCATTGTTTTATTATTTTGACTTCAGTACAATTGCTGTGTGTTTTTCGGGTAAAAGCAATATAGGATATTTATGCAGACTTGAGGAAGTCTGGTGTTTACATTACATGATACAAGTTAAGAAGAAGTTGAGTAACAATTTACAAACGTACTTCTGAAATATTTTCATCACATTGCAGAATGTTTGGTACAATTTTAAGTAACACACAAACAAAATGGTGATGAAGTTTCAAAATTGTTCAGTAAGTGTAGATATTGGCATCACTAAAACATCGTTTCATCAACTAAAGTTTAAATAAAAAAAAATTAATTCAGTGGCGCGACAGCCCGTGTGGACCAAAGCCTGCTGGGCCCAGCTCAGCTTTCTTGACTGTGGCATTTGTGTGTCACATAGCAGATGTTCCGGTCAGATGGTCATTCTGACGCCGAACCCCAGTGTTTAGTTCCCAAGCATGCATGGTCCTCCTCACTTTATTTCTTTCAGGTATAAACAGCTAAGTCAACCTTGCCCAGTCCGCGAATCAAACCATGGACCTGTGGCATGCAGTGCGGTGCGCTAACCACTAATTATAATTTACTTGATACTTCATATCATGAACATTTTTTTCGTATAGCATATCGTATAACTATCGTTTTTAGTATATAGACCGAATATCCGGCCGGATATCCGGTGAAATCCATTTCGGATATCCGTATCCGGTAGACATGGTACCCCGGATATCCGAAATCCGGCAAAACTCACATCCGTTCCATCCCTACTCATAGGTATTTAAGGATGTTCATTCAGAGAATTTTTTAAAATTTAATTACCTTGCCGAAACCTTTAATTTGGTATCTAGCACAGTTCTGTAACATTTTTGGTTGAGATTTATGAGTATTCCTATAAGATTTTCATACCCATTATTTATGTCAGCGTTCGCCCCTAAGATTTAGAGGCGGGCAATATGACTTATGATGGAGCTTTTCGCGGGCCGGATACACCAATATATGTTTCGTTTATTATTATAAAACTAAAAACAAATATATATATGTGTATATATATATATATTTTTTTTAAACCACCATTAATATTTGCTTTTTTTTTAATCTTCTGTGTTGCCGGCGGGCCGCAGAAAAATCTGTCGCGAGCCGCGTAGTGGCGAACGCTGATTTATGTATTTCTATTGATTCTATGAATACGAATATATCTCGATAATATTATATATTTGCAAAATAAATTTTCTAAAACACTTCTTTGAAAAATTATGAATAAGAATAGTTTTTATTTATCCAAACTTCGTGTTATCCTTACCAGTAAATGTCGAATGCCTTTTAAAGATGAGTGAATCAATGATGATATTTAAAATTGTATTTAAATTCGACGTGAAACAATAGTTTCACTAAATACAAAATTCGATAGGTTTTATATAAAAAAACTAGTACTCCGAAGAACGAAACTATCACTTGATAATTTTTCTTCTCATCTAATTATGGTAAAATTAGAAACAAGATTTCTGATACATCGTTGTATGTTCGTTCATCTATGAGAGTTAATTTTTTTTTCTATAATATGCATAAACCATTAGGTTTATTCTATAATTTTTACATAAAAAAAGTTGGGCATACCTTTTCAATCTCGTCAATACAGAAGATACTCTACTAGCATTATAAAAACAATCTTTGAACAAGCCTACTGTCTCCAACCACTTGTTACCATGAGGTTGGCTGTGTTTGACACTCAAGGACACCCCTGTTAACATTTCATTTTATGATCTCTAGGGAAGAGCAAAAAAAAAAAAAAACATCATTTCCACTCAGTTGGGGAAATCCAGTAATTCTATATAAGCGACCTCATGGCCAAAATAGAACTGTATAAGATAACATTGTTGACCTAACAACCCCTTTTAAAGACTGGGACCAAGACCCTAAAGACGATTGGGGGTGCCCTCCCTTGGCTATTTCTTTTCAAACTGTGGTGGAAGGGGACCAATTAACCAAGTCCAGCTGAACGAAAAGGGGAGGGCTATTTCCGGGGGTCATCTTCACCACGCTACTCTCTTCCCTTCTCCCCCCCCCACTCCCCCTCCCTCTCCTCCTCTTTCTACACTTACAAGTCAATTTTTTTTCCACTATTATGACTATCTTCGCAGATAAGAATTGGAAGGGCCTGAATGGTGATGGTCACAGGGGATGCTTACAGGAAACTGTGGAATAACGAATTCATCCATAATAGGGTGGTCCTTTATTTTTAAATTTCCTTTTTCCACACCACCCAATTTTTTTTTACTTTGACTATAAAGAGATTATTAAGTCCATTTTTAAAAAAAAAAATCAAAGTGGTTTACCCAGGCAACAGCAAACTTGAAGTTCGCATCCTGAAGCCGCATTTTACTGTATTGCGCTGTATCGCTGACCATTTTGCTTGTACGTTACATAAACACGGTCAACTGTCAAATGCTAAGAAATTATTGCAGAATGACATAACTGCACTCAGAATGGAGTATTAAGGGGATGAATTTTACTACACTTCTGTGAGTTGAAGGAGAGTGGCAAAAATCTAGTATCCCTCGACTATTCCACACTTAATTCAGTGTAGATTTCAATTTGAAGTTGTTGTTATTCTTTGTTTCAAATATGGTGAGTAGTTTTAGAAGCAATACTGGTAACACAGTTTTAATCAGTAAAGTTCATCACTAGATAACAGGTTACAAATTATATATAAATCAACAACTTTTGTCAGTCTTGCTGTACATCGAATTAGAGATAAAGCTAGCGATCGGCGAAAGTCTTATTCGAATTAATTGCACGAGAGTGCTTAATATTTTGGTGCTCCCATAGTATTTATTACTGACTAATAGCTGATCAAATGGAACAAATGGCTGGAAAATAAATGTTGTATTTCCGTTGTAGAGTCATTACATAAGTTGTGAGTGCTTAAAAATGAACTATCTCAAGCCACAAGCAGTGCAGACATCAAGCTTTAAAACATGTACTATAAAATAAAACTATATCCATAAGAAGAATTTTCAGCATGAGAAAACATTTTTAGATGAGGCTTCCAACAACAAAGAATTTGAAGAAACGCTTATTATTTTTAAAAAGAACAAGAGTAAAGCAAAATAACTCTAAAAAGGATTTTTGGGAACGCATTGGATTCTACATAATATTTTTAGGGGAAAATGTTAACTCAAAAATAAAACCACAATGAAAACATGCTATGTGGTATTTTTCCTCACTATCAAAAATAATTCAGTTCACTTTCAAATTTCAGATAGATTAAAGGTAAATGAAAGAAATAGTCATGTATGAGTTTTCGAATGCACCAATTGTTTCCGAGAGTTAACTGTGATTAGAATCACCTTATTGTATAATGGTATTTAGTAGATATTTTTTTTTCTGAACCATAGTCAACTCATATAACTAATATTTTAATACATTATGTGTGATGTACATTACGATTGCTTTGAAAATAAGACATTTAACTGTAATAAAGGAAATGATTTGAAAGTGAAACACAAATTTGTAAGTTTTAATATTGTTATAAATAAAATATTGAAATAGATTTTTATAAATAATAAAAATCGAATTCACAGGATTAATCTTTCATATAAATATTATTTTAAATTAGAAAATTGTCGTTTGTATCAGTCAAAAGTTTGGATCTGTTTAAGGAACTGTAGTGGGATTTTTAAATGTATCGTGCCCACTTTTCTAGAAAGCTAACATTTCTTATAAACGTGTCAAACATAAATTTAAAAAAAAAAAAAAAAAAAAAAAAAAAAAAACACCCGTGTTGTCAATCACACTAAAAAAAAGGCTAAAGTTAATAATAACAACAACAACAAAAAAAAAAATTCAAAGGACTCTTATATTTAAGAAAAAAAAGAGAGAGGCGGTGTTTGGATGGTCGATGCAAACAGTATGCAAATGTACTCAAAAATATCTCTAAAAACACCAAATTTATGCTGTATAAACATTATTTGTTAAATTGGATCAATATTTTGCATCTTTCTTTCTTATTCAAGGAAATAAACATTTTGGACTATTTTCTTTCATTTTTGCCAATTCTGTCCGCTTTTAGTATTTTCAATATCAATGTAGCAGAGGTTAACATTAACTTATTATATAATAAAATTTAATACATTGTCAAAATTAGTCAAAAGGAAAAAGTTTCGGGTGTGTGTAATCAAATCCAAAGAAATTTTGTTTTTCAAAAAATTTAAATTTTTGTTAGCTTTTTTAACATTTTCAGGCTCGTTGCGGTAAGGGCTAATATTAATTTATCGGAATGAAATTTGGCACACTGTCAAGATACGTCAAAAGGGAATAAATGTGGGAGTAATTGTTAAAATGGGATGAAATTTCATTTTTGAACCCCCCCCCCCCAATCTACAACGAGGCCTCATTGTATGGAGGCAAAAGATGCAGTCTTTTGTATGGCTGAATACAAAATGACTAGTAAAAGATACTCCTAAAGCCAAGTTTCAAGACTGATACATAGGTACATTCAAAGCTGAAACTTCAGAGAAGTAAGAGTTGTATAAACAAATAAAAAAGTCATTTTAGATGTTACTATAAGCAAATTCAAGTAGATGATTAAAAATTGAAACGCAATATTTTTAACTTCCTTGTTTTCTGTTTTTTACGACTGCCCAATTTCTGATTGACGACTGCCCAAATACAATTTACGACTGCTCGTTAGAATAGGCCCTGCATCAACCAAACAACCATGTACAACTTCTTATATTATGAAATAATGAAAGAGTTTTTGTGATTGGTTGGTTTGCAGGCTCTTCCGTGGACTTTTTGAAACTTTTTTGTCCCTATTTTTTGGTGAGATCGTGGAAACAGTGGAAAGGTTACTTTGTATTATTTACAATTATTGTTATAAAATTAAGTAATTTTAATTATTATATAATTTGTGGACCCTGTGGTAAAATGTAAGTTTCAAATATAGGAAATTGTGCTTTAAAATCAGTGTTCATGGGGGGGGGGGTCTTGATTAATTCAAAAGTTTTGAGGAAATCAAGATCATACTAATTATAACAAAAAAATCGTAGGAAAGTAAACTATGAGTTTTAATTGTAAAAAATTAGTTTTAACGAATGTAGCTTGATCTGGTAATATTGTGACGTAAGGAAATAAATATTTGCTATTGGGGGGCCCCTCTCTGAATGTTGGGCCTACAGTAAAAAAAATTCTAAATCAGGCCCTGGATATGACTGACGCACTTTCTTCTTCCTCGCTTGTCATTTTTATTTTAAATCACGTCCGGAGATCACCAATGAAGTGCGTAGCTTTCTTAATTATTAGTTAAGTCAACAAGAAAAAACGTCCGAACCAGTTAGTACTGTTTTATTTCCTATAATACAAAAAGTGTTGCCAAATGTACTTTTACAAATTTTCTATTTTAACTTATTAACAAGATATAGTTGAGCGTACCATGATGCTACATTGACCAATTACACACAGACAAACATTTTTCTGGTTCACTTTTTTGAAATCAGGATGTACCAAAAGGTGAATGCAAATATATATATATATATGATTTTTTTATTTATTTTTTTACTGAATGCTATACTTTCACTACCTTTTGTAAACATATGGGTAATTGAAAGTAAAAAGCAGTCACCTTACAAAAAGCAATCATGAAAAGTAAAAATATGCTCCAAAAAACTCCTTTTTCTGTCAAAACTGAAAATCAAATAAAATATCATGAATTATGTGGAACATCGATATATCGATATTTTTTCCATGTAACGATACAGTATCGATATTTTTTATTTATTTTGTATCTATTTTGATGCATCGTGCTTTTTAAATAAACGTTAAGGAAAACAACTATTTATATTGGAAAAGAGAGAGAGAGAGAGAGAGAGAGAGAGAGAGAGAGAGAGAGAACTTCCGTACCGGCTCGGTCCATTTCTTACTAACACAGGATTCCCATGGTCATTAAAAGTGCTTAATATTTTTGAACTTGTCTTCAAGGCCTTGAAAGTGCTTGAAAATCCTTAGAGGTGCTTAAAAGTCCTAGAAAATGCTTAGAGGTCATTAAAAATCCTTAATTTTTGCAGTTGTGGGGCCAACTGCAAAATTTATAAAAATACAACTCGGACTTTCCATCCCCTCGTGACCGTCACGTATTTGCAACGTATCAGAATTTTCCGAGTTATTTGTATAACGCATCCACCAATTTGTAACTTTTTTGGCAGAATATACTTTATTAAAAATTTATTTATAGACATGATGCCTGAAAACAAATTTTCAAAGGTCCTTAAAAACATTGATTAGGTCCTTAAAAGTCATTGATTTTCATTCTGTGATTTGAGTGGCTGTAACACTGACCGGCCAAAGAACTTATAACTATAAGAAGGCAAGCTTCGACGAAACGTAAGTGCTGCCATCTCGCGGATTTTCCAAGTTGAGAGCACAAAACTTTCGCCAAATTGCTCCGATTTCCAGACATGCACAGAGCTTTATTCTTACTTTGGCGATGGTGCTTTTTAAACAAACAAATAAGAACATCTGATTTATTTCGTCGAATTCGGGGAAGATTCAAATAGCAGAACAAAAATAGAGGATTCTACTAAAGTGTAAGTAAGCTTTCGTTGCGGGCGACGGGTCACGATCCAAGGACCATTGCGTCTCGAGACAGATGCTTTACCGCTGTGCAAAAGAGTACTCCAGTGCACAGAAGTTTTATCTGTTATTTGATGTCGCCACATATAGCTCCCTCCCAGTGACGAAGGAGCGATACTGTTGATCAACGTCTGATCGGAGTTGGAGATTTGGGATGCTTGTTGCATCGTTGTGTCCGCTTGTTGCGGTGTTGCACGCGAGTTGCGTATGTGGTTGTTTGTTGCGAGTTGCGTATGGTTGTTTGTTGCGAGTTGTGTATGTGATCGCTTGTTGCGATGAAGTGTCTCCTTTCAGAAGCGCCGATAGATAGCAGCATGATTCGTTTTTAGTCCAGTCACCAATAAAGCGTTAACTAGCTTTCACGGGCGACGGGCCTCGATCCAGGGACCATTGTGTCTCGAGACAGACGCTTTACCGCTGTGCACAGAAGTTTTATCTGTTATTTGATGTCGCCACATCTACTTTGTAAAGTAGCATATTACTTATTCCAGTTTGTTCAAATTGTTTGCTTTTATGCACAATAAATTTAGGTAATGTTCTGGAGATTATAAATTTTTCGTTAAAGAATTTGAACATGAAATTTTTTGCAGTGTAATAAAACTTGATGGTTTGTGTTCTTAATCGTTTGTTTTTATTTTTTCGTCTCATTCCGCAGGCTAGTTTTTATGTTGAATAACGTTTTTTTTCTTTTTTCTTTATTTTCTTCTTACTTTGACATAGCTTGAAAGAATGTTTATAACTTGTTTGTTGTATAAATGCACTCAAGTATTGTATGTTTATTATGATTTTTTGAAATTTGACGCCAATCTCAATTACCATTGCGGTTTATTTTTTTTGATGAATTAATAAAGTTAAATGATTACAGCCAACTGTTAGTAAATTTTTCGAAACTAGTACATGCTAAATGATATTGGTTTTTGTAGTTGCAAATCATTTTTAAATTGCACTCAATAACTAGATATTTTTTAGTTTACTAATGTACTGCTTCGAAGAATGCATGGAAACTTTATCGAAAACATTTTCTTCTAGAATGTGTTTCAATAATTTTGTAATTAGTAATTTTGTTAATTCTTGATGTTCATATTTCTTACGAAAACTGACTAAAAGTTCACCAATACTGGAATATGCTGTAAAAAACCCAAATCTGATATTAGGATTCGTATTTCATTACAGGATGGAACTTTTGCTGTAGTGCAGGGCCTATTGTAAGCAAAATTTACGACTGCCCAGAACTCCCCCCCCCCCCCCTTGTCCTCCCCACTTGGAAAAAAAAAAAAAAAAAAAAAAAAAAAAAACTTATGTACAATAAAGTTGAACAGTGGCATAAACATCATATGCATATGCCTTTGAGGAGATTTAAGGGGGGGAGGGGGGGGAAGGGGGTGCGATTTTAGAAGTTGGTGTTTTGGATGCTTTGAATTTAGTAAGAATGGGTGTGTTGTTCAACAAGTTAAGCATTCAGCAAGAATTAAAACCTTGTCTTGCCAGGAAAAATTTCTTTCGTGATGAAAGTGCATTTAAATCCCTCAAAAGAAACAAAGATTCCTTCTATCTGCCAAAGTTCTTACTAAAAAAAATATCGTAAATATAAATTAAATTAATTACAATTAACGAGTAAATAAGTAAGTTCGTTGAGTCCTCATGTCTATAAGTTTTTACTTTATTTTTTTATGCAGTCAAAATACCTGTCGTTTAATATTTTAGAGAGCCGGGGTAAGTATCTGAGAAATTTACCAAATGCATAGAGTTTTATGTATTGTAAAAACTTGAATTAGAAAGAAAAAATACCTTCACAAACCACCTTCATCAATTTTGATTTCAATCTTTTGAAGTACAATTTTATTGGTTAGGGTTAAAGGTTACAATGTGCAATTTCATTAAAAGTTGCACAAAGAGTTAATTCCTGTCGCTTCTCCTCACAAGCACTCATTGCCCAACCCCTGATGATTGATATACCACAAGTAAAAGTTAAATTTGACCCTTTTTTAAGCATTTGTAAATGTAACTTTTTTCTTCTTTTGTTTAGGGAATTCAAAATATTCATGTTGGGGACTTGCAATTTTAAAATTGCTGCGTTAAAATGTTATAAAAATTATGTTTCATTTTCATTAATAAAATTCTAGTTTATGGTTATTGATTTGTTCGTTTACCAGCCTATTTTTATACACAATAACGGCTAGCCAAGATAGGACCTATAGTTTAAAGTGAATTCTGGATCGTATCAACATCCATTATCCAGGATTCGAGCCCAGTACCTTTGGCATGCAATATCAGAGTGCTTAACCCCACATCCTCTAGTTCTTGAATTACAGAATTATATATGTTAATTCAGCTGTGTTTTAAACTATAAAAAAATGTCAACTTAAAAATAAAAAACAATATCATCTGATAATTTTTCTTTAAATTTAGCAATAACTCGATTTTTAATACAGTAATCCCGTGCCCTGCTATATATTTCATATTTATTTAAAATTGACTTACCTTTTCACTGTGACATCGAAGAGACAATTATACCAATTATAAATTATTTCACTTCTGTCTCTGAGGGAAACATAATAAAAGATTACCAGCCACTTCATCCAGTCATCATTTTCAGCAATTCAAAGTCTTTTTTTTTACAGTCTCGTACTCGTTTCTCTTCTCCCAACAACAAACAACCTGTTGTCACCGACCCCCTAAAAATACACTATAGAAAGATAAAAAAAAAAATGTCCCCTCGCCCCAGTTGCTCAACCACATTCCAGGGGATAGAGTTACTACAGTACCGTTGACCGGAAATAGGGGAGAAGGGACACAACCAAAGAGAGAGGTTTTGCTTTTTGCTTGCGATGCGAATCCTGAATGTGGAAAAAAGAAGCTCAGTTGTCAAAAATACCCCAAGACTATTTCATCTCATTCTATAGTAACTGCAAATGATTTTGTCACACTCGCCACGAAGTTTACTGATTTCTTATTCAACAGATTCTTGTTCTTATTTTCTATGGGAAAAAATACACCTTACAATCCAAGTCATGCAATTAACCCAAAAGCTTAGATTTGTAAATGCACGACCAGAAAATAAAGATTTATTATGAAAAGTTTATAAAGTTGCAAATTGAGCGATTATGATATTGTCACATTTGCGTACGTATTGTAAATAGAGAAATGTTTAAAACAAACTGAACAATTCTTCCTAAAATAGGATAGCATGGCTAAAAACGACAAATAACATGAAGTTTAATTCTAACAAAAACCCCGTTTGGGGAGGTTTATAGATCAATGATCAAATTGAGTTATATATCAATTTGAATTTTTACACTGCAATTTTTCTTGAAATTAAATCTTTTGAGACTCTAAATTCTCTTATCCAGCCTTCCTAAGCCATAAAGCTTAAAAAGATTCCATTGAAATAAAAGTCATTAAATAAATAGACACAGGAAATATAAAATAGGATAAAAAATCCTATACACATTAGCAAGTAAAACCGAATATTAATTTGAAATAAAAACGAAGCATTTGTCATCATAATGGAAAAAGAATTACTTGAATTCCTAAAAATATTCCAAAATTAAAAAAATAATACAAATGTATACTCGCAAGAAGATTTTTTCTTCACTTTCTTAAGAAAATGAAGTAAAATACCATGTCATTAAATTACATTCAAAATAAATTTTAATAATATATGAATGTTGAATTTAATAATGTAGTGTAACAAAATCTATATATTTAAATGAGAGTGTCTTTATTTATGCAAGTAATTTAATAAGAAGCTGCAGTTTTATTCCAATCTTAATGAAATTTTTCACACTTGATCTTTGAAACAAAGAAGATTCCTGGCTGGTTAAAATTTCGGAAAACACTCTCCTCCCCTTTTTTGACCCCTTAAGGGTTAAAATCCTAACTAGAAATATACAGTTTTATTAAGCTTCGATAAAATTTAGCAGACTTGATCTTCAAAACGAGAAGAAAAATTCTGACTGCTTAAAATTTTGAATACTAATCTTTTTAGCTCTTTAAGAAGATTATAATAACTTGCATGCTTTCTGATTAAGGGACGATTCGAAGATGAGGGTTAAAGATATTCTAATTTGGGATCTATACTGAGCCAATTTGAATAGGTTTTTTTATTCTATACGTATCTTGACTTATCCACATTATTGTATGCTAGGAAACGCAACGCAAGGCCAAAGCTTTTTGAGCCATGGCAAAGCTGAATACTTCCTAAAGAAGTAAATGTAAAAATAATCTGTGCAACTTTGCAGGAAATCATGCTTTCGCAAAACTTTGAAAAGTTGATAAAGAAAAAAAACCAAAAGATAGAAAATTTAGAGAGAGAAAATTATAATGAATTTAGATTATTTTTTTTTATGTATTATTATTATTATTATTATTATTATTATTTTGCTTTTTTACTACTGCCCAATTTCTGATTTACGACTGCCCATTTTCAATTTACGACTGCCCAAATGAGCCACGACTGCCCGTTAGAATAGGCCCTGCTGTAGTGGTTCAATATAATGTTAATAATGTTTAAAAAAATATTCAATTATTTTAGCTAAAAATATAAATTAACAAATTTGGTTGAATGTGTAAATTTTTCAAGTGAAAGTTTAATGAGCTAGGCAGATTTGTTCCTTTTTTGGATAAAAGATTTCTGGGAAACCATAAAATTTAATCGCCAAGTGAAACCAAAAAGAGCGATAAGCTTGCCAATGTAAAAACCCTGCAATGACGTCATGTGCTCTCAAGTATTTTACATTATCTCTATGGAAGCTTGCCATCTTTAACCCGAAGGGTTATTATAATATCTTTGGACCGGCCCAATGATTACACCGGATAACGCATTGGCAAGTACGCCCCTGAGCTTCAAAAGTTGAAAGACTAAAACTTTTTAATTTTTGACATTTCCAAGAAATCAATAAATCACTTAATAAAGTAACACCTCCTGAAAAAGACTTTTATCAGAGCTTGTATTTAAAAAAACCAAACTCATACTAAAAAACATTTTTTTATTTTTTATTCCTTGTAAATATCTTAACACTCTTTTAGCAAAAAAAAAATTCATCTTTTCTGGTTTATGATTAAACTGTGATAGATATGTTGTTGCAAATGAAATTTCATCTTCTCCTTAACTGTAGGAGTTTTTACAGAATTACACTTATTTAAGTTATGTTGAAGCCGTAACAACTCAATGTACTCAGATTGAGATAAACTAAATACTTTTATCATGTTTAGATGTCTCTAAACCAAAAAAATTAGATTTTTCATTTTCAAGCTATTCAAATACATTCCTAATTTAAGTAACAATAATATCACACATTTTTCTACTATTTTAAAATATTCCTTAATCATCAACATACCAACAAAATATAAAAACATTTCCATTATCAACTTTCATAAATATCCAGTTATCATAAGCTAATAGTAATAGTCCTATGTTTTGTATAATTCTTTTATTACTCTTATAATAATACTTTTATTTTTAAATAAAAATTCTTTGAGCTCTGAGGTAACACATACAAACTTTTCTTTAATTTACCAACCTCCCCTTTACCTATAATTGTTTAAAAACCTGGTGGAGGTAACATTAATACAACATCTTCTAATTCACCATACAAGTATGCAGTCTTTATATCAACTAAAGGTGTGGAATATCGCACAACTTTCAGTTACACTATATTACTGATGTGGATTTGTGTCATTTATCGTTTTTATAGTTCCATCATTCGTTTTGAAAAAATTGCCAGTTTGGCGATATTTTTTGCGATAATTCTAATATAGGTTAAAAAAAAAAAAAACTTCGCCTAAATGGTGCTTTTGGCGACATACTTATCGATTATTCTTATATTATCCTTTTCTGTAGCAGAGATTGGAAAAACGATCGTTGATGAGGTATGCTCAAGGACAGAGAACTCTTGTGTTAAAGGCATTCGTTTTTTTAATTTTGCACGCCATTAAAGCATTTTTACAGGAATTTCGATGGGGATGTTTAGAACACCTTAAGAGGCATTACCGCAGCGATTTTGAACAAAATCGTTAGAGACGTTTTTTAGCAATTACTGACGGAGGGTTAGCGATGGGCCAAGGACATACCAATAAAGTTTTAATCAAAATCGCGCTCATAGGGTATCTGCCATTGAAAAGTCATGTTTTTCAGTAATTGCTAAAATACGGCTCTAACGATTTTGTTTAAAATCGTTGTGGTAATGCCTCTTAAGGTGTTCTAAACATCCCCACCTCCGAAATTTCCATGAAAACGCTTTAATTGGCGTAAAAAATTGAAAAAAGAATGCCTCTAAGAGTTCTCTTTCCTTGAGCATAATTTAAATTTTAATTATTACCTCATCAACGATCTTTTTTTCTTCTCTGCCCAGTTTCACTTACAAGAAAGGATAATGTAAGAATTATCGATAAGTACATCGCCTTAATGGAGTAATTTTTTTTTTTTTTCTTGTCCCATACAAGAATTATCACATAAAATTTCACCAAACTCTCCATTTTTACTTTCTTTTTTGCAGGGGCGTACTGGGACATAAAATCGGCCCGGTGATTTTAGATTTATGCCGGCCCTAATTTTCAATATAACTAATAATCAAATTTTAATAATTATTGTTAATAATAAAATATTGCCAATAATTATGTTATTAATTTTAATAATGAATTCATTTTATTCATTAATTATAATAAGGGAATTGTTCTAATAATTGGTTTATTTATATCAAATGTTCTCTGTCCCTACTATTTATAGTTCCCTTAAGTTAACTTGATTTCCGTAAATCATTGATAGTTTGTTGCAAAAAAAAAAAATCTAAATTGCAAAATAAAGAATGTTCTGGTATACAACTAGTATGTTTATTAGAAAAATTAAATCTAAAATGGTAGTATATCATACATGGCGTTATAGTCTGTGACTTCCAATATGCGTAGACTTTAGGTTGTATAAACGGGGAAAAGTCTTTTGTTTCTAGAAAGGGGGTAGAGAGAGAGGCTCTAATAATAAGGTTTTACATAACAATTAACCTTTTAGAGAGCGAATCGAAGAGAACACAGATGAAACAGTCATTGATGGGGGATGCTCAAGAGAAGAGAACTTTATGTTAAAAACATTCGTTTTTTCACCTTTTTACACCTTTATCGCATTTCTGTGAGGGAATTTCGGTAGTGGAAATGTTTAGAACACCTTAGAAGGCATTATCACAGTGATTTTGACCATAATCATTTGAGACAGGAGGTATTTTTTGGCAACGGCTAAGAGACATACATTTTTCAATAGCAGCTACGTTATGCACATGCGCTATTTTGACCGAAGTTGTTCAAAGTTGTTCACAAAATTTGAACATCGTAGAGGTCAATCCGTTAGGGTGTTATATGGTTGGTTGGTTGGTTGGTTTCAGATTATCTGGCGCAGTCAGCAACACAAGGGCTATAATGCGCCGAAACATTCGTCATTAGACAAGCCAACATACATTTACAAACACCCATGTCTTACACGGGACTCGAACCCGTAACCTCGTGGTCTAGAAGCTAGCATGCTAACCACTATATCGTTTGATCGGCAGGATGTTATATGCTAACCACACAGAGACATTTTTTCTAGAACACTTTTTGCTTTCAACTTCCCATATGTATACATAGGGTAATGAAAGTATAGTATTCGGTAAAAAAAATCGGTGTATGTGAATGTGTGTACGTGGTCAGCATAACTCCCGACCAAATTAACCTACGATGTTCAAATTTGATGAGCAGGTTGGTGATGGCCCAAGGACCTACCATTAAGGTTTTTGTCAAAATTGCTCATGCGCATAAGGTAGCTGCCATTGAAAAAATCATGTTTTTCGATGATTGCTAAAAAAAGGTTCTAACGATTTTGCTCAAAATCGCTGTGGTAATGCCTCTTAGGGTATTCTAAATATCCCCACTTCCAAAATTCCCGTAAAAATGCTTTAATGGCTTAAAAAGTTGAAAAAGGAATGCCTTTAACACATAGTTCTCTTTCTTTTAACAAACCTCATCAACGATCGTTTTTTCCTCTCTTCAGTTTCAATTATAAGAAAAGAAAATATAAAAACTATCGAAAAGTACATCGTCAAAATCATAATTTTGGCAGTTTTTTTTTTTTTTTTTTTAAGACCTATTCAAAAGTTATGGCAAAAAATATTGCTAAACTGGTCATTTTTGCTAAATGAATGATGAAAATATAAAAACGGTAAATGATACAAATCCGCGTCAGTATTTTAGTATAATTGAAAGTTGTGCGATGTTCTACACTTCTAGTTTAACTCAGGAAGTTCCAAAAACGTAAAGAAATGAAAAAAAAGAAAAAGGGGGGAAAAAATAGAAATTTTTCTTTGAATCCAATACTTTCATTACCCTATATTAACTTATGGGTACTTGAAAGTAAAAAATAAATATATATATATATACATAAAAAAAAAATTTCGGCCCGCCCCATTTTTTAAAGACACTGACAGGCCCGGTGATTGCACCGGACAACCCTATGGCCAGTACGCCCCTGCTTTTTTGTAATACTTAGGGTATTGAAAGTATAGTTTTGTTTATTTTCAAATACCCATATGATGTATAACATAGGGTAATGAAAGTATAGTATTCGGTCAACAACAAAAAAAGTCCGTTTTCCATTTCTCCACGTTTTGAAACATACTAATCTCAAAAAAGTGATCTAGAGAAAATGTCTGTCTGTATGTGGTCAGCATAACTCCCGAACAAATTGACCTACAATGTTCAAATTTGGTGTGAGGGTTGGTGATAGCAAAAGGAACTACCATTAATGTTTTCGTCAAAATCGCGCTTGCGCATATTTAATCATGTCTTTTCTCCACTAAACGACGTGGCGAATAACCAATAAAAAATTAGAGAAAAAAAAAATTCTGAAAAGATATAACCTCAAATAAGAAAACATGTTTTGTAATTTTTGATTCCTTGAAACAAAAACAATCAAGTTAATTGTTATCCATACCCAAACGTTTTAAATTATTTATTTTTCATTGTGGTACAAATAATAAAGCAATACAATCTAAATGAGTAGTTGAATTGAAAGATGCATCAAAAACTTTATCAACATTTGTCAGCTACAAAGGAAAATTTTTATTGATTTTTATAAATTAGCAAATACATATGTAATTTATACTTATTATGTAATCTATACTTATGTAAATGATGTAATTCGGAAGAAAAAAAATTATTTTCAAAGAAAACGAGAAATTTTTTAGTAACGCAAATGTTTCAGAGAATGCAAGTCACAAAAATAAACTGTTTGACTGGAGAATGATCCTATCCCTATGATATTGAACTTAGCTGGTTAGCTTTTCATGATAAAAGAGCCAGTAATGGTTAGACATTATCCAAAAATATGTTGCCAAGAAATGTAAACATCATTCACTGAGCAAGTAAGGAGACAAATCTAGTAAAAGGTAAAAGTATTATCAAGAAACATCTCAAGTAAGTTGGACTCGGTATTATTTAGGGTTTCCCTCTCTCTTGAATCCAAAGAAAAAAGCTGAATGGGAAAGAGCTTTTTTAAAAACACGAAACTCTGTTTATGTAGGTTTCACCAAAATACAAAGTTTTAAAAACACAAAACTTGGCTTACACAATTTAGAATGAAAACAATCCAATTAAAATTTACGTACGAGCAATTCAATAATTTAACTTTTATTCATGCAAGTTTGTTCAATTGAATAAAGCTTTCTTTTTTTGTATTTGCTTTTATAAAGTACTTTTATTGAGGTTTAATTCTTTTGTCAATTTTGAAAGAAAGGGCAAATCTCATTTAAATACAGTCAACTCGCAATCAAGTGACAGGCCAAAGTATTCGAGTTATCGGAAGTCACTCTGATGTTATTTTCTATTCAAGGCATATTTCATTTGGGACATCTTTTGCTTGTTCTTGTGGTGTCAAAAAGACAATATTGTGTCTTGCTTTAAACTATTCTAGCCATCCTGTACTTGCTATAATTCCTTCCAACTTTTAGTATACAGACAAAGTCCGTTACCTATTCTTTTAACATCACCCCACTAGAGGGATTGTTGAATTATGATTTTGATATGTCTCAAGCTATTTTAAAAGAGCAGCTTCGACACCAAGAAAGGCACTTACCTTACTCATTTGCACGGTGGATCGAGTTTCGATGCATATCTTCTCAAAATCATCTTGTCAGTTGTTGAAAGAGTATTCGGATGAATTCTGTACTTTAAAGCAACATCTTTCTTCTTGCATCGCAGATTTAGCTCAGTTCATTAATCAATTTAACCATTTGAATTAAACTAAGTGTATTCAAGTTACGTTTTAACATTATTCAAAGCCAACGTAAACCAACAGATTCATACGGAAAATCTGGAATGGAATGTAAAGGCAAAAACTCATTTAATTTCTGTACGCGTCATTGCAGACGGGTTTTTCCCGGATAACAAGTTAAATTATAAAACATGATGCAAAGATAAAAATCTTTTTTTTTTAATTATTATTATTTTGTGGGGGTTTTGTGAGTTAGTACCGATAATAAAATTTTCACAAAAACTTCCGACTTAAAAGGTGTACACTTCGAGGTATGGAGATAATTTAGTTTTAAAAAGCATTAAATTGTCGTAGGACCTAGAGAAAACTTCGAGATAAACGAATATTTGACTTATGAGATGTCGAGTTATCGCGAGTTGACGTTACAATTTTTTTTTATTAAAATTCACTATTTAAAACTAATATTAGGTTGTTGTTGTTTTTTATTAAAATTTAGTTATTTATTTTATCTAAAAATGTTAATCAGTTTTCATTTTAAAAGAATGAATACTCTAAATAGAAGAGTACAAAATAACACAAGAAAATAAAGCATAAATTCAATTTCGTTTAATGAAAGTTATCAAGTATGCGAATTTTTAAAAAGTTATACAAACATAATGCATATTTAAATCATTTGTCTTTCTCCTTCTTGACCTTACACTTTTTTTTATGTCTTTTCTTGATTAGTGTTTCTTCAAAGACTGGCACAGTTTCTATGTGATTTTGTAAATTAGAAAATGTATCTTCATTAGTATCAACACAAACACTTTTATCGATAAATGTCTCTACAGCAACATCTACACTTTTCTCAAGCTTTTTATTTTTATGTTTCTTTTTTAAAGTATTTTCTTCAGAATTCTTTTTTGTTTTGATTTTAACAGGACTTTCTGTAACATTACTGAAGTTTTCTTCGAAAGGTTCTTCCTGGTCTTTTAAATTACACCTTTTCTTTTTATGTTGTTTCTTCACTGTGTTGTCTAAATCAATTGTAATTTTGAAATCGATAGAATTTTCAGTAACATTATCAGAAATTCCTTCAGGAAGCGTTTCCTGGTGCTCTGAATGACGCCTTTTCTTTTTATGTCTTCTATTCATTGTATTATCCAAATCATTAAAAGCTTTCATTTCACTATAATTTTCAGTAACATCAAATTTTTCTTCAAGAAGTGTTTCCTGACCTTCTGAATGACGCTTTTTCTTTTTATGCTTCTTTTTCACTGCACTTTTCTCCAATTCATCTGTAGATTTTAAATCAAAGGAAGGCCCGATAATATTATCAGTACCATCATTAAGGATCAATTCCTGATTTGAACAATGAAGTTTTTTCTTATGTTTCTTTCTTTTACTCTTATTCTCTTCTTTGCCATTCAGCTCACAATGTATTTCACCCTCATTCTGATTTGCATCTTTTTCCTTTTCAATAATAGAAGCTGGTAACTCTTGTTTTATGTTTAAATCTTCATAGTGGTCATTGCTGGATTTATTTTCATTTTTGGTTTTCTTTGAATTAGAATGATTTAAGTGCAAACCATCTGATAAATAACATGAGTTTTCATACTCATCACCTTCTAACCTTTCAAACATTGCAACAAAGAATCCATTAGTTAAGCTTTTATCAGGATATGCCCTCAAACATAAATGACCATACTCAAATTTATTCGAGCCCCGGAATGGCCAGTCAGGCATCACAGAAACCAGTTTAAATACATTTGCGAATTTATTCAATACTTCATGAACCACAAACTCATTTTCTTCTTCAGTAATAGAGCAGGTAGAGTATACAACTCTTTTTACAAATGGAAAAGAAAGGGCATGTTTTAATAAGAGAATTTGGAATCCTGCCAGCTTTTCAAGGCGATGAATATTTTTAGAATCTGCGGTATCAGTTACACTATCCATCCGATTAACCATACCTGATCCTGAACAAGAAGGATCAACTAGTATGTACTCCAGAGAACGAAATTTAGGATCATTTGTATTGACTAAATAAAAATCCTCGCAAGCAGCTTCGCAAATGTTGACATTAGCAGAGTCTAACATATTTTGTAAGATTTTGAATCTGCCTTGATCTCGTTCATATGCATATATTTGCCTAAAAAAAATTAAATCTAAGATTAAATCAACAAAGTTAAATGGAAATAACAGAAATACATTAATATTTCTATCAATATACTGTTTAAAAAATTAGCCGTAATAGGAGATTTTAAGTTTGTGTTATTTATTGTGATAATTATATTTCAAAATATCAATATATTGATTTAAGACATTTTATGTAAACTTATGTTTTACTTTATGTAAACTTATGTATGTTAGTTTCAAAATTAAAATCACAAAATATGTGCTCATCTCAATGCATTCCAAACATAAGGTTCCCAGTTTCCAGACAAATATTTTTAATTCATGCCTGTACAGTCAACCCCCATTAAAGTTAAATCGCTCAACATAAAATCCTGTTTAACGCGAAATAAAAGCAGTTCTCCATACTTAAAACTTAACATTAATTTATTCGTTTAACGTGAACAATCTAGGCAGGCCTCATTGACTTTGCATTAATGGGGTTTGACTGTATTATTAAATTCATAATTTGCCGTTTATGCTTACTAACATTTTATAATCAAGTTAGATTTTAAAAATATGAAGTATGATTTTCAGAAGTTTCTTACTAGAATTAATATTCAAAAAAATAAGAGCTTAAGCAAAAAAACAAAAATTTATAAAGTGAGTTTCAAGTGTTTAGTCCTTATAATTAGAAATGTTTAAGACTATACAGGGTGTCTCGGAACCAATTCCTGATTATTGAAAATGAACATTCAAAAACAGTTACTCTCACGGAATTAAAAAACCACTGGGAAGTGAATGGATAGTCAATAAAATTAAAAAAATTAGAGTTTTATTTACTATAAGCATACAAGTATAATTTCAATACCATGGAAGTAACAGTAGTTGATATGTTTAGTTTTATTGAGCTGGGGTCACTTTTGAGACATCCAATATTTGAAAACATGTTAAATTAATATTTGTTTTACAAACACCAACTAAATATTTGAATTTTCTCAATCAAATTCAATAATAGCATATGGCTTAAATTTGGAAGATAGATTACTAAAAAACTTGCTTAAAATATAGCTTTAGTAACAGTTGCCAAAGTATAAGAATGCATTTTTTTAGTTGAGTACTTGAATTTTAGTATATACAAGCACATCTACTATTTCATCAGAAATCGCATTCGTTTTGGTGAAGCATTCAATAATGGGTCGTAAAGCTGTTAACTTTATTTTACAAAAAAAACATCCATATTTGAGACCAGTAACTTACTATTGAACTACCCATAATAAGCCTTGTGTCTAATAACACCCTATAAGATATTTAAAACTTGTAGAAATTAAAAAGCAACATGTGGACTGTGGTCCTTTGGCTCTAATGGTGATTAACTGCTTCGATAGCCCAATAATGTGAGGATTTACTGTTTTAATAGCTAAAATTGTAAGGTTGCCAGAACATCATTAAGTCAAAATGTGTGCAAAGGGTGAATGATTTCCTAACAGGAGGTCTCTTCCAAGGTGAATCTACCCCACATTTGTATGTTGAATGGGAGAAAACCTGGAATACTACTACTGGGCAGCCCTACAACCTGAACAGTGTTTAGTTTAAAAAGCAAATGCAATGCAGAATAATATAATTACCCTTGATTCTTCATAACTGAAGCTATATGTATAGTTTTCATGCCTGGTGCAGCACAAGAATCTAGTACAGTACAACCAGGTTTGGGATCGAGCACATGAACAGGAATGTAACTAGACTAAAAAATAATCACATTAATAAAATATTGAGAACATTTTGTTTGAAAGCACTTTTACAATATTTATAATTATTAGCTATTTATGAGAACTATTCCAGAAAAATTGATAAAGTATTGATTGCTGCTCCGTACATGCAAGATCAACATGAAGACAAATCCCTTAGAAATCGACCCTTTTTCTATCAAGGTATGGCTTTAAACATTAACTATTTAGTTTTATGCAACATTAAATTAAACTTGTTATGTATATAATTAGCACTGTTGATAAAGCTTCGACACAGGCTATGTGATGTACTGGATGATTTTGTTAAACTTACTATCTTTTTGAATCATAGAAAGACAAGTTGGTCAGTCGCTGTTTCTAAAAGGATGTTTATATGCATGTTTGTAATATGGTACATCAGGTCTTCACACCAAGCATGTACAATTTGTTGATAATTAATGACTGAAATATCCTTCTTAAACCTGCAGCTTTTAACTATTATTGAGGAAGGATGTACAACATTTGTGCAGGAGTAAAGAGGTAGACTTCACCTTTACATTGCTACAATAATCCCATTTGTCGGAAAAAAATTAAATACTTTAATACCAGGGATGGGAAGTGCGAAAGCCCGGTTTGGAGCAATTTTGGAGCAGCAAAATTTAACATTTGGAGCAGATTCGCGAAAAATTGGAGCAGCAAAATTTAAGTTTTGGAGCAGAATAAGAGAAAATGTAGCAGCAAAATTAGAAAATTAGTAGCAGAAATATAATAAATTGTAGCTGATTTAACTACAATTACAATAATTAAAATTTGAACTTGTATAATTTTTATTTGTAAATTTAAAAGATATAAATTGTAAAAATATATATATATATATATATATAGCAAACCCGTTCGCAAAGTGACAAAAACTAATATATATATATATATTAGCTTTTGTCACTTTGCGAACGGGTTTGCTATGCAAAATCAAGCTCTCTTTGCTAGCTAAAAATTTCATTGTAACACAAACACAGCTCGCTTAGCTGTCTGAAAAGTTTAATTGATACGCAAGCACAAGCTCGCTGGAAATTTATTGCTATGCAAGGACAGGCTCGCTTCACTTTCTAGAAGGTTCATTGCAGTGCAAGCACAAGTTCGCTTGAATCGCTAAGTATTAATTGTAACGTAAACCCTTAATATCAGAACCCCCTCCCCATCGAGAACCAAAAAATGTGCTCGTTAATACAATAACACAACCCCCCTCACCTCTCTGAATTATTTTAACAAATGTTTATGAAAAGCAAAATTAGAAGGCCAAAACTACTTATGTTGTAAATTTCAGAGCTCTAGATCTAGTAGAAGTTGCTTTGTAAAAATATTAATTAAAAAACAAATTAAAGTTTTAAAATTCTGTGTTTCAAAAGTCTAATTAGAAGTCCAAACCTACTTAGGTTGAAAATTTCAGAGGTGCACCTATATTTAAAGTCGCTACGTAAAAAAAAAATTAATTAAAAAAATAAATAAAAAATAAAATTTTGACATTCTGTTTGTCAAATGTACAATTTGAAGCTAAAAACTACTTATGTTGAAAATTTCTGAGCTGTAGCCTAATTAAAAGACTTTTTTTAATTAAAAAATTAGTTAAAAAAACTAATTAAATTTTAACATTCTGTTTTTAAAAAGTCTAATTAAAAAAAGGCCAAAACTACTTATGTAGAAAATTTCAGAGCTGTACCTCTATTTGAAGTCGGTTGGTAAAAAAATTTAATTAAAAATGAACTAATTAAAATTTTAACATTTCGTTTGTCAAAGGTACTATCAGATGGCCAAAACTACTTATGTAAAAAATTGTATGTCAAGTTCTACACCTATTTTAAGTATCTTTCTACAGATCCACTGACTCTTTGTTTTATTATTATAAGACTCATTTGTATAAAAATAGCAATTCTTATAGCAAAAATAGCAATACATAAAATTAAAATAAGAATGTTTCTAAATTTCTGTGAATTTTATTTATTTTCCAAATCGGGTCAAATTCTACGTCAAAACGCCGATTTTACGCTTCATGCCGTTCTATAAACTTTAAATTTTTTTTATTTTTTATTCGGAAACATTCCGGGATTTTGATTACATTTCTGTGATACTTAATTTCAAATGTAAACGTACGTTTAAAAGTTAATTACCAACAGCCAACAAGTAAATTACAAAAAACAACCCTAAATTTAATAGAAGGCATCGTCATCATGCGTGTCCGAGCGGAAATATTCTTTTTAAATGCTTAGCCCTAAAATTTATCTAGCAATGAAGCACGTGATATCAGCACTCGGCGATTTCAGTTTGTCCCGGTGCAAGACGCGTTTGAACTTGAATGCGCATGTGAATGCCGATTTCAGAGGGCTAATCCACACATTGCATGTTGGGGGAAAAATCAAATGTTATGGAAATTCATGCTAAACGGCCTTTGAGGTTGCTGTAATTTCGTCTCCACATAGATTTGGTTTGGCGTTTTAGCGTGCGTGTTTAAATGAAGATTTAAAGCAAAATTGGCGCAGAATTTCACTTAAATGTGGTTTTGTAGCAGGTTGGTGCAGGATACAACTTTTGGATCCGCTGGCGCAATTGGCGCAGAATTCCCACCCCTGTAATACATTAATATGCACATTTGACAGTCTAGATCAGATTTTCAGATGTATTAAAAAGAAAAACAAGTAATTTATCAAACGGAAAAACACCATCACAAACAAATAAATTTAGAATTTATTTTAAGCAATCAAGTTGAAAAATAATCCATTTTTTAAGTACTTATTTATTGGTTTGAAGAAAAATAGATTCATTAGAATAGTCTACTTCACCACAGACTACTTTGCAAAAAAATCAATACAAGGCTAATTCTGAAAATTAGGAGCACTTGAGATTCTTTCAAGAGCATACAACCACTAATTTTAAATAAATTTTATAAAAACATTATACAAGTTGAAATGTTCTCACCATAACAACACAGTAGTTTAATATAAAATAAGACAAGTAAAAGTTTAGAAATAAAAGGAATAATATATCATTTACAAGATTACAAATAAAAGGAACAATTTATATTTTACCTTATCTTGAATGAAAATATGACCTTCTTGATAAAGATGCCAACCAGGCAAATTTTCTTTGCTCGCAAAAACAAGCAGATCTTTGAAATGAAAATCAATCAGGAAATAACCAACCTGCAAACTCTTTACCAGATTCATAAATCTAAAAATAAATTAATAAATTTTATGATGATTATATTGTTATTTTAGTATGATGTATTTCCAAACCACAAAAACAATGATAATTTTATTTTAGAATCAAATACACTTAAGTCTGACCAATAAAGATCAATTAAAAAATAACTTAGAAACAATACAACAGTGGAAGATCCAATAATAGTAAGAGAAAACGTGACCATTAATAGAGTAGATATTAGAAGCACTCTCAAATTTCGCATAATCGAACAATAATAACAAATCAAGAGCCTAGCTGATAGGTAATACAGAGTTCATATTAGTGCTGTATTTTACAAACTTTTATTTAAACAAACTCCTCCCCCCCCCCCCTCCTTAAATCAAAAGTTTGAGCTGTATAAAGTCTTTTAGAAGATTTCAAAACGTTTCATTTGTTGCAGTTGAACAATAGAATACGAGCAATGATTGGCAATTTTAAAACAATATCAAATTTACTATATGTTTCATTGAGCAGTTTCATGTTTTTACCAGCTTATTATATCCTTTATATTTCTAATTTCCAAGTAATTAAAACAGAGTTCATCCTAGAAATGAAAAAGGGCAGGGTGCTATTTTCCAAAAAAAGGGCACTTCCTGTTTACGAGGGCACTTTTATGGCAAATTGCAGAAATACGCGTTTTCTGCCACAATTTATATTGTTATACTTTTCTACCACGATAAATAATTTTCAATATTCTGGAGAAAAAAAAAATTATAATGCAAAAATCAGTGAATCAAAAACTTGCTCAGAAACTTAAAAGATATCAAAATACTGATAAAATGCTTCAGTCCTAATTCTGCTGGAATGAGACTGAGAAAATTATTAAAATTAAAAGTGCAATATACACAGTAAAATTTCCATCAAATAGTAATTTTTATAAAATTATCAATTTATAATACAGTAAAATTAAGATAACAATGTTTTAGTATAATGAAAATGTGTTAAGATAAGAACTTTTCATTCCTTCAAAATTTTCTAAAGATTGAATGAATCAACCTTAAACTGCATCTCTTAGTTTTGCTATTGTCAGATAGAGAATAGAGTTTCTCTAAATTTAACATTATTCATTGTGGGATATCACAAGGAGTATTTCAACTAAAGAACTTGGACAATGTACTGAAATTTTTGCATTTTTTTATTTTCAAAATCGGATCAAATTTAGCGTCAAAACGGCGATTTTTTTGCCGTGCATGCCGCTATCATGTAAGCTATAATAGAAGTTTTTTTTTTTTTTTTTAAATCGGAAATAATCTGGGATTTTGGTTGCATTCCTGTTATGTTTAATTTTAAATATGAAACGGATGTTTAGAAATTAATTGGTAACAGTCAAATTACCAAAAACACCCCCTAAATTGAACAGGAGGACATCGCGATTACGCGTGTCCAAACGAAAATATTCTTTTTAAATTCTTAGTGTAAACATTTGATAGTTGTTTGATACTAAGTTATTCAAGTCTTTCAAATTCCTTTCTTCACTATTTTGAAGGAGGCATGGTAAAAATCCAGCGAAATACACTTAATCATAACACGTACGAAATGGCCACCGGAGTTTACAAATGTTCACTTGGGAAATTGTAAGACGGCTCCCTACAATCCACCTACTAATGAAGCACGTTATACAGACATCTACTCAATAGTTTCAGTCCTTGCGCGTTTGAACATGAATGCGCATGCGCGACAGCCGATTTCAGTAGGGATGATCCACATATTGCGTACTGTTGGGAGGGGAAAAAACGAAAGTTTTTCGAATTCTTTCAGGATGAAATTTTTTCTGAAAAAGGGCAGGAAGGGCGCTATTTTTTATAGAAAAAGGGCAAGAAGGGCGCTATTTTTATAGAAAAAGGGCAGGCAGGGCACGCCGCCCCTCGAAAAATGCCTAGGATGAACTCTGATTAAAAGAAGCACTTCATAGTAAAAAAAATATGTAAAATACTGTTTCTCGCAGAGAGGAAACCCTCGAAAAGCCTTATGATCTAAAAAATGCAGGACGAAAATTAAAACGTAACAATAATTTATTTTACTAGACATCAACTACGTTGACAAAACTTTTTACATTTCTTTTCTCACTTGAAAGCCCCAATAAAAACGACCCTAGAAAATTTGCATATTTTCATTAGATTGTTGAATCAAAAACAAGTTAACAGATGGCACAAAACCAAACCCAAATTACATCCAAGTTGGTAAAAAGGAAGTAAATTAGGTTGGATCGACCTGTGTAACTAAAATACTGTCCAGTGAAATACACAGTTTACTATCAAAATATCTATATTAGGAAAAAAAATCAAAATACTATTACTAAATTATAAGAATTTGTCTAATCTGAAAGCCAAATTGCAAAAATGGTATAGTTATTTGACAATCGTTGACATCAAAGCTGAGTTTGAAACACTTCAAATGCCTAATGTAATAAATTGAAACCAAGCCTGTTCAAAGCCACATAAGAGCTTTCATCATTTCTACTAAAAGCAATGTTGAGGTTATAATCAATATCTTAAATATTTCAAAAATATTCTTTTACAATGAAAAAATTTAAATTTTAATAATACAAATAAAAAAGAATGCAGCACAATGGACAAAATTTACCTGTTAGACGTTGGCGAGAAAACGATTCATTGAATGAGACGTAAAGAGGTCCCAAACACCTTGGCTTGAAATGAGGCAGCGAAAACCAGTTTTGCAAGTTTCTCGCAAATCGCACCAACCTGTATGTGATATGGCAATAGTCTACCAGCGCCAATTATTTAGCAGAAACTTCACGATAACCATAGAAACAGTAGGGTCCCTTGTCATCACAGATTTTGTTTTGTGTATTGATTGGACTTGTTTTGGCTCGGTTTTGAGGCATTTCTTTTCTTAATATTTAAATAACTAATTTTTTTAAAGAACTTTTGTTTAAATATTTGGAATCGGAAAGAAATTCTTCATAAATATAAACTAATTTCACTCGTTTTAAGAAATGCAGGAATTGTCCATTATATTTTTTAAAAAATAAAAAGTACAAAATTAAGTTTAAAAAAATTTATATATTTTTAATGCAGCCATTCATTGATGAGGAGTAGATAATTTAAAATTCTAGCTGCAGTTGTCCACTTTGAACAATGACTCGATATAAGCTTTCCACTAGAAAATAGAAGAATTTGAACTAAAATATGAAAATTACTTTCATTTTGTGTGTGCCTCGTATGATTTATCAATTAAAATTATAGATGTGCATGCATCTTTACATTCATTTTCATACACCTAGCATCTATTTTTAAAAGCTAATGTGATGATGAGGAAAACTGCAACAAGAAGCTACATTGTGTTGCAAAATACTGGAGGTTTCCTTAGGAAACACATATTACATGATGAATTATAAAAGCCGTGTATTGAGGACATTATTTCAACCAATTCAGATTGATTTGATAAACAATTTTTGCAGAATGAAGTCTAGCAGAGACCAAAATATCCTTAAACAATTAGTATTTATTTCATTCCATATAAATTTCAGAATGGCATCAATAACATTAAAATCTGCAACTGCTTCTCAAACTAAAAAATTATTTAGTGATTATAATTTCAAATAACTCGTCGCATGGAATATGCACATCTGAAATACTAAAAAGACTTGATAGTCGAGCTTGAATGATGAACTTTTTTCTTCAGAGGTAAAATTTAATTGATGACGCTACAACTTGAAAAAAATATAAAAATCTAGGCATGAATTATATTAAAGCATAACATACCCATCGAAGGATGTGCTTCTATCATACTGCATTTGCTGAAAACCACCATTTCTCAAATCGTCCAGCACATTGGAAACAGAGGTAGATAGAGTATTGACTCTAACATATCGTGGAAGAGAGTATAAACCTATAAAAATTTAATTAATACTAAAACATTTTAGAATAAATTAGGAGTTGCAATAGTTAAAAACAAACTTTTAAACTTAATCTCATTTAACTGTCTTTACAAATATAAATCAAGTGACACCTTTAATTTTTTATTAATGTAAAAAATAACATCAAACACTCTTTAAAATGAATATAGTTTTTCCTTTATATATAATCTGTAAATAAATTACTCTTTCTGAAAATTTTTAGATTTTACAATAATTTTCTCAAATCTTACCTATTGGACATAAGTTTCCATCTTTCTTTGCAATATTATATGCTTCTTTGATTTCATTTTCATACTTTTTTATAGTTACAACTGGTTTACTATTACCAGGCAATCCTTTACCAAAGATAATTTCATAAATTAATATTCCAGCATATTCTTTCCTCAAAAATGGCTCTTTCTCTAATAATTGTATATCTTCAATTACTTTCTCCAACACAAGTCGGTGCTTGAGCACATTTTCAGCCAAGGAATACACTTTCTTAAAAAACTAAGCAAAAATGAAAGAGAAAATATTTTACAATGTGTGGCATTGTACAAATCAAGAATACAGTGCAACTAATAATTATAAGAACAGCAAATATTTTATTACCATCACAAAACTAAATAAATAAAAGACATGAACTGAACAACTTATTTATGGTTTAAATTGGATATTAGAAATTTCATATATTTATAACACTTTACTTTGTAGTAAAATGAAAAGACAAGGAGAAACTTTTAGCATGACCAAAATTAAAACGAAAATTTTCGTGAATGGAAACTATTCCCAAAATGACACTGTCATCAGACTGCTTTTATTTCCAGAGATGATCAGAAGCAAACCTTTCTTTCTAATTACAACTATCAAAAGCCTTTTCACCTTCATACACATATATATACTTCATGCACAATGATTGATTTGTAAACTATTGAATAGTCTCAAAGTTATTCTTAAACAAATTTTTATAATTTGAGAGCAATATTCAACAATATCTATTTGTTCCCTCTGGCAAAGATAAATTTTTATACCACCTGTTAGGCTCCTTTCACACTGTCCGATTTCCGTCGGGAGAAAAAAATTCGGGTGTTTCAGTCATCGATATACATAAACAACTGGATAGACTGCTTCGATGTCAGTGCAAGGAGAAAAACGGGCAGGTGGTAGATGACACTGGTGGGATAGTTAACCAATCACAATTCACTTTAATAGTTGGATGGGAATACGAAAACCTTGTAAAGTGCTAGAATAGATATTTTTTTGCTAATTAGTACTAATTAAGGTCTACTATTGACATTTCTGCTGAGTAACCCAAAATTTTATTTTCAATCCTCGGCAATCCATTTTTTTTATCCTACCAACGGCTTTATCACGGCTGCTAACACGATGTAGTCCGACTTTTTAACGTCACCGTATAATGTGAGAGGAGCAATTCACTTCTTCACACCAATAAATGAATTGATGCAACTGTACAACATAAATAATCAAAAACTCTAAATACATACCGCAACTAGGTAGTGTGTTTTACATATTATGGTTCATCCAAAGATATTGTTTGATATGAAGGTACAAAATAAATGGATCAGACGCATAAAAAGGAGCCTGGCAATTTTCGGAAGTTTTCATTGATTCCAATGGTACCAACCTAACCTGTTTATATATCATTCTTACTTCTCTCTACTAGTAGTTACTGACGTCATTTCTAAGCACGTTAACGTATCTACGTGCTTAACATACTTAGTAAAAAAACAAAATAACTATGGCAAGTAAAGTTTTGGTTAAAAAATTCCAAGTACAGTATGGATTCTGCACGAAGGTTATTTTCGCCAACAAATGGCAGACGCCATTTTTTTTTATACAAGTGAACGGTCTATGGTATAATTTGGCGCGGTTTTGTGTAAACAATTCTTGAAGCAGAATCCTTACCGTACTTGGAAGTTTTTTACCAAATTTTCTTCATTTTTATGAAGTCACCCACATTTTCCGAAATTTTGCCAGATCCCGATAGTGCATCTTCAGCAATAAACCAAATACTTACTGCTCCTCGATGCCTTGAGTTGTACAATACTGTTTTCAAATTACCCTTGCATGCCTTTACTTCTTTCAAAACTTTTTCCACTTCTTTGTAGCATTGCGGATTGCGTTCAAATGGACTTGAGAATTTTTTTTTCTCTGTAGTTTGCGTGTTGAACGACATCCTATAATCAAAACAGCAGATCAAGATAATAATGATGCATTGTATTTTCAATCATTTATTTTATATTTAAAAGTGAACACGATGTCAAATCTTTATTGTAGAAAGAATGTTTGTTTCTGGCTGTTTTGTTTCTGCACGTGTTCCAAAGTCACGGTCAAATTCAAAATTGCATCTCAAACTTATTCCTGAGAAATAATAAAAAATAGGGATTATAAAATCGACGTCATATATTCCTAGTTTCTGAGTAAAAATCAATTGCTAGCATTCTAGAACTTAAATTCTGTATTTTATATTTTGAAGCTTATAAAACTAACTCTATCGTGTTCATACCCTCATTTTTACTACGACTGATGGAAAAAATCATTTTCAACTAGCTGCGTGGCACCGCGTTGCAGGGACCCGCCATTGGTGAATAAGTCCCAACTATTATAGAGCTTCGCGAACAGGATCGCTTTGTCGCTGAAAATTTCATTGAAACACAAAATCAAGCTCGATTCCATTGCTAAAAGTTTGATTTTTACGGCAAACACCGGCTGCGTTTGTAAACTCGAACTGGAAAAGTGAGTTATGTAGCCTCAGGCAAAACCGTGTAACTACCCAGATAGCATGCAAGCTTACGAAAACCTTGTCATATGCTTGTCATTAGACTTGCAGTTCTAAGCTTGCCGAGTAACCCTCTAATAAAAGGGTTTGAAAAGGGCAGCCGTGAAAAGCTTGGAAAGTAACACCTTTCGAAAAGGATATGTAAAGGGTCGAATTCCAGGGCATCAGTAACTCCCCCTTTTCGAAAGGGTAGGTAAAGGGTCGAATTCCAAAGGCTGCAGTCTTTCCCCTCCCCTTGCCGCAGATCAGATAAGATCTCCCCCGTAAAACGTGTGTGACTAGACGTATCTTGCAACCGGTTTTGAGTTTGGCATTCGAATGTTGGTTAAAGAGCTTGACCAAGAGCTTGACGGACACGGAAGATGAAATACTTTCATCTTTAATTCCCGCTGTAAAAACCGGTACGTACGTTGTTTTATAATTATAATTAATTAATTTTTTTATCAATCTGCAATAATATTATTAAAACGGAAGCGTTGGAACGTTTTATCAAATTCTTAATGAAATAGGCTTAATTAGTTGTTGACACATAGTAACGCAGCCTAGAAAACATTAACAATTTTTTCATAGACAAGTAACTTTTTTGTTTCTTCGAAAAGTTTTACGGGCCGAAAAAAAATCAGCTATTTTTGTGGCGAAAAGTTATTGAATTGCGTTGGGGTAGAATTTTTTAAATAGTACATGCTTTGTTATAAACAATAGCTTAATTCCATAATTCACTCCCCTAGTAGCAATTTTACCTCGGGCGATGATCGGAATTCCATCCCCAGGTGAATCGCCGATGATTGGCGATTCACCGGAAACTCACCCTAAACTTATCTTTCCCTTGGCAACTAATCCATTTTGTCCCCGTGGCCGGCCATTGGCCGATGTCCGGAAACTGATCGAATTCGAGGAGAAGCCGGCAAGAATTCGTTTGAAGGCCGAGGGAAATTTTGCTCTCAAGAAATATCGAAACGGTCGTTATTTTGTCGAAAATACCAATTAATAAACATTAAATAATTATAAAGATGTAAGTATCGAATATTAAAAACGACAAGTTAAAATAATGCAAAACTAAAATATTTTCCCAGAGCGCGTAATTCTTATATTGTAGTATTTCTAGTGACATATTAAGAGTACAAATCGAAGATATAACACCATCAAATTACTCACGCCAGAATTGTCTAATTTACTTACCCTGGATTCGAACCATGGATGTCGGTCTCCGAAGCGCGGTAACTTGGCCACTGGACTGATATGGTACTAGCGATTCTTGGTATAGCAATTGTATTGTAGTACAAAACTCTACTATCATACAGACTTTGCAAGAAAATTGACCGACATTTTTTTTTATATATGGGGAATTTTTGGAAAATAGCAAATCCTCCGTAAATTTGGGAAAATGATATTAATTTATTTATTATAGCAAAAAAGTATATATATCCCATATGAAAACATATTTAGTTTTTGTATTCATAATAAATAGTGTCGCCATCTATTTTGGAAAATTTTAATTGACGTGTACATTTTATGATATTTTTTAAATGCAATTTAAGAGTTTACTTAATAATTTTGACATTTAAAAAAATATATTTCATTTTTAATTTTTTTAAAAAACTATATTTAGTTTGATTAACTTTTTGAAACATATAAACATATTTTTATTTTACTTAAAAGATGTTTAAAAAACGGACCAAAATGAGTTCGGCAAATTATAATGAAAACTATTTAAAAACAAGGACTATATTTTTATTTTATATTGAAATTGAAATGGAGAATTTATTTTTAATTTTAGAAAATTGTTCCTATATTTTTTTACACTATAAAAAAATGTATTTATGGATTTTATTGACGTATTAGATAAGCAATATATAATTATGTGGTTTGCATTTTTTCAAAATATATTTTTACATTTAAAAATTTTCGTACACTTATTTTTAAAATATTTTTCACTTATTGCCAAAGCGAAATGTTTAGCAAATTGTATACTTGATTTAAATTTGAAATACATTCAAGGATCGCCTCTAATTCAGTGGAATTGCAAGAAAAAGAAACATAAGTTTTTTATCGGCTGTCGATGTCGTTCCGATATCTTTCGCCGATCAAAAAACGATAATCCGAAATTTCACCGGCCACCGATATTGGGAAGATATCTTTTGCCGATGAGTTTAGGGTCATCGGCAGACGAGGAAATACGGGTGTGTTTATATATCAGTCTGGGGAATCGCCGATGACTTTGATGAATTCCGATCATTGGCCGACGAAACGCCATGCAGTGATTGCTACTAGGGTCTGAGCGTAATTTTTACCTCATAACACGTTTTTACGATACTACAATTTATAAATCTGTACTTAAGATAAACTACCAGGAGTGCAATGTTAAACACTAAATTGCATTTATGGGATCCCGCATTTTATGATAGTTTACTTCTGAGGTACTGTGTATGTGCTGTAAGTTTAACATAATGAAATGAAATTTAGCCGCGTTTCACCAACATTCCCTTAAATACAGACAGGGCAGCCGACAGGATTTTCGGCCCCTATGCAAATGTAACTCGGGCCCAATTACCCTCCCTCGCCCATATACACATATTAGCGTCGATACTAAAAAGATAATATCTCCACAGTTATTATAACCACATGCATTCAGGACATTTAACCTAAGAATAAGATGAAGCAATAAATGATTATACATTTTTTCATTGTTTGGGTAAACAAATACTAAACTTGCTGCGTATTCTCAAACCAGAAATATAGAGAAAACGAGAAAAAACAAAGATAAATTAGAGGAGTAAGATGAACTGATAGCACTGTTCTCAAATACCAACTTAAAGTTAGCGGCCCCCTGGTACCTTCCCAGTCAAAATACAGAGCAATCAGAATGCGCTATATGAGTGCGCCCATGATGCGTCACAATTCCAATTGCATCGAGCTTTTGTTGACGTTCGTTGTTCTCTTGTCTCCGACTGAGGTAGACGGCAAATTTTGCAGTAAAATTTTACACATGCGCGTGTTGCTAAAACGACCTTTGCTTTTTATACACTTGATTGGAAAAACCCGAGTTCGATTTCATCCAAAACGAAGAAAAAAATTGATGTGAAAAATCGAGAATTTAAAAAAGAATGAACTAAATCGTATGCGTTAATTAACACCAATTTTGGACAGCTGACTTGTCTCATTCAGGCCCGTAGCCAGCCAAAGTTTGTAGGGCGGGCAAAAATTTTCCCAGGAGGGGCAAAAATATAAATTATTTAATTGGTTTTCAATTACTTTTTACAATTGAAATTTTTACAATTATTTCAAATTTATACAATTTTTACAATTCGTAAAAGAGTATTTATTAGAGCACTTTGTGAAGTACATATACAAAAAAATATTTTAAAAAAGAAACATTGTTAATGTATTTTTGATGTAATTTTATTTTTATTAATTCTTTTAAAGATTCTACACCAGAAATTTTTTTGATAAAAACAAAACTTTCAATTAAAAAATTTTTAAAGTATATTTAATACAATTCTATTCCTTTAAAATATTCTATGCTTGTCCATCTCTTAATTTTTCACACATTTCAACTTAAGAATATCTACTTTAAAAATAATTACAATTATAAAAATTAGTAAAAGTTACTTTTACATAAAAAGTTTTTTTAACATAAAAAGTTTCTTCGAAGTTCTGTTCTTACATTTCTATTTAAAAATATATATTGTTAAACAAATTACATTTTTCTATCATTGGTCTTGTGGAACAGCTACATAACTCTTTAACAAACTTTTCATTTAAGAAATTCTTTCAGCAATAAAAAGTTATTTACATTTTTATATAAAAACTATATCTTTAATATATATATATATCTTTAATATATATATATATATATATATATATATATATATATATATATATATATATATACACATTACTAATAGAATTACATTTTCCTTTATTTTCTCCTATCATTTTCAATACTCTGAAAAATTTATCAGATACTAGTATTATAATATAAAAACCCTTTTTCTATTTATTTGCATATTTTATTAATTATAATACAAAATAATAGAAATTCATTTTTCTATTCTTGGTCTTATATTAAACATTTTGAAACTTTTTAAAATACATAGCGTAACAAAAAAATCTAAAATAAAATGATAAATGTTAGTATAATAGCAATTTCCTATCTTTACATCATATTAAACAATTTCAAAACTCTTATCTTTAGTCACCATTTTTTTTAGTGTGTTTATAGGCTATTTTCTTGTAGAGCAGTCTCAATCTTTAAAATTTTATTTTATTATTTCATTTTATTATTAATTTTTTGCAGTCACATTTTAGAATTGGAGGATCAGTACTTCTACTACACTTTTTTAGTAGTATTATCCGGTCCAGATGATATAAAAGCTAAAAATCTTGATTATATTTTAAACAGTATTAAATAAATAATTGAAACTAACTTGATTCCTTATCAAGTTTAATGTGAATACCAATCATTTTTGTCAACATCAATTTTGTAGATCAAACCATGCCAAGTCGGCAATCAAGTATGGTTGAAATTAACGAAAACCAACAATGCAATACGTAGGTACCGAAACTTAACCACATGAAATCGACAAATTATTGTGACAACACTTACCAATATCAAGAATTCGATCCAATATTAATGTTACAAATGACAGTCGAGCCGGCGAATAAACAAACTTCCCAAACACACATCCGGGCACTTCAGTTGCTTCAGCCACTCGGTGGCGATTCTTTTTGAGAAATTCTGCGCATCGTTTTGTATCGGAATCTGCCGGTTTTGGCCGTAACTCGAGATCGTTCCAAAAATACATGATTCTTTAAAAAATGCTTAAAAACGTGTTAAAAACATCGCAAAACATATTAACACAAACATTCCTTTCTTATACATAAAATATTTCAATTTTAAAACTGTCCATCAAACTTTCAAACTTTTGAGTATCGTCTATCCAATATTGGGCGAGATTGGGCAATATCGGCATCGAACGGCCGATTTTGCGCCGTTCCACATCGGGATTGGCCAATGTAGGGCTGATATTGGCCAATACTGCTGTGCTACTTGGGATGTTTGTGCTGCAGGCATTCATCTTTCAACTTTTTATCGCATAATTTTTTTGCATTTCTTCACGTTTCAGAACATTCTGTATCAAAAAAGTGTTCTAGAAAAAAGTTTGTGGGTCCGTGTGTTGTCTGTGGTCAGCATTACTTTCAAACGGATTGACCTACTTTGGCCATTACACCTGGAGTTACGATTTTTGCCAAAATCGTGCTTGCGCAAAGGGTAGCTGTCATTTTTTACAGCCAAAATAATTGCTAAATTAAATGAAGGAAACAGTGGGAATTGAAAGTTGTTCAAAGTTCAACACCCCCAGTTTTTTTAAACTCAGCACGATTCAAAATGTGTAAATGAGAAAAAAAAAAAAATCTGTTTTTAGCTGAAGAAATACTAAATTATTCTCTTAGAGAAAACATTTCAATCATTAATTATTTCAATTGTTAATTAACTTTTTGCTAATTAATTTTCATTAGGAATCGCAATGAACCTTTAAAGTTAACGATAATCAACCTCAAAAACAAAAGTAAACGATTTCTAAACAATTCAACATCTTGCAGCCCCCTGTAAAAATTCCTGCGGACGCCTAGAGAACAATAAATATATTTGGCAAGAGATATATCCCAAACGTAACCCTTGTCCTTAATACACATCTTCCAAAGTTTATTAGGTTACAAATTTAAAAAAAATCTTACCTTCATTGGTTTCAGTCTCGTGAACTAGCCAAGATGATAAAAGGTTGGGATATTCTTGCAGTTTCTTTTGCTTTTCTGCGATTCTGCTCCCCAGATAATTTCTTCGACATATTTCAATTTACGAAAATTTCAACAGCATTAAATTGTTGTAACGCTAAATTTTATCTAACTACATTGCGACTATATTACCAATGCGATTTTAAATTAGCATTTCTGGCAGCCTGCCATGTAGTACAAACCTATTCTTCACACCAGGGGGTAGGGAGAATTCGATGTCATTCTTTTGTAAAAGGATAGATTATTACTTTCTTTGTACTGAAATGTATTATGTTTTTTTCTAGTGGATTTTTTCTTCTGTTGGATATCTTAAAGATCATCCAGAATTTTAAGAAAAAATGAAAATTTATTAATGAAAAATTATCCTTTTGTCCAAATATTAAACTTTATACAACAAATAGTGCTTTGTTGGCTTTTCGGCGCCCCTTCTGGTTAGCGCCCGGGGCAGCTGCCCCGCCTGCCCCCCCCCCCCCCTAGTTCCGGCACTGGTGTTAGGCATGGGTGTTTGTAAATGTATGTTGGCTTGTCTAATGACAAGTGTTTCGGAGCATTATAGCCAATAGTGTTGCTGACGGCGCCAGATAATCTGAAAACAACCAACCAAGCTAGCAACTTAGTATAAGGAATTTTGTTAGAGTAAACAAAAACTAGATAGGTATGTTTGTAAGGTGTCGACAAAACATTGCTTGGTGAAGTTACTCAAAAGTGAAAAAATTATTAATATTTGTATGTATAGGAATGATTTTTTCAAAGTTTTAATTATAGCAGAGAATTGAATAACAAATGGAAAAATAACTGGTTGGTTGTTTTTAGATTATCTGGCGCCGTCAGCAACACGAGGGCTATATTGCGCCAAAACATTCATCATTTGACAAGCCAACATACATTTACAAACATCCATGCCTTACACGGGACTCGAATCCGCAATCTCGTTGTCTAGAAGCTAATATGCTAACCACTATACCATTTGGTTGGTGGAAATATAATTGGAAAAGGTATATTTCTCTTAGTAACTTCGTCAGGGGGTGACTACTATAACCAACGCCAAAATACGAGAATTTATCTGTATATGTCATGGCAAAACTTAGTTGGTTTTAACTTAAAATTGTTTACAGAGATCATGTTTTTTTTATTTTTCACTTTGAATTTAGATTCATTTGGCATGTGTTTCTAATGCTATAAGGTAAAGGCATTAATTAGTGGTGATACTAAACAACCTAATGGAATAACTGTGAAGCTGATAAAATAGTTCCAAGTTCCTGACTTTCCTTACAAATCATTTCGTTAATTGAAATAAATAAAAAGTTGATATTTGGCATGTGTTTCTAATGCTATAAGGTAAAGGCATTAATTAGTGGTGATACTAAACAACCTAATGGAATAACTGTGAAGCTGATAAAATAGTTCCAAGTTCCTGACTTTCCTTACAAATCATTTCGTTAATTGAAATAAATAAAAAGTTGATATTTTCAAAACTCATTTAAAGTAAGCAAAATTATATTGCAGAATCAATATATGTTTTATATTTTCAAAGTATTAAGGGAGTTGCACTTTGTTTTCCAAAGGGTATTTTATAACCAATTTGTTAAAATTAAAATCCAACCTACTTAAATCAGTGGAAACTTGTCCACTTTTCTTCCATTCGAGCCCCCTTCCGAACCAACACTTCAAGTTAAAAAAAAAAAAAAAAAGAAAGAGCGCGCGAAACTAGTGGATCGTTCTTGTCTTGCTTCCCTCTCCCCTCCTCCCCTTGCCTTCTCTCAGCGTAACTTGCTGCAAAACGCGCTTTTCAAATCGTTCAGAAAAAGTTTGTCTTTTTGACGACTGTTCTTTTCCGCCACTCTATTGGGGCGCTAGTTTTCAATGCATCCAGATCATTGATCCCGCTTTACTGAAACATCTTTGAACTTGGTTCTCTTGTCAACTTGCTTTCCGGGAGTTCCAGACTTTTCATTAAGAACATTACGATTCAATATCAAGTTAAACATAAATTATTGCATTGCATGAATGTATTTTATCCTTGCGGGCTCCCTGCCCTGTATGTAGCTTCACAAATATAAGTATATGATCATTTTAAAGCATCTAAGTTTGAAAAAGCTGGTATTTTCAATCAGCACGAAATTTGAAATAGAAAGTTTTAAATGAATTACCTGAGATACATCTGTTTTAAAACAGAGTTAAATCTCATACAAATCTGTTTTCTTCAAAAGAAATCAATAATAATTGCATAATTTGATTTTTACTTGGAGAAGTCATTGATACGCTGTTTCTTTTATGCAAACTTACTATAGAATGTTTAAATTAATAACAGCTGTGAAATCAATATCATGCGTATGTACTTAAAATAATTGTATATTTCTATTTCAGCTGCTATCAGCCAAACACAAGCTACGATTGGTTGGATAGTTTATAGGCTCAACGACCTTTTTTTCTGCACAATGACGGCTAATCAGGACGGGATCTACAGCTTTACGTGGATTCCGAACCACAACGAACATCCATGCCTAATCCAGGATTCGAACCCGGCAGCTTTGGCATGCGTGGCCAGAGCGCTAATCATGCAGTCATCAGATTGGCCACAAGCTACATAAATGGCTAAACAGGCTGAGATGGAAGAGATACCTAGTTAAAAGTGATGGTTTAGAATGGCGCTTACCGGAATGGGAGAAGGTCAAGGTCGCAACAAATCTAATAAATTACATTTTACACTAATTTATATTAAATAACAATAAATATAATCCATAAATTGAGAGCAAAGTGTCCTTGTTTTGTCTTTATTTTACAATTGCTGTTTTGTTGAGGTTCTTTCAATAATTGTTGAAATAATGGGATTTGCGTGGCATATTATTTTGAGTATATAACATGATGTAAATTACTTGTAACTCTGACTAAAATTCATCATTTAAATTATTAATAATGTATAAGTTATAAAAATTCATCATTTAAATTATTAATAATGTATAAGTTATATTTTCTTGTATCACTACACATTTTCTACCATTGATATACTTTAAAAATTTGGATAATCTTTATGCAGGAGAACTTCTGAAAAAATTAAGTGGCGGCTGAACATAAATTGGAAAATTATTTGGCTGCAGAAAAAAATTATAGATAGTGCTTGAAAAGAATAGTGTAGAAGTAAATGGAAGATATTTAAAGATAGTGTTTTTGTTTTAAGAATTGACAATTTCCTTCCAATAATCACAGCAATTAATGTAATTTGAATCTTAGGTCAACATTGGAGCATGTCATAATGCAAATTTTCTAATTTAATAATTCTATTATTCAAGATAATTATTATAAGTTAGTGGTAGAAATAAAAGCTACAAAAAAATCGTATAATTCATGCCGCATATTTAATTTGGGTTATATATTTCAACTTTCTATAATGAGATTTTTTGTGTTGTGTTTGTTCTTAATCGTAAATAAATTCGTAAATAATCCAGGATGATGTTGTGTGTCTTATGGGTTCCATGGTACCAAATACGTAAAAATGAAACATATATTTATTATTGGGTAACACAGTAAAGAACGGATCGCCTAGACGCGCGTCCGATCTAATTTAATTACATATACAGAGAGAGAGAGTTACATGGGAGGGGAAGGATTTTTATCTTCTTCCCACGCATGCGTGCAGGCAGCAGAACACTTATTCGTAATTCCCAACATACTCCCACCTTTGGAGTTTTTTCCAAATACAAAACTACAAATTACACATGATACAAATTTAAAATCAAATATCAATATAGTAAACCAATATAGAATTTACAAACAAAATATTCTTAACTACAATTAAGATATTAATATAAGAAACACAGATACACTTTACAGACGGCAGGGTGGCTTAGAAATTCGGCCACTTCTAGTTTTCAAAATGTTGTTACTAAATAATGGTTCATTGTTATCATGAATAGGAATGTCCAATTCTAGTCTATACAGTCTTTGGACGGGCCTCAACAGTTCAGTAGAGTTCGTTTTGATTCGAGCAAGCCTCGTATGGCCGTATTTGCCTGGCATTAATTGCAACACTCGAGCCAAATTCCAATAGATACGTTTTCTGTTCGTATCTTCTAATAAAACAATATCACCGACAGAAATTGGGTTTTTAATTTGTTTTTTAAGAGATTGTTGACACAACTGTCCTAAATACTCGGATCGAAATCTCGATCGAAGTAATTCACGTATTTTTTTAAGATGTTTTGAACGCTTACCTAATTGAGCGTGATCTACATCATCAATGTCTGGGACACCTGACGTTGTTAATTCTTGCAAAAACATGGATGGCGTCAAAGGAGAAACTGTGTCAATATCTTCGGATACATATGTTGGAGGTCTGGTGTTTTATAACTCGCTCACAATCGCACAAAATAGTAAGCAACTCTTCATAATTAAGTGATGCACGTCCCAATATTTTTCTTAATATTTGCTTAACCATTCGCACAAGTCGCTCCCACCATCCGCCCCACCAAGCAGCGGAAGGAGGGTTAAACTTCCATTGAATTTTATGCTCGATGGCTTGTGAACTAACACGATTCCAATCAATGGCGTTCAAAACTCTACTAGCACCTAAAAAATCTGAACCGTTATCAGAATATACTATTTTTGGACGGCCACGACGAGCGATGAAACGTCTTAGTGATTGTAGGAATGCCTCAGTAGACAAAAGAGTAACCAACTCAAGATGAATCGCGCGATATACTGCACAGGTGTATAAAACAATATATGCCTTTTGTCCGCCTTTAAGGTAAAGAGGACCAGCCAAGTCGACTCCTACAATTTCAAAAATTGCTGCGTCGCGCACTCTGCCCACAGGTAAAACTCCAGGTTGAGCCTCACCTCGGTCACTTGTAAAACGCTGACACTTAACACATTTTCTGATACAATCACGAATTGTTTTACGAGCTTTCAAGATCCAAAAATTTTCGCGTAAATTTGACAACATAGAAGTGCCTGCATGCATGTAATCCTTATGTACACTAATAATCAGCAATTTCACAACGGGGTGCTTTGAAGGCAAGATAATAGGATACTTAAAATCATGTATATTCTCTCTAAATACAATATTAGTTTTAGCTCTCAACAATCCATCATCGTCTAACACTGGTTTGAGATTTTTTAGTTTAGGATCAGAGCAACCCGTGAATGACTCTTGCTGAATGAGTTTAAACAAATATTTTTCTCCTCTGTCTATTTCATTCAAAGACAAATATTTCTCACAGTTATTATTAATTTTCTTTGACTTATCATAAAACCTTAAAATCCATGCAATCATTCTTACTATCTTTTTATACGAAGAAAAATATTTATAATACCAACTTAAATCATCCACAGATTTGATCAAATTCTTAACAACTGTTTTACGCATTTCTGAATTAACTAAGCATTCATCTGGGTTTTCATTTGACTTAGGCAATTTTTCTCACTTAGAAGAAGCCAATCTGGTCCCTCCCACCAACGCCGTTCGATTAATTGTTCCACTGAACAACCCCTGGATCAGTGGCGGATCTAGGATTTTCCTGAGGGGGGGGTGCAAGATTGTGCCTTAGCCAGGACAGAATTGAATATTTAAAAAAAAAAAAAAAAAAAAAAAAAAAAAAAAAAAAAAAGCTAGGCAATGTTCAAAAAATATGCTTTAAGTTAATCCATAGCCATTGATTGACCCCCAACCTCTTTCGTCACATTTCTGACTTGTTATTTTAGCGTAAGGTTAGCGTGGTAGCGGTTAGGTATCTTATCGCGTTAACACTACCCTTTTGTTTTTTCATTATCTGTTTTATTTTAAAAACAAATTGTATTAAAAATGTATCGTGCATTTTAAATATTTTTGTAAGCTACATCCCCAGAGGTATAGATTATACTGAAGAAATTCCAATGAAAGTGGGAACTTGCTACTATTATTTGTGACTAACTGACTAAGTATAAATCCTATACTATACTTACATCAAACAGGGAAATCAGTAATTGCTGTACATCAAAATTTAACATATTCATAACACATTTATGCAGTGAGCTTAGTAAGTAAAAATACCTTGTTTTACTGGATAATCCATTGCTACACAAGTAATCTAAAGTAATCAGGGGAAAAATTGTGTTTTAAAGAGAACGTTTTACTAATAATTATAAGTATTATTTTTAAGAAGGCAATTGCAAAAAAAATACAATTTAAACATTGAATAATTAGCACAAAACAAATTCCAGTCTTCCTTTTTTTTTGATTTAGCAAACTATACTTAGTTATCTTATACTTATCCATCTATGGATAATTATAATAGAGTAGTTAATAAAGAAAGAAAAAACACTACACGATGTAAATGTTAGTGTATTAGAAGAGCCGAATCTTGCTTTATTATTTAGCTTAAATATGTCAAAGTCTAATATTTTTTTAATAGGTAGAAGTTCTCTATAGCATCGAATACAAATTGTTTTATATTTCTTGATAAATCTCACTTGTTGACAGTTCATTTTCATATTTTCTACTCTTGTTCTTCAAAATTTTATTTTATTTTCAACTTTTCTGATACAAAATCCTTTTTTTCCAATTCCTGGCTTTTATTTCAGCCAATCAGAGCATTTTTTACATAGATACAATGTTACACTTATGTAGTCCAGTGAAAAAAAAATGTGCCACCTACGTGTATAAATAATTTATTCATAAAAGTAAAATTTTTATATAAATCATTTAATACATACCCAAGATTTATAGTGTTAATAGAAACATGAGTAAAAGTTTCTTTTAGTGAAAATCTCCGAAACTTGATAGAATGAATTCTCGTTGACTATCTGCCAAGTTTCAGCTTGATTGGATGGCAGCTAGTGGGTTAGTTATCCTTCCACAGATTTTCCCGCCACAAATAAACAAAATCAAAAGTAGATATAAAGGATAAAGTAAAAAGCAAACGATAGAAACCAGGAGTAACAAAATTTTATGTTAATTTTTTAAGTTAAAGGAATGCAAGTCAGTGGGATCCAGTGTGGTAGGTCAAATAGTTCATTTAAAAAAAATGAATCCATAAATACAAAGTTTTTATGGTATCCTTTATATTCCTTGCCAATTTTTATGTACAATTGCAATTTACTTAAGCTATTTTGATCTGAGATTCAATTTTCATGGTGTTTGATGACCACTGCGAAGAAAATCATCAATTCCGTCTCTTTGACTAATTCTTTTTTTATTTTTTATTATTAATTTTTTTTTGTCCGAAAACATGGTTATTGTTATTGACAACAAGTTATTTTAGTTAGATTTGATAACAAGAGGATTAATTAGTCCTCCACGGATTTATTCCTCACAGACACACAAAATCGAAGTTAATTTAAAAAAGAGTTTAAAAATTAAGCCACTAACAACAAAGATTAACTTACTTTTCTCGAAGAAAAGTATTCCCAAGCATATGACAAAAATGGGTAATGACAGGTACATTTCCAAAAATCGCTATAGAATAACTTTTTTAAACTATTTTTTGAGTGCCAAACACAAAGCAATTCTTTTTAAAAAGTCCTCCACGCCAGTAAGGCGTTCTTTCTGACTTCTCGTAACGATTGCTTTCATTTTTAAATCAAATAAATAGTATTTATAATTTCAGAATAGAAAAAGAAACGCTAAAAAAATGTGTTCCCACTTACTTTTTGTCGCTTGGATGCATTTATGTATTACAACCTACCCTACTCTTTGGTTAACTTCGGAAGTGTACAGTTTGTAAACCGAATATAAGTCTCAACACTCTCACTACGCGTTCAAAAATTTCTTCTCCTTGTGCTAACTAGTAAACCACACCACAACCATTTAAAAGAGGGCTTCAAGGACAAAGACCCAGAAGGGTAGAGATGTTATCTCATTCAGTGTCCAGTGATATTCCTCCCCACGTCCATCCCTTGTGCGAAATCAGGAGAGAAAGATGACATCCGGTGTATTCCCCCTCCCTTCCCCCTCTTGTGATCGTCTAAAAATTAGAAGTTCAGAGAGGAAAATTCGCTTTGGTTTAGGCTCCTTATTGTTACAAAATAAAAGTAAACAATTATTATTTTGTAAAAGAGTTTTTACCTAACTCAATTCCAACTCCTATGGTAAAGTGTTGTGGAGATGTCTTCAAAGTCAAGGGGGTGGAGGTTTGATTACTTGTACAGTCTTCTAACGTCCGTTTGAATGGGAAGGGAGAGGGCTATAAAAAGAACCTTGAACCAAAAATAAACTCTTTTTTTTTGGGGGGGGGGGGCTTTTTTCGGAAATTAGACGAAGGTCGAAATATACTCGTTAAGTGAACTTATTAATAAAAAAAAATTTAATTTTTTGTGTGCCAATTACAAAAAAAAAGAAGAAAAAAAAAAGAATAATAATAATAATAATCTGAGGAGGGGCCGCGCGCCCCCCGTGCCCCCTGGCTGAATCCGCCATTGCCCTGGATGCTAAATCCGCCGGATTGGCTATTCCAGGAACACGTTTCCATGCCAAAGGAGGAGTTAAAGATTGGATTTCTTTAACCCGATTTTGGACAAAAATTTCCCAATTTAAATTACTTTTAATCCAACTTAGAGCCGTGGAGGAATCAGTCCAACAGTGGATTGCTATCTCTGAAAGATGGAGATCACTTAAAATCGAATTTAAAAGCCTAGCTCCTATGGAACAAGCCAAAAGTTCCAAACGAGTAATAGTGGTTGGTTTTAGAGGGGCAACTCTACTACGTGCACTTAATAAATTGACCTTAACCTGTTCATTTAATTCAATGCGCAAAAATATGCAACAACCATATGCTAATTGACTGTCATCGCAAAATAAGTGACAATTTAATAATTGATTACCCGGTTCAATATTCAACCACCTGGGTATCCGTATATTCGTAAGTAAATGCAACTGAGCAAGCCATGTCTTAAATTTTTTAGCTAAATTCTTGGGAATTACATCATCTCATTTAAGCTTTAACTCCCAAGTTTTTTGTAGAATAATTTTTGGTAATAATAATACGGGTGCAGTAAATCCTATTACATCAAAAACTTGATGAGCTTTAGACAATACAACTCGTTTCGTAATTTGCTCGTGTATCTCGGATACTGGGTAAATTTTGCAAGAAAGAGTATCTTTATCCGTATCCCATAACATACCTAAAACAGTGACCTCATCCTCATGTGCTGACTGCTCCAACACCTTAAGAGGAACATTGGATTGCCACCCTCGTAAATTGAAATGTCCTTTAGACATAATTATTTGGGACTCTTTAATAAATTTATCCATATCTACCTCAGAGTTAAGACTCGTCAAACAATTATCCACGTAAAAAGAGGGTCTTAAAATTTCAGCCGATTCTCTTAAATCATCGGAAACCGTATTCAAATGATAGCGTAAAGTAACTGCCAATAGATATGGACTGGAGGTTAAACCGAACGCTACACGTTTATGCCGATATGTTACCAGTTGGTCAAAATTGTCTTTCTCCCACCATAGGAATCGTAAAAAATCTCTATTACTCTCTTGAATTCCGATCATACAAAAAGCTCGTTGTATATCACTAGAGACTGCACATTTATATTCTCTAAACCTATTAAGAATAGAAGGAATTTGGGAAATCAAATTTGGACCCGTAGCTAAGCAATCATTCAGTGACTAAGAGTTAATTGTTTTCGCAGACGCATTAAAAACTGGTCTAACTTTCGTAGTGGCATTATCCTTAAAAATCGGTCTGTGAGGTAAATAATGTTTCCCACTTAAATTTGCATCTAAATGTTGATCAGTCACTTGTTCAATAATACCAAGAGATAACCATTCCTCAAAAACATCACCGTAATGCTTCATTTTATTTGAAGCAATTAATTTCCTTTCGGTGGCTATCGCAATTTTTTTTGCCAAGAGAAAATTTGTTTCTAACTGTTTCTGATCATAAACCCATGGTAACGCTACCTCATACCGACCTTGTTTATCTCCACATCATACCACATTATTTCTTCCTCACGTACTTAATAACTCATGAGCTACAGGATTATTTTTATTACGGGAGTTATCAACATTTCTATTATTTTGTTTCTTATAATTTACATAATTATTTTTATTAGAATTATTGTAGGGGGCAGTATAGTCCGGGGAATAGAGACTGAAAAAGGGGTCTTACCTTGCAAAAGGTTATGTAGTTCTGATTTTTTAATATGTTATAAAGGTCCCATGGTTATAAAGGTCCCATGGTTTATAAACCAAGTTTTCAACCTGCTAACCCTTGTGCGTTCTCCGTGATGCACCAAAAACTGAGCCGTTTTTCAGTTTATACGTCATAACTCTTTGCCAATGCATCTTAGAAACAAATATTATATTCAAAAGTTGTAGAATATTAAATTATCTACAACTTTTGTATACTAAGTTTTTTTGTAGACTTATTATGTAAATAGTTATGTCGCATCAAAGTCAAAACTTTTTCGTAAAAATGCTACTTTTTAAGATTGGTGTCAAGTTTTTTGATTATATCTTCATAATGGTACGTTTTAGAGAAAAAGTTTGTGAATAAAAGTTGTAGAACAATAAATTTCCTACAAGTTTTCTATATAAACTTATTTTCTAGGACTAATAACAAAGGAGTTACTCTGCTTTGTGTATTTCCCGTGGTGCACCACAAACAAATACGTTTTTCAGTTTATAGATCATAACTCTTTCGCAATGCATTTTTAAAAAAAAACATTAAGTTTAAAAGTTGTAGAATATTAAATTTTATACAACTTTTGTGAACAATATGCTTTTGTAAAGCTATTATGTAAAGAGTTACGTCGTATCAAAGTAAACACTTTTTCGTAAAAATGCTGCTTTTTTAAGTTTTTTGACCAGTTTGTCAATTATATCTTCATAACAATAAGTCGTAGGAAAAATATATTATACAAAAGTTGTAGATCTATAAATTTGCTATAAGTTTTATACAAAAAAGTTACTATCTAGAACTAATAACTAAAGAGCTACTCTTCTTTGAAGGTTTACGAGATGATAACCTATAATATTTTATGTATAGGTAGGGGTTTAAAAATAGCTTCTTACTGCATAGTCTGACAATTTTAATAAAAAAATAAAACAATATATATATAATACTAATGATAATGTAAAATAAAAAGTGGAAATATATTAAATAATGTCTATATCTATAGATAATAATAGTAATATAAAATTTACCATTTTGCCGTGATGCACCAAAAATTTCTGCATTCGGAAATAAAAATGAGAAATAGACTGCATGGAAGTGGCTGATTCTAAACTAAGTGGGGTACAGATCTTTTGAGATAGAATAGAAAAATCACAAGTCGGGTTTCATTAGTGACATGTAAAGGAATTCTTTTAAGGACACAGTTTCCGCGAAAACACCATATACTGTTGATTGAGATTTGCCACTGCCGAAATCAGGGTAGAAGATTAGAACCGAAAAACCATTCTCAACCCTCCCCACCACTAACCATACCGACAGAATATCAACCACTCAGTGTAGTTACTTAATATTAGAATACATGCGTTGTAATGTTGGCTGCTTCATCATATCCAATATTACAGGAATTTGCAAAGATCTTCTTAGATCCTAATGCCAGTGTTTCAAGCATCACCGAAGCAGTATCAAGCATTCTTGTTGCTCTCTTTGGTGGTCACAGGGCAACAACTTGAAATGCTTTGCGTTATAAGCAATTTTCCAAATCAACAACTGGGAGCAAGTTAAATCTGTCAAAGCTACCTCCGACCCAAGAAGCTGCTATGCACCATGTCTTCCGCACATACCATCAAGTAAAGACTTGGATAGGGCAATTGAAAAATCCTCTGGTCTGTAGGTGGAAGATGGACAGTAAAGGACTTCTTCCTATTACAACCACCAGGGATTCAGCTCCTCAGTCAATTCTGACCTACATTTTCTGCCAGCCAGGGCCGTCGCTAAGAATTTCGATTGGGGGGGGCGTTAGACATACTTTTGCCGACTAAAATCAAGACAAGTACGGTGTAAATGTAGAAAATACCCATTAAGGTGTTAATCTACTATTAATTAAATTGTATTAATGCAAAATTAATGCATAATTTTTGTGATTAAAATATAATTATATGTTAATTATTGATTAATTAATTGTTATTGAGTTTATAACTAATTGTTATTTTTTTTTATTAAATGGTGAATTATTTTATTTAATGTGTAATTAATTTTAATAAATGTTTTTAATATTTTATGGCATTTCATTAATACGTAATTAATGTCATATTTTAAGTAAATTCCCATCACATTTTAGTTAAAGTTCCATCAAATTCATTTAATTTTTCATTTTGTTTAATAAATACCCCCCCACCCCCTCTTTCCCGAACAAAGGGGATAATTTTACGAAGTGCTTTTTTGTTGGGAGGGGAGGCATTTATCACTTGCAGATAGAATGCATTCTCACAATCTTGAACCAATTCAGTAACATGAGTAGTACAAAGGCTCCATCTCAAAAAAAAAAAAAAAAAAAATTTCAAATTGCAGTTTCGAAAAAATTAGTTAAACGTTTAAAGTGGATGGAAATCGCACTACAACACGGAATAAAATAAATGAAAATATTGATCAAATATGTGCCTCTAATTTAGAATTGTAAAAAAAAGTTAATCAAACAAATTCTGGAAAAAAATTTCCATGTAAAATCCGGGCAGATTGTTGCTATCACACAAAACTACTAACGCGAACACTGCGATTTTTATAATAGAGACAATGCCAGGGACACATAAGAAACATGCACTTACATTGCCACATGTCTTTTGAAAAATAAAGTATTGTGGAAGAAGTAATTCAAAAGAACAAAATATATGGGTAGTAAATTATCAATTCGAGCAAAAAATTCTGTACAGCTTTTAACAAACATCAAATTAGGAAGTTCAATTCCCATTTTCGAAAAATCTAAGATTAAACAAAGACTTTTGTCGCCTTATACCTCTCTGTTAGCGATCTGCACATCCCTGCAAATAATCCTGTCGGTACTCATGGGCAATAAAAATTGCATTTCAAAATACAATAATTATTAAAAACGTTTTGTTAATGTATTATAATAATTGTTAGATAGTATTATAACAAATCTTTCAATACTTTTCCAATGATTATTTTGTTGCAATAAATACGACATTGCCTTCCAATTTACATGGCATGCATTATTTCGGTAACACATTTGTTGTGGTCTAGTGTACAAATGACAGATACAACACCTAGGCACTAGTAGTCACTTTTGCCTAGTGGTTAGAGCGCCTGTCATCTGATCTAGAAGTCCCGGGTTCGACTCCCGTTAGCGCACACCGCTACGTGGTGTCCCGAATATTCGAACACATCAGTGGCACCATCTACTGCACGACCTCCCCACTACCACCTCAGCATCTCTGGCGACTCACTGCCACACAGAAAGCAACCTCTGATGACTCACTGCCACACTCGACTCAAATGCAAGCAACTCAACGTTCACCCCCTTCGCAACTCACTGGGAAGGGGCTATGTCGCGGTCTCGTGTACAAATGACAGATACAACACCTAGGCACTAGTGATCACTTTGCCTAGTGGTTAGCGCGCCTGTCTTCTGATCTAGGAGTCCCGTGTACGACTCCCCATTAACGTACACAGTTACACATTTATAATAAATGAAGTACTATATAACATCATTTATAGAGTTCTACTTGACATTAATTGCAATAATTTGGCAAAATGTAATAGAAATATTTTTCTTCCATTTCACTCAACTTCACGTTAGTAATGAGTAAAAATAAACCTCGTTGAATAACCTTATAAAATGTATTTTTTATTTTTATCTTTACCAAAAAATAAGTAAATTTTATTCGAAATTGAAACTTCTCGCAAGACTAGTAGTGTGCGTAAGGTATGTATTTGATAAAAGAGGGCTCATTTTTCGGATATTAAAATTTAGATGTTTTGATATTTTCTGTAAGACTTTCAATTCATATGACGTACAATACACACTTTATGTAAATGACGTTTAATGGGCATATAATGGTTTTTGAGGCGTTACCTGACGTACTTAAAATGTCACCTACTGTAACACATCAGAGTTATCTATTAATTGGAAGAATAAGTAATTATTGTCAGTTTCTTCCTGAGAATATAGTGTGTGCTTACCAGGTGACTGAATTTAAAAACTTACGACAATCGACTTAACGATTTATACAATTAAATGTACTGATTTGAAATTGAACGAAAATTGAGAACTAGAAATGGAAAACGACCGAAGTCCAAAAAAGTAAATATTTCAGGTTGGTTGTTTTCAGATTATCTGGCGCCGTCAGCAACACGAGGGCTATGATGCGCCAAAAAATTCGTCATTTGACAAGCCAACATACATTTACAAACACCTATGCCTTAAACGGGACTCAAACCCGCAACCTCTCGGTCTAGTATTTTTTTTTTTTTTTTTTTTTTAGGAGAACCGAAAAATGATCGCATCTGGTACTTAATCAATAGTTAAGTCAATAAGTACATACTTCAGATTGAATTTGAACTATTGCTAAGGGAGTTCGCACTTTGAGCGTTCTCCACTTCGTTTAGCGTGGCCTTTAGGACATTTTTCCGTAAAAAAAAAAAAAAAGATTTTCTATTTTTTTGGTACTTGGTCGTTTTCAATGTTTAGTCCTCAATTATTCATTCACTGTAGAGAATTTGTGGATATTGATACTTGTGCAACAGTACGGGGTACGGGAGATATGTTTATATTTAATTTCATTTAGAAGCTGTCATTGACGATATCAACTTAAATGTTCCTGCAAAAAAGGATATATTTACACCAATTTAAAATTGCCGACCGCCAACTTGGGCTGAATTGTGATCAGGATTTTTTAATACTATTGATGATATTAATTATTTATATCTTTTTCTATTCAATATGTTTTAAAACATCCATCACTTTGGTTCTTTTAAAGGAATTGATGAAATTTTGGAAATTTGCCGTGTGCCGTATTTCTTTTCTAAAAACTTTGACGGGATGAGATAATGATTGATTGATTTGTGTTCGCAAAATACCTATTATATTTGTGTACGCAGTCCATCAATGTATACGGGAAAATAATAGACTTCTAGTGTAAAAAAGCCAATTTGTGAAACTCGGGTCGGTATTTTTAATATTTTTTGTTTTTATCTATATTTTTTTTATTCAATTTGATTTTATTGTGGATCAACTTTATAAAAGGGCTCAATAAAATTTCGAAAATTTGCCGACTGTTCAACTTTCTAAAACTTTGGGGGGGGGGGTGAGACGCCCCCTTCGCCCCCCGTTCGCGTCGTCCCTGCTGCCAGCGCAATATAAGATGCACTAAGGCCTGCGGTTGTAGAAAGGCCGGTCTCAAGTGCTCCATAATATGTCAAAACTGTCATGGACAAACCTGTGACAATACAGCGAACATCATAAGTGATCACAACGATGAAGACGACCCAACAGAACTCTTATTTCAAGAAGTAGCGGAGGAACTAGCCGAGCCTTCGTGGCTAAACGAAACTAAATTTAAGAATTTATAAGTTTTCTAAATTGTAAGTTTTATTGATATTACTATTATTATATATATATACATTTTTATAACATTTATATTTTTTTATTTATAATACTATTATTTTAATACCTATATTGTTTTATTTTTTATTAAACTTGTCAGGCTTTGCAGTAAGAAACTGTTTTTAATATTAGATCTTACCAAGTAGCTCTTTTGTTATTAGTCCTATAAAATAACTTTGTATATAAAACGTAGCAAAAATGGTATTTTTACGAAATAGTTTTTGCTTTGATGCTTTTCATACAATTTGTTTTTCATACAATAGTTCTACAAAACAAATTTTGCACATACGTTAGTGGTAGAAAATTTAATGCTCTTCAACCTAAAATATAATTTTCCCCCTATAAAATGCAGTGGGAAAAGGATATGATCGGTATACTGAAAAAAAATTCAAAATTTCAGAATTCAGAAGGTTTTTGGTGCACCATGGCGAAAATGGAAAATTGATATTACCGTTATTGTATATAGATATATACATTATTTAATAAATTTCCACTTTTTATTTTAAATTATCATTGGTATTATGTAAATATTGTTTTATTTTTTTATTAAAATTGTCAGGCTATGCAGTAAGAAGCTATTTTTAAACCCCTACCTATACATAAAATATTATAGGTTATCATCTCGTAAACCTTCAAAGAAGAGTAGCTCCTTAGTTATTAGTCCTAGATAGTAACTTGCTGTATAAAACTTATAGCAAATTTATAGATCTACATTTTTTGTTCCATATATTTTTCCCTACGACTTATTGTTATGAAGATATAATTGAACAACTCGGCAAAAAACTTAAAAAAGTAGCATTTTTACGAAAAAGTGTTTACTTTGATACGACGTAACTCTTTACATAATAGCTTTACAAAAGCAAATTGTTCACAAAAGTTGTAAAAAATTTAATATTCTACAACTTTTAAACTTAATGTTTCTTTTTAAAATGCATTGCGAAAGAGTTATGATCTATAAACTGAAAAACGTATTTTTTTGTGGTGCACCACGGAAAATACACAAAGCAGAGTAACTCCTTTGTTATTAGTCCTAGAAAATTAGTTTATATAGAAAACTTGTAGGAAGTTTATTGTTCTACAACTTTTATTCACAAACTTTTTCTCTAAAATGTACCATTATGAAGATATAATCACAAAACTTGACACAAATCTTAAAAAAGTAGCATTTTTACGAAAAAGTTTTGACTTTGAGGCGACATAACTATTTACATAATGGGTCTACAAAAAAATTTAGTACACAAAAGTTGTAGATAATTTAATATTCTACAACTTTTGAATATAATATGTGTTTCTAAGATGCATTGGAAAAGAGCTATGACGTATAAACTGAAAAACAGCTCAATTTTTGGTGCACCACGGAGAACGCACAAGGGTTAGGAGGTCGAAAACTTGGTTTATAAACCACGAGACCAACCTTTATAACATTGTGACGATTTCTCGAAATAACGACGACGAATTTCAAAGGTAGCGCTTTTATTAATTTTTTAAAAGAAGTTGTTTAAATTTAATATTATTGAGACTATCATATTTTTTTCATGCCAAATACAATCTTGTTCTTCTCTGGTCTCGTTCTCCGGGTAACACTTCGGCTGTTGCCACTCGCTTAGATAAATCTTTACAGACTCCTCCCTTCCAAGAGAGGACTTTTTATTGAAGAGAAAAAGTCTTAGAATTTAAAGTCTTTCAGTCTTAGGAGTTCATACCGCCAGTTAGATTCAGTGCACTAATTTAAATTAGTATTTTACTGCCAAATTATAATATTTAAGTAGAGTATTACAAGTTTAAATAAATAAGCCTACCCATAACACTAAGGTTCTAAGATGAAGAATAAATAAAAATATGTACAAAGTCAATGTCTTACATCAATGTTTATGGAACTCTACTCAGGGTATCGGCATTTCGATGGAGACTTCCCTCACGATGGACAACTTCATAATTGAATGGTTGTAATGTGAGGGCCCATCTCAACAGACGCGGATTAGTCCCTGTATTTTTCTCTAACCAGACCAATGGATTATGATCTGTTTGAATGATGAACTTGAGCTGCCCATCAAGATAACATCGTAATTTCTGAATCGCATAAACAATGGCAGCACATCCCCTCTCGGTGGTACTATATTTTTGTTCTGCTGGAGAAAATTTCCGACTCAAGTACATAATAGGATGTTCTTCACCATCTTGGTTCACCTGAGACAACACCACGCCTAGTCCAAGGTTCGAAGCATCACACTGAATGACAAATGGAATGGTGAAATCGGGGCTAAATAATACTGGCTTTTCCGAAAGTCGATTCTTTAATTCTTCGAAAGCATCTTCACAAGCACTGCTCCAATCCATAGACGATTTAACTTTCTTCCCTTTTAGTAGATCTGTTAATGGTGCCGCAATTACAGAAAAATCGGGAATATATCGGCGATAATAACCAGCAAGACCTAAAAATGATATAATTTGGGTTTTGTTCAAGGGTCTGGGAAAATCTTTAACGGCTTGTACTTTAAGTTCTCCAGGTGTTCGCTCACCTTGTCCAACTATGTGGCCCAAATACTTGACATGTTCCCGAGCAAACTGACACTTCGAAGGCTTTATGTGGAGATGAGCTGTTTTCATCTTTATTAAAATTTCTTCTAAGTGTTTCACATGCTCTTCCCAAGTATTCGAAAAAATTGCAACGTCGTCTAAGTAAGGTACAGTAAATTCGTCGCAGTCTTGTAACAACCCAGCCATCATTCTACTAAAATAATAAGGAGCATTCTTGAGCCCAAATGGTAACCTTAATGGCTTAAAGGTACCAAAGCTGGTCACAAAGGCAGCATATCGCTGGGCCCGTTCACTCAATGGTATTTGCCAGTAACCACCGGTTAAATCGAGAACAGTGATATATTTCGATGATGACACTTTCTCTACAAGTTGTTCTATATTTGGTATAGGGAAATACTGTGTCCTGGTCACTTTGTTCAAACGACGATAGTCAATACAAGGTTTAGGATCTTTTCCAGGAACCTCAAAAAGTATTAAAGGAGAAATAAAATCCGAATCTCCTCGTTCAATTACTTTGAGTTCTAACATTTTACTGACTTCGGCCTTCAGAATTTCTGTTTGTCTTGGTGACATTCGATATGGCTTTGCGATAATTGGCTTTTCTACTTCCAACTCGATATCATGTTCAGCCAGATCTGTACAACCAGGTTTATTTGAAAAGAGTTCAGAGTACTTGTTTAAAAGTTCCTCCAGTTGATTCTGTTGTGCACCTGAAAGTTTAGATTTTGATCTTATGTTCTTTAAAAGTTCATTCAACGCTGACCCGTTAGATCTATCAGCAAGGCCAAGATCTGGTATCTCCTCTTCTTCCTCTTCCCTTTTGCCTTTAATTTCTTCTAGGCCTAAAAGATTTAAGTGTTCTACTCTTTTAACATAGGGCTTTAGCATATTAATATGGTAAACGTGATCTTTGTTCTTATCGGGAAACCGTATCACATAGTTGGTATCCGATAACCGTCGAACTACTTCCCCAGGTCCAATCCATTGCACCGATAACTTGTTGGGTTTTGAAGAAGCTACAACTAATACGAGATCGCCCGCTTCGAACTGCCGTTCTACCGCTTTCTTATCATACCAAAGTTTTTGTTTTTCCTTGGCGCTTACCATATTCCGTATTGCTAATTCTTGGCAGTTTTCCATAAGATTTATTAATTTAAACACATAGTTTACAACAGAATCCTCTTCTTGGTGTTCTTCTGTTAACTTGTCATAGAGCAATACAAGCGGAGTCTTCAGATTTCTTCCGTGGACTAACTCAGCTGGTGTAAAGCCTGTACTATCATGAGTCACAGTCCTTAACGCGAACAGAGCTTGAGGCAAAATCTTTTCCCATTCGGAACTAGATTCTAGACAGAGGACACGAAGAATTCTTTTCAGAGTTCTGTGCATTCTTTCGACTGGGTTACTTTGCGGATGGTGTACAGAGCTTCTAACAACCTTAATTCCAAATCTTTCTAAAAATTCGCAAGTAAGTGCACTCATAAATGACGTTCCTTGATCAGTCTGTAGTTCTTTTGGGAAGCCCATTCGGTTGAAAATCTGGAGTAGGGAGTCAATTACTGCGGTCGATTTCAGATTTTCCACAGGGACTGCATCGGGATATTTTGAAGACATGCACAATGCAGTAATGAGGTATTGATTCCCTGATGGGGTTTGAGGTAAAGGTCCCACAGCATAAACATTTATTTTTGAAAAGATTTCCGTAATAACTGGAACTATCTTGAGTGGTGCCTTCTTTTTATCTTGTGGGTTTCCTACCCTTTGACATAGATCACATGATTTCACAAAAGTTTCGACCTCTTTGTAACAGTTTGGCCAGTAGAACGTTTTAAATAAAGCATCTTTAGTCTTCGCTATTCCCAGATGAGATGCCGTTCTTTCATGGCAGAATTCCATAATCTGTTTTCGGTACTTCTCCGGCACCACAAGCAAAAGTCGTTCTGTTCCTTTTTTATCTTTCTTCACGAAAAACAGCTTTTGATTTTTTGTCAGATACCTATGCTTTTCAGGGTCTGTGTCATGTTTTGATTCTTTGAATAGGGGCTTCAGATCCTCACTTTGCAATTGAGCGTCTAAAAATTCTTCTGGGGTTAATTTCATAAGTTCCAATTCTGCACTTGAAAGATCTGCCACCGGTAAAATATTATCATAACCAATTTCTTTTCCAAATTGTTCATTTTCCCTTGAATCGCTTTCTTCTGGTTCCGAATTTGGCATCTCTGATTCTACCATCTTCTTACTGGAAGATCGAGTTTGTATGACATTAATTGTATCCATTCCGAAATTTTTATTCTGGTTAACTTCAGTAAATATAGTTCCATTGTTCGGTTTCCTAATAGGTACCTTCCTTGATCTAAAGAATCTCTTATGACAGCTGCTATTGTCACAATGTGCCCATAAGCGCAGTCTATCTCAACCTCAGCTAAAGGCAGACAAATGGGGCTTTCTTCTAATGGGGTTTTAATTCATACCGTTTCTGTAGTTAACATTGAGGGTTTTACATACTTTCTGCAGATCAGGTCAATTGATGCTCCGGAATCACGAAGTATCGGCATTTCTATGCCATTTATTTTTCCTTGACTGATATATGGTTCAAGAACATCTTTAAAATTTTCTTTCTGAACCAAGTTAGCAGCTACTGTTTCAACGCTTTTCTTGAGTTTATCACAGTTAGGTCTTAAATGCGAGGTAGATCCGCACTCGTAATATCTTCGTAGTTTATCGCATTGAGCCTTCAAATGAGAAAATGACCCACACTCGTAACAACTAGGCTGCTTCCTCCTCTCAAATCTTTTCTCTCTTTCACCTTCATCGTATTTATCTTCCTCCATGGAGCATTTCTCTTGAAATTAAATTTGTCCTTAGGGTATTGTCCTTCTTGAGGTTTGGAATTATTTCTAGGTAGCTTTTCTTTTCTTTTGAAACTGTCTCTGACGCTTTCATAGTCATCCAATTTCTCTGCTAAATACTCTGGATCTTTAATATTAATCCAATTGTCTAAAAAGTGTTCTCTGATTTCTGGAGGCACACGAAATTTTACTTGTTCAGCAATAATCAGATCTTTCAGTTGCTCAAAAGTTTCAACTTTCATATCTTCAATCCATTCGGTAAAATAACTCCGCAGCTCGTGGTAATAGTTTCTCCAATTTTTATCTGGCGTTTTCTGGTGTCTGTAGAAACACTGCTTCAATTTTTCGCTGTTCATTTTATACCTTTTCAGAAGAAGAGTTTTCACATGTTCATAGTCATTTGCGTTTTCAGGCGATTCTCTAGCCAGCATGTTTGAAACTTCTGCAGGAAGTACACCCAACATATAAGCAGTCCAATCTCTTTTTGGAACTTTGGCCATTTCTGCCTTTCTTTCGAAGTTAATTAAATATAACCCCATTTCGTCCCTCTTTTCTTCAAATTTAGGCATTATATGCGTCAATTGAATCCTGGGAACTCCGTTTTCAGATACATGGTTTGTTCGAGGTAGGGATTCAGTTTGGGAAATTTCTAGCTTTTTTAATTCTAACTCATGCTGCCTCATTTCCCGCGCCAAATTATCTTCCCTTTCTCTTTCCATTTCTCTTTCTTCCCTCTCTCTTTCCCTTTCTCTTTCTTCTTTTCTCAGTCTTTCTTCAATCACACGATCAAATATCAATCTAACCTCCTCCTCATTATAATATTCACTTCCTAAAATTATTCGCTTAATCTCAGGTATTTTAGTTTTAGCATCCACATCTTCGCCCAATTCCTCACATATTTGAAGCAAATCTTGCTTCTTACCTTTCCCTAAATAACTCATTTTCTTTCACAAGGGAAATCAATCAAAATGCCAATCGTTAATTCTCTCTCTCTTTTTTTTTTTTTTTTTTTTTAAAGAAAATTAACGCCACCCAAAATTAAAATTCTAAACTTCAAATTTAATTCCAAACTGTAAACTTTATATTTCAATAATATGAACTTTAAATTTCAAACGATATTCTTGAATTCACTCAAATACAATATTCCAATAATATGATGAAAACTTTTGTTCAGGCGATTACAGAAGTATACACATAACTTCTCAAAATACTACCACAGAAACCATACTTTTCGAACTAACGTTTCAAATTTTACTTCGTGTTCGACAAAATTAAAAAAAACCTATTTCACTCATATTCTATAAAGTGAAACAAATCAAAGACTAATAAGCCTAATTTATCGCCAACAAAAGTTCTATCAATACACAAAAAGAAAATACCAGCACACTCAAAATATCGCCAAGCTAAAGTTTCATTTATACAACTTCTCAAATAATATTCCTAAATTAATTCCATGGCGAATTTAAACAACCAGCATAGCATTCAATAACATTACAGTGATTTCTAGTACAGATATAAAAGAATTCTATATATTGATAAGTAAGTCACAGTAAAACTTAAACTTTAAACAATTAAAATATATATTTGCAAAAAAGACTTTTTTTTTTAATAATTCCTTATAACCTAAAATAATTAAGCACTGAACCAACGGCAAGGAAATAATACATAACCCAAGATCACTTTTCTTCCATTACTTCAAAATGGCTGTCAGTCTTGTTAAATTCGAATATTCTTCGGCACTGATTTCTTCACCAGTTCCAGGGCCTGATTTTAAATTTTTTTTACTGTAGGCCCAACGTTCAGAGAGGGTCCCCCAATAGCAAATATTTATTTCCTTATGTCACAATATTACCAGATCAGGCTACGTTCGTTAAGACTAAATTTTTACAATTAAAACTCATAGTTTACAGGTTAAACTTTTTCGTTGCCGACGTGGTTGGTTGCGGTTGTTCTTCCTGTGGCTTCTAGAGCTTTTTGAACTTCATACTGCGGTTTCCTGTCCTTTTCCAGTCCGGTTGGGCTGCTTAAGTTTTATTTACGTCTTCTACTGTTTTGTATCAGACTTTACGGTTGTTGTGTTCATTTTCGGGAACGCCCCCGAGAAGAGGGTGTTCCACGGTGATAATGCAGGAGTCGCTCAAGCGTTCCCGCGAAGATTCAGAGGAAGATTTTTTTCTTACCCCAAAAGAAGCACGACTCAGCGATAGAGTTTACGCGGCGAACATTTCGAACATCGAAAAAGCGAATTACGCTTTTTCCAATGGTTTCTCGGAAGTCCGGGTAATCTTCTCAGCGACCCATGATTCTGGATTTATCCCGACCTCAAAACCACTTCTCATTAGGGATACTTTCTCAAGCATAAAAGGAGTTAATGATGTTTTGTCTGTAACGAGACAAAATAAGTTGTTGTTAGTGATCAAAAACCTAGAAACGGTTCATAGGCTTGACTCAGTGGATAAGATCGGAGTTGTGCCTGTCTCGTGGCATTTAATAGAAGATACTATTGTAACAAAATTCCTGATCCGAGGGATCGACCCGGATGTACCTCTTGAAGATATCGCTATCGAACTCGAAGAGGCAGGTGTACACTTTTCACAAATTGTCAGATTCACAAAAAAAGGTTCGGATTCCCCCATTCCTATCGTGTTAGTGAAAGAGCTTGGTCGAGTCACCCGTCAGAATATCTCCCTATTTGGAATAATTTATAAAACTACTCCCTTCGTGGAATCCCCCAAAATTTGCCACAAGTGTTTAAGATTCGGACATTTTCAACGATCATGCACTAATAAAGATAGATGTAAATCTTGTGGAGACAGACATCCACCTTCCGAGGAGTGTGTGAGGGACCTTGCTTGCTTCCGTTGTGGTAGTGCTGACCACGAAGCCACCAGTTCGTCCTGCCCAATCTACATAAAAGAAAAATCGAAGATCAATAGTTCCAGTCTAAGAGGCCCAATTCAATCGGGGAACAAAGTTCACTCTCAAAGTGGATCACCACCGCCGGCTTGGTCCTCCTCCGAGTTTCCCCCCCTCCCTAATCAAGACTCCCTTGCTAGTCTAAGGAATGAAGTTGAAGATTTAAAAAAAGTCGTCGAAGATTTGAAACAGATAGTAATATTAAATTGTGTCCCTATTCAAAATCCTGAAAGAGCCTCAGATTCCTCTATTCTATTTAAACAAATCTCGGATCTTCAAAATCTGAACCTCAATCTTGTTCAAGAAATCAAGCGCCTCAGAGAAGAACTTGAATTAGCTAAACCTGGCTTCAGTCCTAGCAGAGGAATCAACGAGGTTTCATTAAACGAACTGAACTTCCCTGATAGTCCTCTCCCTGTGCTGGACCCGGGTCCCTTCCAGACAGGGACTTAGCCAATGTTACTTTTTAGTATCACTATAGATGTTAATCTTGCCCAGGGAGTTTGTTTCCTCCCTTACGTTTTTTGTAGCATCTTTTTTCTTCTTTCTATTCATCTCAGTATGGTGTTCCTTATGTCTTGGAACTGTAGGAGTATTGCTTCGAATCTCACCTCTTTTCATTTTCTTGTTCAACACCTTGATCCTCATATCATCTGCCTTCAAGAGACCTGGGTGGACGACGCCAGTTCTCTTCTTCACCTGAAAGACTATATTTTTTTCAGTAAACCTAGAGCTGGCAGGATTAGAGGTGGTGGCCTGGCTATTTTGGTGAAAAATAATCTTCCGGTGTGGCTCTTGCCATCCTTTGTGAGCTCGACCACAATGGAAATACTGTGTATTAGAGTGGCCTTTGACAATCATATTTTTCAAATCGTTAATGTTCATAGGACATCGGGCCTCCTCTCCTCTGGCGATCTCCTACTTCTTTCCAGCGCTGTTTTCAACCCCTGTTTTTTCTGTGGGGATTTTAACGCAAGGAGTCGTTGCTTCGGTGACTCCATCTCAACTCCAAGTGGCAATGAATTAGCTAAATGGGTGGATTGTAATCCACTTATTCTCCTCAATCATGGCACCGTCACAAGAGAAAGCTCAGCCTCCTCTGGTAGTGTTTTAGACCTAATCTTTGTGTCCCCCTCTTTTTTCTTTCGTCTTTCATGGGGAAAAGCCACTGAAAAGGGCACAAGCGACCATTTCCCCATTTATTGCGACTTTAAGGCTAAAGGCCCTCCCCGTGTCGGGAACCTCAAAGCTTATACAAATTGGACGGCTTTTGCTTCTTCCATTGAAGATGTCTTTCAAGTCCTTCCCCCCGTGACACAGTCGTCTGGGGCTGAAGTTAACATTATCGCTTCCCGATTTCAGAAATCCATCTCGCGGGCTGTTAGGTCCAATTCTTCCCTTGTTCCTTCTGCTAAAGAACACAGTCTTCTCTCTTGGTGGAATCGAGCCTGTTCTAGAGCAAAGAAGATAAAGAATAGAGCTTTTAGGAGAGCACGTAGATCACTCTGCAGAGTTGATTGGGATGAGTATAAGAAACAAGCGTCTATCTTCAAAAAAGTTATTCTTGCAGCTAAACGTTCTTTCTGGGGTGCCAAAATCTGCGCGATCTCCTGCCCTAAAAAGCTCTTTGGCTTAGTGCACAGCATCAACAACTATCTATTCCCCAACAAACCTGACAGCAACTTCTTTTTCCTAGAAAGCAACAACCAGGTCACCTGTCCGTATCGGCAAGCTAATATGCTTGGTAAGGGTTTACTTAAAAAATCTCCTCTTATTGCTTTGAGACGGCCCATTCCACCTGGCGGAGGGATTTCTCCCTCTTTTCCGAAGTTCTCACTGTCTGAGCTTAAAAGAGCTATCGCTCTCCAAAGGTCCTCAACACCGGGCTGCGATGGTATCTCGGCTAAGGCATTTAAAACCCTCCCCCTTTCCGCTCTTCTAAAGCTGCTGGAGATTTATAACTCTTGTCTCTCCTCGCTCTGTTATCCTGCTCCTTGGAAAAGAACCATCATTGTCCCTATCCAAAAACCCAAAAAACCGTCTCACTCAGTGGCAAGTTACCGTCCCATCGCTCTTATTCCTGTTATAAGCAAAATTTTAGAACGCATGATTCTTTTTCGTCTCTCTTGGTTTGCTCAGAAAAGAAAGTTATTCCATCCCAATATGTTTGGATTCCTCCCAGGGCGTTCGGCCACAGATTGTCTTCAGAAAATGGTATTCCTTATTGACTCCCTAAGAACAGAGAAGAAATGGGTTACAATCTTGTCATTGGATATAAAGGGTGCTTATGACGGAGTTTGGGTGCAGGGTCTCGTGGAGAAACTGCACTTGGCTGGGCTGGAAGATTGCCTTCTTTTCCTACTGCAGGATTTTGTTTTCGAACGACCTTTTCAAGTTAGATGGAGAGGAATCCTTTCGGACCCTTTTGTCATATCTTGTTTGCCGCAGGGCTCAATCCTTTCCCCGTTTCTCTTTAATGTTTACATGATGGATCTTTTTGAATCCATCCCGACTCACTCTCATCCTTTTATTTACGCTGACGATATCTCCATCATTATTCCTGGTTCCTCTGCTGAAGAATGCATTGGTAACATCCAACAGACCATACTTGAGATACAGTCGTGGGCCTTGAAATGGAAAATCTCTTTTGCGGTTGAAAAATCGTCGCTTTTGGATCTGTCTCCCAAACGTGTGAAACTTTCATCGCCGTGTAATATCGGAGGGGCCCCCATCCCGTGGGTCACTCAAACAAAGATCCTGGGCTTGATCTTTCAAGACAATTTCAAATGGAAGGCACACGCGATCTCAAGCTGTGCAAAGGCAAAAAAATTTCTTAACATAATTAAATTCATTAGTAATAGAAGAACTGGATTAAAATCCAAACAGATCACCCACGTCATTTCCCAGGTCCTCCTTCCCCGCTTGGATTACGCAAACTCACTTCGATTCAAAGAGAGCAACTCTATCCTACGGATGTATGAAGTAGTTGAGAATTCAGCTATTCGATTCGCCCTGGGTGTGTTCATTTGTGCCCCAAATGAAGTTATACGGAAATTAGTGGAGATTCCTCCTTATCGTATGCGGGCCAAATGGGCTCAGATCTCTCACTTCCTTAAAGTCATCTCTCAACAACAAAAGTCGAACTTTCTCGAAACTTGTCTGAACAAACTCCATATTTCGTCTGTGGTTATGGACACGGCTAAGGCTTTTTCCCTGGAACACAACGTGGTTCGCCTGAGCCTACCCCCTCATCCTTCCACCTCTCATAAACTTCTGTGCCTCACAGACTTTTTTCCAAGCAGCAAGTCTAAATTTCCCCAGCTTATCTCGGCTTCTTATCTTTCTCTTCGGGAACGCTTCACAGATTATGAATTTTGGGCTACAGACGGATCCAAGAATAACGGTGGGGTGGGTTTTGGAATTTCCAATTCGGATTCGTCTACCACCCGCTCTATTCGGCTCCCATCTCTTTCCTCAATCTTCACGGCAGAGACTGCGGCTCTGTTTTACCTTTTTAAATTTCTTTTGAAAGAGGGTCCAGTTGTAATCCTCATCGACAACAAGGGGGTAGTGGAAGCGATTAAAACTGGTCGTGCAAAAAGAGGTTCCCTAATTGATGAAACTATCCATCTCTTACATCGTTTCTCTGTGACATCGCCCACCATTCTCGTATGGTGCAATGCCCATTCTGGTATCCCCCTTAACGAGGTGGCAGACAAGTTAGCAGTTCAGGCTACGTCTAATCCCTCTCTGCCAGTTATCCCTATTGTAGACTTCCAAGACGTTAAACGCTACATTAAATCACGACTTTCAACAGAATTTAACGAGTCGTGGGCTTCTTCGACTTACTTTCATCGCTTCTCAAAACAAACTCTCGAGCGGCCATTCTTTGATTGGGTCCCTTCTAGACATTTAGAGACTAAGATCTTGCGCATTCTTGCCAATTCATTTCCGTTAAACAGCATCTTACACAAAATCGGTTTGGCTCCTTCGCCTCTTTGTATTTCTTGTAAGTCAATCGAAAACCTCTCACACAGATTACTGCAATGTAACCGTTTCAGTGTTCAACGCTCTCTACTCTTTCCTCTCCTCGGCCTTTCTCCCTCTTCCGTCTCTTCGATAAACGACGTCATCTCAACTACGAATTTCCAATCTCCAAGAGTGGGTCGTGCCATTCTCTCTATGTTCCCCTAGTTTTTTTTTTTTTTTTGTTCTACTTCAGTTTTTCTAGAAGTCTTTTGTAGTTGGTACTCTTACATATGTACGCGGAGGCAGGTGCTTAGTCACAAGTCCTTCCTTTTTTCACCCTCTCCTCGGGGGTTCAACCAACCAACCAACCAACCAACCAACTCATAGTTTACTTTCACACGATTTTTTTTGTTATAATTAGTATGATCTTGATCTTGATTTCCTCAAAACTTTTGAATTAATCAAGACCCCCCCCCCCCCATGAACACTGATTTTAAAGCTCACTTTCCTGTATTTTAAACTTACATTTTACCACAGGGTCCACAAATTATATAATAATAAATAATACTTAATTTTATAACAATAATTGTAAATAATAGAAAGTAACCTTTCCACTGTTTCCACGATCTCACCAAAAAGGAGGGCCAAAAAAGTTCAAAAAAGTCCACGGAAGAGCATGCAAACCAACCAATCACAAAGACTCTTTCATTTCATAATATAAGAAGTTGTATATGGTTGGTTGGTGAACATCTCTTTACAAGAGGCGAGAGAAGGAGAACAGCGGCGTAAAGCCCTTATCTCTGTGTACATATGAAGAAGTTGTATACATGATTGGCTGAACAGGAAAGATTTGGCCATTAGAAGGGAATTCGCTGGTCGTGGACGAGGTGGCTGGCTGGTTAACTTGCTGGATTAGTAACCGTAGTTTGGTTCTGGCCGTAGACAGTTTTTCTCGGTACTCCTCTACGGCATCGTACTCCGTCTCAAATTGCACTTGATCCACTCCAGTGGTCTGCATCTCTGCTAAAACCGCTTCATCTGCTAGCCGCAGTTGTTCAGCTCTTTCCAATAGCACGTCCATGGAAATCTCCAGTTGCACTAGATCCGGTGGTTCGGTCACTAAAAGGCCATCAAACTTGGTCAGCGCACGAGTAAAAGATCCTCTACTCGCCGCTCTTCTCTGCGTCATTCTCTGCTTCAGATTTTCATGAGACATGATGATCACAGCGTAATTCAATCCAATTAACCGTATCACCGACACGTAACTCGTAACACGTAATTGTCAACCGGTTATGCAATCTAGTTCTACGCACACAAATATTCGTAATCCATAAATTCGTAAACAACAGTTCGTAAGTGCGTAAAATATTTTCGTAATAGTCTTTGTCTACCCAATTCGTAGCAGGTACCTATATTCGTAGTAAACGTACTAACGTCGTCCCGGCAGGGATGCCAATTGTTCTTAATCGTAAATAAATTCGTAAATAATCCAGGATGATGTTGTGTGTCTTTTGGGTTCCATGGTACCAAATACGTAAAAATGAAACATATATTTATTACTGGGTAACACCGTAAAGAACGGAGCGCCTAGACGCGCGTCCGATCTAATTTAATTACATATACAGAGGGAGATTACATATACAGAGAGAGTTACATGGGAGGGGAAGGGTTTTTATCTTCTTCCCACGCATGCGTGCAGGCAGCAGAACTCTTATTTGTAATTCCCAACAGTGTTAACTAAATCTCTTAATGCTTATCTTTTTCAAACCCAATTGATGTTCACTTCTCATTTAGTGATTTTTGCATGAGCTTTATCTTTCTGTTCTGTACTTTTATCCACATTTATCAAAGTACGGAACGAAAAGATGATGCTCATGTAAAAAACACTAACTGGGAAGTGAACATCAATTGAGCTTAAAAAGCAGCCGGTGGAAAGCGAACCATTATTAGTTTGTCGTGGACTGCTAATTTCAAATTAATATAATTCGACATTATAAGGCGAACTTTCGTCGAGTCGATGTGGGATTGCTAACGGTAGCCAGAAAACTGATATTGGGGCACTGTCGGGCCGTTGAAGGCAACAACAATGTTTATGTTGTGGCTAAGCGGCGGCTCAGACAAAATTTTCTTCCACTTAAGGCTGTCAATTGTAGGGCCACTGTTGTACACTTGCAGTCTGGCCATAGTTAATGCAAGGGAAGCAGTGGGTAAGTGATGGCTGGCCATTAAGGGTGGCCAGACATCAACGGCCAACTGCCGGCCCTCACTGCTGGCCCTAGTGTAGGCCAGACGGTCACTTTTATGCACTGAAAAGTAATGGCCATCCGCTAATGGTTCAGCAGTTCAAGTGATGGCCACAGTCAGCCGCCCAGTGCTGGCCCAGATGATTTGTTTTTACTGGGTATCTGCGTGGCCCCACGCTGCTGGGGACCAGTTGAAGGACATTTGTTCGCTCCAATAGTTCAGCGTGTGGATATTTGTAAGAAATGGTCACGACTAGTTGCAATTGTTTTCAAACAATATTTATTCCTGGACTGTATGTTAGAGTTTTCCAAAGCTGCATGTAATCCGTAGAGAGAAAACGCTCTCTTTACAAAACCGTTCATGTGACGAGATCCAAAGCGAATGAATAAAAAATGATAGGGGAAAGGGTTAGGGGGAATGGAGATGCGCAGAAGTATTGTGCAGTGCAATTAAACAGTCGTTAACATCCCGGGCCACCGTTGAAATAACATTTTCCATATTATTACAACAAAATAGAACAATTATGAAATGTTAATGTGACGTAACAATTTCGTTGTTAGGGAAAGATGATTTTCCTGATGGTTGATTTTTGGAAATGTATGCCTTTTTTTGCGCGAATTTCGGTGGTGGGGATGCGGGGACGGATTTAGAGGTCTATCAAGGGGAGTGCGATGATAACCATTATTGTTTATTATGACGGGAATTGGGTACCGAAATGGGGTGGGGCAGGGGGGGGGGGTACCACCTAATTTTGCCTTTCATATATATTTCCTATAATAGCATACCTGCCAACATTGGCATTTTCAAATTAGTACAATTTTTACGGAACAAATATTTGCATTCCTATGACTCATGGAAAGTCAAATAGCGACAATATTTATGAATGTAATATAGAAATAATAGAAATTCTATTACAAATGCAAAAAAAAAAAAAAAAAAATTGCATAGTATTCAATTGCTCTCAAATATAACAAATTGTTACATTTTAGCACAAAATGGAAATTATAAAATAAAAAAACTAACTTGGATTTAAAAATAAATCAAATTTAAACTTTACGATGAAATCTCTGATGAGGTTTAAGATTTAGTCTACATTACACCTAAATAAAACATGCTTTATGACACAAAAACTCTAGTGAAACATACAATGAGTTGGTGGTATTCAAAGTGTTTAATCACACGCACAAATATCAATTATGCAGGCTTTCAAATTCGTATTAATACATTTGATGTTGTCACTGTGCTTTTTAGAATTGATATGAACTTCGACATCAGTAAATCCTCCATGAGAAATCTTAATATCAGATGCATAGATAGAGCAGAATGCAAAATTTGTTTCTTTGTTTGAATTTCTGATGATTAGAAGTAAACCGCTTGGTTTGAAGTAAACTTCAAAAAAACTTGATATTTTCTGGAATTTTACACCAGGATTGTTTAACTTGGATATTTTAAAATAAATAATTAAGACTAACAAAGAAGCTGAAAACCGAAAGTGCTTTAATCTCTAAAGTCCGAGAAAACGAAACAGTCGTTCGGTGAGTGCCGCCAAAACAATTGAAAACGGCGGCGTCGCGATTTAGTGCGCAGCGTTGGAGTACGGTCCAAAAGAAGAAAGAATAAAAAAAAAACTAAAGCACTTTCAGTTTTCTACTTTATTATCTCTAAAGTTCGAGACAACGAAACAGTTGCTTGGTTCGCCAAATCCCGTCGGCAACACAGATGAAAACAATGAATTTCCGGCGCCACGCTTAAGTACTTTTATTATATACTCGCAACATTATTGTACGGTCCAAACAGAAGGAAGAACCAAAATCTAAAGCACTTTTGGTTTTCAGATTCTTTGTTAATCCCTTAAGTCTGAGGCAAAGCAATAGTTGTTTGGTTCGCCAGGTCCCGTTGGCAACACAAATGAAAACAGTGCATCCCCGGCGCCGTGTTTAGTGCTATTATTTACGCGCAAGTCCAGTACTATTATTTACGTTTTGGAGTCCAGTCCAAAAGAAAGGTAGAATTAAAAAACTAAAGCACTTTCGGTTTTCTCCTTCTTTATTAATCTGTAAAGCCCGAAAAATCGAAGCAGTTGTTTGGTTTGCCAAATCTAGTCGGCAACAGAAAAGAAAACAATGCATCCTCGCCAACGCGCTTTAGTGCTGAACATATGCGCAATCTTGGAGTGTGAATAAATATTTTGACGGACGCGGCAGCTTTGGAAAATCGTTTCGGTTTCGTTGGTGACTTAAAAAAAATATTTATTAAAAAAAAAAAAAAAAAAAAAAAAAAGGTTTTAGGGAAAAAACGAAAAGTACCGTGAAATCCGTACGATTTTTTTAGCTGTTCGCACACCCGTACAAAATAGTAAAAATCCGTACATTGTACGGATGATTCGTACAAGTTGGTAGGTATGTAATAGTCATCTTTGAAATCAAATTAATTAAAAAGAAAAAATATATTTTTAAAATTCTTATTAATGATAATAAAGATGAAAAAAAAATCCATAACATATTGAGCTTTTGCATGCGATGGACCTAACCAGGTTAAATAACGTCCGTGTCCCATTCGTCAGACGACATAAATGCCTATTTCACCCAGTTAAAACAATTATTTTCCCGTATAACTTTGTCACCAAGTAATATGATATAAAATGAAAACATAACTATTAGATTCATCATAATTTTATCTGTTTATGAGTAGAAAAAAAAAGAGCCAAAATGTCCCATGCGTCAGCCAGAGAATTGCCCCTGAGGTTTGTCTAACCTCTACTTATATTTTGTAACTGAATTCAAAATGCAAAAAGACATATCTGAAATTCGGAAGCAGTTCCATTTGTCCTCAACAGCAATGTAAGTGTACGTAGCTGAATTCTTGAACCTATTTTCACTTATTTTGATGGATAGAAAGCGTTTTTTTTTATAATCAATCTAAGACAATTTAAAATTAAAAAAATAAGACGTTTATGCAATTCTGAAGCTTTGCTTTTATTAAAATTTATATAGTCAATATAGAAATCTGTATAATGTTGATATATTACAATGAAATTAACGAAGATTGTTGAACACAATACAATACATCAGTGTGCAGTTGAAGAATCACTTTCGATCATCCGGACAAAATTGAAGTTTTCAAATATACTTCAAAATCGTGATTCTCTAAGAACTTATTTGTTAAAAAAACTTACATTAATATTTGGAAAATAAGGAATGAAATAAGTAATGTTGACAAGATTTTTTGTTTAAAAATTACTAATAGCCATATATAACTGTAGTTTCTCATGGGCGCCTGCATAATAATTTGCAGGGGATGCAAAGGGATAAAAGTTTTTGATGCGTGCCTTAATCTGTTAAAAGGAGAAATTAAATTACTTAACCCTTGGTTAGTCGCGTGGTTGATCCGTTTTTTTCCTTTTTTTTTCCCTTCATATTATTTTAATAATATTTTTTATTTTTTATTTATTCTGTTCAATAACGTTGTGTTTTTAATTGATATATCCACTTACTTTGATATTTGGTCACGAATTTAATGGTATGCACGAAAATATGAATTTGGGGGACATTTGTCCCCATGCGACTATCCGCGAGTCAAAAGGTCGCACGCCTAACTAAGGGTTAATGAATTGTTAATAGTTATATATAAATTTTCTGTTCAAATGCATAATTTCAAATCTATTCTACTGGGTAATCTCTAACCTCTTTTCCTGTAATTAGGTTTTTGCTTAATCATCTTGCACCGTCCTGGCAGCTCCCATGTAATTTTATTCTATCAGCTTTTCTCAATTTAATTCACCGTCATAATCTTTTTACCTTGAGCATATCACACCACTTCTTGCGACACTCCAAGCTCAATTTCTGACTTTAGTTCAGCACACAAATTGATCACTCTTTATAGGAATTGCAGTAAAGTGTTAAAGATACCCATCTCTCTCTCTCCCTCCCCCCCCCCCTCTCCCTTGAAAAAAAAAAGTGAAAGGACCTTGCAATAAGAATTTTCTGTTTTTCAGTGCTCAACAAAATTTCAAAAATACTAAAAAGTAATATATATATATATATATATATATATATATATATATATACAGAAAAAAAACTTTAGAGATACATTTTATTTTTAAAATAAATTTTAGGGGGATGCGATCGCACCCCCCTCCCCAAAATCCGTCCCTGTGAGGATGCTTCCAACACCTAAAAATCCTTATTTATTACTGTATGGAAAGGATATTGTAGTATGATCTGTTTTGAGGATATGTTGATCAGAGACGGACCATTTTTTTTAAAAAAAAGACAACGTTTTAGAGTTATACAAGAAAAAACTTTTGATTTTTTTTACTCATCTTTTTAAATAAAAACCTTAAAAATTTAATTTTAATATTTCAAGAAAATTCAATAATAATCCTGGACACTTAAATGGATTCGAATATTTAAAAATATTTGATGCACTTAATTCTGCTTTTAACCACTTAACATGTGATATAAAAGGAATATTATGTCCTAGACCTATATATTGAATATCCAAATCTCCCACTTTCCATGTAACAAGAATGCTGAAATTTATTGCCATTATTCTTTTGGTTAGACTGTAATAAAAGTTCACAATAGCAATTTTAACTATGCATTCTTAAACTAATGTTCCTTAAATATCCAAAAATAGTAAAGTTGGAAGAACTCTTACCTAGGTTGGCTTAAGATGACATTGGCTATAAAGAGTTTTGTAAATAGTAGTAAAAATGAATGATAGTAGTTTCAAAGATAAAATAAAAGTTTAAGAAAAAATTATTTTTATGCAAAACAGCTTCAAATGGATTATTAGTTTTGTTGATACTTTATTTCTAAATATTGCTCTTTATATTTACAGCTTTCTGCACACAAGTTATTTTACTTCCATTTCTTGTTGTTAAGTAAGCTAAGCTTATTCATGCTTATTTATATAAAATGGATTTATCAAGATGTCCAACAACAAGGAAAACATGGAATTTTCATAAAAGGGCAATTAAGTCCGGATTTGTCATTACTTGAGCAGGAAATCATATTTTCCACCAATTACTTAAACAATTTTGCAAAATTTCTAAACATGTTTTTTTATTTTTTATAAATTTCTTTCAATTTAAATTTTCATGGTTCATATTTGCATCATTAATACAGTACGGCACAAAAGTTTATGCACAAGCTGAATGTTTTAACAAAATGAAAAATATTCTCCAGAATTCTTTGAAATTTTCACTGAATCTAAGTAATTGAATTACAAATTGTTGTTTACAATTCGAAAACAATTCATTGAAAGGAAAATAATAAATCATAAAAAAAAAAAAAAAAAAAAAATTGTGATGTCGCAAAAGTGTATGCACAAAAATGAAATATTTCCATTTTACAAAATACAAAAGTCCTTTAGTGGGATATGGTGTTGTGGTGGTCTCGTGTACAAATGACAGATACAACACCTAGGCACTAGCGATCTACTTTGTCTAGTGGTTAACGCACCTGTTTAGTAAGAATCCCTGGCCCCGTTAGCGCATATCGCTACATTGGTGACTACCGGACAACTGAATCATGCTGCCATCTATCGGCACCTTCTGAAAATACTGCACGACTTCCACACTTTTAAGCATCTTTGACGACTCATTGCCGTACAGAAAGCAACCTCCGGCGACTCACTGCCGTATGAAAGCAACTCAATCGTTCGTCCCTTCGCGATTCACTGGGAAGGGGCTAAGTGGTGGTCTCGCGTACAAATGACAGATACAACATCTAGTCACTAATTGTCACTTTTGTCTAGTGGTTAACACCTCTTGACTTAATCTCTGGCAGGTGGGTACTGTGGTGTCACAGGCCCACCAACTCTGTGACTCTCTTGATTCCTCCCGCAGCTCTTGACAACATGCCGCCAAAGCGCGTTTCTAACTTTCCATCTTGCAATTTCTTACAATTTAATTGAATTTATTTTTACCTTAAATGTTGTATTTTCAATAAATGTTGGATATATTTCAACAGTGTAATTAATGGTTGACACTTTAACAAACAAATTCGTCAGCCAACTACAGTGTTCTCATTGTACCTGGATGAGATCGAATAAGCGATTTTCCATTGATAACACGATATTATGGAAGGTTTCAAGAGCAAGTCTGTACCAGACTTCCTCGATCGCTGATTTGAGCTCTTGCAATGAGTAATACTGCTTCCCATTCTTGTAGGATACCCCAGATGTTCTCTATCGGACTGAGATCTGGGCTGAGTGCTGGCCAGTCCGTCACACAGATTTTTAGAGATCCAAGCCATGCTTTTGTACAACGGGAAGTGTGTATCGATGTGTTGTCCTGCTGAAAGGATCAGTTGGTACCACCTAGGAGTTGCCCAACGGCAACAAATGCTCACTCGCTTTTCCTGGTACTTTTCTGAATTTGGTCTGCCATTTAGGAAGCAAAGAGAAGTTTTTGTCTCTAGTAGCCAAAAGCGCTCCATACCATGAGCGAGCCACCACCTTGTTGCCTGCTGAATATGCTCTTTAGATCTTCCCTCAACTCACACTAATAGAATGAACAATATCTGGACCATCCAAATTCAATTTTTTTTTTCATAAGAGAAAATAATGCTAATCCATTTGTCAAGATAATAAGTGTGCTGTTTTGCACATTGAAGTTTTGCTTGTTTGTGAGACTGTTTCAGAAAAGGCTTATTAGCTAATTTTTTATGAATATTGATTTGGTTATTCGTCAGACATTTTTTTAATTCTTATATTTCTCACGAAATGTGGTTTTTCTCAGGTTTCCTGAGCGATACACATTTTTAAATCGTTTTCCACACTGCAAAACACTAAATACCAAGTTCGGACCGATTTATAATAAGTGAAATTTGCAAAACGGATTTACCTTCAGCTTCCAAACTTTCACAACTTTTTCAGGCGAGAACTGCAGAGATTTCAGAATTTTGATAATTCGTAAAGCGATCACTACACTCGATAGTGTAGGAATAAAGTCTCACCGACCCTCCACCTATCACGTTTAAAGAGATATTTACATGCATCTCATTTGTGCATACACTTTTGCGACATCAAAAAAAAAAAAAAAAATTGTTGTAATTTCTGATTTTTGTTATGATGAATTTTTTCCAAACTAGAGGTATAATCAATTACAATACCATATAGAAGGGAAAAAACAAACAATTATAATACGAGATTAAAAAGAAAGAAATTTAATAACTCAATTAAAATTCTCTAGCATACACAAGGAAAAAATTCCATTAAATATTACATGAAGTTAAGATCCAAATACAAATAGCATAAACATGAATCATAAAAAAAAAAGAAGAAAAAAAAGAAGAGTTTACTACAGTAATTTCATCTTTGGTAACTTTAGAGTAAATTATTAAATAAAGATTAATAAAAAAAAAAAACATTTTAACGACATCAGTATTGTTCCTAATATTTCACACAATGATACTTCAATAATCACTTCATGCAAAATAATTTTGTCGAACACAGCTAATGAAAAATGCCAGAAGCTTTAAAAGTGCAATATTTACAAATTTGTCATCAAGTTGAAGGTATTATTGTTATGTTAACCAACTCAACAGTTTTAAATTGATTTACTTGATATTCTTTAAATAGCAATTTATGTCATTGTATCGAATATTTTTTTGCACAAGACCTAAGCGAAGGTTATACTGCACTGGAACATGGTTATATCAAGATCTGGGCAACTGATATTAGTTCGTCTATCAAAGAGAGAACATCTTCCGGGAGATCTTTCAGGGGAAAATTCACTAGCTACATATGTATCTAAAATTTGAGAAAATGTTTCTGTTCAAATCAGAAAATAACTTGCAGAAAACACTCATGATTTTGTCCACTATATGACAGCAAAAAGTAAATAAAAGTACCAACTTCAGAATGTTGGTGAAAAAGATGTTGGTTATCCAAGTAATTCATAATGAGAGTAAGAAGCGCTGAAATAATGTACGAATTGAAAATAAAGTATAAATAACTCTCATATATAGCACAAAAATTTCTCTTTTTTTTGCAATTCATAAATATGTTTTTTTGATTTTAATGGTCATTAGTTGTCAGTGGCGGGCCATGATTGAAAATGATAGTGCAGCCGGAAACATGCGACTCCCCAGGGACCGCTTTGGGGGGGGGGGGCAACCGCATTCCCCATATAATATGTCATCTTAATTATTTGTAATAGTAGCTTCCCCCACACGCTACAATGTAAGAAAAAATTAAATTTCACTAATTTTTCATAGTATATTTTTTACTTAATATCAAGATCAATCAAAATCAGCAAAAAAAATTAATATTTTTTTGACATTTTCCATACCTCATTAATAAAAGTTGCCTTATCGAGCTTTTTTTTCTTTGCACGTAGACGGTATCGATGGAGTGGTGATGTGGAGACTATGATTTTAACCACCTGCAATTCACTAAACTATGAATCTGCACCTCTTGTGCAGCTTTAAAACTACAAAATCCTTCAATTTACATATGTTTTTCTCATCTGCGAGTCGGAAGAAGGACGAAAGACTGAGACGTTTTTGCAACATTCTGCCGGTCTACTTCTTAATAAGAGACAAATTAGTTATAAAATGATTAATATCTTTGAAACATCGCTCCCCCTAAACTACAAAAAATCACGCACTCAAAAAACCACCTTAATCATAATCAGAGAATAAAATGCCAGATTCACGATTGGAAAAAAAAAAAAAAAAAAAATCAACACAATAGTATTATTGCAATTCTACAGAATATTGTAAGAATCCACAATTCCTATCAAGATGCTTAAAATGATCAAGAGGTTTATCCTCTCCTTCTCTCCAAAAGATCTTAGTTTTTCCAGATAGCTTGGGAAGGGGAACAAAATGGCTCCTTCCTCGTTGAACCTTGAATTTGAGACTAAAGGACATAGATAGAAAGCAGTAAAACTTGAGGGGTTATAACCATTCCCACCCTTTCACGTGACATTTCGCCTTATCACATGTGGGTATCAAATTACTGAAATACCTCTACTCTGGGGTGAAATCGAATAGAATGGTCAATTCTTGCATTGAAGTCTGTGATGTCTAGTCTTAGAATATTTGAGTCTTCAATCGATGTGAGTGAGCAAAATAATTGACAATAACAATATATAGTCATGGTAAGATTTTTTAATTATACTCTATATTTTACAAAATGCAAGATTTACTTAACAATTTGTTTTTGTTTATATATTTGCTACTTTTTTTTTTTTTATAAATGTTCGAATATTTCAATTTCGTCCCAATTATTAGAATTAGGGATTTGTCCTACACACATATATCTGGTTTTAAATGGAATTATCAACACAATTCTTAATCCAATACCATCAATAGATGAATAGATTAAAATAAGAAATGTAATTCTTTAAAAATAAACTTATTTTATTGGAATAAGTTTTTGTATAATGCTCTGTTATAGGTATAAAATCACAGCTACAGAATTGTTTTTGTTATTGGAAATAGTCTTGTTGACATAGAAAATTAAAAAATGAAGTTGAGGTTATGAATGATAGTAAAAAAACACATAAATAAAGCAATGACTTCATCTTAAAAAGCTTCACAATAACCAATAAATGCAGTATTGGGAAAATTAAACAATGAAGACAAGTAGTATATAGCACAATTTATAGATATATATACAGTTCTTGTAGATTTCAAGGAAGAAAATTGCTTGCTGTTCCTCATACACAGTGATGATAAATTGCATAAAGTATACAGTCCTTTCTGTAAATATTTATATTTGAAAATAGAATACACAGAGTAGGCAGTTTTTTAAACTTCAACCATTATCCGTTTGTGGCGTGTTTGCAAAAGATGATTGATTTTGATCCTCAAGTTGTATTTCACAAGCAGTGTTTGCTTGCTTTTTATGCAGGCTCAAAATGATATCTTTGAGTTCTTGCCGTTTTTTATTGATTTTGATTTCTTTGTCAAACCATTCTGATAGATCAGGCATTGGAGTTGCAAATTGAAATGGTTTCTAAAATCAAGAAAACATAATTAATAATGTTCTGTTTATAGGAGAAAACATCCTTTTAATAATTTTGAGTGTTTATAATACAGTCAAATCCTGTTAACGCGAAATTGATGGGACCGCCAAAATTGTTTGCATTAAATACATTTTGTGTTAAACAAATAAATTAACATTAATTTCTAAGTACGGAGAACTACTTTTACTTCGTGTTAAACAGGATCTCATGTTAAGCGATTTTGCATTAACGGAGTTTGACTGCATTCACAGACTATCTCATCTAAAAAATGTCTATGCCTGATTAAAATTAGGGTATTTATACAGATTGTACTTAACACTTTAAATCCCAACCCGCCCTATACCGCCTTGTAGAGAATTTCCCAGCTAACCGCATTTCGGGCGGTTGCAAGGGTAAACGTATATTTTCAAGTGAGGGGAACTGCCCTGCCTTAGTTGTTTAAAGCGTGACGGTCCTCAACAATAGGCTATTGTGGGGCATGTAGAGGGGAGACATGGATTTAAAGTACTCAATGTCAAACTGCCCCACCCTTTGGACATGGAGTAAGATAGTCAGGGACTTTTCTTTTATGCGAATCTTGTCATGTACTTAGCGGTGGCGTTTGTTTCATTGATAAGACGCCAACTAAATTCTCTGACATATCAAGCAGATGACCCAACGCACACCCCTATTGCAGGCTGTATACATATAGTAATGATCTTTTAATGGTCGACAGTGACCCCCCATAGCAATCCCAGGAGTGGCAGACAGGAGAACGAGTCGGGCGAGTTCATTTCCAGTTTTTATGAATGGAAAGTCATCGGGGTTTTGTGAAACCCACAACGCTGACTCCATGGGATTTAAAGGGTTAAGATTGGAAAAATAAATTGCATGTTAAAAATGTTTTATGAAGGAAAATTCTAGAAAAATGTATGCCTGAAAAAACTCTTACATGTCTCACAATTCTTTGGCAACTTATCAAAATTGGTGATATTTTGGTAATATGTACTAAAATACACACACACACATATATATATTGCCAAATTAGCAACAAATGTTGTCATCAACTTTTATTTTGGTTAAGAATAACAAATGATCATAGATTTTTAAGCTTATCACTATATTATGGTCGAGGTTAAAATTAAAAAAGAATTTTATAAAAATAAATTTATAGAAAGAAAAAGTATTCTTTGACAATGGGAAATAAATTCAAAATTGAAGATTTAGTACTTAATTACTTGATTACATTTGTTTTGACAACAATGGTGGTGATATTGTTGTTACTGTATTCAAAATAATTAAAATCTTGATACCTGAAAGTCCAAACTTTTGTACTACCTGCAATTTTGTCAAGATCCAATTGACTCCTAACCACACACACATCATTTCAGTTTCAGTAAGTTCCTTTCAATATTTTAAGTGATAGAAGATTAAATTTCTACCTGGTGTACACCACCAAGATTTTTACATTTGTAGAATTAGGTTGGTTTTTTAAACAACTACCAACATACTTTCTACAACTAATGAGCAAGAAGTAAAAAACAATGGGAATAAAATCAGTTGATTTTATATTATTTGAAAATTCCAGCTATAATGCATTACTTACATTTATATCAGGAGAATTTGAATTTAAAATATCTGCTGAAAAGTCTTATGTGCATGTGCTATTATACACATCACATTCAAAAGAATAAACTTGAGATGATTGCTGACTACCTTTCAAAGTGAAAAATTAGTTTTCAAGAAAAAAATAATATTAAAAAGACGTTATGGAAAGAAAAGCAATTGGAACGTTGACAAGCTCCTTAAAACTTTTTCAAAATTGAACTTTGGAAAAAGTATTAGACATTGAGAAATACAAAAATTGCTAAAATCCTGACTTTTACTTATGCTAAATGATTTTTGTGACTTTAATGGCTTCTAAGCTTTCTTCTCTATACCTAAACGCATTTCTATATTGAACTTCAAGTTAGAAACCTTTGAAGAGTCAAAATAATTAAAATAGTTAAGGATTAGAAATAAATACCATATTAGATATATACCTCAAAAAAGCTTTCAACAAACTGCAATAAATACAAGCCACAATCACTAAAATTTGTTTGTTGTGGGCAATTCATAATGAATCCAGGCATCGTACTTCTGTCAAAAACCTTTCGAGTACCTTTCTTACTTTTCCATTCCATTTCTAAATACCTATAAGATACAATTTGCATCAATATGCTTTTCATAAGTTAACTAAACATATACTAGGCTAACAACCTATAGTAATAAATAGATAGGATTTGCCGATTTAACTTCCCAAAATGTTTTATTTCATCCAAAAACTATTCCCTTTTCCTAGACTGTATTTTACTTGATGTAGTGATGGGACTCCAAATATACAACTTTAAATTTAACAGTAACAACTTATATCTTACAAAATTCATTTTCTTACAAAGGTGGCTCTCTCCTGACACAAGAAAAAAGTTACCTTATCCCACAGTTGTCATTTTTCTTGTGTCAAGAGGGAGACTTATGCAGGTAGGCGAACATAGTAAGAAATAAATTGTTATTGTTAAATGTAAATTTGCTTAATTGGGTACCACTACTAACCACCAAATAAAATCCAATCCTAAAAATGGTGGTATCATCAAAAACACCATTTAATTTTTTTTTTATGTAAATAAAATAATAATTAAAAACAATTTGCATTTTGTCAATATTTTTGAAGTAATTTTTAGTGCCTTCAAACATAAATGAACATCGCAAAAAGCATGAAAACTAATTTCAGGTGTATGCAAAAAACTATAAATACAACAATCACAAAATATTTTTTTTTTAACTTTGAAAAATTTATGATATTTATATGTTAATAGAGTTACTTAAATTTTTACTCAAGGTATTAACCAAATTATTTAGTATTAACCAAATTATTTATTCCTTAACCTCATACATTTTAGTACAAAATGGGCTAAAAACCATTTACATAAGAATTATACTATACTGCGACACACCTTTTTAACAGACATTTTCAAAGATCCCAAACGCTGTAAAAATGTCTTCATTCAGATTTTATAAAAATACATATAACAAAAGATTTTTTTTAAATACTTACTCCCTCAAGGTAATAACTACGCTCTGCTCAAAGCGGCCATATAATGAATCAAAGATACAAATGCAAGGCCTGTAAAAAATTACACAAAGCAATTTAACATTGCAGTAACTATAAAAAAATAACTTAATACAATTGAAATATTCAAAGCATACAACACCCTGTAAACTTATTATAATGTAAAAATACATGAAAACAACAGATGCAAAGGACTAGAAATGAAAAAATTTTTATTTAAAAAAGGTTATAAGTACATTTTAGGTATTAAATGGTTATGCAAATTTATATATTTGGTCATCAGGATTCAGAATACTGGACCCTCATAAATAAAGATGAATTTTTTTTTTGGAAAGTTAATGTACATTTGATTACAATTCAAATCTATATGCATTTGATTCATACGATAATTTAATAGTATACCATTAATGCTTCTAAAAGTGGTGGTTTAAAAATTCTAATATATATGAGAGTGAAATGTGCAAATTTTGAAGTCCATACATATTTTATTTTGATTGACATTTTTTTTCTCTTGGTATTGCATTAAAAACTAAGTTATACTCTGGCTTTGTGAGAATAGTGGGGGGAAGGGGAGGTGGTAGTAGTTTTCAGCAGACTTCCTACCAAGTCCATATTATATAAATTGATATCACCAATCCGATATTATATAAATTGTCATTCATTGGTAAAAAAGCAGATTCTTACTGCGAATAACACTCAAGAATGGTAATTACTGATAGTTTCCCTAATAACATATCAAGGAAAATGGCACCACTCTACAAATCACACCACAATTACACATTTCAATTATTTATCTTTAGGAAGGTCATACATAAACAATTAAATTCTTATGGCAACCCTCCAAAAAGTTATAAAAGAAAACCCGCATTATTCTTACATTTTGTTTCTTTGTTTGCAATCTGGGCGTGTACTACTATCTGGAGCTTCCGAATACTCGTCCGAGTAGGGTGGTTTTTCGACAGAATAAGGCGAATTCAAACTGCTGTTCATAGAACTGTCATCTTGATTAGAGCTGTTATCTAAAGGAAGAATTTTATCATAAATGTAACTCTTAAGAAATAATAATAAATTACTTGAAATTTGAACTCTTTAAATTTCGATATTTTATTGATTAGTTATGCTAAATGAAGTTGCTGCATTTTTAAAGAATTAGCTGAACTTGTGTGAATATTATGCTTAAGAAATTTCTGAAAAGTGACATGTAATGTATATATGAAATAATTAGTATTTTCAATGATAACTAAAATATAGAAAACAACATTAAAAAGATAAACTATTTTCTTTTTGAAAATAACTTTTTATTGCATCTTAGGCGCTAAAATATATTTGAACATTTCAGATTTTTATATTTAATAGCTAGAACTCAAATTTTTTGTTAGCTGAAATCTTTCCTACTTTTTTTAAACTTTGAGATTCTCAAAACATTTTCAGGTTTTATGTGGCTTTGGAGGTTTATCACTATTAATTACAAACACAATTTGTTTGGAAATTATTTTCTGCATAGCTATTGACAAAGCTATTACCCTGAAGCAATATTCTAATCATAGACTTTGTATTTACGTCATAAATTCTTCATAGTAGCTAAAACTTGAAAAAAAAAAAAAAAATCAACAATTTGCCAAATTGGAAATAAAATCATTCAGCACCAATATATATGTATAGCACCAATAAATTTTTGGAAATTCTTGTACATACTAAAATACAATCAAACGCAAAATCGCTGATCACCAAACCTCGTTTTGCACTAAGTAAAAACAGTTCTCCGTTCAATGAAGCTTAAATTTAATCTTAATTTATTTGTTTAACACGAAATCTCTCATAATGGAATCAAAATGAAAAAAACAATTGCTCTTTCAATCACTTTTTTTTTTCCCAAGATAAACCATGTAACATTTACTAATGCAGCAGGACAATGCCTAGTGTGCTTTAAAATAATTTTAAAGGGGTACATATATTAAAAAAAAAAAATTATTAAAATCTTAAGGCAAAAGTCAATAACAGGCATCTCAATAAGTTAAATAAATGATGAGTTACTGGTAAATATATTTACTTTTTTTTTTGGTTCCGAATGAATATTTTATTAAAGTATTGTACTAAATATAAGTCTTGCAATACAAATATTCTAAAAAAGCAGTATTAAATACACATATAGCTTGTAATTTTAAATTAGCATCAATTAGGAGAAAAGTTTGTAGACAGTTAACCCGAAAAATTTCAGTGGCCTCATCCACTTCGTATTAACAGGTTATTTTTGTATTACACACAAGCATAAATATGTACAGCAGATATATATTTACTTTTTCTTACGTTTTATCATTTTAAAATAACAACACACTAATAACTTTCTAATAATATCAAATTATAAATCATTGTGCCTTGGGATAAGAGTTGATTTAGAGATTTCAAAAATTAATTCTACATATATAAAAAAAAAAAGCCATTATCTACATAATAACATTCATCATTTACCTAAAAAGTAAAGCAACACTCTATAATCATTCAGAAATAGAAACTTGTTTGCTGTATGAATAAAGAGATTATGAACCTCAAAGCTTGCCTCTGATCGAACAATAACTATTTGATTATTTGCAGGTTCATTTACGGATTTTTTTTAAAAAATCTTTTGGGGACTTCTAAAAATAATTGATTAATTCGATTTTACATGATTATGTGGGTCAGTTAGATGTAATTATGTTTTAAAATCACACTTTTTTCATTGCTAACAATCTAACCTCAAGAAAAGGGAACTATAATATAAAATATTTAGCTTTAATAAGCTGGTTTCTAAATAAAATTTTAAAAATAAAGACAAACCATAAATGAATTTGTGACTTTAGTACCATTTTTGGCATTTTCCTGATGTTTGGAACAAATAGACACCCTGATTTACAATTTTACTCAGATTTCAAAAATTAATTCAACATATAAAAAAAAAGCCATTATCTACATAATAACATTCATCATTTACCTATAAAAGTAAAGCAACACTCTAAAATCATTCAGAAATAGAAACTTGTTTGCTGTATGAATAGAGATTATGAACATCAAAGCTTGCCTCTGATCGAACAATAACTATTTGATTACTTGCAGGTTCATTTACGGATTTTTTTTAAAAACCTTTTGGGGACTTCTAAAAATAAATGATTAATCCGATTTTACATGACTATGTGGGTCAGTTAGATGCAATTACGTTTTAAAATCACACTTTTTTCATTGCTAACAATCTAATCTCAAGAAAAGGGAACTATAATATAAAATATTTAGCTTTAATAAGCTGGTTTCTAAATGAAATTTTAAAAATAAAGACAAACCATAAATGAATTTGTGACTTTAGTATCATTTTTGGCATTTTTTCGGAATTTTCCTGATGTTTGGAACAAATAGACACCCTGATTTACAAATTTACTCAGATTTCAAAAATTAATTCTACATATAAAAAAGCCATTATCTACATAATAACATTCATCATTTACCTATAAAAGTAAAGCAACACTCTATAATCATTCAGAAATAGAAACTTGTTTGCTGTATGAATAGAGATTATGAACATCAAAGCTTGCCTCTGATCGAACAATAACTATTTGATTATTTGCAGGTTCATTTACGGATTTTTTTTTTTAAAAACCTTTTGTGGACTTCTAAAAATAAATGATTAATTCGATTTTACATGATTATGTGGGTCAGTTAGATGCAATTACGTTTTAAAATCACATTTTTTTCATTGCTAACAATCTAATCTCAAGAAAAGGGAACTATAATATAAAATATTTAGCTTTAATAAGCTGGTTTCTAAATAAAATTTTAAAAATAAAGACAAATTATAAATGAATTTGGGACTTATGTACCATTTTCGGAATTTTCCTGATGTTTGGAACAAATAGACATCCTGATTTACAATTTTACTTTTATACAAGTTTAAATCGTTTTTTTTTTTTTTTTTTTTTTTTTTTTTTTTTTTTTTAAACTAGATCCTTTAAAATTATGTTTGCAAATTGACTTCATAAAATATTCTAGAACACTGGAAGAAACAGCAATTATTGAAATTATACAATTGTCATTAATTTTTTAATAATTGCTTAAAAACATGTGGCATTGAATTAAATAAAAAACATAAAAAATTCTGTACAGAAAAATTATTTTTGTTTAAAAAAAAAATACGACAAAATAATTAAAAAAAAAAAAAAAAAAAAAAAAAAATTTTTTTTAAAAGAATTAAAATATTTATCGATTAGGATTATTTTTATTAATGTTCCTTAAGTGATCCAATCCCCAAACAAAATTATGAATATTTTGCAATATTATTTTGAACAATAAAAAAATAAGTTTTTAAACATTTTTACCCAAATTTTTTTCTTTTTGTTATTAGCATAAGTTGAAACAGCTATTGAAAACAGTCGAAGCATCATATAATAATAGAGAATTTTAGATTAAAAAAAAATATTTTCTATTTTACACCACCATAAGCAATTTGCTTGATAAATAAAAAATGGATAAATTAAAAAAAGAATAGTCAATCATAGTTTCAAATCAGTGTTACGATTAAAATTCAGTGAATACTTTAAAATTCATTAAATACTTAATTTATAAATTCGTTGTTTACTTAGATATCGTTAATTCACCCCACCTTAACTAATTTTTTTTGGTGTACTAATTTTTGTTTCACTGCATACAAATATTTTTGTATGCTTTTTCCTTCAATGATTCTTCCACTGAAATGGGAGTCGAGTCGTGGATTTGATTCTGTTTGGGAGCTATTTATGGCTTTTGATGGCTATTTATTAATCTGCAGGTTCTGTTGGAAGTTGGAGCCGAATTACTTCCAATTTGAATCTTTTCCTGATGCATCCTTGACTTTTCGTCTTTCTGATTTGATGAGAAAGTGTCGCTCTGGGAAACATAGCACTGTTCATCACACTTGCTTGCCTAGTCTTGAGAAGGAAAGACGAGTTTTTGGAGAAGGGCGTAACCGGTATGAAGGAAGATAGTGTCAGCTTCGCTTGCCATTTTGCTCTCCGGTATGGCATAGACTTCATTCTTTCTTGAAATAACAGGGACTGTCAGTCATCTAATATGGCAATAGTTTGACCCAGCTTGAATACCAACGGTAATTTGTCAGGATCCTGAATATACCAGCCATGACTTCTTAAGAAACCACCCTCCTTCGCCCTGAGCAATTTTGTTTGCCAGAGCGACTTTCCACAATCCAGGATGTTAGTGAAGCCTTCAACCCAAGTAAATTCCGGCCCAGAATTGACTATCCCTCATCCCTAAAGCATTCCTGCTGGGGTGAACTCTCACCATCCGAGATGATAGTGAAGATTCCCACTCAAGTATCTGCTTGTCCGGAAAACCTTCCAAGAATCTACCAACCATAGTCCCTAATCCCTTCCTGACCCAATGCACCAAACTTCACCCTCATTATTCAAGACGACTGACAAACACTTTCCTTCCCGGACGCCATCAAGACCTCTTTCCCAGCCTGAGACCCTTTCAAGCCATCTCTAGTTCTGCATCTTTCCATTTGCCCATAGACTGTTCAAACCCCATCTCTTCCCCCTCCTGCAACCACCATTCTACCAGTCAACTGGAGATGCTAGTTTTATTCGCTATTCCCATGGAACGAGTGTTCCTTATATGTAACTCTGTATTTCCAATAAAGACTTCTGTGCCAATTTATATCAATTGTATTTCTACTTTTTTTTTATATTTAATTTGATGCCAGATCTTCCTTCTGGTTAATTTTTATTTTTAATAAGTTTTGGTCAGCCTAATCTTAACTGAATCCAATTCTTGATTCGTCACCCACTGAATCATGTTGTGAATGTTTAAAGTTTGATTTATTAGTTTTGATCTAGATTCTCGAATTAGAGTGATATGTTGTAAATCTTTATCCATAAAGTGACTTGTAAGGATGTTAGAGTACTAAATAAAGCTTAAGTTATTTTTTCAGTAACTTTAGTAGTGGTCTCCTTATTTTACCAATTTTTAGAGGCATTGACGTATATTCTATCAGATTTCTTAGTTTTAGGATTTTGGTGCTTGAAATAAGTAATTAAATTTGGTGATACAATCATGGCCTTGTGTTGGTACTCTTTTGAGGACAGTTTAACTCAGTTTTCCAAAAACGACACACCATCAGTTCCCCTATCACCTGTACTTCAAAAATGATAGCAAAAATAAAAGATTCAAGAAATGCATTATAAAAATATTAATTACAAATTCCAATAATACTCAAGTAAATCAACGAGTATAATTCATTACTCTTCACCATTCCATTCAATTAAAAGGGAATTAAAATACAAAAGGAAAGGAATACTCTGATAGTTTTCTCACTTTTAGGATATTTATCTTTTTTAAAACTTTTGATTTAAAATAATTCATTGGTTACTTGATTTATGAAAACTTTCTGGATATTCCTAACATCATTAATTTTTATCATAACTCCAGGTTTTTACATTTAGCCAGTAGTTGGACATAGTAAAATAACAAACTATATGTGCATCTGTTTTGTGCAATCGCAGCATCAAACACTATATTATAAATAATTATTAAAAGAGGTAATTTATATAAAGAGGTAGTATAGGTAATTTATGATAGTAGGTAAGAAGATAATAGCCTTCATCTATATCTTCCCACAATAACCCAACATACCATCACCATTGTTGCTTATTTCTTTAATAGTAACTTTATTTCCATGCTCTTGTTCATCAGTAGCAGTCACACTATCAGCTGCTTTATCCTCAGGCCCTATGTTAACAAATGGTTAATTTGGTTGTAAAAACATCTACATTAATTTTCACAATTTAATTGAATTAGAAGGGAATTGAATTAAAAAAGATAGGAGTATTCTGATAGCTTGAATTCAACTTCTTACTTTTAGAATATCTTCCTATTTTTTTTTTAAAGAAACTTTTGAATTAAAATAATTTCTCAGTTACCTAATTTATGAAAAATGTCTTCAATTTTCTTGATATTTTTAGAATCATTAAAATCTTTAATAACTCCAGGTTGTTGTTTTTTTTAATATACTCTGTAGTTGGACAAAGTGAAATAACAAACTAAATGTACATCTATTTTGTGCCACTACTGCATCAGGCATTATATTAACCCTTTTAGTGCCGAACGACGATATATCACTGTTCACTACGCTTGCGAAAAGTGCCAACGACGATATATTGTTGCGTAAGCGTTGGCATCTATTACGCATCACAAGAGTTTTATATTTCAAAATAACTTTATAAAATGTTATAAATGGTTCAAATTCTTTGCATTGCAATTAAAAAAATCATTTATTAGAACTTTCTGTTATGTTTTCTGCTGATTGGTGCCGAAGCACTGTATACGCTAGAGCGATAAGGTAGAATCTCGAAATGAGACAGTTTCTTGGAACCTTAATCACAATTTGTTTATGACAGTTATCAGATAGCTAACATGTCACATCATGCATCGGCAAGGTGAGATTAAAATCTTTCTTTCAAGCTAGGCGTCCACTATAGACAGATCAGAGCGGATTAGAGCTAGCTCCAAGGCTGCCACAATACGCTGCATTTTGAATTTGGTTTTTATGAGTATTTTTCCAACCCCCAAGTAAATTCGTCAAATTCCTCCGGTTATCTTTGCACAGGTATCCATTTTTGTGCGGCACTAAAAGGGTTAAAAAAGACATGGGAGCAATTCACTATAGCAGCTAGAGAATATTTTTTATAAAAACCCTGCATACCTGCACTATTGGGGCTTTTTTCTTCAACAATAACTTTGTTTATATGCTCTTGTATATCAGTAGAAGTCACACTATCAGCTGCTTCATTCTTAAAATCATTAGGGGCATCTGGTACTTGATTTGGAAAACAGATAACAGCCACAAACCAATGGTAACCCATGTGGACTGGTACAATAATATAATCTTTGGAAAAGATATCTACATGCCTTGTCCATCTTTTAACTTGACTATAAGAGGAAACAAAGGAGAAATTATTTCTTTTACTACACAATTAGCATAATTTTCAAAACTGAAGTTTTCTACATATAAACTAATTGGACGGTTTTATGCAAAGCCAAGAAGCAAAGGGAGAAACATAAGAATAGCATTATGTTTACTTGTTATTTGAGGAACCTGTTGGACACAATATTAATAAAATGCGTATTAAAGGGTTTCCTAAATAATTTAGCATTAAGCCAGACAATAATAAACCAAATATTTGGACGGAAGATATTTTTTTGTTTCGATTCTTATCAATTTATTACTTTTAAGGAACTATAAATTAAAGCGGATATTAAAGTGTGGTTCAAAAACATATGGGAATTTTTTTTTTTTTACCTACAGGTCAAGACAATAGCCTCAATTTTTTTACATCTACCCATACTAATCTTCTAGCAAAAATGCTCTACTCCAACTGAAACATGACGCTCAAATAACAGTAAAATTTCATATTTTGTGTGTTTTGGGGTATTTGTAGAGGATTTGCTAACAATTTAATTAAAAGGAATTTCCTTAAACACATCAAGTTTTTATTTATACAATAATTCAAAGTTGTAAAATAAGTTAGTAAAAGTTTATTAGTATATATATGTTTCTTTTCCTAAAAGACACTTAAACATTGATTGTTTGGTTGCCTCATTAAGTATTGTATTTCGATTTTCTTCAACAACTAGTAAAAGAAACTGCTTACTCATGTGTTAATAAGTTATTAAATTCTTGTATTAGCTGCACATCTTTTTCAGCAGTATCATTTAGCTACTTTAAATTCTGTTACTTGTTTTTTCCTATTTGTAGAATGGATATCATTCTTCAAGTGAAGTAAATACAAAAGAGTCACAAATATTCAAATAAGAAAAATCTTTCTTTTTGTCAAAAAATCTCCAAGACTGACATCTTTATACATTTTTAATTGTTCCTGATCTCTTACATTCTGCAAATCTTTTGGGTTATTCATATTTGCAATAACTTTTCATTTTTCTTTTGCCGAAACTCTGTCTCAAAAAGGGTAAAATCAAACAAATTGTCAGAAAGATACCAAAAGTGATTTTCCAAAATTTTTATAACTGTAATTCCAATTTCATAGTCAATTGTCTCATATTTTTAAAGGTTTTTCCATAAGTTCAGGTCAACTCCAAGAGCTTCAGAAGCAAATGGAGCTTTTATCCATGATTTACTAAACAAATGAGCACTGAACTGTATAAATCAGTGGAGCTGTATTTTTTCACTCTTAAGTTGTATGGAAAATCTCTTGATAATCTCTGAACAGAAAGATTTTTAAAGCACACAGGAGTTTAGCCATCCAATGTGCAATAGCACTCAATGCTCTCCAATGGATTTTCTCTGGTGGATTACTCAAACCGATTGATGTCCAATTTCTAATTATCATTCAATTATCCACAAACGATAAAAAGGCTATAGTTGAAATTTTTAATTCTGTAGAGTCCTTTTTCAATTCTAAACTCCAAAAGTTTATTAATTAAATTTCTTTCCAAATTGTTTTAAATCTGTTGAAAAGAGGGAAAATAATGGCTCAAATCACAACTTAAATACCTTTGCCAATATTAATTCTATGACATGGTGATGGCAGGCTAATTGCAATAGTTCACGTCAAATTTCTTTCGCCAAATTAAAGCATGCCCCATCTATACAACCAGTATTTATGTTTGTAATATTAAAACTTAAAGCCTGAATGTTCCTCATTGCTTTACTAGTTTAGAAATTGTTCTTACAATATCTTTTGTTGTCTCTCCACCACTCAACTTTAAGACACCAAGAAGTTTTTCAATACCACTTTCTACAACATATACAGGCAAGCGACCAACCTCTTAATCCAAAAGATTCAGGCAGAAATTTGCCATCCCAATGAGGAATAGAAGGCAGCCAGGTTTGAATTTACCTATTGCTGACTCAGCATATTCTTTTCTATCTTTTTTTTCCTTCTTGATCTTTGAATGGTACTTCTTGAAAGATAAAGCGTTTGAGGATCATGTTCCAAAGCTGCGACTGCTAGAACCTATGAAACGAAGTTCTTCATGATCAGATATATTGTGACAATCTAAGGCACCAGTAACTTGAGATGTGAATAGTTACAGTCGAGCCTCTTTAACGCAAAGTCCACAGGGCTCCCGAAATATTTTGTGTTAATCGAATTTCATGTTAAACAAATAAATTAACATTAAGTTTTAAGTACGGAGACCTGCTTTTACTTCATACTAAACAGGATTTCAAGTTACCCGATTTCGCGTTAACAAGGTTTGACTGTATTCTGTAAAGGTAGATATCTTTTTGACAAAGATATACAGTAGATATCTTATGACAAAGACTCTTTTTTTTATTGGCTAAAAAGTGTTCACACTATCTGATTGGCAGTATGTATTCTGATTCTGTATGAGTTTTCTGAATCACTCATTTAATAACTAGCTGATATTGAAGAAACTACCTTTGTGGTTTTTCTCTTTGGTCTTCTTTCTTCTTTTTAAAATCCTTCATATTAACAAAGATTTTGTTTGTGTGAGTGTGACGCACATATATGCAGAAGGGAAATTAACCAATTTTCCGTCACAGTCAACCAAGCTGAAACTTGACAGATAGATTAGATGTGATGACGATGCATTCTACAAAGTTTTTTTTTTTTTTGGGGGGGGGGGGGGCTGTCATTAAAAACTGCTTTTACACATATTTCTATTGCCTTACATCAGACTTATCAGCAAATACTCACATTCTATAATCCAAATACCAAGCTTAATTAAAACATGCATAATTTGGCAATATTTAATAGCAAAACTTTCTCTATTAAGGCTGAGGAAGCAAAAATTTGGAGATTTAATTAACCTACTTGCTGTCATCCAAATGAGCTTAACCTTGGCAAATAGACTCGTTGTAGATCACAATGTATTCCATCAAGTTTTGGGATAAAAACAATTAATAAATAGTTTGGAATGGATGTTTTCCTCATAGTGGTAAAACCCTATGAGGAAAGCGTCCAGTGAATTACTTGATCTGAGCCAAGCTATGTGAATGTCTCCTACATATGAGTTGCATGATGTTATTTATAAGGAAATATTGATTGGACTGAAAGAGAGGAAGTTGCGATTCTACATAAAAATTGGCAATGCATATAAAAATTTATGTTAAAAACTTCTTTTTTCTTTTTTTAGTTATATTATTTATCTTTTAAGAGTTCTTTCCTGCTTTTTTACAAGTTCTATGCCCTCATTACCCAAATACATTTTACAGTAACTTTGTTGATCAATTAGGAAATCACAAACTTTTTTTTTATTTCTATTAGATTTAAAAAATCTGCATCAAAATGGACTTCTAATTTATTTGTGAACACTAAGTTTTCTATTCTGAAGCACATTCTTTACTTTTCTTTAAAAAAATCCATTTATGATGAAATCTGTCAAGTTTTCAAAAGCACAACTTGCAAGCATTGAAGGAATGTCAGTTTTGATGACTGCTTTTCTAATTGACCTGACTTCTTTTAAATGATGATGGAAGCACTAAAGGACATTTTATTATCGGTAACTGTTTTAGCGTGAACAAAGAATTAAATTCCGTCAATCCAGTAGGGGAAAACTTCATTAGAAAGGTGTGGTTAATGAAGCGATCACTATTAAATTAACTCTTCCTTTTAATTCTTTTTTATCGGAAATTAAGTAATATATAATTACATTTATTGAAAATTGCTTTTTAAATCACATAAAATAACATCAAATAAACAGCTAACAAATATTAATAATTTTAAAATACATTAAAATGATTCCAATTCTTTTTTACACAGAAAAAAACAACTGTCAGCTATTAAAAGTCTTCTTTCAACAAATGAAATGCTAAAAATACTCCAAACGAAATTTTCCATACCGTCAATCTGTTTTGTAATTATCACTCAACTTATGGTGTTTCATGATGCACACAATATAATTTGTGGTTGCGCAATTGCAATGTCTGCTGCTTATAAAATGGATGCTTTTATAAAGATGTTTTCAGATGATTCCAGGCAAACTAATTTGGAAGTATTAAAAATTCATAATTTCTCTTTAAAAAAAAATGCTGATATGCTTTCTTATCACCATGAAACTCGAAAATTATGCAAAATGACAAAAAGTGTAAAAATGAAAGGTCATTGAGCTCCATCTTTTTGTAACAGCAGGAAGCTGAAATTTAGGGAGTGTCTTGGTTTTTAGCAGAATACAGAAAAACGTTGTGCAGATTCAGGACAAAATGATAGCCATTGCTGTTGAAAGAAATGTTATTTAAATCTGTTTCTTGTCACCAGATGGCACCAATTTTTGCAAATGAATGAATAAAAAGTGGAAGTTACAAATGTAAAACCAAAACCATGGAAACAAAAATACAACAAATTACCAGCGCATAAGCTTCTAGGTTCAAAAGTTGCATATAATAATACAAACAAAACAAAAAGAAATGAAAAACTGTAGAAATTTCGAACTTCGTCAGGGAGATGGTCCAAATTTCCAAAACAAAAATTTTGGAAATTTGAACCATCCCCCAGACAAAGTTCAAAATTTCTGCTATTTTTCATTTCTTTTTATTTTGTTTGTATTATATATATACTAACTAAGGGGCGCTATTTACTGTTATGGTGAGATTACTTGTGGTTTAAAGGGCTCTGTCTACTTTGGTTGCAAGAAAGAAAAAAAACTATTTTTATTAATTTTTTTTAAGAATACTCTTATGTTTATTGATATAAAACTTGTTAGGCTTAAAAAAACATTCGCAAATTAAAAAAAAATTAAAAAATATTGATTTTAACCACTTTTTTAGTGTGAAAATGCCAGGTAAACAGGAGTCCACAAAAAGTAGGCAGGTGTGCGATGTTGATAAAATCTCTGAAACTACTGAACTGACCCTGATGAAATTTTAATCACATATTCTGTACACTTATTGCTATATCCTGTACCAGAATTATTGCAAAATTTTAATTTTTACAATTTTTTTGGCAAAAAAAACCATGTTTTTTGATATTTTTTTTGTCTGACATTTTGTTATTTTCGCATATAAATTAATATTAGAGGTACGGGTCACTGTCACACTAAACCTAAAACCATTTCATTTTTTTTTTTTTTTTTTTCAATTGGGCCGTTGTTCAGATTTTTTTAACAGCCCACACCTACCTACTTTCTGAGGACTCCTGTTTACATGGCATTTTCACACTAAAAAAGTGGTTAAAATCAATAAATTATTATTCTTATTATTATTTGTAATTTACGAATGCTTTTGTTAAGCCTAACAAGTTTTATATCAATAAGCATAGCAGTATCCTTTAAAAAAAAAAAAAAAAAAAAAAAAAAAAAAAATCGTTTTTTTTTTCCATGCATCCAAAGTAGAAAGAGCCCTTAATAAATAACTCTCTCTGTAGCTGTTCTGGAGTACGTTGTATTTTTCTTAAACTCATCCTGTTATTTAATCTAATTTATCTACCCTAATCATCAATTAGAGGTTTTTGTTTTTATGCATAAATATAATGAGTTTCAAGTCAATATAGAATTGGGAAGTGGAAACAGAAATATTCATATAACATACAATATGAATAGATAAATCATTTTCTAGAAGTTGAGTTAAATCAACAGCTAAAATAAAAAGGGAAGAATTTAAAAAAAAGAAAAAAAAAAAAAAAAAACTTTAATCTGATAATTTTGGAAAATTATTTCCCAAAAACATCTCTGGTTAATATAAAAGGGAAAATTCAAAAATGAAAATGCGTTTCTACATTAAAATCAATAAAAGAATCATATGCTTCATTACTTACGATTTAGTAGAATCATCTCCAACACATCGTCCAGATTTATGTGCAAGGAAAGAATAAAAAAAACAACTAAATATGTGTGTTATAGCCCTATCTGAAGGCGATAATTTTTCACAAAAGACATACCTGTAAAATTAATAAAAATTAATGAATTTCATTTATTAGGTATATGCACAAATATCTGATGAGTATGTAATTACAATGGATCAGATTCATTAAAAAAAAATCCCACAAAATTATCAATTTTCTGCTATACACACATAACCTAATTCAGATTAAATGTGTATAACATATTTATAATTTTGTGTTTCTCAAAAATTGAGCTGTCATATTTTGAATGCAAACTCACTTTTTTTAATGCAAAAAAGCACTATTTCCAATTAAATAATTTAGTCACGGCAGTTCATGTAAAATAAAAATAGTAAAAAAACAACAATTCCAGTAAGATTAATGCTTTTGATTTTAACACTAATATTTAAAAATTAATTTCATCATTTTACAAAATATCCCTTTAAAGTTTGCAAAAATAATTATATTGCAATTTTTCTAAATAATACACCAAGATGCTACTCCATTTAGTTCAACACAACTTACTTCAGATAAAAATCTATAATCACATCATTTAACCAATTATCTCCATTCAATGTTTCAAAATCATCTTTTGTTACTGTTATTCCACCAGTTTGAGGTGATGGAGGATAAATTAACAATCTACAAAGAGAGAAAACATTGTTCACATTAAGGGGAGCTGGTACCCTAAAATTTATAAAAAATTGATTTTGAGTTTATTCAAATTTGAATTCTTCCCTTTAAAATGATACCTCCTTTGTAATAATACCATATTTAGAACTATTTTTAATAATTTTTGGAAGATAAAATTCGGAACTATAAATGTAAGTAAGGTTTTCTTTAAAATGTGTTTTTTTCAAACTTACATATTTCATTACTCGGGTACCTTTTTCTCAGAAACTGCACAAACTATCTACCTAACATTTTTATCACATACTCTTTTTAAGTATCTGTAAATAATGAATTGAGATTTTGTTATTTTCAAATATTTTTTGTTCTGGCTTATTTCTTCAAAAAAAAAAAAAAAAAAAGAAAAAAAAAAGAGAAAAAAAAACCTTACGATTTTTAACAAATATGAGAGACTTTCACGATAATTCATTTGTTTAAAATAGTAAATGTGTTAACAATTAAAACCCAACTTCAGTCGAATGACAAGTGTCTGCTAAATGCACAGAAAGAGAATTAGGCTTCAATATCAAGTACTTTCTGAAAAAAAGGTACATGAGTAATGAAAAATGTAGTTTTGAGATCAACGCATTTTAAAGAAAAGCTTACTTACACCAATAGTTCACAATTTTATCTTCAAGAAATTATTAAAAATACTTCTAAATGAAGTATTATTACAAATGAGGTACCATTTTAAAGCGAATTTTAATAAACAATAATAAACTCAAAATTTATTTTTTATAAATTTTTTTAATTTAGGGTACCTACTCCGCTTAAAGGAAATTAGTACTTAAAAAAACCCATTATAATCATAAATTGAAGACTTTTTAAATTAAGTTTACCAATATTTAACTCCACAATATATGCATGACTTATATTTTCTAGAAATTGATCAAAACATCATGTTTCAGTATCAAGCTAATAAAAAAAAGGCTTTGTAAAATTTTCATTAGCAATGAAGTTGCTAAATTCCCTAATAAAATTATTAGAGATTAAATATATTTTGTAGCAGATAATATTAAGAGAGATAGCTTTGGAAAAAAAAAAAACCCAAGTAATCATAAAAATAGTATAGCAAGTTGAAGTCGAGATTTTTATGCAAAACAAACAAAGAAACAGAGAAGAAAATATTTTGTAATTAATAGCAAAGTTTATGGATTAAATAAAATTAATTATATAAAAATAGCACACTCCATAATGAAATTATAGAGTTATTTATTTAATACCACTATTTATAATGAAATTATGGAATTCGCCATAGAAAATAAATCAAATTATTATTCAATCACTTAGAAGTTTTGGTGAACTATCTAATAGGGTGAACCGAATTTTTTTTTTTTCAAATTCTAATAGTGCGAAAAAGTTGCGATTTGACTCCAAATGAATGAAACAATTTTTATTAATTTTTTCGAACACGTCTTCTGCTCGTGCATATCAGTTGAGATTCGATATGAGTGGTGAAAATTGCTTATTTTACGAAATTTTTGCTTATGTTTTGAACAATCCCTATCTTGTATGGCAAACGATATGTTGAGAGGATACTATTCATTTTTACCGAAGTTTGTTCTATTGATTTCTGGTATTTCGAATTCAATTTTTAAAAATCTACAACGAGAATCTTCTCAAATTATATGTCCATTTGTGATCCAGACCAATATTTTGAAATGATTGACTGAGGTTCAGTTAACATTTCATTGTCAGCCAGCCTCACAAGGATTGCAGATGAAAAGTCAGTCTTTATTCAGTCTGGTGAAAAAACTAGATAGGATCTTGATGCCTTCTTGTGCTAAACTCAACACTTGAAAGATGCATCAACTTGATGATGAAAGCAGCAGCCAGTGTCTGCGGAGCCAAATTAAGAGACGGCAAAATAAGATCTAACCTGATGTCGAGAAATATTATCCCAAGCTTCACTCAAATATCTCAGTACAGATTAGTTACTAAACAGCCCATGTAATTTCTAATGTGATTTAAATTTTCTAATGTAATTTCTAATATCATCTCAATATGTTGTTTTTTAATTCTCTTGTATTAAAGCTAGATGTCTTTTACACAAGTGGAATATTATGCTGCGATTCCTATTTGCGAAAATATATTAATAATATCATAAGTTCTATCAATCAAGTTGGAATGTATTACAAATTTTGATATTTTAGTGTTTTTTCTTGAAAAAATGGTATTTTATGGTCCCACATTTTAATAAAATTAGTGCAGATTTGAATATGTGATGGCCTATAGTTTAACCGCCCACTATTAGAACTCGAAATTACCACTGTTGCGTGGATGGGTTCGAAAGATTTGAAGCCAAAGCAGATCAAACCTTGCAGAAATTTATTCCAATATAACTCTTCACAGATTCTCTTACAACTCCAGAACTTCTCGTTCTAGTAGACAGAATACACTCTTTTAACAACAATAGAGCACAAAACAGCAGCTAAAAACTTGACAACACAACTGCTCAAATCGCTGCAAAAGACAATGCAATACAGAACTCTCTGAACGCTCACCAAGACTCAGTATCTCAACTCAGTAATTCCAGTCAACTAATGGACTCAGCTAACAACTAACTCAGTGACTCAAAATCAACAACTAACTCACAGCCGGCTTTATATAGGAGTCAAACCTTCTTGAAATTTCTAGAGATAGATATTTGGAGAACTTTCCAGATCGTAGTCGAAAAGTCCTATTCATGTACATGGGGACCGAAAATGTCACCAAATGGTCGCCAAGTTTGGCAACATGTGGCGATTTATCGCCAAATTTGGCAACAAAAATTAGTTGCCCAAAACCGTCGCCAATTTGGCAAGATTGCCATTACCATAATGTTAAATGCCCTGCTCCTTGTAAAACTCGCTTCCCAGGGTTACCTCTGCAAAACTCGTTATCAAGCAACAAGAGACTCATTGCAAGGAAACAAACTAAAGACGAACTATTGCACTGCCTTATGCAAAATGTACATAAATATTTTCCTATTTACAAAATTAACACTACGAAATATTTACAAATATACAAAAAATTCGTAACACCATTTTAAGTTAGGTTTGAAAATTTCAAAAAGTAAGCGATTTTCATTATCTATAACAAATTTCAACTGAGATGTGCGAACGGAAGATGCGACCGGAAAAAAAAAATTGTTTCGTTTATTTGGAAACAAATCACATCTTTTCCACAATATTAGAATTTGAAATGAAAATAAAACTTTTTTTCAGCCCACCCTACTATATAAGTTTACTGGTTGAATACTCCTGCTTCTTATAATAAAAATTATTATGTACATTTTAGCATTCAAAAGAGGTTGTTGCATTACACATTAAACTGCGACCCCACTTTGATCCCTGAAAATTGGTTTAACAAAATCGTAATAGCTTACTTTTTCTATGATTGACCTTGTTGTCATTTGTATCAAATTTTAAAGTTTTAGCTATAATCGGAAGTGAAGAATTAGAAGATGAATGAAGGATTTGCCTTTTATATAGAAATAATAGAAAGACTGTTATTCTTGGTATAATCTGAATAGTTATTTTATAAATACTACAAGTTTGAAGTAGAATTTTCTCTGAAAAATTGATGTTCTATTTTTCCTCAAAACTTGTTTTGTTCAAAACATTCAATAAAATATCAAAATAAAGCCTTTTTGCAATGTTAATTCACTGAGTATTAAAGTTTTTAAAAACTTTTACCAATTATCAAAAAAATGCTCAATTATTTCCTTTTTGATGTTTTTTTAATATTTATCTTATGATACTTATCCTTTTTGTCAATAATTTCTTAGGAAACCCCAGTAAATGGTACTTTTACTAATAATGCAAGTATAAATCATTAAAATCAACATTAAAGGAAATTTATAGCAAAAGAAAAGCGTTTATATATGTTCCAAGAATATTCAAGTAATTGATTAAAAACATGATTTCTGGTTCATAGAGAAAAATTTAATTCACTGATTTCACTTTTTGGCAATTCTCTAATTTTCCGCATTTAAAACTTATATACCCGGATAAATCCATTTTATATGTATAAACAAGCATAATTAAGAAACTTTGCTTACTTAAAAGGGAGCTCTTCGATAAAAGTAACCTGTTAATATAAAGAGCAATATTTAGAAACAAAGAATTAATAAACCAATAAGGAACATCATTTTAAACTTTTAATGTGTAATTAAAATTGCTACAGTGTACTTTTCCCCTACAGTTCAGCGCAAGGAATGATAGTAAATTTCCCCGTTTAGTTTATATGAAAAGTAGGGGATTGAGGTAAAGGGTTCAAAAGGATTTTCAGAAAATAAAAATAGTTTCTAAGGACTTTCCAAACAAAAAATAAAGAATGGCATAAAATTTTATGAATTATTCTTTAAAGAAAATAAAAATAAAACAATGTTTCATGTTCTTGGAAAATAATCGTAAATTGCACAAACTCTAAAACTAGATAGTTTAATCAACTATTTCAATTAAATTTGAACAACTTCCACAAAAAATTAAATATTGCAAATATTGATTAGAATTAAAAATCATGAAAATATCATGAATTTAATTTTAGAGCCATTCATATCAAGAAAGTACAGCACACATGGAAATTATGGGATCATTTTTTGAATTAGCGAAAGAACGCTTTCTCTTCGGCTAAATTACTGGCCACTGAATTTAAGACTCGGAAAGTTTTTTTATTTAGATATACTAGGGTGCTTTTTGCTCAACCTACTCCTGAGCTGACTACACTTGGATATTACTGTAACAATCTCTGTGGGTTGCTTTGCAATCTCCCTTTGATTGTACTAAAAGGAAAAGAGGAATTAAAAAAAAAAAAAAAATTTGGAATATCTGAAAAAAGAAATAAATCGTGGGAACCATTCCAGTTTCTAATTATAACTTAGCAATCAGAATAGTTATCACTCAACTTGTATACAATAAAGGACATCCACACTTATGGACTTAATAAATTTTATCATAGGTGGGTGGAAGGAGAATTATAATTTCATTGTTTATTTTTTATTGGTAACGTCAGAAGATTTGATAAAATTTGTGTGACGCCACAGTTAGGCTGTCAAGATTATTATTGCTATTTAATACAATGACGATTCTTTCTTTAATCACAGATTGACAGTCGTTACATTATTTTTCAAAGATATTAAAGAATATGAGTATTCAGAGAAGTAAAACTTTTTTGTTACCGATCATGTCAGTAGGGCAATTCCATGGTAACTAATCTGTTTCAGAGTGGACATTTTCAATCATTTTCTATTTCTTATTTAAAAAATGTAAAGAATATTATATTTCTTATACTTTTAATTAAGTCCTTGTGATAATATAAGCTAGTAAAAAAAATTAATAAGAAAGTTTTTTGCTTAAATTAATTTATTATAAAAAATAAACTGTTGCAGAGGGGACTGGAAAATTTAACTTTTTACTTAGTTCATTCTTCAGCTGGAATCTCTGCTCTATCAGGATAGTTAGATCAGTAAAAAATTTTTTACTTGAATTATTGATTATTTAGTTACTAACAAAAAGAGTATGAGAAAATCTGAAATCTATTTCACTTATAATTTATTTTTTGAAATTATGTTTCCACCTTGCAGAGAGGACATAGTGGCCATTTTAAACAAAGCATGTAAAATTACAATTAGCACTTTAAAATATTAGTTTTTCTTCAAAGGGTTCCTTTGTAGATATTGGGTAAACATTTTGAAAATTTATAATTGATTTTTTTTTTTTCCATCAAATGTTGATTCAGCCAAGTTTTGAATGACTTGTGAATGGCAGATCCAACTCCGACCTTTTTTTTTCAGCGAAAGCAAACACTGTTCCTGATTCATTGTATTTTTCAAGAAATATAATTTGAATGTTTTTTTTTTCTCCCGATTACAGTAACTTGTGCTACAAATAATCAATCCTTATTTCTAAAATTTTTAAGTTTAATTACAACAAAACTTCCTAATGAGATTGCCCTATTGCAGATATCACTTTGATTTAAATCCTAAGCTATATTATCTTTTTTTTTTTCATATAAACATTGTGAATTGGACATTTTGTATTTTTGTCTTCTTCTATGAGTGTAAGTGGTGAATTACTCCAAAATTATTAATTTATCTTTATCCAACGGTTTACGTAATGAAGAGTGTGAGGTACATATTTCTGCCATCGACTTTTGAGATGTGCCTGATGCACAATTAAATATTAATTCGCCTTTTGTAATAAACAATGATATGTTTTTGCATACTTGTTTCAGCTTAATCATTTTGAATAATTAAAATATCTTTTTGTCCAGAATACAATCTACTAATGGTCATCTCTCTCAAAAAATAATTTGCACATTTTTGCACACCCTGTTTCAGTTCTATTTGAAATTGTGGACTTAAGTATTTTTCTAAACTCGCGAGATCATTTTCATGGTGCATTTCTCATATTTAAAAGACTGTTTCTTATTTAATACTTTATTGATTGAGTATTAAGTATTTTTAAGGAATAAAAAGAATTATACATCAAATTATTTTTAAAAAGTAGCCCATTATTCACATTTTAAATTTGCATTGACTACATACCCAGCTACCATGACCTAATATGACAACTCAGGTCTTCAAATGTGAAAAAAAAGTTTCCCTTGGTAGCTATTATCTATTGGACACATTTAAAATTAAAAATTCCACTTTGCTAGTAGGATTAGGAATACACATATCAGAAATAACAAATAATGTCTCCTCCGCAACATAAAATGACCCCTCTACAACAATTTTTGAAAATTAATATTTAATTAATTAGAAATTATTTCATGCAGATACTTACAAGCTAAAGCTCAACATAATTTTTAAAAAGTAGAAATAAATTGGTTTGATAATTCTTTTTATGACTTCAAAGTAAAAAAAGGATTAAAAAAAAAAACATGTTGTGGAGGAGACACTATACTTCTAACACATGTATTTTTTTTTTAAATATTTTTTAGAGTCTAGTTATAATATTTTAATTCAAATATATTCATGCAATAAAAATTTTGCTTATGATTAAGTTTTAAATCACAAGTAAAATATCTTTTAAAATAGGAAAATCCATGTCACAGCAGCACAACAGTAAAATATCCAAATTTTACATTAAAAGTTTTAAAAATCATATAAAGAAGTTATTTTTAAAGAAAATATCTATTAGATATCAAAATATCATTTATATTAAGTAAGATGGCATGCAATTTTTTTCATTACTCCAAAATTAATTTTTGAAGTGATCAGAACCAGTACCATGGAATTGCCCTGTAGTGCTTTTATAAGACCTTCAGATACAAAAAATGTCTTATGTCCTTTTGAGCAAAAGTAAGCAATTACTAAATGTTTTACAGGGGCCATTAGAAAAATCAAGTGAATACAAGGTGTTTATGAGGCCCATATAAACCCTCATATCAATAATTGCATTCAGAAGGAATACTACAATTTACCTCCATCTCTTCTTCTTTGATCCGTTTCTTTTTGTGCACCTCCTGTTGAGGAATAGAAAAAATTAACATGCAAATTAGATTACAATACTTCTATCAAAAGCCATGCAACTATCATCCACATCAGGCATATCTGACCATTCCTCTTTCTGTTAAAGTTCATTGAAAACTTATCCTTCAAAATCAGTTCAATTTTAGAAAACCAGTTGAAATAAGCTTTATTTTATTTTCACACTTAGCCTTTTAATATTTGTCTCAAAAGATAACTTTTTAATGTTTGATGTAAAAAATATATCAGATTAATTATGGGAAACACAATATGCAAATTTTGGTGAGATTTTCCTAGGTTAGATTTGGTGCACTTTGCTTGCAAACACCTCAATTTAAAGTATTTTCTATTTAATAATGCTTATTTGTTGCTATGTTTGAAGAGTTTTTTCTTGAACTACAATTAAGCTTCATCTAACGATCTGGCTATTAGGCTATTTTCTAGGCATTCTGTAGTCAACTGAGACGTATGCAGTATGTGCCAATTTTTTTAAATAAGAGTCTCTTAAGAGTCATGTTCCCAACTATAACAGCAAAAATTGCCCTAAGATTTACTGTACACCAAATTTTTTTACACTTATCGAGAAACATTGGCACCCAAAAATAGTAGTTTAGAAAAAACAAAACCCTACACTTTGTTAAGATAGAAATCAAGTCCAAATCCAAAGATTTTGATCACATAAGATATCTCATATATATATATATTGAAATACAAGCAACCAATAGAGTTCAAAGGCATTTTATTATCTGGTTGACTAATTTCCAAAACAGTGACTTACATAATATAATCCTAAATCCCCCTATTCACAATATTATATATATATATATATATATATATATATATATATATATATATATATATATATATAAAATCAATCAGTTTCAACGATCATTGTTTAACATTGCTTTGTTAATAGACTTTGAGTGAGTTTGAAACCCTAAGCTCAAACAGAGTAAATTCGAGAACCCAGTTGGAATGCCCATTTGTGAACTGTAAAACTTTGTGAACTGTGGAAATTTAAGAATGAGAATAGTGGCATTTTGTGATCTTAAGATGTGTTTAAGCAAATTTGAATGTGTGTGCCAAAAGCTTCGTGCAAGCGTACTTCGTGTGTGTATTCTGAAAGCAATATATCTGTGAGTCAATTCAGTCAATGTGAGAGCTATTTTAATGATTTATTTATCTGAGTTTATCATGTCTCTCGTTGCGGAACTTAAAAAGGACGAGTTGCAATCTGTCGCAGAGAAAAGCAAAAAATTTTCCTTCTTCCTAGGAACATTGTACGAAAAGTAATGCAAACAACTTCCACAAATATTCTTACGCATATTTTTATACATGACATGTGATTATTAAGTCAAGCCCCCTCACTTTTACTACTCACAAGCCCCCACTGTTAGGAAGATACGGTTGCAATTTAATTCTCTGAATCTTTCTTTATACACAGACTAGCAGTCTGCACATCATTTCGCAAAGTAATTAAAGAATATGAGTATTTAGAGAACTAAATTGTAATGCTTTTTTGTTACCAATGATTTAAAATTGCAATTTCTTCCACAAATTCAAAATAATAATACATTAAACTTTGAATGATTACCACCACAAATCTCCAGGTAAATGGCACCAAAATACGGATGAACAGGAAAAATGCCTCAAAATTTCCCTGATTTCTGTGAAAGTTAAAAAAAATCCCCAACAATTCCCAGATTTTTTCCAGTCAGAAACATCCCCGACATTTCTCTGATTTCCAGATTCTGTGGCCACTGTTATAAAGGCAATACAAACTCGTTTATCAATAATTGTTTTGGTGTGGGGTAATTAAATCAAATAAAATTAACTCTACTACTACAAAAAAATTAAAAAAAAAGTATCAAGTGTTCAGAAGATAAGCTACAATTTACCTCCTCATCTTCATCCCATGTCCGCTTGTTCTTGTGCATCTCCTATTGAGGAATAGAAACGATTAACAAGCAAATTACATTACAAAACTTTTTCTACCAAAAGCCATGCTACTATCATCCCCAATAAGGATATATAGCCATTCCTCTCGCCGTAAAAGTTTATTGGGAAGTTATCCTTCAAAATTGGTCAAGCTTCATTTTTGGAACACAGTTGAAATGAGCAATATTTTATTTTCACATAAATAAAATATGCCAAAAAAAATATATCACATTACTTGAAGGTAATACAACATTACAAATTTTGATAAATTTTTCCTAAACTGCATCTGGGCTACTTTGTTTGCAAACTCTTCAATTAAAAGTATTTTCTATTTAATATTTAATTTTTGTGATAGTTGAAAAATCTTTTTTAGACACAAACACAATTTAGTTTCATCCAACGATACGGCAATTAGGCTATTTTCTCAAGCATCCTGCAGTTAACTGTGTCGTATTTAAAAAAAATATATTATTTGTTATGCTGGAATTCAGTACGTTTGAAATATGGTAGAAACAAAATTTGGATTTGAGACGTGCATCACACATACAATGATTATAGAGTCAAGTCTCCTTACTGTGACAGCAAAAAATTTCCAAAGGTTTATTGTGCAATAATTTTTTTTTTTTACTATCTTTACAAAACCTTAACTCCTATCTGATGAAAACTTGGTGAAAATATTGATAAAAAATCATTAGGTGCTTGTATTTTCTGTAATCAGAGAAGCACAAATTTATCCATATTATTCCACAAATAATATTTAACAAATAACATTGGAATCAAAAACGAAAAGAATTCTTTTGGTTTTTGATTCCAATATTCGGGCGATATTGAAATCCAATTAAACAGCCCTACCTGGTCTCAAGTTCAATTTAATTCCCCCCCCCCCCCATTTCTTGGTTGTTTCAGATTATCTGGCGCCGTCAGCAACACGAGGGCTATAATGCGCCGAAACATTCGTCATTAGACAAGCCAACATACATTTACAACCACCCATGCCAAACACGGGACTCGAACCCGCAATCTCGCGGTCCCATTTCTTGGAACATAGATGGCAGTACTGATTTAAATGTTATACGTGGGACTATTTTGGGAATTTCATATTTACAATATTTAACTTTTGTGCCAGGCTAAGATCTCACAAGTAGAAAATACAAAGTGGCTGTTGAACTTTTTGTGATAGTGTCTATGTAGGGTTTACTTTTGAAGGTATGTTTTATTATATTACTTTTTAGTACATTTGACTTCCTGTCTATTTTGCTGGATACGTAGGAGCTTGAGTGCAATTGATAAAATCTATCAATAGCACTTCAGAAACACGTCCACTGAAATCCCGACTGGGGACTGGGTTCAAGCCCTCTGACAAAGAAACTAAATCAAAATTTCATATTTAATATTTCATATTTTGTCTTCAATATATGATTCTGGCTTATAATATTTTTCAATTATAATTTTATAGGATTGTATTGGACATTCTGCTTTCATGCAGAAATGTGCAATGGTTTTCTAACTTTTTAATATTTATCTATTTTGTACAATAGTTTTGACTTTTCTGAAATTGATTTATTTTGACTTTCATGTTTTGATATTATGCATTTCTACTTATCTTATTGAGATCTCAAAACCAATTTATGTTTCTCTATCATTTATAGTTTTAATGGATTAATTATTAAATTACAAATGACTTCCTGTTGCCAATTTTATTTCAATTTTTCTAAGGAAATAAGTCTCAATAAAACATTTCACTTGACATTGTACATGTCTGAAGAATTTTAAGTTTTTCAGGGATTACTGATCTTGAAAGACAGGGCCTTTGTACAAGCTTTTCTCTTCATTAATGTAGTATGGATGCTAAAATATAAATGCGTTATCACTCTTTTGAACTATAAACTATTATTTAAAGTAAAAGTTACTTCTTCTATCTCCATTTTTTAAACGAGATTAATTTTTATAAAAGAATCATGGGAATTAGTTGATGTGGATATTTACATTATGTGTGCGTATAAAGGTTTAGTGGAAGTCTGTTTTAAAAAGGCATCCACTGCTCACTTCCACCTCTCCTTATTTTATAAAAAGCTCAAGCGTAAGAAGTTTCATATGGAGAAAACATCTGTCAGTTTGTCAAACCTAATTTTGGAAATTCAAATCAAGATTTTTAAGTTTGGCATTCAACTCTTCTTGTCTTGAAATTTTTCAAACTGTAAACTAATTTGCAACTATAAACTCAGAAAATTGAATATAAAACTTTTCTCCTTTTTCAGTCTTAAAAAGTTATAAACAGGGGTCATCAGAAAAAAGTCAACTCCATTGAATCTTGGATTTTCTTCGGTCCTTTCTCAAATAAGTGTAAGAAAAAACAACATGCCAAACTCAAGATTTGGGTCATACATTAGCTAACTACCTAAGTTGTATCAGACTACAGAAGAGCTAGTTGGTTGTTTTCAGATTATCTGGCGCCGTCAGCAACACGAAGGCTATAATGCGCCAAAACATTCGTCATTAGACAAGCCAACATTTACAAACACCCATGCCTAACACGGGACTCGAACCCGCAACCTCGCGGTCTAGAGGCTAGCACGCTAACCACTATACCGTTTGGTCGGCTCAGAAGAGCTAGAGACAGAATACATGAATTTATATTAGAGATTTAAATTTTGGGCATTGTGTGGAGAATGGAGGTCATTGTCACATGTGTTCACTAATAGTTTTTTTTTAATAAGGTTTTACTGTTTGGTGAGAATTTTTTTTATGTCAATTTTTAAACAATGATCAATATACAAAGAAGAGGGTGGGGGGTTTGTAGTGAGAAGTATCAGTCATTTCAGAGCTTTGCTTCTATTACTATCTTTCTTCGTACGAATTATGAACGTCATGAAAATTAATTGAAAAAAAGAAAATTGCATCATTTTTCAAGAAACAATTGATTTTTAAGCATGTGTTTGGATAGAAGTATTAAATCTTTTCAAGAACAAATGTTGTTGACATTTTCAGAATAAATTATTTAATAAATAATATTTTATATTCAAAGTATGTATTTTATTTTGAATTTCAAAATATGAAAACTTTAATGTGGCATTTTTAAAAAATTTCTGGCAGTAACAAAAATGACAGTTCACTACTAAGAAAATTAATTTGCAAAGACATTTTTATCATAACAAAGCTAAATAAATAAAGATTTTATATTGCAATAATTTTAACTTTTCATGTACGGAAATTTTTTTCCCTAGTACATCGAGCCTTTTACAAAAGTATTTCAGAAATACTTTTTGTTTACTTAACTGTCTACATCTGCGAAAGTTTTGCTAAATAAATAAAATTAGTAATTAATGGATAAAAAAACTTATCAATATAATTTTTTATGCAATTAATAATAAGTTAAAAATCTAATACAAAATTTCAGTATTTGTCAATTTTATTAGAGTTTTTATATTGATAACCAAAAATTATGCCTTTATGAATTTTTACACAAAAATAATTTTAAATTTTCTATTTATTGTTCTTTTTACAATATATCACCAATATATATCAATATTTTTTTAAAATCCAATAAATCTAAATATTTGACAATATAAATTTATTACATTAAAATAAAATGTTACAGTTCAACAAAATCAACAAAACAATATACTGCTTTTTCTTATTTCCCTATTTAATATCTTTTTAGTGAAAATACTTCAATATTCATATTTCAATAGAGCAGGGAGAGAAGCTGCATAGGGGTCTCTAAATCCTACTACCAACCCTGAATGTTTGCATTTTCTCAAGTAAACATCCAATTTTGAGAAATTTACTGAATTTGAGAATGTTGATTAAATTCATGTGTTTAGTGCACTATCAATATGTAAATAACAATGTTTGAGAAGATATCTTTAAGTAGCACAAGCTAGTTTACCTCCTTCTTCTCTAATGGAATCATCGCCACCTCCTCATCCTTCACTTGGTTGGCTACCTCCTTTCAAGAGTAAAGTATCACACATTTAGATGTAAAAAAAAAAAAAAAAGAAGAAGAAAATTGATGTGCGGAGCATAACTGAATTTGAGAACATAGTTTAAATTGATTTGTTTAGTGCACTATCAATATCAACATAAAAATGTCTGATAAAACAATGTTGTTTTACCTCTTTCTTCACTGGAATCATCATCACCTCCTCATTCTCAACTTGGTTGGTCTGCTCCCTTTTAACCAGCTCCTTCCAGGAGAGAAAAGAATCACATATTCAGATATCAACAAACAAACAAAATTCAAATGCCAGGAACATAACTGAATTGGAAAATTGTGTTTAAATTAATTTGTTTAGTGCACTATCAACAAAGTTATACTGGAAGTGTACCTTCTCAGAGACATGAATTTGAGAATGTAGTTTAAAATAATTTGTTTAATGCACTATCAGTATGCACATAAAAGAATGCAATAGCATTTTTTTAAGTATCACAAACTCATTTTACCTTCCCCTCCACAGGAATCATTTTCACCTCTTTATCTTCCACTTGGCTGGTTTGCTTCCTTCCGACCTCCTCCTTTCAAGAGAGAAAAGTATCACACATTCAGATATCAACAAGCAAAAAAAATTCAAATGCCAGGAACATAACTGAATTGGAAAATTGTGTTTAAATTAATTTGTTTAGTCACTATCAACAAAGTTATACCGGAAGTGTATCTCCTCAGAGACATGAATTTGAGAATGTAGTTTAAATTCATTTGTTTAATTCACTATCAGTATGCACATAAAAGAGTGCAATAGCATTTTTTTAAGTATCACAAAACTCATTTTACCTTCCCCTCCACAGGAATCATTTTCACCTCCTTATCTTCCACTTGGCTGGTTTGCTTCCTTCCGACCTCCTCCTTTCAAGTAAGAAAAGTATCACACATTCAGATATCAAAAAAAAAAAAATTCAAATGCCAGGAACATAACTGAATTGGAAAATTGTGTTTAAATTAATTTGTTTAGTCACTATCAACAAAGTTATACCGGAAGTGTATCTCCTCAGAGACATGAATTTGAGAATGTAGTTTAAATTCATTTGTTTAATTCACTATCAGTATGCACATAAAAGAGTGCAATAGCATTTTTTTAAGTATCACAAACTCATTTTACCTTCCCCTCCACAGGAATCATTTTCACCTCCTTATCTTCCACTTGGCTGGTCTGCTTCCTTCCGACCTCCTCCTTTCAAGTGAGAAAAGTATCACACATTCAGATATCAACAAACAAAAAAAATTCAAATGCCAGGAACATAACTGAATTGGAAAATTGTGTTTAAATTAATTTGTTTAGTCACTATCAACAAAGTTATACCGGAAGTGTATCTCCTCAGAGACATGAATTTGAGAATGTAGTTTAAATTCATTTGTTTAATTCACTATCAGTATGCACATAAAAGAGTGCAATAGCATTTTTTTAAGTATCACAAACTCATTTTACCTTCCCCTCCACAGGAATCATTTTCACCTCCTTATCTTCCACTTGGCTGGTCTGCTTCCTTCCGACCTCCTCCTTTCAAGTGAGAAAAGTATCACACATTCAGATATCAACAAACAAAAAAATTCAAATGCCAAGAGCATAACTGAATTGGAAAATTGTGTTTAAATTAATTTGTTTAGTCACTATCAACAAAGTTATACCGGAAGTGTACCTCCTCAGAGACATGAATTTGAGAATGTAGTTTAAATTCATTTGTTTAATTCACTATCAGTATGCACATAAAAGAGTGCAATAGCATTTTTTTAAGTATCACAAACTCCTTTTACCTTCCCCTCCGCAGGAATCATTTTCAACTCTTTATCTTCCACTTGGTTGGTCTGCTTCCTTCCGACCTCCTCCTTTCAAGAGAGAAAAGTATCACACATTTAGATATAAAAAAAAAAAAATTCTGATGCGAGAACTATAACCAAATTTGATGTTTAAATGATTGTTAAGTACACAATCAATAAGCATATATAAGCAGGGTACCCACAAAATTCAGGGAAAAAAATTCTTTGATAATTCCATAATTTCCACACAGATTTCGAAAAAATTCCCTGATTTTACCGTAAACTTTTTTCAAATTTCCCCAATTTTTCCAGATGTGTAGACACCCTGATCAAATAGACCATATATACTAAGGAGATGTTAATTTTTTAAAAAATAGTTTTGGTGGTAATGAAAAGTTTAAATTATTTGGTAACATTAAACTTCTAATGATTACCACAACAAATCTTCAGGTAAATGGTGCCAAAATACAGAAGAACGGGAAAACATGCCTGAAAATTTCCTTGATTTTTGTAAAATTTTAAAAAGTTCCCTGACATTTCGCTGATTTTTTCCAGAATCAAAAAGCTCCCGGACATTTCCCTGATTTCTAGGATCTGTGGCCCCTCTAATAAGTGTTTGATATGTTTTCAAACACTTTTATATGCATATTGATAGTGCACAAAACCTTTAAGTAATACAAACTCATCTTACTTTAAACTCCACTGGAATCACCTTCACCTCCTCATTTTGGACTTGGTTGGTCTGCTTCTTTTTGACCACCTTCTATCAAGAGAGAAAAGTATCATGCATCTAGATGTCAAAAAACAACTATGCTAATCAGCAAAACCATTGAATATAGTATTCTACGGTAAGATGTCATTTATATGGAAAAAATATAACTCGAAGAGAAATGTTATTTGAACTAAGAATGTTTTCTTCTTCAAGTCTGAACTAATTACATTTTATTAAACATTACTAGTTTTTATCAAAATTAATGCAAGCATCTTTCACCAATATTTTTTTAAACATCACAGAAATCGAGCCCCTCATTTTTACAACTAACAAGTTGCTGTTGTTAAGTTGCCAGGATAGCAATTTAAAACTATGATGGTTCTTCTTTTATTTAAAGACTTGCAGTATTCTCATTATTTTTTAGGTTATTAAAGAATAAACATGTATTTAGGAAAGTAAAATACAGTTTTTTTTTTAACCATGAAGAGATTGTAATTTAAAATTACAATCGCTTTAAAAAATTTAATAGGCAAGACCAAATTTTAAAAAAAAATTATTTCAGGTCTGTTATACTTTTCATGACTTTCAGTCACTAAAAGTTGCTAATGTCCTTTTAAACAAAAATAAGTAGTTATTATGTACTTTAAAAGGACTCTTAGAAACATCAAGAGAAAATAAGGAGTTTATAAGGACTTCCAAGAACAGTACATTACCCAATATATATCAATTCTTTTTAGGAGGGGGTAATTCCTTCAAACACAATTAACTGTATTAATAAAAAAAAATTAATACCAGTGTCGGAAGAGATTCTACAATTTACCTCCTCCTCCTCCTCGGTCTGCTTCTTCCCGTCTATCTCCTATTAAGGAATAAAAACAATTAACACACACATCAGACTACTATACTTCTTTTATTGAAAGTCATTTCACCATCATCCCTATCAGGGATATCTAGATATTAATTGTGCCACAAAAGCAAACTAAGAAGTTATCCTTCAAATCTGTCCAGGTATATTTAAAAAAAAAAAAAAAAAAAGTTGAAAATATCCATATTTTATTTCCACACTTAAAGCCTTTTAATATTTGATGTATAAAATACACCAGATTAATTTTAAGAAACACAATAATGAAAATTTTAATAAGTTTTCACTAAATTGAATCTGGTGCATTTTGTTGAGAGTTTCTCAATTAAAAGTATTTTCTCTTTGACGATACTTGATATTCGTGATATTTGAAAAGTAATTTTTAAACTTCAAATGCAACTCAGTTTCATTATACAATCTCCACCAATTAGACTATTTTCTTCTGTAGTCAATTGTGACACATACAAAATACATAATTTTTTTTTTAAAGAATTTTTGGGATGCTGGAATTCTGATGCAAATCCAGAGCATGTATTCTCTGTAAAGATATAAAGGTTATATTTACCATATGACATGATAAACCTCCCACCTAGACCTGAATTATTAAAGTAATTAACTTTTGTCATGAAAAGAGGCAGATTGTGAGGCTAATTCGTGTTACACCTCTCTTCTTATGATCTGACTGTCAGGAGATCACTTAGAACATGTCTAATTAAAAAAACTTAACTAGAGTGGAAGAAGTCTCAGGGTATGAGACAATACAAACACTTTATAAAGGGAACCTCTATCCAACCACAAAAAATTTATTCTGGGACTGGAGTAGAAGTCCTGAATAACTATGAATGGTTCATTAACCGGTCACTGTCTTACTAACCAGCTTAAAACAATTACTTTTATTTAAAAATAACACCAAAAAACCTGAAAGTTCCTCATTGTCTCTCATTTTACTGTCCCTCTCTTCATATTCTTATGAACAATTTGAGATAAGCAGATGTTTTTTTAAGAGCAGCTAAAAATTGCAATTTCCGTAAAAAGAAAAGCATTTTCAATCGAAGATAAACTTAAAATTATCAAACGTATTGAAGATGGCACCAATCAATCGGCACTATGCAAAGAATTTTCCTTATAAAAATCTACAGTTTTAAGCATTTGAAAAGATTGCAGTGCCACTCTTGCTGCACACGAACTTAAAAAAAACTATGTCGGGCTGAAAGAGAAAATGTGGAAGAAGCTCTGTTAAAATGGTCTATTAAATGGTAATATTTTGAACATTTTTTTTTAGACAGAAAATATGGACAAGAAAATCATGGGTTCTCTAATAATTGTTGATAAGAAAATTGATGAACTCCACTTAAAATCTAATTGTATTTAATTTAAAATAACTAATTTCTTCCATAGAATGAAAAGGTAAAATCAAATTTTACTTGTTATGCAATTATTTTTCTTCTCAATATTTGATTAATTATCTATTTACTTAAGTAATAATTTATAAGCAAATTATCACATTCACCATTTCCAGCAATATTAAAGTCATATTTAAAAATTATTTTTTTAAAGAATTTGGATATAGTGAACCATCGGTTTTAGTGGACTTATTGTTGGGTCTGTAGACAGTTCACTATAGCAGGGTTTGACTGTAGAAGGTATAAAAATAAACTGTTATAAATGCACTGCATTGCATGACACCTTATCTCTTCGAATGTGTCTGGTGGTGTTACTACTAATGCTAATTCGTTGCATAATGTTCTCTTACGTAAACAGCCAATTGATAAATATAACTGAATTTGAGAATGCTTTTTAAACTTAATTGTTTAATGCAATATGAAAATGCATTTAAAGTGTTAGAGAACATTTCTTTAAGTTATGCAAACTACTTTTACCTTCTCCTTCACTGGAGTCATCTCCACCTTCTCATCCTTCACTTGGTTGGCTTTTTTCCTCTTGACCACCTCCTATCAAGAGAAAGGTATCACACATTCAAACATCATTTTCTTTTTATGTGCAGAGCATAACTGAATCTGAGAATGTAGTTTAAATTTCTTTGTTCAGTACATTATCAATATGCAAAAATTTTTTTTTGATAACACAAAGTCGTTTTACCTCTTCCTCCACTGAAATCATCTTCACCTCCTCTTTCTCAACTTGGTTGGTCGGCTTTCTTCTGATCACCTTTTTGCAAGAGAGAAAAATATCACACATTCAGAATGAATATATATAAAAGTAAATAAATAGAAAGTTGAATTTGAAAATGTTGTTTACATTCAAATGTTTAGTGCACTATCAATACGCATGTAAAGGTTTTGATAATATCTAACACTTTTATATGGGTAGTGTTAGTGCACTAAACCTTTAAGTAACAAAAACTTGTTTTATCTCCGCCAGAATCCTCTCCACATCCTCAACTTTTATTTGGTTGGTCTGCTTCCTCTCTTTACCACCTTCTTTCGAGAGAGAAAAGGATCACACATTCAAATGTCAAAAATTAAAATGTGGGGGATTTAACTGAATTTTAAAATGTTGTTAAATTTCATTTGTTTAATGCACTATCAAAATGCTTATAAATTTGTACCTCCTCGTCCTTCACTTGATTGGTTGACTTCCTTTTGACCTCCCCTTTTAAATGCATGTTCAAATCGAATAAATACAGTGTTTTTTAGGTCTCAATAGGAGAAATGAATAACTATGCATACTAATAATTTTGCATGCTAATAATTCTGCACAATTATCTATCATTGTTAGCAAAATTATTGCAAGCATTTTCCACCAATATTTTTATGCATCACATACGATTGCTAATTCAGGCCGCTCACTTTTACAACTAACAAGCCACCACTGTTAAGTTGCAATTTAACATGATGACGATTCTTTCTTTATCCACAGACTGGCAGTATTCACATTATTTCTCAAGATTATTAAAGAAAATGTGTATTTAGGAAAGTTAAGTAAAACACAGAGTTTTTTTTTTTTTGTATAAGATTTAGGGATTTGATTTTAAAATTACAAAATTTCAATTGACAAAATTAAAATTAATTTTTTTTTTTCATGTCTGTAATACTTTTTAGAACCCTCATATACTAAGTTTCTAAGGTATTTTTATACAAAATGAGTAGTTTCTATGTACTTTAGAAGGGCATTTAGAAACAGTAAGATAAAAGAAGGACTTTCATGGATCGTATATAACCTATATATCAATAATTCTTTTAAGGTGAGGGAAATTAATTCAAACACAAATGAACTCTACTATTACAAAATAAAAATTAATATCTAGTGTGCTGAAAGAATGCTATAATTTACCTTCCCTTCTTCACTGGTCTGCTTCTTGTTGTCCTCCTTCTATTAAGGAATAGAAACAACAGACAAATCAAGTAACAATATATCTTTTACTGAAAGTCAATATACTAGAAAACCTGTCAGGGATATCATGTGTATTTAGGAAAGTTAAGTAAAACGCATTTTTTTTTTAACCGATTTAGGGATCATATTTTAAAATTACAAAATTTCAATGGACAAAATTAAATTTTTTTTTTTTTTTCATGTCTGTAATACTTTTTAGAATCCTCATACACTAAGTTTCTAAGGTATTTTTATACAAAATGAATAGTTTCTATGTACTTTAGAAGGGCATTTAGGAATATTAAGATAAAATAAGGAGTTTATAAGGACTTTCATGGATCGTATATAACCAATATATCAATAATTCTTTTTGGTGAGGGAAATTCAAACAAAAATGAACTCTACTATTACAAAATTAAAAATTAATATCTAGCGTGCTGAAAGAATGCTATAATTTACCTTCTCTTCCTCACTGGTCTGCTTCTTGTTGTCCTCCTTCTATTAAGGAATAGAAACAACACACAAATCAAGTTACAATATATCTTACTGAAAGTCATGACACTATCAACCCTGTCAGGGATATCTAGTCCTTAATCTTGCCACAAAATCTAATTAGCGTTGTTTTTCATAAATATTTTATGCTGCAAGATAAAAAATGTGAAAAAAAAAAAGATTTTTGTAATAATGTAGTAATCTGTACGTGTGCATACTAAAAATAGGCAAAAATTGCAAAATAGAGCTATACTAACAGAAAAGTACCAGATTTTCTAATAAAAATAATAAAACTGAGTCATTACACATTTTTTACTTGGAAAATATTATAGGGTTTACAGGGAGAGGGCATAAAATTAAGAATTTAACCAAATATATAACAAATTGTTTCATTATTGTAAAAAATAATAAATGTTGCTTATTAACTTTATTAATTAATGACTTGATTTGCGATGAAAAGTGCATACAATCTTTCATCACGATGTGCAATTTGTTGAGGGTTCATGGACCGACCATGCATACTGTTGGGAGGTTAATTAAAGCCTTTTGTTAAGGGTGTGTAGTCATACACTGCATTGTATATAAGCCCTTAAATTCCAAAATGTGGAATTTGTACTAATAATCAATACAGATAAATATAACAATTTTCATTCACAATAAAATGCAATAATCCAGTTTGCAATAATATATACAAATACAAAAATTCCAAATAAGCAATAACCATTTCTTCAATAAATAAATCCTAGAGATGGCAATATCATGCAATAATATAAATATGCAATAAATACTAGAGATGGCAATACCATGCAATAACCCAAGTATGACTGAACTCTGATAGAGGAGGACAACATTTTAACAAAACAAACTCAATATACTAAAACACCTAATAGATTATAAAAATTGGAATATTTAAACTCAAAGTAAATTAAATGGAATTGATAATAAAATACAATCATAAATAAAATCAACAGTTACATTAACATTGCATAAATAATTTTTATATTAAACTCATTTGTTATTGGGTGTACAAATAAGTTTCTGCTGTTTTCTATCAAAAATTAGGATTTTATTGTGAAAGAACGGTACATTACGTTTTATTCAAAGTATTGTCCATCCCAAACCACTACTTTTCCCCATCTTTCTGGTAGCATTATGATACGACATCGAAAGAACTCTTCATCTTTTGAGGCTATCCACAAATCAAACCAATTTTTGGTACCTTCATATGATGTAAAGCGCTGTTTAACAGGCTATGTGCCATCAACCGAACAAGTGATAATCAGAAGAGGCAATGTCCTGTGAATGCGGCAGGTGGGGTAGGACTTCCCAAATAAGTGTTTCCAATAGGTTTTGACCGTCAGCGGAACATGCGGACGAGCGTTATTACACAGGAGAATAATTTTGTTGTGTCTGAAGTAGTAATGGGAGCGTTTTTCCTTGAGTACTTGGACTCATTCTCAGTATTTGTGTTCAGAAGAGACCAACAGAAATGGTTTTGCTCAGTTTGAGCAACTCATAATACATGACACAAAGCAGATCCCAAAAAATATACAGCACGAGTTTTTTCCCATGAATATTCAGTTTATCTGTCGATGTGGAAGCAAGACCAGGTGGTCTCCACGATTTTCTCTTCTTTGGATTATCGTAGTGGATCTATTTTTCATCACCAGTGACCATTGTATAGATGAAAAAAAAAAAAAAAAAACCCTTTCTTTTATGCCTGGGAAGCAGCATTTCACACGTGCAAATTTGGAGTTCAACGTATCTTGGCTTCAGTTCATATTTAACCCAATTTCCTTGTTTTTGAATCATTCCCAACAATTTTAAATGATGTGAAATTGCATGTTTAGTCACTTCTAATGCAAGTTCTTCTTGCATTTGGTACAAACCTTCCACCAATAATGCCTCCAATTCCATGTCTTCGTACACATTCAGCTCTCCACTATGTTCTTTGTCTTACCATATGCTTCTACAAACAATTGATGCAGATTTCTTCAAAATAAAGAAAAAAATCAAAAGTTCCCACAAATGACTCTTATTCAGCACAAAACTTGAATTTTTCACACGAAAAAATATGTGATGCTGATACAGAGTCACTAATACTTCAAGGTTATATTGTTGTCAGATGTCTAAACTTAAGATATTACATCTGACGATTTCAACATAACCTTCTGGTGGGGCCATCTTTTGTCAAACAGCGGAAACTTATCTGTTCTCTCAATATTTAATTTATAACTCCTCCTCACTGACCAATCATCAAATTGACTCACCCAACTCCTTGGAATCTAGCTCAAGCTTATTGAAGTAAATATCCATATGACCTCAGTTTTTAAGTACACTGAACACCCCACACTCACATTTAGAATTGAAACACCAATTCTTCTAAATGAAAACACACACAATAGAACTGCAACACTACTTCGATGGAAATCCGAAACATGTACTAGAGAACACACCTCTCATATTTTAGTGTTCATGGGGTTGCCAGGGTGTCCACAGAAAAGTTATTTTAAAATTCCCTGATATTTCCCTGATTATTCCCTGTAACACCCAATTTTTTCCCTGATTATAAGTTATCGACAAAATATATATAAATAATAAACTTTCAAGTAAAAGAACATTCAAATTCACCATCATAATGAAAATTACGATGCATGTACTGTTTATCTTTACACATTTATGACACAAATACCAAATTGCTTCATTTAGTGTAGTGTATGTATAGTGTACTGTGCATGTGCAATTATACTTTAAAATCACACTTTTTTTTTCATTACAATCTAATCTCAAGAAAAGAGGACTCTAGTATTATATTTCAGATTTAATAAGCTGTTTTCTTAAGTAAAATTTTAAAAATAAAGTCAAACCATAAATCATGTCAAAATGGATCAAACACACACACACATTTAACAAATACTCTGTATATTATATTAACTATTTTTATTTTCTGAATACTTGAAATTGTAATCAAATTTCAAAAATCAATAATTACTTTAAAATATTTTCGTAAAGTAAAATTTTTATATTTTATGAATTATATATCAATTTGAGCATTTGAAAAAAAATAAAAAATCTTTAAATGTAGTTGGATTGGGGGAGTTACACTATTTTCATTGGCTTTTTAGTTTGCATAATTTTGTTGTCCAAATTGTTCAATTTCATTATTTGCATTATTTGAAATTTTCTTTTTTGTTTAAGATCAGCTGTAGCCGCTGTTTAAGTACAATACCCAAGCAAAATTTTTACAAAATAAACACATTTTCCCCAGACAATTAATTTTAAACAATTATACATAAAAAAAATGCTTTAACTTTAAACTATTACTTACATTGATAGTTAAATGTAAAATTGTTTTTCAAGTTAAAATAAACAATTTTACATTCAATAGCAGTTAAAATTACAATTTTAAATAAGGATACATAATAAAAACTGGGACTATTTGGATTAATTTCTTGTGCAAAATTAAATTAAAATTCTAATCATTCATCATTAATTCAAACCAAACGGTGAAAACGATCCTTACATACACACTAATAACGAACATAGCGGCTTTCACATCAGCGGAAGTCTAGGCGAATGACACCAAAACGACGTCGCGAATCTCGCCAATAGCTTCAGTTAAAACGGCTTAAATCTAAGGGGAAATTACAGCTACTACAGCTTACTAAACGTAAATATCGGTGATAGCGGCCGCCGTACGGGCGCAAATCTCGGCAATTATATTAAACCAACAATCGGCAGAAATGCCCGTACCGGTGCAGGCGAAATGCCCGGTAAGAAGGTTCCGTGATTGTCAGACTTTTAAGTCCAACAAAAAATTGTAATACAGATTTGTATCGATCTCAGGAATGATCAAAATTTCAATTAAAAAAAAAAGTCGAAATTCGAGTTTTAGCTGAACTGTACTATGTCCGACAAATGCAAACCTCTGCAATAACGTCAGTAACTATTATTTTGGAGTAAGACTCGACTAAAATGAGTATCACACAGCAACGTAATAACGGCGATAACGCTCGCCATAATTACAGGAATAACTGCCATTTCATCAGCGTAACGTTCTGCAAAATGGCTGTAACATACCAATGTAAATAATTCCGATAGAGTCTAACATTACAGAAAAATAAGGGGGGGGGAGGAGATAATAATTCCATCGGTGGTTTGGGGAAGACTGAACGCATGCAGGTTCCATGATTGTCAGGAAATTTTAATCTCTGAGATCAATGAGAAAATTGTGGGAAAACTTTGATAAGTGGAAAAATAAGAAAAATTCACGAAGGCGAAAAGATCGGTGGAAGCAATCACATCCCTGCATTAAGGCAACAATCGGCAAAAATGACCATCACACCAACGTAAATATCAACGTTAGTATCCAATATATCGATGGAAATCGCTGAAATAGACGCGATTCTATCGACGTCACAATCTACGAAATTGACAATCACAAGCGTAAATCTCGGCGATATAGACAACTATTGAGGCGCAAACCTTGGAATAGTGATTAATAAGGTCTAAAATGAACATCACAAGAATGTAAATCTCGGTGATAGCTCCCTTCTTAGCAGCGAAAATCTCGGCAATAACAAGCTTAACATCAGAGTAATGTTCGGCGAAACTAACCACCACACACCAGCATAAATAACAGCGATAGATGCTGGCAATCAGCAAGAAAAGTGGTCATTACATCACAAGTTTGGGGAAGTCTGAAAGTATGTAGGTTCCTTGGTTGTCAGACAAGCAAGTAAACCCAATAAAATTGTAATGCAGTTTTGAATCCGTCTCAGGAATGATGGAAATTTCAACAAAAAATGCTGAAATCCGTGTTTCAGCAGAACTGTACCATGGCTGACAGGTGCAATCTCTGAAATAGCGTCAGTGACACATCACGAAAATGAGCAGCATGCAAGAACGTGTTTCTTGTCCTCTATAATCACGAAAATATCGGCCATTTTACCATCGTAAAGTTCAGAAAAATGACCATCAAATACAAAGGAAAATAATGCCGATAGACTACTATAATATAAGAGAAAAATGAGGAAGAAATGTAGTCATTCCATCGGCGATTTGAGGCAAATCTGAACGCAAGCAGGTTCAGTCATTATCAGGAAATTTTAATGCGAAAAGTTGCGTGGTCGGACTTGCGGTCCGATTTTTTTTTTTTTTTTTTTTTTAAACTTTTTCTAATTTATTTCAAATTGATTTTTATATTTTTGGTAGCAAGGTATTTTTAATTGTCAAAATTAAAAGGTTCATTTTAATTTCGGAAAATTCCTTTTAACTTTTTGACAAAATTCCTGATAATTCCCTGATTTTTCCAGAAATTCCGAATTCCCTGACTTTTTGCGATATTCCCGGTTTTCCCGATCTGTGGACACCCTGGGTTGCTGATAAGCATTACAACTCAATGATCTTTCTAGGGTTGGCATACTATTTAACCAGAGCAAAATACAGTCCCCTGGCAAATCGCAAGTGGGGCGAGAGAACGCTTTTGACTACATCTTTAGTCTTTTGAAAACTGGCCTTATAGTCATTTGTTGTTGACAACCCAGCATTGAGTTCTACACTCACAACCGTCAAATCACCATGACCGGCGCACTGCCCATGTCACGCAAAAACACAAGCCACCTGCATAGCAGGGACAAGGAATCCTCTGAAATCTACGTATTGGGGATTTTGAAAACTATAGCTTTTAATGTTTAAAAAACCTTGTGCCAGGGATTTTGAAAACTATTTTTACAACACAAAATTCCTCCAGCGAATCATGAAGAAGTCCCGTCTATATTTTTTCAGAAACACCATCTCACTACTTCTAATTGGCTAAAAGTGAAGGGTGCAGTTGTAAAAAATCCCTTGCTCTCAAAATATTCCAAGACGTATAAATTTCAAAGCAGACACATTGTGTTAAAATGCCAAAAACCACAAAAGACCATTTACACCTTGGTGCCAACAAGTTTCCTCTTTAGAACGCCTCTGCATTAATTTGAATAAACCTGATTCTTGTTAAAAGTGATAGCAGCAACCTAACAATACAACTGGTGCACAGAACCTGATACTGGAGCCCAGACTCCGCAATGGAAAACATGACCAACTTCAAACATGTCATTTTTCAAATCTCTGATAAATAAAGTTTTATATATTTTAATAATTAACATGATATTTTAATTACTCGGATAATTATTTTGTTACCAGATTACAATATATTTATTTTGTTAAGGTTTTGATATCAGTTTAAAGAAATCAGTTAACTTATTTCCCAGAAGATTCCTTAAAAAAATTTCTGCACCTAAATTGACAACATATTATGCAAAGTAAAAAAAGGCTCTTATTAACATTAATTACAATATATTAATACCAATCCACTATTTTACCACGAAAAGTTAAAATGGCTACCATAAAAATAGTTTTCATGTATATATATCAACAATGTATAAATCTTTAATTACCACTATGGATTGCACTAAAATTGAATGAGCATCAGCATGATCTATTTCCTTCACTTTATTTCTTCCAGGAAAAACTTTACAAATAAAGTTCTTTTGGTCTTGTGACATAGCATCAATCACAAAAATTATTAATACCTGTGTTTTGTTACCTAAAAAAAGAAGTGAAGTGAATTTTAAAAAAAAGCTGTTTTTTTACAAGTCGGTTTTAACAAAAAAATGTAAGCATCTGCATTTAAATTGTATGAATAGAGTTATTATTTTAATCAAAGGTTGCTAAAAGAGCAAAAGTCCATTAAAAGTTGTACATATTTTACGAAAGCAATCGAAAGGAAAATATAATTAATTTTACATCAAGGTGCCCGAGAAGAAAAACACTTTCATTTTACTTATGAAAGTATTGAGGCTTCAAAATTAAGAACTATAAAAAATTTACAAAAGCAAAGTTATATATTTTTTACTAATACCTTTTCAATGAAACAGGTAACATACTTGAAATTCCCATTGCAGGGACATTTTTAGTTTAGATAGCAATGAATCAATCAGCACTTTAATACTAACACAACTACCTTAATAAAGTTTGGTGGCTTTCTTAACAGAGAGAGAAAGACGCTTTCAGATAAAGTTATCATGCCATTCAGGCTACATAAATGTAGATGGGCTGTGGGCTACACAGAAACCTTCAATTTTCTCAAATTGAATAGAAACAGTGGAAAAAAAAAAAAAAAAAGAACATCACCAGGTATATTTCAATCAGTATTTTTAAGCAGAGAAAACTTTTCACTCATAAATAAACAGATTAAACAAACTGTGTATACTTATGGCATTTTCTTCTATCATTCACAGCAAATTTCACAATTTAAATTCTTTTCAGCTAACAGCAGAATAATTTGCAAGAAAATAGTGTGGGCTATTGAGCCAATGAAAAATATGCAACATAGGAATCAAACCAAATATCATAGACGAAAATTACCATGTTTGCCAATCGAAAGTCACAATCAAGTGCATGGTGGTTACATGAGAAATACTAGCACCTTGCCAACAAAGTGCCACATGGATACCGCACATAACTACACTGGTAAAAAATATTAAAGGAAAACCCTAATAACTTCTCAGTGGAGCAAAATAAATACATGAAATTCACATCAAAGATATTTCTTTATGTAACATAACGATTAGTAAAACTATACGGTCACAAATCGAAATGCAAAGTGCGGTTTCCAAATCGTGTTTATTGATACTTATGGCATGTTTTATACCACTTTTGCTTTGGATAAATGATTAAAAAACATGAATATTGCCCCTATACATATAAGCCAGATCACTCTTCTAATTTTAATTTCGTGAAGCATGTGTGGGACATTTCTATGACATTCATTGTAGAAATATTTAATGTATTGGGAACTTTCCATCACTTCCAAAGAGTTTAGAAGGTGGGACAAGCAATTTAGCCTCTAGAATTCATCAAGAAACTCATGTTAAGTATGAGAATATGGTGCCTAGTAAACACTGATAACAGGGGAGATCATACCTCACACTAAAGGTCAACTCCTTGAGTTGCATGATTTTTAAGGTGGATGCATCTGTACAACTGCACCCTAATGGAAGTCCATTCTTTTGCATATACCTCCATTGCACACTTTGCATTTCAATTTGTGACTGAGTTGATTTACTCATTGTTATGTTACATAAAAAAGTCTCTTTGCTGCACTGAGAAGTTATTAGGGAAAAACTGGTCATACTATAATTTTTTTGATAACTAACTCTAACTTCAACAACCTTCTATCATAAAACAAAATTAAAAGGTTGTTCTCAAAAAATACCCATTAAATCAGTTGATTGTATTGTCTCCCTTTCCCTAAATTACTATTTTGCTGAATGAAATCGACAATTGAGGACTGGCTCTGGGCTAACACGATTTGGTGCCCCACTGCTGACTATCATCAAGGTAGTTTTCACTATGATTAGTATCCAAGTACCAATAAGAAAGCAGTCACAAAAAGGAATAAAAAAATAAATAGTGGGGAGGCATCTGTAAAAAAATGGAGTACCATTAGTGGCTATAAAATAAAAAATCACACATCTCAAAGAGTTGACATTTAATAGAAGATATGATCTCCCTTAACATAGCAACATTCTTTAATATTTAATGTGAGTTCTCTATGAGATGTAATTGCCAAATTGCTCATTAAGAGCTATTTTGAAATGATGGAAAATGCATTGATTTGAATGAAGCCTCCGCATTTCCTCGAAGTTGACCACACATGGCTGAAGACTATTGTACCTTGGAGTAGTTTGGAATATATATAAAAGTGACGTGTATTATTAAATTGTTCATGAAAAACAACAGTGTGATAAAATGTCAATAAACACATATTCAAAACTAGTATGGCATTGCAGAAGAAATTAAATAAAGTAAAAATGTGTAGTTTAATTCTGTCATGCACTCATGTGGAGCTCAGTACAGCAATCCAACGTACTGCATCCTAAAACAAAAAGTATTGTGCATCAAATCAGTATCATTAATTGATAGTAATTTCTACATAACATTTTATTCCCACATTTGTGAAGACCATCTATCATCTAATATTACATATGAAACTAAATATATTCTTCTCAGCAAAGAGTACCAGGAGGTCTACGTATTGTTTTATAGATGCAATATATTGATTGCAGCACTGAGCTCTCCATGAGCACAACAGAAAATAAACTAAAAAAAAATTACTGTAGTTATGTTTCCAAACTCAATGCAAGTCTAAAATGAAATATTGATTTCGAATTCTAGTTTACTGCTACTAATTGCTTACTTTTTACTTTATTATACTACTGCTTTGGATAATCAATTAAAAAATTTAACCTTCACCCCCAAATGCCGGAGAGTCAAATCTTGTTGACCATACTTCACCAACCCCAAGTGGGACACTTCAAGATGTGCCAAGTGGGACATGGCAAGATTCAATACATTGAAAACTGTCCAATACTTGAAAAAAGCTATAAAAATTTCACAGATAATTTGGACCACAAAAAAAAAAAAACTTTTTTAAATGTGAAAATATTGAGCAAGATAAATATATTTGAGGAGATATCTATTAGTAAACGTCAACTCTTTTAACACTAATGGTATGTCTATTCATTTAGATATACCCTCATTGTACACTTCATTTTATGGCTGTGTAATTTCATTTATTGTTATGATGCGTTTCTTGTTCCACTGAAAAGTTAAGCAAAAAACAAAATTTTCTTTAATTTTGGACACAAGTGTATGTGAAACTAATTTAAATTAATACATGGTACCAGAAACCAATTTATAATTAATCAGGAATAATTAAATTTTTTCAATGAATAAACTTTGAATTAAATAAAATTAAAGATTCTTTCAATCTACATAAAAACAGTGAAGTTTTATGAAGTGCACTGTATTTTAAAAGTAGCTACATAATTTTATTGGGAGCGTTCTTAATCATAAAATATGTCAATAATTTTAGAATTACGAAAAACGTCGGATTTGACAGTCCCTGTCATTAAAAGACAGAATAATTTAACAACTTTAATTAATTTATAAAAAGCTAAATACTTATATGTTACATGAATAAAATTTAACTTTGAAAAGCAGTTTAATTTATTATTGGCATTCTACATTCACTGCTAAAAGTTAAGCATGAAGCAGTAAAATATGAAAAAATTGACAAGTAAACTTTGATTGATGCAAAATGCAGCAAGAAAGTAGCAAATGTGTTTATGCATGAAAAAAAAAAGCATTACATACAAAGATGAAATTACAGCAAATAATTAATAAAAAACAGAAAGAAAATAATAATAAATGATAGAATAAAAAAGGCATGTTTGTCGATTATGGTAACTTTGTCAGGGGGTGAAAACCATAATCAATGCCAAAATACAAGAATTTTACTGTATATGTTATGGTAAAAGGCTAAATAATATGTTACCTCCAAATTCTCATTTAAATGTTTTTGACTTCCAGGGTTTGGAAGTCAAAAACATTTAAATGAGAATAAGAAAAGCAAATTGAAACATAATAAAATTTCAATCCGATTATGTTTCAGTTTGCTTTTCTCATTGTCATTTAAATGTTTTTGACTTTCAAACCTCGTTGAACGAGAATTTTGGATAACATGTTATTTATGCTTTTTCCATAACATATACAGACATATTCTCGTATTTTGGAGTCGATTATGGTAGTCATCCCCTGAGAAAGTTACTATAATCAACAAATATGCCTTTGTGCCAGTTGTTTATCTTTCTGTTATTTATAATTTGTTGTAATTTCAATAACTACTAATGTTGTTGTGTGGCTTTAGCGCTGATAACTTAGTTGGTTTTTACTTAAATTTGTTTACAGAGGTCATGTTTATTTTTTACTTTCAATTTAAATTATTTGTCATACAAAGATGAAAGCAATATTGAATTTTCATAAATTATAAGATGAAGTTAAGTCATAGTGGAGTAACTGGCAGTTACTGCAGCTACTGGTGTTACTGGCAGTTAGCGTTCTCAGGTAGAGGGATTTTGGCAAGGAGTGTTTCTCTTCGGGGGATTAAAATTCGCAGAAGTTTTTTTAAAATAAAGGACTTAGTAAGGATGTTCACTCTAGATGATTAGGTGGAAGACCCCAATGTGTAGAGGATCTGAATGCTGATTACAGGGAAGAGAGTGATCAGAGAGCAAAAAGACGGAAATCCAAAAATTCCTTAAAAAAGCTCGCGAAAGGAATACACAAAAATTCAACAAAAAAAATTTGCAGGAAGGATGATTTAATAATTTTAAAGATACAATGAAATTTCTCATACTATATAATAGTTATATTTCAAATATTAGAAATTAGTGAAGTAATCTGTGAGGAAAGGAGAGCTCAGAGGAAAAATCTTTTGTTTAGACATGAGGAAAAGTATACTTTTTGCATGAAAAACTGGTTCAGATCAGAAAAATGCGAATGCTCGAAACAGGGACAAAGAGAAGGAAAATGTAACATAAAAACTAAAAAGGAGGAAATCCTCCAAAAGGAGGAAAACTGTCATCCCTGTGATTAGGAGATGTTGCGGATAAGCATAATTCCTCACAGAAAAGGGCATCCATCAATTAAGGCTTGGAGAATAGATGTAGGACGCTAGTCGGATGAGTTTCAGGACATCCGATGATGACGACAATGCAGCTCGAGAGAATAGGTGAAGGTAGCATTCAGAGGAGTAATTCCTGACTTATTTTAGTGCGACTGTGTGATGTCAGGGGTTAGCTTCACTGGTCAATAGTAGTTTTAGAGTGACAATTTGAAGAACTGAGAGATGCCAAGTGGAGTTACTTTAGTCAGTTGAAAGGCTACTTGGAAACATCTTGAAGAACTAAGAGATGCAGAGGGTATATATTTTAGTTACATGAAGGGCTTCTAGGAAACATCTTAAAGAAATTTAGAGCGACAAGTAAAATGGGTGGAGAAACTAGAGGTTAAAAATGCAGTTCATTTGTTAAATCCATAAGGCATTTGCTCAAACAGAAAAAATGTGCTGTTTTCTAAAAATACGAGCAGCTTACCACAGCTAACCATTGGTTGGTATCAGTTAAAGAATGTCTCGAAAAAAAACACAGTTTTCCCTTGAGCTGCCAGCTGCTCCAGAAATCAGCAGAAACTAACGCCAGAAAAACGTCATCAGAATTAACCGCATTACACCAAAATGTAACTTGATCAGTTAATGTTGACCACAATGCATGAGCGAATAAATGCCATCCTTTATTTAACTGTACCATTTTTTGGTGGTACGAAGGAAAACGTCTATATAACACCATTTCAGCTGGGGCCATATTTACCTTACTAAAAAGAAGACAAATTCTCTCTCAAAGGAATTGTATGCCCTTTACAAAACAATTGGATTGAAACCAAGCTGTATTTACATCATCAATCAATAAAGCTGTATTTACATAATCAATCATAAATTTCTATAATCGTTTTGGAATACTAATAAATCTCATTTAACTGATCATTGTTGAAACTCTTTCCTGTTGCCAAAATTATTTTAATTAAAACAAATAAAAGATAATTGGATGGTATGCATAAATTTATTATGGAAGGTAGACCAGTCAACTTAACATTGCATTGCATAGTAGGGTTAGGGGGAAAAAAAACGTGGGTTTTTTTGGTGTAAAAAAAAAAAATTTGGTTTAAACTAGATTTTTTTAAAAATCCTTTTCTAATTACATGTATACTTATTTATAAATAAAATTTGACATAAATTAGAATAATTAATGTTCAAATAACAAATAATATTTCTTCTGAAAATAATTTAAACTAAGTAAATAAACAATAGTTACTTATGTAGACTTTCAAATCGTATTAAATTTTAGTATTATATTCAGCGATACAATTTCTTAAATTCAATGTATACAATAGAAATTGTTTACTGTATAACACATGGAATATTGCTCTTGGATTTGTCAGTAATGATAAGTTGTACAAAATGATATTTAAGATTTAGAAATAAGTTGTTGAAGAATAAAACCTCTATTTTAGGAACATATTTAAAATTCAGCCTATAATTTAATTTTAATTAATAATTTTAAATAATTATAAAACATTAGTATATCCATTAGATTGTCATAAAAACTTATTGTTGATGCTTATAAATACTTTAAAAGTCTTTAATTATAAGACTTATTTTAAAATACGTAAGAACTTATTCTACCTATAATATTCGCATAATTTTTCATTTACAAAAACATCAGTCATGTAACAAGAATGTAGATGTTTTATTTAATAAATTATTTTCTAGAAAATCAATATAAAGAAAAACTAAATGCTCTTATATTTTTTATTCCATTTAAATACTAGTTTAACATTTTGAACAAAAAAACAAGTTTTGCAGCTTTTTTTTTAAACCCAGGCTAATACGCAATTTTTTTTTTAACAGCTCCAAAAGAAAAAAATTCTCTCAACATATGCTGTAGTTGCTTTTGAAAAAGACATCTTTGGAATGGAAAACTTTTGGTTAAAAGTAGAAGTTATATACAACATCAAATAATTTTAAAAATCTAATTATAAATAAAATACAATTTTAATTATTTAAAAAAAACCAATTGTTTTTTTTTGAGAAAAAACCATTTGGTTTAAATCATGCCAACCCTGTTGCATAGTAAATTAAATAAAAGATATATGGACGTGAATGCATAAATTCACATTTATTTTAAATAAAAAAATGTTGAAAAGTAGTTTGCCGCATATTTTGTTGATAAAGATGTTTTTAATACTTAAAATTAGATGCATATAAAGAATTGGCAATGCATATAAAGAATTTATATTAAAAACTTTGTTTTCATGGGTTATATATTAATATATTTAAATATTAAAAGTAACCACAATCACAATTACTTGGATCATTGTAGTGCAACTTACTTGTGTCTACAGGATCAAAATAAGGAGATTTATTTGGGACCATATGCAAGGCATTTCGCACTGATTCAGCAAACTCTGGAGTCGTGTATACAAACATGGCAAGTAAATATCTTCCAAAATGAGCAAATACCAACTTTATGTGCTCACTTCGCAAAGAAATAACTACATGCTTGCAGGCTAAAGAAAGAATAATTTATTCATTGTATAGTTAAAATCCTTTATAAATGCTAATAGTAGTGTACAATATAAATGAATTGTCACATACTTTTCATAATTGTTTGTGCAAGCATATTTTATTTTAACAAATTTATCTTTAAAACAGGTTTCTCACTTGATTTAATACAGTGCCTTCAGCAAGTTTTGAATTTTTCTTCATAAATAGTTGTGCAAGTTATACAACTATTAAGAACAAATGTTGCCAAATTTTTTACCTATAAATTAAAGAGAATTTAAAACCACAGTAAAGGGCAGATTATCCAGAAATGCAGGGTTTTGTAGTTTCCAAATAAACAATTTTCTGGTTAATTTAATGGGTAAGTTAATACAACACATTCTTTTAGACTTTTTTTTATAGTTGAACATTTTCCAGATAAAAACTGGAAAAAATTAGTTCGCCACTATTTGGGTTTCTCAATTATAAACAATTCAACAGAATGGAGAAATGAGCACATTTAATCAGCATTTCATAAAACTAACATACAAAATGAATGATAACTTAATTACAATTATAGTAATTTATAATCAATACAAATCAAGTTTTTTATTTTATAAACAAAAATGTAATCAGACTTACTTAACTAAAAAATCCTCTCAGAAATCCTTGTTGTACAAGTTTAATAATTGCATTCACTTCCAAAAGTTAAGCACAGAGTGGTAAAATGCAAAAAAATGAACAAGTACTGCTTTGATTAACACAAAATGCTGCAAGTAAGTAACTCCATATTTATTCTTAAAACAAAACAAAGAATTACCAACAGAGATCCAACATTAATAGGAAACCAAGATGCTTCCACCACGGCATGTGTGATGTTCTGAGGTTCCCTCCAGACCCTTACATGCTTATCATAGGGTTATAGAAAAATCTGGACTCATTTGTGAACATAACGTTGCCCCAATCAGACACAGTCCAATTCACATGCTTGTGGCACCACTTTAATCGGGCCCCTTTGGATTGGACGATTGGACAGATAAAGGAACAAAAACTTGTGGTACCCTGGCATACAGATCACTCATGTATAGCTTTCGATGAACAGTAGTGGCATATATCGCCTTTGTTGTGGTTAGTCGAAGGCTTAAACTTTCTCAACAAACCAAAGTTTTTATGCACAGTGGAACGACTTTGGATAAAAGAGACTTGGAAACGGTACTTAAAAGAACTATGAAAAAATTTATTTACATGAAAAAAAACCTCGAAATTGGATAATCATTCTATCACACCTATGCAACCCGCACACAAGATCGAGCTACTTCAGGCCAAGAGCAAAAGAAAAAGGACAATCAGTGCTCGATCAATACCGTATATAAATACTTGAAGCAACGGTCACATGACTGGGCAATAAAAATTAGCCCCCATAAAATATTAGATCAACCTACAACACCAGTTTCAATATCTCAAAATACAACTCAGATCAAATCAAATCAAGTCACAAACTTACAAAGTGAGTGAAGTGAAATGATCCGATTTGCTGATATGTCGTAAAAACCTTGATAAGACACCGGGAAAAGTTTAACATGAGATAAAATTGTAACCGCACAAAGCCGTAAGTTTATAATTTACTTAAAAACCTCTGTGCGTTTCCTAACAGTCTTACCAATGCCAGCTGCAACCATTGATGTCCCACGTGGGGAGGACAATCTTCGATTCTGCTTGGCTACAACAGCTATATATCAATTTTCTGCGGGGGTTGTAACTCTTGGACGATCGGCTACAGGTCTTCGGACAACTGTTTGGCTGGTTTGGAATGGTTTCCATAATCGTGAAATGACAGAATGATGAACGCAGAAAGAAAAGAGAAACATGTGTGATACTGTACTGCTTCAATGCGTCCAACATTCCGCTAACGCTCAAACTTTTCCTTCGTTTTCTGGAAGCCATAGAAACACGTTTAACTTGAAAACAAATGGTACAAATCTTCTAAACACCTTTCATCAGCACTTACATGCAACTCCTGTAACTCTTCACAATACCGGCTTCTTATACGATTGTCTGTTTTGCATATTTCTCAACGCTAAACTGTGATTGGCTGTTACCTAACATATTTGCATACTTCCTTCTAACTTGGCAACAAATTTCAGCTTCTTTAATTCAGCTTGGCTAACTGAAATTAACATTTTCTTTTCCCTGCTTAACTTTTGGAAGTGAGTGTATTTTATTAGTGTAACCCAATTATCCCAGTGATTTTACCAACTTTCCATCTGAATGAGAACACTTTCCTTTCAACAAAAGATCAAGCCTTGCAATTCCCAATTCAATGCCTTTATCTTATACACATAAATAATAGGAAAAAAGGCACAGGAAATAAGAGCATACAAACTAATAAAAACAAGCCTCCAAACTTACGTTGTGCTAGCACAGGAGCCTTAAACCTAATACAATCTTTTTTAAGGATTACATAAAGACCAGTCGACGGAGGATGCACTGTGTAGGAACCGATACTAATAGTGCGACAGCGAAAGGGGTAATCTGTAGGCAGGTATGTGGGCTTCTCTGCCTGGTTTTCCTGAAAAGGAATTAATTGAGTTTTCATATCAGTTTCAAATGTGATAAAAAACTAATATTTTGATATTTTTGTGTCTTCAAATTCATTAGAGAAAGCCTATATATATATTAAAGTAATAGTAGATGTAAAAACTTGGTGAACGATTAAAAACTAAATGGAACCAGTTATATCAACCCATATAGTATGTAAATTACATACCCATTTAAAATAATATGAAATAACGTTCATCAGCCAAAATGCAGTTCTGTAAAAGCTCTTTGCTAAGTCTTACTTATAATTTCACCCGATGTGCAGTGCCGCTCGGGAACTAATCTTTTATCGTAAATTTATATTTTTAACCACCAGGTGGTGAAGCTTTGCAATTGTATGAAAGATTGTTAGATTTTATTTTTATGCTATAAGACGAACATAAATATTTGGTTTATAATGAATGTCTCATTGGTATCTCACACCTGCACAGACACTCTTCAATTTTGACAAAACGGTTTTCTTGGTATCTTCGACAACTTTAAACCCTGCTCATTCATCATCAATTTGTTCTACTGGCCAAGGCTGGCTGTCAGAGGGCAATTTTACGCCCAACATTGATGAAGAATTCTCAAAGTAAAACCTCATTTTTGACAGAAGGGGAATTGGTTTCTTTTGCATGACAATGCCTGGCTCCACATTACCTTGCCTATGAAGCAGTTTTTGGCCCAGCATAAGATAGTGTTGATGATATTCATCCTCTCTACTCTCCAGATTTTATACCTGCCGACATTTTCTTGTCTTTTTTCTCCAAAAACTGACAAAATTGCTGAAGGGAAAAGCTAGTGAATGTCAAAGTTATCAAGAAGACCATGGTGTCCGAATTGAAAAATATTCCAAAGGAGGACTTGTTCCAAAACTTTTACAGCCACAGAGTGAAGCGCATTATGGCAAATGGAGATTACTTGGAAACATATTAAATGGATACGTAATTCATACACTATTTTCGGGAGTTATTAGTTCAGTTTTGGAAATTATTTGCAACTTAAAATACAGAAAATGACAAAAACAGAAAAATTCTCGTATTTTGGCGTTGGTTAGAGTATTCACTCCCTGACAAAGTTGCTATAATCAACAAATACGCCTTATCAAATTGTTTTTCCCACTCATTATTTATTTTTTTGCTGTAATTTCAATAACTACTAATGTTGTAGTGTGGCTTTAGAGCTGATAGTTTCGTCTGTTGGTTAATTTATTTACAGAGGTCTTGTTTTTTATTTTTCAATTTGGATTTGGATTTGACATGAACTTGAGAAAGTTGTTTAAATTTATTAATTTAGTGAACTGACAACTTATATGCAATTCACACATTCAGAAGTCAAAATATGAAAAATTCAAATGCAAGGAACATAACTGAATTTGAATATGTAAATTTAATTCATTTGTTTAGTGTTCTACCAATATGTTTATAAAAGAGTTTGAGAATATTTCTTTAAGTAACACAAACTTGTTTTACCTTCACTTCCATGGGAATCATTTTCCTCTTTTCATCCTTCACTTGGTTGGTCTGCTTCTTATTGACCACCTCCTTTCAAGAGATATTTTTTATAAATATGGCATTGATGAAATTTTTTAATTTCACAAGTAAAGCACTATCAGTATGTACATAACATTTGTATGTTGATAACATTTCTTTAAGTAACACAAACTGAATTTTACCTTCCCCTTCACAGGAATCATCTTCACCTCCTCATCTTTCACTTGATTGGTCTGCTTTTCCTTGATCACCTCCTTTCAAAAGAGAAAAGTATCACATATTTAGATGCCAAAAAACAAATTTCCAGATGTGAAAAACATGAATTTGATAATGTAGTTTCAATTCATTTGTTTAATGCATAATCAGTATGTGCATAGGGTCCAATAGCATTTCTTTAAGTAACACAAATTCAATACTACCTTCCCCTCCACAGGAATTGTTTTCACCTCTTTATCCTCCACTTGATTGGTCTGCTTTTCCTTGATCACCTCCTTCTAAAAGAGAAAAGTATCACACATTTAGATGTCAAATAACAAAATTTTCAGATGTGTGAAACATGAATTTGAGAATGAGTTTAAATTCATTTGTTTAATGCATTATCAGTATGATCATAGCGTTTAATAGTATTTCTTTAAGTAACACAAACTCATTTTACCTTCCTCTCCACAGAAATCAATTTCACCTCCTCATCCTCTACTTGATTGGTCTTCTTCTCCTTGTTCATCTCCTTTCAAAAGGGAAAAGTATCACGCATTTAGATGTCAAAAAACAAAAATTTCAGATGCGAGAAACACGAATTTGAGAATGAGTTTAAATTAATTTGTTTAATGCATTATCAGTATGATCATAGCGTTTAATAGTATTTCTTTAAGTAACACAAACTCATTTTACCTTCCTCTCCACAGAAATCATTTTCACCTCCTCATCCTCTACTTGATTGGTCTGCTTCTCCTTGATCACCTGCTTTCAAAAGAGAAAAGTATCACACATTTAGAAATCAAAAAACAAAAATTTCAGATGGGAGAAACATGAATTTGAAAATGTAGCAGGGTTCATACAAGTTTTTGAAAAAGATATTCCAGGAGTTTTCCAGGAGTGTTTGAAAAATTTCCAGGAGGTCTCGCAAATAAAATTACGATGCCTTGTTCATGCAATGCAAATTCTAGTATATGTACCATAATACATATTGAAGCGATTCTACTTTTTATTCTTAACAAATGGCTAGAATGGTCTTTTAGAAAAAGAAAAGTTGACTATGTTATAGAATGATAAAATGTGAGTGGACTACAGAAATACTAATGGAAAAACAAACATAAACAGTAGACAATAATTTTGTTGAGTTAGTAATAATGCTACCAAGCAGGAATTGTATGTTTAAAACATTATAAAAGAATTTCCATAAATATGGTTAAATCTTCAGACTATTAAGGTCTATAATGATGACACGAGATTAATCAATTACTTTCAAAATTATAATTTGACAAACACTTGTATTTATTATTCTATGTTATTGTCCACTAAAGTCTTTGAAATACTAATCTGCCACAGCTCAATTTAATAATTCCTTGTACAACTTGTAGGTCTTCAAAAAATAAAAATACTATTCTTTTTAGAACTATATCTGCATTTAATAGTTAACTTATATTTGTTTTACATCACATTTACATAATGCTAGGAGGCTCTGCCCCCTGCTTGCTGATGCTCACCAACCCCCTAGATTGCTATGCAATCGCCTTGGCTCACTTTGCTTGCCTCAAAGTGAAGCATTTAAAATATGCTCTAGCAAAAGGCTATTTCAGCTGCATTATGCCATGAAACAGAAAACGTTTTGTTATTTATGAAGAGCCAGAATACTTGCTACGTCATTATCCTACTGCTGTCGAGACGCGCAAAGTTGGGACAGTATGGCAACGTAGTAGAAAGTTCTTGGAAAACAACAAAAATAAACAGTATCGTAAATATATTTAAAAAAGATCGGTTATTTCTTTGAACAATTAAAATTGATGGGCTGGTTTTGTATGAAGCGCCAAAATAATTAAAGCTGTACATCGAAATTTCTTAACGAAGCAATATTAGCAATCATAAGTTTGCATAATCATTTTTGCGATACTTAGAAAATAAAATAAAACAGTGAAAGGCCAATTATCCGGCATTCAATCAACCGGAATTTTTTGAAAATCAAATTTGGCTTGAAAATTAGTCCTATTTCGGCAAAAGTTTTTTTTAAAATTTCATATGAGATTTTGAAGTCGAGTGGGTGGTTTTATTCGTTATTTTGATAGTTTTTAATTTGTAATAACAGAATTTGCACTAATTAAAGATGAATATAGGTTCAGATTTACAGCACAATGCCTCTTAGCAATTTTTTTAAAGTTGGCATTTATCGTTGAATGCAACAGGGCGACTTGGTATTCTGGCAACCATAGCAACAGTTTGGATTTGGCAATACAGCATTTGAAGCCTTTTTGGATTGGGCGACACAACCTTTGATTTCTTTTTCAATTTGGCAACTTTTTTTAAAAGTTGCCAAGTGGCAATGTACGGTATATCCTAACCTAAATGCATATATTATTATAAACAATTTAATTCCGATTTATCCGGAATGCTGAAGTTTTTATTCAATTTACTGTGAATTTTCAGCATAGAAACCTTAATATTCTGAATGGAAATTCCGTGCTCAGTTTTTATAGGCATATATCCGGAAAATGTTCACATAAAATATGTAAGGATTATTTACCAAATCTAAACAAATCTGGCTTGTTTTAATTGTAAAACAAAGAAAGTTTTGTAGTCAAAATTCTATTATCCACAGTATCCGGAACAGTTAGAATGTGCTTTATACGGTCCCCACTTTTTGTTTGGCAATTCTGGACAACCAGGCACCATCAATGTGGTTCCATTCCAACTTGGAATCCATTTTGGCAAACCTGTAGTTAGGTGTCAATTTATCTTGGCGGCTGAATTGCTAAAAAAAGTGGGGACTGTAAAGCACATTCTACTAACCTCCGGAACATATTCCAGCAGATTACTTTTCCGAAAAGTGTGGTTTTTCCGGAATTCTAATCCAAAAGAAATGTACACATCTTGGATCTATTTATTCTTGCATCATCGTAACTATTAAATCAATACATTTTAAATAAATAATTTCTATCTGTAGACTATAATAAGAAAAACAAAATATAGCGAATCCAAGTTGTTGCTGTTGCCAGATGTATTAATAAATTTCCAAAGATATATTGTGATTGACTGGATTGCTGAATTGGGAAATTCGTGCATAAAGTACATTTAGAAGATTTGTGATTGGATGTTTGAAGTCGTTGTCATTTTGCTCACAGAAATACAGCCGAATTTGGACATTACGCAAGAGAATTAGATATAGAGATGGTATTCTCATTTACATTTTATTATGGTATGATAAAACATATTTTATTTTTTTAAATCACATATTTAGTATTTTTCATTTAAATTTGCATCAATAGTGCTAAGTAGGGACTGTTCCAAGAAGAGCCTTACGTTTTTCACTCATTTGCAATTTCTTTTTCGGTTCATCTAAGTACATTTGGTACGTTTGCCTAGCATTATTAGCAGACATAAGGCTTTTATTGATGATTACTTTACTAAGTCCTCCATCACTTCTCAGATGATTCTCGATTACTCGCTTTGCCACTATAGATTGTTCTTTGAGGTTTTCCACCATTAAGTTCTTATTTACTGAAAAACCCCTTTCTACTGAAGCTTGTCCATGTGATAAAAGTAGCAACATGCTATCGCATGTGCATCGCATAATGTCATTCATCTGCAGTGGATACCCTCCCATGTAGACCTCTTCTTCAATGACTTGGCCGATGAATTGGCTAAGGAGGGCTCTGTTGTAACATCCGAAAATTGTGGTCATCTTACGTTTAGGGAAATTTTCTCGAAGGTCAGAGCCAGCAACAGCAAGACATGGAGGATTCCACCAACTCATGACAGGTATGAACAAAAACGTCCTGGGGCTGCCCTGGAGCTGAAGGGCGACAGGAAATTACAAACCACCATCACCAGACTCATCACCGGACATACTCGCACACTTGCATAAGTTCAGGGACAAAAGGAGTACCCTGTGTGCCTCAAGTGTGTTTCCCATCAAGCTTCACCGGACCATCTGCTTTCCTATTTGGATTTGGAGAAGAGCGATCTCTTTAAAAACCCTGCGCTGGTTCGAGACTTTCTTTGGGCGTACGGTCTCTTGGACTTGGTCTAGACTTGTTCTAGATCAAGTGGAATAAGAAACAACAACAACAGGGCTGCCACTGACTGTAAGCTTTGAAAATAGTTGCTTTAGAAAATAGTTGCTTTAGAAAATAGTTGCTCAGACGTTAAAAATAGTAGCCAAAATTAGAGCCCCTATAAAAGGAAGGCCGGATCGAACGCCATTTTGTGTCGTAAGGGTTGCCGCAATTCATGTTTCAATGTGGTTTTGAGTTGGATGAATGTGCGCTTTCCTCGTTTGGTATTTGTAAAAAGTGATCGTTTTTCTATAATATTTTTTGTAAAATGGGTTGTTGTTTGTCCTCTAATTGCTCAAGTGCGACTAAATACAAAGATTTTGAAAAGAAAAGGAGGTTATTTCAATTTCCAACACAAGCAAACAGACGCCAATGATGGATTCAAAATTGTCGCCGAGACAAGTGAATCACATCACTAAGTGTTGATATGCAGCGGAAGTTATATTTTAATATTTATTACGATTAACTGTCTATGATTTTGCGTTGATTATTATTTTGAAGTAATTTTGATTTCCTTATACCACTTTCCTATTCCAATGTTCTTTGCAAACTTCTGCGTGTTACTGAACTATATTTTTATATTGTAAACACGAAAGCATTCCTTTTCCTTGTTTTCCAAATTAAACCATCATAGTTTTTGGAATGTTGCAGTTTACATTGATTATAAAAAAGTTTTTTATTCTTTTTTATTTTTATTAGTTTTGCAACAGTACTGTCGTGCCAAATACTTTTGTTGCCAATTCGGAACGAGTCTGACATTTACGTTCTGAATGAAGGTTACCTTCTGTTTATTATTAAGGTTAGAAGAAAGTAATTTTTTGAAAAAGAATGGCAATTTAATATTATGCTAAAAATTTATAATTGTTTTTCAACTTAAATAATATATAAAATAATCCCATCCCCAATTAAGGTAGAGCTTTTTTTCTTTTCTGCTGTTTCTTTATGATTGTATTTTAATATACCTTGTTAAATGTTGTTCTCCACCACAAGGAAGTTGTTGAAACATTTCTCTGAATTAGAAGTAACACTTTCTAATGAGATTTTTTTAATATTATTCATGGATAAAAATCACTTCATCCATTTTAAAAAGTGCAATGATATACAATGGTTTCACTGTAATACATCAGATAAAGCTATTAGGAAAATGGAATATATACTTGTATAAGTTAAGAAGCAGTAAAATTATTAAGTCATGAAGTTAGCAAATTGAGTAATCAGAACGTTTTCTAATGAATTGTTAGTGGATTGCCTCTCTGTTAAAGATGATTTGCATTTTATTTTCAATGTAGGAAATATGAATTTAAAAAACATCCTAAAACTTATTATTTTCATATATATACAACATTTTCATATAAAGGCTATATACAGCAAAATTATAGATAAGGAATTTTCCAAATTCTAAACATGATGAAGGGCCTATTTGAAGAAAAGGTCCTTATCTGAACCATATTTACCTTTTTCATAAAGAAACTGTGTTGGTTAAATTAAGAAATAAAATTTTGAAACATCTTTAAAATATTTAAAATATGGGTTTCATGAAATATAGTTTTGAAGTAATTAATATTTTTTGGTTTTCAAAACTGTATCAAATAAGATAAAAGCAAACACTATGAAGCAGTATTGGAAAATTTGATTTAAAAGAAACTGCTAAATAATTAAAAAGGTTTTCCTAATTTCTTGACAAAAAAATCGTGTTAATATAATTCATTTTTATGTCATATCCGGTAAAAAATAGTTTTTTTTAAAAAAAGCTGTGAATACAAGCAATAAAATTAACAAAAGAGAACGATATCGTCAACGCCGAAAATCCACTAACGATAGGGAAAATCAAAACATATTCATTTTTAAGTCGCCAAGTAGCGCTAACTCTCCAAAATTGAAATCCACTTCAGCAATATCTTGTTTAAATACGACATAATGAGTGTAAAATACAACTTCTCTGATTTTACACATTATAGGAAAGGGATATACAAGTATTCCAAGCAGTTTTTCTGAAAATTCTCAGCTTAATTTTAAATACCGTGCAATGGAAGTTGACGAAGTTTTATATTGCTTTCAATGGTACAGCGCCAAGCTGAGCCAACCTTTAGACACAAAATGGCGTTCGCGCCGGCTCGCCTAATATAGGGGCCTTAGCCAAAATAGTAGTCTCACACATTGAAAATAGTAGTCTCAGACGTTGAAAATAGTAGCCTCACTTTTCATAACTTTTAATAAGATCAGAATAAAACAGTAGATTTACATAAAACACGAAAACCCAGAAACACTCTTCTTTCGATTCGAAATAGTGTCTAAAACATTACATCCCATACGGTAAAAGGCATGTGTCTTAGGGGAGGCTATCATATTTATATACTGCGATGGAAGTCGGCAACTCAACCTTACTCCCAGATGGCAACTAAGCAAAAAAAAAAAAAAAAAAAGCTAAACTTTACGTAAAAGCGATGGTAAAAATCGATTTTTTTTTTTTTTTTTTAAACTTTCAAAGTCAAATAACTTTTTTTAGAAAAACAAGTATCATGTTTAAACAATTATACTAAATATTGACGATGACAATCAAATTTCATTAAGGGTAGTTTTTAAATTTTTAACAGAATGGTAACAGAATTTGCAAAACAAAATTCCCTGACATTTCCCTGATTTCCAGAAAATTCCCTGATGTGCATCTCTGTCAATGCTATCATTTTAAAAAAACAAAGAAAATAATGGCCAATTTAAAAATATATACATTTCACTATTTTGAATTACATTTATTTATCAAAGTATAATTGCAACAAAATATAAATTTAGGCTAAAAATCAAAATAAACGTCTTTAGAGCATGAAAAAGAATGGAAAACATTAATAAAAAAATACAAAATTCACATAAACCAATTTACAAACTACACCCATGCTTGCTAACTTCAAGGAAAAGCAAAACTAGTACAATATTTTTCTTTTTAATTAAAAAAAAATAAAAAAATATTATATTCTTTAATATATGTCATAGGCTGTATAAATATTTACTAAACTTGGGCATGCATGAGCATGAAACTTAAATAATCAGCATTTTGCTATTCAGTCACAAATTTTACTAGGTACATATATTTCATAAAAAAATATGTGTTTTGGATTTTGAAGTTGAGAAAAGATAAATAACACATAATGCATGAAAGAAAGTCTTGAAATTAACAGCTTCTTCTAAAAATTACTCATAGATATATAGAAATAAAATTTTATACAACAAAAATACTATCTTAAATCACAAAAGTACATATTAAATGAGGCAAAAAATCGTTTTCATAAAACATGACAAGCACAGCCATTGGCAGGGGGGGAAAATGCAAGGATTTTTTTTAAAATTCCATAACCCTTTGTCTGAATGTATGCAGTAGAGTATTCAGATTTTTTATTTATTTATTATTATTTGGAGAGGGAGGAGGATACTTCAATTCTTTGTTTGATTTATATTAAACATATAAACCAAAAACACATATCACTTTCAGTTAATTACGTTATATATACTAATGTCAAAATTAAAGTACACACACAAAATGAAGTACACTATCTAACCCATTTAGCTTATGAATGCCTATAGATTTGTTGCACATCGGAATCAATTTGAAATATTAAGGAATTTAGGGTTCCAATATATTCTATTGACAAAAGACGCAAGACAAGAAGAAAAATAATCATATTTGTACAGGATGCAGTCAGATTTTAATTGGAGGATATTTTTAAACAATAAATCTACTGGTGGTCATGCTTCTAAACAATAGGATTACTAAAAATCTAACAGAAATAATACGTAAATAATTAGGGTTCTAATATATAATGTTGACAAAAAACGCAAGGCAAGTAAAAAAATAATCATGTCTGTAAAGGATGCAGACAGATTGAAGTTTGGAGATTTTTTTAACAATAAGACGACGGGGGATGCGAAGTTATAGGATAACCAAAAATCTAACAGAAATAATTGTTCTAAGCATAACAATGATTTCAGAAAGTAAAAAAACACGAAACATGTGGTTGTGGGCCAAGGAGGGGGGATCAGTCGGTTTGGCTTAACTGCTGAGAGTAGAAAAAGTTCGGAAACTTCGTACACCCAAATCGACCAACTATAAAAACTACATATATATCGCGTGACGCGAGTCGGGATAGATGTCCGCACCCATACGGGGTAAACGAGAAGGGAAACTCGAAAATTTCAAAATTCCCTGATTAAAGAGTAATTTTACGAAATTCTTTGATATTTCCCTGAATTCCTGGTTCTGTCGCCACCCTGTTTAAGCTACATTCAAAGTAATTAAATAAACTGCTTAAAAATTTAAATTTTGTTCAAAATAGTCGTTTTGGGCCCTTTTTTCATTGAAATAGTTGCCATAGTCGCCTGGCCACTAAAATAGTCGCTTTAGTAGCCTTTTTAGTCGCCTGTGGCAGCCCTGCAACAACATGCTTACAACTTTCCAAATACTAAAATACTTCAGACATTTTGACAAAAAATTGAAATAAAATTAGTCAACTCGATCAATAGCAGGATTACAAATTTAGCTACAACATTGAAATTCTAATCATTCTACATCGGTTGACCTACACGGCAAAATCGTTCATCACACTGGCACAAATCTACGATATAACGTCTAATAACATAAATACTGTTCATACTGATGGCACTTTCTTTCGAAGCTCAAGGCAAATTCCACAAATTCATTTTTTGAGTAAATAAAGCGAAATAATTTGATATTTGGGAATATAATTGTGTATGCGGTTGCCTTCCTCTTTGCCGGCAAAAGATAAAAACATTGGAACCCAACAGGTGGGTGAAAATGACAACGGTTGCCGTCAAAAACAACAATCTTGCGTGAGGTTACTATTATCGGACTAAAAAAGTGACCACTCTACACGCGAATATGAACAACCTTTTCGGTAGTGTTCGCTCTCCCGCAACCCTTAAAAGAAATCACCATTTTGAGTTAGTACCGATTTTTTTTCGTCCTACCATCGGATGGTATCCAATTTCTAAAAAAATAGTCGCATGAGCCCAAAAATAGTTGAAGGTTTTGTTCAAAATAGTCGTTTTGGGCCCTTTTTTCATTGAAATAGTTGCCATAGTCGCCTGGCCACTAAAATAGTCGCTTTAGTAGCCTTTTTAGTCGCCTGTGGCAGCCCTGCAACAACATGCTTACAACTTTCCAAATACTAAAATACTTCAGACATTTTGACAAAAAATTGAAATAAAATTAGTCAACTCGATCAATAGCAGGATTGAAATCAGCTTAAGAACAACCTTTAAATTGATTAAACAAGTCCAAAGCTTTGAACTCTTCTACAAATTATCGAAACTTTTTTAAAACTTTATCGTAATCATATTCCTTAATTTTGGAAGCATTAGTTAAAGATAGTAGAATGTTTTGCATTTTACTCAGATAGTTCTTTTCACCACATTTTTATTAAAGTGTGTAGATCGAGGCACGAAATGTCTGTACAATAGAATATTGCAATGGACACTTTTTGACAAGTTTTTTTTCTCATGAATAACAAAAATGATTTGCAACTGAAAAATTCCATTTTCTGCTAATCTGTTATATGTTTAACTTTAGTCAACTCTATTATTTGCTTTTTGGCAAAAAAACAACAACATCTACCAACCTAGCATCTTTCAGATTAGATGAATAATCTAAATCAATGCTTATTAGTTTTAAAGAAGAAACTGTAAGCAGTTCAGCTTTAACAAATTTTTGCAACAAACTTTTCTAAATATATAAATAAAATATTATTCAAATCCCCAGAAATAAAGGGCAGCATGGGCTTGTCAGTTTGATGCTGAGTTAGATAAGGTTCTACTTCACTTGCTAGGTGAATAAAAAAAATACATTTCGCTAGAAAAAGAATATCTTTAACGCTTTTCTGTACATCTTCAAATGTCTTTGTACCAGGATGTGGGAATTTTTTTGCTATTCCACAAACAGAAGAAACTTATTTCTTAATATCTGGTAAAATGTCAAGCAATTTGTTTGAGACAATCACATTCTCTAGCCATCAATGTTTACAGAGGTTCAAGGGGAACTTAATATTGGCCGAAAGGGTGGCATAGTCATCCCTGCTTGCCTGAGTCTTTGAATAATTGATATAGTAGTGCATAAGCTGCTTCCTCAACTTCTGGGAAAGCAGAGCACCCACAACTAAATGCATTGCATAATATGTAAACTACAACTTCCAAAGTTCAGCATACTAGAGCACCCTTCTTCTTTTAAATGGTCAACCATTTTGAAGTAAACACTCTAATTGACATTAGGTCCATCCATTGACAATTGCAGCAAATTAGAAGAACCAAATGCCAAGCATTTTTCATTCAACTTGTTGCTTGTTGAATAAAACATCTGCAGTTGAATGTCTAAGAAAGTTGGAAAAAAAATAACGAGTTGAAACAATATCATTGTCCCAGAAACACACATGGCAGTCTAACTGCTTCGACTGCAATTGTTCATTTAGACTTTCATCAATCAAAAGCACATAATTTCTTGCACTTTTAACATTTTCTTTAAGCAAATTTAAAAAATGTGGAACAATTTAAATGTGCTGTTAATTAAGCACATTTACGTTCACCACAAGTGAAATTTTATAGATTGAAAAAGTTTTCCAATATCCTCGTATGATTTATACCAAAATCCACTATTCAATACTTTAAGTGCCCATACGATTTTGGCTATAATCGTTGCATTTTTTAAAAAATAAAACAGCATCCAAATTATCAGCACAAGATGAGGTACTTGGAATTGACTGTTGATTTTCCACGGAAACAGTTTTTGGTGAAAAAAAAAATCTTTAACACTGACAATTTTTTTAACAGTAAGTTCTGTCAAACTTGGGTGTTTTTTTCCCTTTCATATGGGATTTCACTTTTGCTTCACCTATATTCCCAATGACAAAAGTTTTATGATAAGATGTACGAAATGCATCATTTTGTATCTTCGAACGCAACAACCAATTCTTACATGGATCCAACTCCAACCAGGGGTCATTAAAGACACACTTACCACGAGGTATTTTTAAGAATTATTAAAAGAAATTATCTTAAAACACAAACAGCTTCTGAAGTAATCATGTGGACAAATCACATGGATACACTTGCCACCATTTAGTAGGCAAGTTTTGAACTAACATTGTATTTTCTAATTTCCGTAAATTATATGATGAAATAAAAAAAAATTAACTTAAAGAAATTTGTTTTTTTATCATTAAAAATGTAAGCAAATTAAAAATTTCCAGGAGTCAAGGTGCTATTTTTTAAATTTTCCAAGAATCCTAAGTAAATTTCAGGAGTTTTCCAGAGCCCTGGAAAAATAAAATCAATTTCCGGGAGTTTTCCAGGAGCTGTATGAACCCTGATGTAGTAAAAATTCATTTGTTTAATGTTTTATCAGTATTTACATAGTGTTTGATAGCATTTCTTTAAGTAACATAAACTCAATTATACCTTCCCCTCCACAGAAATCATCTTCATCTCCTCATCCTCCACTTGATCGGTCTGCTTTTCCTTGATCACCTCCTTTCAAAGAGAAAAGTATCACACGTTTAGATGTCAAAAAACCAAAATTTCAGATGTGAAAAACATGAATTCAGGGATGTAATTGCCAAAATGTGATTTTGGAGCACTTCTGGAGCAGTAAAAATATGGTTTTGGAGCAGTGAAATACGGTTTTTGAGCAGTAACAATAGGATTTTGGAGCAGTTAAATACGGTTTTGGAGCAGTAAAAATATGATTTTGGAGCAGTAAAGTATTGCATTAAAATTAACGATTTGTAGAACATTTGTTAGTATTTTGACCGAAATATATCTACTTTATGCTAACTTAAAGTCAAAAAGTCAATTTGCATGTAAATTAATTTACATTAAGAATAATTATTAATTTGAATATATTATGTAAAAGATAAATGAAATGGTAGTGTTTATTTTCAGATAGGGCATTTTTGTCATTTTTCGTGCTATTATCAGTGCTAGGAAAAAAAGAACGTGATCATTAACTTCTGGCCCAACAATAAAAGTCTGAAGAAATTCATTTCCCTTTCAAACTATTCCAATAAAAAACCATGAATTCATATTTGTAATACTGAGCACAAAACAAACACTGAAAATTTAAAAAGTTAAAAAGTAAATTTCGTAAAATTAAGCTGATAGTTGTAATGGTTTCTTTTATATTAGTAGTACTATTATTTTTCTTCATTAAAATAATATTTACTTACTCAAATGTTATGATTCGATTATGGATAATTTACAAGTATTTCAACAATCCATTGCATGTCTAATTAAATTTGAAAATACAATTATAAAACAAATAAATAAACTCTGTAAAAAAATTCGCACACCTATTTAGCTTAAAAAGTATTTAGAATATTTCTTTTCTTTTTTTTACATTATATTGATTTTAAATATGATAAATTGTCGAAATACAATAATCAACTCTAAATAATAAGACTGCCAATAATAACCCAATTAAAATGTATAAGTCCTCCATTACAAATGTTGTACATACATGTATTTTTAAGCAATGAAAACAAGTACATTTTGTTGCTTATTTGGTAGAATGCAATGAAACAAAAGCTTGTTTCTTTCTGTTCTCTTCCAGGTTCTTTAAGTACATACTGATTCTTGATTTTGCTTCTTTAAAAAGCATGTGTCCGCTTTCTACGAGATGCATACTCTTCTTTTTAATCGCTTCTTCAATATTTTTTTCAGAATTGTTTAATAATTCTTGGGATGCTTTTAATTTTTGTTGTATATCAGATTCTTCAGCTTTCAATTGCATTGTGTCTGTAATGACTTCAACTTTTTGGCTTAGTAACTTTTCGTTTTTGTTGCTCCATTCTGCTTGAATACTTTTTGTAAGCACCTCGTGAAGCTTTTAGCATCTCAACTGTAACCTGAAATGTGTTCAAGCCTCCTAGTGTTTCAACATGTGATTTCACTTGTCTTAGACCATTTATACTGTAAATATTTAAATTTAATAGACTCTCCAACAGTTGCTTATTTATGCTGAAACCTCTCTCTACATCCGCATTTCCATGAGGCAGACTCAGAAGGGCATTAGATAGCAAAGGATACTTCGCATTTCCAAGATTATCTCTAATGCAGTGATGCAAGTACCAAAATGTGATTTTGGAGCACTGTCTGAGCAGTAAAAATAAGATTTTGGAGCAGTAAATTATTACATTTAAATTAGTGATGGAGCAAATATTTTTGTATATTTCAACCTTGATATTTCAAATTAATTTAAAGTAAAAAAAAGGTGTAACTTGTTCATTATATAAATAAGTTTGCATTCTAAATTTACAAGGCAAGTTGAAAAATAATAATTTTTGTAGTGGTTTGTTTTATAACACTACTCTCCATTGTCTAAATGGATTATAGAGGGTTCCCATGTGAAATCTCAAGGTCAATGGAAACAAAATGATCTTAAGTCTGTGGTTTTGTGTAATCCTTAAAAAAAAAATGATACATTTGGTTAGGTTTTTTTTTATTAAAATATATGCTTAAAAATAATCATGTACTCTTAGAGTACTAAGAAAAATATTTATTATCTTTAGTTACAACCAGGCAAGAAAACATATCCAAATTGGATGCATAAAGATTGATTTCATGCCTTCTACAGTTTGAATACAAAGCGCGAATCCCTGGTTGGTTGATTGAAGTTTAACGGCGCAAAGGCCATACTGCCGCGAATCCCTGATCTTTCCCGCGGCTAATTTAAAAACAAATATTTGTAAATACAAGAAATCTTTACTTTTTTTTCTAAATAGAGGCTTAAATCCTCCTCCCCCATTCAAGTTCTTCGTAGAATTTCTAGTCTACCTACGGTACGACTTGGCGCTTTTTCTGGGAATTGGCTACAATAAAAGAATGACGTAATATGCTTTTTCCCGTTTGTTGCCAAGTCAAAATCATGATCCAACATCCAGGGTTACCAAAAAATCATTTACTATTAGTCACCAATCCTTCCACCTAATCACCACGGCAAGTTCAAAATTCAAATCCCGTTTTACCGATGACTTACAAATTAAGCCCGGAAGTGTTTGGAGAGGGGGCTGTCAATTGGATTAAGAAGTTTAGAAATTAAAAAAAATATTCGAGTTTTCTTTTAGCTTAAAGAAAACTATGTATTTCTTTATTATTGAAACCAGGCAAGAGAGCAAATCTAAACCGGATGCACTAAGATTGCTTGTGTGAAAAATAGAATACCACGGAGCCTCGGTAAAAAAAATTCTAAAAATAATCATGTATTCTTTAAGTATATATAAAAAAAATTCTATAACTAAAATCAGCCAAGAAAACAGATTTAAATCAGATGTACACAGATTCATTTACTACTTCTTTACAGTTTGAAAAACCTACAACTAAACTGAGAGAATGTAATATGTATTTTCAAGTGCGAACCCGCTCCGGCACGTTAGCTGACGAAAAACGCCCTTGAAGTGCAAAATACTCGTTATCGCTTTATTGGCGACGTTCCATGATAATTTTTTAAAATTTCGAGCCAAAATTCTCGCCAAGTGGTTTTTGAATTCAAAAAATGATTTTTGGCGCAGTTCGGCGCAATCTTGGCCGAAAAGAGGTTTTCGGCGCAGTTTGGAGCAGGGTAGTCAGTTTGGCGCACTTCGGCGCAATTGGAGCAGCTCTTACATCCCTGTGAATTTGAGAATGTAGTATAAATTCATTTGTTTAATGTCCTATCAGTATGTACATAGTGTTCAATAGCATTTCTTTAAGTAACACAAACTCAATTGTACCTTCCCCTCCACAGGAATCATCTTCACCTCCTCATACTCCACTTGACAGGTCTGCTTTTCCTTGATCATCTGCTTTCAAAAGAGAAAAGTATCACACATTTACATGTCAAAAAACAAAAATTTCAGATGTAAGAAACATGAATTTGAGAATAAATTTATATTCATTTGCTATCAGTATGTACTTAGCATTTGATGGCATAAGCACAAACTCATTTTACCTTCTCCTCCACAGAAATCCTCTTCACCTCCTCATCCTCCATTTGATTGGTCTGCTTTCTCTTGACGACCGCCTTTCAGGAGAGCAAAACATAACATAATTACATGTCAAAAAAACAAAAATTTCAGATGTGAGAAACATAAATTTGAAAGTATAGTATAAATTCATTTGTTTAATGTCCTATCAGTATTGTGCATAGTGTTCGATAGCATTTCTTCAAGTAACACAAACTCAATTGTACCTTCCCCTCCACAGGAATCATCTTCACCTCCTCATCCACCACTTGATTGGTCTGCTTTTCCTTGATCACCTCCTTTCAAAAGAGAAAAGTATCACACATTTAGATATTAAAAAACCAAAATTTCAGATGTGAGAAACATGAATTTGAGAATGAATTTAAATTCATTTGCTTAATGCACTATCAGTATGTGCATAGCATTTGATAGCATTTCTTTAAGTAGCACAAACTCATTTTACCTTCTCCTCCACAGAAATCATCTTCACCTCCGCATCCTCCATTTGATTGGTCTGCTTTCTCTTGAACGCCACCTTTCAAGAGAGCAAAACATAACATATTTAGATGCCAAAAAACAAAAATTTCAGATGTGAGAAACATGAATTTGATAATGTAATTTCAATTCACTTGTTTAATGCACTATCAGTATGTGCATAGCGTCCAAATGCATTTCTTTAAGTAACACAGGGGTAAAAGTGACAAAATAAGAATATATAGGATTTCTTTAAAAAAATATAGGACAATATAAAATATTAAATTACGCAGTTGCTCCTAACTGAACTATAATTTTAACTCATTATATATTTCCTTAATTAAAACTTTAAATGAAAATTACTGAAATGAAATATAAGACGTACTTATTTGAAGTATGAGGACTTTCACACAGCACTAATTTTCCTTCCTATAAATTTTTCTTTTTAATAGAGGAATATTAATAGAAAGTACTTAGAAAATTACTGTCTCCCTTTAAAACTCGTTATATTGAATTTAAGAAAACAGAAGAAAAAAACATTAAGAAAAAAATCTCCTGATCCTGAATATGTCATCCTTTATTCGTTATTACCTCAATATTTCATACTTGGTATTCATCAATAAATCAAGTTTATATTAGCTACATTTGCAATTTTGAGTTTTTTGTTTCTAGCATGTATAAGTGCTTGAGCTGCCCTATTTCTTTTTATCCTTATTAACAGTCTTTTGTTGGGATAGATTTATCCTATGGTGCCGGATTGATTGACGATTTAGCGCCAAATGTGGCAACCCGTTGACTTAGTTTTCTGGTAATCCTAGTGAGCGTTTAGATTTAAAAACACAGATTTTGACGTCATTTTCAATTTTTGACATTTTTGAAAAGTCGCTATCCGAATTCTGACACTGTACAGCAAATTTGAACCCTTTTTGTTTCCTTCATCAATCATTGACTGAGCACTCGAAATGTCGATTTTAGTCCTGCAAGTGTATAATAAAGTTTTTTTCTTTTCTTTTATTTTTTCTTTCTGTTTTTCTAGAAATAGTTTGTTTCTGCAACGCTTTCTTTGGTTAAAATTCCAAGTCAAGTACGGAGCTTGCGCTAAGAATTGATTACACAGAGCCGCACCAAATTATGGCAACCATAGGTAGTTCACACGTGATTAAAAAAATGGCGAGGGTGCTATTTTTTGGCAAAAATCACCTTAGCGTAGAATCCGTAACTGACTTGAAATTTTAACCTTAGCTTTTTCGCTTATCTTTTTGCATTATGACCAATTAGTTTACTACGCATGCTATGGAAAAGTTCACTTGTTTACAACTCTTGTCGGTCGAGTACAGTTGAGTTGTAGGAATAAGTCATCGTTACCTCTGTTGACATGCGCTTTCCCGAAAGTCAGAAAGGAAGTGAGTAGTCAATGCAACACGGGACGTCACAAGAGATACGGCGCGGCCGCTTACTAACATCACTGGGTTATGTCAGGTATCTTTCACTTACAATTGCAGCAAGGAATCCGGCATATAAAAAATCGCAACAATCGGCACTGTTATTACGAATTTGAAGAAAATATAGGTCGAATCAACACAGAAATATAGGATTTATAGGACAATTATAAAATATAGGACAATATAGGATGTTTTTTCCGATTTTTAAAAAAATATAGGATTTATAGGACATCTGCAACCCCTGGTAACACAAAGTCAATTGTACCTTCCCCTCCACAGAAATCATCTTCACCTCCTCATCCTCCACTTTATTGGTCTGCTTTTCCTTGATCACCTCCTTTCAAAAGAGAAAAGTATCACACATTTAGATGTCAAAAAACAAAAATTTCAAATGTGAGAAACATGAATTTGAGAAAATAGAATAAATTCATTTGTTTAATGTCCTATCAGTATGGACATAGAGTTAGATAGCATTTCTTTAAGTAACACAAACTTAATTGTACCTTCCCTGCCACAGGAATCATCTTCACCTCCTCCTCCTCCACTTGATTTGTCTGCTTTTCCTTGATCACCTCCTTTCAAAAGAGAAAAGTATCACACAATTAGATGTCGAAAAATAAAATTTCAGATGTGAGAAACATGAATTTAGTAATGTAGTTTCAATTCATTTGATTAATGCACTATCAGTATGTGCATAGCGTCCGATAGGATTTCTTTAAGTAACACAAACTTAATTGTACCTTCCCTGCCACAGGAATCATCTTCACCTCCTCATCCACCACTTGATTGGTCTGCTTTTCCTTGATCACTTCCTTTCAAAAGAGAAAAGTATCGCACATTTAGAAGTCAAAAAACAAAAATTTCAGATGTGGGAAACATGAATTTGGAAAAATAGAATAAAATCATTTGTTTAATGTCCTATCAGTATGTACATAGTGTTCGATAGCAATTCTTTAAGTAACACAAATTCAATTGTACCTTCCCCTCCACAGAAATCGTCTTCACCTCTTCATCCTCCACTTATATTGGTCTGCAAATTTGACCATTGGTTGACTTGATGTGGAATTACACTATGATGAAGTCAGGTTTTTTTAAGGTCATTAAAGAATGCAAGTATAGGGACGTACATAAATTACGTCAAGCAAAATTTTGACTTTTTTAAAAAACCCTCTCCCTTGTCATCCGAGTCACTTTTAATCTATGCCTTCCCCTTTAAAATTACTTCATGTTGATAACATCACCTCCGTCCTAAAAATTTATTTGATTAATTTTACCTTCATACAAAACTAAGTAGTAACTATGTACTTTAGAAGGGTCTTTAGAAACATTAGGATAAAATAAGGAGTTTATAAGGACTTCCAAGTACCGTACATACCCCCCCCCCCCTTTACATATATATAATTCATTCAGGTACAATTAACTCTATTAATACAAAATTAAAAATTGATATCTAATGTTCAGGAGGAATGCTATAAATTACCTCCTCTTCCTTGGTCTGCTTCTTAAAGTCCACCCCATATTAAGGATAGAAACGATTAACACACAAATCAAGTTACAATACTTCTTCTAGAAAAAGCCATGTTACTATCATCAGGGATATCTAACCATTCATCTTGATATAAAAGTTTATTAAAAAGTTATCCTTCAAAATTGACCTAATTTCTTTTAGAAAACCCTTTGAAATTAGATATATTTTATTTCCACACATCACTTTTTAATATTTGTCTGAAAAAATAACTTTTTAATATTTGAAGTAAAAAATTATACTAGATTGATTGTGAGAAATACAAAATTGCAAATTTTGATGAGTTTTTCTTAAATTGGATCTGGAGCATTTTGTTTGCATGCTCCCCAATTAAAGGTATTTTTTACTTGATAACTCTAAATTTTTGTGATACTTGAAAATTATTAAAAAAAAATCAAACACAATTTAATTTGATTCAACAGTAAGCTTTTACACATACTATTTATTTTTTAGAATTTTGTAGTAAATTGGGATGTAACCATCACACTGTAATTTTTTAAATAACTTTTTTGGGTACTGCAATTCTGTTTGTTTAAAATATGGTAGCATTTGTGATGTGCATCTTACATGTCATGATTATAGCCACGTCCCTTACTGTAAAAGCAAAAATTGTCTTAAGATTTATTGTACAATAATTTTTATACTAATTAACAAAAACTGAATTTCTATTCCATGAAAATTAGTCAAAAATATTGAAGCAAAATCAATACGTGCTCACATTTTAGATAATCAAAAAAGCATAAACAAAGTCATAAAGCCCGCCAAAATTTTTGTGTTAACCGTCTAAAAGCATTTTCATCTAATAATGCAGATTTAAACTACTAGCAATATGTGTATTTAATAGTACAGTTTTTAATTCACGTTTTCATTTCTGCCAATCCGCATCCTTTTCCTTTCAAGTTCAAGTTGATTTACAGCACAAGCTGCTTTAATCTTTTCTCGATTTTTTAAAATCGTTGGAAGAGTGGTGTTGACAATTCCATATTTGGCCGAAACTTTTTCTTTTAAAGAATTTATCACCAATTTTATTTCACATTTTTTGCTTCATTTTTAATGAAAGCGTTTGCTGCTTGTGACTCGAATTGATAAGATTCCTCACGCATTTGCGAATGAGTTTAATTTCTAAATTTACTGTTAGGTACATGATTGGCAAATGGTGTCACAAAGCCAGTTTACAGAGGAATGCCATTTAAAATCATTTTACTGCAATTTTCTTGAAGTTTAATCATTCGGGCCCTATTTCATAGGTTTTTAACTTGAGGAAAGTTTTCGTAACACTGTTAAATTTATTCTCAAACAATGACGATAAAAAGTGGTTTAAAGAGTAAATTGGTTTTCATCTAAAGCAGCTTCCTCGTACAGAAAACTGCATATATTTCACGTTTTACGGAATTCTGTGTAAAGCAATTTTGCGTTAACAGGGTTTGACTGCACTTAAATGCTTCCAACAAAAGACCCTGTTTTATACTACGACAAAAACTAAATAAATCCAAGAAAGGTAGCAAAATAATAGGAATAAAACTAAAACTTTCATCATGAAAACCCTGAATTACATGAACCTGCAGTGATGAGAATGATCAGAGAGCAAAAAGAAGGAAATCCAAAAATGCGTTAAAAAAGCTCGCGGAAGGAATACACAAAAATTCCAAGAAAAAAAGTTTGCAAGAAGGATGATTTAATAATTTTAAATATACAATGAAATTTCTCATACTATATAATAATTACCTTTAAAATATTAGGAGTTAATGAAGTAATCGGTGAGGAAAGGGGAGCTAAGAGGGAAAATCCTTTGTTTAGACATGAGGAAAAGTATACTTTTTGTAGGAAAAACTAGTTCTGATCAGAAAAAGGCAGATCCTCGAAACTGAGACAAAGAGACAGACATTTTTACATAAAAATCCAAAAAGGTGGAAAACTGTCATCCCTGAACTTGGTACAAATGTCTGGTAATGCTACTACTAATCACTGTATGCTATCATTGTATTTAGTTTGCATTCTCTCAACGAAACAACTAATTGAGAAACATAAGTAAATTTAAGAATGTTGTTTAAATTTTTTGTCAAGTGCTCTATCAATATGTGAAGTATAAAAGTGTTTCACTACAATTCTTTAAGTAACAGAAACCCACTTTACCTGCCCTTTCGCTGTCTCAGGCGCATTCACCTTCACCTTTCCCACTTGATTAGTCTGCTTTCTCTTGATAATCCCCTTTCAAAAAAGAAAAGTGTCACACATATTGAGATATCAAACAATGGCAAGTCTAATTTATGTATAACAAAGTATAATTTTCAGTGAAATATTATTTGAACTAAGAATATATTTGTTTCAAGTCCAAAACAGTGGTTTTTGGAAAATGGTTTGTATAAGATTAGCATAATTTCAGAACGGATCATGCAACAAGGTTCAGATAGTAGTAGAATAAGGATGAAGTCCTTAGCAGAAGTCCTAGTGCAGAAGCACCTACCACATAGTAACAATAATCTAATTCAAGGGCTAGGTCAAATGTCTAACCAAAACTAGTAATTTACAACTACATTCATTGTCAATCTCACCAACTGGACAATATTTGTTTCTGAATATTGCCAATTAGCCATTTTTTTCTTCAATTGAAGAAAAGCAAACTCGCACCAAGTGAATTTTCTGTTCCACACCCCTAGTTAATTTTCTGTTTACAGAAGTGGTTATTTAAACTAATTTTAATGCTTTCAATTGATAGTAAAAATATGTGTACAAAATAATTAAATAGGAAATCTGGAGGGTCACTCCTCTTTGATTTCATATTAATTATGCTGATGGCTATAAAGGGAGAGAAGAACATAGGCACCACCAGGAAGGCACAAGAAGGTGGCCTTGCATCTCTCAGAATTTTGAAAATTAAAAATAATGTGGAGAAAAGTGGTATGATATACTGGAAATAGAAATATGATATAAGATTTTAAAATATTCCATGGATAAGAAATTTAATACATAACGATTAATTAAAATTTCATTAAAATATCCAATTGAAAAATTAAGACTTAAAAAAAAAAAAAAAAATTACACCTCTTGAGGGTCACCTGCACCCTCCTGGAAATAATACTGTCGGCCTTCATGGGGAAGATTGAAATTATAAAAAAAATCTAAAACAACACAACATATAATTTGGTAGCATTAAAAGAAATCCAAATTTTAAACGGTAGTCTATTGATGAGGGCACAAAAAAATGCTTTCCCAAAATGTTAGTTATGTTATTTGGAATGGCCTATGTGAAAACAAACATGTAAAGAGAACAGATTGTAACAGAAAACACTAATGTTTTCCATACATACAATAAATTCCTTTTATGATTAATTATTGTTTTCCTTGCAGTAAAGGTTATTATAAAATAGTAATTGAAGTACAAAAATATACAAATCTTGTCAAAAAAAAAAAAAATTGAATTTTTTTAGTGATGTTTTAATAAAATTAATTAATAATTTCGGGGCAAAAACTATATTGGACATTTGCCAAAAACTGAGTACTTTATTTCTCAGTTGCTTAAAAACTTTATTTTGTGGATAAATAAAAAAAAATTGGTTCAGTTATTGGTTTACACTCAAAAGAAAATTTTCAGTACTTAAATCCTATCAGTCAAATAATGGTTTATCAGTATTAAATGTCACCAAAATTCCAATTCCTTCAAATGTCTACATACACGGTTTACAGTATACAACAGATCAGAAAAACGTAACCTGCAATTATTCTATACCATTTTTTAAAGTTTATAATCACTCTGCCCCATGCTACTTTATATATTTACCAACATATTCAAAGTTTTCCTGAGATAAACTGATGAGGTTAAAATGTCCCTTCTTGCCACCCTTAAGTTTTCACTTAATAAAAAATTCACTATAAATCCCTCTTTAGTCAGCTATTTGTTGGAAAAACAAGTGTATTTTTTTAATATCTCAATGCTATTAAATTTAAATTAGTTAACAACATTTTATGCAATTTATAAAAAGTTCTTATTAAAATAAGTTACATATATTATAAATTTAATCCACTATTTTACCATAAAAAGAAAAAACTACAGCCATAAAGAGTTTTCATGCTTATATCAATAATGCATAAATCTTTGATAAATAATTAAAATATTTTTAAACTTTTTAAACTAATTTCAAATGACTTAATTAATATATATTTAACAACAAATTACCCCTGAGGATTGCACTAAAATTGTACTTGCAGTCGCATGATCTATTTCTTTCACTTTTTTTTCTCCAGGAAAAACCCGACAAATAAAGTTTTTTTGGTCTTGTGTCAAAGTTTCAATTATGAAAATTAGTAATACTTTTGTTTTGTCACCTAAAAAAAAGAAGTAAAGTAAATTTTTTTAAAAAAGCTGAAAGCTTACAGGTCAGTATTAACAAAAACTTGGTAAGTATCTGAATTTAAATTATATGCATTGAGTTATTCTTTGAATCAAAGATTGCTAAAAGTGCAATAGTTTATTAAAACTGTACAGATTTTACATAAGCATAACAAAAAAATAACTAATTTTACACCTTGTGTTGAGAAGAAAAATAATTTAAATTTATTGGTTATTTTTGAAGCACCAATACTTTAATAACTATAGAAAATTTACAAAAGTAAAGTGACATGTTTTTTTGCTAATATCACATTGGAGCATATCACACTCTTGAAATTAGCATCAAAGAAACATCTTTAATTTACATATTGATGAATAAATAAGTACTTTAATACTAATACAACTACCTTGAAAAAGTTTGGTAACTTTTTTTTAACAAATAAAGACAGTCGTTTTGAGATAACATCACACCAATGAAGCTACATAAATGTGGATGCACTGTAGGCTCCCCAGAAACCTTTAATTTTCTCAGAGTACTCTATAAACCTTCAAGCAAGAACGTCATCAAGGTTCTTTGTCTAAAAGTTCTGATAGAGGAGTTATTTTTAAAATCTGGAGAAACATGTCTGCCAAAATTGTTTCAAATTATAAAAACTTGTTTTAAATGAATAATGCTTCATTTCAGACTTCGGAATGAAAGCCTCCAGAAATTGAAATTTTGAATAACGTGAAAATGAAATATAAATACATAACTTTAGGTATTTTATAAATGAACTCCATCACAATCCCTAAACCTTCCAAAGTTTTTATAGTGATGTCACTTATGTTTCGCTTTCTTGTAACTCCAATAAATTCTAAGTAAGAATAAATATTCATTCGAACATGAACAATGTGCTGATATTTAATGACTAAAGTATTTCCCTGTTAAGGAAGATGAGATAAGGTAAAAAAAATGCCATTTTGATATTCCTAATCCTTCCTTTATATTAACTTTGATTTTGTTTGTGGTGGGCAAAAGCTTCGGAGGTGTAATTAATTGATTTGCCGTCATCCAATCAAAGCTTAACCGATACTCATTTTTAACAATAAGGCATTCTATCAAGTTTAGGGGGCAAAAAAAAATAATTAGTCAATGGTGCAGGTTGGGTGTTTTCTTCATACTGGTCAAACAATAAAAAGTCGATCTGAGCACAAAATTGCTTCAATAATGCACGCAAAAGTTGGCAATGAATATAAAGGTAATATATGGGTGTTTTTATGTGTTATGCAACAGTGTTTTTATAGGTTAAATCTTTTAGAATATTACCCATGTATAGTTTAGTGGAGTAATAACTGTTATTATTTTTCTGGATTCATCTCTTATTTGGTAAGCTGTGAGTGGTAATTCAAGATCATAATACTGTCTTTCAACTTGTAACCACTAGACAAAAGAGATTTCTGGTGTCTAGGAGTTGCATCTGTTATTTATACACAAGACCACCACATAGCCCCTTTCCAGCGAGTCGCAAACGGATGAACGATTGAGTTGCTTGCGTGCTGCAGTGAGTCGCCAAAGGTTGCTTGCTGTATGGCAGTGAGTCGCCAAAGATACAGTAGTGTGGAAGTCGTGCAGTATTTTCAGAAGGTGCTGATAGATGGCAGCGTGATTCAGTTTTCCGGTAGTCACCAATGTAGCGGATGTGCGCTAGCAGGGAAACGAACCGGAGCGGCGCTGTAACCACTATACAAAAGTGAACACTAATATCTAGAAGTTGTATCTGTTATTTGTACAGTAGACCACTACAAAGCTTCCAAATTTATAAGCAAAATAGTCATGGCAGGTCTTTTCTTTATTGCTAGTAATAATGCTTAAAGAATCATTTCTCCTTGTTTAAACAATGGTCTGAGAAAGTTTAAAGGGAATAAAGTAATTATTGAAGAACAAAAAATCATTTCAGTTTTCATTTCATTATAATCTTTAAAATTAACATTCTTCAATCCTTTACATTCATTTCATGTTAAGTATGCTCTTATCTGCATAATCACAGAGGAGTTGAAATCATTGGAGTATCGTCATTCAACCTTTACTTCAGTTTACTTTTATAGATGGTGCAATACATTGCATTCCAACCAAAGTGAGACAAGTGTTCAAGTTGTCAAATGTTCAACATCAGAGCTGCTAAAAATCATGAAAGAAAGCCCCCTTCGTTTATATTTGGCAATCTTACACATATCAATGCATTATTGCAGAAAAATCTCTATTAATTGTAAAGCTAGATGCAACTGACTTCTTTCATTTCAAGGGGCTCTATGTGACACATTGAAGAAGAAGGTGGACTTTGAAAGTTTGTGGGCTACAGTTTATGGTCAGAATACAGTACAACATATGCTGAATGGCGATTGTTATGCAATATATACCCAATCATAAATGCTAAGCGCTTTTGCATTAAAAAGCGAATTGAAGCAAACACGACGAGTTGGAAGACTATATTTCTATCTTGAACTATCGCCACAATCGTAGCCTACCAAATAAGATATAAACCCAGAAGAAATAATTGCAGATTCTAGAGCAAATAATGTTTGTAATAAGATGGATAATTTTAAGAGAAACATACAATCATCAAACATAAAAGTTCAAAGTATGGATTTATTTACCAAAATGTGTCTTCCTTATTTTTCAATTTAAAACTAAGAGGGAATCGGGATATGCATTAAGCAACAATTATCAAAATACTTCCTTACTTTCATTCACTTGAAAACATATCTTATGCATAATTGGCAAATTTATGGACAATTTAAATGATGGAAATTAACTCAAAACTGAGAGCTAGAACTAGTACAAAAATAGTTACAAAAAATAGATTATTCACAGCCAGACAGGCATGGATAATATAGGCATGAGCAATACCTTATGTATGCATGATAAAATCTGTCAAAAGAATGAAGTAAAAGGCAGTCTGAACCCTCTTGTTAAAGCCTCTCCCAACAGTAAAAGTATTCATACATCATTTAAAAGATTAAATACTGCTCTACAACTTTTAACTGTTTTGTGATATTGCTACAAATAAAAGTGTTGTGCCCTAAAAACCAAAAAAAAAAAAAAAAAAAAATTCAAATACATTGCAAAACTTTTGGCAAGTTTTGAAAAAGTATTAGGTTTACAGAAAAAAAATTTAGATTTTTTTTTAAAAAGGGATATTAAGGAATAAAATACAAAATTTATAAATTAGAATTAAAAAATAACCAAGTTATAAGTGATAACTAAAAGACTTGTGAAGGAAGGGTGAGAGAGGAAACAAAAGAGAGAGGGAACTTTTTGAGAAAATACTCCTCTAATTGTGTCCTAACACCTGGCAAAATTTCTGCTAGTATCAAATTTCTTCTGACATAAACACATTTTTGGCCTTCATTGCATGATCCTAAAGTTACAAATAGGAGAGCTAATTTTGTATATCAGATCAACTATTTAAAGAAACATAAAACTCGAGTATTTCTTCGACCAGTGACCAGCAAACCGTGGCTCTGAAGCCACTTGATTGAGACCAAATTTTTCAATTAATAAAACTATAGCTGGATTTATTTAGCACTAGTAGCCAGTTGAAACCAACTTCTAAAAATATTGTCTTTGAAATTAAATTTGGCTCTTTTGACTAATGAGTTTGCCGACCACTGTCTTAGACTATACTGGACATCTCCAGGCCAGGCTGCTAGTATTTAATAACATTATCTTTCTTTTTATACATTTTGATTATATTATTAGAATTAACTACAGTTACAATTCCTTACCTGTGAGTGTCGGATCAAAATAAGGAAATTGATTTGGGACCATTTGCAAGACATTTCTCACTGATGCAGCAAAGTTCGGAGTCGTGTATATACACAAGGCAGACAAAAATATTCCAAAATGAGAGAATACCAAATTTATGTCATCATTCCGCAAAGAAATCATTACATTCTTGTTGTCTAAGGAAGAAATAATAATTTATTTGGTACGTAATTAAGTACTCGATGAATTCTAATAGTTGTAATACCAAAATAAATTAGAAGTCACATACTCTTCTTGTATATGGGTAAACTTATTTAATTTTAGCAAATATAACTCTATTACGGGTTCCTCCCTTGATTTAATCAAGTTTTTTTAATAAATTCAAAATTCTTTTTTTATCAATAGTTGTTAATCAATTTATGCAATTATTAATTACGAATATTGTCAAATTTTCTACCTTCAGTACATATAGATTTAAGAAAATTTAAAATTACAGCATAGATCGGAGTTTCCGGAAATGCAGGGATTGAGTTTCCGAATAAAAAAATTTCTGGTTCATTTAACTGGGAAGTTTCAACAACACATGCTACAATGAAAATAATGCTCAATTGATGGTATCTAAAGTTCAAATCATCCCAACTAGAATATTTTTAAGCATTAAACATGATATTTTTACACTAGAACAGGTTATATTTTACTTATTCCATTACCAAAAACATGAAATTTATAAGGGAAAAAAAAAGCTTTCACTTTTATAAATGAATTTTTTTAAACAAAACAGAACTTAAAATGATGTAAAATAAATAATAGAAGTCTGTTGGTAGAACTTATTCCTGCTGATAACTGCAGTTAACAGTTGGTTTCTTGATGTGACTAGTCAAAATGAACAATCCACTATTGCTATTTCCAGACCAGAGGGCAATTATATGTTAAGCAACTCTTGTAAAGTGTGTCTGTAGAGTGTGTCACAGTGAGAGACAACTTTAACCCCTCTTTCGTTAAGAGACTGTTGCGGTTATAAAACTTAATTTCAAACTGATTATTTGGCAAGTGTTCTGAACGTCAGAATTCGTGATTCCTGGGTTTTGGGACAGATGGCTTATGGTTTGGAAATTAAAATCATCACAGAGTTCCAGATAATGTACAAAATGTTTAGTTTTCAAATTTGGTAGTGTAATAGTTGGTCTAAAAACAGCATTTCCTTTTTAAATCCTTTATATTAACTTCAATTTTGTTTCTGGAGTGCAGGCAAAATCTTTGGAAGACTAAATCCACTTGCCATCATCCAATCAAGCTGAAATAACAGATGTGATGTATTGTCGAAGGCAATGCATCCTACTGACTATTTTCAACAAAAGATCATATTTTCAACAAAACATCCAACATTGTAATTCCCAATTCAATGCCTGAATCTTACAGATATAAAAACACAAAAGGCAAAGGAAATAAAAGCATACAAACTAAAATAAGTTATCTACCTCAAAACAAACCTCTCAACTTACGTTCTCTCAGCACAGGAACCTTAAATGTAATACTATCTTTCGAAAGGATGACGACCACATAACGACTAGTCAAAGAAGGTTCCACTACATAGGAACCGATCTTAATAATGCGACAACGCAAGAGATACTCCATGGGCTGCTGAGCATCCACCTTCTTTTGGTTTTCCTGAGAAGAAATGAATTCAGTTTTCATATAAGTTTTATACATAAGATAAAAATAATGTCAATTTTTTTGTGTCTTCAGATTCATCCCAGAAATTCATCGAACTTAAACTTATCGTTAGATGTAAAAACTCGGAAAAAACCTTAAAAACAAAATGGAACCAGTTTTGAAACACCCACCAACTAGTTTGATTGCAAATAAAAGATCATGTATTTAGCAAATTTAGCGATTAGCACCAACTGCTACTTACAAATAATTTGTAAATGCTGATTATTTTACAAGGGGAAGCTGTTTATTTTAAAGACTGATCTAATAGCTCTGGAAAATAGTACATGAATTATATATCCATTTAATATAAGTTAAAGCAATGCATTTAATATGTTAAAACATTTAATATGTGTAATCCATCTGTCATCACGATTTTCTCATAACAGGTGCCACAAATGCCTAAAAAGCTTGTTCATTGTTCATTGCATACTTTAAAATAGAATAATTGATACCTCAGTGTGGCCACATGATTCAAGAAAAAAAGTTCTCTGATAATTCCCTGATTTCCCGGACAGATTTCGAAAAAATTCCCTGATTTTAGGGCAAACTTTTTCTTACATTTCCCCAATTTTCTTACATTTTCCAGATATTTCGACACCCTGATCAAATAGAACATGTATGCTAAAGAGATAATATGCAAGTTTAAAAAAAATAGTTTTGCTGGTAATGAAAAGTGTAAATTATTCCGTAACATTAAACTTGTAGTGGCTTACCACCACAAATTTTCAGGTAAATAGCGTCAAAATATGGATTAACGTGCCTTAAACAATACAAAATTTCCCTGATTTTTATGAAATTTTAAAAAGTTTCCCGACATTTCCCTGATTTTTTTCCAGAATCAGAAAGGCCACTCTGTACCTTCATACTCTTTTGGATGATTTTTTTTAAGAGCTGCAAATCATTTCTTGGACCAAAAGCAGATGCTGCTTGAAAGCAGCTGTTCTTAAAAATCTACACTTAAGCCATTTTGATGGGAGAACCCTCCCATTTAGTTTTATGGTCCAAAAAAAGACATGGAATGACCATTACAATTGCAACACTTCTCCAGTCAACTTTTCAAGTGGAAATAAACCATCTACCAAGCTCAAAAACTTAAATAAATGACATTGTCAAGATTTGTCATCTATTATTTTACTTTCAATTATCCTAGCTAAAGTATTGAATTCAGTAATTTTTTATTTGCATTTCCACTTGTTGTGTAGCATCCCGAGTTTTTAAAAAAAAGTGGTGTAGAGAAAATTTCTGAGTGGTCATCTATCTCTGGTCAACATAGCTTCCGAATAATTTGACCTAAAATGTTCAAGTTTTGTGTGTATAGATCAGTGGTGATCATGAGACCTGTCATTAAGGTTTATGTTAAAATAGTGTGTACAAAAAAGGTGGTTGCCATGGAAGAATTTATGTTTATCAGCAATTGCCAAAAAACAGCTTTAGCAATTTTAATTAAAATAGCTGCTGTAATGCCTTTGAAAATGTTCTAAACACCTCCGCTTTTGAAATTCCCATAAAAATTCAACAAAGGTTTAAAAAGTTAAAAAATTATTGTCTTTAACACAGAGTTGTCCCTTGAGCATTGCCCATCAATGACTGCTTCTCCTCTATTCTTTACCCCAAAGGATAATACAATAATTATAAAAAGAAACATTTATTACCATTTTGGCAGCGTTTTAATGTGGGGGGTGGGGAGTGGGCAGTGTAATAATTATTCCTAAAACTATTGCCAAACAGGATATTGTTTTAAATTAATGAAAATATGAAGGTAATGGTACAGTATGCACACACAAAAATCCGAACGATGGCTACATCTTCGATTTTAATTATCATAAAATCTTCCGGTTTGCATCAAAATGTTTGTTTGCAATTTTCTATAAGTCTAATTAAAAAAAAAATTCTTAGGCGGCTGTATACTAAGTAAATTAAACTCTATCTTTAAAAATTTCAATATGAACTACTATTTTTCATGTTTTTATTCAATTTAGAATACTTCGTTTACCTTATGTACCGAATTTCAGTTCCTTATGTTGAGAAACATGTCACTTATGAGAGAAATGTCTTCACTGATCTTGAAGGCAAATTTCTTAAAATCGCGGAAGAAACAAACATTTTGCGTGCTTCAAGATGTAATCTATTACACGGTCCCTTAACCCACTAACGGTCATGGGAATGGGCGAAATTTTACAGTTGTTTTCCCTACCAGGGTGGCAACAGAATTTGAGGAAAAAAAATTCCCTGACATTTCCCTGATTTCCAAAAAATTCTCTTAAAAATTCCCTGATGTGCACTTCTGCTGACGTTTATATTAAAAAAAGAACGAAAAATATAATGACGGCAATTGAAAATATATAAATTTAATAAGTAAATAAAGTTCTAAATAGTCAAAATATAATTGCATCAATATATAAATTTACGCTAAAAAGCAAAACAAGCATCTTTAGAGAAGGAAAAAGAATGGAAAATATTAATTAAAAAATACAAAATTCACATTAAACAATTCACAACTACACCCCCGACTTAAAAAAAAAAAAAGCTAGTACAATACTTTTTTTAATTTAAAAAATGGCACATATAAAACATGTTATTTTTGTTAATATATGTCATAGGTTGTTTCCTGTTCATAGCATAAATTTAAAACACTGTCCTAAATATTTACTAAACTTGAGCATGCATGAGCATGAAACTTAAATAACTACCATTTTGCTATTCGGTCAAAAATTTCTCTATGTGCATATCTTTCATGAAATATGTCTTTTGGATTTTGTAGTTGACAAAAGATAAACAACATATATTGTACAAAAGAAAAGGCCTGAAATTAACAGCTACTTCTAATAAAATTAATTGCTTATAGATGCATAGAAATAAAATGTTGTACCATAAGAATATTATCTTAAACCACAAAACTCAAAACTACATATTAAATGAGGATAAAAATGGTTTTCATAAAACACGATAAGCACAGGGTTCATATTTTTTAAACAGAAAAAAAAAAAAAAAATGCAAGGACTTCTTGAAAAAAATTCCTTGACCCTTTAAGCAAATGTATGCAGTAGCGCATTTTTTAAAAATTTTTTTAGGAGGATATTTCGGTTCTTTATTTGATTTATATTAAAAATATAAATTAAATTCACATATCACTTTCAGTAAAACTAACTTTAAAAATAAAAAGTCAAAATGAAAATAAAAAAAAATCAAGCACAAGATCTAAACTTTCTAACTTACAGATATATATTTCACGCCTATAGATTTGTTACAACATAGCAGTGTAAGGGTTAATAAAAACGGAAAAATCTGATGGAATCAATTGTAAATAATAAGGAATTTAGGGTTCATATATAATCTGTTGACAAAAAACGCAAGGTAAGAAGAAATATAAGGGTCATTCCATGTCAAATCAACACGGCTCCCAACCCGACCCCTTTAGAATTTCATAAAATTTGGTTCACTTATTAGATTCATAGAGAAAAGAAAAAATGCCAAATATTAGGTTTGAATCTCGTTTGGTTTCCAAAATATAGAGTTTCAAAAATGGACCAAAAGTGCAAAATTTCGTATTTTTTGCTTTACATATTTGGGTATAATTTTTTCCCTAATTATCATAGAATATTAATTTTGGTGTCAAAAGAAAGAAAAAGATTTGATCTTTTAAATGCTGTATTATTTACGTGTATTTTTTTAAATTTTCATTTTAAGGTCAAACAATTTGACCTTTGACCTTGAATATCTCAAAAAAGGGTATTTTTATTTTTTTCAAAAATATATATATTATTCTTACATCAATTTTCTACACAAATATATTAGTCTCATTTTGGGACCGCAATGGGATGCTAAGTTATAAATTTCAATCGTAACTGTAGTCCCACTCTTATCCTACAAAAACTGTTTATATGTAAATAGCTTTTCCTTTTAAAATCTCTTTATATAAATGTAATGCGAATAAAACTTTAGCCTTAATTATTTGCTAAAAATTATGATTATTTATTTTTGATTTGTTATAACTTTTTAACTTTAAGAGCAAAAACTAATTGTTTACTTATACATTGAAAAAATTACATTTTTTGGCATTGCATTAAGTATCCAAACATTGTTTGCTATAAAATTAAAAAACATGACCTAGATAATTGGTAATAATAAGCTTTTGAGATAATTATTGAAAAGGAATGTTGCATGCAATCAGAAACATTTGTTCATGCAAATTATTAGGAAAATATCATATTTTGAAATTAGAAAACAGAAATACTTAAAATTTTTCTATTGATACATTATCTTTAAACTATTGTTGAAGCTAATTAATCAGATGCATAAGTAACTTCCTTACATATGTAACTTCTATTAATTATTCTGGCTCTTTTTCACTTGATTCATTGCATAGGTAATTGTTAATTTTATAATTTATTTTTTTGTTCGATTTTTTTTCGACCATGGAATTAGAATACATTTTGCACATAAGTTGGTTGATAGAAATGGGTCTGAATGCATGAAATTTTTGAGTACCTGGAACAGTTTGAGTGGTTAAGAATCGTTTCTGAAGGAAGATTTTTTTCTCTTTCATACTGTAAGGAAGTTACATATGCAAACTGCATTCCTTCAATATCGGCAGTTGCCCATTCAAATAACTGTCATGAAGTCCTTTTCTTATCTTTAAATGGGCGCTGCAAAATGGCACGTGAGGCTAGCCTTTTTATGGTAACTCCAAAGCAATCTGAAACTCCTTTACCATGGACAGTGGCAAAAAAATTACATTCTGCTTGAATTCCAAAATCTTTTTTATGGAAACACAGGTTTATAATTTTTTTTCTTTTTTTGTAGTGAGAAGCTGCACCATCAGATTAGTACAAAAGTTTGTTAGGTTTCACATTGAATTTTTTTTCGATGAATTCCATCAAATGCCTTTGGAGTAAGTGAACTGCTGTTGCGTCATGGTGGAGACAGTCAGAAACTACTACGAAATTTAAATTGTCTACGACTTGGTCAGTGTCTTCTATAATAAACCACAAATGGATGTATAGTCGCTTGCGAATTATTCCAGTGGAATCCTTGAATTGCATCTTGAAGAATAAAAATCACAAACTACTACATATTCACCTGATTTCAGATTTTGTTTACAAGCACTAAAAAAAGACGATTGTTCCTTAGAAATGAATGAATGCCGTATAAGTTTGGTATGTTTATCCAGAAACGATTCAATAAAGTCATCACAAGGGCTCGACAAAGTTTCAAGGGTAGATCTGTCAACATTAATCCACTGCTTGTACGTAATTCTTGTAATCCCATTTTCATCAAAAAGGTCTTCAATGTACCCCTTAAATTCTTCGAACTTTGGGCAATTGCTGCACTCTCCCAAGTAACATATTGTTTTGGGAAGATTACAAACAATTTTTGATGTACAGGTTTTATAGGAATCTAACGGAGTTTCAATTTCTTTACTTAATTCCTTCAAATGAGATCCAATTAGCATTAGTTTCATATTTTCATGGATATGACAAACACAGACGGTATGTGTTCCGCTTGCTCCTGCCAAAACACAGACCGATTTTACAGATATTTGGAACACGATGTCTTGTTTTTTTTTTTATGCATCCAAAAATAATATTGAGTCATCTGTTTCTGCATTTAAGGGCCTGTTGAAGTAGAAATATAAATAAAAGCAAGGGCATACCTAGATATTGTTCGGAAGGGGATATGAAATTATACGTCAACAAATCATTATAATCCTTTTAGTTAGTAATGCAGAGTATGATTAGTAATTCATGTAACAGGTATTTTTTTCTACATACGTTTAGAAATTTAAAAACATTTGAAATAAATTTACCATTCAAAAAACAATCCTTTGATTTTTTGCTTTCTAATATCTAACAGAAAACTTCGGGAGGGGATATATTCCCATATACTTTACCCTGGCTACGCCACTGAATAAAAGAATCAAGATGAAAATCTTCACCATTTCCTTCCTTTTGAAAACTAGTCAATTTACACTCGATTGCCTGTATATTCGGCCGACCAAATGGTATAGTGGTTAGCATGCTAGCTTCTAGACCGCGAGGTTGCAGGTTCGTGTCCCGTGTTAGGCATGGGTGTTTGTAAATGTATGTTGACTTGTCAAATGACGAATGTTTCGGCGCATTATAGCCCTCGTGTTGCTGACGGCGCCAGATAATCAAAACACAACCAACCAACCAGCCTGTATATTCGAATGCATTAGGATATGCGAATATGGGATTCTTCAGTTCGCACTCAAAGACGATTATTGCGTGAAATTAAGGATAAGAGTTCACATTTGAATTTATATTTTGGCATCCCATTGCTGTCCCATTATGAAACTAACGTATTTGTGTAGAGAATTAATGTGAGAATAACATATATTTTTTTGAAAAAAATACCCTTTTTTGAGATATTCAAGGTCAAAGGTCAAATCCTTTGACCTTAAAATGAAAATTTAAAAAAATATCCATAAATGATACATCATTAGAAAGATCAAATCTTTATCTTTTTTTTTACCCAAAAATCAATGTTTTATGATAATTAGGGACAAAATTATAACCAGATATATAAAGCAAGAAATGCGAAATTTTGACCTTTTGGCCCATTTTTGAAGCTCTGTATTTCCGAAACCAAACGATATTCAAACCTAATATTGGCCATTTTTTCTTTTCTATATAAACCCAACAAGTGAGCAAAATTTTATTAAATTCTGAAGGGGTCGGGTTGAAAATGACACTTTTTTGTGTTGATTTGACATGGAATGACCCATAATCATGTCTGTAAAGTATGCAGTCAGATTGAAGTTTCAGGATTTGTTTTAATAATAAGGGGCAGGCATCCGCGATTTTAAGTCACAGGATAACCAAAAATTTAACAGAAATATTACGCAAATAATTGTTCCAGGCATAACAGTGATCCCAGATAGTAAAAAAAAATGAAAAGTGGAACATCAACAGGCTGGAGGGAGGGGATTAGCCTATTAGGCTTAGCTGATGAGAATAAAAAAAGGTCGTAATCGTAGTTCTCCCAAATCGGCCCATTAGCCAGATATTGAGGGGCTTTAACAAAAGCGCATGAAGTTTTTTGTTCAATGGCATCTGCACCGGGAGTTCGAGAATAGGAAAAAAAATTCAAAATTCCTTGATTAAAGAGTAATTTTACGAAATTTCCTGACATTTCCCTGATTTTTCCAGAAGAGCGAAATTCCATGAATTCCAGGTTCTGTAGCCACCCTGCCTACAATAATTTTTAAATTATATTTCTAAATTAAACACATAATTTTTTTTAACTATTTTTTGTTTATTTAGTTTTAGATAGGTTGTAAACTATCATCCTAATAAAAATATTTTATTTTAAATTTTATTTATAAATTTAAGAATGTTGTGTACTGCTGGAAAAACTAGGGATCAAATGACGTATATATACGTGTATGACAGTCAGCGGGTTAAAGTGAGCTTTTTTACATTTTTGCTAAAATATTGAGAACCAAAAGTCAAAATGGAATGAAAAAAATTCTGGAGGGGTTTTCAACCATGATAATTCTAATGGCAGCCAAAAAAAAAAAATACATGTTTCTATTTAAAAAAATTAAAACTTGTTTTATTAATTAATAATTAAAAAACAGTTTAATACAAAAGTTGCATGTTATTTGGCCTTTTACAAACTATCGTTTGAAACAAAAATTGCTAAAATATATTAACTATTTAAGAATTTATGGTTAAAAAAACAAAATTTCTTTTTAACATTAATTTGCTATTTTTTTTATATCATTTAAATTGCTAACCACTCATTGGAAAATTATGAAATTCTGTATTTAGACGGTTTTTTGTATTCTAAATCTAAATATGGTGTAATATTATGGGGTTGCCATTGAACTTTTTAAAGTTTGGTTTAGTATTAATATATAGATGACCCTTCATGATTAAAAAAAATATATACAATTTACAAAGACCATCCATGATTTAATTTTGTTATTTCATCAATTAGAATACAGGTATAGCCATCGTTCGATTTTTTTTTGCGTACTGTACACTACTCCAATCCATGTCAAATTTAAATTTAGTTACAGTCAATCAGGGTAACATTAAGCCACATTTTCAGTATTTTCTTCTTCCTCACTTATGTTTTAATAATATTTTCAGACCTAATGGCATAAAATGGAAGAATAAGCCCTAAAATATATTTTAATTTACACAAATTAGTAAATGCTGATGATGAAAGCACCAAATAATAAGAAAATAACCCGGTGCAAAGTTACCATATCGTTCAGGGTAACTTTGAAGCACTACAGAAGTTTTGTATAAAATACCTTTTTTTATTCAATATTATAAAGGAGTCTGAACTTTAAACTTGTAAAATTAAGTTTCTAAATATTTGAAACATTATCAGCTGCAGTTATCAACATCATAAAGTTTGTATATTTTAAATAACACCACAAAGAATATATTAGGTACGAACAGTGGATGACGAATCACATGAATATATTGCAAAAAAAAAAAACCTATTTATTATTCAGTTTAAACTCACAAATATAATGAAAAAACAATCTTCAGTTCATTCACTTATATATAAACTCATTTTATCAACTAAAAAGATAAATAGAAAATAATAAAACTGATAGGTTGCCCTTATGCTATTAATTAAGTACTATGGAGTTAGCAAGTCCCAATGTGACACAAATACAAATAATCTACTCTTAATGTTAAAAATAGTGTGACAATATAAAAACGAAGTTCAAACTTCATCAAATTTCCTTTTGGCATTCATTTGCACCAAAGAAAGAATCATTGATCTGGAAAACTCGTGCTCTGGCTGGAATAATAATTTCCAGAGATAATTTTGTAAACACGCCTAATTTTTCATAGTACAGATACCATTGATATTGAATCATTTCCAATATGCACCAGATTTCTTCATGAACCACCAAATATCGCGTTGTCTTTTAAATCAATTTTGTCTGGATACATTTCTCCATTGTATTGAATAATTACGTGGTCGTAAACTTTGCATATGAAATAACCGAAATCTAAAACATATGCATGCTCTGTGTATAAAATTCCTGCCTCATTGATGTGTTCAACAGCCACTACTTGAACAATCTCTGATTTTTCAGTAACATTCTCCACAACAATTTCAGCAGTATAAACTTCTATCATGTACTTATTGTCCCAACTTTCATCTCCTCCAAAAACGATAGTGTTGTACATACACTGTCACTTGCATCATCTAGTTCAGATTGGTTTATATGCTCAACGACCGTGGATTCCGAACTACAATGAACATCCATGACTAACCGGGGATTCGAACCCGGCACCTTTGGCAAGCGGGGCCAGAGCTCTAACCACACAGTCATCAGGTGGGTCATCTAGTTTAAGACTTTTACTCTTGTTGTCTCTCATATGGTAGAGGTACTTTGGACGATCCCCTCATGTTCTTGCTATACATATTCCTTCACCGTTTATTTTTTGTGCATAGAAATTTTTCACTTTCTCAACTGAAATGCTTTTTACAGCCATTACAGGTTGGAAGATATTTTTTAGTTCTGTGAAAGACTGTTAGATTATTTTAATAGTTTTAGATAATTCTTAAATTCACTCCCAATATTTTCATTTTATCGGATTTTGCATACAAGGGAAGATTCCGAAAAATAAATTGCATTTGTATGTATATAAATGTATTTAAAAGCAACCAAAAATAAACTGGAATAAAATATAAATTATATTTGCAGTGTATACATGACACACTGTGATCAGCCTAACTTTGAACCGGCTCAAAGTTGCACTGAATATGTGGTAAAATGAGACTGCCTTGGTTTTTACCGAATGTTAGTAAATAAATAACCATCAGCTACTAACAATTTCACTATTTTCAGAAAATTATATAGCTGGTAAAGTGGTAAGTTGATACTTACTTGCATAAATTAGTTAATTTACATCAACTTCAAATAAGCATTAAATTGGAACTTGCTAACAGTATTTCAGAAAAACAACTGAATGGCCAAATAAATTATTTACTATTTTGCTAATTCATTTTCCAAACTATAGAGGAAAAAGCAAATTTCACAATCTTGCCAGCAGTTTGCATCAGTGGATCATGAGCAGCTCTTTAAAACCAAAAATACTGAAAATTAAGAGGTGGCGCAAAGTTACACCCTATGATACAAAGTTACCCTGAAAGACTGTATTACAATAAAATAGACTGAGAGGCAACTGCAATTTTTAGAGCCCATCGAACATCATTCTGAATTTTTTATAGAAAGTGGAGAAAAGTGAGCAGATTACGAATCCACTGGTCTTTCGTGGCAAAAATGGCCGAAACTGGTCAAAAATCGACTTTTAATAAGTTGAACAAATCCAATTGTAAAATACCCCATAACTTGCCAAATAATGGGTTTTTTTTTATTTGGTAACCCTCACTCTTTAATTTTCAATTAAGAAGGTTGCAGATTATTCGGATGTGTAGCTATGGCTTACTTGCATCTTTCACAAATGAGCCAAATTGGCAATAAATATAACATCACTGATGACGTAACTGATGTTGCCAATTTGGCTTACTTTTAAAAGATACAAGTTTTCCGAGCTAGAGATCAGAAATCGTTTGCGCTTTTTCTCATTATAGGGTTCGTACGGATTTTTCGAAAACCAAATCAAGGAGTTTCATTTTATTTCAATCTTACTTAAAATGCAGTTAATTTCATAGAATTGTGTTTCACCGGATGGTTTCAGTAGGTAGAACGGCACAAAGGCAACACGTGGGCCATACTGTTCAGTTTCTGTACTTTATTAAATAAGCAAATTGGATTAAATCCAAGATGCGAAAATCGTATCTAAATAACGTGTACTCACTTCCAGAAGTTTTACGCAAAACATGTCATGTAAGACAAATATGATTAGTAAAAATAAAAAATAAGGTTACTTGAAGTGCGAGCATAAGCTATCACACACCTGGTCTTGGACAAAATAACGTAAACTCATACTTTTATATTAGAAGTAAGCATATCCTATATAAATATTATTTACGTACTTAGGTTAAGTCAATGAGAAAAATTTAACGGATTCACCAACTTCAAATTGTAATTGAGTTCTATTTCACAAATGGATTGGTCTTTCTTAAAAATTCAAACAAATACATTTCATAAAGATAAAGATGATGCATTTGAACACAAAACTGGTAGGTTTGTAGGGGCGCAAGGGCAACGCATGCGCCGAAAAAGAGTTTAACCCAATAAAGAGGCTAATATTTATAAAAGCATTCATATGATATCGATGATTTAAAAAAATGGGGAGAGGGAGAATTCTAATACGGAAACAGGAGGTACAACCTGAAGATTTCTCTTGGGATCAATGATGCCAAATATTGATGATTTCTGATCAAATAAATCACTGATTAACTTAAATGCATCCACTACCCACAGAGCTGAAAGGGTTAAAAATGGAAATTGGGTCATAATAGTCTTTATAACTATAAATTTTTTAGTTTCTGACCTTGCTTGACAATAAGGGTCCGAAAATGATGAAGTATGAATATATAACGCCCTTCTAACTTTCAAAAGAGTTATTACAGCGAACTAACTAAAAAGCCAATTTCGAATTTCAGAATCTGAAACAGTAGGATACATGAAGCCTTTTATTTTACAAAAACTTTTTCAATAAATACAATTGTTTAAATTGAATATTAACTCCTCGTCATGTACTATACAGTTAATCGATGTAAAAGCGCCCTTAACACTTTGGGCATACGAAATCCCAGCTTAAACCCAACAACCATCCAATGGGCAGCCTATCCACAAATTTTCAGTTGTGTATGCGAGTATGATTAGCTTGTACATTTGAAAATAATACCCTTCATAACCATTGAATTAATGAAATAAATTATAATTAAATTAATTTTGTATTAGAAATTTGGCAAACATGATTTGGTTGGTTTGTACGTTCAACGACATATTTTTGAGCACAATAACGATTAATGAGGACGGATCAAAACTTGAAGGTGATTCTGAACCAAAACGACATCCGCGACTAACACAGGATTAGAAACCGGCACCTTTGGCATGCAAGGTCGAAGCGCTAACCACACAGCCATCAGGTGGGTCGAAATACGATTCGGGCTACAATACTATGCTGTATGCTCATCACCTGAAAGCATTGTTATTGTGAAACCACTTTCAATTCAAAAGATAGTATGCTATCAAGCTAGAAACTTCGGGTGAAATGGCTAATTTTCAATAATTGTAGTACGTTCTCCTGTACATTTGAACCAAACAGTAGAGTGGTTAGCGTGCTAGCTTCTAGACCGCGAGGTTGCGGGTTCGAGTCCCATGTTAGGCATGGGTGTTTGTAAATGTATGTTGGCTTGTCTAATGACGAATGTTTCGGTGCATTGTAGCCCTCGTATAGCTGACGGCGCCAGATAATCTGAAAACAACCAACCAACCTGTACATTTGACTTGACCCTCCATCAAACTCATCCGGTCATAAAATCTTTCCAGATCATATCGACTCTTTCAGTATCATGAATAATTGGATGCAGGTTAGTCTCTCAGCGATCATATCACAAATGAACCGTCAAATAATATCTCTATAAAAATAATGTGAAGATTTGACTGACAACTAACCCAAATACTAAGTTTCATCAATGACAGAATAATAAACCACTTATTTTAAATTTAAAGTTTTGGGTAATTTTACGTCAAAGGCAGTAATCCCAATTCGCAATACGATCAAATGACTTTTGCTTATGTTAATTATGGTTGGAGCTGATATTTTATTTCTCGATGCAGTTTTCAAATCATATTTGAATTTTAAAATAAGATGACAAAAATAAATTAAATGTTGTAAATTTGGATGCATTTGCAGCTCGAGTCCCGTAATGGTTATCAGCGCAAAAGACTAGATTAAAAAAAAATGCAAAATCAGTGATACTTACAGAAAAAGATCCTAATATAAATATTTTAAGGCTTCACCTTTCAGAACTCGTTTTGTCAGAACCGTATTGGAAGGTGTAACATTTTCATGTTGCAGAAGTATTTAGAATTACTTTTTTTTATATATAAAATTTTGGCAGCCCAATATTTTTGACATTTTTATGTTCCTATTTTCATAGTTTCACAAGGCTCTATTTATAAACTGGATACTGATGGAAAAAAAAATCGTTTCAACTAAAAGAACTAAAGTCACTGTCTTACAGTTTAACAGATGTGTCAATTCATCATGAATGATTTATTACTATGATTCTTGCAATCCATACTTACAATCTGCACATTATTTATTACACATATTTTTCATTTACGGAAAGAGAAAATTAATGGAAATAAAATATGAAGCTTTTTTTTATTATTATTATTTAATGCTAAGAAATCTGGATTTTTTTATTTTTCTGTGGAAGTTTCTGAAAAATTCTTGAAAGAAAAATAAAAGGAACAACAAAATGTCCGTAATTTTCAAGTACTTTTCAAGAGCCCACAAAAAGTAAAAATTTTCAAGAACATTCAGGATAAATATAAGGAGTTTTCAAGTACTTTTCAATGGCCCTTAGAAACATAAAGTAAAAATAAGGAGTTCTTAAGGACTTTCAAGAACCGTACGAACCCTGGAAAATCACAATGAAGTGGGTTGCCAGATGAAAAAAAAATTTCTCTTTTTTGGCAAGTTATGACATATTTGGCAATCGGATTTTAATTCAACTCATTCCAAGTCGATTTTTTATCAGTTTCGGCCATTTTTGCCACAGCAAACCAAGTGGATTCGTAATCTACTCACTTTTCCCCAATTTCTATAAAAAATTCAGAATGATGTTCGATGGGGTCTAAAAATTGCAGTTGCCTCTCGGATTATAACTGAAAGTTATGGGATATTCAACACCCCTAGTCATAAAAGGGTCATTCTACGGAAAATCAGGAATTTGTGTAAATGACACGTATAGTACAAATAAAAATACTTTTTTAGGTATAAATGACCTTTGCATTACTGATATAATTAATTGCAGTTTCAAATTGCAATAAAGTAAATAAAGTATTTTAATTATAATTCAAGTTTTACTCTAGAACAGTGAAATGTCACATTCATAGAATGTCAACACTAACTAAACTTTTTACATGGTAATATTTTATATAAATTAAATACACTTAAAATGATTTACTCTGCATTTTTATGTTAAGAAAAAGTTTTAAAACACACCTGTAACTAGGGCAATAGAAATGGCATCCTTAGACACCCAAAACAGAGTAATTAAGTTTGATAAGTTTGAAAACCTTGTAGTTTTGATAAAGAAATCAGATGTTAGGCACATGTTTTGTTCAGATGCAAAGAACAAGCTATAGACTAAGTTATTTATTAATAATTTTATTAACTAATTGGACTTGAGAGAGAAGAGTTTGAGATGAGCTGTCACATCCGTGGAACTCAATAGAATTTAAATTCATTAAATTTATAAAACAATTGATAGAATCTGAATTATGATGAAATAGTTTTGTTTTACAAAAATAATGAATAGCTTTCTTTTTCATGAAATAAAACCTAAAAGAGAATAAGGGTGCATATTGTTCAAATCTCAATTTAATAGGGAAGGGTAAAAACACAATTTGTACAATAGGATAATCAATGATTGGAATGTTTGCCATCCAATTGTTGTAAATTCCGTAAACATGAAGAGTTTTAAGAAACAGTTAGGTATGCACTGGGGGATTATCACTGGGCAATAATTGAATTACACAGGCTAGGTAAGTATCTTAAATTTTGTACTGCAAAACTCGTATGTATACAATTTATTTGGGTCATTTAGTGTAGGGGAAGACAGAGCACAGTAGACCTAGGAGCAGAGTGGTCCACCCCTTGTTAATTTTCTTATTTTGCACATTTTAAGCTTCAAATTAAGGCTCATAGATGGTAGTATGAGCTAGTTTTATATAGGCCTAAAAAGTACATGTTTATAGCAAAATCAACCATTTTATTAAGGTTTGATGGTTTGTGCTCCTAAAAGTAAATTTTCGAGCATCAAGTTTTTTTCATTTCCTGGGAAAAGAAACAGCAGACAAACAGTATTGAACAATTGTTTTATAAAGCTAAGATGTTCTAATTTTTGATATCTAAAGAAAATTTGCAAGTATGCAATCTATGTATAATTTTAGTATGATTATTTCTTTTTCTTCATCATGGGGCACAGTGAACCACCCACTTGTGGGGCGCAGTGGTCCATGGTCAACTTAAATGTACAATTAAAAATACATTAGAAAAAGAAGCCATTATAAAGAAAATAAAAAAAGAAAATGCCATTACAAGATTCTTAAAATTCCCTTTTCGAAATTTAATGTTCACAGATTTTGTTTACATTTTTACAATTGTAATTTTTTGATAATTTATATATTTTTTTATAATCTGATAACTTTTTGTTATATTTAAACATTTTCATTATGTCACCTTGCATAGTTAAAAAATATATACTAATTAAAGAATCCCATTTATACTGGGTAATTAGAGATTGGTCTACTATGCCCCAAGAGGTGGTACAGTGTACCCCGGAGAAGGGATACAGTGGTCCACTTCATGGTCACACAAAATGAGATGAGAAAAAAAAGTTTGAAGTGTATGCATGATTATTTTCAGGTGAATTGACTTTTCCATTTAAGTAAAAAAAAAAAAATAACTGCAAAAGTGGACCACTGGGCCCTGTCTTCCCCTACTATATTTGGTTATTTCTATTTGTGTATTGTTGGATTCTATAAACTTTGTCAGCTTGCATTAGGTATTGTATTTTTCCAGCATGATTCTCAAATAATGTGTCAACCTTTCATTGAATTACTATAATGTATGATCCTGTAACTGTTGTATATTGTATGTATGATACTGTAACTTTTTTAACTATAAACTGTACGTGTTGTAATTATGTTAATTTTGTAAAATTAATTATCTTGGTATATTATGTAATATGCAATTTTGGTGTTTCTATATTGTATTCTACAAATCCTTCTTCTATCCTGTTATTCATCAATTTCTATATTTTCTGTTATGTATGCGAATTCTATTTCTATAAGTGTACATATAAATTTTATTACTCAATCAACCCTGTTGGGTCTTGAGCCTGTTATTGGTCATAAAATTTGTATTGTATAAATTTCTGATTTTCCATAGGATGACCCAAAAAAGAAAAAAATATGAAAATGCCTCATTCCAAGTTAATTAGGAAACTTCCCTTTTTTCACTCTACCTAATTGTACAAACTCTATTATATGCTTCAATTATAACTTCAGTTACATATATAATTTACTTCTTCATAGATGTACTTACATTGAGCAACACTTTTGAAGTGGTGGAATTATTCAATTTACTACCCTCAGCTTTTTTTACTTCAGATGCTGAAGTATGGCACACTAAAAAAGAGAAACAATTTTAAGCATAGTTTTAAATAGGAAGAATATGGAGGTAAAACAAGGAATCAAAGAAAAATGGGTACTCTTTAGTTAGCTGGATACCAGATAAAAACCGACAAATTGCAGTGATAACTCATTCAAAATAGCAACCTTCAAATCAGTTATAATTCATAAAACAAACTGCATACATTTACATGTCATTTAAACATTTTGACTTTACACCAACTGGTACCTGACTAACAGAAAAGTCCCAAAAACTTTAATAAAGAAAACTGCATCATACTAATGCATATACTTTTGCCACTAAATTGTTCAGGCTGAAATTTTTTATGAGTTGTATTAGCTACCTTGATAGTTTTTCTCTACCTTACATAAAAGTAGTTATGTGTAAGTAATTTATTTACCTATTATTTAAATTTTCACACATTTTTAAAAAAATATTCTTTTGAATCCGAACTTTAAAAATGTGATTTTCCAATTGTAAATTCTAAAATAACTGTATAAGCATATGTTAATGATTTTTTTTTTTTTTTTAATTTTAAAGGTTAAAAATCTAACTTTTTATCCATATCAAACTTAAATATATTTACTTAAAACTAAAAAAACTTTCTAATTCACGAGATAAGTACTTTCAAGTAATAATTCCTATCATTTAACTTGATATTAATATATCATTATTAAGTTTCTTTCATATTCCAAGAATGAGGATGTTTGTATAGTTTACAACAATTAGATATTACCTTGCTGACAACTGTCAATAGCTTCTGTTCTCTTCTTACTTCTTCCTTGCAGGATCTTTACCAAGACATTTTAAAGTGATAAATAACTTTTATGTTAACCCAGAAGAACATAAAATCCCATTTTGTCTAAATCACAAATAGTAGAAATGTATACCATCCAGGCAAATGTATTAAATACTTGCTGAATAACACAGCAGATATTTCATGTTTAACAAGAGATCTTTGAAATAACAACTTTAAACTTAAGCACATACAATCGAAAATTGTACGACTTTGCTGAAAGAGGAAAATAGCACCAAACATATTACTAATAAAATTAGTATCTGTATATGAATACCACAAAAAAAAGGACCAAATTTTTTTAATGTAATTCAAAGAACACCTAACAATAAAAAGCAGTTTGAAAATGCAAGTCTGCTTTCAAGTAAAAATGGATTTCCTTAAAATCGCATAGGCACATGCATTGAGAGCCACAATGGACTATCTCACAATTTGATTTTAACTGTTTCACACCTCATTTTTTCAAACCCATTCATGCAACAATGAACCACATGTGATTTATTTAATCGCCAACTTAGTTAGCCATTAGATAAATCTTATTTCGTCCATTCTGACATGAAAAGTTAAAATAAAAAACTAGGTAAAAATGGCAAAAATGAATTTGTGGAATGGCACGTTCTGACGCTCAATGCCTCATATCAAAACAGAATTAGCAATTTATTTTATATCCTTGTGAGGATCCGCATTGCTGGGTACCCATTGAGGCATACAGGTCTTTGAATTTGACAAAAATTCTGGTTCGAACAAAATGCAAGATGAACACCATACAATCAAAAGAAAATATTCATGACTCTTTCGTAAAGGAATTCATTACGAAACTGTACAGAATCTTCTTGGAAGGATTTGGTTCTTGTGGTCCACAGAAATAAATGTAAATAGTAGTTTGAATAATCATTTGTCTGGAAGATTATAATTAAGATCTTACATCATGATGATAATAGGAATAGATCCGTTTTGTTGGAATTAAAATTCACCATCTTTATCAAAGTCTCAAAAATACATGTGGACAAAGATATTCTTGCAGTGCATAAATTACTTTAGGACACCATGTATATACATATGCCACTGATTATCTTATTTTTTTAGATCTAAATTGTTAAGGGGAATCAGTATCGGCACCCTTCAAACTTTTTTTTTTATTCAAGACTTTAACATTATAATTTTTACATATTTAGAAGTAGTACTAAGGAAAAGCTAAATTTTAAAAAAATTCCTAAAATTTCAAATTCTATTTTTGTTTTCAAAACTTTTTCATGGTTTTTTTTTTTTTTTCATACGTTCCTAGTAATTAATATACTTCTAACTTTTTAGGTATCAGATTTAGAATAAGTAAAATATTTTTTGAGAAAAATGATAATTACTGTACCTATAGAGAAAAAAAAAGCGATCAGCTTTCATTAATTGCTAAGTATAAATTTTTTAGCAAAACTTACTTAGTTCTGTATTTTGAGGAACTTTCACTCCTTCTTCACCTCTTGTGTTCAAAGATACTGGATTGCTAGGTTTATCTCCAACTTTCACCTGGTGGGCTTGGAGGAATGTACAATTCTGATTTTGGGTAAGGTCCGACGGATGTTCATAAATTACCTTTTCAATTCCATTTGGTTTGGTGAAAATTTTTCGCTCAAAACCCATATTGGAAAGGTTTTCTTTTCTCACTTTTACCACATGGAACTTTGGAGCGTTAGCAGGTATTTGTGTTTGGCATTTATTGCAGATATTGAAATCTCGAGAGTGTTCGAAGCAATTTTGACAATGGACAACAGTAAGTAAGTTATCGTCGTGTGTGGATGTCTTGGTGAGCTCCATAGTTTAAATTTTGACACAAAGTCGAATAAAATAAAAGACTACATTGAGACTTAATGTGAAAAAAGCATGCATATCGCGCATTAACAATTCTTCTCCAGATTTGAATGCTGAAAAAATTCATGTTTGCATCTTGAAAAAAGAAAGTGGTGGTGGTGGATACCCAAACTTCTTTGACCAAGTGTGCGAAATGGAAGCACTATGGGAATGGAAGGATTTCCCTGATTTATCCCCAATGCAGGGGTGCCTACAGGGGGATTTTATGACGCATACTGCGTCATCGAAATTTTGGGGGGGGGGGGGAGTAAAAAAAAATGAGAAATTTTGGGATTTATCATAAATAATTAAGATAAATAGAAAAATATTCAAAATCTTGCAAAAAAAAATGTGGGAGGGGTGCATAAGTATATAAAGTATTTTTTAAGGATGATGGGGAAGGGGAGGGGAGGTAGGGCGCTTTCACCTAAGTTAGTAGAACTATGTTTAAGATCTGAGGGAGGGCGGGAGCGTTTAGTATGAATTAATTTCCTTGTGGTTTGATGCAGGAGGAGGTTCACCTACTTTTTAACAGCATGTTTACCGTGTAATAGGATGTATAAGGTTCTGAGGGGTGGTCTTCATTTTATGTACCAATATGTTTAAGATCTGAGATGGGGAAAGGGCAATGTTGTGGCGTAATGGGGGGGGGGGGGTCTATATTTCAGTAATTAATTGCATCTTTAATTTTGGAGGTTTAGTAAGGTATAGTTTGAAAACACATATTCCAATTTCAGTCCTAGCTTTGTAGAAAGTAGGATAATACATAATATTTTAAACATCTTCTTTACTTTTTCAAATAGCTTTTCTTTTCAAATTATTTAAATTCAAAGTCATATTTTTATACTTGTCATTGAGGATATTTGTACCAAATTTCATCTGTGGTACGGTGAGTGAGGATTGTTTGACACATTCATAAAAAAATAAATTGCATAAGCCCAAGCAACGCAACCATATTGTTTCAATGTGGTGTCAACGTTAAATACCAACATGCACAATGTTGTTTCAACGTGGAACTGCAACGTTGTTTTCAAGTGGAAGTGTTCACTTAAAGGAGCGTGGATACAATGTTGAGTGCCAACGTTGTTTCAACGTAGATATATCACACTGCTTCCACATGCTAGCTATTGCCCACGTGGTTTCAATGTTGAATGTCAATATTGGTTCAACGTGGATTTGTCACATTGTTTCCACGTGAGAGTGTTCATTTTTGCCCATGTGGTTTCCACGTTGAATGTCAATGTTGTTTCAACATGGATGCATCCCATTGTTACCACATGATAGTGTTCACTTTTACCAATGTTGTTTAAACATGAATCTTCCACATGAGTGTTCAATATTGAATCTTGCCAATGTTGTTTCAAGACACACATCCCATAATGCTGTTTTTACAGCACTATAGTTCTTGAGCCCAAGAACTAGTGCTGTAGAAACAGTTTTTCTGGAAAGTATATGTCTTGAAACAACATTGGCAAGAATCAGATTGAACACTCATGTGGAAGATTCATATTTAAACAACATTGGTAAAAGTGAACACTATCATGTGGTAACAATGTGGAACACCCATGTTAAAACAGTATTGCTCATATTTTTCATATTCACATTGCTCATATTTTTTGGAAGGGGTTATGAAATTAAAATTCAAAATACCATTTAAAGTTGCAATTTTAAGCAAAACAAATTATTGATTTTTGTATTTTAATAGATAACAGAAAAAATTTGGAAGCGAATGTATCCTGCCTACTTTCCTAAGCGCTTGTTTTGACACATTTTTTTCACATGAATGTGTTTAGTTTTATTAGCACTGTAAAGTTTAAGAGTATATGCATTATAGAAACTCTCATTTAATGAAAAGAAAAAGTTAAAACTAGAATATTTTCCAAGTATTGGCTTTATGAGTTTCCAACTACTGTTACACAATGTATCATCTTTTAGTAGGTAGAATATCATTTTGTGAAAAATTAAACTTTCCTTTTATATGCAGAGGATTATTCTGTACAAAAATTTAATTTTGCTCCAATGAACCACAATTAAAATTAATTATAATATTTGCTTCTTAATTATCTCTGAACTAATCAAATTTGAATAAAAATTATACATATATATTTTTAAACTGTAAAAATAAATCATAATGTTCAAAATAATTTTATTTCAAAAATAGCATGCATAACATTAAAACAAATGTTAATAAAACAAATATTAATAATTACATGTAACAGTAACAGACATAGTCCTAACACAATTACATAGGTACAAATACCTTTCAAATTGTTTCTAAGTTCACACTTTAAACCAGCTAATAGAAAATTATAAGATGATTAAATATATATGTGCTAATTTTTAATGACATATCCCATTCAGAACAACAGTAGGATCTTAACTTCAAGACCCCATTTAATGACAGTAAAATAAGAAAGGAGATACAAAACAATTATTTAAGTTTGTGAACCATATGTTATAATCCATGTTTACAATCCACAATATCATTCCCAAAAATATTCCACATCTCTGCCACAATCAGCAGCCTTAATGTCACTCCACGAGCTTCTTTCGCCTCCTCATTGGTTGTTTTCATAATCTCTAAAATAAAATTACCTTTATTTAATACAATAAAGCATTCAAACATATATTTATATAGATATAACTGTTTTCCAATTTTTAAAAGTAGACACCATGCCAAAAATAATAATAAAGAAATACGACGTGTAAAAATGCTCAAATCCAACTCTGCTACTTAAATCGCCAACCAAATTCAAAGATTGAATATATTAATCAAGATAATATCCCTTTTTTATGACTTAAAAAATCCCTCTCTCGCGTTGAAAGCGATCCCCTTGTTTTGGATGGTTTTAAGTCAATGCCAGTATGCAGAAGCACCCTTCATATTATGGTTTGCACATTGGACTGACCAAAGATCACACGACCATTTAAGGCAATAACAGACTTATTTCAGAATATCATGCAATGACGATACACAATATAGTTTAATCAAAAGTAGATTATGTAAAAAAAATTCGAAGGCAGATGCAGAATACCAATGTTGCCTACTCCCACCCAGTATTTGAAAACTAAAATGAAGAGTAGAAAAATTTAAAGGAAAAACATATAATATAGGATTTTAATTAATGTTATATTTCAATAGGAAACCAATTATAATTTTTGAAAATTCTAGATTGAAACAACTTAGTTGCCTTTTACTCTTAGGTATACTTTTAGAAAAATTTACTGTATCATACAAATTTAGCTTTAAATTCAAAAACCCTTTTTACTACTTTGAGGATAAATTAAATGAGCTGCTGCAACCAAATTGAAGCCATGCTTTCTATTGGTTTCCAGTTCAAAGTTAGGAGCCCTTTTTTCATTACATAGTTGCCTGGAGGTTAAAATAGTCAATTAGGATATTTTGGTACTTGCGTATTAACGCCACCGCAGCTACAGATTTGGCGGTTTTTAATTACTTACAAGGAATTAGAGTTTTATACTTACAAAGAATCCAAAAGATAACTGCATGCGAACAACAAGATTGCTCTTTATTGGCGGCACTGAAAAACCGTCAAATCTGTAGCTACAGTGGCGTTAACACGTAAGTACCGATATTTTTCTTACCAAAAAAAGTTTTCTGGAGGCTAAAATAGTCACTTTAGTAAACGCCACTAGCAGCCTTGTTATAATACTGCCATAATTCAGACATGTTCACAACAGCAAAACTAATTTAAAAAGAATAAAAAATTTATACTTAATATATAAATTATAGAGGATTATCAAAAGAACTATCAGTGTCATTTAACATGATGGCCATAGAGGATTATCAAAAGAACTATCAGTGTCATTTAACATGATGGCCACAAAATTCAGGTAAAAAGTTCCCTGACAGATTTCTAAAAAATTCCTTTCCTGCAAACTTTTTCCGAATTCCCCCAATTTTTTCAGATATGTTGACACACTTATCGAATAGAACATGTATGCTAAAGAGATAATATGCCAATTTTTTAAAAATAGGTTTGATGGTAGTTAAAAGTTAAAATTATTCCATAACATTAAAACTTCTAATGATTATCACAGCAAATCTTCAGGAAAATGGTACCAAATTAGGGATAATGGATAAACATACCCTAAACAGTAACAGTAAATTTTCCTGAATATTAAAAAAATTCCCTGATTTTTTCCACAATCGAAAAGTTTCTTGATTTCCAGGTTCTGTAGCCACACTGTTTAAGTACAACAGCTCTAACAAAGGTGAAATAAGCAAGTCCACAGAACACTGAAAAAAAAAAAGAATGTTCAATTCTAATACAATAAGTAAATTTATTCTAAAAAGTATTCCCAAATATAACTTTGGTACAGTCAAACCCTGTTAATGTGAAATCCGTTAACCTGAACTCCCGTTTAACGCAAAGAAAAAAGCAGTTCCCCGTATTTAAAACTTGACGTTAATTTATTCAGTTAGCACAAACAATTTCAACGGCCCCAGCGACTTCGTGTTAATGAGATTTGGCCGCAGAGTTGGACCCCTCCCTCCCCCAAAAAATGTTTTTTTTGTGTTGTTTAAAAAATATAACCAAATACGTCATTTGGGTAATAAAACCCTTGGACTACTCATGCAGAACAAATTGTCAGTTAAAGAAAAAAAAAAAAAAGAAGAAAAAAAAAAACACTGAATGAAAAACTGCCTTTCTTTGACGGTACGTACATTACCATACCTGCCAACATTGGCATTTCCAAAATAAATTAACGTCAAGTTTTAAATACGGGGAACTGCTTTTTTCTTTGCGTTAAACGGGAGTTCAGGTTAACGGATTTCACATTACCAGGGTTTGACTGTACCAAAGTTATATTTGGGAATACTTTTTAGAATAAATTTACTTATTGTATTAGAATTGAACATTCTTTTTTTTTTTCAGTGTTCTGTGGACTTGCTTATTTCACCTTTGTTAGAGCTGTTGTACTTAAACAGTGTGGCTACAGAACCTGGAAATCAAGAAACTTTTCGATTGTGGAAAAAATCAGGGAATTTTTTTAATATTCAGGAAAATTTACTGTTACTGTTTAGGGTATGTTTATCCATTATCCCTAATTTGGTACCATTTTCCTGAAGATTTGCTGTGATAATCATTAGAAGTTTTAATGTTATGGAATAATTTTAACTTTTAACTACCATCAAACCTATTTTTAAAAAATTGGCATATTATCTCTTTAGCATACATGTTCTATTCGATAAGTGTGTCAACATATCTGAAAAAATTGGGGGAATTCGGAAAAAGTTTGCAGGAAAGGAATTTTTTAGAAATCTGTCAGGGAACTTTTTACCTGAATTTTGTGGCCATCATGTTAAATGACACTGATAGTTCTTTTGATAATCCTCTATGGCCATCATGTTAAATGACACTGATAGTTCTTTTGATAATCCTCTATAATTTATATATTAAGTATAAATTTTTTATTCTTTTTAAATTAGTTTTGCTGTTGTGAACATGTCTGAATTATGGCAGTATTATAACAAGGCTGCTAGTGGCGTTTACTAAAGTGACTATTTTAGCCTCCAGAAAACTTTTTTTGGTAAGAAAAATATCGGTACTTACGTGTTAACGCCACTGTAGCTACAGATTTGACGGTTTTTCAGTGCCGCCAATAAAGAGCAATCTTGTTGTTCGCATGCAGTTATCTTTTGGATTCTTTGTAAGTATAAAACTCTAATTCCTTGTAAGTAATTAAAAACCGCCAAATCTGTAGCTGCGGTGGCGTTAATACGCAAGTACCAAAATATCCTAATTGACTATTTTAACCTCCAGGCAACTATGTAATGAAAAAAGGGCTCCTAACTTTGAACTGGAAACCAATAGAAAGCATGGCTTCAATTTGGTTGCAGCAGCTCATTTAATTTATCCTCAAAGTAGTAAAAAGGGTTTTTGAATTTAAAGCTAAATTTGTATGATACAGTAAATTTTTCTAAAAGTATACCTAAGAGTAAAAGGCAACTAAGTTGTTTCAATCTAGAATTTTCAAAAATTATAATTGGTTTCCTATTGAAATATAACATTAATTAAAATCCTATATTATATGTTTTTCCTTTAAATTTTTCTACTCTTCATTTTAGTTTTCAAATACTGGGTGGGAGTAGGCAACATTGGTATTCTGCATCTGCCTTCGAATTTTTTTTACATAATCTACTTTTGATTAAACTATATTGTGTATCGTCATTGCATGATATTCTGAAATAAGTCTGTTATTGCCTTAAATGGTCGTGTGATCTTTGGTCAGTCCAATGTGCAAACCATAATATGAAGGGTGCTTCTGCATACTGGCATTGACTTAAAACCATCCAAAACAAGGGGATCGCTTTCAACGCGAGAGAGGGATTTTTTAAGTCATAAAAAAGGGATATTATCTTGATTAATATATTCAATCTTTGAATTTGGTTGGCGATTTAAGTAGCAGAGTTGGATTTGAGCATTTTTACACGTCGTATTTCTTTATTATTATTTTTGGCATGGTGTCTACTTTTAAAAATTGGAAAACAGTTATATCTATATAAATATATGTTTGAATGCTTTATTGTATTAAATAAAGGTAATTTTATTTTAGAGATTATGAAAACAACCAATGAGGAGGCGAAAGAAGCTCGTGGAGTGACATTAAGGCTGCTGATTGTGACAGAGATGTGGAATATTTTTGGGAATGATATTGTGGATTGTAAACATGGATTATAACATATGGTTCACAAACTTAAATAATTGTTTTGTATCTCCTTTCTTATTTTACTGTCATTAAATGGGGTCTTGAAGTTAAGATCCTACTGTTGCTCTGAATGGGATATGTCATTAAAAATTAGCACATATATATTTAATCATCTTATAATTTTCTATTAGCTGGTTTAAAGTGTGAACTTAGAAACAATTTGAAAGGTATTTGTACCTATGTAATTGTGTTAGGACTATGTCTGTTACTGTTACATGTAATTATTAATATTTGTTTTATTAACATTTGTTTTAATGTTATGCATGCTATTTTTGAAATAAAATTATTTTGAACATTATGATTTATTTTTACAGTTTAAAAATATATATGTATAATTTTTATTCAAATTTGATTAGTTCAGAGATAATTATAAGAAGCAAATATTATAATTAATTTTAATTGTGGTTCATTGGAGCAAAATTAAATTTTTGTACAGAATAATCCTCTGCATATAAAAGGAAAGTTTAATTTTTCACAAAATGATATTCTACCTACTAAAAGATGATACATTGTGTAACAGTAGTTGGAAACTCATAAAGCCAATACTTGGAAAATATTCTAGTTTTAACTTTTTCTTTTCATTAAATGAGAGTTTCTATAATGCATATACTCTTAAACTTTACAGTGCTAATAAAACTAAACACATTCATGTGAAAAAAATGTGTCAAAACAAGCGCTTAGGAAAGTAGGCAGGATACATTCGCTTCCAAATTTTTTCTGTTATCTATTAAAATACAAAAATCAATAATTTGTTTTGCTTAAAATTGCAACTTTAAATGGTATTTTGAATTTTAATTTCATAACCCCTTCCAAAAAATATGAGCAATGTGAATATGAAAAATATGAGCAATACTGTTTTAACATGGGTGTTCCACATTGTTACCACATGATAGTGTTCACTTTTACCAATGTTGTTTAAATATGAATCTTCCACATGAGTGTTCAATCTGATTCTTGCCAATGTTGTTTCAAGACATACTTTCCAGAAAAACTGTTTCTACAGCACTAGTTCTTGGGCTCAAGAACTATAGTGCTGTAAAAACAGCATTATGGGATGTGTGTCTTGAAACAATATTGGCAAGATTCAATATTGAACACTCATGTGGAAGATTCATGTTTAAACAACATTGGTAAAAGTGAACACTATCATGTGGTAACAATGGGATGCATCCATGTTGAAACAACATTGACATTCAACGTGGAAACCACATGGGCAAAAATGAACACTCTCACGTGGAAACAATGTGACAAATCCACGTTGAACCAATATTGACATTCAACATTGAAACCACGTGGGCAATAGCTAGCATGTGGAAGCAGTGTGATATATCTACGTTGAAACAACGTTGGCACTCAACATTGTATCCACGCTCCTTTAAGTGAACACTTCCGCTTGAAAACAACGTTGCAGTTCCACGTTGAAACAACATTGTGCATGTTGGTATTTAACGTTGACACCACATTGAAACAATATGGTTGCGTTGCTTGGGTCCAATGATTTATGGAAAGTCAAATAGCGACAATATTTATGAATGCAATATAGAAATAATAGTAATTCACTTGCAAAAATGCAAAAAAAAAAAAAAAAAAGCAATTGCTCCCAAATATAACAAATTGTTACATTTTAGCACAGAATGGAGATTATAAAATAAAATACTAAACTGGATTTAAAAATAAATCAAATTTAAACTTTACGATGAAATCTCTGTTGAGGTTTATGATTTAATCTACATTACACCCAAATAACATGTTTTATGACACAAAAACTACAGTGAAACATACTAGGAGTTGGTGGTATTCAAAGTGTTTAATCATACGCACAAATATCAATTATGCATGCTTTCGAATTCTTATTATTACATTTAATGTTGTCACTGTGTTTTTTAGAATTGATAAGAACTTTGACATCAGTAAATCCTCCATGAGAAATCTTAATATCAGATGCATAGATACAGCAGAATGCAAAATTTGTCCCTTTGCTTGAATTTATGATGATTTGAAGTAAACTGCTTGGTATAAGACTCCAAAAAAAACTTGATATTTTTTGGAGTCTTATACCATGATTGTTTAACATGGATACTTTAAAATAATTACGACTAACAAAGAAGCTGAAAACCGAAAGTGCTTTAATCACTTAAGTCCCAGATAACGAAACAATCGTTCGGTGCCGCCAACACAAATGAAAACAATGCATCCCGGCGCCGCGATTTAGTGCTATTATTTATGCGCAACGTTGGAGTACGATCCAAAAGAAGGAATAATAATAATAATAAAAAACTAAAGCACTTTCAGTTTTTTACTTCTTTATTAATCTCTAAAGTTCAAGACAACGAAACAGTTGTTTGGTTCGCCAGGTCCCATCGGCAACACCATTGAAAACAATGCATCCCCGGCGCCGTGGTTTAGTGCTATTATTTACGCGCAATGTTGGAGTCGGGTCCAAAAGAAGGAAGAATAAAATAAAAATAAAAATTAAAGCACTTTCAGTTTTCTACTTCTTTATTAATCTCTAAAGTTCAAGACAACGAAACAGCTGTTTGGTTCGCCAGGTCCCATCGGCAACACCATTGAAAACAGTGCATCCCCGGCGCCGTGGTTTAGTGCTATTATTTACGATCAATGTTGGAGTCGGGTCCAAAAGAAGGAAGAATAAAATAAAAATAAAAATTAAAGCACTTTCAGTTTTCTACTTCTCTATCAATCTCTTAAGTTCGAGACAACTAAACAGTTGTTTGGTTCGCCAGCTCCCGTCGGCAACACCATTGAAAACAGTGCATCAACGGCGCCCTGGTTTAGTGCAATGATTTACGAGCAATGTTGGTGTCGGGTCCAAAAGAAGGTAGATTAAAAAAACTAAAGCACTTTCGGTTTCCTCGCTTATTTTATTAACCTGTATAGTCCGAAACAACGAAACAGTGGTTTGGTTTGCCGAATCCCGTCGGCAACGCAGATGAAAACATGCATCCCGCCAACGCGCTTTATTGTTGTACATACGCGCAACCTTGGAGTGTGAATATTTTGACTGGCGCGGCAGCTTTGGAAAACTGCTTCGGTTTCGTTGGTGACTTGAAAAAATATTTAGAAAGAAGGAAAAAACGAAAAAAGAAGAAGAAAACACGGTTTTAAGGAAAAAACGAAAAGTACCGTAAAATCCGTACGATTTTTTTAGATACTTCGTACTAGGGATGAGCTTAACAGTTATTGTTAAATAACTGCAGTTACATTAAAATTATTAGGAAATAACGAAATATTATAACCGTTATCCGTTATTTTTAAAGTAAAAGGTAAATAAAAATAAATACATGGAATAAATAAAACATACCTGTTTTTCTACAACATTCTCTTTAGATATCAGTTAATCGATTTTAAATTAGAACATCTTTCAATATAAATTTGTAAAAATATAAAAAAAAAAGAAATCATTTATAGTTTTGAGGTTATTTTATAAGAATTTATTTTTTTATTTTTATGATTTAACAATAAATTGGAGAAAGAATTTACAATACAACATAATTCATAACTGATACATATAAAATAAAAGTGATTTTTAAATGAAAACACATTTTGAAACATTTTACGTGCACATCAGGCTTTAAAATTATTACTTACATATAAATTTTATGTAATATTGTGAGAAAAATGTACATTTTCAGAGGAATCTTTGAAGTATAAAAAATATATGTTTTAAATATAGGGATATTATTATTATTTCAATAACTATATTTTTGAAATTATTGTAAATTAATTATGGCGCGTTAAAACTATTTATAGAAATTATGTATTTTATAAATAATTGTGCCGTCACGACCACATATATGTATACATAAATTCATGAAATAAAAATTTATAAACAAAAATTATAAATTTAAGTTACGATATTAAACCCGAATAAAAATATTTTTAATAAAAAATTTGAAGTAAAATTCAAATATTATAAAGTTAATCAAACTAAAAAAGATGAATGTCCATGTTTATTTAAAAAATTCAATTCATAATTAATCAAGAAAAGCAATTTTAAAAATAATAAATTCCCTTTATTTAGTTCAAATTGAAAAATGATCATAAAAAAATTAAAAACCTCTCAGGTAATGCGTTAAATATAAAAAATATACGTATAAACAAATTTTTGTTTAACATTAAAACCTATTTAACTACGCTCCAAATTTACTACACAATCTTTTGATTATATCGATTTGAAATTAGAAGCTTGCTTTACAAGGAAAAGAACATAATTTATTTTCCATCAAAAGGAAAAACTCAAATCCTACGCTCTCTTTATTTTTTATATATAGTATCATTTTCTTATTCCAAAACAATAACGAAAAATTTTCTTACCTCCAACCAATACGAAAGAAACACAGCGAGTCTTTAAAAGTCTCATAAGAAGACTGAAATGAAATGCGAACGAACGTTCAAAACCTCTCCCACCAAAGGAATTCTTGTAACATAAAAAAAAGAGCCTTCCGCAAAAACACGCATGCATTTCTTCCTAAATCCTTAATCCTAATCCCCCACCTCTGTCATTTAAACCCAAAGAATGTTGCGTCAGATACTCCCCCCCCCCCCTCACGCACATTCCTCTTCACCCCACCACTCATAAAGTGCATCCAAATAAAACTGAAACATCTATTCTGAAACCGAGATATAAACTATAACAAGAAATTGGTGTAGAATTCGAATTAATTTGAATAAACACGAAAATCGTAACGAACTAACAAAAACCAAAAAAAAAAAAAAAAAAAAATCGAAACGAAATTTAAAATACCATCTTGAAAAGCAGCGCTAACAAAGAATGGTCCAAAAGTTATTCCAATACAAAAACTTCTGTCAATATCTTATAACAGTTATATCTACTTTTATTGAAAATTATGTCAATATCAACTGATACCAATCGGACACGTTAATCCATTCAGACAAGTTATTTCGATGGATACAGTTAGTTATTCCAGGAATAACGACCAGGATCCTAATATCAGAATCACGATAAAAAAATATATTTTTCCGTTCACCGTTATTAGAAAAATATATTTTTCCGAATCACCGTTATTAGAAAAATATATTTTTATTTCGTGATTCTGATATTATGATCTTCAATAACAGAAATATATGGACATACTAGCGCCATCTATTGCATTTATAATAAATGAATAACTGTTACTTAGAAAATTAGGTAACTGTTAGTTCGCGTGAGTTTAAGTATCAATAACTTTTAACTGTTATTAAAATATGGCTCATCCCTAGTTCGTACAACTGTACAAAATAGTAAAAATCCGAACATTGTACGGATAATCCGTACAAGTTGGCAGGTATGCATTACACATTATTTCAAGGTAAGACAGACAAATACAGAGTTTACAGATTAACTTGCAGAATTTAAAACTTATTTGCAGAAATTTAATAGAAATAAGTTGTTTTTTTTTTGTGAATGTAGTGTTGCAAGCAAACAAGCGGCACTGACTAAAGAACATCTTAGCAGTATTTAAAAGCAGTTTATGAGTTTATTCCCACAGCAGTTTATGTCCCACTTGGCAGAACTACTTAAGCGAGGAGGAACTTTGGTATTCAATATCTTAAGTACCATTAAAAGTTTTACAGAGAAATAAATTTATTATTCTACACAACTTAAGACAATATTTATACCATCTCGAAGAGAATTTTGGAAACACTTATTTAAACACATGTGCCTGAACAAAGTTTGTCCCAAGGTAGATTTCATTAATTTTGCAGACCCATTTTAAATAGCTATCAGAATATTTAGGACACAAGAAGAAAGTAACACTTTCTAATAAACTTTTCAAAAGAAGAAAAATCAAAGAATGACCTAATAGATCACTTAATTTCTTCAGTTTCTACATTTGCAAAAAGAGAATTGCCAAAAGACAGATACGACGTTATCAGAAGGAAAAGCAAGAATATGTGAAAGGCACCAAGTTTTTTTATTCCCAAAAATTGGGAATCAATCATAAAAGAATGAAGTCTTTGTAGCCATGTGATCGATAATGAGAAAACAAATCATGTTATCATTTTACATTCTGATCATAAAATATTTAAGCACAAGTGGTGTTAGCAAATAACAGACACATTTCACACCGTTACCTTGTTCAAAAATCTATTTGCAAAAATTAAACATTCAGTCGTCAACGTCAAAGTGACCGTTATAATATCGAAAGAATTAAACATCTAACCACACAAGCATAAAGTTGGAATTGCCTACCCACCTGGACCAGACATATGGTAAAAGAGGATTAAGGTATGTTACTAATAATACACACAAACTAAAGTTGCAATACACCAAGTGCACTAACACAAACTTCAAGAATAAAATTGGTTGCAAGTATATTTCAAAGACAAATACAGAATCGGTTAAAAATGTTTTTTCCTCCTACAGAGTTTGCCATAATTAATGCTTAATTTTTTTTTAATTAACAGAGTAATGGTTTAATTTTATTGTGGAAAAAAGAAAAAAAAAAAATTTGAAATATGCTTAGTGCATTTTAAATACAAAATATGCCCAATCCTTAGTGTTCAGTATTGTTTCCATAATTTTGCAGTTGAATAACAACTTCATACAAACCACAGATATTCCACAGTAGTTGGCAGTCAAGCAAAATTTGAATGAGAAAAAGATAAAAAATCAACTTCAATGAACAATTGACGCACCATGTACTTTTATTTAATACTTTACAATAATACACATCGATACTTAAAAAATAAAAAAAAATAAAAAAAAAAATTTAAAAAAAAAAACAGGCACACATGGTAATAAACTAACATAAAAACTAAAAATTCTTGAGGATGTGAATGATAGTAACATAACACAGAAATTATATCCTGATTTCACCTTAAAGAGCTTCACAATAACCAACAAATGCAGTATCAGAAAAATCAAGAAATAAAGACAACAGATAATGTATAGCGCACTATATACATACAGTTCTTGTGGATTTCAAGGTAGAAAATTGTTTGCTGCTCTTCATATACAATGATGATAAATCGTTTCAAGTATACAGTCCTTTCTGTACTTATTTAGATTTGAAAATAGGTTATACAGATAGTATGCAGTTCTTTAAATTTCACCTATTATCCGTTTGTTGCATGTTTATAGAAGATGATTGATTTCGATCCTGATGTATTTTACGAGCAGTGTTTGTCTGCTTTTTTTGCAGGTTCAATATGAGATCTTTGAGTTCTTGCCGCTTTTTATTGATTTTGACTTCTGTGAACCAGTTTGTTAGATCAGGCATTGGATTTGCAAATGGAATTGGATTCTAGAACCAAGAAAACAGTTAATAACATCAGAGACTGTTTAAAATATTAAACAATTTTAATAATTATTCACAACACATTTCACTTAAACTTTTATGCATGAGAATTCTAGATAAAAAAAATTGTTGTCTGCAACTCTTGAGTTGTTACATTTTTTTGCCAAATTATCAAATTTGGTGATAGTTAGGATATTTTAAAAAAATATATATATATTGTTAAATTAAGCTTGAAGACAAAGTTAGCTGTCAACTTTTATTTTTTATTAAGAATGGCAGATTAGCTGCATTGTTCTGATTTGCAGGTAACTGGTAAAATGTATAAGTTGTAAATTTTGATGGAATGCAAATCAGGCTCATTGCTATTGAAACCTGAGGTTGCTAAAAGATTCCTTGCTAAGCAAATCCTTATTGAGAAACAAAATCCCCCCCCCCCCAAAAAAAAATATTTAAATCCCCCTCCCCAAGGAAATTTTTTAAACCATTTCTTGGCATAACTACACCACACATACCCCCAATGAAAAATACATTTGTTTCAAAATTGCCCCCTACCCCTTCTCCTTATAGTAAAACATGGAAAGAAAATTCCTCCTTCCCTTTAAGATAAAATAAAACACAGACTAACTGTACTTTGGGAAAATAGCAAAGCCCAACTTAAGGTTAAAAAGAAGAAGGGGGAGGGGGAACATCCTGATAGAATAATATAAAAAAAACCTAAAAAGATATGGGGAAACTATTTCCTCCACACTTTGCAAGAGAATCCAAATCAGTTGAAGGATAAATCTACTCTAGCTTGAGTTTGGTTGTTTTTAGATTATCTGGCGCCGTCAGCAACATGAGGGCTATAAACTCTATCTCGAGATCCAATTCTACTGTGCTTTTTATCTCCGAGTGTAAATAAACTGTAAATTCTCTAGCCTTAAATGATATAAAATACTTAAACCTAGCCAACATTTAACACTCTGGCTGCAAAATGCAAAAATGAGGGGAAAAGTACTTGTGTGTAAATATTGACAGTTCTCCGTGTATTGGAAGTTACTTTCTAAAGAGCCACAGACAGATTATTTGTTTTATTAGTATAGATAGATGTAAAATTTGAAGCTCATCGCTACATTAGAGGTCGCACAGAGGTTGAACCTAAAAAAGAATTTAAACTAATAAAACAAAGAGACTGTTTGTGGCTGTATAGACAGTAACTTCCAACATACAAAGAGAAAACTCTGAAATTTTAAACATAACTAATTGTCCTCTTATATATATTTTGATTGTCACAGAATGTTAACATTTCAATACAGTTTGCTTATTATTTTTTTAATGTTTATTCACAGGAAACACAACTTTATTAGCCATCAGTTCCCTAAAGTCCTATATCTCGACAGTACTATATCTGGACTGTAAATAAAAATTAGGCAAGAGTAACCTAGTTACTGTTTAATATTCTTACAACAATTCGTTTTTGTCAGAAAAAATGTTTTTGAGAGCTTCCTGGAGATTTTCTGAAGTCATTCGAGGCTGTTTTTCTTTGTTGGTAATTCAAAATTTCGGTGCTTCTGAAAAAGAGTTGCTTTGGAAACTGCTGCTTGGACCACATGAAAATTCGTCAAGAGAAACCTAATTGCTGTTTAATTTTCTTGCAATGACATGGTCAAAGGACTTTTTAAGCACTTAGTTAACTTTTTTAAGGACTTCAATTTTCTTTTTGATTTATACAAAGAAAAGAAAACTTTAATGCATATTAAAATTCATGAATGAAATTTCTTTTAATTCCTGATGATTATAACCAATCATCATGAAAACATATGTACTTTTATTAAATATACTTTAAGTTTTTGATGTGGAATAAAAGTCATGCATATTTTTAATAACCTCTGTTTCCAAGGGCACTTTTAAGGCAAATCGCAAAATTTCGTAACTAGTTTTCTGTCATAAGTTCTACAATGTTTTATTTTTCTACCACAATGATTATGTTTAAATTATCGATTTTTTTTTTTTTTTTTTAAATTAACAATGATCAAAATGGCACAAATTAAAAACTTATTCTGAAAACATTTTAAGACTCAAAAGTCAAATGATATTAAAATATAGAAATATCAATTAAAAATGCTCCAGTCCCACCTCTGTTGGAATGTGATTAAAAGAAAATTATTGAATACAAAGAAAAACATCTACAGTAAGTAAGATTTTCATCAAATATTCATTTGCAGGGTGGCTACAGAATTCAAGAAACAAAATTCTCTGATGCTCATCTCTGTCAACATTATCATTCAAAAAACGAAAAAGAAAATAATGGCCAATTTAAAAATATATAAATTTAATAAGTAAATGCAATTACAAAGAGTCAAAGTATAATTACACTAAAATAAATTTATGCTAAAAATCAAAACAAGCATCTTTAGAGCATGAAAAAAAAAAAAAAAAAAAAATGGAAAACATTAATTAAAAAATACAAAATTCCCATAAAACATTTAACAAACAACACCCTTACTTCAAGGAAAAACAAAACTAGTACAATACTTTTTTTATTTCAAAAATAGCAGAAATAAAACATGTTATTTTCTTTAATATATGTCACAGGCTGTTTCCAGTTCATAGCATATATTTAAAACACTGTCCTAAATATTTACTAAACTCCAACATGCATGAGCATAAAACTTAAATAATCAACATTTTGATGACTGCAAGTCTAGAAACCCCATAATAGAACATCACTCTGAAACTCTTATAGAATGTACATATATGCTGGCTAACCACCAAACATGTGGTCTGCTGAAGCACTTTTGGATAGAACTGTCTAGCAGACCAATCCAAAATAGGATATTTTAGGTACCTAAATATATAATCGAAAATCAATCTGAAATTTACATGGAAAGAAGAGGATTACCTATCGAGTAAGAATAACTTGATCTGCTGAACCGCGTTTGGCCGGAACCAATCCGAATTGGTCAGGCAAACCAATCCGAAAGTGCACTTTTAAGGTACTTAAATATAACATCGAATATCACTTTGAAATTCACAGGGAGTGAAAAGATTACCAATCAAGTAAGAATCACTTGGTCTGCTGAACCGCATTTGGCCGGAAATGTTCATCAGTCCGATCCGCGTAATACACCTATACTGTACAAAGTAAGGTATTGCATGTGTTTTAAGTAGGCGCATTTCTCTAGTGCTATACCCAGTGGTAGAAGCGGTGAAAAAAAGTGGGGAGATGCCCAAAAATTGGTGAGAAGTGCAACCCCTCCACCATCTATAATGATAAATTAAAAATATTAACTAGTAAAGAAATAATTTATACTTCCTAGTACTACGATTGAACAAGGGTCCAAAATTTATTGTTATTTTAAGGAATATTCTGTGACTTGGCTTTTTTACTTGGGAGTAAGAGATAAACTTAAGTAATAATTCAACATTATATGTATCACTGTCATTTAGATTTAAATAGTCCTTCTAAATTTGCATACTTTCATGAAATTAAACTAATAGAGAACTACAAAATGTATTTTTTTTTTTTTAAACGTAGCTTGTCTTTATATGAAGAATAGAAATTTAACTTTAAAAAAAAGTTCCTCCACAGTTAAAAGTTGACCAAGTGTAACAGTATTCGTTAATAAAATAATTATATCTCTATACAAAGTAATATAATACATTTTTATAATTCATTCTCTTGTTGTTTTTAGTGTTACCTTTGTTACTGTTACGATTGTTAGAACTACAAACTAGAACTTGATGCAACTAAGCTTACATTTGTGTTTATATATTTCCGCTCTTTTCACGTGTTCTTGTTCAGAATAAAATGTTTTCTCGTGTTGACAACAGCTTGGTTTATTCTCTGTAACTTCTTAATACTGGCGATGAGGCAGATTCGCCCACAACGGAAGCAATGAAATAATCAAAATTTCCAAAAAAGATTTGTCTGCAATTTAATGCATCTCAGAATCAGCGTTTTTTCGTCCGTTCAACACAAATGCCAAGAGCAACTTTAATGACTTTGCATATTTTCTATGATTTCTGCTGAGCTGAAAGACACATCCAGATTGGTTTTTCATGGATTCCCGATTGTTGGAATGGGTTGTATTTTTACTTTTCTAAAGTTTAACTGCTATTAAGTACTTCTATTTAGATTTCATTATATTATATATTGTTGTATGGATGGGTTGGAAAGACTTGAAGCCAAAGCAGATTAAAACTTGAAGAAATTTATTCCGCTATAACTTTTTGCAGATTCTTTTACATCTCCAGAACTTGCCGTTCTAATAGACTCAATACAGTTCTTTACACAACAATAAAGCACGAACAGCAGTTAAAAAAAACTTGACAACTAAGTAACTAACTCTTGGCCGGCCTTATAAAGGAAAGTTTCTTTCGAAAATCTTCCAGAGATGGAAGTTTGGAGAACTTTCCAGATCGTAGTCGAAAAGCCCTATACAGGTATATGGGGACCGAAAATGTCGCCAAATGGTCGGCAAGTTTGGCGACATTTGGCGATTTCTTGCCAAATTTTGCGACCAAAATTAGTCGCTGCTCTATCTCTCCAACTTGCCAAGATTGCCATTAACCATAATGTTAAATGGCCTGCTCCTTGTAAAACTTGTTTTCCAGCATGATCCCTGTAGAACTCGTTTTCAGCATTAAGAGACGCATTGCAGGAAAGCGAAGTGAAGAACTCTTGCACTGCTTTATGCGAAGTGTACATAAATTTCCTTTTTACATAATTAATACTACGAAATATTTACAAATATGCAGATTTATCTTATTAAAGTGAAATTCCGAAACTCTGACTTTTACTTTCGAACCATTTGCTTTTTTTAAATTAATGGGTAATTATCCCATCAGGATCAAACCATTTGCGTGAGCAAATTCCGCATCGCGGTATGTCATTTTTGCAAGGGTAGGTCATATTCAGAGTATGTCGGAAAAAGTGTTCAAACCCGTCTTGTACAAATGAAATTGGGGTGCAGGAAGAATATGTGAATTCTTTAAATAGTTCTTCCTTTAAGTAAAAAATCAAAGTGCAACTAGATTCTAATCATTTGATAGTTTCTATGAGTACCTTCCAACATTTATTTGAGGTTGAAAAGCAGTTAATTCGGGAAACGCATGTCGAACTGCGGGATTTCCAGCAGAACAAAATTTCACTCGCAGGGGTTTGCAAGGTTCAGGTTAACTTCAAAAACCGTAGAGCGAATCTAGAACTTTTAGTTTCAAGGGGTCGTTGCACCAATATTCTGGGTTGTTCTTGTTTTAGTGCTTTAGGAATTTATTTAGGTGGAATAAACGAGACCAAATCTGAGACCATCAACGATTTACTTTACAAGTATCGTGATGTGTTTAGTGAGGGACTGAGTTCTTATTTGGGTTAACCTATCTCTCTACCTTTGAATCCAGAATTTCCCCCAATTTGATTCAAACCAAGAAACGTCCCCCTTGCTATGAAACCTAAAATTGAAAATGCGTTAGAAAAGCTGCTTAGGAAAGGGGTGATAGAACGAATTACAGATCCTAAGTTGACAACGCCTGTGGTCCCTGTGATTAAACCGTCGGGGAAGTAAGGCTATGTGGAGATTATAAGGTAAAGTTAAATAAGGCTATAGCTAATCACCCTTATCCTGTTCTTGCTATGAACCAATTGATTTCAAACTTAAAAGGAGGGGAATTTTACTCTAAATTAGATTTAGCACAGGCTTACCTTCAACTTCCAGTTGAAAAAAAATCGGCTCAGGCTCAAACGACTATAATCCATAGAGGCGCATTCAAAGTAAAACTTCTTCAGTTTGGAATATATGTTGCTCTTAGTATTTTCCAAAATCTGATTGAGAACTTATTCCAGAATCCGGAGGGGGTAGTTCCCTACTTTGACGATGTGTTAGTTATGGCAAATTCAACTGAAGAGCTAGCTTCCCAATTAGAAAAAGTTTTGGCTAAATTGAAAGAGTATGAGTTAAAAGCCAATAGAGACAAATGTCTTTTTGGAGTTCGAGAAGTTGACTTCAAGGGGTACCGGATAGATAAGAAAGGGATCCACCCATCTAAGTCAAAAGTAATTGCAATTCAGGAGTTCCCAGTGCCTGAGAACAAAACACAACTCCAAGCGTTTTTGGGGTTATTAAATTTTTACAATGGATTTTTGAAGGGCAAGGCTATAACAGCAGAAGTCCTACATAGATTGCTTGATCAACATTCTGAGTGGAAAGGGACTAAAAAGCATGACGAGGCGCTTTTAAAACCATAAAAAATCGGCTCAGTTCAGATAGCGTTTTGGTCCTTTTTGACGAAAAGCTACCCATAGTGTTTGCATGCGACGCATTGGCTTTCAGATTGGGCACTGTTTTAAGTCATATCCTTCTTGATGAGAAAGAAGCACCAATTGCGTCTGCGTCTCGTACCCTAACGTCTGCCGAACGCAACTACGCGCAGATAGACGAGGAGGCGTAAGGAATTGTTTTCGGAGTAAAGAAATTCCATCATTTTCTTTTCGCTCATAAATTCACCATTATTACTGACCACCAACCGCTTTTGGGAATTTTCAGTAAAAATAAACCTACAAAAGAGATAATGTCCCCTTGGATACTGAAGTGGTGTTTAATTCTAAACGCGTCTGATTATTACCTTGTTCATAAATTAGGGAAAAAGATTCTTAACGCAGACGCGTTAAGTAGGCTACCTATGAAAATTCAGGATTGTGAGGTTCCGTCACCGCTTGAAGTTCTCTTTAATGGGGAACTCGAGAACCCACCACTGTATACTGCGGAAATTGGAAAAATGACACTGCGTGATCAAACACTCTCTAGAATCCTAAATTTCGTTTTGAAGGTTGGCCTATCAAACCACCCAGTTCAGAATTTCAAACTTATTTTTCTAAAAGGAATGAGCTATCATTTCACAGGAACTGTTTACTTTGGGGTAACAGAGTAATAATTCCAGCATTGGAAAGGTTCCTTGCTCTGAAAGCATTACACCTTGGACATCCTGGAATTGAAAGAATGAAAATGCTTGCCAGATCGTACGTATGGTGGCTAGGGATAGACCTTGACATCGATTCCTTCGTCAAGGACTGTAAAAATTGTGAATCAGCTTGACACTCACCTCCACGTGCCCATGTTCATCTTTGGGAAATCACGAGTCGTCCATGGTAACGTCTTCACGTCGACTTTGCGGCGCCATTCCAAGGCCAAGATCTCTTCATACTTGTCGATTCCTTTTCTAAATGTATTAAAGTAAAGCGAATGCCTTCTACTATGGGTAATGCACCCATTGATGTCCTTTGAGAAATCTTTGCTTCGCATGGTCTTCCTGAAGTAGTAGTCTCAGATAATGGTCCGCAGTTCACTTCTTCTGAGTTCAAGTCCTTTCTGGAACGAAACGCTATACGCCAAATTTTGATTGCTCCCAGAAGCCCTATAGCCAAACTGAAAGAACTGTACAAACAGTTAAAAACTCCCTGCAGCGTATCATTCAAAAAGACTAGAGGAAACGTTTGGCGAATTTTCTTCTGCAACAGCATTGCACGTCAACTACAACTACGTGCACCAGTCCTGCAGAACTTTTGATGGAGCGGAGGCTTCGCACGATATTGGATAGTCTTCATCCTGATCTCACAGAAGAACAGAGAGTTAAGCAAGAGATTGTCTACCGACAGGGTTGTGAAGATCGTGGCTTACAACAGTTTCAAGTGAATGACTCTGTATTGCTGAGAAACTACAATCCAGGGCCACGTTGGATTAATATTATATATACCATAAATAGTTTTAAAGTTTTCAAATGGAAAAAAAATTCACCTTTTCTCTGTGTCACTAGATTTAAAGGTTAACGTTATTTTTCATTAGTAGTTTTTAGACGGATTGAGTGTTTCTAAAAGTAGGGGGATGGATTTCAGTGATTTTAGAAGTGGAGGAACGCGTCACCACGCATTTACCCATACTTCCAGCACTGTTATACCTATGTTCTACATACACTCAAAACATATACGGGTTATACCTATTTGCAATAACATAGTGCAATAAATTAATGTAATGCATACATGCAAATAACATACATTTTATATTTTTCCGTTTTTATGTAGCTTTGAGCCTTCCAACAAGCAAAGCGAGCTTTGTTCGCGAAAAAATAAAATTTAGCATTTATAACGCGTTTCCGTAACGCCAGGCCACACATCTAGCACTTGTATAGAAGTATTAATGACACCTTCAACAGCATTTTTTTTTTAATTGTTACAATCTATTGTATTTTCTTGTAAAAAACAATCGATAGTATTACCTTGAAGGAAACAAACCCCCCCAAAAAAAACCAATCGACAGTATTGATTGTTTTGTGCGAGGCAATAATATTATTTTTTTAAAGGGAAATGCAATTGATTGCCACAATTTAATTATATGCTTTTGAGGGTGCTGATCATTAATTTAACACTTTTAGTTGATTGTACAAGTTCTAGCTGTGCGGCTCCACGTTGTGGAGACCCGTTAATGTATATAAATCCTAACTTGATTTTTAACGAGCTAGGCTCGCTTCACTCTTGGAAGGTTCAATGCTACATAAAAAATGAAAATATATAAAATGTATGTAGCAGGGATGAGTTTGGTAAAAAATCAAAAAGCTGAAAACAAAAATCTAAAAATTTTATGCGTAAAACACATTTTAAGCTATACTTTAAAAAAAATTGTTTTTCCACGTGCATTTATAAAACTGCACCATCTCTGTCTGTGAGCAAAAATTGTTTAAAATAGCGGCACTTAGACGTAGGGATAGAAGCAATGAAAACCGGCAAAAACTTCAAAATTTCAACAATTCAAACAACTTTAAGCAATTATAACACATTGACAAACAGGCCGAATTTAATTAAACCAAGTTTTCTAAATTTTTAAGCTACAAATAGTAAAAATCTTAAAATCTAAATTTTTATTCATATCGTTCAACTTGTTCAGTAAAGTAAAAAGTAACAAACAATTTTACATACAATTGCAGTTAAAATAACAATTTTAAATAGATTTAGAAAATTTACAATTGTGACTCCTTTTCAGAATATTTTTATACGAAATGATACAAAAAATTTGAGTAATTCTGCATAGGTTCAAATCAAACGGCGAAATTTAACCTTAAACAAGCACTAATCACGAATATGGCGGCTATCATTTTAACGGAAGTCTAGATGAATAGCTGCAATTCGGTGTTGAAAATTTCGGTGATAGCTGGTATTGTATAAGCGTAAACCTCAGCGAAAATGACCATTACTTTAACAAAAGTATTGTAAGCAATACCGGCGAAAATCTAGGTATCGGCAAAAACGAACATCGCAACAACGCGCATATTGGTGATAGAGTCCACAATATCAGCACAAATCTCGGTTATATCGATCTTTTCTTGGTAATACTAGTGCAAATTTCGGTAACATCGGATATTACTACAGAATGGCTTTCGACGAAAATTACTCTCACGCCAACAGAAATATCAAAGTTATAGTCAAATATACCGGGGCAACACTCAACAATAGCGCTATTGGATCGGCTTAACACTTGACGAAAACTACAATCACAACAACGTAAATCTCAGCGATAACACAATTCATCACAGTAATATTGACATTCTTTCGGTAAAATCGGTGCAAATCTTAGATTTTACAACAAGGTAGCACTCAGCGAAAATGACCATCAAATAAACGTAAATATCAGTGTTAACGCCGAATATACCGGAACAATTCTCAGCAATAGCGTTGTTATATTGGCGTAATACTCCGCGAAAATGAAAACAACAGCAACTTAAATCCCATCATAGCTACACAAATCTCGCAAGTAGTGGACATTACATCAACGTAACGATTAGCGAAAACGAGCATCACATACCAACAATACGATAATTTCGTAGATGTCAGACTTGAAAGCAAACACATTATTCGTATACGTTAATCGCGTGAATGAGTATGAAAGAAATTCCATTTTGCATCAAATTTCGGCGCAGTTGAAAAAGTATAAAATGCAAGTTTAAGTGCCAACCTAACTAAAAAGATGCATTTCAGTAGATTTTTCTACTTGGAGCAGGAATGCCGTAGGGTTTCCGTTCTTCCCGATCGGGCGGAAGGGAAGCTGCTTTGCGATTCAGCGTTAGAAAAAAGGTTATTTTTCTGTGGGATACAAAAATCGGGAAGAAACAGATTTTTTTTCAGAAATTAGAAAAGCGGAACTTTCTTTGAAAAAGCGGAATTATTTTTTTCCTAAAAAATTGAAAAAGCGGAATTCCGCCACATGGCGGAACAAACTCATCCCTGATGTAGGCATACCTGCCAACATTGGCATTTTCAAATTGGTACAATTTTTACGGAACAAATATTTGAATTTCTATGACTCATGGAAAGTCAAATAGCGACAATATTTATGAATGTAATATAGAAATATTTATTCACTTACAAAAGCAAAAAAAAATAAAAAATTGCATAATATTAAATTGCTCTCAAATATAACGAACTGTTATATTTTAACACTGAATGGAAATTATAAAATAAAATACTAACCTGGATTTAAAAATAAATCAAATTCAAGTTTTACAATGAAATCTCTGATGAGGTTTATGATTTAGTCTACATTACACCCAAAAAATATGCTTTATGACACAAAAACTACAGTAAAACACACAAAGAGTTGGTGGTATTCAAAGTGTTTAATCACACGCACAATTATCAATTATGCATGATTTTGAATTTTTAATAATACATTTGATGTTGTCACTGTGCTTTTTAGAATTGATATGAATTTTGTCATCAGTAAATCCTCCACGAGATATCTTAATATCAGATGCATAGATAGAGCAGAATGCAAAATTTGTTCCTTTGCTTGAATTTATGATGATTTGAAGTAAACTGCTTGGTTTGAAGTAAACTCCAAAAATACTTGATATTTTTTGGAGTCTTAAACCAAGATTGTTTAACTTGGTTGTTTTAAATAAATAATTAAGACTTACAAAGAAGCTGAAAACTGAAAGCGATCTCTAAAGTCCGAGATAACGAAACAGTCGTTCGGTGCCGCCAAAACAAATGAAAACATACATCCCCGCGGCGATTTAGTGCGCAACGTTGGAGTACGGTCCAAAAGAAGGAAGAATAATAAAACTAAAGCACTTTCAGTTTTCTACTTTATTAATCTCTAAAGTTCGAGACAACGAAACAGTTGCTTGGTTCGCCAAATCCCGTCGGCAACGCAGATGAAAACAATGCATATCCGCTTTAGTGCTTTTATTATAAACGCGCAACATTATTGTAAGGTCCAAACTGAAGGAAGAACCAAAACCTAAAGCATTTTTGGTTTTCAGCTTCTTTGTTAATCTCTTAAGTCTGAAACATCGAAATAGTTGTTTGGTTAGCCAGGTCCCCTAGGCATAACAAATGAGAACAGTGCATCCCCAGCGTGCCAAATCCCGTCGGCAACGATAATGAAAACAATGCATCCCCGCCAACGAGCTTTAGTGCTGTACGTGTACATACGCGCAACCTTGGAGTGTGAATATTTTGATTGACGCTGCAGCTTTGGGAAATCGTTTCGGTTTCGTTGGTAACTTGAAAAAATATTAAAAAGAAAGAAAAAAAACGAAAAGTACGTTAAAATCCGTACGATATTTTTAGTTGTTCGTACAACCGTACAAAATTGTAAAAATCCGTACATTGCACGGATAATCCTACAAGTTGGCAGGTATGATGTAGGTTGTATACATGCATTGCATTCATTTATTGCGTGTGTTGTACATAGGTATAACACTATGTGTTTCGGGTGTGTATAGAAGATGGTCATAGCACTAGAGAAATGTGTCTGTTTAATATCGAAATGTACTATACCTTAGTGTTATAATCTTGACATGACACTTCACGATTTTTATAGTTTGTATAGCACATGGTGATTACATACGTGTTGGAAAGTACGTAGGTACTGCATGTGCGTATTTTACACAAATACTTATGGCGTGGAAGTATTCGATACCTTTCTTTTTTAGTTTGAGTAAAAAGTCAGAGAAATACACTTAATCAAGGTACGTACGAAATAAGCACAAGTGCTAACACTTATAATTTTTGGGACGACCCCCAACAATCCACTTACTAATGATGCACCTGGTATCAACAGCCATTCAGTGAGTCATTGGTCTGTGTGTGGCATGTTTGAGCGAGAACGCACGTGTGCAACAGACGATTTCGGTGGTAGGGGTGATCTGCATATTGCATTAAATTTGAAAATTTTGTATTTTTTCTGAAAAGAACAGAATGGATGCTACTTTCTAAGAAAAAGGGTATTAAAAAAAAGGTAGGAAGGACAAAAACACTTTGGATGATCTCTGAATTTCGCTAATGTTGGTTTTAACTTACTTTTAAGGACTTCTTTAAAAAATAAGAACTTTTAAGGGCCTTTGAAATTTGTCAAGTTTTTAAGGACCGTACAAACCTTGAGTGATTTGTTTTTGCCAGAAAGAAAGCTCTAAACATTGTCCTGGAGATTTCTTTTATCGTATTTGATCTCATCAACAGAGGAAATTTAAACCCACACCTGGTGATTATTTTAATTTCTTTCAAAGATTCAATTTTCCCTCTTTCATTTTGCTTAAGACATTTTTTCGTCACATACTCAAGAATTGTAATTTCTAACTCAAAATAATACTAACAATCAATATTAACTGGCGTTTTTGTGCAGAATTGATTTGCATATGCTTGTTTCTTTTTCATAAATGAAAATATGTTCAACTGTGTGGCAGTAATCAGAATAAATAACAGTTTAGAAAGTGTTTATATCATTATGCAACACCTTAAAAACACCGAAAGAATAATCTTCCAATTTTAAATGAATACTTTGAAATTTTTTTTGCAGTAAAATATTCAGAAAAATATTCTTTAAAGCAGATATTAAACTTAGTAGTTTCAATCAATTTTGACACATTTATTTCCAAAAAATTAGAGGTACATAAAATTATGGAATGAGGCGCACTTGGAATGCTAGTTGAAAACTAACGATTTCTGAATATCTTTAATACTTAAAAATCAGTTTTTAAGAAAAGTCATAATAATAAAAAATAATTTGAGGAAAGAAAAAATAATCTGAACGTTGACAAGTTTTTTCTAAATTGAACTTTGAAAAAAGTTAAATTTTGAAATAAAATAAAAATAGCTGAAAAGATATCACTCCTGACTTGTACTTCTGATGAACATTTTTTTTTGCAATTGATTTTAAGCCTCTCAATGCCTAAATACATTTTAACACTGAACTTCAAATTAAAAATAGTGTAAGTGTTAAAATAATAATAAAAAAATTAATGTTAAAAACACCATACTGAATACATACCTCAAAAAAGCTCTCTACAAACTGCAACAAATACAAGCCGCAATCACTAAAATTTGTTTGTTGAGGGCACTTCATAATGAATCCCTGCATTGTATTCCTGTCAAAAACTTTTCGAGTACCCTTCTTACTTTTCCATTCCATTTCTAAATACCTATAAGATACAATTAACATCCTATCTTAGCTTACAGTTAACATATTTCTTGAGTCAAAAGGAAGACTTAAGCAGGTAGTAGAATATTATAAGAAATAAACTGTTATTGGTTATTGTTAAATGCCAATCTGCATAAATTGGGTCCCATTACTATATCACCAAACCAAATCTAATCCTAAGAAAAGCTGAACCATTAAACCCACCTCGTTAATTTTTTTTTAATAAAATAATTGTTAAAAATGCATGTTTTGATAAAATTGTGGAAGCAGTTTTTAATACCTTCTCTTATGTTAAAATGAGGGTTTAAAGATTTCACCGAACCAAAGCTTTATGCATATTGATATAACCCAATGACTGTGAAATGACTTTTTGAAAAAGGACTTTAGAGACAGTACTTAAAATTTCTTTTCACAACTTAAATGAAAGCTCAAAATTAAAATAACATCCTAACACTTTAACACAACTATGCGACCTGCACATAAAAAGGAGTCGAGCCACTAAGTGCCTGACTGCAGAACGGTCACTTGTAGTGAGTTCGAACTTCAGGCTAAGAGAAATTAGTGCTCAATCAACATAGTATAGATACTTGAAAAAGGTCACATGACAGGACAACAAAATTAACAGAAAACACTATTAGATCACTCTACGATATCAGTTTCACTATCCAAATTAACATCTCGGATCAAGAATAAATCAAGTTACAATCTTACAAAGTGAGTGAAGTGATCTGGTCCGATTTGTTGACGAGTTGTAAAAACAAAACAACGCTTCAGAAAGACACCGGGAAAATTTATCGTGAGGTATAATCAGAAAACTTCACAAAACCGCAAATTTAGAATTTAACTTTAAAACTTCTGCGCCTTTCCTAACACATTCTGACATAATTCATAACTGAATATTGCAAAAACCATTTAAAGTAATTTCTGCTGTTGCCAGAAACTTACAAAAGGCAGAATATTCACAAAATAAATTTTCTTAAACTTTGAAAGTTTAGGATATTTTAAACATTACATTAGTATTTAGATTTTTACTCAATATATGTTGTCAAATTATTTATTCCTTAAAACACATACATTTCAGTAAAAAAATAGATTAAAAGATTTTTACAGAAGAATTGGATTAAATTGCAACAGGCCTCTTCGACAGACGATGTTTTTAAAGATTTCAAACATTATGTAAGTGTCTTTATTCCGATTTCATAACATACATATAACAAAAGATATTTAAAAAAATACATACTCTCTTAAGGTAGTAGCTATTCTCCACCGATTAGGGCCACTTAATGAATCAAAGATACAAATGCAAGGCCTATAATAAAATTGCACAAAAATTATTTAACATCATGCTAATTAAAAAAAAAACTTAATACAGTTGAATTATTCAAGTTATAAAAAACCCTGCAAGATTATTATGCTGCAGAAATATATGAAAACAATAATAAATTGAAAGGACTAAAATTGAAAAAGTGTTTTGTCTTACTAAAAGGTTATAAGTACATTTTATCTATTAAATTGTTATATAAATTTTTCTACTTGCCCTCAGAATTAAGAATATTGGACCCTCATAAAAAAAACTTGATTTTTTCCCCCTAAAGTTGTCTGCGAGCGAGCGGGCGTGATTGGGAGAGTGAGAATCACGATTCACGTTCAGACAGTCTGCGTTGTGCATGCTTCCGAACAACAACTTTGAATTTGGAGGAGATGGAATTTGGCTTTTGATGAGAAAACATCTCTCTGTGATAATTTGGTTGTAAACAATGGAGTGATGCGGTACTGGAAACTAAAGAGTGAACTGTGATATCGTAGGACTGTTGCTTAATGTTTTAAATTTTCACTGTTAATATGTAAATAATTCATCTAGTATAATATTACTTAACCCTACACCGAGTCTGATCATTTTTCTGCAACCACAATTTGGGGACTTGACCGCGTTCTATCAACACAGTCTCCACACATACGGTTAGTGAATATTTTTCGTTTATTGAAAGAATTGACGGATAGAATTGTTTTGCGAAACTGCAAAGTGAAGATGGCCACTAATTTTCTTTCATAGGCTAGAAAATCCGATTTGATACGTTAGCGGATGATTTGGAGTTAGAAATCCCGCCTTAAACCAGAATTTGAAACTTAAAATTAATCATTTGTAATATTAGAACAGAAAAATATAAGATAATTTGTTGTGTCAGATAACATCCCATACTATTATATTCTCTTCTATTTAGGCTATTTTTCAGAAATAATCAGTCAATTGTTTCCGAAAATTGCACAAAATTAAAAAATGTCACTGAAATTATCTTTTTTGTCACTTTTTAAGTTGTATAATATTTAACCAGTTATAAAACCAATGTTACTTATATTTTGCTGTTTTTTCTTTTTTATTTGACTTCACTAATTATCTGAAAGCTTTTATGCCTTATATCACAACCTTGAACATCACTTTTTATAATATTTATAAAAAATAAAAATTCATATTTTTGATCTCATTCATTATCAGTTATTACTCTTGGATTTTGATTATATCTCCTCTTTTAATAAGTATAAAAAAATTTGAAGAATGTTTATTTAAAAACGTTTTTTTTTTTGTTTTTTTTTAAATCAAATTCAGGATTTTTTTTAGTGTGACCAGTATCTGATAGAGAAATTAACAAATATTGAAGACCACAATTGGTTTATTTTGATTGATAAAGATTGCTTCTTAGTATTGCAGTAAATAATGAAGTTATACTCTGAATCTTTGTTAGAATAGCAAGGGGAGTGGAGAGAGGGAGATAGTTTTCAGCAAGCTTTTAACCAAGTGAATACAAACTACTATATAAATTATCATTCACTGGTAAATAAGCAGATTCTTACTGTAAACCACACTCAAGCATCTAAATAACTGATAGTTTTAATATTAATATATTGTTATGAATTTCTGTATATTGTAAATATTTCGTAGTGTTAATTATATAAAAAGGAAAATTTATGTACATTTCGCATAAGGCAGGGTAAGAGTTTGTCTTTACTTTGCTTTCCTGCAATGCGTCTCTTAATGCTTGAAAACGAGTTTTACAGAGATAATGCTGGAAAACGAGTTTTACAAGGAGAAGGCCATTTAATATTATGGTTAATAGCAATCTCGCCAAACTGGCGACGGTTTTGGTGACTAATTTTAGTTTCTAAATTTGGCGACACTTTCGGTCTCCATGTACCTGTACAGGGCTTTTCAATTGCAATCTGGAAAATTCTCTAAATTTCTATCTTTAGAAGATTCGCGAAGGAAACTTTCCTATATAAGGCCAATAGAGAGTTGAGTTAGTGAGTTAGTTGTCTCTCAGCGAGCATTCAGAGAGTTCCAAAAGTGAACTGTATTGCATTGTCTTTTGCAGTTGTGTATCTAGTTTTTAACTGCTGTTTGTGCTCCATTATTGTGTAAAGAGCTGCATTGAGTCTAATAGAACAGATAGTTCTGGAGTTTATAAAAGAATCTGCGAAGAGTTATATTGGAATAAATTTCTGCATGTTTTGATCTGCTTTGGCTTCAAGTCTTTTGAACCCATCCACACAACAATATTAAGGAGAATGGCCTTACTAAACAATTACATAATTCAATTGTTTATCTTGGTATGTTCTTTAGAAAAGCTATATATATGCTACCAAATTCTTATGATAATTCTTCTAAAAATTTACAAAAGAAAACCAATTACATAATTACATTTCTTTTCTTTGTTTGCCATCTGGGTGTGTACTACTATCAGGAGTTTCTGAATACTCGTCAGAGTCGGGTGGTTCTTCTACCATATAAGGTGAATTCAAGCTGCTGTTCATAGAACTGTCATCTTGGTTAGGGCTGTTATCTAAAAGTAAGAATTTTATCATGAACACGCCTCCTTGCAAAAGAAAATATCAAAACAAAATATTTGAAATTTGAACTGCCCAACTTACAATCTTATTAGTTAGTTATGTTAAATGAACTTGTTGTTACAGATTTAAAAATTAACTAGCAAAATTTGTGTGAATAAATGTGCATAAAATTGAAATTTTAAACACAAAGAGGGATGTATTTTGAGATTGGTTTTAATGATACTTAAATGAACTTTTCGGGATGGAGAAGGGGGAGGGGTTAACAGTTAAGAGGAAATTGGATTTTTTAATGCGGCTTCGTGAAAATATTTATTTTGTGGGGGAGGGGATAGGGGTTGTATAACAGGATTTGTTTCACATGAATTGTATCACAAATGAATATGAGTTTTAAATTCGAAAATAAAAATTAATTTCTATTTTACACCACCCTAAATGATATACAATTAGTAAAAAAAAATGAATTAAATAAGGAACACTCAATCGTATTTCCAAAATAATACCCCTAATACCTGTATTTCTAAAATGATAGCAAAGACAAGAGATTTAAGAAATGTATAGTAAAAATTTTAATTTTAAATTCCAATAATAGTCAAGTTATTCAATGAACATTTAATAAAAAGTATTTAAATTAATCAAGCTTTGAAATTCAATTTAATTAGAAGAAAATTAAAATCCAAAAAGGAGAGTATTTCGATAGTTTTAATTTTCAAACTAATACGATATTTTCCTTTTTCTTTTTAATTTTTGAATTACTAGCTTTGTAAAGACTTGATTACCAGAGCATGAACCTGATATTTAAAGTATCAATAATTTATCTAATAACTATATTCCCTGTAATTTTGGGTCAGAGTGAAATAACTAACTATATGTACATTTATTTTGTATCAATGTTGCATTAGGTATTATATAAAAAACACTTATGGAAGGACCCTTCATTAGGTTGTGAAAAATTAAGCAAATAAACTGCATTTTTTCTCTAAGCAATTCTTACTCAACCTACCACTAACTTGTGCACTAAATGCGAACATCGTCGGCCGATTCACTCGAGAGTTATGTGGCCACGTACAAACATATATTTTTTCTAGACTGCTTTTTTGAATTTTTGAAGTCAGGATGTTCCAAAACAGGAAGAAATAATAATAATAATAATAAAAAAATAAAATAAAACTTTCAATTACCCTATGCTAACATATGGGTAATTGAAAGTAAAAAATATATTTCCATGTTTATGGATGTTTCTTTAATGTTTATTTTTAGCAGTACATGTTTGAAATATTTTTTTGAGGGGTCCTCCATTGGCCCTATCTTGTTTGCTACGCCTGGAAAAGTTTCTTTGAAAATATTGTTTTCCTGTATTCCAACAATTCTTCTTTTTCTTTCAATTTTGATGTTGTTAAAAACATTTTCCAGCTTTTTTTTTTTTCTTGTAGAAAAGAAGTCTAGAGAAATTTATCTTATCCTGTAGGTTTAGAAAATTATACTTCTTAAATAATTTAGCTGTTTTCAATAATAAAAACTTTTTTTCTTATTTATCTCTCTCTTCTCCCCCCCCCCCCACTAACTTAGCGAATCCATATATTTCTTGAGATTACCCCCCCCCCTCCCCTAATTTTCAATCCTAGTTACACCTATGTGGAAGGAAGCAATTACTAATGATGGCTAAGCAGAGATTATCTTTTATCAAAATCTACCTATAACATACTACATACCTTCACCATTGCTGCTTATTTCTTTAATAGTAACTTTGTTTACATGCTCTTGTTCATCAGTAGAAGTTACACTATCAGTTGCTTTATTCTCAGGAACATTAGGAGCATCTGGTACTCGATTTGGAAAACAGATGATAGCCAAAAACCAATGGACATTCATGTTGACAGGTATAATAATATAATCTTTGGAAAAGATATCTACATGCCTCGTCCATGTTTTAACTTGATTATGACGTTTAAACTGTGCCCTATAAGTTGAAACAAAAGAGATATTAACAATTTGTTTTGCTACACAAATAGCATAATTCACAAAACTAAAGTTTAATATACAGAACCCAATTGGATGGTTTTATGCAAAAACCAAAAACCACATGCATACCTGCCAACATTGGCATTTTCAAATTAGTACAATTTTTACGGAACAAATATTTGCATTCCTATGACTCATGGAAAGTCAAATAGCGACAATATTTATGAATGTAATATAGAAATAAAAGAAATTCTATTACAAATGCAAAAAAAAAAAAAAAATTTAAAAAAATTGCATAGTATTAAATTGCTCTCAAATATAACAAATTGTTACATTTTAGCACAAAATGGAAATTATAAAATAAAAAAACTAACTTGGATTTAAAAATAAATCAAATTTAAACTTTACGATGAAATCTCTGATGAGGTTTAAGATTTAGTCTACATTACACCTAAATAAAACATGCTTTATGACACAAAAACTCTAGTGAAACATACAATGAGTTGGTGGTATTCAAAGTGTTTAATCACACGCACAAATATCAATTATGCAGGCTTTCGAATTCGTATTATTACATTTGATGTTGTCACTGTCCTTTTTAGAATTGATATGAACTTCGACATCAGTAAATCCTCCATGAGAAATCTTAATATCAGATGCATAGATAGAGCAGAATGCAAAATTTGTTTCTTTGTTTGAATTTCTGATGATTAGAAGTAAACCGCTTGGTTTGAAGTAAACTCCAAAAAAACTTGATATTTTCTGGAATTTTACACCAGGATTGTTTAACTTGGATATTTTAAAATAAATAATTAAGACTAACAAATAAGCTGAAAACCGAAAGTGCTTTAATCTCTAAAGTCCGAGAAAACGAAACAGTCGTTCGGTGAGTGCCGCCAAAACAATTGAAAACGGCGGAGTCGCGATTTAGTGCGCAGCGTTGGAGTACGGTCCAAAAGAAGAAAGAATAAAAAAAAACTAAAGCACTTTCAGTTTTCTACTTTATTATCTCTAAAGTTCGAGACAACGAAACAGTTGCTTGGTTCGCCAAATCCCGTCGGCAACACAGATGAAAACAATGAATTTCCGGCGCCGCGCTTAGGTACTTTTATTATATACGCGCAACATTATTGTACGGTCCAAACAGAAGGAAGAACCAAAATCTAAAGCATTTTTGGTTTTCAGATTCTTTGTTAATCTCTTAAGTCTGAGGCAAAGCAATAGTTGTTTGGTTCGCCAGGTTCCGTTGGCAACACAAATGAAAACAGTGCATCCCCGGCGCCGTGTTTAGTGCTATTATTTATGCGCAAGTCCAGTACTATTATTTACGTTTTGGAGTCCAGTCCAAAAGAAGGTAGAATTAAAAAACTAAAGCACTTTCGGTTTTCTGCTTCTTTATTAATCTGTAAAGCCCGAAAAATCGAAGCAGTGGTTTGGTTTGCCAAATCTAGTCGGCAACAGAAAAGAACACAATGCATCCTCGCCAACGCGCTTTAGTGCTGAACATATGCGCAATCTTGGAGTGTGAATAAATATTTTGACGGACGCGGCAGCTTTGGAAAATCGTTTCGGTTTCTTTGGTGACTAAAAAAAATATTTATAAAAAAAAAAAAAAAAAAAAAAAAAACGGTTTTAGGGAAAAAACGAAAAGTACCGTGAAATCCGTACTATTTTTTTAGCTGTTCGTACACCCGTACAAAATAGTAAAAATCCGTACATTGTACGGATGATTCGTACAAGTTGGCAGGTATGCACATGGGCTATATAAGAAAAGAATTGTGCTTATTTGTTAATTGAATAATTTATTTCAGACACAGTAATTTTAATAAAATGTGTGTTGGTGGAATGGGGGTGGTTGCTTAAATTCTTTTTACTGAGAAAGTGGTTACTGGTCAGAAAATTTTCCAGTGCATCATAAAGATACTTGATATTTCATAAAAATGACTACTCCATTTTTATTGCACTTTACTCATGTTTAATCCTTTAGGAGTGATATGAAAGTGACTTAATATTTATTCAAAACAATATTATTAAGGAGTTATAATAAAATTAAATGCAAGCATGTTAGAAAAGCAAACAAAGCTTCTCTAATTAAGCCAAATTTGTAAATATTTAATTTTAATAAAAATTGACAAAGCAATAAGCTTATCACAGAAGAGTGTTGCACCGAAGATAAAAAAATATAGATACTCTTTCATTTAATCTACTTTAATTTAGTAGAAGTAATCAATGCGTTTGATATCAATAACAAATATTTGGATTTGCATTAGTTCTTGTATTAGTTTTATGATGCAAGTCTGAATAAGGACGACGAGACAGAGTTCCAGGAGTATTAAAGAAATTTTTAGGTAGCGCCACAAACTAAATTGAAAGGTCTCACTTGCAACAATAATTGTAATTTCCTTCCTTTTAAGCTAGCTCTACTATCTGTTACTTACATTATCCTCAAGACAATACAACGTAGGGAGATGGATCAAGAAATGATCATATAACATTAATGAATAGATAAATTCCTTTTTAGAAGTTAAAAATCAATATCTAAATGAAAAGGGAAGGATTACAAATAAAACTTCAAAATCGAAATTTTTAGGAATTTATTTCCATTTACAACCCTGATTAAAAAAAAAAGAAGGAAAATTCAAAACTAAATATCAAATAAAACTGAATACAATCGATAAACAAATCATATGCATCATTACTTACGTTTTAGTAGGATCATCTCCAACACGTTGTCGCTCAGATTTATGAGTAGATTTATGAGTGAGTCGAGGATAAAAAAAGGAACTAAATATATGTGTTTTATCCCTGTTAGAAGGTGATAGTTTCTCACAAAAGACATATCTGTAAAATTAATTTAATTAAAGGTTATTTCATTTATTAGATATAATGCACAAATATCTAATGAGCGTATATTTACATTGAATCAGACATGTTAAAAAAAAGGAAATTTTTTTATATTAATTTTCTGTTACACACGTGAATCGCAAAATTCAAAAAGAGAACACGTCAAAAAATGCTCAATTGGACATGACTTCTTTTTACAGTTAGCAATTCACAAATTGCGATCGCCTAGTGATTTTTGCATGAAAATATGATTGGTATTGCATGATTTACATTGCAATAAATGTTTCCAGATTAAGTGTGTGCAACAAATTATAATTTTTATGTGATTTTAGAAAATGGAACAGGCCTATTTTAAATTGAGCTCAGATTTTTAAAGAAAGTAAACAAAACTTTATTTAGTTAGACACATCAGTTTTTATAACAAGAAAATAGTTGTAATACATTTATAATACAGCTGTGAATTCATGCTCTTTATTTTAACATTAATAATTTAGTATGGATTTTAATATTTTATAAAATAAAATATTTAAAAAATAATTTCTGATAATGTTATTTATATATAGGTATATATACCTAAGTTGCTAATCCATTTATTTCAACAACTTACTTCAGATAAAAGTCTATAATCACATCATTTAAAAAATCTCCTTCATTCAAGCAAGCTAAATCTTCATTTGTTATTGCTATGCCACCAGTTTGAGGTGGTGGAGGATATGTTAACAATCTATAAAGAGAGAAAACATTGCTCACATTACTGCAAGCTATATTAAAAAAAATTCATCAGAATCCTTTTTTGAGAGAGATTTTGTAAAATTTTGATTCACAGTAAATATATTAAATCCACTCATACACGCTGATGAAATATATTTTGCAGAAGATAATATTAATGAGGAAAACTTTAACAGAAATTTAGTAAACACAAAAATGGTTTGACAAGTATTTACAATTGTGATTTTACTAAAAATGATAATGTTTCAATAGAAGCAGGATTAGACTAAAAACATGTTTTAATTTATTTTTTTTACATGCAGTTTTTATTTTTCATTTAAAAATTTCTATATAAAACAAATCCAAAGCATCAGAACATCTCATGCGACAAGGACGAATCCGCCAAAACTGTATTTAAAGAAAAAACGCATCAAAGAAAAGTTTTGCCGTTTCACACAATGTTAACCCCCAAATTCTACATGCCAAAGCTCCAAACAGAAAGGGCGAATAAACCATCTTGTTGTATTCCTTAGCTTTTCAATAACAAGGCTTTCTATTGAGAAAAAAAAAAAATGAAGGGACTAGCGGATTTGCCCTTGTCACATGGAACGCCTCATATGTTGTAATTATCAGTAAAGTTAATTAAGTTAAAATAATTAAACTTAATAATCAAATTCCATATTAAAGTGATGAACTTTGTTACAGAAAAGAGATCAAAACATTATTTAATCAATTTAAATTTTTCTTGAATATTTTAAATATTAATAGTAAAGAGTCTACTATTTTGATATAATCTGGATAATTATTCTGACTTTATAAAAACATTGGAAGTAGAATTTTCTCTCAAACTTGTACCGTTCAAATGCATTGATTAAACATCAAAAGGAAGATCTTTTACAATTTTTTTCACTGAACATTTGTTAAGAATATTATAAACTACTAACAGTAAATTAATATTTATAACTATTATCTTTTTTTAATAATATTTATCTTAAAATATATAACCAACTTGTTTGATCAATTAATGCTTAAAAAACTGCAAAAAATAGTAACCCAAGTCATCAATTGTTGTTAAACACAAGGACCCACATTTTATCAAAAATAGTAATCAACATAAATTTTAATAGTATAGCATGAAAATGATTTGGAATTTCTCCCAGGAAAAAGAATAATGCCTTTTATCTTTTCATTTTCAATACTTATAAACTTATATCAATCTTTTCATATAACTCCTTAGCAATTTACATGTATAGATCAAGGTGTCTCACAGGAAACAAATGACGAATTTCAGTGAAAATTTCCAATAATCTGTACTTTTACCAATAATGCATATATGAATCATTAAAAGTTAAATTAACGGAAATTTCTAATATTTTAATGAATTTTTCAAAAATATTCAAGTTATTTATTAAAAATGTGATAATTTGTTAATGGAGAAAAATTAAATTCACTGACGCACTTTTTCGAATATTCCTTATTTTCCATTGCTAGACACCCTGATAAATCCATATTATATAAATAAGCATAGATAAGAAGCTTTGCTTACTTAACAACAGGTGCTTTGGTTACAGTTACAGAAAGCTGTAAATATAAAGAGCAATATTTAGAAATAAAGTATTAATAAATTTAACAATCAATTTTAAGGTGTATTGCTGTGCATAAAACAAATTTCTCTGAAACTTTTAATTTATCACTTTTTAAAATAATCACCATAAAACGTAATCTGCATTGAATATTATTTTTATTATATTTTTACTACTAAAGTGATTAAAAATCTGATAGGAAACACTTTTTTTTAGGCAACATAAATAAAAATTCTTCTAAATTTACTATTTTTGGATACATATGAAACATCATTTTAAACTTTGAAGAATGTATAATTAAAATTGCTGTACTGTATTTTTCCCATTGTTCGGCCAAAGGAAATTTTTTAAAAAATTCTATATTCTGGTTATATATAAGAGGAGATTTAGATACTCAATATATAAGACAATACTAGCTTTATTTCATATGTTAAGTAGTTAAAAACAAAATTTACTGCTACAGTAACTCACAATTGGTCATATTCTCAAAAACAGAATTAATAAAAATTTAGTTAATTAAAGTTAATTAAAAATAATTAACTTTTAAATTTTTTTTAAGTAATTGAATTTCTGTACAAGGATTAGGAGAAACCTGTGTACCTAGGGCCACCCCAATTTTATTGAATAATATTTAGTTCTATGTTTTATAACTCAGCTGGGCAAGTTGCAGATAATATAAATGCCGCTGCAAAAGCAGTTTTGAAGGATGGAGTTTCAGTTTGTCTATATGTCTGGTGCAAATTTTTTTTTCTTAGAAGGCAGTATATTAAGTAAATTTAACGCAATTTTTAAAAATTTCGATACGAACCCCTATTTTTTATGTTTTCATTCAATTAGAATACTTCGTTTACCCTAGATATCAAATTTCAGTTCAATATGTTGAGAAACACGTAACTTATGAGCCAAAATGTTTTAGCCGATCTTGAAGGAAAATTTCTTTACAGCGGTGAAGAAGCAAATGTTTTGCGTGTTTCAAGACATAATCTATTACACAGTCCTTTAAAATGAGCTTTATTATATTGTGCTAAAATATTGAGAACCAAAAGTCAAAATGGAATGAAAAAAATTCTGGAAGGGTTTTCGTCCATGATAATTGTAATGGAAGAAAAAAAAATACATGTTTCTATTTAAAAAAATTAATTATTAAAAAACTGTTTAATACAAAAGTTGAATGTTATTTATGTTTGGCCTTTAAAAATTGCTAAAATATATGAAATATTTAAGAATTTATGGCTAAAAAACAAATTTTCTTTTTAATTGACATCCTTCAAATTACTAACCACTCATAGGAAAATTATGAAATTTGGTATTTAGACGTTTCTTTGAATTCTAAATCTATATATATTATGGGGTTGCCATTGAACTTTTTAAAGTTTGGTTTAGTTTTAATACGTAGATGACTCATCGAGATAAAAACAAAAATTATATGCAATTAATAAAGACCTTCCATGATTTACTTTTATTATTTCATCAATTAGAAAACAAGATATAGCCATCGTTCGGATTTTTTTTTGCGTACAGTACAACAAAGTCTAGTACCTAGGGCCATTTGTGAAGTTTCTTAAAAGACCTTCCATTTGACAGAATCTATTATTTTAAGTATTTATACGAATCCCAATGGAAAGTAATTAGAATAACGATGTGTGCATATCAGTTCACAATTTGAAACTGGTCTGTGGCTCTGTTTTTGTGCATTGCAGGGGTGGAAATTGCAAAAGCCCAGTTTGGAGCAATTTTGGAGCAGCAAAATTTAACATTTGGAGCATATTCGCAAAGAATTGGAGCAGCAAAATTTAACTTTTGGAGCAGAATAAGAGAAAATGTAGCAGCAAAATTAGAAAATTAGTAGCAGAAATATAATAAATTGTAGCTGATTTAACTACAATTACAATAATTAAAATTTGAACTTGTATAATTTTTATTTTTATTTGTAAATTTAAAAGATATAAATTGTAAATATATATATATATATTTTAGCTTTTGTCACTTTGCGAACGGGTTTGCTATGCAAAATCAAGCTCTCTTTGCTTGCTAAAAGTTTCATTGTAACACAAACACAGCTCGCTTAGATCTCTAAAAAGTTTAATTGATACGCAAGCACAAGCTCGCTGAAAATTTATTGCTACGCAAGGACAGGCTCGCTTCACTTTCTAGAAGTTCATTGCAGTGCAAGCACAAGTTCGCTTGACTCGCTAAGTATTAATTGCAACGTAAACCCTTAATATCAGAACCCCCTCCTCATCGAGAACCAAAAAATGTGACCATTAATACAATAACACAACCCCCCTCACCTCACTGAATTATTTTAACAAATGTTTATGAAAATCAAAATTAGAAGGCCAAAACTACTTATGTTGAAAATTTCAGAGCTCTAGATCTCGTAGAAGTTGCTTTGTAAAAATATTAATTAAAAAACAAATTAAAGTTTTAAAATTCTGTGTTTCAAAAGTCTAATTAGAAGTCCAAACCTACTTAGGTTGAAAATTTCAGAGGTGTACCTATATTTAAAGTCGCTACGTAAAAAAAAAATTAATTAAAAAAAATAAAAAATAAAATTTTGACATTGTTTGTCAAATGTACAATTTGAAGGTAAAAACTACTTATGTTGAAAATTTCTGAGCTGTAGCCTAATTAAAAGACTTTTTTTTAATTAAAAAATTAGTTAAAAAAACTCATTAAATTTTAACATTCTGTTTCTAAAAAGTTTAATTAAAAAAAGGCCAAAACTACTTATGTAGAAAATTTCATAGCTGTACCTCTATTTGAAGTCGGTTGGTAAAAAAATTAATTAAAAATGAACTAATTAAAATTTTAACATTCCGTTTGTCAAAGGTACTATCAGATGGCCAAAACTACTTATGTAAAAAATTTTACTTCAAGTTCTACACCTATTTTAAGTAGCTTTCTACAGATCCACTGACTCTTTGTTTTATTATTATTATAAGACTCATTTCTATAAAAATAGCAATTCTTATAGCAAAAATAGCAATACATAAAATTAAAATAAGAATGTTTCTAAATTTCTGTGAATTTTTTTTATTTCCAAATCGGGTCAAATTCTACGTAAAACGCCGATTTTACCCTTCATGCAGTTCTATAAACTTTTTTTTTTTTTTTTTAAATCGGAAATATTCCAGGATTTTGATTACATTTCTGTGATACTTAATTTCAAATGTAAATGGACGTTTAAAAGTTAATTACCGACAGCCAACAAATAAATTACAAAAAACAACCCTAAATTTAATAGAAGGCATCGTCATCACGCGTGTCCGAGCTGAAATATTCTTTTTAAATGCTTAGCCCTAAATTTTATCTAGCAATGACGCACGTGATATCAGCACTCGGCGATTTCAGTTTGTCCCGGTGCAAGACGCGTTTGAACATGAATGCGCATGCGTGAATGCCGATTTCAGAAGGCTAATCCACACATTGCATGTTGGGGAAAAAATCGTATGTTATGGAAATTCGTGCAAAACGACCCTTGAGGTTGCCGTAATTTAGTCTCCACATAGATTTGGTTTGGCGCTTTAGCGTGCGCGTTTAAATGGAGATTTAAAGCAAAATTGGCGCAGAATTGCATTTAAATGTGGTTTTGTAGCAGGTTGGCGCAGGATACAACTTTTGGCGCGCGCTGGCGCAATTGGCGCAGAATTCCCACCCCTGGCATTGAATAAAGGTGGCCATAGGTACACAGGTCTCCCTATTATTAATTTTGCTTAAAATATTAGGGTGTATAGAGTACTGAAACTAAATTTTTTAATTTTAATTCAAAAGAGTAAATTTCCAACTTTTCCTTTTTTAAATTTAATAGGCATAAAAAACATTTAAAAGTTTAAATTTTCAGTTCTTTTTTCTACTTTAAACTACCAAATCTATAATAAAAGATAATGAAATTATTCGTTAGGGGAAAATATTTTTTTCATATGAAATTAATGGCTTAGTACGTTCCTAGCCTGAAAGTGTTTTTTCGAAAACGGTCTGACTATGGTCAACATAACTTCACATAGGATCATACTTGTTTCTGTTTGGCGGAACAAAGCACAAAAGGTGGATGGAATAAAAGTGCTTCCTGAAAGGGAAAATTAAATAGCAGACTTTCAAATTACTAAAAACATTCCTTAATTGGTAGCCTACTTTAATTAATCTTCAGATGAAATTTACTTGAGTAACATGATATATTTACAAGTACTATTTACAAAAAGAGAGACTATGAAACTGACTCTTTACATGGCAAAAATTCAGTCCAATCTAAGCCATCTCAAAATGGTGTCGTTTTCCGAACATCATCAATAATACTCTCGTACTCGGTTGCCATTCTCGATCTGCATTAGCGTTGCCATCTTTTTTTGTCGAAAGACTTTCTTTTTTCTTCAAGAGACTTAACAATACTATAATGTTCAAAGAGTAGTATAACAAGAGTTTCATGTGCAGAAGCTACCTATCATTGAAATATTTAGGTTTTTCAGCAATTATCTAAGAAAAAAAATACTTTGACAAAATTCTTTGGATAATAACCTGGATAACATAACTGGAATTTAGATAAAAAATTTCAAAAGGCATAACATTTTCAAAAAGAAATCATTGTACATTAACAATATATAATTTACACAAAATAAAATTAAAATTTTAAAACATTGACCGGTATTAAAATATAAAGAAATGTTCCACATGCCAAGTTTATTTTCTGTTTACACAAGCGATTATTCAAACACAGTTTAATCTTTTTCATTGATTACAAATATGTGTATAAAATAACTTACTTGATTGGGAATATGTGATAGCGGATTATCTGGAGGGTCATTCCCTTTTAATTTCACAAAGGTTGCTACTGTTGCCTAGAAAAGGGAGAAAAGCATGGAATTACAATTTTTTTTTTAAATCAAAACAATAGGTAGTATTGAAACGGAAACAAATTTTAAACTCTTGGTGAGGACTAAAAAAAATCTTTTTACAGACTGTTAATTACCTTAATTGGAATTGCTTTGATGAGAAAATGAATGTAGCAGAGAGATGCACTTATGCAATTAAATGCTCATTTAACTACACATCAGGGATGAGTTTGGTAAAAAATCAAAAAGCTGAAAACAAAACTCCAAACGTTTTATGCGTACAACATATTTTAAGCTATACTTGAAAAAAAATTGTATTTTTCCAGGTGCGTTTATAACACTGCACCTTCTCTGTCTATCCGTGAGAAAAATGGTTCAAAATAGAGGCACCTAGATGTAGGGATACACTTTGTGCTGTTATCAGGCATGGTACAGTTTAAAAAATAAAAAAATAAAAACTTTAAAAGCGATGGAATCCGGCAAAAACTTCAAATTTTTAACAAGTCAAACAACTTTAAGCAATTATACCATGTTGACAAACAGGCCGAATATAATTAAACCTAGATTTCTAAATTTTTAAGCTACATTTTAAGTACTAAAATCTTTACATTTAAATTTATATTCCTACCGTTCAGCTTGTTCAATAAAATAAAAAGCAACAAACAATTTTACATACAATTGCAGTTAAAATAACTTTAAAAACAGCTTCTTTAGAAATTTTTTAATTGGGACTAATTTTCATAATATTTTATACAAAATGATGTAAAAATTTTAGTATAGATTCACATGAAACAGCGAAATCGATCCTAAAACAAGCACTAATCACGGATATGGCGACTATCGCATTTACGGAAGTCTAGGCAAATGGCTACAAAACGGTGTTGAAAATCTCGGTAATAGCCGGTATTGTAAAATCGGCGAAAATGACCATCACTCGAAAGAAAGCAATAGCGCTTGCAATACTGGCGAAAACCTAAATATCAGCCGAAATGAAAATCGCAACAACGTGCGTATCGGCGATAGCGTCCACGATATCTGCATAAATTTCGGTATTATCAACATTTTCTTGGTAATACTAGTGCAAATTTCGGTAATATCGGATGTTATTAAAGTACAGCATTCCATGAAAACAACTCCCACGCCAATTGAAATATCAAAGTTAGAACCTAATATACCGGAGCAACTCTCAACAATAATGCTATTGCATGGGTGTAACACTCGACAAAAATTACCATCACAAAATTTCGGCGATACGCAATTCATCACGATAATATATCAACATTCTTTCGGTAACACCGGTGCAAATCTCAGATTTTACAACAGGGCAGCACTCAACAAAAATGCCCATCCATAAACGTAAATGTTAGCGCCGAAGATACCGGAACAATTCTCAACAATAACGCTGTTATATCGGCGTAATACTCCGGGAAAATGGTCACCACAGCAACCTAAATCACAGCGATAACGCACGTTTTAGCCACACAAATCTCGGCAGAGTAGCGGACATCACATCAGCGTAACGCTTAACGAAAACAAGCAACACATACTAACGTAAATAAACGATAGTTCCGTGGATGTCAGACTTGGAAGCAAGCGCATTATTATTATACGTTAATCGCGTGAAATTTCTTACGATTTGAGCTGGAAAAAAAATGACACAAAAGGATAAAATTTCGGCGTAGTATCTATAAAATGCGAGTTTGAGCGCCAATCTGACTAAAAAAAAAAGTATTTAAGTGGATTTTTGTACTTGAAGCAGGAATAAGGTAGGAATGTGATGCGACCCCTGAGCAATAGGTTTCCCGATCATTCAAAAGTGAAGCTGCTTCGAGGTTCAGCCTTAGAAAAAAAGTTATTTTTCCGTGGGATAGAAAAAGCGGGAAAACACAGATTTTTTTCAGGAATTAGAAAAGCGGAACTTTCTTTAAAAAAGTGGAATACTTTTTTTTCTGAAAAATTAAAAAAGCGGAATTACGCCACATGGCGGAAGAAACTCATCCCTGCTACACATGCAATAATTGCTTTATTTAAAACATTTTTTTTTTTGATAATTTAGCAGTGGTAAGCTTATATGCTATTTTAAGATTTTTTTTTTTTTTGTGATAACTTTTTCTCCTTTAATAAAAAACTGAAATTAATGATAAACCAATTCAAAGGCTAAGACCTAGCTTCTGATGAATAGTTTATTTACAATTGCACGTTTTTTTGAGTTTTTTTTTAAAAAACTCTGTGAGAGAGGACTGTGATCTTGAGCTGAATGTCAGTAACATTATGTTTAAATTCAAATATTAATTTTGCATTTACGGGGAGTGGCAACCTAGTTATTTTTAGAATAAAATTCCCAGTTAATTTTTTAAACCGAATGAATTTTGCAACATTTTATTTAGGTTCATGAAATGATATCAGTGGGAAAGTATCAGTAATATAGGCATTTAAACTTTGAAGTTCTGGCATATAGTATTTGTTAATATTTCGGGAATATATTTTGATTGCAGGAGAATAGTGTTTTTAAAGTTGATTATAATGGTTATAAATTTTTTTTTTATTTTTTTTTATTATTATTAAATAAGAATACTACATTCTTATAACTTGTGAACTTTCATATAACTACATTTTTATAACTTGTAAATAAAAATACTACATTCTTATAGCTTGAGTACCGTATTGATAACTTGAGAAATGATTGCTGAAAATAAAATACTTGATGTTTTAGGGCACTGAAGCAATAATTCGATAGGAAAGGCTTCAATTCAAAACTATTCACTTTAATAACAACCTAGAAATGGTGATATTTGGTTAATTTTTTTCAGCTTATTTTTATTGACATATTAGTGTTTGTAAAGCGTGAGACAATCATTTTCATTAAGGAACTATTTAAGAAATTTCTTGTAAGTTGAATTTGTATACTGGAATAACACTTCTAATATATCACACATTCAAATCTCTAAAAGGTAAGAATATAAACTTATTTCAGCACAAAGCAAAAGCTGTATCATTCCTAATATGCAAAAAAGTTTTAAGCAATACAATCAGTATGGTAAAGGCTTTGTGGTGGTTTTTAGTGTCATAAACAAAACAACATTTATAACCATTAAAAGACTAAACAATTCAAAATGTATGGAAGTAAATGATCGGTTGGTTTTAACTTTATTTACTATTAAAAAATATTCTAATAAATTATGGCTTGCAAGAAGATTATTTTTTAAATTTATTTTTATATATTATACAACTAATAAAATTGAAATTTAAAAAAAAAAAAAAAGCTACTCAGTCATGAGTTGCGAGAGCAATCTCAAGTTTTGAACACAAATAGGTAATAATATATATATATATATATATTTTTTTAGTTTTAAAACGAAAAACAAATTTTCTTTGCTATGAATGAGAGTAATTTATAATTTGTATTCAATGTATAGATTATTTCAGTATTTCTTATTCTGCTAATCAATTAATATTTTAACAATATCTTGATTTGTTTTTCATCAACATTCTAAAGTTGGTTTTTTGACCAAACTCTTAAAAATGAATTCATTATTTAAAGAAAAAAAAAAAAACTTGAGAAATATCACTTTTATTTCAAGTGTTTTGAGTGGCTTACATAAATATTGAACAATAATTGTCTGGTTCACTTATATTTTTACTGTCACAAGTTTAGTTTATAAAAACATGTATGATTTCTATGAGTTATTTTCAATATTAACCCACTTGAAAAAAAAATTAGAAAAATACGATGATTCCATAAAGGGATTGAATTTTAAATAAAAAAGAAAAATCTGCACGAGGGAAAAGCTTTAAAAAGCCTTTTTCTTCAGTATTATTTGCAAATCTAATCTAACTTTTTATACAAAATTGCTGTAAATCTTTATGGGACAAACGTAACCTTTTTTTTTTTTTTTTGGTAGTTAACGGATTAGCTACATTGTGCTGTAAAAAATTCGTAAAAGGCTGGATCGCGCTAAATTAAAGCTCTGTAGATCGTGTATAGTAAAAGAAAATTTTGGAATATCAATAAAAAGAAACTGTGGGAAATAAATAGTGGTTATTTATCAAGTCTCATACTTCCAAAATATTTAACTCCGGGGAATCTGTAAAGCGAACACTTACATTAATGAAAAGCCAACATGAACAAAAGATAGTAACCTATTGTAGTTTGGAAGAGATGCGGACAGGTCCTTCATGCATCTTTACATCATGCGACAAGTCACTGACAACACAAGGAGTTTTCAGTCATAGCTCAACAGGGATTTTCAGTCACTTTTAATTGCATTTTTCAAAAATGGTTAAACGTTTCTTGAGAGTTTGGGATAATACTGTTAAATATGGTTTATGTATATAACGATCCGTTCTAGTGGCAACTTTGGACGTTCGGCAATTAGCATCATTCACTTGACAAAATATTTGGTGGCTCATAAAACGGCCCAATAATAATATTTTAAGTGGAAAATTTTACAAAGCATATTAAAAACAACCTTTAAAAGTATAAGAATGCAAAAAGTATGATTTTCTTTGAATTAGATATGTAACTATCAGAAAAAATTGCTCAAAAATGAGTTTTTAGTACAGCGACATATTACCCAATCGAGATTTCAAAATAAATTCCGCATTTAATAAAAAAATGAAGGGAAAAAAAAATTCTCGAAAAGAGCTGAAGACAGCTTTTGGTCCATTTAAAAAAATTCACCCCACAAACTTCCATTATGATAATCGAGTTGTTGTGGGTCCATGGACCTACAATGCTTACAACATTGGTGCATAGCACCTCCAATAATGAAATACCAGGCCTATTGAAAAATACGACCAACTTAACTACATCACTTTTCATATCTTTTGACAATTTTAATTTTATAGACACATTTTAATTATTGTGACAGAATACATAAATTTTTTTAAATTCTCTAAGATTATCTAGTTACCAAATTATATATTTTTATTTTAAATTAGTCTAATTAAATTTAATAATTTAGTAACAGATTAGTATTCAAAACAAATTCTGCACTGAAATTAGTTAACTTTTTGTGTAGATTGTAAATGGCTCTTATTAACATAAGGTATTTATAAATAATCCTCTTTCTCCATTTCAGAAAAGTAAAAATGACAACCATAGAAATAATTTTAATGCATACATCAATACTTAATGTATATAGCAATTAAATCCTTAATATATATATATATATATATATATATATATATATATATATATATATATATACACATACACATTTTCACAAGTTTCAAATAAATAAATTTGATTACCGGTGTGGATCTCACTAAAATTTCATTTGCAGTCTTTTGATCTATTTCTTTAACTTTTTTTTCTCCAGGAAACACCTGACGAATAAAGTTCTTTTGGTCTTCGGTCATAGCTTCAATCAAGAATGTTAATTTTTGTGTCTTGTCATCTAAAAAAAAAGAAGTCAAGCAGATTTAAAAAAAAAATACTGTTTATTATAAATCAAGAATAACAAAAAATTGTAAACAGCAGCTATGTTTAAGTTGTACATGCATTGAGTAATTCTTTGAATTCAAGGTTGCTAAAAGAGCACAAGTCTATGTAAAATTGTGCACATTTTACAAAATGGAAAACATAATTTCATATCCTGGTGTTGAAAAGAAAAATAATTTGAATTTGATTGATAATTTTGGTTCACCAATACTTTAACAATAATAGAAAACATACAAAAGTAAAGGAAAGATTTTTGTTAACACCTTTTCATTGGAGCAGCTCAGACACTTGAAATTCCTATCAAAGAGATCGTTATTCTACATAACGATAATTAAATAAAATTGTATTTGAGAACTAAAGCAACTAATTTGGTAAGCTTGGCGACTTTTTTTAACAGGAAACGAAAGCTGTTTTGATTGGTTTGTTGAAATTTACTGGCGCAAGGGCAGCGCCAGGGCCAAGCTACGCCAAGAAATCTGTTTTGAGAGGATGTTATTATACCATTCAACCGTATATGGGTCGATATGCCGTTGACTCGGCGGAAACATTCAATTTCTACCCATTGCATAGAAATAGCAAAAGCGTAAACAAAATATCATAGGTACATTTCAGTCAGTATTTTAATGGAAACAAAAGTTTTCAATCATAAAAGAATAGGTTAAATAAAACTGTGCATACTTATGACATTTTCTTCTAGCATTTATTGTAAATTTGAAAATTAAATTCTTGTCAGTTAAAGACAAATAACAGTGGAATAATTTGCAAGATAATAGTGTATGCTTTTGAGCTGGGGAAATATATAACGTACGATTTAAATGCATAGACCAAAATTACCATGTTTGCTGATTGAAAGTGGGAATTGTGTGTATAGTTACCTAGGTTATTACTAGAGCCTGGCTAACAAAATAGCGACATACATAAAACTCTTAATTTGGCAACTTTCACAAAAAAAAAAGTTGCTTTAAAAATATCCATTAAGATCATCCGTTGTTAGTACAGTCACTTTCTCTCCAAATTGCAAAATATTGGCACTGGGCTAAAAGGATTTGGCACTCTTTATAACATTGTCGTGTTAAACACCTTAATAGCATTCGTCAAAAAATAATTCTAAATTTTTATTTAACTTCTTTACTTACAGCTTTACACAATTCAAATTTGACGTCCTTTTTTTGTAAAATTAGTATGTGTAAATTTTGTAAAATTATGTTTTTTAATTGATGCAATAATTAATTCAACTTGTAAAAGGAAAGCTTAATTAGGAGCAAGAGTAATTATTTTTGGCTACGGTCCCCCATTATTGCTGTTTTATTGGGTATTAGTCCCTTCCTATCAAAGATTCCCTGTACAGAGGGTAGGATATTTGTATCATCACATCATAAATTATCTTTTCGGCACTCTGTTTATACTTCAGGTATAATTTGGTTATACATGCAAGACATGGAGGATTGACGGAGGTTTCAAACAGGCCCGTTCAGAGAGATGTTTAATTCCTTTTTGCTTGATCAACCATCAGGTACGATGTGTGTTAGCAGACTGGATTTCCAATAGCCAAAATGGCAAAGTCACATTCTGAAGATGCGAGTCTATGGACTAAACTTTTTAAGAACATTGGGAAAACTATCATCCTCTAACAAAGCCATTCTTTCCCCACCCAAAATATCGTGGTGAAGGCAACTAAGCAATCCATGCTGGGGCCTCTACCTAAATCAGCCAAAATCTTGCCTGATCCAAGGATACATCGCCTATCCACCTAAATTTGGGACCACCATTTTCAGGTCCACTGACTGTGCCCTTCTGAAGCTTCAATCACTGTGGCTTGCATCTAAGTATCCAGATGAATTATGCCTTTCAGTAAAGAGTAACTGGAGGTAAAAGATTTATTTTTGGAATGCAGTATTGAAATCTTCATGAGCACTACAGATAATTGAAAAAATCAATTTTACTGTAATTAGGTTTCCCTGCCTAATGCTAGTCTACATTGATGAAATACTAGTTCTTAAATTCATATTTAATGCAATTTATTTTCAATACTAATGCTTTGGATAACCAATTAAAAAATGTAACCATTGGTCATATAAATAAGCCAGACCACACCTGTGATTTAAATTTCATCAATTAAATGTGAGATAATTCAAGGAGATGCCTTCATGGTTCGTACACTTGAAGGTTGGTTGGTTGTTTTCAGATTATCTGGCGCTGTCAGCAACACGAGGGCTATAAGGCGCCGAAACATTCGTCATTTGACAAGCCAACATACATTTACAAACACCCACGCCTTACACGGGACTCGAACACGCAACCTCGCAGTCTAGAAGCTAGCACGCTAACCACTATACCGTTTGGTCGACCATACACTTGAAGGAGAAAAAAATTCAAGGACTTAGGATGCGTTATCAACACAAATATACAGTTAAAAAAAATCCAATTTTGTTTTAATTGGCAAACAATGAATGTTGAAATCCAGTAAAAAAAATAAATGTTTTTTAGGTTTCAATAGAACATTTTAAAGTTGCAATAGATGAAAAAAATTTTGAGTATATCAGAAGCAGTACTATGATTCTTAAAAACAGAACTTTAGTGGGTAGCACTTGCTTTGTTATTAAACCAAATTTGGATGTGAATATACATTTTTTTTGTTTCTTCATATTGAAACTTTCATCAAATAATAATACGAAATTCTTAGCGAGTAAACTGTCTTCTAATACACTCTGAAGATAAAGCTTGATTCCTAATACTGCATAAATTTGTTTCCACTACATGGAAATTTAGAACCATGATTTTTTATGGATTTCATTGTCCATAGTATTTCATTTATCATTAGAAATAGTTCTAACAATGCTCATCTAACTTCTTCTTATAGAAACTAAATCCATAAAATTTTTGCTCTTTGCATGGTGTTTGAAAGCAATTTCTTTCCTATTTATGCAGTGCTGCAATTTTTGACAAAGTACATTGCGCAAAATGTGGATCCAATACGTAGGCTTGCAACCATGAATTACACTCTAGCTTTTTTAAGCCATTTTTAAATAGTGTTCAAAAACAAACCACAGAACACGTGATTCGATCAGAGTAAATCAGTTTTCAAATATGGTTGAGCCTTGAGCCGTGTTGTTCTTCGCAGTTAAGTGGTGGGAGGGGGTGACAAAATCTTGTATGTTTTCTGGTTGCTGATTGGCTTAACTAAATTCAAAGAATTTTAATCATTTTGTTAACCAACATTTTTTAAGAGGGCATATTTTTAGAAAATAAAATGAAATTCAAGCACTTTAAACGTATTAAAAAAAAATTCCAGATTTTCAAGTGCTTGAAAATGAAAGTTTTTTTTCAAGCACTTTTCAAGGTTTTTTAAAAAAGTACAAACCATGGCCCTATACCAAGATTCAATGCTTTAGGAACTGTTCAATACTTTAAAAAAGATTTAAAAGTGAGATGGGTAATTTGGCCATTATACTTTCTAAAGCACTTCATTAAGAATGAAAATACTGTGCAAATTTATGTAATTGTGCGTTTGGAGGAAAATCAGGGAAATTTCTGGATTTAAAATTTTTTTTTAAGAACTAGTAAAAAATTTAAATACAATTTTACAGGGGGGCCATAAAATCCAGAAAAAAAATGTTTCCTGATAATTTCCGGACAGATTTCTAAAAAATTCCCTAATTTTAAGGAAAACTTTTTTTTAAATTTCCTCAATTTTCCCAAGTTTTCCATATGTCTTAACACCCCGTTTAAATAGATCATGTATGCTAAAGAGATAATATGCAATTTTTTTAAAAATAGTTTTGCTGGTAATGAAAAGTTTAAATTATTCCGTAACATTAAACTTCTAATAGCTTACCACTACAAATCGCCACGTAAATAGCGCCAAAATATAGATGAACGTGCCTTAAACAATATAAAATTTCGCTGATTTTCATGAAATTTTAAAAAGTTCCCCTATGTAAACTTAACTTTGTGACTGTGTGGTTTCATTTATTGAAATTATATATAAAGATATCTGTTTGATTTGAATTTCCTATGCCTGTTGCTGCACAGAAAAGTTATTAGCAGAAAACTAATACTTATTTTATTTTGTGCACAAGTGTATATGAAATACAGTAAAACAACATTAACGCAAAATCGATGGGACCGCCGAAATTGTTCACGTTAATCGAATTTCATGTTAAACGAATAAATTAATGTTAAGTTTTAAGTAAGGTTAAATGCTTTGACTGTACTAATTTAAAGAAATATATGGTAACAGAAATCAATTTGCAATTCATCTGGAAATATTAAAATTAATTTAAAAACATAATTTAGTCTTGCATACTAATTTACAAACGGATACATAAATTTAATTTTTAGAAATACGTAAGCAGGGTGGCTACAGAATTTGAGAAATAAAATTTCCTGATTTCCAGAGAATTCCCTGATGTCCATCTTGTTTGACGTTATCATTAAAAAAAATTAATAATAACAGGGTGTTTAGCAGCTTGGAACTTCAAAAAAAGGGATTAAGGGACCAAAAATTTAAAAAAAGGGACTTTTAAACAAAATTTGTTTTTACAGCATAGAAAAAAATGCCTAGTATTCAGTACCTACAATTTAAGGGGTTGAATTAAAAATTATTTGTCCAAGTGCAAACTTTACTCCAAACATTCATCTGGAGTGCACATTGAAAAGAATTAATTATTGACTGTATATTACTAAAAAAAACACTGAAAATTATGATTACCACATTTTTAAATTGTAAAAAGACAACGCAAATAACAATTTTGGAGTGCAAATTTCACCTTTACATCGGATTATTTCAACACATGATTGAACACTAGAATTCTTAGGATCTGCAGAAAACCTATATTTAACACCAAAAAGTGCTTATTCATTCAAACTAAGAAGAGAGCTACATAAAAACATGTACAGGCTGAAACATGTTAATTATATTAGTAAACTTAAAATTATAATTTTCAAATTTATTTTAAATTGACTGTTACTTATAATTGAAAAAGTTTAAGAATTCAATTTCAATTGATTCCTCATTGAACTAGTTAGGTTGAGGTTAAAAAAGATGTTATAATAACATCATAAAATAATAAAGTAGTGTTAATTAAAATGTATTAAATGACAAACAAATGTACTTTTAGGTTACAAATATTTATTTTAAGAATTTTATTGTGGTTTTAAAAAGGCTTGATGCATTTATCCTTTTTAAAAGTTTTAAACTATTTATTTAAATTTTTGGCCTGTTTTGCTTGTCACTCACGTTTGTTTGTCCGTAATTGATCAGTGGTGTCTCAACAAGCTGATGGTATATTCAAATCGACGTCTGATAATCACAGTTTAAAATAGATACATATGACAATATAAGCCGCAGCAGAATACAACAGAAATTGATTTTAACAGTAGTTAGTTTATAGAATAAATAACAATTAAATCTTAAAAATACATCTGAAAAAGATCATCAAAAAGTATCTATCCGTTGTACCGGCTTTCAAAAAAGTACCGGTACGACGTAACGGTTTCTGAAATTCATCAAAACATCTAAAGAATATCCAGGGTTCCCACTCTTATTTCAAAATAGAAATCGAGGAGTTTTCATGGACCAAATTCTTTTTCTAGGTACTATTATATTCATTATACACCAATTCTACAAACTAGAAAAGTTCATAAAATAACTAATATTAACACAAAAATCCTCTTTATTGCAAAATTACATTTATAATCATGTTAATTATTATAGAGTTGCATTTTCAAAAAGCACTTATGTTTCAAATTTCGAAGTTCTGCAGGTATTACTTTGGATTTCATGGCTAAAAACATACCAAAAAAAAAAATTAATAAAAAGTTAATTAAAATTTTCACAATCTGGTTTGCAAGTCCAGAAATTAGAAGACCACAACCACAGATGTACAAAATTTCAGAGCTCTATATGAGAAGTTGCTTTCTATAGACCCTATAACTCTGTTATTATTATAGATTAAACTTCAATTTGAAAAAAAATTTTGATCGCATTTATCAATATACGATATCGATCAGTCATGTAGTAAAGTACTAGACAAAACTAAAAAAAAAAAAAAAAAAAAAAAAAAAAAAAAAAAAAACACATCAGATCGAAAACAGTCCACATAATACATATTTAATTATTAGATACATTTAACTCAATTTGAAAAAAAAAAAAAAAAAACTAGGATGAGAGTGATCAGAGAGTAAAAAGGAGGAAATCCAAAAATTCGTTAAAAAAGCTTGAGGAAGGAATACACAAAAATTCAACAAAAAAAGTATGCAGGAAGGATGATTCAATAATTTTAAAGATACAATGAAATTTCTCATACTATGTAATAATTACATTTCAAATATTGGGAGTTAGTGAAGAAATCTGTGAGGAAAGGGGAGCTAAGAGGGAAAATCTTTTGTTTAGACATGAAGAACAGTATACTTTTTGCAGGAAAAACTGGTTCAGATCAGAAAAATACAGATCTTCAAAACAGGGACAAAGAGAAGGAAAATGCTACATAAAAACCAAAAAGGAGGAAATCCTCCAAAAGGAGGAAAACTGTCATCCCTGTTATTAACAAATGATCTCGATCGGTCACGTGGTCAAGTACTTGACGAAATTAAAAAAAAATAAGTTCAGATCGAAAACCGTCCATAAAACCATATATTTAATTGCTAAATATAATTCAATTTAAAAAGCTGTTTGCATTTATTTATAAACGGCCTCGTTCGGTCACGTGGTCAAGTACTAGACGAAATTTAAATAACGCAATTCCACATCGAAAACCGTCCATGAAACTCTATATTTAATTGTTAGATAAAAAAACTTTGATTTAAGTGTAATGCTATTTTTAAAGTCGCTAATTTTAAATGAAACTTTTATTTTAACATATAAAAACCGTGCTATATTGTGGAAGAAAATCAAGGATTCGACTCTTGAAATCGAAAATCAAAGAGTTCTTAAGGAGTTTCAAGGACCCTTGGGAACCCTGATATCAAAAGAAAAGATGTAGTCCGCAGAATCTGTGATGGTTACGAGCTACCAAACGATTACATGACCTTTGACTTTGACGAAATGGCGCGTGCTGGTCACATGGTACAAATATTTTTTTTTTTAAAAAGGGACTAAAGGGACCAAACATTAAAAAAAGGGGACAAAAGGGACCAAAATAAAAAAAAGTACTTTAAGGGACTAAGGGACCAACTCTAAACGCCCTGTAATAATGGTCCTTTTAAAAATAAATAAATTTAATAGGAAAAACTAATAATGAGCATGAAAAAGGATGGAAAACATTAATTTAAAAATACAAAATTCACAAGGCAAATTTTTTTACAACCCTTTATCTGTATGTATGCAGTAGTGTATTCAGATGGGGTTTTTTTTTAGGGGTGGGGGGTATGAGGAGGGTGTTACATACTTTACTTGATCCATATTAAATATATTTAAAAAAAAAACACATCACTTCCAGTTAATTGTGTTTAATAAAATATCAACATGAAAGAACAAAAAAATCAAATATAGGATCAAAGCATTTTCGTTTATGGATGCCTAATAAATTTGCTGAACATCTGTAACGTAGCGCTTTTAAAAACGAAAAAAAAAAATTGATGAAATCAATTGGAAATATTAAGGAATTTAGGGTTCTAATATCTTCTCTTGACAAAAAACACAAGACAAGAAGAAAAGTAATCATGTCTGTAAAGGATGTAGTCAGATTGAAGTTTGGATTTTCTTTTAACAGTAACGTGCAGGCAGCAGCCACACTTCTAAGTTATAGGATAACCAAAAATCTAACAGAAATAATACGTAAATAATTGTTCCAGGAATAACAATGATCCCAGAGAGTTTTTTTTTAAAAGCGGAACATCAACAGGCAGGAGGGAGGGGATTCGCCAGTTTGGCTCAGCTGCCGAGAATAGAAAAAAGTAGGAATTGTCGTACCCCTAAATCTAAAACTAGCCAGATATTGAGGGGCTTATACGAGATATCACGCCATCCATTTCAAGTGACGCGAGCCGAGATAGATGTCCATATCTGCACAGTGAATGCGAGAAAGGAAACTCAAAAATTTAGATATTGCCTGATTAAAGAGTAATTTCACGAAATTCCCTGACATTTCCAGAAGAGTGCAATTCCCAGACATTTCTCTGGATTCCCGGTTCTGTTGCCACCCTGGTAAGTAGAAGGGGACATTAAATAGCACACTGCATACAAATATGTTTTTGTTTTTTTACAAGTAAATAAAATTCTTCTATGAGATCAGAAAGAAAGTTTTTAAGTTAATTATATGAAAGAAAAAAAACGCCAGTCTGATAAGTAATACTTCTAATAAAAGTACACCAAAATTCTTTAAAAAATTAAGCTTATTAACCATGTTTACTAGCTTAAGTTCAAGTTAATACTGGAGTACTACTTGTAATGCAACTTACCTCTGGATGTGGGATCAAAATAAGGATGTACATTTGGCACCATATGCAAAGCATTTCGAACTATTTCTCCAAACTGAGGAGTCGTGTATACAAACATAATAGGCAAACACCTTCCAAAATGAAAGACTAATTGCTTTATGTGGTCATGCCGCAAAGAAATAAATACGTACTTGTTGGCTAAGGAAGAAAGAATAATTTATTCAGTACAGAATTAAAATACAGTATAAATTGTGTAATAGTTGTTGCAACAAAATAAATTTTTATTACAGGGTTCTAATATGATTTAATTAAGTTCTTTGACCGGATTCTTCAAACTGCTTTAGCAATCGTTATGCAATTTATGCTAGTTAAGCAATAATTAAATATGAATATTGTCAAAAATTCCTGTAGATGCAGATGATAATTTAAAATTATATAAAAACCTTGATTACCCAGAATGACTGGACATTGAAGTTTTCTAGTAACTGAATTTTCTAGCTAATTTAAAGGGAGAGTTTTTTCGATATATTTTTATACGTAGCATGCTAAGATGAAGATTTACTTACATAGTTATAAAAAAATTATTATAACAAAAATTACTATTCTTCACCCAATTAATCACAACATATTTAGAATATTTGCCAGATGCTGATAAAACTGGAAAAAAATGGATTGTAAATATTTGCGTTTCTTTATTACAAACATTTCAATAGTATGGTGAAAAGGGCACATTTAATCAATGTTCCTTGAGAACTGAAACTTTGTATATACACATAAAAAAAATTCTATCACTTAATTACAAATATATTAGTTTCTAATCAGTACAATTTTTTCCCAACAAAAATCCCCTAAATTAAAGAATTCTCTTAGAAATATCCATTTTCGAAGAAAAACTACATTACTATTTTAATCAAATTAACCCCGCGTATTTACCGACTTTCCATCTGAACGAGAATCCTATTTTCAATAAAAATCAAGCATTGCAAATTCCAAATTCAATGCCTTCATCTTCTACATATAAAAAAAAATTAAAAATACAAAAGAAATAAAAACTTACAAACTAAAATAATTTTCCCAACCCCAATAACAAAACTCTCAACTTACCTTCTGTCAGTACAGGAGCCTTAAAAGTAATGCTATCACTCTGAAGGATGACTGCCACAAAAGGACTATTCACAGGAGGATGCACTTTGAAGGAACCGATTCTGATACTGCGACAACGCAAGGGATAATCGGTGGGCAGCTTGCCATTCATTTCTTCATCAGGATCCTCTTCATCGTCTAGCTCGTCCTCTTCGTGATCCTCTTCCACGAAATGTTCTTCTTCTTCTTCTTCCTCCTCCTCCTCCTCATCCATCTCTTCCCTGTCGAACACTATATCGTCTTCTGGCTCTTCTTCGCCATCTAAGTTTGGATTGATGTCCATTACTCCAGGATACTGAGGATCATCCGACTCTTGGTTCTCCTTCAAATTAATTTTTCAAAATTATGCATGAAGCATACAGTGAAAATTTAATAGTGGCAAAATATAATTAAAAATGGATGTTCACCAAAACTGCAATGGAATATTCATGTTCAATAGATGACTTTAATATAGAGTGAAGGTTTTAAGAAATAATGATTGTCTTAATCTGATGCTTTAATTTTGCATTAACAAAAGGTCTATTATTATCCATTCATAACAGACCATGCTTTTCATGCTTTAATGATTGGTCAGGTAGACATGGATCATTTTCCCGAAACAGGAAAAATACATGTCACAACGTTATACCACTTTAAAAACAAATACAAAATAATTAATAACCTTTTAATAACTTTTCCATGTACCAGGCTAACCTTCAGATAAAAAACATTGATTTTTTTTTTATATATAAAAATGCATTTAAAAATATATCAAATGTTCAAAAGTCATTATCCTGGCTTGTCACTAGAGCCATCTACATCATTATAAATGTTAAATAAATTAATAATAAAAATAATTTTACAAAATAACAAATCATATAATAAATTTATAATAAAGTGTTTTATACAATGGAAAATAATTTCATTAATTTTTCAAGGTTAGAAATTTACAAAATATTTGTCACTGAAAAATATATCATTGTCCTGGCATACAATATAACTACATAATTAGGTTAACTTTTAGAAAATAAACATATTTACATTACAAATTTTAAACAGAATATACCAGCTTGTAATTATGCAATTCTCATCATTATCTTGGCAAAAAGAATGACAGCAAATCAGGATAATGATACTTGTAATTTTTTCAAAATATAATTAAAATAGATGTAAGTTTAAAACTACTCTACTATTATTGTAATTAAATTTGATTTTTTTTATATTTAACCTTTTAACTGTTCTGCCCGAGGTAATCTCGGGCACAGCACTGGTGTTCCAAAATGTCACGCCCGAGTATTACTCGGGGTAATTTTTTTTTGATTGCTTCGTGTTGTTATACCCGAATATATCTCGGGAGGAATTTATTTGCGCTCAATTCAATAGATGGCAGCACTATACTGCAAGTTTCAAAGGTTAGATGCCAAAGGGTAGAGGCCAAAGGTCAAAGTCAAAGTGCGCGACATTTTTTTGTTGCAAAATGGCATCCCGTAAACGTTATATAGATATTACAAAATTATATATAGATATTATAGTTATATACAAAACTGAACTACTAATAGGTATTCATTTTTATTTATTTATTTATTTAGAAAATAATTAAATTGATTTTTTTTTTTAATTTTTAGAAAATAATGCTCCACTGGATGCGAACTTTACCACTGCCACGCTGAGTGGCAGCCGCCACAAAACCTTAAAATTTTTATGTATATAATTAAAAATATTAATTTTTAACTGCTAAGTATATTTTATTTTGTATTAAACATTTGTTTTTTGCAATAAAAAAAGTGAACAATTTAGGTACCCAAATCATCTAAATAACTGAACAGCTAAAAGGTTAAATGACCATTTTTATAAAGTACTAGTTGAAATTTGTTATAGACTGAGAATTTGTGTACTTTTGAAATTTTAATTTTATTTTCAATTCTATTTTTGTGGAGTTTTTTTTTTTTTTTTTTTTTTTTTTTTTTTTTTTTAAATGCATATCAAGAATAAATATATGTTCCATAAAATGCTTTTGCTATTAAACCACCTGATTTAAAAAATTGCTGCAGCACTATGAACACCACTGCTCATAGAGAGTTTTTATAATATTCTTTCTGTCTCACAATTAAAAGATTTTTGCACTGCTGGTATATATACACTATCTGGCCAAAAGTATCCGGACACCCAGTGGTATGGACTTGGAGCGTCCTGAGGCACATATTAATATGAAGTTGGTCCCCCTTTTGCATCGATGACAGCCTGCACACGTTTGGGAAGACTTTCCACCAATTTTTGATAGGTGACCATAGGAATTGCCTTCCAGGCGTCCATCACAGCTGAAGTGAGTGCTTGTAGTGAAGATGGTCGATTTGGCTGGCTACGTAATCTGCGCTTTAATTCGTCCCAAAGGTGTTCTATGGGATTTAGATCGGGGCTCTGAGAAGGACAGTCCAGTTTTTGAACACCCATTTCGTCAAACCACGTCTGTGCAATCTTCGATGTGTGAATGGAGCAGTTATCCTGCTGGAAGAGAAATAGGCTTTCTTCGAAATATTTCCATAGAGTTGGGAGTGCAGCATTGTCCAGAATGTCCACATACATCTCAGAGTTCATGTTTCCAACCACAGGAACTAACGGACCCAGGCCAAACCACGAGAAACACCCCCACACCATTATGCTTCCACCACCAAACTTAACAGTCGGCACAATGCAGTCACTATAGAAACGTTCGCCGGCCATCCGCCAAACCCAGACGCACCCATCCGACAGCCAGACTGTAAAGCGAGATTCATCACTCCAAAGAACAGTTTTCCACATGTCCAGTCCAATGACGGTGAGCTCTACACCATTGCAATCGATGCTTCGCATTCTGTGGAGTGATGTTCGGCTTGTGAGCGGCTGCACGACCATGGAATCCCAAGTCTTTTAACTCTCGACGGACAGTCCTGTTGCTAACACTAACGCCTGATGAACTTTGGAACTCCTGAGATATTTCCACCAACGAGGACTTGCGATTTTGTTTCACTACCCTTTTCAGAGTTCTGCGGCTGCGTTCACCAAGAGTTTTCAGCCTACCGGTTCGTTTTTCTGCCGTTTCACTGCCTCGAAGTTTCCACTTCACAATTACATCACTCACAGTGGATTTAGGCTTCTGTAGAATGTCCGCAATCTCACGAACTGATTTCCCACAAAGGTGGCATCCCACAATTCTACCACGATCAAACTCACTAAGCTCCTTTGACTTACTCATTGCCTCACAAACGCATAAATACAATCTGACAAACCACTATCAACACTTTTATAGCTTTCAATTACGTATTAAATTGCGACACTCGCCAGAACCATTTTTTTATTGAGTGTCCGGATTCTTTTGGCCAGATAGTGTATATATATATTGAAAAGTTGCCTATTTTGGAAGAATGACCCACATAAGCATGTGATTTGGTAAGTTTTTCCATTTTTACTTTTGGAGAAAGAAATATGCTATTCAATAAATTCCTACAACCTTTGTGAGAACAAAAAACACATGGCTATTAATAACACAAGAGACTACATTACAAGCTACTAGGTAGATAGGTAGATGTTTCCGGTGCAAAGCGAAGTCAGTGGCATGGCCATTGCAATCACAATGCTTGCCAATTTTCCAAACTAAGATATTTTTAAAACCATCTAGCCAAAGCTCAAAATAATAGCATTGTCATGATTTACTATCAACTTTTTTTTTTTTATAAAAATGAAAAGAATATTAAAATACCTCATTCAAATTGATTGAACAAGTTTTTTGTTTTTTTTACTCTATCCAAATGAAATACAGTATTATGTTTTTTCAAAGTTTAATTCATAACTTTAATTAAAATATTTAATATACTCTTTCATAGATGTACTTACATCATGCAATATTTCTGAAGTACTGGAATGATCTGATTTACTACACTCCGATTCGATAGGGTATATTTGAGATGTATGAAATGAAGATTCTTCCATTGGATGAAAAGGCATTGGATCTTCCTCATCAGATGATAAAGTATAGCAAACTAGAAAAAAAAAATTAAATATATCTTTTAAATAGGAAGATTATGGAGGTCACAAGAGAATTTTTATAACGGAATCTGTATATAATACAACTTTCCACTTATATACAGTGGACAATAATAACTTGATGGATTTTTCTTCTTCACATTCAATTTACATAAAATAAGTGTTATTCATTTATGTTAATATCTAAAATTTTTGCAAATTTATAATATTTTTCAAATCCAAACTTTAAATAAATGATTTTTTTGGACAGTAAATTCTGATATAAAAAAGAATATACAGGCAAATATAAATGTATTTTTGTAACAATACTGGATCAAAAATTCAACTTTTTATTTAAATGACTATCTTCAACAATTTCTTTAAAGCTTAAAAAAAAAATTTAAACAAAATTTAATTGGATGTTATCTTGTATTCAATTGCCCATACCTTCTATTTCCTCATTCTGAATGGATCTTTATTAAGAAATTTTAAAGTAATAAGAGGAAAGGAAAGCACATTCTGTCTAAATGAAATATGTCTAATTTCATGTTTAGTAAAAGATTTCTGCAGTAGCAACTTTAACCCTTAGCCAAATGATCAAAAATGTATTATTATACTCGAAAGAAAATAGCACTATACATATTAATAAAATTAAAATATCTGTATCCGAACATAAAAAATTTCGAACATAATTTACAGTACACTTAATAATAAAAAGTAGTAACAAAATGCAGTCTTCTTTCAAATAATAAATGGTTAAATGAATTTCTTGAAATTGTACAGGCACATATCGGAACAGAATCAACAATTTATATCAAACTGACACTTGCAATGATTCCAAAATAAAACAATATTCACTACATATACTAATACACAGTTCAACAGCTCTTTCCAAATATCATAACTTAAATATTTTATCAAATTAAGCATAAATTTTACAAGTAACTTAAGATTAAATTATTTTCTGAGACAACAATGCCTCAGTGAAACATAATTCACAACTCCTCATGCATTGAAATTAAGTTTAAAGGTTTATTGATTAGACAGCCTGAAATCCGGAAATAACTAAAACCATGACCTTTTTCTCCATTTCTATCTTTAAAAAAAATAATAATAATAATGATAGCATTAATAATAATTTTTATTTTATTTTTTGCCTGGAAGTTCGTCCGTATCTGAAAGTGGCGATAGTGAAAACAAAGCGGATGAGGATAAAATTCCTATTGACCAGTTAGTGGAAGTATTAGACACTGCGATTAAAGGACTAGAGCAAAGGGACTATATTTCTGAACTAGAAATAATGGTGATTCTCAAAATATCAGAAAAGTTTGGTTAAGAGGCCAAAACTATTAAAACAGCTAACCATAAAACATACGTTTTTCAAAACCTAGCAAAATTATATAAGGTTTTTCTTAGTTTATTCCATTGATAAGTTTTAATTTATTGATTTTGTGTATAAATAATGATATGTTTTAAAATCCAGAATTTTCTGAAATGTGGAATCACCGAAACCCCGGCAATTCTGGATTTGAGATAAGAACATATAAAGTAAGATTAACATACATTCAAAAATGAAAGCAACTAGCTTTCATTAGCTGCCAAGTATAAATTTTATAGCAAAGCTTACTTGGTTCTGCTTTTCGACGACCTTTGGGACGTCCTTTACCTCTGGTGTTCAAAGAAACAGGGGTGCTAGTTTCAATTCTAACTTTTCCTTGGACCGCTTGGTGGAAATTAAAACTCTGATTTTGTGTCATGTCAGATGGAAATTGATAAACTATCTTCTTTTCAACTCTACTTGTCGTGGTGTAAATTTTTCGCTCAACAACCATCGTAGAAAGGTCTTCTTGTCTCACTTTTGTTACATGGAACTTTTGACTGTTGGGAGGTATTCGTGTTTGGCAGTTATCGCAGAAATTGGTATCTTGAGAGTGTTCTGAGCATTTTGGACAACGAACAACAAAGAGGATGTTATTGGCATGTGTAGACTCCTAAAATGAGAAAAAATTGGATCAATACACAAAAAAGAAACGGGTACAGTTATTTACAGTCATTGCAATTAAAGAGTTAAAATCTAAAGTTTTTTTTAGCTGGATATAAAATATTTATCTTTGAAACTGTATCAAAGTCAACAATGCCAATGCAGTATTTAGTTCTAAATTTCACTGGATAGTGAGTAGTTTGTTTTGGCATATGATAAGCTCAACTTCAGCAAACACGGGTTAAAAATCCAAAGAACCTAGATAAGGATTGCAGTCTTCTTAATGACAGCATAACGTCAACTAGATTTAATTGGATTGAGTTATTATGTTCATGAGATTCATGCAAGCATCCCAGGTCTTTATAAGGCATTTGATCACCGCTTCATTTGAGTACAGTGGCAGTTAGCAGGTGAACCTTTTGGCCTAACTAGATTTGTTGCTAAATATTCAAGTTCCAAAATCTTACAATTCAAAGAGCCAAAGTAAAAAAAAATGGATACAGAGAAATTACGAAGAGGCTATATACAAAGAATTCACAATAAAGCACTCTTTTATTCATAACTACCAGTTGAAGTGTGAACACTTGATTTTGATATTTAATGTGCACATCACACTTTTGTAGTATTTATGATTACAAGTAACAAATGTGTTATGTCCTATGGCGATTTAACATATTTTTGAATGGATAATTTTTTTAATGAGAATTAGTTTCAATTAAACTTTTCTTTAGTCATGCTTGAAACATTTTTCATTTTGATCAAGACTTCAGACATATAAAAGATGGGCTCTTAGTGTAGTGTAGAAAATAACTTCAAAACTGTAGTGCAGAAAATAAAATGAGTTTTAAATACCTTTACCAATTTCAAAATGAAAATAATGAATATTCATGGACTTTCCATCACAATATAGATATTTTTTTATGTAGAAAATATGTTGATATTTATACTCTAATGTTTGTAGAAATGTATAATCAATGGAACGAAAAAGTTAAAAATAAAAGCAAACTTACTGTAGTTCTCCTGGTGCCAGCTGAAGTAGATGCACAAGTGGTTGTTGAATTCACAGGAGTTATTGTTAAGCCTCGAGTAATGCCTCTAAAATAGTTTGAAAATTACAAGGTTAAAAATCTAGAAAGATTAATATATTTCATCAGGTTTACATAATGTACTCCAAGTGGTCCTGAGAAAGCAAAATTTCAAAAAAGGGAGAATCTAAATTATGAAATTTATCATTAGTAAGCCATGTAACATGAGTTATTCATGCATGGTCAAAATGTGAACTATATCTCTTTTTATGTTCAATGCATTCTAATCAAAGAAAACTTTTAATAAAAAACTTGAATCTTCTTAAAATTAAAGTTTTCAAATTATTACCAAATAGTAAATAAAAAATTTGCTGTTACTGTCTTTTTAAGTTTCTTATTAACCAATGTTTTTCAGTCTTTAAATGAGATTTTGTTGGATAAATTTCAATTATCAATTATTGCTATTAATTATTTTAATGTATTATAAATTATTTTTCATTCTCACATCTGTAAGCCTTGTGTGATACTTTGAAGTACCCAAGGATAATGGTGATTTTTAAAATATACAAAATAAACAACTCAAAAATCATAGCATAAAAAGAAATAAGTTACTTTATAATAAAAAATAAGTACAAACTGTTCAATATGAAAAAGTTTCAATGCACACTTCTTAAATTTAGTCAAAAAGTGTTTAAAAATGAATAAGAATATACATAGAGCTATGCAACACTCTGTAATTCAAGGCATGCCCCTTTCCGATAATTAGTACATTTCCAAAATATAAGTTATTAGTCCAGTTCCAAAATATAAGAACGTAGAATTTCTCATAGCAGTAGTAAAAAAAGATTTTTATCTGCAATGCCAAATATGAATTTCTATATTTGTAAATTGCGTTGCAGCTTGATAAAATGCAAAAATGATTGATACAATAAAAATTTAACTAATTTTTTTTTAAATTCACAGAATATTTTCTCACTGCCATACATGTGGCAATGAAAAGTTGAAACTATTCCGTAACATTAAACTTCTAACGATTACCACCACAATTTTCCAAAATATGGATGAATGAGGAAATGTACCTTCATAACCATAGAAAATTTCCTTGATTTTCATGAAATTTAAAAAAAATTCCCTGACATTTCCCTGATTTTTTCCCGCATCAGAAAGCTCCCGGTCATTTCCCTGATTTCCAGGTTCTGTGGCTATCTGACTAATGTTTCTCGAAATCTGTCAGCATCAAATCCTGGAGAACACTGAATAACTTACCATCAACTTAGTTAATAAGGATTAAGCAGATGTAATTTTGACCTTTGTAATTAGTAAATTCAAAATATTAAAAGAAAGCTAGTTTTTATTACAACAAACACGCACACGTAGCAACTTCTATAACTTAAGACAGGATGGCCACAAAATTCAGGAAAAAAAAGTTCCCTGGTTACACAGCAATTTTTTATTTTTTTTTTAATTTTCTCAATTTTTCCAGATGTGTAGATCAAATAAAACATTTATGCCAAAGAGATAATATGCCAATTTTTTATAAATAGTTTTAGCAGAAATGAAAGGTTAAAATTATACTGTGACATGAAACTTCTAATGGTTACCAAAATTGTCTGGGAAAATCGCGCCAAAATACGGATGAACGGGAAAACATGAATTCAAAACAATGGAAAAATTCCATGATTTTTGGAAAATTTTAAAAAGTTCCCTGACATTTCCCTGATTTCCAGGTTCTGTGGCCACTTTGTTAGACTCAGAAGAATATGGACATTCCATAAGCTTGCACACAATTTACTAGAAATTTAGAATTTTAATCTCCTGGATCTGCAAATTCAAAGTGCCAAAATGTTTATTTTCCCCAAATTTGGCTACCAATACTAACTAGTTGCACCATACACAATACTACTATCATTCAGAGTTAGAAGATACAAAAATAACTTGCACAAGTTCTACAAGATAAACAGAATTTTCATATCCAGGGCTGGTAAAATCGTGGTATCAACATGTAGGCTTCAAGGCAGCAATGGGTGCCAAAAGTGGAAGCAAACTGCAACATTAAGACAATATTGGTGTCACCTTTCTGCTTTTTAAATAAATGTATTTTTTTAAATTTAAGATATTTATAAACCAAATTGCCTGTCATCTACCTAATTAATATTTTCCAGAATTTTCTACCAGTAAAAAAAAAGAGCGCAGGAAAAGGAAGGCAATCTTTGATAGTTAATTAAATGTTTCAGAGTTCATCGTAGGTTTTTTCGAAGCTTTCTGTCCTAGCCTAAAAAATTACCATCTGGCGAGTCTTAATTTTTTTTCCCTTTCTTTTTCTTCACAGAATGTAATACGTTGATCACCTCTATTGAAATCGTTTGTCCCATCTGTACATTCAAGTTCAAATGTAACATTTAGTTATTGACTGAAATCATTATATATGTCTGCTAGCACTTACATGCAGCAATAGTAAATGAATTTTAGGAGATTGTCTCAAAATTTGTAAGTGCTAGTTAGCATAGATGGTCATTCTGCCAGGCATATCTTGATGAAGCGCATTGAATTTTTATACATATCTTGATAATTGTAACAGATTTTACCATGCCTTTTGCCCAAAATAGAAAAGAAAGGAATACAAAAAGAATGATTTAAAGTTAGTATAAGGTGCATAACCATCAAGTGTTTCAACTAAGTATTTAAAAAAAGAATATTTCTGCCTCGACACACATAATCACGTTGTCCTCTTATTAAATTTAAGAGAATGTTTATTTGCAAGTGCCAGCAATATCTTAATTATTTCTGATTCAAAAAAAAAAAAAAAAAAAAACTTATTTTAAATTCTGTAGTCATGACACGGATAGCGAAAAAATATAATTTTGATGCAGAATGTTTTCCTACTAGGAAAATAAAAAAATGACAAAATTTTAGGATATAGGCTAAGTTCTTTGGTTAGAATATTCCTTGTGATGTCGTGAATCTGTTTTACTTTTAGTTACATTTGTTTTCCACATTAATATAGTGCAAATGCTTCAAAGAGAAAATTCTTTGTTCCATTTTTGTCTTGAAGTACTAAACGCTAAAACAAAGCTTTGAGAAATTCTTGCTTAAAGCAGATATTACAATGGTTTATCACATGCTTAATAATTTACAAATAATAGGTATTCCCACTTACTGAATTTCAAATTGTTTTGGCTTTTCAGCATCAAGAATATTTGTTTCAGCATTTGCTCCATCTTGATCGACAGCATTTGGACTATTTCTTTTAACACATTTCCTTTTTGCAGGTGTGCTAAGCAATAAAAATTAAAAGCATGGGATTATTTCCAAATCTGACAAATATACAAATTAGAACAAAATAAGAATCAGTTATTTCAAAATATCAAACGACACTTTAATAATAATCTATGTTTGTTTTAGAAAATATAGGCTTCTATAAGCATTTTCTGAACAAAAATAAGGGCTTCTATGTACTGTATTTAAATATATATGTACCTGGTTAATGTCCTTGCTGTCTGAGGCCGTTTTGGAATTGGTCTTGTGGAAGACATTGTATTTAGTGTCGGGGAGGTTGCATCGGATATGGTATCTGAAAACAAAACATTGTAAGTGAGGTACTTAATATTCAAGCCTAAAAACAAAGACAGTAGGATTAATCATAACTCAAACTTTCAGCTAAGTGTAACTCTGGGTCTTTTCATATAGTGATGAGAACATTTTAAAACTTCCAGGAACACATGTACAGTAGACAAAATAAATCTGAATGCTGGTTATAATTTTGTTTGTATTATCTATATATAAAGAAGATTTTTTATGTGTTTGGATGTTTTTATAGGAAGCTGCAGATTTATTCAGTTCTTGATAAGATTTTATATACTAGATCTATTTGTTGGTACAATGGCAAAATCGAGGATTGGAGAGTTAAAGAGGGCATATTCATTACTTGCAAATGACTGAACTAAGTTGTACTGGACTACAGTTCTTCAAGTCCAATCAATGCCGGCCACTTCAACTAGTTCTTAGAAAAAAGCAATCATACATCTTGTTAAGCAGTTGTAGCAGGATTTTTTTATTTTTTTTAAAACTTCCTGTAACAAACATATAACCCTTTTGATCCAACTTTTGCATTATTAAAATTTAAACATGAAAAGTAGTTTCTATTTAATACTAAAAGAATTATAATGCGAGTTCAAAGTTTTTCACTAATCCAGTTTCCTGAAAATCTCCTGGAACCAATTTATCTCAATCATTCAGTCAAATGAAAGGGACAATATATCATAATGAGGAATTTTCACATTTTTTGGTTTTATTTTTAAATAAAAGGAAAGAAAAAATCATGAAAAACAATACTATTCTTTAAAAAATTTCAGCTTGGATAGGTTGTTAAAAAAAATATTTAGTTTCTCACTTTGCGATTTAGCGGGAAAAAGTTACTTTTGCGTGTGACGTCAATGGGCAGATGGTGAACCAGTCTAATAACCTGTTAAACAAGGTTGGGTGAGGTTCCGTTTACGGATTTTTGACGGTACCTATGCGTAACTACATCACAGAGTTTTATGCATTTTTGGTCACGTGACTTTTGCTTTGATTTCAGCTAATTTAAAACTTGATTTTTAATTAAGTGAAAGCATAAAAATAAAAAATAATTGCACTGCTCAAATATAATCGTTGGATAACACTAGAAATTACCAAAATTATTAATTTACCTCACTTGTGCAAGTTCCTCATTATCTAGGATATTCTAAAATTAATAGTAGTATATTGAAAAATAGGTGATTTTAATAAACCCAGTTGTGAACTAGAGTAAATTTATCAAAAATACATATAAATTCTTTACATGTACAATAAATTTAATTTCTGACACAGTAACATGACTTTTATAGTTGGGAAGAAACAGGTTAGTCAAAAATGTGGCAAGTGAAACATTTTAATTTGCAAATGCGCAACTAATAAAAATTCAAAAGCTTATCATAACGTTCTCAAAATGCTGCTAACAAAATAAATCCATACAGTTGATGTGATTTAACGTTAGCATAATATGTAGAACAAATTAGGTTATTAAAATTTAAAAATTACAGAAACATATAAAATATCAACTCATGATTCCATAAAATGTAGGTAAGTAACAATTTAGGAGCCAAACAAACTTTCTACTAAAAATGCCAATCAAAAAAAAATAATAATTTAAACCGAATGATAATTTAACCTTTAGTAGAAGACTGAATTTCATTTAAAAACACTTAGAACTTCATAATGTTAATGATAATAGTTTTAAGAGCACCTTGTACCATTTATAGCTGACAATGTGCAAAATTTTGCATTGAATGAAAAATACAAAAAGTCAAAATTTACAGCATTTCACTCTCTTGGTTATTTCTGAATATCATTATTAAATATTTTAGAAAATAAAACAAACTTTTTTTCTAAAAAAATAAAGTGAATTTAACAAGCTGTTTAAACAAAAATTCAAAAATATTACTGTCAGCTCTCCTCCACAACATTGACCCACCTGATTGCTGTTGGGTTAGCGTTCTGGCTTCGCATGCCAAAGGTGCCCGGTTCGAATCCCATTTTAGGTATGGATGTTCGTTGTGGTTCGTAATACACGTTAAGCTGTAGGGCTCGGCCTGATTAGCCATTACTGTGCATAAAAATATGCTGTTGAGTGTACAAACCAAACCTGTACAACATTGTAAAATGTGCTGATGCTAAGCAAAGTAACTTAATAAGTGATGCCAAAATAACTCTTTCTTGGCTTCCTTCATTATAAATTAGTTTATACAGCTTAAATGAATTTTAGAAATGATTTATGTCCATTATGTGGGAAAAAGAACTAAAGACAAAAGAAAGAAGAGTTATAAGAGATGTTATTTACCAAAAGAAACTGGTGTCTTCTGAGTGTTATTTGACGACCCAGAGCATATCTTAACAACTTGACTGACTGCTTTGCTTTCAGATTGCATCGACATGCTCTGAAAATTTGACACGTTCATGGAGGACTGATTCTTTGTTTTGACAATATTTTGAGAGACTCTATTTGCCTTAACCAAAGGTTTTTCATCCAAAGAGGCAGAAGACTTTTCACCCAAACTTGTAGAAGCCGCCCGAAAAGGATTGTTCAAAGCCAGATTTGACAATGGAGTACTCTGATGCTCCAGAACGATGACTTTGTTGGTTTGCTGAGGGGTGGTTTTCAGTATCTGGTTGGCATGAAGTTGAGTTGGTAACTTAACTCCTACTAATCTGGGAGTCATTTTTGGTTGAATGTTGACCACCTTCCCTTCAGCCACCATTTGAGGAATGGTTCTCTGAACATTCTTAGTGTCTTGAGAAAAGTTCTGAATTAGTCTCGTATTGATGACTTTCCCTTCTAAGGGTGGTGAATTGAGAGGATTTCTGTTCTGACTGCTCGGCACTTTCCCTTCAAATGACAAATGATTCCTTACAGTAATACTGGATTGTTTCGATTCTGGTAGACAATTGGCCAGACTAACCCTGCTCTGGCTTTTAGATTCAGTAACGTTTTGATTTCCTTTGGTGATCTGATTTTTGTTTTCGCTGAAAGCAACCTGGCTTTGTGAAATGCGCACAGGACCAATGGAAGTCTTATTTTCATTGTAAACCCCAGCAGACTGAACAGCTCGATTAGAGCATGTCTGAACTTTACTTTCAGAGGAAGGAGGATTGCTCCAAGACTGGGAACCAAATGCTCTGGTCTCTGTGGTTGTTGAAATAGGTACAACAGATCTATTATTTGTTCCAGGCATTTTACTTTCTTGGAACACTGACTGATTAGTTGGCTGTCCGACGGAAGCTCGGGTTTCGGCAGATGTATTGGGTATCGACCTAGCCTGTGATAAAGTAGCCTTGCTCTCTGTTGGAACCAAGGACCGAGATGGAAGTTTAGGGGTTTTATCAATTGGTAAAATTTGCTTTGGCTTCATTTCCTTAGAAACCTAAAAGAAAAAATCAGATTTCAGACACCTCAGAGAAAGACACACACACAAAAGCAGAAAGACCAACCACCAAGTTAACAATTTTTACAAGATAAAAACATTCACCGAGTACTAAACAAGATTTCAGAAAATAAAAATAAATAACAAACTGCAGGTTAAAAAAAATAGAACTCAAAGGAAAAAAAACTTGTTAAATTCAGAAAGTTCTCCACTGGTATAAAAAGTGACTAAGACAAATTAAAATCAACTATTAGCAGATTTAAAAACTGAAACCAAAAATCATTGTCATGATACACATAAGTGCACAATAGCAAAGAGGAGAATTTTTTTTTCCACAAATAGGAAACAGGAAGTATCATTTCTAAAGATTACAACTAAGAGATGTGAAAACGTATTCAACCCAAACTTTCAAACTCAACTGATCAACCAATATAGAAAATAAAATTGAGAAAAAATAAACATATCAATGAACAACTTGCCAAACCAAAAATTATTTTAAATCAAGTAACTAGTTTCACCCATACTTCAATAACAAAAATCAATAACATAAAGGATTTTCAAAAATTTTTACAAAACTGAAATGTTTGGATGTTATTAAATTGACGTAATTATTTTTTCAATATTAATAAGTTTAATTTAGAAAGCAGTAATTAGTTTATTAAGTAGAGCTAGAACTGAAAAGACTTCTCTATGGTCATTATCTGGAAAGTGAAAATATCATTCAAAATGATTAAAAACAATTATTAATGCTAATTTTAAAAAAATAAGATTCCAAAATATACAATTTAATTTTGGCATAATTTTCTTTCTTTTTTTTCTTCTTTCTTTTCAATTAATCGATATGTAGCATAGGGTAGTAAAGAATTGCAATGGGATAAAAAAAATTGTATAATTTTTTTTATGATCTCCATGTTTTGAAAAGTCAATAGATGTCTTATATACACATGTCAAGTGCTAATCTGTACCTCAGAAGTACTCAATTCTATTGGAAGTGCAGTTGGTTTAACATTGCCAACATTATTTAACATTGTCTTATGATAGTTTGTTTACTTCTGAGGTACAGAAATGGAAACATGTATGCTGTAAATCTTTTAACCAAATTTAATCACTATTTTTTTTAATATGTAATTTTTAATTTATTTTTAAAAAATAAACTGCATTTTTGCACCTGAACAGATTTTTTTAAAATTAGTACTGTAAAAGTTTGCTGTAACACGACTCCTAATTCAAACTGTATTGTTCAAAGAATTTGTGTCTCTGGCTTTCAAAATAATTAGATAAACCAAAACAACTACTTGAAACTAATTACAATCTTCTACATTCTTTTCTGAATTGTTCAAATGTTAAGTTCAGATATTCAACAGCTAAATTACTTAATTTTTTATAAGATTAATTTAGCAGTTAAAAAAAATACACAAGCTGATAAGAAATCATTCTGATAATGCCAATTAAAACTTTTTTTAACAAAAGAAGACTTGCGAAATACACATGGAATTTATTGCACTCTTGTTCTTACAATTTACAAATAGAATTCTCAAAACTGTATAGATAGTAGTGATGGAGAATTTAAATTGCTACAGTCCCAGTAGCAGAAACTTTTCTGCCAGTCTGCGACACTAATTTGGATATTAAAAAATAATCTGCGGCGTAATTATTATTTTTTTTAAAAGTTTCTATAAAATACATAAGCTCTTTATCTGTCAATTTTATAAAAAATTACTGTTTTACATAAACATAAAAATTTGGCAAAATAATTTAAATATCAAAACGGAAATATTTAAAAATATTGTATCTTAAATTAAAATTTTAATCATTGTGTATAAATTCAAACCAAATGGCAAAAGCGATCTTCACACTAATGACAAACATAACGGCCGTCACATTAGCACAAGCCTACGAGAATTACACCAAAACGTCATCCCAATTTTCGCCGATAGCTCATACTAAAACGGCCTAAACCTAGATGAAAATTACCATTGCTCCAATGCAAATATCAACCACCTTACCAGCGCAAATCTCGGCAATAACATTAAAATAACAATCCGCAAAAACGACCATTATACCTACGTAAATATTGGTGTTAGCGTCTAATATTTCGATAGAAATCTGTAAATTTATGCAATAGAGCCGATTACACTATTGACGTAACACTCTACGAAATTGACTATCACAACCACGTAAATCTCGGTGGTGGTGACAATTATTGAGGCGCAAACCTTCGAAATAATGATTATTATATTAGTGTAACACTCGCCGAAAAGGAGTATCGCAACGACATAAATATCGGCGATATCTCCCGTCTTTGCAGCCCGATTCTCGGCTCAGCGTAACTTTTAGCGTAGCTAACTACTACACACCAACGCGCGAAAGCACATACAACTCATTATGTTTCTATACAATCTCTTTAAAAAGCGCATGGAGACCATCACTATTCCAATTCCTCTTTCATGAAATGAAGTATCCCGCATGTGCGTTGACTCAAATCACCCAACTTAGAAATCGGACTAAAAAAAATTTAAGTCAGACTTGTAAAATTATAAGGGCTGCCGAAAAATCTGCGACGTCCGTCTCCAGTCTTGCATTTTCTGCTACCGGGGCTACAGTAAGAAAGTTAATCATTACATGGTTCAGGTGTTAGAGTGCAGAATTTCTTTAGCAAAAAAGCTTAAACACAACTATTTTTTTTTATTAAAGTGCTAAAATATTCCATCAATATCGGTGCTTAATCAAAGACAATCATTAATAATGAGCCAAACGAGTGTTTTGGGCCTGCAGACGTGCTATTGGAAACAACTGGGGCTTGTCACCAAAAATGGTGCTCTGGATATATACTGGAGTGATTACTCCAATGATATCTTATGGGGCCATTGCCTGGGGAAATAGAACCCATAATGAAACTGTGAAAAAAGAACTCACTAGTTTACAAAGAATGGCAACCATTGCAATTACAAATGCAATGAGAACTACTCCCTCACAGAGTCTAGAAATTCTCCTAGATTTTCTACCACTACACAAACAAGTGGAATTAGAGGCTGTTTTGTGTTCACGACGGCTAAAACTCATGGGTTTATGGAAAACATCCTATGAATTACCTTTGTTTAAAAATATTCAGACACAGGTAAAAGAACATCCATGTTTAACTATGAGTTCTGACTGGATGTTAAAGCAATATTGCTTTAAAGCCAAATACAATATCATCTTCCCGTCCAGAGAAAACTGGAGATTTCCCTCCAATCTGACTAGGAGAGGAGATGAAATTTGGTATACAGATGGTTCAAAGACATCTTATGGCACTGGCTCAGGTGTCTTCTGTCCTAACAGAAAAATAAAGCTTTCTTTCTCTCTGGGCAAGTTGGCTACTGTATTTCAGGCTGAGGTTCTTGCAATTACGGCATGTGCCTACAATTGCCTAGATAGAGGAGTTGTTAAGAAGGTCATAAAGATTTTCTCTGACAGCCAGGCTACACTAATGGCTTTAAAGAGTCACTGCTTTACCTCTAAAGCAGTGTGGGAATGCCACAATGCACTTGTAAACCTAGCTGAGGGTAACAAGGTTTCTCTTCTCTGGGTTCCTGGTCACTGTGACATTGAAGGAAATGAAATGGCAGACCAATTAGCCAAACAAGGATCTAAAATATCCTTTATTGGTCCAGAACCTGTTTTGGGTCTGCCCCATATAATGCGGTCAGGAAAACTATCAAAAGCTTTTTATTGACTGAATCCTATCAAGCTTGGCTTGAATCTAAAGACCAAAGACAAGCCAAAGAGCTCAATCAACAGTCACCCTGGAATAGATCGAGGGAGCTAGTAAAATTGAGCAGAAAAGAGATCAAGGTTGCTGTAGGCCTTTTAACTGGACACTGCACCTTAAATAGACATCTTAATCTGATAGGTGTTATAGATGACCCACTATGCAGAGGCTGTCGTATGACAGAGGAGAGCTCCACACATGTGCTATGCAATTGTGACTACTACTCTGCCCAAAGATTTGAACATCTAGGATACCATTGTATCGACCCCTGGGAATTATCAAATGTTCCAATCAGGTCTATACTGAAATTTATTTCAGCAACCGGTCTTCTTTAGATCATTAGGGGGTTTCAGTACAATAGACTTAAGTCGCGGTGCTGGTACTCGATTGAGTCACCCCCATTCACAAGTCATAAGTCATCATCATTAATAATTGAAAAATATTTTATAAAAAAAATCATGATAAATTTTACAGAAAAAATTATTTTTACCAATTACTAACAATTACGTTTCCAGCTTTAACAAGCCCATCCATTTTATTCGATGAATAAGGCTTCAGATAAAAACAATGGAGATTTTGACAATTTCTAGTTAAATGTTTCAGTAAAAAATTAAATCCCAAGAGAATTTGCTAAACAAGCAACAACATCTCGACTCCTACACGATTCTTTGCACTCTTGCCTTTCCTTGTCTTTCAAGCTTCTGCCGGAATTTACATATTAGGAGGATTTTGCTGAACAGCTCAAACATGGCCTTTAATATCCAAAACTGTTAGGAAACGCACGGAGGTTTTTAAGTTAATAATAAACTTACGGTTTTGTGCGGTCCCGATTATCTCACGTAAAAAATTTCCCGGTATCTTACCGAAGTTTTTACGGCATATCAACAAATCAGTTTGGATCAATTCACTTCACTCACTTTGTAAGTTTGTGACTTGATGCGATTTAATCCGAGTTGTACTTTGAGATATTGAAACAGGCGTAGTAGGGTGATCTAATATTTTATGTAAATTTGGTTGCCTGGTCATGTGACCGTTGTTTCAAGTATTTATATACAGAGGTCTATCCAGGTTTTTTTTTACAGTGTCCTATTTTTGTGAAAAAATATTAATTTGTGAAAAATCAAATTTTATAAATTTTGATTAATGTTTGGGATCTTGTTTCTAAGACTCCTAAGGGCAAGATAATCGGCTGCCGTTGGGTTTTCGATATGGTTAGTTTACGATTAGGTTGTGTTTTTCAATTTTTGTGTGTAAGCTAAATTGGACTCATTGTCAAATAGGTATCAAATGCGCTTACTTATGCACAAATCTAAACAAGATCATTGTAATGCATACCTGCCAACATTAGCATTTTCAAATTAGTACAATTTTTACGGAACAAATATTTGCATTCCTATGACTCATGGAAAGTGAAATACCGACAATATTTATGAATGTAATATAGAAATAATAGTAATTCACTAGCAAATGCAAAAAAAAAGTGCATAATATTAAATTGCTCCCAAATATAACAAATTGCTACATTTTAGCACAAAATAGAAATTATAAAATACTAACCTGGATTTAAAAATAAATCAAATTTAAACTTTACGATAAAATCTCTGATGAGGTTTATGATTTAATCTACATTACACCCAAATAACATGCTTTATGACACAAAAACTACAATGAAACATACAAGGAGTTGATAGTATTCAAAGTGTTTAATCACACGCACAAATATCAATTATGAATGCCTTCGAATTCTTATTATTACATTTGATGTTGTCAGTGCGTTTTTTAGAATTATTATGAACTTTAACATCAGTAAATCCTCCATGAGAAATCTTAATATCAGATGCATAGATAGAGCAAAATGCGAAATTTGTTCTTTTGCCAGAATTTATGATTTGAAGTAAAATGCTTGGTATAAGATTCCAAAAAAATTTGATATTTTTTGGAGTCTTATGCCAAGATTGTTTAACTTGGATATTTTAAAATAAATAATTAAGACTAACAAAGAAGCTGAAAACCGAAAGTGCTTTTATCACTTAAGTCCGAGATAACGAAACAGTCGTTAGGTGCCGCCAACACAAATGAAAACAATACATCCCGGAGTCGCGATTTAGTGCTATTATTTACGCTCAATGTTGGAGTCCGGTCCAAAAGAAGAATAAAAAAAAAAAACTAAAGCACTTTCAGTTTTCTACTTCTTTATTAATCTCTAAAATTCGAGACAACGAAACAGTTGTTTGGTTTGCCAGGTCCCGTCGGCAACACCATTGAAAACAGTGCATCCCCGGCGCCGTGGTTTAGTGCTTTTATTTAAGCGCTATGTTGGAGTCCGGTCCAAAAGAAGGAAGAATAAAAAAAAAAAATAATTAAAAAAAAAAGCACTTTCGATATTCTGCTTCTTTATTAACCTGTGAAACAACGAAACAGTGGTTTGGTTTGCCAAATCCCGTCGGCAATACAGATGAAAACATGCATACCCGCCAACGCGCTTTATTGCTGTACATACCCGCAACCCTGGAGTGCGAACATTTTGACTGACGCGACAGCTTTGGAAAATCGTTTCGGTTTCGTTGATGACTTGAAAAAATATTAAAAAATTTGGTTTTAAGGAAAAAAACGAAAAGTACCATGAAATCTGTACGATTTTTTTAGCTGTTCGTACAACCGTACAAAATAGTAAAAATCCGTACATTGTACGGATAATCTATACAAGTTGGCAGGTATGGTAATGACACAACCCCTTGGATTTGAAGACTCAAATAAACCAGACTTTGTTGGCAAGCTCAATAGAGCAATTTATGGGTTACACCCTTCTGGCAGGGAGTGGTTTCTAGAGATTCACAATGTTTTAATTGATTTAAATTTTCACAAGCTTGATTGGGCAAATTGCATTTATACTCATTGTGATAATGTAATTTTGTTGTTGTATGTTGATGACTTAGTTATTTTTGCTAAAACCAGGATTTTAGTCAAAGAATTTACTGATAAAATAAGCAAGCATTTTGATCTAATAATATTAGGTGAAACTCAGAAGTTATTGGGAGTTGAATTTCTTCAAAATGAAAATAACCTATATATTCATCAAACTACTTACATTGATCATATTTGTAATACTTATAGTAGGTATAAATATCCAACCTCTTCCAAAATGTCTAAATTGCGCTTATAGGAATATATTAGGTTGTCTTGCATTGCTAGCAAGCAGGACTCGTCCTGACATTTCTTACGCAGTAAACATACTCTCCCAATTCCAATCTAATCCTGGCATGATTCATTGGAATACTTTACTCAAATTGGTAGGATATGTCCACCAGACCAAGGCCTATAAGTTAAAAATTTCAAATGTAAAGGATATAAATCTAATTTGTTTTAGCGATGCAGACTTTGCTGCGAATCGAGATGATCGCATTTCTATTGGAGGTTTAATTATGTTTATCAATGAATCACCTATAATTTGGCGCACATTTAAACAAAATGTGTTAGTTTATCCACGCTAGAAGCAGAGAACGTTTCACTAACTGAAGCCTCAAAAGAGCTTATTAGGTAGGGTTGTAAGAATTTTAAATGAATTTAAAGATTTAAACATTTTGAATATTAGTTTTGAAAGCCAATTACTGTGTGATAATCAGGCAGCGATAAGTTTTTCTTAATCTTCCATTGAAAATCACCGTACAAAACACATCGATGTAAAATTCCATTTCATTAGAAATTTGGTTCTTGAAAAATTGTTTAAGTTGAGGTATGTTAATACAAAGTCTAACTTAGCTGATTTGTTCACCAAACCCTTGCCTAAGGTTGGATTGAAGTCACTAGTAGATAAGATTTTTGTAATTTAAATTTTTTGGTCTTATCCTAATATATGTATTTGTTTTCTATTTCATGTCTGCCCTGCTGTCTGCTGATGGTTTTAACGGTCCCCGCTGAGGTGAAGTTCTGCTTCTTCGGGGAGTGCTTCGAAGCGTACGAGCGGCCTCTCGTTTGGTCTCGGGAGAGGTGCAAAGGTAATCTGCCAGAGTGCGGGGAGATCGCATTCACCGGAGGAGTGGGCATCATCGGAGCCTTTTACCAGGAGATTGTTTTGGTCGTCTTCAGTTTTAGTCCCGTTTTAAACTGCTCTTTATTTCCCAACTGTACAGAGGCCAGCTGGACGTACATATTTTAGAGCTTTTGAAGTGTGTATAAGAATGTTTTCAGGAACTATATCTGTGCTGAACTCTCATATTGGGCTCAAGAAAGAGTGTAGTTCAAATTTTGTATTTTTCTGCAAGGTGTGCTTAAATTTTTTTTTTTTTTTTTTTAATTGTAATAGATCACTCTGGATAACAGTTTTAGAAAGATAATCTTATAGGTACTATTATTAGTAGGTTACCAAGAACTTTTTGGAATTTTGTTCTCGAGTTTACCGTGACACAGGCGGGCCATTGTTAGGAAACACACAGTTTTTAAGTAAATTATAAACTTGCGGTTTTGTGTGGTCCCAATTATATCTCACGTTAAATTTTTCCCGGTATCTTACCGAACTTTTTACGACATATGAACAAATAGGATCGGATCAATTCACTTCACTCACTTTGTAAGTTTGTGATTTGATCCGAGTTGTATTTTGAGATATTGAAACTGGTTAGTAGAGTGATCTAATATTTTATGCAAATTTTGGTTGCCCAGTCATGTGACCGTTGTTTCAAGCATTTATATTTATACTGTATTGATCGAGCACTGATTGTCTTTCCCTTTTTCTTTTGCTCTTGGCCTGAAGTAGCTCGATCTTGTGTGCGGGTCGCACAAATGTGATAGAATGATTATTTAATTTCGAGTTACTTTTCTTTCATGTAAATAAATCTTTCATAGTTCTTTTAAGTACCGTCTCAAAATCTCTTTTATCCAAAGTCGTTCCACTGTGCATAAAGCTTTGGTTTGTTGAGAAAGTTTAAGTCCTCAACTAACCACAACAAAAACAAAATATCAAAAGTCATACATAAATGATAAACTGCAGCAGAATACTACTAACAAATATAAAAATTTAACCAAAATTTTAAATTTCATTGGATTGGTTTGTAGATGTTTATTGACAAAATAACAATGCTGCACTGAAATTCAATAGAAATGAGTTCCGGTCCTTTATAATAAAAAAAAAAGTAGCACAGCAGTTTGAATTTTTTTTTTTGCCTGGAATATTTTCCTCTATAATCTCATCATAAAAACATTCGGATGAAAAAAATATGCTTTCAATTATGAAATCATGAACTGTTCAGAATAATTGAAAGAAAACAACTTTTGTACTTCCTCCAAAATATCACAAAAAAAATTATCAAATAAGACTAGCTTAAGTGATAGCAGAACACAACTAAAATAATACAGGATCTCAGCTTTTTAGGGGTATTTAATATCCATTAATATCCAGCAGGTTTATTGAGTGGAAATCTGACACTCAACAACATTGCACATGTAATCTATATATTTACATCAAATGTTTAAAAATTAGTTTTTTAAAGCAATAAATTATTCAGTGTGACAACTGTAATAGCAATTAGGTAACAAAAAAAGTATTTAAGTTTAAGAGAAGACTAGAAAATTAAGACAATAACGTCTTCGAAAACCCTATAGTTCAAGGAAGGAGGTTTCTCTATCAAGTAATCTGGAAAAAAGTTTGAATTTCCCTGATTTTTTTATGACTATTCACTGTCTATATAAATCCTGAACACTGTGTTTCATACATTATATTTTCCCAAAATTTGAAATTATATCATGGGAAAAAAAAAGCCAGCACCTGAGCTAATGAATCATATTGAATCCCTTTTAATTAAAGTAAATTTTCTTGCAGTGATAATTGCAGGTTTTTTTTTTTTTTTTTTTTTAATCTGCTTTCAAATTGTCCAATTTATTGCAAGTTTACTAAATTCTTATATTTCTAGAATCACTGATTTCTCTAATGCTTCTAATAGTTTCTCTGTTGCTGACACCCTGATAATCGATGCACTTTTCTTGAATTTTGGACAGAAAACTTAAAAGCATAGATCATATTAAATAAAAGTAAAAAAAGGAAATAAAATTTAAGCATTTTAAAAGAGCAACTTTTAACTGCATGAGCACACCTTTAATTGCAATTTTACTAAATTATAAATTAAGCAATTACTCTAATTTTTTTATGAGATTTTTTTGCTTCATGAAAACACATAACAGATAATTAAAAATCAATAATTATTGTTTACAGAGGCACTAAACTATCTCAAGACAAATAATATATTTAATCATCACTTAGCAATAAGGCTTTGAAAAGGATTGTTTTTTTGTTTTTTTCTTGCCGAAGGAGCTAGTTAAGGGATTGCACACAAATATTAAGCCTTGCTAAGCAGCTTTTAAATGTTCTCATCCCTCAAAGTTTACTTATTCAAATTTTTAAAGTTAATTTATTTATACAAATGCATTTAAAGAACTTAAATAATAATAAAAAAATACTTACAGAGGAATCTAAAACATGGGCTGATCTTGGACTATCTGTGCTCACAATTGATATAGAAAGGCCTTGTTTCTATAAAAAAAAAATTGTATAAAAAAAAATTGGCACAACAAAGATCGAATTATTAAAAATTTAATTCTCTGGCAACCACCAGAAATAAGACCAGTGAATTAAACAGGAGAAAATAACATATAAAAGAAAATGGAATAAGAAGCAAATATTTTACTAACACAAATCATAAACATACATAAATGTAAAAGTCATTTGGTATGGGAGTTTGTTTATTGATAAGCCATAGTACTAAAACTGCATGACAGATTTTTATAAAACTTTCAGCATATATTTTGAAACAGGGGTGCAGAATATGTACAAACAAACAAACAAGGATTTGGAAAAATTCTGATTTTTACAAAAAGTTGAGAAAATTTTACAAATTTCCAAAAAGCTAAAAATTTAGAAATTTTTGGAGAAATATATGATTCCTTAAACATATTTTGTATTATTGTTAAAACAAATTGCTGTAGTAACATTTTGAACAAATATCTGCTTCTTAAAATAAAAATATTTTTCAATTCAAAGTGAAAGAGTTATAATAATTCAATGTGAACTGGGGCATAAAATCGGTCCGGTGATTTCAGATTTGATGCAGGCCCAAATTTTCAATGTATTCATTAATTAAACATATATAATTATTGTTAATAATAAAATAATTCCATTAATTAAATAATTAATTTTAATATTTAAATAGTTAATTATATATTATTTCTTAAATATTTATACTTAACGATTAATTTCAATAATTAAAAATTTTATTTATTCATAAATTTAAATCATTTAATTTTTTTAATAATCAGTTTAATTAAATAAAACTTTCTCTTCCTACTATTTTTAACTTCCTTGAGTGAACTTAGTTTCTATAAACCATTTAAAATAAGTAAAAAGTCGTAATACGATAATACAGTAGAACCTTGATTAACCGACTTAATTCGGACCGAAGATAGGTCGGATAAGCGAAAATACCAGATAATAGAGAGTTGTAGAAAATAATAAAAAGTAAATTATTTTCATTTATTGAATGCAGGGCTTTTAATGTTTTTTTATGACATAATTGTTGGAATTGAGTTTTTGTTGTCGTAATCTTGATAATCGTTGTTTCGCGGTTCTATCCCTAAGTCTTTTTAAAAGCAATAGTTCAGTTTGATCTGCAAATGATTATTCCTCTAACCATGTCAGTCCTTTTGAAAATCGGTCAAAAACCTCCCTATTACTTATGCAAATTTAGTGTAAAGGAAAATATTCCGGTTTTAAAAAGGGCAAATGATTTATTACTCATTTGGGAGATTTTTGATGTCGACTAAAGGATGGTCGGTTAACAGAAAGTTCCGGATGAAAGAGGGACGGTTAATCGAGGTTCTACTGTATATAAATCTTAGTGTGTCTACTTTAAAAATACATAACAAAATTAAAGAGATGTAAAAAAATTTATTATATAAACCAGGGTTGGAAAAAAAAACAGGTTTAAAAAAAAAAACTCCAAACCAGTTTTTTTTTTTTTTTTTTTTGGGTATAAATCGTTTTTTTTTTTTTTTTTTTTTTTTTTAAATCTTTTTTTATTTACATGTTTGCATATTTATAAATAAAATTTGATATGAACTAGAATAATTAACATTTAAATAACATTTGATATTCTTTCTGAATATAATTTAAACAAAGTAAATAAACAATTGTTGCTACTTACGTAAACATTCAAATCGTATTAAATTTTAATATTTTATTTATAGATACTATGTATTTTTTAAATCGTATAAAGTAATGGTAATTGTTTACTATAGTATACATGGAATATTGCTCTTGGATTCATCAGTAATAGTGATAAATTGTTCAAAATGAAATTTTTAAGGTTTAGTAATAAGTTGAAACAAAAATATAAAATTAATAAAATGCAGACTATAATTTAAGTATGATTAATAATTTTAATAATTATAAAACATTAATAAGTCTATTAGATTAATATAAAAACTTACTGTTCAATAGTCTTTAATTACAAGATTTATTTTAAAACATATCATAATTTTTTCTATATGTAGTACTCGTGTAATTTTTCATTTACAAAAACATCACTCAGTCATGGTATATCAAGAATGTAGATACTTCATTTAGTGAATTATTTTCTTTAAAAACAATTGAAACTATTCTTATTTCTATATTCCCATTTAAAAACAAATTTAGGATTTAACATTGTGAACAAAACAAAACAAAAAAAAACAGTTTTGCAACTTTTTCCAAACTCGGTCTGTTACATCTCCATAAAAAATAGAAAGAAAAAAAAAAAACCTCTTTTAACATTCCCTGTAGTTACTTTTGCAGTAAGAATTACTCAAATTCCTTCGATACATCAGCATTAACATTTTTATATCATTTTCTTGAATTCACCATCATTCTATAACTGTTACATTTTCAATAAATTACTTTTGAAAAAGATAACGTAGGAACGGAAAACTTTTGATTAAAAATAGAAGTTATTTACAACATTAAATAATTTGAAAAGTCTAATTATAAATACCTAAATAAAAATATAATTTAAAATTATTCTTTAAAAAAACCACTTGATTTAAACCATGCCAACCCTGATATAAACTATGTATCTGAAAATAAAGTAATAGTTGGATAACGTTCTGGGGGTTATTGAGTTTTGAATGCATTGGTCTTCATGCATTAAGGAAGGATTAAGTAATTATAAACAATAAGGAGGAAAATTAATAATATTGAAAAAGTACTTCTGCACCGGACCAGCCCATTTCTTATAGACACCGACCGGCCCGGTGATTGCACCTAATCCTATGGCCGCTACGCCCCTGATCTGAAGTGATATGGAAGTCAAAAGTGGTTCTTGGAGCTATCAGGATTTGAATTCTAAAATATTCACAGCAACAATAAATAGCAAAAAAAGTTAAAGATGCATAAAATAAGTTGTTCAACTAATCAATTGGCAAGTTTCTACTTTTGAAAAACTTACATTTTGTTGCAGAATAATTATCACTTGCTTAATCACTTCATCATTCTTGTCAATTTCAAACGATTTGGGATGTGTCATATTTTATGTAAGTGTGTTCATGAATTATATAAATTCTTCAACATTGTGCATTGAGAAAGTAACTTGAATTCTTTTTTCTCATAATGCTCAAATTCCTACTAGGGTCAAACCACGTCAGATCAAACAGTGTAGTTCACCCACCGTCTCAGATTCCCCCCAAATTTTGTGTAATGAAATTATGAGCTAGGATGGCCACAAATCTCAATTTTGAAGGCTCTATGATTTTTAATTACTGAGAAATTAATTATTGTAACTTTAACATTTTCCACGAGATGCACCATTTTTTTTTTCTTAATTTCTTAAATAACTCCTTACCTGTACAAGTTACTGAAGTGAAAGTTTGTTTCTAGGGGTAACTTTTTAAGCTGATTTCTAAAATGCAATCAAAAATTGTGTATCTTCTATAATTTTTGCATTAAAAAAATTTTTGCAAAAAAAATTCAAGAATTTTTTTTGACATGTTTGATCAGGAGCACATGTTTTAAATTTTTATATGTTGTAAGATGGTATACCACTACTTCCAGAAAAAAATTCATCTTGGCTTTCTGTCTCAGAGCTGAGAAAAAAATTATTGAACTTTCGACCGAACGACTATAAACTGAATATTTTTCTGTTCATACACACACAAAAAATGTATGCAATATAGGGAAATCTTTGGTGACCTTGAAGTCTAGACTAAGGATTATATAGATTTGGAGCCTTATCAGTTAGAATACCTATTTATCATTAATAGAGAGTTAAAAAATTATGTTCTGATTAGTTTTATGGAAGGTTTTAAGTATAAGAATTTAAAATAGGTGTTACTGTATATTGTTAAGGCAAGTATTCATAACAATGTTGGTTACATTGTCAAAGTGCACAGTTGGCGATAGATAGCAGACCGAGTGTCATGTAACCAATTATTCAAGACGAATAGGATTTTTTTAATAGAATAGCTTTAGAGAAGCAAATTGAAGTTATTGCACTTAGGTCTGAAATTCCAAAAGAGCAATTTAATAATAATGCAACCATTTGTATTCACCATGAAAAAAATTTGCTTTCTGCATGTGAGCAACTTCACAGATACTGTTGTGATCCATTTCATTCACACAGTTGTGGTATCAAGAAGAGTTTGAGATTTGTGTCATTGGAATTTTTTTTTTTTTTTAAAAAACAGCTATCTTAAACCAGGGCAAAAATTATGTCCCCAGTGTTGAACTCGAATAACAGGTACTGAAAAATCATGCAATAATGAGGCTATTTCAAAGGGGCAGCCTGAAACTGAAAGTGCACCTTAGGAACTTTTTGTCTCAGAAGCTGCTGAAGCTTTGAATCAAAGTATTACAAATCTTGGATGCACACCTGTCAAACTGCATGGGGTAAATAAGAAACAATGACAAAGCTACGCAAAAAGAAAATCAGCAGAAGCTAGTTCTGTTTTGCAGAAGAAATTTGCAACAGTGCTAAATGTTCCTCCAGAGACTCTGGCTCAACCAAATGATAAAAAATAATGTGTTTTATGTGAAGATTTAGAGTGTTTATTGAACTCTTAAAAGAAAAATGTAAAATTTCATCTGGACAAGAGATCCTGAAATTATTAACTCTTGCACCGATTACATTCTAAAAGTAATTATACAACGTATTAAGTATTGCCAGATTTAAAATACATGCACTATTTTAGTGATGGTTCAAGTGCACAATATAAAAACTTCATTAATTTGTGCTTGCATGAGACAGATTTCAACATCCCTGCTGAATGGAACTTCTTCACCACTTCGCATAGGAAAAGTCCATGTGATGGGATTGGCTGCACAGTAAAAAGACTTATAACTCATGCAAGTTTGCAGGCCACCCAGAACAACCACATACTTACCCTTCTTGATTTATTTAACTGGGCTAATTCTAACGTACATCATATAAATTTTGTTTTTGCTTCCCATGCTGATGTTGAGAAACACGCCAAAAGCTTGGAAACCTGTTTTCAGACCGTGAAAACAATACCTGGAACTTGCAGTTATCACAGGTTTGTTCCAAACAACAATGACGTGTTGACCCTGTATCGATTGTCATTAGATGATGCAAATTCGGGATTAAAAGTTAGTTTCACTATCAGAAAAAAGTATGTAAGCAAATGACTTGCAACCAGGAGTTTATGTAGCTGCAGTATATGATAACAACTAGTTCATTGGCTGTATTATGGAAAAGCATTAAGATGAAACAGACTTGCTGATAAATTTTATGCAGAGACATACCAACACTAATGTATTATCTTGGCCTTCTAGAGAAGATAGTTGCTTCGTTCCTTTTGAGCTTGTGTTGTGTGTGACACCAGCACCTTCAGTGAAAGGTAGCACAGGACGACAATATGTTCTTGACAGCAACATGATTAAAAGTATTAGTGTCTTACTTAATAAGTTCAGATCAGCTAAAAAATAGCTTTTTCTTTTATTTCTATTCTGTTTTATATGGTTTGTTTAAAATATTAATTATAGTTGTAGTCTGTGTACACTGTTGTATATTTTAAAATCGGATATGGAAGTAATATGCTATTAAAGTCTATAAATTATGTTTTGAACATACATATATATACTATATTTGCAATATTGTATTTTTTATGCCTTGAATATGCCACTAGAAAAGTTAAACTGTATGCATAATAAAGCTTTTGTTGGATGTATAGAGAAAAACACCTCGTCACCTATAGTCGTTCCTTGTGAAAGTTCAATAATTTTTTTCTCAGCTCTGAGACAGAAAGCCAAGATGAATTTTTTTCTGGAAGTAGTGGTATACCATCTTTACAACATATAAAAATTTAAAACATGTGTTCCTGATCAAACATGTCGAAAAAAATTCTTGAATTTTTTTTGCAAAAAAATGTTTAATGCAAAAACTATAGAAGATACACATTTTCTGATTGCATTTTTGAAATCAGCTTAAAAAGTTACCCCTAGAAACAAACTTTCACATCAGTAACTTGTACAGGTAGGGAGTTATTTAAGAAATTAAGGAAAAAAATGGTGCATTTCATGGAAAATTTTAAAGTTACAATAATTAATTTCTCAGTAATAAAAAATCATGGAGCCTTCAAAATTGAGATTTGTGGCCATCCTAGCTCATAATTCCATTATACAAAATTTGGAGAAAATCTGAGACAGTGGGTGAACTTTTTCCATTATTTTGTTTGATCTGACGTGGTTTGACCCACTAGCCTTATTACAAGAAAGAAAATTATACAAATAAAAAAAATTGATTTTTAACTTTTTTCCCCCTTCTCTCTTTTACAAGTCATCTAATGAGCTGTGGTAAGACAAAGGAAATAAAATATTGGTGGACCACGACAAATTTTTCTTTTAACTTAAGGGACTGTGGTCGCCTACAGGTCGAGAGTACCAGTACCAAAGATAGGTTTTCCCACATAAGGCCAAAAAATTTCCCACATAAGGTTTCCTGTACATGAACAAAAATATCAGGATCAGTATATAAGAAAAAAAAAATGCCAAATATTTTTAACAGACAAGCAAAAATAAATATCGTCAGAGTATTAATATGCAAGATTGAAAATTGATCAGTGATGTAAAATACTTGGGTATACATTTATTTTTATGAGTCAATATCCTGGGTATTTACTGAAATTGGGTATATTAGTGGGTATTTATAATTTTTTTGCAGGTTTAACTGCTCATTACACGATAATCAATTGCCTTAATGAACATTTTTTTTTTATCTATTTTTTTTTTTTTTTTTAAAGTCTAAAAAAAAACGTTTGGGTCAAAATTTGTGTATTGTAATTTTAGGTCAAGTAGAGTTAGAGGAAACAATTTTTTTCCCTTTTGCCTAACTATTTTCCACACATGAGCAAAATATCTTAAAAGTAAATAAATTATCTTAATCATACCTCAGTAATCTTGAAAGTATAAAAATTATTTTCTTTACCTTCAACATATTTTAGAAAGTAACATAGATTAAGGTGTTGTAAACTGAATATTATTTTGGATAAAAATTGACCAATAGAAATTTTAATTTTGCATTGCATAATCTTAAATGTTATGAGGTTAATTTTTCAATATAATATCAAACTACATTTTTTTTTTTTAAATTTTTTAAAAATTCAGAGTACGACAAATTCCTAAACAAGTAAAAGACAAACAAATAATCTACATGTATACCTGAATCTGTTTTATAGTATCAGCGGTTGATTTAGACATATTTGGACTTGACGATGTTGGATTCATATTACCTAGGGCTAAATCTTACTGTAGGAAAGAAAGCAAAAACATTTAATATACAATACATTAAAATAAAGTGCACAAAAAACCAACACAGTTCAAGTGATTATTTAGAAAAAAAACTTTCACAAATGTTACAAATATTTCATGTAATATAAAATTACTTATAATATTTATTAAAAATTATTTAAACATATTTTCAAACACCTTAGTTGTACATGTACAAAATCTACAAAAAAGTTAATATTTTTCAAAATTAGAATAATTTTATAAAATTCAATCAATTTTAAAAACTTTTAACTCCTGACATTTTACAACCATACAAGACATGTCAAACATAAGTTAATTTAGTTTGGTTTCATTTACAAGAGGATGGATTTCCTCCCTGGGCTTTATTTAAAAGACAAATAAGTTCAAATTGTAATCCCTTAAATTTTAATATCTCAACATCTAAAAGCAATCATAATTAGTGTTGAGCTGCTTTACTTTAGCTCCAAACAGTTACCAAGAATTAACAGATCCCATTAGTGCAGCATTCCAAAAACAATAAAAAAAAACTTTACAAAATCCTAGGTATGAAGAAAATGACGCTTCAAATAACTTTATGTCTGAAAAATGGACCCTTTGAATTAAATATGCAATTAACAATTGGGGACAATTGCATGTTTTAAAGAGTAGGTTTTCTTTTTGACATGTTTACTTCCATGTTTACTGTTTACTTAAATACAAAGCTTTCAGCACAAAAATTATAGAAATTAAATTCATTATAAATTTTAACTAGAAAAACAATTTTTTTATAATTTTTAAACTTCATTTAAACAGACCCTTGAACAAAGTATGTAAACATATCAGTTGAAGCCCTTACAGTTCAATCCATACAACCCCAAACATTTATGAATGTTAATTTTGACGATAAAAAGTCAAAGTTGAAAAATCTTAGTGCATCAAGTGATAACCCCAAAAAAATTTTTAATTTTATTTGTAACTTTGCAATGTGTTTAAATAATCACATTATGTGTTCGATTAACCAAAACGGTAAGCAAGCAATCGAACAGTAATATATTACTTTATTTTTTAATATAAAACCACAATGACGCCAAACCAAAGGAAATAATGCACTTGATTCAGTAATATTTAACAAAACAAGGAGTTGAAATGGACAAAATATTATTATAAACTTATGTGGCAGTTAGTAGAAGAATGATTTTACAAGTAATTTGAAAATGTGTGATTTCTAATCGAGAAAAAAATATCCATTATAATTTGAATACTACAACAATCAATTGATATGTACCTTTACATATGTTTATTAGAATTTCGAATAACATCATATTAGTCGCCGTATAAACTAAAGCTGCAGTCAGCCATCACTATTATTTGATAAATGTTTAAAGTTGCAGTTAAAAGAATTCAGATTTTGGTATCTGATCAATATGTTTTGAGAAATGCAAAGGATAGTAAAACTAAGAATTGAAAATATATGTTAATAAATCATCCTTCAAAATTTCTTATTTTCAAAATGCTTTTTATTTTCTGTCACAGATTCTATTAATTTCTATAATCAAGGTAAATATATTTTTGAAATCTCCACGGAGCCCTAAAACATAAGGCCCTTTTCGTAAACATGTATAAGACCATTACTTGTCATAATTACAATACAGTGTTACGAATTTAAAAAGCTATGCCAGGCACCGTCAAAAAAACTTTCACCCTTGTAAAAGCACATTTTGGGAATATGCTTCTTCCGTTAATTGCACGTTGAAGCATTGCTTTGTAAGCGAAATTCGTGAAGTCTTCTGTTAGTATAACGGCGCGCCAATCGCTTTGTAGTGTAAGTTTAAATCTAACGGTGAAAGCAGTAATCGGTAAGTAAATGTTTTGGTATGGAATCTGTTGATGAATTTATAAATGTCTATTGATGAAGTTAAATATGTAATTTTGAAGATTTTGTGTTTTTTTTTGTTTTGATGCATTTTTGCTTGGTTTCTTTTTAGTTTTCAAATTATACAAACTGAATACCTCATTAAGCCTAAAGTAACATATATGGAAACTAATCACATTGTTATGCAAAAAAAATAAATTATACTCACTAAAAAATATAAAGATTTAAATGAAAATTCGAATTTTTTTTCGTGTTTTAATTTGGTTTTTAGTATAAATTGATATCGTTGAGCAACATAAAATTATAAATCTGAAAAGCGTTTTGAAAATGGCGATATTTTATGTTGATCTAATTTGTTGATTCTTATCATTGTTTACGATTTTTTGCCTGTGTTTTTGCACTTTATTCATGTGAAATTGGAATATTAAGAGAGTATAAAAGATGAATATAAACGGATGTCAATATTGTGTTTGTTTATTTTGTATTTGGCGTTGTTGGCGAATTTTTTAATATAAAATAATGAATTCCAGTTATAAATATTGCCAAAATTAGCGATGTTTCGCCAAAACTGTACCTTTTAAGATTTTGGTTAGCATCTTTACATTTTCAGTGTTTTACGTTTGGCGACATTCTAAATGGTTGTCTTCGGCCATGTGATAATTTTAATCCCATTGAACTTGATTATTCAAATATTTTATTTTTATACCCCCGGAAAACAGATTTTAAAGTTTGAATCGGAAAAGTCCGATTTCTTTTGATACATATTCATGCTCTTTTTCTAAACCTCTGTACTTATTTCTATCATCAAGAGATGTTTAAGATCTTTTGAGAGATTTTTTTTTATCTTATTGAATGTTTTTGCCTTATGTGTGCAAGCCTACTTAATTTAATATTTTATAAGTTAGTATTTTTTCTTACTTTCCCATAGACATTTGAAGAATATAATTCATTGATTATGTTCATTTTTTTATGCAATTGATGATATTTTATACTGGTTTACCTAGTTACATTATATAGTTACTAAAAAATGCTAAATGCTTCTTTGTGATTTAATTAAACAGATATTTTTTTTTATTTTGTCACTCTTTTCTACTTGCATGAGCTTATATCCAATACTTTATTAAGCTACAGGAAAAGCACTTGCACAGGAAGAAACTACTATATTTTGACACTGTTTGCTTATAGGTACTTACTATAAAGTACGACATATAGTCTAGTTTTTCATACTGAATATTATGCTTTGGCCTTGAATATTATTGATTTGAGGTGTTTTCTGTCTCTAATGAAAATGGTGAGTGTCTGTGTGTTTAACTATATTATAAGTCTCGGAACCAGTTCATACTATCATTTCACATTGGCTGTAAGTAGTTTGGCTAAATTCTCTGTGTAAAGTGCACAGCAAAAGTTTTTCTTGTCTTTCCGAAATGGACATAAAATTAATAACTTCACATAAAATTAATAAAGCTTAACTGTCATATGTCCTTCCACTATATCTCACTTTATTATTGTTCATTATTCTAAAAATCTGAATAAGTGCATTGCTCTTAATATTTTGACTGTAGGCAATTTCTATAAGTTTTTGCCATGGTACCATATTGACAGGTGGTGTTATACCAAGAAAAATAGCAGTTGTCTGTTTTGAAGATCTTTCCTCATATTTGTCTTTCCTTGTCTGATTTTGAAGGAACAGCTGGTATGTAATGTGGTTGCTTCCTGTATGCTGTTGCTGGGTTATAAAAAATTAAAATATTAGCAGGCCCTGTTGTGTAAAACGATGGTTTGATGATGCTCTAAATTATGTCACTATTATCAGCTTTCTTAGTAGAATAGAATGGAGAAGATTACACAGATATGCTCCAAAAAACTGCATTTGGATATTCTTTTAGACTTCTACTCACTAAAATCGGGGAAGATACTTAAAAAATTGTATTACCTTAGGTTTTCTTGCCAAACTTGCTATTGTAGTTTCATTTAGAGTGAAACGCCGAAATTTTGTATCATGTTCATGATTCTAAAAATCTTATGTAATTGATTGACTCACTGTTTGCGAAAGAAGTCAAGAGAATTCTGCATTGATTGGTTCGGAGGGCTCACATGTTTCGCCTGGAAACCAGCCTATTGCAAGTTTTGCTTTTTACTTAATAACTGTATAAGCCACTCTCAGTTTGCATTCAAATGCGATTATACTCGTGATTTTAGCTATGTATTATGACTACTAGAGGTTGTGTTTTTTCTCCTGAGATGTTTTGCTTGTGATGAATACTCTTAAAAGTCAACAAAGAGACATAAGTGATTTCGCAAAGAAAATGTATCTTGCTTACTTCAGGTTGAAACTTTGAGATCGAGGATGATGTACCTCACCTGGGCTCCTCACAAGGTATGCATAAACTGTTAGGGAGATCTTTGTTTATGATTAAAGGGTAAGAAACGCAATTGTTTTAGGCATTCCTATAATGTGGTGTGAACGATAAAACACACTACTGACTGCTTTTCTGTTCGGTATATGTGAAATGCTTCAATAAAAAAAAATATCTTACCCAAACTTTAATTCAGCTGTTTGTCCAGTGCCTCTTAGCTCTGAAATACCAATTCCACATATAACTTCCAGTTTGCATGATATCCTGAATGATTCTGGGGATGAAAACACATTACCTCTCCAGGACAAATCTAGTGTAGATTTTTTTATTAGTTTGATCAAAATCTGTGTGGTAGTAATGTCTTTTAAGGTGCTCTAACCATCCTTCAAAATTTCTGTAGGAATGCAATAAAGTCATTAAAAGTTAAAAAACAAATGTTTTTTACACAAGAGTTTTCCTCCTTTGAGCATTACCCATCAACTACTGTTTCGCTTACAAGAAAGGGTATGTAATATTTATTAAAAAACAAACTCGTGTTTTTTTTTTTTTTTTTTTTTTTGACAATGTAAGAATCGGTACCAAAAATACCACCAGACTATCCCTTTTTTTAATTTATGAAAACGGAAACTGTAAACTACACCAATCCATGGCAAATTTAAATGCAGTGACATATATTAAATGCAATGGGCAGTTTCCTCATTTTTTAAAAGCGAGTGAAATTAGTTTATATTTATGAAGAATTTCTTTCTCATTCCAAATATCCAAACAAAAGTTCTTTAAAAAAAATTAGTTATTTGAATTTTAAAAAAGAACACGCCCCAAAACTTCGTCTGATTGCAGTCCAATCAAAACGCTACGTTTTAGCTGTAACGTCACAACATCCTTCCGTTCTCAATGGTTATCATAAGGTTTCTACCAAATAGTTGGTGTGAATTTTTTAGACAATTGCCATATCTTGTTCCGGTTGGCGGGATTTGAGAGATACTTTCAAAACTGGTTTCCTCTGTTGCATTTCAAGCTAAGTTGTTTCAGATCAAGTGTCGTCACATTCGCTTCGAGCTGAATGAGTCGTTTTTCCTGCCAAAATAAGCCAGCAAACTTAAGTTGCAAATTAAATGAAAGAGAAGGCGCAGGGAACAAAAAAAAATTGTGTTTATGATGTTTTCGAAACATTTAGAATTGAATTAAAAAAATGCGGGAATTGTTCATTGAAAGTTGAGAGATGTTCCATAATCCTGGTTTTATTAAAATAAACTAATAAAAAGATTTAAAAAAAAAGGATTAAAAATAATCGATAGCCTCATCCGATATTTGCATTTTATTGTATTACAGTATTTTCCTATGGCTTTCCAAGCAGGAACACATGCATATTTATTGTGCAGAAAAAGAGAAGCAGTACTTTACAAAAAAATTAAAGCTCCTTTTGCATGTTATCATGATCATGACAAATTAAAAGTTCGAGGTAGTTTAAGTAAATTTTAATGGGAAAAGATGTTCATCACAATGTTAATTAAAAAAAAATGACATTTTGTGCACGCACCCTGCAGATTAATTTAGGGGTCGCAATTGCCCTACAATTCCTTATGCTTAATATTTTTAACTTTTCAAGACCTTGAAAATGCTTAAAAGTCTTTAATTTTTGTGGATGTTGTGTGCCCAACTGCAAAATTTATAAAAACACAACTCAAACTTGCCATCCCCACGTGACCGCCACTTATCCACACCATATCAGAATTCTCTGACATATTTGTATTACGCATGGTTCAACTTGTAACTTTTTTGGTAGAATATACTTTTTTAAAAATTTATGATGCTTGAAAACAAGTTTTCAAAGGTCCTTAAAAGTCATTGGTTTTCATTCTGGGAGTTGAGTAGGAACCCTGTAGAAAAAAATATTGTAATTTTTTAAAGGACGATACAATTGAAAAATTTTACTTATATTCTTTTAAATTTGTTATAGGTTATATTGTTTGATATATTTTCAAATTCGTAGTGTATGAAGAACTGTTGATATGCCACCTCGGAGAACTAGTCAAGCGGTGAAGAAAGATGCAGAAGCTACCGAGGCAAAGAATGAAGGGGTAATTTTTTAACAGTATATATGTACATTTATATTTGTCTCGTAGATCTTGGAACTATACTCGATGTTCTGAGTGTATTAATTTTATATAATGCAGAGTTCATCCTAGAAGTTTTACAAGGGGCGGAACGCCCAGCCTGCCCTTTTTCTTTAAAAATAGCGTCCTCCCTGCCCTCTTTATTGAAAATAGTGCCCTTCCAGCTTTTTTTAAAAGAAATGCTACCTTGTACGAATTTGCTAAACTTTCGTTTGTTCTCCTCAACAGTATGCAATATGCGGATAACCCCTCTTGAAATCGCCTGTTGCGCATTCATTTTGAAACGCGAAATGCACAGATCGCAGACTAAAATCAATGAATGGATGCCGATAGAACGTGCGTCATTGGTAGGTGGATTGTAAAGGTCGTCTTGAAATTTCCACTACTTAGTTAGCATGAATGAGCATTTTGTATGTACTTTGATTAAACGTATTTCGCTGGATATTTACCAAGCCTTCTCAAAGTAGAGAAGAAAGGAATTTGAATGGGGTGGTTAAGTTAGTTAAAGGTGTATAACCATCAAATGTTTACATTAAGCATTTAAAAGAAATATTTTCTTTCGGACACGCAACATCGCAATGGGGAATTTTAGGGGAATGCTTTTTTTTTATAATTTATCTGTTGCTAATTAATTACTAAACATCTTTTTTATATGTTAAATTAATTATTACTGAAATGTAATGAGGCAGAATTTTATCAGATTTGGAAAATAAAAAAATTCACAAATTTTAGGACAAAGGCCAAGTTCTTTAGTTAGAATACTCCTTGTGATATCCCATAATGGATATTGTTGAATTTGGAGAAACACTATTCCCTGTCAATGGCAAAGCCTAAAAAATAAAGTTTAAAGTTAAATCCGTCATATTTTAGAAAATTTCGTAAGGGTTGTGAAAGCCTCAAAAATAAAGTTTAAGTTTATTCATGTTTTAAACAATTTTGTAAGACTTGGGAAAAGTTATTAACTTAACATTCATTGTATCAAAACATTCTTATCTTAATTTTACAGTATTATAAATTGATATTTTTATAAAAATGAACATTTGACGCAAATATTACAGTGTAGATGGTTTTTTATTTGTAATAATTTTCTCAGTCACATTCCAGAAGAAGTAGGACTGCAGCATTTTATCACTATTTTGAAATCGCGTGTCTTTTAAGTTTCGAAGCAAGTATTTTTATTCAAGCATTATTTTTTTAATTTAAAATTTAAGAATATTTATCATAATGGAAAAGTAAAACAATATCGAAATTATGAAGGAAAACTGGATAAAAATTTCTGCAATTTGCCTTAGTCTGGACGCAAAATTTCAACATTAAAATTTTAGAAAACTTTGTAGGGGGGGGGGGGTTGTGAAAAAATATTAAAATTCATTATATCAATTTTACAGTATTATAAATTAATATTTTAATAATAATAAATATTTGAAGAAAATTTTACTGTGTAGATGGTTTTTTTTTTTTTAATAATTTTCTCAGTATCATTCTAGAAGAAGTAGGAGTGTTGCATTTTATCAGTATTTTGATACTGTTTCAGTTTCTGAGCAAGTATTTGATTAGCTGTCTTTTAAAAGCATTATTAATTTTATAAAAAAAATCAATATTAAAATTTTATCGTGGTTGGGAGTCGGAATGGTAAAACAATACTGAAGTTATGGCGAAAACTGGACACAAATTTTTGTAATTTGCCATAAAAGTGCCCTTGTAAACAGGAGTTGCCCTTTTTTTGGAAAAAAGCACCATGCCCTCTTTCATTTCTAGGGTGAACTCTGTATAATGTATAGATATACACATATCATATTCTATAAATTAGAATTTAGCTTTTAACACTGTTAAACACTACTTAATGGTTTGCTTAATCAATATTTTAAGTTTTCACTCAAATTTAATAAAATCTAATTTAAATACAATCACAGTTAAAAATTAGAGTTGGTTATTTTCTTGGTCTGTTTTCTATTTCATGGTTGTGCTGTGCTGTTGTAACACAAGCTTACACTGACCACCATTAAGATTTATGCTGTGGTTACCAGCGTAAAATTTTTCCATTAATATAATACAGGCTTACGTTCTTTAATTTCTTTTTTCTCATTGTCCACTTCCTTTCTTTTGGCTATAAAAAAAATATGGCCAGTTTTTTTTTTATTTATTTTTTTTAAATAAAAAGTAATTAACCTGTTCCACAACGGTTTTGAAGTTTACATCCAGTAACCGCATTCACTCTATTGTGCTGTGTCGTTTACTCTTTCTCGTGCACGTTGCGTAAACAAAGTCGGCTTTCAACTACTAAGATATTGCAAAATATCACAATCCTACTTATAGAAGGGTTTTAAGGGAGCTTGATTTGTGTTCTTTATATTTAGGAAGGGAGGAAGGTTGACTGCAACACTAAAATACAAATGGTAAGAAATTTATATCGGAAAAGCTTATAACACAAAGGTCAACAAAGTGAGCAAAATCCTTCGAATTTAGTTATGCCAGTCAGAAACCAAGAAAACAGTGTGGTTGAATAATTATCAATAGCCTCTTCAAATAGTTCTGGATTACATTTGGGAGGCGGTAAGGGAATTTAAGAAAGAAAAATATTTATATAAGTTTGCAAATTGTGTATCTATAAACTTTTTTTTTTTTTTTTTTTCTATTTACTCGATTTGAACATAAAACATTTGTCAGTAATAAACAAAATTTAATATTTTTTAAATATTTGAGTTGAAAATTGCTTGAAAAGTCCATGAATTTTTTTTCTCATACGTGTGTGCAAACCATTTATGTGAAAGTTGCTGAGTTTTATTAGTAAGAAGCTTCATGAGAATTTAAATTATTTGTTTTTTAGATGTATAACTTTTTTTAATTTTCCTTTTTTCTTATAAAAATGCTAAATGTAATTACAAAAATCTTGGTCTAGTAAAATACACTTTAAAGAGTACTAAAGTTAATTTTAAAAAATCCAATAAACTTTAATGAAAAAAAGAACAAATGCAATTTGCTGTGTGTGAACCATCATCACAAGCAGTACCCGTATTATAAAAGACATTAGAAAGAAAATATTGTAAAAACTATATTATTTGAACTTTACAATTCTGTTATTTACAAAATAGCATCAAAATTTTGCAACTTGGTTTTTTATTTAAGAGAATGAAAATTTGTGACAACTTTTTTTCATTTTTTACAATTCTGTACCTATTTTACCATCTTATATCAATGTGGCACGAGTTAATATTAATTTATTAGAATAAAATTAACTATATTATCCATAGGTAAAATGAAAAAAAAAAAAAAAATAGGGGTGTTGAAGTGTTATTCAAAAAAATTCTATTCATGTAATGTTCAGGCTCATTACAGCACAGGTTGATATTAATTTATCGGAATGAAATTTCATTCATTATCAAAAGGATAAAAATGAGGGTCTGGGAGTTAAAATCTGAAGAAATTTCATTTTTGACCATATAAGGACCACCCTAATGCACAATTTGGTGACTTTTAATGATTTAAATCTATTGCTGTTAAGTTTGATGATGCTTTAATAAAAAATTGTCAATTTTATTTTTGTAGACATGATATAAACGTTGGTAAGAAAACTTGTCAACGAATGTCCAAGTTCAGAGGTTGCGTGCACCCTAAAATTCCTAATATTCTTTAAATTTTGTTTCTCCCTAAAATTGTACTTAAATTTTTGGATAATTCCTTTAAAAAAAACTATATCTGTTATACTAAAGTTGTTTACATTAAAAAGTAATTTTTATTAAAGTCAAACCCTGTTAACATGAAATCCTGTTTAACGTGAAGTAAAAGCAGTTCTCAATAACTTATTATAAATTTATTCATTTAGCTCGAAATTCGATTAACGCAAACAATTTCAGCAGCCCCATCGACTTCATGTTAACAGGGTTTGGCTGTGGTGTATTTTTTTTAAAAATAAATTATAGTTCTACAAATTCCTGATTTTCCACAGAATGGTCCATATATGATACATGTCAGCATTTATTGCTTGGGCAGGGGTGCATAGGCGTAAAGTACGGGGGGGGGGGGGGCTGACCTCCCCACTTTTAAATTCTGAGGAGCTGCCTACCCTGATTTTTGTAACACTATCTCCTTTTTCCCCCTCCATTCTCTAAATAAATTATAATAACTGTTTATTGTTGGTATTATATGAGAAGTTGTGTCATACCTAGATTTTTTAAAAATTAATAGATTTCGAAAAATTTCATCTTCATGAACTCAACAGAATATATTTAAAGCAGTATTGCTTTTTTCAACTCAATCCATAAAAGTAAAAGGCACGGATGCCCGCTGAAGACGTATATAGAAAGTATGCATGCATTGCCCCTGTCCTCTCGCTTCTCATCTATTTAAAAAAAAATTAAAAACATGAGAAAAGCGGCAAATTTCACTGGATGTGTGAAACTTTATACCTATTATATATAATGGATTTTAAATTGGTCATTGTGTGAACAGAAAAATATTTTGGAAAATTAAAGTTTTTGTTTTAAATTTTAATACAATACATTGTTTTAAATCTTTTTCTGACAATATATGTTTCGCTTCATATTTTCGATATTTGTTGAAATTTTACACTGCAAACAAAACAGTTCTATACAGGGCAGATTTTGTTTTAATTTATAAGCCTTTGTTTCAGAAATTAGGATAGTGACTTTTTCGACTATTAGAATTTTGTCGAAAAAATTCCAAATAAACAACAAATAATAAAGTCCTCCTCTCATCATTTGTCTTCATTTGATAATCAAAATAATATAATGATTACTTCTTTTAGTATAAAAGTGTAGAAGTATTCAAATCCGGCAAATTTAAAATGGGGAGGTGCGTCATGGACCTTGGGGGATCGGCACCCCTGGCTTGGTCCTTTCAATGGACAATTCCTGCATTTTTTAAAAACGAGAGAAATTAGTATATATTTATAAAGAATTTCTTTGCGATTCCAAATATTTAAACAAAAGTTCTTTTAAAAAAATTAGCTATTTAAATATTAAGAAAAGAAAATGCCCCTAAACCAGTCCGATCAAAACATTCAACAAAATCCGTGACGTCAAGTGATCCTATCGTTTCTATGGTCATATATTTCCAAATACAGGGTTCGTACTCCTAAAATTCCTGAAAAACTCCTGAAATTTGCTTTTTTTTTAATGAGGGCCCTTTTAACTCCTGAAAATTGTGTTTCTACTCCTGATAATTCTTTTTATCTCCTTAAAATTTATCATCGGAGGGTACAAAGATTAGTAAAACCTTAAAATGTAGCGTTTTTTCTTACTCGATAGAACGTCTCTGAAATTCAAAATTCTTACCGTACTTCATAGTCTATTGTGCATGCCCTTCATCACTGCAGCCACAAAGAAAAACCTTTGGACAGTCCCAGAATGCACCACAATTCTAGAAAACCAGGCGCGTAGAGGAAAAATATATTATTAGACATGTAATTTTTTGTCCCGTTAACTCCTGAATTTACTGCACTTAACTCCTGAAATACTCCTTAGTAACTACTGAATTTTACTATCATAGATTGAGTGTGAACCCTGCAAATAGTTGGTGTTTGTAGACCATTGCCCTATCCCTTACAGGTTGGCGCGATTTGCGAGGAACTTGCATAACTGATTTCCACTGCAGCATTTCAAGCCAAGATATTCGGAAAGCATTGACATCCCATTCAATTCGCCAATGGAAATTTTGATTGCAAATTTAAAAAAAAAAAAAAAAAAAAACACTGCATTGAGCACAAATTTGTGTTTATGGCCTTTTTGAAACATTTAGAATTAAATAAAATAAAAATATGCAGGAATTGTCCATTGACTTGCAATTGCCAGTCCTTTCATTTGATTTTTAGTATGGGAACTTGTTTGATGAAACCTTTCATTTGACATGTTGCACAAGTGTTACTTTTGTTTTGTCTGTGAACATTGAAGTCAGCAAATAAACAGGGCCTTAGTATAAGCTTTTTACTAAACAAGTCAAACATGCTAAACTTAATTTTTTTTTATGCTAGGAAGCTGTAACTTCCCTTAAGTGTAAAATAAAAGCTTGAAATTTCTTATATTTACTACTATTAAAATCTTAACTCCAGTATATAAATGCAATTAGTAAGCTGTTGTCATGTTTATTATTACATTAAGAAGAAAAACTCAATTTACCTTTTCCACTTCTTGATAGGAAATAAACACTATCTCAATTTCTTATATGCATGTAGCAGTCTTTATATATTAATTACAAAATAGAATTCCTCTTAAATTTAAAATAGTGTATCAAACATTTTAAAATCCATTTCAGAGTGCTCGAAGACGATCAGGCCGTGCTGTGAGCAAACCTTCTGTGAGGGAAGCTTCACGATCTCGTCGAAGCTCTACCGCTGCTCAAACTGCAGCATCTGTAGCTGATTCGAAAACCCCAAAAGGCAGAGGCAGTGTCTCGCGTAGAGATAGTACTTCCCCATCAGAATTGTCTGCGAGTAGAATTAAGGCTGCTCGAAGAAGCACTGGACGAATAAATTACAAAGAAAGTGATGGAGAAGAGGAAGTGGTTGCTCCCAAATTCGACGAAAACTTTAACAGTGGCGATGAATTCGAAGAATCGGAATCTGATGAAAAGTCAAAGCCCAAGGGAAGAAGCAAAGCAGCCAAATCTCCCGCCAAGGGTCGAAGCACGGCCAAATCAAAAGCATCTGCTAGTAGCCGCAGAGGACGTCCGAGCAAAAAGGAAGTGGATGAAGAGGAAGAAAAAGAGACAGTTGATATTTCAGATGACAGTGGCGAACCAGAAGAGGTAGTCACCAAGAAAGCCAAGGTTGTTAAGGAAAAGCAGCCTCCTAAATCTTCTAGAAGCAGAAGACAAAAGGCAGAAGTTACCGAAACTAAGCCCGAACAGGTTAAGCCGAAGCCATCTCGTCGCAGTGGAAGAGCCTCCTCGGGTAAAGAAGAATCGCCAAAAAAGAGACCTTCCCGTAGTGTGCAGGCCAAGCGCTACACCGAAGATGATGATGTAGAAGAGGTTGAAGATGATAAAGTGGAGGAAGAAGTTGAGGGAGGTAAACGCAAACGTAAGAGGGGTGCATCGCCTGAAGAGGTAAGCAAGCGCTTGAAAGAAGATGAAAATGTTGAAGATGTGAAAGAAGTTGGAACTGATGATGAGATGGCTGAAGAGAAAGAAGTTGAAGAAGAAAAGTCTGAAGAGGCAATGGAAGTGGATGAACCCAGTGTTATTGAAGAAGCAGTAGAAACTAAGACGGAAGAAGCGAAGATTGATCAAGTAGTTGATACAAAGATAGTTAAAGTTGATGATACTACAGATGTTGTTGAGGATGAAAATAAAGACAAAGAGACTTCTTCCTCTTCAAAAGAAGACGCAGATGCATTAAGCAAAAAAGAGAGTGTTGAGAGTTCAGAAAATGTTAAAAGCATAGGCAGCTCTATTTCTGAACCTGAACAAAAAATTGAAGACTCTAAACAAGAGATTTTGCCAGAAGAAGAAAAGCCTAAATCTGAAGAAAAGGTCACTGAAGAAAGTACAGAAGCACCTACGTCCGAAACACCCAAGGCTTCCCAACCGATTGATGATAAATCAGTAAGTGAAAAGACTACATTACCACCAGTTGTTTCTGACACAAAGCCAGAAGAAATTGCCGACAAAGTCGAATCGTCTCAAGATCCACCAACTGAGCAAGAAGAGGCTTGTAAATATGACAGCCCTGCTTCTGATGAAGGTAAACCTTTAACCATTGACGAGACCGCTTCTTCCCCAAAACCAGCAACAACCACACAATCAAAAGAAACAAATCAAGAGGCTGTGTTAAATGGATCAGAAAAAACTGATGCAGTGCCAAACACTGCCCATGACATTCAAAAATCCTCTGTGAACTCTGAACTCACTGAAAAAAGCACTCCCACAGAAAATGGTGCTCATAATGATGTGCAGCATACTAACTCCTCATCACCTGCTGACCAGTACTACTCGCTACCTGGCCGCAAGTATGTTCGTAACTCTAAGTTGAGTGACAGTGTGAGGCAGTCAATCAAGGATAAAACTTTTGGCTTTGTGTCCTATAATTTGGGAGTTTCAAATTCCGATGCTTATTTGCAGAAGGAGAAACTTTTGAATGAGTTGAACAGTCTGGATGCTCGTATAATTTGCTTGCAGCAAGTTGCAAAGCCCTTTTATTCTACTGTTTTGGAGCCTAGTCTTGATGCTCTTGGTTTTAAGAGCACATTTAGCCAGCCAGAGGATAGCTTAAAAGGAGTAGCTACCTTTTATAAAACTTCCCTCTTCAGGCTTACTAAAAAGACAGAAATATCATTAAGGCAATTGATTGAAAAGGTAAATTACTCTTTGTGTTATTCTCACTTGTTGCATCAGCATATTAAGTTTCTTAAAAGTTAGCTTAAACCGACTTAAATCAAACTGAGTCGATTTCTCAGATAACTTAAGTTATTGCTGAATGCTTCATTAGTGTCTGGATAAGATATCAGTGTTTAATGCAGAATTTTCTCTTGCAAAAGTAACTTATCTCTTTTATCAATGCATTTTAGGAACTCGAATCCACACTCAGTCCTGAGGATGGTGCAACTGTAAAAAGCCACATAAAAAAATGTGGTAATGTCCTTTTAATGCAATTTTCAACTGTCATTGGGTCTTCGTCATTTACTGTTGCCAACGTACAGATTCCTCCTACAGACCTCAGTGTACATGCTTTGCAGGTAAATTATGGTTTTCATATTAATGTGCTTTTGAATATGTTTTAGTTTAGTGGTTTAATGACTAGTAATTTAATAAACTTAAAAGTTTCTGTAGCATCATTAATCAAATGAAGTATTCACATTACTTTATGTATTTCATGCAATTCGCACTTGCATAATTACCATTTTTAAAATTGAAAGAAACTTTTCCTTCTATTCATTTTAGTTTAAGCAAAAATGTAGGTTTTTTTTTATGTATTAGACAAAATGAGAGGTCACATTTGCCCTAAAATTCCTAATGTATTCCTTAAATTTTAGTGTCTCCCTAAAATTGTACTTATATTTTTTGATAATTCCTAAAAAAAACCTCAAAAATTCATTTCGTGCAGATGGAGGAGAAGCATCGAAAATTCATTTTCCTCCAAAACCCAAATCCTCCAGAGAAGAAATTTTGTTTTTGTTTTAATTATTCAATTTTTTGAAAATTGTTAGTTTTCTTCCTGGTATTAAAACATTCTTTAAAAAGAATGTCTGTGTCAGAAGCATATCTCAGCTTTAAAACAAGTGTCATTTTTTTAAATTGTAAACAACATTTTTTTAAATTGTCCATGAAATTTTTGGAATTCCTTGAATTCCTACTTAATTTATTTTAAAAACTCATTACGCCCCCTGCTAAGCCTATAAGTACTTTTTTATTGAAGCCATGTACCATTATCCTTAGGTTTCTTGCCTGGCCAAAGAGGTTGTGAGGATCAATGGTGGAACGACCATGCCTCTTCTGTTAGGTGGAGAGTTCAATCTGTCGGAAAATGATGCATCGTATCAGTTACTTAGAGATGGCTACCTTAGCAATGACATGATTGAAGAATTACAGAAAAGGAATGATCTTTATTTGCCTGCTAGTAAGGAGGTATGATTTAATTTTGTTTATCTTGTAAAGTTTTAATGTGGAAATACTAGACTAGAAGTAATCACCCTATAATGTATTTTGATTAGTCAATCTATTACAGGGATGAGAGTGATCAGAGAGCAAAAAAGGAGGAAATCCAAAAGTTTCGCCAAAAAAGCTAGCGGAAGGAATACACAAAAATTCAACAAAAAAATATGCAGGAAAGGCGATTCAATAATTTTAAAGATACAATGAAATTTCGCATACTATATAATAATTACATTTCAATTATTAGGAGCTTGTGAAGTAATCTTTGAAAAAAGGGGAGCTAAAAGGGAATTTGTTTGTTTAGATATGAGGAAACGTATACTTTTTGCAGGAAAAACTGGTTCAAATCAAAAAATGGGGATCCTTGAAACAGGGACCAAGAAAAGGAAAATGTTACATAAAAAAGGTTGAAATCCTCCAAAAGGAGGTAAGCTCTCATCCCTGTATTAATCATCTATGTTATATTACTGCACATTAAAGTTTTAAAGGAAAAGTATGCTTCTATGAATGTATAAATAAATTAAATGTTCATCAGGCTAATTATCTTATAGTGCAATTCAAACATATTCTTTTATTATAGTCTTAAGCAGAACACTCTGTATGGTGCAATTGTTATAGAAGGAAATTTTTTAGTGGAGTTCAATTTTGTCTTATTTTCATTTTAACGTTTCTTCTAGTATAAATCATTGGTCAATCTACTTTGGAAATCATTTCAACACCCGTCCTCGGAGTTGTGTAGCTGTTATAAATCAGTATTGGTAAGTATTTTAATTTCTTAATAGCCAAAATAGTTATATCTTGTAAAATATGTGCACTTAATAAAATTTGAGTATTCTTAATTGTATATCAATATTTTAATTTTGTATGTTTATGTTAGAAAATGTGTGTTTAATGTAATTATTTCTTCTAATGCATGTAATAATAGAGAAATTACTTTATAATGAAACTAGCTGAATATCCATGCTTTGCTTTGAAATTTTAACATGTGCAATATTTTAGCTAGCTGTTAGGCCTCGGGTTGCGGAAATCCGTCATTGATGTATAGGTCCCAGTTTTTTGGCACTTCGCTTGCAAGAAGGTTCATCGCTATGCAAAAGCTTGTTTCGTTCGCTGAAAAGTTCATTGGCACATAAGCACAGGCTTACTTCACTCGTTGAAAGGTTCATTACTATGTAATAATATGATTGCTTCTCTCGCTGAAAGGTTCATTGCTGCGTAAGCATTAGCTTGCTTCACTCACATAAATTTAATTGCTATGTAAAGCTTTTTATATTAAAATTGTCTCCCCTGATGAGGAAAAAAAATTCCTGGTAATACAATTATACAACACCCCTTTAAGATTATTTTAACACGTGTTTGTGGAAAGCAAAATTAAAAGGCCAAAACTACTTGTGTTGAAACTTTCAGAGCCTTAGGCCTATTAGAAGTTGCTTTTTGTAAAAAATATTAATTAAAAAAAAAAAATTAAAATTTTAACATTCTTTTTGTCAGTAGTCCCAATTAGTAGGCCAAAACTGCTTGTGTTGAAATTTTCAGAACTGTAGCCCACGTAGAAATCGTTTTGTGAACTAATTGTTAATTAATTAAAAAACAAATAAAAATTTAAAATTCTGTTTTCAAAAGTTCAATTAGAAGGCCAAAACTACTGACATTGAAAATTTCAGGGGTGTAGCCCTATTAGAAATCGTTCTGTAAAATATTTATTGAATAAAACAATTGAAAAAGAACTAAATAAAAATTTAAAATTTTGTTTTTCAAAAGTCCAATTAAATGGCCAAAACTACTTAGGTTGAAAATTTCAGAGCTGAAGACCTATTAGAAATCGTTTTGCAAAATATTTATTATTTAATTAAAAAGAACTAAAGAAAAATTTCATTTCCCCTCCCCCCCCCCCTCCTTTTTTTTTTTTTTTTTTTTCTTCTTCTTCAAAAGTCCAATTAGAAAGCCAAAACTACTTATGTTGAAAATGTTAGAGCTGTAACCCTATTAGAAATCGTTTTGTAAAATATTTATTAATTAAAAAAACTAATTCAATTTAAAATTCTGTTTTTCAAAGTCTAATTAGAAGGCCAAAACTACTTATGTTGAAAATTTCTGAGCTATAACCTTATTAGAAATCATTTTGTTAATTTTTAATTCATTAAGAAAATGAATTAAAAATAACTAATTAAAATTTTAACATTCTGTTTATCAAAAGTCGAATTAGAAGGGTAAAACTACTTATGCTGAAAATTTCAGAGCTGTATCGCTATTTGAAGTACCTTTGTAAAAAAAATTAATTAAAAAGAACTAATTAAAATTTTAGCATTCTGTTTGACATATGTACAATTAGAAGGCCAGAACAATGTACGTTGAAATTTTCAGATCTCTACTCCAATTTTAAGTAGGTTTCTATGGATCCACAGACCTACACAAAAGCTTGTTTTATTATTATAGATAAGTAAAGGAGGACAAACTAATTCTGGAAATGTTAGGAAATTTTTTAAAATTCTACAAAAATTGGAGAGAATTAAAATATTTGTAGCTAATACTGTTCATAACCTTCCTGCGCATTGATATTTCTATTTTTGTCTGTATAATAACTGAATTGTTTTGTCGAAGAAATATATTCCAAGAAGGTGAATATAGAAGTAGTTTTCAAATATGTTGAACCAATCTCAATCAAAACCTTTAAAATTCTTCCTGCCATTTATTTTATTATCCAAGTAAAAGCATGGATTCTGAAACAAGATTTTTTTTTTTTTTTTTTTTTGACATTTCTCTGAACTCTCAGGCACATGTTTGTGATGGAAATAAAATGAATTACCTTTTTACTTTCAATTACAAATATGTTTACCTAGGGTAATAAAGTTGTAGTATTCGGTTAAAAAAAAAAAAAATTTATCTCTGCATTTTGGAACATCCTGATTTCTAAAAAGTAATCTAGAATTATTTTTTTTGTGTATGTGGTCAGCATAACTCCCGAACAAATTGAGCTACGATGCTCAAATTTGTTGTGTGGGTTGGTGATGGCACAGGGACCTACCATTAAGGTGGATTATAATGAATAGTAGCATAGCGTATTGCAAAGAAGTTATGAAAAACAATCGGGGGACATTGAAGAAGAGATGCAATTGTACTTAACGTGGGTGCAGCACACGCATATTTACAAGACGCAGGTGATAAAGAAGGCCTGAAGCAGATATTCAGGTGTGAGCTATGTTAACACAAATAAAGATAAATGTATCCCATAAGATAGCTCATTACAAACTAGATTTAGTTAACATATTCTACAAAAGCATGTTATACAAAGGCAAGTGCATTACAAGTAACACTGAGCAAGAAAAATGCATTGCAAGGCAAGCAGTGGGTAAACATCAAAAGTACAAAAAGCAGATGATGATATTCAGCAATCAAATGTGGCAAAAGTAAAAAGATGTAAGGTGGACATAAGATATGGTATGAGTTATGCTGCTAGCAAGAAAAAATCATAGATAGTATAAATATTGCAAAATAGTATATAATATGTTGTCATAGAAATATACAGGGTGTTCAGAAACCACCGCACTTCATATATATTTTCATAATTATGAGCAAAAATGAATAATATTTGTAATTTGAACTAGGGTCCGCAAATCAATATTAATCAAGATATTCGCAATCAAAGTTTTATCAATTCGAACCGATTAAATCCTTTCAACCATTTATGAAACTCTCTTTATTCGTCTGTTTGTCTTTGGAGGTTACCAGAATTTTAATCGTTTGCTGATTGGAAAAAAAAAATATTTAAGTGGGCGTGGTGGACCAAATCGCAAGAAAAATTAAAGTTTTAAGTTTACTTTTTTTTTCTCTTTATCACCTTTTGGCTAACAGTTGATTTGAAAATATTTACAATTTTTAATGTTTGAATTTGAAGTGAGCATATGATTTGGAAACCCTAACTTTTTAAAAGAAATAATTTATATTCGGAAATTTGAGTTGCAATAAATAGCAGATAATTTTGAATTTTATTGTTCTTGTTTAATTAATAATCTTTGTTCGTACTATAAGAAACGGGTTTTTTTTATAAAATAATAAACAATTATCATAAATACATGTAGAAACTTATCTTACTATAATTAAATAAGTTGTTAAAAGGCAGAATGTTTGGGCAACATGGAAAAGGTCCCGCGATCGAACCTCGCCGACGCTTTTCAGTCTTTCTTTAAAATGAGTATACACGACAGTGATCATAACAGATAGTGTTGTGTGAATTGTTTGGCTATATTAGGTTAGGGAGTTACCTCAATTTTTTAACTCTACAGACTGAAAAAACTAGGATAGTTTCCATTGATAGACCTCCCGGAAGGCACGACCATCACACAGGTATCGATATAACAACATTTCGGTGCAGTATGGCTCCATTAAGCTATTACGCCTTAAAATATATGACCAATGCCGAAAGAAGATACCGGTAGGGAGCGCTAGTCATTTCTGAATGTACTTAATTGTATAAATTGTATTTGATTTTTTTCTTAGCAACAGGGCTAGACTTCATTAAAACAGTGTAACATTGAACAACTCAGAGATATCAAAATTTAATGAAAATGCCTTCCAGGAGGTCTTTCAAGGGGGAAGTTACACGCATTTTCGTCTTGAATGGAAAGAAATATAGAAAAATTCCATCACACTTCAAATTAATCAGAACAAAATTCAGATAATAAAATAAACTACAAACTTCAATTTGTTACAGTTAGAGGGCGCTATATTCGCTTTGAGAAAGTATTGAACTGAATTCGTTGTATGTGATTTTTATAGCAACAGATACAAGAGGACTCTACTGTATTGAATGATCAAACATAGGCAAATTATTATTGGACTAGGGGGCTCCGCCCCCTGCTCGCTGACGCTCGCCAACCCCCTGGATTGCTATGCAATCCCCTTGGCTCGCTTTGCTCGCCTTAAAGAGAAGCATTTAAAATATGCCCTAGCAAAAAGCTATTTCAGCTGCATAATGCCATGAAACTGAACCTTTTATTATTTATGAAGAGTCAGAATACTTGCCACGTCATTATTCTGTTGCTGTCGAGACGCGTTAAGCAGGGACAGTGTGGCAACGTAGTAGAAGGTTCTTGGAAAACAACAAAAATAAACAGTTTTCTACATATATTTAAAAAAGATCGGTTATTTCATTGAACAATTAAAATTTTCGGGCTGGTTTTGTATGAAGCGCCAAAATAATTAAAGTTGCTTATCGAAATTTCTTAACGAAGCAATCATATGCTCACTTAATCTTTTTTGCGATACTTAGAAAATAAAATAAAACAGTGAAAGGCCAATTATCCAGCATTCAATCAACCGGAATTTTTTGAAAATCAAATTTGGCGAGAAAATTAGCCATATTTCGCCAATAGTTTTTTTTTTTAAATTTTCATATGAGATTTTGAAGTTGAGTGGGTGGTTTTATTCGTTATTTTGATAGTTTTTAATTCGTAATAGCTGAATTTGCACTGATTAAAGATGAGTATAGGTTCAGATTTACTGCACAACGCCTATTAGCGATTTTTTTAAAAATTTAACGCTGAATGCAACCAGGTGACCTCCGGAACATGTTCCAGCAGATAACTTTTCCGAAAAGTATGATTTATCCGGAATTCTAATCCAAAAGAATTGTACACATCTTGGATCTATTTATTCTTGCATCATCGTAACTATTAAATCAATACGTTTTAAATAGGCAATAATTTCTATCTGTAGATTGTAATAAGAAAAACAAAATATAGCGAATCCAAATTGTTGCTGTTGCCAGATGTATTAGTCAAATTTCAAAAGATATATTGTGATTGGCTGGAAATTCGTGCATAAAGTGCATTTAGAAGATTGGTGATTGAAGTCGTTGCCATTCTGCTCACAGAAATACAGCCAAATTTGGACGTTACGCAAGAGAATTATATATATAGATTATCCATACTATAAGGTGGAACGCCTTGTGGGAGGTCTTTCAAACAGAAACTGAAACACATTTTCGTCTTGAATGGAAGGAAATACGGAAAACTCCCATCAAATTGCACATAAGTTCGAACGCGATCGTAATAAAATTCAGGTAATCAAATAAACCAACAAGTTAAATTTACTACTGTTAGGGGTTGCTATGGAAAAGTATTAGTTGGTTTTATGTTATGTCTTAGCAACAGCTACAAAACAAGAGGACTATACTGCACGGAAACATTGTAAAACATTGGCAGTTCATTTTTAGGTCATCCATATGTAATGAGGACTGCCTTCCGTGAGGTCTTTTAAAGGGAAACTGAAAAATATTATTTTTTTTATTTGATTTTTTGAATTTTAATGGTCTTGTTTTGGTTATTGTGTTTTTTGACGGGAATGGTTCTCTATTTCCTTCCATACAAGACAAAATGCGTTTTAGTTTCCTTTTTAAAGAACTCATGGAAGGCTTTTCCTCCTTATCGCACTACGTTCCTTAGCTTAGTTATTGTCTATATCTTGCTGTAACTATATCCTGGTGCAATTTAATCTTTATCTATAGTCATAAAATGTCGAATCAAATATAATAAAATACAAATACAATATGTTGCTACTCTGGCCTCGCAAAGGTGCTGGTTTCGAATCCTGAGTTAAGCATCGATGTTCGTCGTGGTTCGGAATCTACTCTAAACTATGCGTCCCCGCTTCATTAGCTTACTTATTGTAAAAGACAGTATCCCTGTGAAATACCTCCCAGAAGGCTTTTCCACCTTATCACTTGGACTGCGTTCATTTGTCTGTATATTGTTGAAACTATATCCTGGCTTAATTTAATCTTTATTTATAGCCATAAAATGTTGAATCAAATCTAATAAAATACTAATACAATCTGTTGCCACTGCCTCGCATGTCAAAGGTGCTGGGTTCAAATCCTGGGTTAAGCATCAATGTTCGTTGGGGTTTGAAATCCACGCTTAGCTATAGGTCCCGGCCTGATTAGTCGTGTTATAGTGCAAAACAGGGTTCCCACGGTCCTTGAAAGTCCTGGAAAGTCCTTGAATTTTTTTTGATGAAATTTGGTCCTTGAAAGTCCTTGAAAAAAGGATAAGGTCCTTGAAAGTCCTTGAATTTTTAAGTGAGCAACGTGGTGTAGTGTAAAATAAAAAGGTGTGGGAATGCTATGTTGTGTCGTTACAAACATATCTATCTTTTTCTGTGTGTGTGTGTGGAGGGTGGGGGAGAGTGAAAACAACAACTTTAAATATTTTTGTTAATATTACTTTAATAATCTCAAAATAGCTCAAGAGCACTTCCAAAAATTAAAAAATAATAATAATAATAATTGTGTGTTTATACTTATTCTTTTATACAAATAATTTTTTTAAACTATTAAGTTATATGGATTTTAAATAATTTGCTTTGCACAACCCATTTTAAAAGATTGTTTAACACTTTATATAGGATTACAACACATTTTCAAACATATTATTGATACAAATTTTTAAACATTTTTTCCGAAATGTCAGAGATGTCTTACATGCAATAGGTTCGGATAAATTTCCAGATTTTGTAGCTCCTCAAAATCTGTTTTCAAAATGAATGAAAAAGATTGTGATTGTTGCAGAAGTTGATTGAAAGTTTTAAGGCTTTTCTCCTTCTCCAAAAGAAAATGTAGAGAAGTTCCTCTTTCTTGATAAATCCTTCCTTTCCAAATTTGCTCCATTAATAAAATAATTGGAAAATTCAAACCCATCAGTCGATTTAAAATTTCTTGATAAAATATTAATTTGTGTACCATCTTAATCATATCTAATTTTAAGCAGGATATTTCAATGTAGACTCATTACTTGCCAGATTTGTATGGGACATTCCTGTTTTTTTTATCTTATCCAGTTTGATTTTGTCATCTCGACAGTGGTGACAGTTAGGTGACAATAATAGTAAAAAATGGGTATAAATCGGAGGAGAAGGCAAACTGCAAAATATATATAATATTGCAATCAAAATCACTAGATTTTAAAAAAGATCAGATCAGGGAAATTTCCTCCTCTTATTGCCGACACTGTATGACTTTATTTTAAGAACTGTTGCTACATTTTTGGAATAAATTCTGAAATCACTGTAAGTGTAAAACTTTCCCATTCTCAAACCAAAAAGAAATTTAATTTTGCATTTTAAAGTACATCTGAATTGTTTTCCTACTTCTTCGCAGCCCAATTTCAATGTATTATACCCATTTGCAAAACCATTAGCACTTTTATATTAAGGAAAATCAAATATACAGGACCAGCCTAGGAGTAAAATGCTATGTGTGCAAGAATGAGTTTTGGTGCCCCTTACAATGAAAATGGGTATAGAAAACACTCCAAAAATGGTAAGAGTGCTCTATATGGTATGGGTGCAAATTATTAAAATCGTAGCGTTTTCTGCACTAATCAACATTATTTTAAGTCAGCTTTTATTTAAGGAACACACGGATTAATTTAAAAAAAAAAAAAAAAAATTTATAAAAAATTGTAATAAAATTATTTTTATAAGAATTTAATAAAATACATGTTATTAAAATTACAGATTTTTGCTACGTATTACTTTTTTTAGTTGTTCGCTGTTCTTAGCGCAAGCCTTGGAACTCCTTTGCAACCCTGGGTTGTGAAGGGTTGCAATTCGGCTAATGTAGCATTATCAGTACTGCCAAGTTAAAGTGATACAAAGTTAACAACTGTTTAGTTCTGTCACAACAAAGTAGCGGAGCGCTTGAAGCCAGTCTCTTTACTGTACATTCAAGCAACATTTTTTGTGTTGAACTAAACATATTCAAATTCACAAACAATTCAAAAGCGAAGTTAATATAAAGGATTTAAAAATCAATACTATTTTGAACATATTTTTTCATGTTCAAACAAGTTATCAGTTTGATTTTCCCAATATCTGAGAAAAAAATAAATATTTCCCAATATCTGACAAAATATAAATACATAATTCCGTGATCTCGAAACACCTTAAAAGCTAATACAAAATATCAACATTCTGCTCATTCCTATCTGGATTTTTAGCACAACCAGTTTATTCCGTCAGAACAGCAGGTTTGCTTAACTTTTTTGGATTATAAGAAACCCCATCTTTTATTGTCATTTGTTTTTTCCTCTTCAACGAATTCATTTCTTAGGTACGTTGAGAGGTTTACAAATAATTTATTAAATCTGTGATATAAAAATTTCAAAAAAATATATATACATAACTTTTGTTGATAAATCGGTTAGCGTTCACGTTAAAATTAGAGGAGGCGAATTATTCTTCAAGGAAAGGGGCACAAAGAACTGAATGTGCTAGGTCACAGTTTTATTCAAAATGTAGATATTTGGCGTGAATTTGTGTATGGAAGTTTTAGATTGTATATACGACAAACCATACAAGTTTGACGTCTGGAATTCTTCCACAAATACAGATCATTCGTTGAAGAGGATGATTGCTATTGAATGAATCGTAGTTAGATGTAAACATATGTCAGTTCATTTCTGATGAAGGAGAAAGAGCCATGTGTGGGTTGCCGCGCCTCTTTCAAGTGTTTTACAAAAACTAGAACTTGCCTGCTCAGTTCTGAAGTTGTGGATCCCAGACGAAAGCAAGTTCCCACGAAATGACTTTTTTGTTTGCTTACTTGGCTTTGAGTTCAGTATTACGAAAAGAGAAAAAAAAAAATACAAATGAAAAAAAATTTAGATGAGGGAATGTTGTTCCGCCTTCTAAAAAGGTAAAGGATCGCCTTTGCCTCATGTTCCCACTCCACTACACCCCTGACCACCGATAATCTCCGTTTTGTAGTTTTAGGTATGATGTATTTAAAATTATGGTTCTTGAATTTTTCTAAAAAGGTCCTTGAATTTTCTTAAAAAGGTCCTTGAAAGTCCTTGAATTTTTTGCTTCAATAAGAGTGGGAACCCTGCAAAAAATTATGTCGTTGAACTTAAAAACCAACCAACTTATCATGGTTTTAGCAATGTGTTATACAATCGTTATAAACGTTTGTTAGAGAGATAATGGGATTGAACGGTATATCAATACCCTTTATAAAAAGATTTTAAGAAAAGGTAACCCATAAAAAATGTTTTTACTATATAAATCTTTGTATGCAACTTTTATGTGCAATTGCAACTTGTCGAAGGGATTTTGAGCCCAAGAAAGTTTCTATAGTATTTGAGCACTACAAACATAACCATCGCTTGTGTGCCATTGACTATTATCCCCCCCCTCTTGATAGAATCTAAGGATAGAATGCATTATCATTGAAAACGACCATCTACCTCCCAAATTAGTGCTCGATTCGATTTTATCCTTCCGTAAATTTGCCTGGCACAAAAAAAAAATCAAATTTAATATTCAAATTATTCGAATTAAAAAACCCTCTTCCAAATTAAAATTTCTCAATTAATTTGAGATTCGAATCTCATAGCAATATGCAGTGATAAGTTTGGCTACAATAATTCATTAAAATTACATTTGGCATCAAATCAATCGCCAATTGTGATATGGGCGGGTTTTAAGGTCTTTTATAATAAAGGCGTGAGCAATTTGTATTTTATTCACTGCCATTGGTACGTTTGGGGTCTGTAGTTCGGTTTTTAACGTTGCGCTGACTAAAAAGAGTCCCAACTTTAAAAAAATTTTAGACCCATAAATTTTCATTTGCGGCCCTGACAATATATTGGAAATATGCTTTATTTTTGTTATAGAATACTCTGGTACTAAGGAAGTGCGGTGGTTTCCGAACATTCTGTATAAACAAGGTATTATAAGGCGAACATTTTGGATATGTAGCAAATATACAGGCAGAGAATAGGTGATTACCACTAGGCTTCAATAAAAAAATGTGCAAGACATGTGACAAAAATAAAAATAGATGCAAGATGGACAATCAGATGTGGGATGTGAAAATATTAAAGACATGGCTCCTCAAAGGAAAAAATTCAAAGATATATTAAAATAATAATAAATGGTGTATATAATATGCTATCATAGAAATATATAAATAAATAGTACAAATCTATACAATATTAGTTTGTCGAAGATCCGTCTGACATGTCGCCCTCAGAATCGACATCTGTAGATTCAGATTGTATAACGATTTCCATTTTCTCGACTTCAATGGAATCGACTATCCCATCAGTGTCCCACATCTGATCTTCCACCTTTTCCACATATTTGATGCATTGTTCTCACTTTGCTGCCGTATCCTATCTTATTGCCTGGTTTTTCAGGTCCACCACCTCCTGTTTTTTAAAAGTAGTATTTTGAGCGGCGACATGTCCTTTCACCGGCATCCATATCAGTTCGATGGGATTTAATTCACAATGATAAGGAGGTAGCCTAAGAACTATGTGGCCGTGTTGGACAGCTATCTTGTCGATTCGATAAGTCTCGTGTTGTTTGTGTAAATTTTTGACAAGTAGAAGAAGCTCAGCTATCAACATATCTGGACCTCAAGGAATATGTTTTGCAGACTGCCACGCCTGAATATCTGCCTTTCTAGTTTTAGTACTCAGGATTATTTCTTGTAGAACACTATGGTACGAAGCATTATCCATGACAATAATGCTGTTTGGTTCAATATAGGGCACGAGGTTTTTCGTGAACCACTCTTCATAGTGAGACCCATTAATTTCCAAATGGTAATCTCCTGCATCGTTTTTTGCCTTGAAAAGTTCACATGTCTGAGAGACATCCTTTTGTGCTCCCTGCATGAGTGATGATAAGGCGGGATCTCTTGCCTGATGGAGCTTTTAGTCCAGTCGACATTCCTGATAAAAAGGCCTGTTTAGGAGTTTTAATCGTGCTGTCTTCCCAAACTGATGTTTTCGTATGTTTGAAATTTACCCACGTTTCATCAGTGTGGCAGGGATGTAAGAGCTTCTCCAATTGCGCCAAAACCCTTTATTCGGTCAAAATTGCACCAAACTGAGCCAAAATATATTTTTTTAGTTTCAAAAACAACTTGGCGAGAATTTTGGATTGAAAATGTTCAAAATTATCAGGGAACGTCGCCAACAAAGCGATGACGAGTGAATGTTGCATTTCAAGGATGTTTTTGCATTTCAAGGATGTTTTTCGTCAGTTTAAAAGTGCGGGCCTGGAAAACGGTTGTTACACTTGAATTGAAAATACCATCGCAGTTTTATGTTCCAAGTTTTCAAATTGTCAAAGTAGTTCATGACTCTGTGTGCATCTGGTTTAAATCTGTTTTCTTGACTGGTTTAAATAATAATAAATATTTTTCTTTATGCTTATGGAATACATGAATATTTTTTTGTCGAGGCGCGATAAAAATTTTGTATTTTTCAAGACAAGCAATCTTAGTGCATCAGGTTTTGGTTTGCTCTCTACTGGTTTTATTATAGGAAATATATATTTTTTTCCTTCATGCTTAAAGAAAACGAGAATATTTAAAAAAAAAATTCTTAATCCAATTTAATCTCCAATGAACAAGTAGTACTAAAATAAAACTTGCTAAATAAAGCTGTCAGTTTGTCAAAGTTATGAAATCTAATGCTTGCTGCTAAGCAGTCTTTTGTTACAGTTTTATTTTGTCTAAACTGTCTTTAAACTAAGAGAGTTTTATTTTGTTTGTGGGAGGGGAGGTTACAATTATTTTTTTATTACCTGAGCACTGATTTAAAAAAAAGTCAAGTGCCTTGTTTGAAAATGATCGTCATGCATTTTAATTTATGTTTTGAATAATTAATTCAAATTTAGAATGTAAAGTATTTATATAAAGAACAAGTTAAATTTTTTTTTACCTTAAACTAATTGGAAATATTAAGGTTTAAATATACACAAATATCTAATAAATGTAACTTATGACCCATATCTATCACTTATAAAGAAATGTAACTTTCCTGATTAGTGCAAAAGTAATGTTACACACTTCCAATCTGCAACTTTACTTCTTTTCTCCCAAAAAGCATATGCTTGTGTTGAAGCCATTCAGCACATCCAGGATTGCTAGAAAAAGTGTCTTGACACAGTATTTTCTGGATATTAAAAATTATTAAGTTCTCTTCTAGGCAGTTAACTAAAAGCTCTATTGTTAGAATATTAAATTATCACTGGTCTGATTTAAAAAGAAAGTTGGAAGTTTATTCTTGTAGTGCAAGTAGATGGGAAAATTTTAGTCTTAAGTTGTATTTTTCTTTCCAGGATCGAGAGTTTTTCATTCCAGGAGCAAAAAGGACATCACCCGATCTCTTATGGTTCAGCTCCAACAGTTTGCACACAGTGGGTGTTCTTGATGTAGCTTTAGACAAACCCGAAGATCGCTGCCATTTCTCTCTTAAAGCTGATGTAGCATTTATTGTTTAAAGACAGTGTATTTCTTTGCTTGTTATTGACGTAACAGCAACTGTTCATTTTTTTAGTTTAAAAGAGAAAACTCTTGTAGTTTGCTGGAAACTTTTTTATGAATTTGAAGTGTAAATTTAGGTATCCCTTGTTATATATTTTGTTTTAACCTACCAGTAGTTTCAAGTTAAAATCTGAAATGGCCCTTTGGAAAATGTCCACTGAAAATTATCTTCTCATATTTTTGGCTGCAATTATGAATTAAATTTAAATGTAGCAGCTTGTTTTCTCAAAACTAAAATGTAATAAATATGTGTTACTTATATTACACTGCTTGTGCTTACATTTATTTTAATCTTACATTTTTTTAGTACTGTAAAGTTAAATCTTTAATAAATAACTGGTATAAACATTTTTCAGGGTACCATGTTTAGTTATAAAGCAAAATATGAGTTTGTAATTCTTTGAACAAATCAATTTAAACTATCATGCATATGTGCCATTTCTGCACCCTACTGAAAAGCATAAAGTTTTGCCCTTTGCTAGTACAAATTAAGTTTCCTCTATCCAGCATTTTAACATTAATCATGTGAATACAAATTCTTCATTACTTGTATTATGTGCATTTGTGAAATGTCTTTTTAGATGTTAGGTGCAGAAAGTAATGTTTTAGATTATAGCAAAGGGTAGAATTAAAAAGTACAAAAAACATTCTCTACGATCCCTCCAATTTTATTTCAACAATATTCATGTAAAACAGAATCCCTGACTATTTTTAAGCCAATGTAGATCTGATTTCCAGAATGATGTTCATCCTTTTAAAAATTAATATCTTAATACACTCCTTCCTAATAGGGAAGTTAATATAAATTGATTTTATCAAAAGTATTTTGATTACCTTCACATTGTATTTGGAAATGTGTGTACAGAAAAATCTATCCAGATATGTTTAAATATATCACCTTATAAACTCACCACTTTCATCTCATACTGTTGAATCATTCTAAAGCTGTTTATTGATATCTTGATGTATTTAGTCAGTTGATCAGCTTGCTTATTACTAGTAGTGTATCATTTGTTTGATTAATATTTGTTTGTTAAGTTATAGAAATTTTTACAGACAAAAAAAATATCATTTATATAATAATCAAAATGTGCATTTAATGTGGCTTTCGGCTGATATTGTTAAAGCAGAGGTTAAGGGTTGTGTTTTGAATATGATTGATGATGTTTTATACATCTTTCAAAATAATGGTGGTGGGGTCTGCCTTTTTTCGTGTATGGGATTATCTGACTCAATTGTTAAAAAATTGTATAATTTTTTCATGAAACTTCTACATGCAATCGAATTAATAATTTGAAACAATGCACTTCTTAAAAATTTTATTCATACAACTATTTGATAGACTTGCATTACAAGTGAAACCATTTTGTGCAAAAAGGTTCGTTTATTACATTTTGACACAAAGAGCTTTTTGCTTGAACTCTACAGAAAATTTAATTTGATAGTTTGTAAAAAATGTAAGATGTGCACTTTTGAAATCGACAAATAAATTGTTAACTGCTTAGGTAACCCTATAACCTTTTATATTAGGAAAACTTCAAAACTTTTTGGGTTCTAATTTGCAAATGACATCACAAAAAGACTTAGCAATTTTTTTAACATAAATGTTTATGTATTCTTGAAAATTAAAGAATTTATTGCATGTAGCAATTTTTCAACAAATGCTGACTCACTGTTTAAGTACATTTTTTCAAAATTTTGGAATGGTTATCCCGTATATGTTATGGGGGTAATGCCCCTGCAATTAATTTTTTTTTTTTTTTTTAACTTGTATTCTCCAGTTATAGATTGTATCTTTTCACAACTAGAAGGTAGCTTTGAAATAAATTTATTTGATTGGGGAAATGCATAGTTAAACTTAGGAATTATGCATTTGGTTTTTCTTTCTTTCTTGTATTTGTCTATCTGTATAGCAATATTTTTACTCAAAGTTTTACTTTTCTCTAAATCAGCATATTTTGTTCTTTACAATTTGATTTGCAGTTTATGAGCAAAACTTAGGATATGTGTTTGAGTCTTTTTTCCTTTCAATACTCAAATTGAAAAGTGCAATGTTCAAGATAAATAATTCAAAATCATACTTTTCTTAAAGTAAAGATTTTACCCTCTACAAACTTTTTTTCTTCTAGAACTTATTAGAGTTATTTTTTTTTTTTTTTTTTTCCAGTGTGTTTTTGTCATGCATATTTTATGGAAGTGAATGACAATGTGTGCTTCTATGTGAACTTTTTAAAATAATTACAAATTATCCATTCTTTGAATTGCAAGGATATTGACAAAAAATTCATAGTTTGTGCAGACCTACATATGTAGCATAATTGTATGTATTGTAAAATAAAAGGTATTTTTATTCTTAATTAATAAAGTTAATTTTATAGAAATTTTTAGTAAACAAGTTTCTCCTTGCTAATTTTCTTAATAAGGATCCAGTTTTTCTCAGTATATATACTAATATCGTGGAAATAATATAACTGTGTATTAGAAATTAACTTTATTTTAGCTTTGCATTTTTCTCTGTTTCATGCATTGATCTGCCATTTGTTCTTTGGGCTCTTAAATTTTCTTGATCTATTATTTCAAACTCGTGTACTATTTTAAAATATAGTATTCTTACAGTGCAGTGTTTACAAACTATTTGCAAAGGGTTTTTTTTTTTTTTTTTACAATTTGTACTCTTACTCTAATGCGCACACTTAATCTAAGTCACTACTTTTTTAGCAGACTTAAAAAAAAAAAAAAAAATACTTAAACTGAAGGAACAATATTCTTTTCCTTATTTAATAAACATTTTCAACAATATTTAAATTAATATTGTGGCTTTATCATATAGAAACAAACTTGTACCTTAAGAGAAAGGTTAAGTAGACTAGACAATAGGGGAAAAAAATTTATTACTTTTAGTATATTGTGTTTTTAATATTTCTTAATTAGTTTCTCCTAAAAAAGCAAATTCATAAAAATGAAATAAGGTTGTAAGAATTTTCAATTACATAACTATAAATTAATTTGATATTCTTAATACCTTGAGGTGTTTCTTTTTTATATATATCTGCTGTTAAGATTATGTAAGTGTTGCCATGAATTTTCCAATGTTTTTATTGTTTTAGTTTTAATAAAATATTATTTTTATTGAGATGGAATTATTCAAAGAAGCACACATTGTAACATGTAAAGAATACTTGGCTGTCCAGAGCTTAGTATTAAGGACTAATTTTGACAAGTTATATTACTTAAAGTATGTCATATTAAACTGTAACTTATAAACTGTTGGTCATTTATAAAACTGGCTTTTTTCAGCCACACTCAATACTTATAGATGTGCTTGTAAAATTATGTTGTAATCCATCAATTTCTCATTTGATGTGTTTTGTACTAACATTGTTTGATTACTATATACTCCAAATGAAACAGTGAATTCCATTACTTTAAAAGTATGTATATCTGTGTTTTAGATAAATCAATGAAAATCCATTTGTATATTTTTATTTTTTGCACCGATTCTGTTTCCCATGAAAACATTTTACAAGTTATAAAAGCCTTTTTATATTACTTATTAATGAATTTAAGTTACATATTGTTACATTATGGTGTGAGGACTTTTTGACTCAAATAAATACAAGAAAAAAATCTTTGTTTTACAGTTGTTTTCCGATTAGGTTTTTTACATTAGTTTTCCAATAAATATCTAATGTTAAAACTTGCAACTATGATTTTTTTTTTTTTTTTTTTTTTTTTGAACTTAAATTCTGCTTTAATAGTTTTTATGTTTTTTTTTGTTTTTTTTTTCTAATTACCAAGACACAAACTCATTCTTAATGTCAGTAATTGCTGATGTTTTAAACAACTTGGTTACTGTATCACTACATTCAAATGTTCCAAGTCCACATAAAATTTTCCAAATAAAATATTTTAAAGATAAGTTTTCTGGACTTCCATTAATTATTTCTTTTCATCATGAGCCAAGTTTACATCTGTCCATTCTTATAAATATTTACAATTAGATTTGATTGTTCAATTGTAAATTTGTTAAACTAAGATATTCCTTAATTTTAGTGGAACTTCACTTATTTTGAAATTTAATATTGGATAAGCAGGAAAACTTTAACAAGATTTAAGAAGAAATGTATTGAATGAAAACTATTTGCTGATTAATATATAGTTTTTTGAAATTTAAGTAAAAGTTTTTTATGAACATTAAAAAATTCAACGTCTTCCTAGATTGTAGCTTTGTATGTAAAGTGCAGTTCCCACTATTGTTCTCTATAGTACTTGAAAAAGATCCTTAACCTTTATAGTTTCATATATCAAAGACTGAGTGTTTGTTATACCAGAACATAATATTGAAATTTAGAAAACCAGTACAACAGATGCTGTTTCAAGTGTTACAGAGCAAGTTTTGAACCATATAGTAAAAACTGGATTACGCCTACATACTGCTAACTATAAAGGCTTTAGGTACGTTGAATTTTACTAAGGTAATAAAGATCGATAATAATAACAACTTGAGAACTACACCTACACTATAAATCAATCAGTATAATAGTTTTTGTGCAATGTATTTTTGTTAATTCATGCAAGACTGCTCATCCTGTATATCTTTACAAATACTAGTAGCATTGTTAGATAAATTACATTTAAATAAACATTTTTAATTAACATAAGTTTTAATTTTTTGTTTTAAATTATACCTTGATAGTATTCTGAAGTATGTTAAAAGATGCGTTATAAATCTTATTGCACCTTGATAACAAATTAAATGGATTATTTGGAGTTTTGTCATAGATTTAGATATTCACACAATCGCTTACTTCTTCCAAAATAAGTTGTACATCAAATTCGCCTCATGATTTGACAAATTGATCATATGACGATGTCAACATCTGAAGTAGCACTTCATGTCCACACCAAAGTAGTATTATACTTGATAATTTGCTAAAAATAAAATAGTATGGAAAATAACATGGAGCAGAATTTTTAACACTCATTTGATACTAAGCAAAACTTATGGTTGTGACAATTACTGTAATGTTTACCAAAAAAATTTAAGTCGTTAATATATATGTTTGTTTTACACTTTCAGATACCTGTTGAAAATTTTCGTATTTGTCTGCTGCCCTTCAAATTTTGGTTTGTTTACTGCATGGAATGATATTATTGAATTTTTGTTTATTATTATTATTTAAGCATTTTTTTTTAAATTACTTGGAATTTTTCAAATTCATGCTAAGTTGATGCCAAGGAGTTTTTCCATTTCTAATAAGTTTTTTTGTTGATAAAATGAAAGTGAAACAATACTGAATTTGTAGTAGTAACATTCTATCCAATTACTTAAGATATAAATAAATTGGATTAAATATAATCGAATTTATTCAAATGATTAGAATATCACTTTATGTACAAATTCAGCATTTCGTCATTTTAATTTTTTTATCAGCAAAAAAATTATTCGAAATGAAAGAACTGTTTTGTTTAGCTTTACATGAATTTAACTTATGTCGTATATGCTAATTTCTACTTAATCTTTATTTTAAATGTATCAAATATTTTGACATTGATGTGAAATGCCTTGTGCAACATTAAACTCATTTCAGTTGTATATTCATTGAATTCTTATATTGAGGAGACACATTATAAAATGTTCCCTATAGCATAATCTTGTAATTATCATTGGCAATTCTGCCATTTAATAACTATATTTTTAATGTAGCTCCAGATTAGTGGGATTGTAAAGGTTTTATTTGTTTTGTTTTTTGAAGGAAACCCTGTAGGATAAGTTTCAATAAAGTTTTATTTTACACTGATACTTTTAAAAGCCTTACGTATTTCATTAAATAGATTTCTGCTTTTGATATGAACTGTAATTTATTTACTTTAGCTATGAATTTGCTACACTGATGTTTAACTATGCCATCCTTTATTTATAAATCAACTCGGAAATATATTTTCTATTTAATGCATGTATGTCTGAATTTTTTTATTTCAACCGTGGTTCAATTTAAATGGAACTTTTTTAGCTATATTTGGAATTGAATAAGGTATGATATGTTCTCATTGATAAATTTTATATCTAGGAAATTAAATTAACTATCATAAAAGCTAATCCATTAATTAGAACAAATTGGGGAGACGGAGAGACTTGCCTTAAAAAGGTCCAATTTTGTGATTTCTCTATCATAATTATCTCCTGGAGACGTATTTAATCGTGAAATTTATAAATATCTCTTGAACATATTAGCTTACAGATTTCACCTTGCATTTAGGCAGAACAAATCCATTTCTAAAGATATAGTTTTCCATATCGGTAATTATATTTGTCTAGGAAAACTTAGTATGCAGAACAGCATTCTCCACTAACTTTTAGATACGGGCCGTTTGACTTATGTTGGAGCTTTTCGTAAACTAATATATGTATGTTGTATTATAATCGAAGTATTTCTGAAAACTAAAAAAAGTTGCATTTTTTTTATCGTAATAAAATTACAATTGATATTTGATTTTTTTCTTTTTTTTCAAATAATTAAAAAATAATTATTGAATTGTTAGTATATTAAAGACTAAAAGAGAAGTAAATCTTTTGTTCCAATTTGACCATGGGATTTAACCTAACTTTTAATAAAATTATTTAAACTATACTTCTAGACCAGATTACTCCATTTTAGTCGATATCAATTGTGAGACAATGGCGGTCCAAATCGTTCAATTTGTTTTTTGATAGAGTCGATGACTGTTGCGGTATTTGTCGCAGCCAATCTCAATAAATTGTCCAAATGAGATTCAGATTACTTATTCCTGTAATTATTCTTTATGAAAATCATCTTGCTAATAGCTTCTGCGTATAATTTCTTCGTCCACGTAGTGGAGAACTTTATTTTACATAGTAAACACACATACTATTTGTAATTTCGAACAAATTACTATTATGTAAAAAAAAAAAAAAATAGTTCACACTAGGAAGTACCGTTTTTTACACGCTTTTATTAGCTTCGTATGTATCTTAGGGTGGGCCGAAAAATACTTTTTTTTTTTTTTTTCGAAATCGCTGGTTTAATAGTACGGAAATGGTTCTCTTTGGGTTCAATAAATACGGTGTAAAGTATTTTTTTGATTGGATAATATCTTCTGTCCCCGCATCGCACATGAATTTCGGAAACTTTGGGTAAAAATTGGCAATTTTTACTCGCTGTAGGAAATGTAATTATTTTTCAATATATCTATTCTAATAACATGGAAGAGGTGCCCACTGGGTTCAATAAGAAAGATGTAAAATATTTTTTCGATCAAATTATTTCTTCTATTCCTGCATCGCAATTGAAATTTTTGAAGAAAAGTGTAATTATTATGTGTTATAGAAATAAATCAAACATGATAACTAGATGGGTACAAACACTGTTTATTGCTGTATAATATTTTACAATTGATTTATACTGCCTGAAAATTATTAAATAACTGCGAAGTCACATTATATAATCTTTGTTAAAAATATTATATCCATAGAATGTCATGACATGCCAATACCAAAATTTTACTTATTCTTAATCAGCAAAAAATGTCAGCTTGAAATCAGCCTTATCGTCGTATTCAGACATAATTGATCGGGAAAATAATGTGGATCTAATGAACCTGTCTCTACTTTGAAACCCATAAACTGGATGCTTCTATCACTAATTAGACACACCGTTCAACTGCCTGTGTGACATGAACAATTAACTAAGTCCCAATCTGGATTTTTCTTATCAAGCACAATGGAACTAAATACGGTATAGTGGATACGTCACGAAGGATTAGTGGAGAAGTAATGGTAATTGATGACTAATCATTTCCGTATAGTCAGCTGCTTCAAAATTTAGTTTCGGTGGGAGAAATACACGTACTGACATAACATTGGAGGATTACTTTCTAGACTTAATTATACGTTGTGCCGCACATTTTCTGGTGTGTGGTCTTCCATCATTCAACATATACAGCACAGCAAGATATTCTCAGGATGAGCAAAGAAAGAATTTCGACAAATTACTGCATCGACGACGTCCTTGAGGTCTTGATATAAATACCTGGATCTAGAAATAGTATTCCAAACATGTTTAGCTGCACCTTTCAGCGAGCGTTTAGACTTTATATTGAATCAGTTTGGAGTGTAAACTTTCATCACAAATTCAGCGATTTGTTTAAACTTCAAAGAAGGTGAGCCCTAACGTTTCACATATAAGGTGGACAAGATGCTTCAGAGTTAATTCATTAAAATGCTGGAGACTTATTATCCATTGCAGCCGTTTACCAAATTTCAATTCCAAACACCGACTTGCACAGGACTTCCATCCCCTATTAAGAGATATGCCGTCACAGCCAATTGCCAGAAGCTGAGAAAGATATATTGTATACCCCTCAAAGTATCCGAATTGTCGCGATAGTCTGTTTTACAGAGCCATATCAGGGATTTAAATGAGTAATGTAACGTGAACCTTGTTCTTCAATACGATACAAATGTTCCTCTTTTACTTTTTGTGTATCTTTTAGTAAATACTATATTTACGACTATCCAAATACAGCCCCTTCCACGGTAATGCCTGAGCTTGTTTTAAAGCTTGAAATTTTAAATCCTTTCTAACTTTGGCCTTTTCCCTTCGCAGCTTTTCGATGTCGTATGTCGATGGTTTGTAAATGTCCAGACTCAATTCTACTTCAGATGTATCTGAAGAACAATCCTTTGCTTCATCTACATATTTTGCGTTAGGCGTTGCTCGTTTATAATTTAAATATAAATTGGGAGCCTTTCTATCAGCATTATCAGCCATATTTTGAAGTCGTTTTGTTTCATTAAATTCAAGCGAGGTGATGTAAAGAAGTCTTATTGTTAGTTGATCTTTCAGTAAATTATACTCATTTCGAGGTAATTTTTAGTACATGTGCAACCTTCTAAAGTAATGCATTACAGACCATAAAGTAAAATAACTTTGTGCATGTATCTTGTCGAAATGCTTTGATCTTTGCTCTTTGTAAGACCGCTTAAAATTAGTATATTTTCCATTGTAGGTATGGATCATCTACAGTATTCTAGAATGGTTCCAATAGGAATGGCAGTGCTTGCTTTTGTCCATACGTCAGACTCGATTTTAATTGCAACAATTTCCTTAATTCTCGAGAAACTCGGCTCTTTGTTTCCAGTTTTAGATGCAAGATTTAAAATCTCAAAGAAGCAGAAACGCAGCATATCTTTGTATGTAGGGAGATTAATTTGAGACATATCTATCTTATATTAACAAATCAATCAAGCCAAAATAATGAAGGACGTAATTTAAAAACCAACATACACTGCCGATTTCAAAGCTCGAACTAGTAGCCAGATGTTTTTACAGGCGCATGCGCACACAGATAAACCCAGTATAGACCATCATCAGTTATACCATACGACACAACAATAAGGACAATGAAATTTCCAGAACACTGCGAACAAGTGCAGAGGAATGTGAAACCTTCTCATCTCACTTCCTGTCAGACACAGAAATAGTTAGAAAATATAAACTTTTCTTCAAAAATTGCAAAAAAAATTTTGCGATGCGGGAACAGAAGATATAATTCGATCGAAAAAATATTTTACACCTTTTTTATTGAACCTAGTAGACACCTCTTCTGTACTAGTAGAAAAACAATATGGAAAAATAATTATATTTCCAGTGCCGAGTAAAAATTGCCAATTTTAACCAAATTTTCAAAATTCAAGTGCGATGCGCGGGCAGAAGATATTATCCAATCAAAACAGTATTTTACACAATGCTTATTGAGCACAAAGAGAACCCTTTCCTCGCTATTAGAATAGCTATTTCGGAAAAATGTAAGTAACGGAATCTTTGAACTCGATTTTCGTCCACTTCAAAACTTTGAATTATTTGAAATTTTGCACAGTTATCAAGGACCAATGACTATACAATAATTTCATAAGTTGTCGCATTCTCCTTATCAGGATTAGCGATTTTTTTCATATTCTGAGACACTGTAGTGTTTTGTGCCAAGTACTACGGCGTGTACTAAAGCATACACATGACTTAAATTTGAGACAAGCATGTAACTATTGGCAAGAGCAACTGAAGAGTTTTGTGCACTTAACTAAAAAAATTAACTTAACTCCAAAAAATTAATAGTTTAAAAAACGCGCTTGAATAAAGAACCAACTAAATAGTCCGTGGGACGAACATCAATATCGTTCAGTTCCGTTTGCCATGTTTTGTCACTACATAATTTTTTTATTAAACTATTGTACTTATCTAATTTCATCTGAAATATCAATGTTCCCGCACTTAAATGTGCACATTATTTAGAAAAAAGCAATTTTATAGAGGACTATATTTTGGTTTCTGTTTACAGCCATTAGTAAAACCGCTACTAGATGACGAAGTCAAATTTCAGTTAAAAATTTAACAAACTATTTTTTTATAATAATTTCCTACTTTTTATTTCATTTTATACTATTAGAAATATTAATTTGGGTCTTCATACACTTAATATTTGTGTTTTATTTTTATTTAATTCGCATAGGAATGAAGTTTGTATTCTTCCTCCGTTTGTTTACCTTTCAATTCAATGTTTACTGTTGTCATCATTTAGTTAGTGTTAGTTATTAGTGTTTAGTTAATCATCATTTTATTGTTTTATAAGAACAAGTATAAATTATAAAACATCAGTGTATTTTAAAAATAAAGAAAAACCTTACTGTTTTATTAGTTACAAAAATAATAATTTGGGTAATAAAATAATAATGGTATAGTATAGAATGGTAAAAGGGTAAAATCCTGTTGTTGTTGCTTATCTCACGCCTGGTCTGACGAAGTCAGACCAGGTCCATGAATCCGTTGACAAGAAGGAAGTCAATGACCAGAAGAGGGGTAGAATAGATGTCTTCCCTAACCAGTCCCAAACAGTCCAGAATATGCTGAGGTGAGGCCTGATGGGTGTCCGATCCGAGCGAAGAAGTTCTGGGATGAGACGATCATTAATCAGGTTGTTGGGGAGGAGCCTTCGATACGCTCCATTTAACCTCATTAGAACCCTGGCCATGTAGAGACGCATTTTGTATACATCCCCTCTTCCTCCGATCGCTCCAGAAATGTGTTCCAATACCAAAGAAAAGGCGCGGGGCGATTCTCTGCTTGACGCACAGAACAAAGGAACAATGATAGCAATGTTAAAAGTATAAAGTTAGTCTTTGCTTTCTGAAATTATTCGTTCAGGACTCGGACAAAGTTTTAGATTATATATTCTTCTACTTCATATCTAATCAGCGAATGGAGATTTTTGTTGTATTGTCTTATAGTGCTATAAGAGTTTTTGTCTCAATTTGGTTCTTGTAAGTTGGTTGGTTGTTTTCAGATTATTTGGCGCCGTCAGCAACACGAGGGCTATAATGCGCCGAAACATTCGTCATTAGACAAGCCAACATACATTTACAGACACCCATGCCTAACACGGGACTCGAACCCGCAACCTCGTGGTCTAGAAGCTAGCACGCTAACCACTACACCGTTTGGTCGGCTTGGTTCTTGTAAGAATAGCGGCATAATAAGTGGCAAATTGAAGAAGACGTAAGTTTTCAAAATGATTGTAATGGTACCAGTTGTAAATTAATGAAAACCCATATATTATATATATTTTGATTAAAACATTTTGGCACCAGGAAATAGTTTCAACAAATGATCGGTTAAAATGGGATTTTATTAGTATTCCGAAGCGATTATAGAAGCATGTGTAATTGTAAAAGCGATCTTTTAGTGAGAATAACAGTCCCAAAATTTGTTAGTGACAAATGTCATCGGCATCAAATCCTATTTGCCAAGTTTCAGATCGATTGGATTATTGCAAGTGAGTTAAATTGGCCTCCGCAGAACATTTCTATAAGCAAAATATGCGGCAAACTACTTTTCAAAATTTAATCCTTAACTAGGGGTATGGAACATCGCACAATTTTTCAAATTCACCAAATAATACTGATCATTGCATTAAAATATGATACGGGATGTTATTTACCATTTTCATATTTTCACTTATTTAAAGACCCACCTAATTGGCGAAGATATTCGATAGACATTACTTTGTCCTTTCTTGTGCGGGAAACAGATACAAATCAATCGTTGGTGGGTGATGCTCAAGGGCAGAAAAATCTGTGTTAAAGTAATTCGTGATTATTTTTATCTTTTCCCCCTTTTAAAAAAACTTTTTACGCTTTTATCGCATTTGTACAGGAATTTAGGTGGTGGGGAAGTTTAGAACACGTAAGAGACATTAGCAGAGAGATTTTAATCAAAATAGTTAGGGCTGTTTTTTAGAAATTATTGAAGAACGAGATTTTTTCATGATTTTTCATTATTTCAATCTTATGAGCATGCGCGATTTTGACGAAAACCTAAATGGCAGGACCCATGGCCACCGCCAACCCATGTACCAAATTTGAAGAGTGTAGGTCAATTTGTTCGGGAGTTATTCTGACCACGTGCACACAGACAGGCATTTCTTTTTCTATACCACTTTTTTTTTAAATCTGGGTGATCCAAAAAAAAAAAAAAAAAAAAAATTAATCGATTACTGTACTTTCATTACTCTATGTAAAGATATGATACGCAGATTTGCCCGCCATCGACATACACAGCCAACCATTCACACACAAATTCGAAGTTATTATAAGGGATTTAAAAACGGATCTATTTTAACTTAATGTCAAAGCCAGAAACATATTTTGCCGTATTTCGAATAATTTCACGAGATTGAGTAGTTCTGATCGTTTCAAACTTAAATTCTATGAATACAGTTTAGATATAAGGTGAGTTAATAATAGCCAGGTAAGTTCAGATGGCTGCTTTCAAATGATGCTGATGGTGTTGGATTCCGATTCTTTTGGAAGTGAGCATAATTTATCAACACATCATTTAAATGTCTTTGATAAATCAATCTTAAAAGTAATTTACTAGATAATTTCAAATATTACAAAAGTGTTATTTCTAATACGGAAAAATCTTTTTAAAAAACGGTTAATTCTTTTAAAGGGGTGCAGTTACTTTTGAATTTTGAGTTTAACATACAACGCACCTTTTAAACAATTACATCCATACATTTCTAAACATGTATTTGTTAAAATTGCATTCCAAACCTCTCATCACATGTACATTCCTTTAGTTTGAAGTTTTAATTTATTAAATTTCTTGTATTAACTTCCGACTTTGTGTGTATATTTATGTGTTTTGTTTGTCGATGGCAGGCAAATATTCGGAGGCCTAATTATGTGAGACTCTTTGACATCATCAAATCGGGCTGAAACTTAGCAGATAGATTCGATGTCGGTGACAATGCATTCTGTCCCATTTTGAAGGCTGTCACTGTCACTAAAAGATCATTTTTATGGAATGCTAATAAACCAACTTGCCGTCATCCAATCGCATTGAAATAGCATTAAACCAATCATTGAAGAAATTCTTTCCTGTTGACAAAATAATTTTAGTATATATAATAAAATTGTTTTGATCAGAAGAAATAAAAGATACTTTTATCTGAGAGTGCATAAATTCACATTCATTTTGAATGAATAAATTTTGAAAAGTAGTTTGCCACATATTTTGCTGATAGAGATGGTGTTAGCATCTAAATTTAAATTTTTTAAACAAGCACACGCTGGCAGCAGAAACGGTGCTATGTTAATGAATATAAAAATTGACTTATGTATACAAAGGATTTATATTAAAAACTTTGTTTTTATGGGTTATATTATTTTTACAGTCAAAAACGATTTTTTGTGAAGTGTTAGTTGCAAAATCGCTTTTTACTTAAAGAGCGCAAAAGGCTTTTTTTCCTAGAAAATTTTATTTTTTAATAATATCTTTTGCGGAATAGGAAGGTTTATGTTCTTTAACTGGTAATTTCCAAATCTCCCTTCTTGCTTATACCAGCATAGAAATTGTTTTTTGATGGATATGCATTTACAAGATGATTCACCCTAATGGCACTAATTGTAGCTGGTTGTCTATAAATTCATATTTGATCTAGTTAAAACAACAATTGCCTTTGAATATAATTTCAGAGTTTTGAAGAATGATTTCAGCTAGCCTTCGTCAAGTCTAACAAGCAAATCTATCACAACGTTCTTACGCAGCTCGGTAAACCTTCTACTCGAGGTGATGTGTCAAAATTGGAAATGGACTGTTCCACAGGTTTTCTCGGGAGACAATTTTATAAATGATCCAAAGTGGACAACTTACAATAGTATTTACCTTTCATAATTGAATGTCAAGTGCAAGTCATTACTCCAGTCAACACACCTAAAAATCTAAAATCCTTTTGTTGTGGAAATTCACGCTTCAAATAACCGCTGGTGAGAAAACGGAATCGTTAATCTTAAAATAAATATCCATACCCCCTGGTCCCGAATGGTGTTAAAGGGTAAACACCATATAGGACAATGGAATTTTCTTTGGTTTACTTTTTCTTTTGAATCCGATAGGGAGAAGAAAGGGTTAAAGAGAGAGCAAGCTGTTTGCGTAAATTAAAGAACTTTAGGCTGAAAATGTTACTGGATTTGATATTACCAGGGCTCACACTCAAATCACAGAATGAAAATCACTGGCTTTTCAATGACTTTTATGGATCTAAATAATGTTTTTAATGACCTTTGAAAATTTGTTTTCGTGCATCATGTCGATATATAAATTTTTAATAGAATATATTATACCAGAACATTTACAAGTTGGCGCATGCGTAATAAAATATGTCACAGAATTCTGATAACAGTGCGGACAAGTGGTGGTCACGCGGGGATAGCAAGTCTGAGTAGTACTATTATAAAATTTGCGGTTGGTACAACAGACGCAAAAATAAAGGACTTATAAGGACTTTTAAGCACCTCTAAGCATTTTCAAGGCCTTGAAAACAAGTTAAAAAATATTAAGCTCTTTTAATAACTTTCAATGACCGTGGAAACTCTGATTACGTTAAAATGGAAGATTATATTAGAAAAAGATTCTAACTTTCGTAGTCAGCAGTTAAGAGATTCAAAAGAATAATTCCTGCGATTATTAACATCCTAATCAATTATGGATTCAAAATTAAACCTTATCAATTATGGATTACTAAAAATGAAAATCAAATATTGAATTGTGTAGCTGAACTTATGGAAAATATAAACTTTCTTTATTTTTATTTTTCACCCTTCTTATATATTATATTTATAAGATCAAATTGCTTTTTTCAGAGAAAAGCAAAATAAATTTATTGATTTTGATAAATATTTTGGTAATCGTTGCGGAAAAAAAACCTCCCTTTTAGAGGGCCTCATGAGTCGATTTCTTTTAATATTATTTTAGAGTATTCTTTACCATATAATGCTTATGTAAGTGTTTACTGATAGAATTAAAGCGTTAACAAAATTAAAATCGGAAAAAATACAAATTCAAAGTTGTGTCGGCTAAGAATATTTAATCTCTTTTAAGGTATCTATGTAGAATCCAATAATAAATTTAGACGTTATCAAGCGCAAAAACTACACTAGGACATTGATGCGCCAAAACAACGTGAATCGTACACAGTCTGGAAATGGTGTGTCTTTCAGGGGTTTCCACTTTTTTTTACTCTGAAAAGTTCTGCTTGTTCTACATTTTTTTTTTTTTAATTTGACTTTATAGGCCTTTATCAAACTAAACTTACCTGTAGCCCATAAAAAAAAAATCTAACTCCACCATTGTTCTGTGCACACATTAGTACACCATTATATTTTTATTCAACTATTTTTGTAGTTGAAAACAAAGCTATGAATGTTTTCCTCTTTTTGACATTTTGACTGTTTTCACCCCTGGTCTTTGAAGAGGAAAATGTCGCGCATTTACGCATCAAGAAGGAGAAAATCCGAAAAACTCTCTGACAATCAACGCACTACTATCTGTCTACTAATTAATTTTTGTAAGACAATTTTGGTAAAAATCATTTGAGAGAAAGCATACACTTTTTACAAAATGATACTTGTTCTGAACAGATATTGTAAGAAATTCTTTCAATTGTCTGTCAAATAAATCGAATTTTAAAACTCAACAAAACTGCACATTATGAAACATTAAAATACAGTTGTCTTAAAAACACGAAGCGTCATCGTCCGTATCCGTAGTTGGGTTGTCCATCAATAAACACAATATTTGAAGTTTAAAAATACTGTTTAATATGTACATTGTACATACTTAAAGGAAGAGCCTTTTTTTTTACAAAGACAACTTATCAGTTAAGAATTTAACTTATTAAATTGTGCTATTAAAGAAAAAGTGACCTTCTATTGTTGGTGAAATTAAACTTCCTTTACCGTCTTAATTATCATTTAAAACAAATTAATCGAAAATATATAACTTCAATTTTTAAAGCAAATTATTAATTGTTTAAAATATAAATTTCTGTTCGAGTTTGAAATCCCTCGTTGAGATCTTACGATGAATCAAAGTAGGTACGTAATGATATGTAGTATAACTAAGTATTGTGTCTTTTAATTGACTAATTATAACTATATATTAGGATGGTCTATGTAAGGCGTCAAAAACGAAATTTCATCTGATTTTAACTCTCACCCCTTCATTCCTTTCGTTTTGGTCTATCTTGACAGTGTGCCAAATTTCATTTCAATAATATATTAACCCGTGTCGCAAATAGCCTGAAGTTGTTAAAAGATTACTAAAATTGAAATTGTTTGAAAAAAAAAATATTAAATTTCTTCGGCTTCAATTTCATACCCCCGAATATTTTTTCTTTTGACCTATTTTTGTAGAGAACCAAGTTTTATTATGATAAATTAGTATTAACCCTGCTAAATTGATATTGAAGTTTGTAAAAATAAAAACAGAATTGACAAAAATGAACGAACATATTCTAAAAGTTTTATTTCCTAAATTTAAAAAAGTTGCAAAATATTGATACAATTTAACTAACAAAATCTAACATTTAAACAACAAAAATGTCAGATTTTTAGCGGTATTTTTTTTTTTTTTTTTTAGTAATGCCTCATATTTTACAATATGTGTAGTACTGCTTGCAGTGATCGTCCACACGTTGATCGTTGCTGCACACATTAATCACTTTTCATTTACCAAAATGACCACAATAATATTTTTTATAGTCAAAGGTAAAAAATGGGGGTAAGAATACAAAATTTGTAAGTTGGAAAATAAGGAACACCCTGCGCTGTACAGTAAAATGCAGTTATGTGATGCGAACTTCCATTTTCCTTACGGCACAGCTTAATCTCTTTAAGTTTTCAAAAAATTGCTTACAATAATATTTTTATTGCCAAAGGGAAAAGAATTGGAGGGTGAGGAAAAAAGAAATCTGAAAGTTAAAAAAATAAGGACCACATATATGCCGTAGTCCCTTATTACAAATTTTTCTGTTACACTTTCTAGGCCATTTTGTTGCGATTTAATTGCAAAATCTGAAATATGATAAGAATAGCTATTTGATATGCATACAACTGATACCATTACAATCACTTTGAAAACTTACGTCTTCAATTTTCCACTTATTTTGACGCTATCCTTACAAGAACCAAATTGAGACACAAACTCTTATAGCACTATAAGACAATAAAAAAAAAAACCTCCATTCGCTAATTAGATATAAAGTCACAGAAATTTACGGATTGAGATAGAGCATGTAAAATATGTTATGTTTCAATTCTTCGTCTTTCTGAAAAAGGTAAAGAAGTCCAACAAAGAGGCAAATGAGTTGAACTGCCGACCGCTGAACTTTTTTAATTGGAAGGTCCTTGTAAAGAAACTTATTTTTAAAATCTAAAACTTTGTCCGAACCCTGAACAAATAAGTACAGAAAGCTAAGACGAACTTTTAAGATTGCTACTCTTTGTCCTATGTTATGTGCGGTCAAGCAGAGAATCGAGTAGCTCCTTTCTTTTTGTATTGAAAAGTAAGCACAGTCCTGGAGCGATCGCAGAAAAGGGACCGTACACAAAGTGCATTTCAACGTGACCAGGGTTCTAATGAGGTTAAATGGAGCGTATCGAAAAATCCTCCCCAACTACATGATTAACGATCGTCTCAACCCAGAACTTCTTCCCTCGGATACAGAACCGGCCTGATGTTGGAGGCATTTTGGGCAGGGAGGGAAGGTTTTCACGCCTTCTGAATAGCTTAGACATTTCAGGTGGCCACTGGCAAGTCGCGAAAGGCAGGTGCTGGATTTTCTGTCACATGTGATGGTTAGTGACAGGCCTGGCTTGTGGTGGGAGGGGGGTACCAGCCAGTCTTTCTTAATTTGGGATTTTTTCCTCGAGAAAAGTTCCAGGTATGTGAGGTTTGAAGAGGAAGGGGTTGGATAGTAGCAGCCCTTCTTTGCAAGACCGTCAGCTAGTTCATTGCCATGTAGGTCGACATGCGATGGTATCCACTGGAAGTGAATGTCATGATTTCGGGAGATGGTCTTCAGTTTATGAAGGATGGAGATACTGGCCCTGTCACCTATGTGAGTCCAGTTTTTGAGATGTTGGATCGAGCTGCGGCTGTCAGATAGGATCCAGAGGGCTCCAAAGGAATTCTCATCTATAACAGTTTCCAGACCTTTTTCAATGGCATGTAGTTCACTTCGGAATACTGATCAGTTGTCAGGATTACGTTGATAAAGAGAAATTTTATTCTCTGATGTCTCAATATAGACTCCACTGCCTGCCACGGCCTGGGCCCCCTCACTTTTTTGGTCGGTTCCCCCCACAATTTTTTTTTTTACAAATGATTTTTTTTATATTTTTTTTTTTAATTTTTTATTAGTTACTAGTTAATATACTGATTTATCTGAAGTTTTAATCTTGAAACTGACCACTTTCACTCAACTAATAAATTTCCTTATGGATGAATATTTAAGTCGCCTGATTGAGCTTCTTTTCCTTTGCCCGTAGAAGAAAAGGGCTGGAAAAAAGATGAAGGGGCGGGGGTGAGAGACTGACTTTCGCCACCTGCAATATCCTGCAAGTCTATACCCCTTGTGTGGTTCTCAAATTACAAAATTCCTGAGTTTCGTGTTTTGGCACTGTCTTCCGATCTATAGGATAAGGAGATCCCCGGCCGAAATAAAAGTTAATCTCATTAGATCAGAGACCCAATATGAATGTTAAGCATCGATATTTTTTATTTTATTACTAGGCTCATAAAGTTTAATGATGTAAGTCATACTATAATTCGCTGCTGAAGGAATGAATTTGAAATGCCCAACTAAGATATTTTTTATGCTCATCTGTGACCGTTTGAAAAAATAAGTTGAATGAAAGTAACTAACTTATTTCGCACAAAAACTAGGATGGTCTCTTCTTGATTGTCGGCAGTGGCGGCTGGTGCAGGGGGCCAAGGGGGGGCCTGGGACCACTCACTTTTTTGGTCCCTGGCCCCACTTACAAATAAGCTTGTTAATATTGTTTTGTTGTGGGATTTTTTTAATATTAAAAAAAAAAGAGCTTAAAACTTATTTATTCTGTCATTAGACATTAACTATTGTGAAGGGAGCAGGGAGCTCTTGCAACAAACTCGAAATTTTTTTAATCAATCACAATCATTACTGCAAAAAAGTGACCCTTCTATTAAAGATGCTAGTTTTCCTGGGGACAAAATTACCCCTTCTTCGGACGACCTTGAATTTGAAACCGATAGGGCATATTAGGTTGCGACTTTCACGTGACATCCTGTTTTGCCAAAGCATAAATACAAAATTTCTAAAACATCCCTGATCGCTCTGCTCTGGGGTGGACTTCTCTTTAAAGGAATGGCCATTTTTTGTAGAGAAGGCGATTGCACGTTGGTCCTCTAGTATGGCGGTGCGAAAAAAGTGGCTACAATAAATATCCATTGCATTCATTTTCGCTCTTTGTTTTTCAAAATGTAAGAGTAAGATTTTCTCTGCAAATTGTTTTTATTTTGATATTTACTTTTTTCCCGAAAAATGTTTGAGTATTTAAATGTCGTCCATATGATCGGAAGAAGTGATTTGTCTCACATTAATATTTGATATCCTATTAAATTATTAACGTAACTTACAATCCGATGCCATCAACGGAAGAATTTCTATACAGAGAATAAAAAATGTTCTTCCTCTAAATAAGGGGCTCCACTAGAACTAAGCCATCGCATAATGCTGTGTTAAAGTTAAAAGATAAACGTTGCAGTTACAGAATTTTAACCCCCCACCCCCTTCCCTCTCTTCCAAATAATATGTAAAATGTAGATAAAGCAAACCTAGTTACTGTTACCAGAAAAAAAATTCATGAGCATTTAGTAAAGAATCTGAGTCATGAACCTACACCCTTTAAAAAGCAAAATCATACAAGCAATTTGAAATTGTCAAATAAAATTTGTGCATTCTTAAAATTGTAGAAACGGTGTTTATTCTTAACTCAGGTAGGATCCAATTCTCAAAATAAATTCTAAATTAAATATAATATTACAATTTAAAGCGAGTTCCATGTTTGCTCAACTTCTTTTCAAAATATCAAGATTCATGGTAAAACACCTATTTTTAACTATGTCAAAACTCATTGACCAGAGGCAATATATTCAATTCACATGTGAAACGTCGTAACGAGCCCGTCGGATGTTTTGCAGGTTGGTTTCAATGTAAGTAGACATCTCAAATTTGAGATGCATATGCAATGCATTTTTCAAGTAATTATTCATCCTCAAATCAAGTAATTATTCATTTTTTCATGAATTTAAATTAAAACTGTTGAACTGGTCAATATAACAATACCTTTGACTTTTTTTAGCTTACAGTGAGTCCCGATAATATCGTACTTATGGCTGTTCCTAATCACTGACCACTGGTCATTGAAATAGCGTCCAGCTCTTGGTAGGCTTCCCGGAAGACTAAGAAGATCCTTAAAATAATCTCCATAAATAAAAAATTTAAACCCTCAAACGCATAGACAGTGGGAAGGGGGTGCAGATCGCATACAAAAGGGTGCAAAGCGGCTAAAACCTCAAACCAGGAATTTCAACCGGGAATGAGTGTCGGATTTCTTACGGAACAATTTATAAATGGATATGCCGTAATTTTACGTTCAATTGAATAATTTGAAGCCTGTACTTTACTTTTTTGCCTAAGAATTCTTCGCTTCATTTTTAATTTTCAAAAGCAAAAGGTGCAAGTGCATTCATTTTACCCTTCCTGACGTCGTCCATTCTCAAACGAAACGTCGCGTCGTTTTTGTAATAATAATTTCTTTTATTGAAATATTTATTTTATCAGATATCAGTATGCTTAGATAATTTAAGTGTTTAATAATCTTGTAGTTTTGTTTTCCTATATATATTTAAGTAACATTTACAAAATTACATGAAATTCACGTGTCTTGATATTTGCATGTCCCCCCCCCCCCCCATGGCATGCAATTATTAATTTGGGCCCCCTCACTTTTAATACCCACGGGTCGCCACTGACGACTGCCCAAGTTCTATAGTGTATAATAAAATCAAAAAGTGTCATAGACAGGGTATGTTTGAGGTGCTGGTATTTTGGTTGGTTTGAATTCAGTAATAATGTTGTTCAACAAAGTTAACCATTCAAGCATTCACTAAGAACAAACAGCACTAGAAGTGTGGGTAGATGCGGAGTGATGGGTCCACCCACTTTTCAAGAAAATACCCGTGAGTCTCCCTACTTTTAAAAACATTGAAATCCCTCCCCCCACTTTTAAAAATTCTCAATCCGTCTAAAAACTACTACAGAAGAGTAACATTAACCTTTAACATTAAAAAAAATAATTTAAAGTTTTCAAAAAAAGAAAGGAAAAAAAAAAACCACAACTATTTATGGTGTGTGTATATATTAAACTGTTATAAAAATGTATTGTTATGAATTTTCCCACTGAGGCAATGATGGCAGTAGTTAGAAAAGGACAGTCCTGAGCCATGGCGGAGCAGCGGAGCAGGGAAGGTGGACGATGACGTCACCGGAAGGGGGCGTGACCGGATATGACGTCACAGGAAGTGACATAACCGGATATGACGTCACCGGACGTCATGTGACCGGAAGTGGAGTGGAGTTGTTCCCCTCCTGCTGCTGTTTTAGTTTCGGTTTCGTTATAAGCTGTTTGTGTATGACGTCACAGTAGATATGACGTCATAATGTGTTTTATATCAAAGTTTTGAGCGGTGGCAACACTTTTTAGTTTCGATTTATCTAACAGACGGAGTTGAGTTGTTCTAGGACTGCTTCTTAGTGAATAAGTTAGAGTGATAGGCTTTTATTGCGTGACGTCACAGTAGATATGACGTCATAATGTGTTTTATATCAAAGTTTTGAGCGGTGGCAACACTTTTTAGTTTCGATTTACCTTTAGGATGGAGTTGAGTTGTTCTAGGACTGCTTCTTAGTGAATAAGTTAGAGTGATAGGTTTTTATTGCGTGACGTCACAGTAGGTATGACGTCATAATGTGTTTTATATTAAAGTTTAGAGCGATGGCAACACTTTTTAGTTACGATTTACCTTTAAGATGGAGTTGAGTTGTTCTAGGACTGCTTGTAAATGAATAAGCTAGAGTGATAGGTTTTTATTGAGTGACGTCACAGTAGGTATGACGTCAAAATTTGTTTTATATCAAAGTTTTGAGCGTTGGCAACACTTTTTAGTGTCGTTTGACCTTTCAGACGGAGTTGAGTTGTTCTAGGGCTGCTTCTAAACGAATAAGGTAGAGTGATAGGTATTTTTACTAATGACGTCACAGTGGGTATGACGTCATTCTATGTTAAGATTTACGTTTTAAGTGGTGATAACATTGGATATATACCAAATTTAGTTTTCAGGTGTTGGCAACGAGTTCTGATCGGTCAGCTAAATGCTCGCTTGTGACTGATAAGTTTTAAACATGTGACCAAAAGTTAACTCCTGATTGACTGTTTGGTTTTCTAGCGAGTTACTTACATATCCTTTAGCCAAGTTAAAATACCTGCAACAAAGTTACACAAAAAAAAAAATGTTAAATTTGAAAAGTTAATAAAAGTGAAGGCCATTTGCTAAGGGTCTAAAAGAACCCTAACCCCGAGCTACACGTGACATTTCAATATTTTACCAAACAATTGTTAAAATATCGACTATCGGACGTTGCCTTCATGGTAACTCATCTACCCACCCCCCTTCCCTAACCAATTTTGAATAAGTTAATTTGAAAGACTTTAGAAAATGTTAATTATTTTGAAGTTAAATTTTAAAAGTGAGGACCCACCTCCAGCCCGATACCTCTTTTAGGAAGAATTGGTACCGCCTCACTCCACCCTATCAACAAAAAAACAAAAAAAAACACAAAAAAAAACAACTTATTTCAAAGAACGTATATTTCCTTGAAATATGAGGTCACTAACCAACCATCCAATAATATCTTTTAAGAAGACATCATTACCTTAAATCCTAAACAATTTTAAATTTTAAAAAATCTGAAAAGAAGACTTGTGAGAACGTATATTTCTCTCATGAATTAAATTTAATGATCACATACAAAATCCCGAAAAAAAAATTAACGTTAAATAAGTTTTTAAAAATTTAGTTAAAGTAATATTTTAGTTAAATTAAGGCTTAAAGAGATAAAAAAATAAAAAAAATTTAAGGATTAAATGAATGATTTAAGGAATTTTGAAGTGACCATAGGCATAGCTGGTTATGCCATCTTCCAGCAGATACCGCTTGTCGTCATAGGCCAACAAGGCTCTCTTGGTTTGTTGGAGTGAGAAGATGTTTAAAAATTCACTTACCGAATAATCGAAACGAAATCTGCGAAGCTAAAATAACTGTGAATAACTACACAAGTACGAACAAAATCGCGATGAGAAAAAAAAAACACGAAGTATTAAACACGTCTTTCACACTCAGGTATCTAAGTAGAAATGGCGAGACGGCAACCGGTAGCGTCTATATATGAAGGGTGATCACGTGACTTCACCGACCAATCAGGTTTCACGGTAGAGGTTGCTACTGACTATCGACCCGTCAGAAGAGAGGGGAGCGAGACTAGGGATGTTTCAACACGCTTCAACGCGTTTGCGAGTTGAGTTGTTGTGTAACGATCTTGCTTGAAACAGTTAAAGTGATAGATAATTTGTTCGTGACGTCATAGTGTAGCGAATGGGTTTTTAGCGTAGACAGTTGTTGCAATTGGAGTAATTATGAAATTTATTAAATATAAAGATAATATTTAGTAATAATTATCAGATTTTATTATTATTATTATAAAAAATAAACTTATAAAAAAAGTGAACGTGAAAATTTACTTTACGAATAAAAATCATGTCTTTAAAATGTGTACGAATATCACTAAATAAGAGAAAAAAGTAACATACTTAAACTCTTTAAAATAAATAACTTTAACATTAACGTAAAAAATTTACTTTTCACATAAAAATCACTTTAAAATGAGTAAAAATATCGCTAAATAAGAGAAAAAAAGTAACTTACTTAAAATTTCTAAGATAAATATTTAACCTTTACTCGAAAATTCCCTTCATATATAAAAATCACGACTTTAAAATATGACATGCAAGAGAAAAGTAACGTACTTAAACTTTCTACGACAAATAACTTTAACATTAACGTAACATTTTACTTTACACATAAAAATCCCGACTTTAAAATATGTAGAAATATCACTAAATAAAAGAAGAAAAAAAAGTAACATACTTAAACTTTGTACGACAAATAACTTTGACATTAACGTAAAAATTTTTCTTCACATATAAAAATCACGACTTTAAAATGTGACGTGTAAGAAGAATTAGCATACTTAAAATTTCTACGACAAATAAATTTAACCTTTACGCGAAAATTTACTATATACATAAAAATCATGTCTTTAAAATATGTAAAAATATTGCTAAATAAAAGAAAAAAAAAACTAACATACTTAAACTTTGCACGACAAATAACTTTAGCATTAACGTAAAAATTTACTTCACATATAAAAATCACGACATTAAAATGTGACATGTAAGAAGAATTAGCATACTTAAAATTTCTACGATAAATAATTTTAACATTTGAGTGAAAATTTACTAAATATATAAAAATCATGTATTTCAAATGTGTAAGAATAACGCTAAATTAGAGAAAAAGAAATACTAAAAATTTATAAGGTAAGGAATTGAAACAATATGCGAAAATTTATTTCACGCATAAAATTTTTATCTTTAAAATGTGTAAGAATAATGCTAAATTAGAGAAGAAAAAAAAATAACATACTTAAACTTTCTTCGACAACAATTTAAACAATACGCGACATTTTCATACACAATTATTTTCTTAGGTTAATGTTAAATAATGGGAAATTTAACAGAATAAAAATTTCAAAGATAAAGAATTTTAACCTTTACACGAAAATTTACCTCACAAAAATATCATATCCTTAAACTTTAACGTGACAATTTACTCTTCATATACAATTAAACTCTTAGGTTAATGTTAAATAAGAAAAAAAATAATATACTTAAAATTTCTAAGATAAACATAACGTAAAAATTTCGTATCATGTGTTTAAAATGTAACATATAAGAGAAAAAAACTAACATACTTGAACTTTCTATAGCAAAGAATTTAAGCATTAGCGTAAAAATTCACTTTACATATAAAATTCACATCTTTAAATGGGAAGATAAGCAGGTGACGGTAATTAGCCAATCAGGGTAGCGGTAGGTGATACGCCATTCGCCGGCATTTTTAGATCGGAGGATGAGTCACGCTAAAACTTGTTGGAACAGGTCGGGAGATTTGTACAGCAAGAACAACAGCATCGACGCGCAAGCAGCGGGTGATGCTGTGATGTGTCAGCAGGTCTTTGAGATTATCGTTTTCCTACTTTGCCGTTTTCATAATGAAATGTTTGTGAAAACTTGGAATGAATAAAGTGGATTTCAAAGACATATTAGTAAGTGAAGGTAGAATTCGCATGGACTTTCTTCCAAAAAGTATGATTCACTTGGAGAATTTAAGATCATTTCTACTTGAAAACTTTTCTATTATTTAAAACATTGAATATTGTTCAAACTCAGTGGGATTATATGCTACAATACGGGTAAAACTTAACAAAATTGTTACATAGTGTGCATGTGCAAATAAACATATCGTAGAAAAATAGTAAGAGATTTAAAATAAATATTAGTTATAGATACTCCAAAGAAAAAATTTCACCTCTACTTTTCAATCGGAAAATCAATACAAGTTGGAAATTTATGTTACTTCAAGAAAGACTTAGACAATTTACTTTGTAATAATATACGTTAAGGTGTCGTATTAACTCGTGCAATACATGCTGACTAAGGTTTATTTTACTTGAAAGGTGAATTGGGGGAAAATATTAAATAAATTGTAGATATTAAATACATTGTAGATATGCATTCAAGTTTTGAAAATCACCTGCAAGACTTTTAAAACATCTTAAGATAAATTGAAAGAAACTTTTTATACTCTGAAAGGAAATCACAAGTAATTTAGTTAACTTTTTTCATGGTAACACTCATATTCAACGACATGTTTTTAAAATTTAACCTTCTTTACATGATAATAGTTATAAATTTTTTCAATCTCAGATGCTATATACTATTATTTCTAACATATATGTTACGAATTGTGTAAAGTTTTTAAAAGAGTATATGCAAATCACCAATCAGAAACATAAAAATCTAACATCAATCAAACACACTAAAATAATAAGATATTTTCCTTAGTGGAAATAGTTAACTACTCATGTGATGGAATGTACTTAGAAAATTTAAATACTGAAAAAAGTTTGCTAGGCAAACTTAAAGAATATATATTTTTTTTTCTTGTGAAAAACTAGCATAAATTTGAGAAATATAGAGTTTGTTACTACATAAAATTGAACATCATCTGGACAAACTAAGTTATACATGAATTTTTTTATTTGAGAGGTGCTGACAATATATCATTAATACAGAGATTTTTAACTTCCACCCATAATTTCTAAATAACTTATACATAAATTTCAGAAAACTGAAACGGAATGTGTTTTACAAGACGCTTATTTTGTAAGATGAATATTCAATATCAATATAACTGAGCAAAGTTCATTACGGAAAAAACTTGTAAAAGATACTTATATTTTGAAAATAGTTTGAAATATCCTTTTAAATTTATGAATGCTCGCTTTCGAAAGACACAAATAAAACTGATATTACACATGATAATTAACACATGCATAACATTAATCAAACAAAGTGGAATTTTTATTGCTTGTGACCGATAACTTTTCAGTGAAGTAGAACTTACATAGGAAATTTGTGCAAACTTTTTCAACTTTTAAACCAAGTATTATGTAAAATTATAAATTACGATAGGAAATAGCACACTTCAGAATCGGAACAAGTCTTCTAGTTAAGCTAAATTTATTTCTCAAGGAATTGAAAGCATACCAGACAAGTCCTTATCATTTCGCATCTTTTCTCATGTTGCAAGAAGACATACTTTGTAAAAGATCGTCGTTGCACTTAACAAAAATCAGTAAAAATAAATGTATTTTCTATGGCAAAGATAAAACTTCACAACTTAATTACTGAAATTTAGCTAAGTTGCATATGGTTTATTCACATAACTCGCATATGCTTCGAATGTTGAAATATATTTGTCAGTTGAAATCAAACTAATCGAAAATAAATGCTACCTACATTTTCAAGTCGGAAATTACTATTAAATAAACTTTACATGTAAAACATTGTCATGTTAAAAAGAAAAATCTACAAAAATGTAAATGATAATTTTACTGTTGGTACATAAATGATGAATAATTTATGATTTTATTCTAGGCAAACGCTTTATTGTCTAACAGAGAACTTAAACTTTAGCAGAAAAATAAAAAAAATACAATTTTTATATCCTATCATGCTTGTCGAAAATTGAATTTATTAGCTGTTGTAATAGATTTTTATTGTCCAAATTTCTATAGTTTTTCTTCCCGGTGCAATAAAATTAAGTTCATGTGTAATGATTAGGTTTTTTTTTTTTTTTTTTTTTATGAATCTTATAAATTTAATGAAATTATTATGACCTAAGAGATTGAGTGAACTGAATAAATCAATGATGTAAATTTAAACAGTGACTTGAACTGATACATACTATAACTGTAAAGAAGTATGACAAAGTGATAGATGAAGTAAAAATAGAAGTTGAATGAAATGTGTTGAAAAAAGTTGAAGACGACAAGAAATTCGTAATTGAGAATTATCATTGACTTATATTAACTTCGTTTTTCTTGCTTATGACAAGAAAATACACTCTTTCTTATTAAGAACCAACTTGATATCTTATCATAGAATGACAATGATGAAATATCTATACATTAAAAAAAAAAAAAATACCAAACTTAGACATAGCAAATTTCTTGAAATTCATGTATAATGTGAGAAGTTTTACTGGAAATATAGAAGATACAACATTGAAAGATGTGAATGTTTCGAAGTACTTTATCAGAAATAAAAAAAAAATGCGCTGAGATTCGCTATAAAAAATTTTAGGAGAAAGTTTAAACAAAATTTAAAATCAAACATGCTTTTAAATGGGAACACATATATTAAAACTATAGCACATTAAACAATTTATATTACGTCATCTCAGTTGTATCAAACTGAATAACATGAAAAACAACCACAAACTGAATAAACATGAAAATTATCAATATATGTGGAAAAGTTTCCTTTTTTCACATATAAAAAAAATAACACATTGACGTACGTTAAGATCACGAAACATGCATAATCATATACCGATAAGAGCAACCAATGTTGCGGGGAGATATTCACATGATGGTCAATATCCCATGAATAAATTGATTGATTGTATTTCTAATGCTAATTCCAATAGTATTCCACGTAACTTCAACTTCATATGTTACACTATAGATATATTTATTTTTCAAATATATTGACTTTCGAAAAATCATCCTTCAATATAAGAATGATCATAGTAAGAATAAAAGAAAAGATACTAAGCATTGATTTAAAGTGTATTTATTTCAACTTAGCAACAAATCATATGCTTGAAACGAAAATTGCTTCGAACCAAAGTATAACCATCCAATTTCATTGATTCCTACAAGGACATTTTTCTCATCTAGTAATTGAATTTTTTTTTTTCTCATACACATTATAAGTGATGTCCAATCAGGTGTAGAATAGTTGAAGATATCCTACCTCTTTCTAAATATTAATAAGTCACTGTTGAAAAACTTATAAAAATTTCAATTTACACTTAAAGTTTTTTTTTTTTTATATATATTTCAAAGAATTTTTTCAAATCAATATGTATATTTAAATACTGAAACTTATTCACTTCAATAAATGTATGTTTAAGTTATAAAACTCGTCGTATGTATTGAAAAATTGTAACTTTTCGTCTTCTTCGTATAAATCGATAACTTATACACTAGTTCTTCATCAATTAAACTTCTAAGTAAATCTTTCAAAGCTAAAAACATACTTATAGCTTTGCATTTGAACATGTTAAATTGTACATGTTTCTCGTGAAATTAAAATTTTATATGTTTTCCATGAAAATATCTGAAATTTTGTAACTTTCACATGAAACATGTACAATTTAACTTGTTACAAATGCAAAGCTATAAGTATGTTTTTACCTTTGAAAGATTTACTTAGAAAATTATTTGATGAAGAACTAGTGTATAAGTTATTGATTTATACGAAGAAGACGAAAAGTTACAATTTTTCAATACATACGAAGAGTTTTATAACTTAAACATACATTTATTGAAGTGAATAAGTTTCAGTATTTAAATATACATATTGATTTGAAAAAATTCTTTGAAATATATATATAAAAAAAAACTTTAAGTGTAAATTGAAATTTTTATAAGTTTTCAACAGTGACTTATTAATATTTAGAAAGAGGTCGGATATCCTCAACTATTCTACACCTGATTGGACATCACTTATAATGTGTATGAGAAGAAAAAAAATTCAATTACTAGATGAGAAAAATGTCCTTGTAGGAATCAATGAAATTGGATGGTTATACTTTGGTTCGAAGCAATTTTCGTTTCAAGCATATGATTTGTTGCTAAGTTGAAATAAATACACTTTAAATCAATGCTTAGTATCTTTTCTTTTATTCTTACTATGATCATTCTTATATTGAAGGATGATTTTTCGAAAGTCAATATATTTGAAAAATAAATATATCTATAGTGTAACATATGAAGTTGAAGTTACGTGGAATACTATTGGAATTAGCATTAGAAATACAATCAATCAATTTATTCATGGGATATTGACCATCATGTGAATATCTCCCCGCAACATTGGTTGCTCTTATCGGTATATGATTATGCATGTTTCGTGATCTTAACGTACGTCAATGTGTTATTTTTTTTATATGTGAAAAAAGGAAACTTTTCCACATATATTGATAATTTTCATGTTTATTCAGTTTGTGGTTGTTTTTCATGTTATTCAGTTTGATACAACTGAGATGACGTAATATAAATTGTTTAATGTGCTATAGTTTTAATATATGTGTTCCCATTTAAAAGCATGTTTGATTTTAAATTTTGTTTAAACTTTCTCCTAAAATTTTTTATAGCGAATCTCAGCGCATTTTTTTTTTTATTTCTGATAAAGTACTTCGAAACATTCACATCTTTCAATGTTGTATCTTCTATATTTCCAGTAAAACTTCTCACATTATACATGAATTTCAAGAAATTTGCTATGTCTAAGTTTGGTATTTTTTTTTTTTTAATGTATAGATATTTCATCATTGTCATTCTATGATAAGATATCAAGTTGGTTCTTAATAAGAAAGAGTGTATTTTCTTGTCATAAGCAAGAAAAACGAAGTTAATATAAGTCAATGATAATTCTCAATTACGAATTTCTTGTCGTCTTCAACTTTTTTCAACACATTTCATTCAACTTCTATTTTTACTTCATCTATCACTTTGTCATACTTCTTTACAGTTATAGTATGTATCAGTTCAAGTCACTGTTTAAATTTACATCATTGATTTATTCAGTTCACTCAATCTCTTAGGTCATAATAATTTCATTAAATTTATAAGATTCATAAAAAAAAAAAAAAAAAAAAACCTAATCATTACACATGAACTTAATTTTATTGCACCGGGAAGAAAAACTATAGAAATTTGGACAATAAAAATCTATTACAACAGCTAATAAATTCAATTTTCGACAAGCATGATAGGATATAAAAATTGTATTTTTTTTATTTTTCTGCTAAAGTTTAAGTTCTCTGTTAGACAATAAAGCGTTTGCCTAGAATAAAATCATAAATTATTCATCATTTATGTACCAACAGTAAAATTATCATTTACATTTTTGTAGATTTTTCTTTTTAACATGACAATGTTTTACATGTAAAGTTTATTTAATAGTAATTTCCGACTTGAAAATGTAGGTAGCATTTATTTTCGATTAGTTTGATTTCAACTGACAAATATATTTCAACATTCGAAGCATATGCGAGTTATGTGAATAAACCATATGCAACTTAGCTAAATTTCAGTAATTAAGTTGTGAAGTTTTATCTTTGCCATAGAAAATACATTTATTTTTACTGATTTTTGTTAAGTGCAACGACGATCTTTTACAAAGTATGTCTTCTTGCAACATGAGAAAAGATGCGAAATGATAAGGACTTGTCTGGTATGCTTTCAATTCCTTGAGAAATAAATTTAGCTTAACTAGAAGACTTGTTCCGATTCTGAAGTGTGCTATTTCCTATCGTAATTTATAATTTTACATAATACTTGGTTTAAAAGTTGAAAAAGTTTGCACAAATTTCCTATGTAAGTTCTACTTCACTGAAAAGTTATCGGTCACAAGCAATAAAAATTCCACTTTGTTTGATTAATGTTATGCATGTGTTAATTATCATGTGTAATATCAGTTTTATTTGTGTCTTTCGAAAGCGAGCATTCATAAATTTAAAAGGATATTTCAAACTATTTTCAAAATATAAGTATCTTTTACAAGTTTTTTCCGTAATGAACTTTGCTCAGTTATATTGATATTGAATATTCATCTTACAAAATAAGCGTCTTGTAAAACACATTCCGTTTCAGTTTTCTGAAATTTATGTATAAGTTATTTAGAAATTATGGGTGGAAGTTAAAAATCTCTGTATTAATGATATATTGTCAGCACCTCTCAAATAAAAAAATTCATGTATAACTTAGTTTGTCCAGATGATGTTCAATTTTATGTAGTAACAAACTCTATATTTCTCAAATTTATGCTAGTTTTTCACAAGAAAAAAAAATATATATTCTTTAAGTTTGCCTAGCAAACTTTTTTCAGTATTTAAATTTTCTAAGTACATTCCATCACATGAGTAGTTAACTATTTCCACTAAGGAAAATATCTTATTATTTTAGTGTGTTTGATTGATGTTAGATTTTTATGTTTCTGATTGGTGATTTGCATATACTCTTTTAAAAACTTTACACAATTCGTAACATATATGTTAGAAATAATAGTATATAGCATCTGAGATTGAAAAAATTTATAACTATTATCATGTAAAGAAGGTTAAATTTTAAAAACATGTCGTTGAATATGAGTGTTACCATGAAAAAAGTTAACTAAATTACTTGTGATTTCCTTTCAGAGTATAAAAAGTTTCTTTCAATTTATCTTAAGATGTTTTAAAAGTCTTGCAGGTGATTTTCAAAACTTGAATGCATATCTACAATGTATTTAATATCTACAATTTATTTAATATTTTCCCCCAATTCACCTTTCAAGTAAAATAAACCTTAGTCAGCATGTATTGCACGAGTTAATACGACACCTTAACGTATATTATTACAAAGTAAATTGTCTAAGTCTTTCTTGAAGTAACATAAATTTCCAACTTGTATTGATTTTCCGATTGAAAAGTAGAGGTGAAATTTTTTCTTTGGAGTATCTATAACTAATATTTATTTTAAATCTCTTACTATTTTTCTACGATATGTTTATTTGCACATGCACACTATGTAACAATTTTGTTAAGTTTTACCCGTATTGTAGCATATAATCCCACTGAGTTTGAACAATATTCAATGTTTTAAATAATAGAAAAGTTTTCAAGTAGAAATGATCTTAAATTCTCCAAGTGAATCATACTTTTTGGAAGAAAGTCCATGCGAATTCTACCTTCACTTACTAATATGTCTTTGAAATCCACTTTATTCATTCCAAGTTTTCACAAACATTTCATTATGAAAACGGCAAAGTAGGAAAACGATAATCTCAAAGACCTGCTGACACATCACAGCATCACCCGCTGCTTGCGCGTCGATGCTGTTGTTCTTGCTGTACAAATCTCCCGACCTGTTCCAACAAGTTTTAGCGTGACTCATCCTCCGATCTAAAAATGCCGGCGAATGGCGTATCACCTACCGCTACCCTGATTGGCTAATTACCGTCACCTGCTTATCTTCCCATTTAAAGATGTGAATTTTATATGTAAAGTGAATTTTTACGCTAATGCTTAAATTCTTTGCTATAGAAAGTTCAAGTATGTTAGTTTTTTTCTCTTATATGTTACATTTTAAACACATGATACGAAATTTTTACGTTATGTTTATCTTAGAAATTTTAAGTATATTATTTTTTTTCTTATTTAACATTAACCTAAGAGTTTAATTGTATATGAAGAGTAAATTGTCACGTTAAAGTTTAAGGATATGATATTTTTGTGAGGTAAATTTTCGTGTAAAGGTTAAAATTCTTTATCTTTGAAATTTTTATTCTGTTAAATTTCCCATTATTTAACATTAACCTAAGAAAATAATTGTGTATGAAAATGTCGCGTATTGTTTAAATTGTTGTCGAAGAAAGTTTAAGTATGTTATTTTTTTTTCTTCTCTAATTTAGCATTATTCTTACACATTTTAAAGATAAAAATTTTATGCGTGAAATAAATTTTCGCATATTGTTTCAATTCCTTACCTTATAAATTTTTAGTATTTCTTTTTCTCTAATTTAGCGTTATTCTTACACATTTGAAATACATGATTTTTATATATGTAGTAAATTTTCACTCAAATGTTAAAATTATTTATCGTAGAAATTTTAAGTATGCTAATTCTTCTTACATGTCACATTTTAATGTCGTGATTTTTATATGTGAAGTAAATTTTTACGTTAATGCTAAAGTTATTTGTCGTGCAAAGTTTAAGTATGTTAGTTTTTTTTTTCTTTTATTTAGCAATATTTTTACATATTTTAAAGACATGATTTTTATGTATATAGTAAATTTTCGCGTAAAGGTTAAATTTATTTGTCGTAGAAATTTTAAGTATGCTAATTCTTCTTACACGTCACATTTTAAAGTCGTGATTTTTATATGTGAAGAAAAATTTTTACGTTAATGTCAAAGTTATTTGTCGTACAAAGTTTAAGTATGTTACTTTTTTTTCTTCTTTTATTTAGTGATATTTCTACATATTTTAAAGTCGGGATTTTTATGTGTAAAGTAAAATGTTACGTTAATGTTAAAGTTATTTGTCGTAGAAAGTTTAAGTACGTTACTTTTCTCTTGCATGTCATATTTTAAAGTCGTGATTTTTATATATGAAGGGAATTTTCGAGTAAAGGTTAAATATTTATCTTAGAAATTTTAAGTAAGTTACTTTTTTTCTCTTATTTAGCGATATTTTTACTCATTTTAAAGTGATTTTTATGTGAAAAGTAAATTTTTTACGTTAATGTTAAAGTTATTTATTTTAAAGAGTTTAAGTATGTTACTTTTTTCTCTTATTTAGTGATATTCGTACACATTTTAAAGACATGATTTTTATTCGTAAAGTAAATTTTCACGTTCACTTTTTTTATAAGTTTATTTTTTATAATAATAATAATAAAATCTGATAATTATTACTAAATATTATCTTTATATTTAATAAATTTCATAATTACTCCAATTGCAACAACTGTCTACGCTAAAAACCCATTCGCTACACTATGACGTCACGAACAAATTATCTATCACTTTAACTGTTTCAAGCAAGATCGTTACACAACAACTCAACTCGCAAACGCGTTGAAGCGTGTTGAAACATCCCTAGTCTCGCTCCCCTCTCTTCTGACGGGTCGATAGTCAGTAGCAACCTCTACCGTGAAACCTGATTGGTCGGTGAAGTCACGTGATCACCCTTCATATATAGACGCTACCGGTTGCCGTCTCGCCATTTCTACTTAGATACCTGAGTGTGAAAGACGTGTTTAATACTTCGTGTTTTTTTTTTCTCATCGCGATTTTGTTCGTACTTGTGTAGTTATTCACAGTTATTTTAGCTTCGCAGATTTCGTTTCGATTATTCGGTAAGTGAATTTTTAAACATCTTCTCACTCCAACAAACCAAGAGAGCCTTGTTGGCCTATGACGACAAGCGGTATCTGCTGGAAGATGGCATAACCAGCTATGCCTATGGTCACTTCAAAATTCCTTAAATCATTCATTTAATCCTTAAATTTTTTTTATTTTTTTATCTCTTTAAGCCTTAATTTAACTAAAATATTACTTTAACTAAATTTTTAAAAACTTATTTAACGTTAATTTTTTTTTCGGGATTTTGTATGTGATCATTAAATTTAATTCATGAGAGAAATATACGTTCTCACAAGTCTTCTTTTCAGATTTTTTAAAATTTAAAATTGTTTAGGATTTAAGGTAATGATGTCTTCTTAAAAGATATTATTGGATGGTTGGTTAGTGACCTCATATTTCAAGGAAATATACGTTCTTTGAAATAAGTTGTTTTTTTTTGTGTTTTTTTTTGTTTTTTTGTTGATAGGGTGGAGTGAGGCGGTACCAATTCTTCCTAAAAGAGGTATCGGGCTGGAGGTGGGTCCTCACTTTTAAAATTTAACTTCAAAATAATTAACATTTTCTAAAGTCTTTCAAATTAACTTATTCAAAATTGGTTAGGGAAGGGGGGTGGGTAGATGAGTTACCATGAAGGCAACGTCCGATAGTCGATATTTTAACAATTGTTTGGTAAAATATTGAAATGTCACGTGTAGCTCGGGGTTAGGGTTCTTTTAGACCCTTAGCAAATGGCCTTCACTTTTATTAACTTTTCAAATTTAACATTTTTTTTTTTGTGTAACTTTGTTGCAGGTATTTTAACTTGGCTAAAGGATATGTAAGTAACTCGCTAGAAAACCAAACAGTCAATCAGGAGTTAACTTTTGGTCACATGTTTAAAACTTATCAGTCACAAGCGAGCATTTAGCTGACCGATCAGAACTCGTTGCCAACACCTGAAAACTAAATTTGGTATATATCCAATGTTATCACCACTTAAAACGTAAATCTTAACATAGAATGACGTCATACCCACTGTGACGTCATTAGTAAAAATACCTATCACTCTACCTTATTCGTTTAGAAGCAGCCCTAGAACAACTCAACTCCGTCTGAAAGGTCAAACGACACTAAAAAGTGTTGCCAACGCTCAAAACTTTGATATAAAACAAATTTTGACGTCATACCTACTGTGACGTCACTCAATAAAAACCTATCACTCTAGCTTATTCATTTACAAGCAGTCCTAGAACAACTCAACTCCATCTTAAAGGTAAATCGTAACTAAAAAGTGTTGCCATCGCTCTAAACTTTAATATAAAACACATTATGACGTCATACCTACTGTGACGTCACGCAATAAAAACCTATCACTCTAACTTATTCACTAAGAAGCAGTCCTAGAACAACTCAACTCCATCCTAAAGGTAAATCGAAACTAAAAAGTGTTGCCACCGCTCAAAACTTTGATATAAAACACATTATGACGTCATATCTACTGTGACGTCACGCAATAAAAGCCTATCACTCTAACTTATTCACTAAGAAGCAGTCCTAGAACAACTCAACTCCGTCTGTTAGATAAATCGAAACTAAAAAGTGTTGCCACCGCTCAAAACTTTGATATAAAACACATTATGACGTCATATCTACTGTGACGTCATACACAAACAGCTTATAACGAAACCGAAACTAAAACAGCAGCAGGAGGGGAACAACTCCACTCCACTTCCGGTCACATGACGTCCGGTGACGTCATATCCGGTTATGTCACTTCCTGTGACGTCGTATCCGGTCACGCCCCCTTCCGGTGACGTCATCGTCCACCTTCCCTGCTCCGCTGCTCCGCCATGGCTCAGGACTGTCCTTTTCTAACTACTGATGGCACAGTTTTCACAGTTTAAAAATATTTATTCTCTCTTCCGAAAACTCACAAAATTTATTCACAGGCAACAGTTTAATTACTCTCAAGCTTCAACACAAGCTTCAACAAAAATAACTTCGAATTCAGCGATTATACAAGCTCACTCCAATAGGTAAATAAAGCGATCAGCTTTCAACGAACTCCGAAGTCAATCTGAAAACTTTCCCGTTCTCCAGTCCTTTATATACAAGCGCGTGAGACATTCTCGAAATTTCCAGCCAATTCATCGGAAAGAAATTTCTCGAAACGTCTCGATTACTTCAGGTGTTGCCACCTTTTTCTAACTTGTATAATCGCTATTAATTACTAAATAAAATTGGATAAAAATAAATTACAATATAATTTTGAAATAATACGTCACTATTTACAATATATACAGACAATTTGTGCAACAGTATTATATTACTTTGTATAAAGATAGAATAATTTTATTAACAAATACTGTTACACTTGGTCAACTTTTAATTTTGGAGGAACTTTCTTTTAAGTTAAATTTCTATTCTTGTTTCATACAAATCCATCATACAAAGACTAGCTATTTAATATATATATATATATATATATATATATATATATATATATATATATATATATATATATATATATATATTAAATAGCTTGTCTTTGTTATATATATATATATATATATATATATATATATAGAGAGAGAGAGAGAGAGAGTCCTCCATTAATTTAATTTCATGAAAATATGCTCATTTGGAAGCACTATTTAAATCTAAATAACCAGTTATGTATATAATGTTGAATTATTACTTCATTTTATTCCTTACTTACAAAAGTAAAAAAACAAAGTCACAGAATATTCGTTAAAATAACAATACATTTTATATCTTTTTGTTTAAAATTAGTGTTAAGAAGTATAAATTATTTCTTTACTAGTTATAATTTCGTATCTTATAATAAAAATAATAACATTTATTGTTGAGGGGGGGGGAGGGGGTTCACTTGTCGCCAACTTTTGGGCATCCTCTCCACTTTTCTTTTCCTACACTTACCACTAAAAACAAAACCCCAATCTTGTCAGGACAAGTTTTTCTCGTGATGAAAAACTATTAAAAATCCATCAAAGATTTCTTTCTATCTGACAAAGCACTTGTTAAAAAATATCATAAAAGTTAATCAAATGCATTACAATTAATGAGTAAGTATACATTGAGTCATTCTCTCTAAAACATTTTATCAGGTAGAAAATAGAAGGGCTAAGTGGATGAAGGGCAAGGGTTATGCATTAAAAATATTTTTGAAATATTACCTCCTTAAAGTTTTCATTGCTTATTTTTGTTTTGTACTTTTTATTACTGCCCAATTTTAGATTTACAACTGCCCATTTTCAAGTTACGATTGCCTAAACTAGCCATGACTGCTCGTTAGAATAGGCCTTGCTATACTTCTAGGTCACTTTCTGTAAAACGAACAAAGTGGTTATTAGTTTGTTTTACCTCTATATCAGGGTTACAGGGGTGGGAAATGCAAAAGCCCAGTTTGGAGCAATTTTGGAGCAGCAAAATTTAACATTTGGAGCAGATTCGCGAAGAATTGGAGCAGCAAAATTTAACTTTTGGAGCAGAATAAGAGAAAATGAAGCAGCAAGATTAGAAAATTAGTAGCAGAAATATAATTAAATGTAGCTGATTTAACTACAGTTACAATAATTAAAATTTTAACTTGTATAATTTTTATTTTTATTTGTAAATTTAAAAGATATAAATTGTAAAAAAAAAAATAATAATAATTATGTTTTTTAGCTTTTGACACTTTGCGAACGGGTTTGCTATGCAAAATCAAGCTCTCTTTGCTTGCTTAAAGTTTCATTGTAACACAAACACAGCTCGCTTAGCTCTCTGAAAAGTTTAATTGATACGCAAGCACAAGCTCGCTGAAAATTTATAGCTACGCAAGGACAGGCTCGCTTCACTTTCTAGAAGTTCATTGCAGTGCAAGTACAAGTTCTCTTGACTCGCTAAGTATTAATTGCAACGTAAACCCTTAATATCAGAACCCCCTCCTCATCGAGAACCAAAAAATGTGACCATTAATACAATAACACAACCCCCCTCACCTCTCTGAATTATTTTAACAAATGTTTATGAAAATCAAAATTAGAAGGCCAAAACTACTTATGTTGAAAATTTCAGAGTTCTAGATCTCGTAGAAGTTGCTTTGTAAAAATATTAATTAAAAAACAAATTAAAGTTTTAAAATTCTGTGTTTCAAAAGTCTAATTAGAAGTCCAAACCTACTTAGGTTGAAAATTTCAGAGGTGTACCTATATTTAAAGTCGCTAAGTAAAAAAAAAATTAATTAAAAAAATAAATAAAAAATAAAATTTTGACATTCTGTTTGTCAAATGTACAATTTGAAGGTAAAAACTACTTATGTTGAAAATTTCTGAGCTGTAGCCTAATTAAAAGACTTTTTTTTAATTAAAAAATTAGTTAAAAAAACTAATTAAATTTTAACATTCTGTTTTTAAAAAGTTTAATTAAAAAAAGGCCAAAACTACTTATGCAGAAAATTTCATAGCTGTACCTCTATTTGAAGTCGGTTGGTAAAAAAAAATAATTAAAAATGAACTAATTAAAATTTTAACATTACGTTTGTCAAAGGTACTATCAGATGGCTAAAACTACTTATGTAAAAAATTTTACTTCAAGTTCTACACCTATTTTAAGTAGCTTTCTACAGATCCACTGACTCTTTGTTTTATTATTATTATAAGACTCATTTGTATAAAAATAGCAATTCTTATAGCAAAAATAGCAATACATAAAATTAAAATAAGAATGTTTCTAAATTTCTGTGAATTTTTTTTATTTTCCAAATCGGGTCAAATTCTATGTAAAACGCCGATTTTACACTTCATGCAGTTCTATAAACTTTTTTTTTTTTTTTTTAAATCGGAAACATTCTGGGATTTTGATTACATTTCTGTGATACTTAATTTCAAATGTAAACGGACGTTTAAAAGTTAATTACCAACAGCCAACAAATAAATTACAAAAAACAACCCTAAATTTAATAGAAGGCATCGTCATCACTCGTGTCCAAGCTGAAATATTCTTTTTAAATGCTTAGCCCTAAATTTTATCTAGCAATGACGCACGTGATATCAGCATTCGGCGATTTCAGTTTGTCCCGGTGCAAGACGCGTTTGAACATGAATGCGCAAGCGTGAATGCAGATTTCAGAAGGCTAATCCACACATTGCATGTTGGGGGAAAAATCGAATGTTATGGAAATTCGTGCAAAACGACCTTTGAGGTTGCCGTAATTTCGTCTCCACATAGATTTGGTTTGGCGCTTTAGCTTGCGCGTTTAAATGGAGATTTAAAGCAAAATTGCCGCAGAATTGCACTTAAATGTGGTTTTGTAGCAGGTTGGCGCAGGATACAACTTTTGGCGCGCGCTGGCGCAATTGGCGCAGAATTCCCACCCCTGGGGTTAGCAACTACACAGATAGCATGCAAGCTTACGAAAACCTTGTCATATGCTTGTCATTAAACTTGCAGTTCCAAGCTTGCCGAGTAACCCTCTAATAAAAGGGTTTGAAAAGGGCAGCCGTGAAAAGCTTGGAAAGTAACACCTTTCGAAAAGGATATGTAAAGGGTCGAATTCCAGGGTATCAGTAACCCCTCCCCCCTTTTCGAAAGGGTAGGTAAAGGGTCGAATTCCAAAGGCTGAAGTCTTTCCCCTCTAATAAAAGGGTTTGAAAAGGGCAGCCGTGAAAAGCTTGGAAAGTAACACCTTTCGAAAAGGATATGTAAAGGGTCGAATTCCAGGGCATCAGTAACCCCCCCTTTTCGAAAGGGTAGGTAAAGGGTCGAATTCCAAAGGCTGCAGTCTTTCCCCTCCCCTTGCCGCAGATCAGATAAGATCTCCCCCGTAAAACGTGTGTGACTAGACGTATCTTGCAACCGGTTTTGAGTTTGGCATTCGAATGCTGGTTAAAGAGCTTGACCAAGAGCTTGACGGACACGGAAGATGAAATACTTTCATCTTTAATTCCCGCTGTAAAAACCGGTACGTACGTTGTTTTATAATTATAATTAATTAATTTTTTATCAATCTGCAATAATATTATTAAAACGGAAGCGTTGGAACGTTTTATCAAATTCTTAAAGAAATAGGCTTAATTAGTTGTTGACACATAGTAACGCAGCCTAGAAAGCATTAACAATTTTTTCATAGACAAGTAACTTTTGTTTCTTCGAAAAGTTTTATGGGCCGAAAAAAAAATCAGCTATTTTTGTGGCGAAAAGTTATTGAATTGCGTTGGGGTAGAATTTTTTAAATAGTACATGCTTTGTTATAAACAATAGCTTAATTCCATAATTCACTCTGAGCGTAATTTTTACCTCGTAACACGTTTTTACGATACTACAATTTATAAATCTGTACTTAAGATAAACTACCAGGAGTGCAATGTTAAACACTAAATTGCATTTATGGGATCCCGCATTTTATGATAGTTTACTTCTGAGGTACAGAAATGTTCCTTATGTGCTGTAAGTTTAACATAATGAAATGAAATTTAGCCGTGTTTCACCAACATTCCCTTAAATACAGACAGGGCAGCCGACAGGATTTTCGGCCCCTATGCAAATGTAACTAGGGCCCAATTACCCTCCCTCGCCCATATACACATATTAGCGTCGATACTAAAAAGATAATATCTCCACAGTTATTATAACCACATGCATTCAGGACATTTAACCTAAGAATAAGATGAAGCAATAAATGATTATACATTTTTTCATTGTTTGGGTAAACAAATACTAAACTTGCTGCGTATTCTCAAACCAGAAAAATAGAGAAAACGAGAAAAAACAAAGATAAATTAGAGGAGTAAGATGAACTGATAACACTGTTCTCAAATACCAACTTAAAGTTAGCGGCCCCCTGGTACCTTCCCAGTCAAAATACAGAGCAATTAGAATGCGCTATATGAGTGCGCCCATGATGCGTCACAATTCCAATTGCATCGAGCTTTTGTTGACGTTCGTTGTTCTCTTGTCTCCGACTGAGGTAGACGGCAAATTTTGCTGTAAAATTTTACACATGCGCGTGTTGCTAAAACGACCTTTGCTTTTTATACACTTGATTGGAAAAACCCGAGTTCGATTTCATCCAAAACGAAGAAAAAAATTGATGTGAAAAATCGAGAATTTAAAAAAGAATGAACTAAATCGTATGCGTTAATTAACACCAAATTTGGACATCTGACTTGTCTCATTCAGGCCCGTAGCCAGCCAAAGTTTGTAGGACGGGCAAAAAATTTCCCAGGAGGGGCAGAAATATAAATTATTTAATTGGATTTTAATTAATTTTTACAATTGAAATTTTTACAATTATTACAAATTTATACAATTTTTACAATTCGTAAAAGAGGTCAACATCATTGAAAATTGGGCCAGCAAGCACTGGGAAGCCACAACGAAACATACGCACCGGCAACACAAGTCGAGGTAACAAGTCAACAGAAAAACTGTGAGTACAATTTTCGATTATACTAACATGGCGTTTCTTGCCAGAGTACGAAAGAATGACTTACTCGTTTTAATAGATGAACTGGGATTGGAACAACCTATTAATCCAAAAATCGCTCAATTATGTAAATTAATAACAGAACACGCCGATTATGATGAAAACCTTGTTAAAAATATGTTAAACACAATTGTAAATGATCGTGAAAATGAGGAATCATTGGCGAAAGAAAGAGATAGGGAAGCGAAAGAGTTTGAGTTAGCAAAAGAAAGGGAAGCGAAAGAATTCGAGTTAGCGAAACTGCGCATAGAAGCAGAAGTTCGCCAACTTGGCGCTACTGTAACAAACGCACGGGAAAACGAAGTAGGCAGAAGCCCAAATATATTACATTATATGAAACCGTTTGACGGTAGTGACATAAGCATCTACTTGACACTATTTGAGAGACAAATTAGTCGTCTAGAAATATCGAAAGATACTTGGGTAAATTATTTAATTACATTGCTTCCACTTGAAATAGCAAGCTTAATAACACGTGAGCCGGAAACACTAGCGAATAATTACGACCACATTAAGAGCATTTTGCTGAGACGATACCGACTTAGCCCAGAACAGTTCAGAATACAATTCTCCTTCCATAAAAAAGAACAATGTTAGACATGGAGAGACTTTGCTTTTGAACTAAACAATTATCTGACCGAATGGTTGAGTGGACTTGATGTCACAACATTTGAAGATTTAAAAGAATTAATGCTAGTAGATCAAATAAAAAGAAAATTACCCAAAGACATTCGAGAACACTTCCTTGACGAACTTCCGAAAATAAAAAATAGAGAAATCTTGGTCAACAAACTCGATGACTTTGATTCAACTAGAAATAATTTAAAAAAGAATACGGTATTTCGCGAAAATAAATATGAAGAAAAAAACAGGAAGCACTGGCAGTCTAGAGAAAATATACAGGAACGTCCATTCGTTCGTGCTCAAACCAATACTAACCATTTTTATAAGGAAAGAAATAATGGTATTGTTGATAATACAGAGTGGCCTAATGAATATAGTCACCCTACTAACCATCTTTGTCACAGTTACGTCACTGCAACGAAGTTTTTCGTCGCAAAGATCACGGTCACAATGTGACTTGCATGGGATATCGCAGCGATGTCGCAAAAGTTCACGTCACTTTCGACTTCCATGTGATATCGCTGCGACATCACACTGTGACGAAGTTGCGATGTTACTTTGTGATATCGCAGCGACATCCAGTGATATCCCAAAATAATTTTAGAATGAAATGCGATTTTCGCAAAGAAAGTCTTGTCGCGGCGATATCACATTGTGATCAGTATGTGATCTTAATGATTTTGGCGACATCTGTGTGATTTAGGCAATTTTCGCAACGCTTCTAAGTTAGTGTATATATTATATACCCTTTTTTCATTCATATAGCCTATTTTAAAGGCAGGTAATGAGCACCACTTTTATTTTTCATAAAATATTTCTTCTCAACATATTATTCTTGCAGTAAATCCCGATCATCAGGAAATGCTGGGAAATTAGAATAACTGAATTTTTTGTTTAATTTAAAGTCGACGGTTTTTTTTTTTTGCCAATTTTCATTATAGCGACATTTTAAACTATAAAGAAACGTAAAATTAAAATCTTCGCAAACCGAACCTTTAAAAAAATTCATCATGGAATTTTTAGTTGCAAATCGTATGTTATATTTTATCCTTCCGGTCGGTAATGTGAAATTTATAAAAAAATTTAAATCATTTTCATAACTTAAAATCCTTTCAGAAAAAAAAAAGCATTGAGCATTTTAAAATATAAAAAACAAAAAAGTCCGATAAAGCGATTTCTAAATCGACCCGTTTTCGGCATGATTTAAAATGCCTATGTGTTCTATAAAACAGCGGTTCCCAACCTATTGTGGGCCGCGAGTAGTGTGGTACTGGCCCGTGGAAGCTAATCAAGAGTCTAATAATCCAAGATAAATATTACGGAAGCTTCAAGGGTAGAGAAAGGAATAATCGAGTCACTCGATGATTAGTAACAATCCAATTATTCGATTCTATTCTTCGACGGTTTAACGAGTGAATTCTGTTTCAAGAAGATTAACTAAAATATAGAAAATATCTTCAAGTGAAGACTCGTTAATTGAATTATCGACACCATTGATCTCGTTTTGGATAAATGTTTGGCAAAAATATCCAGTTATTACCAAAACTGCATTAATTGCATTACAATTTATAAAAAAAGAACTATTTTTTAATCCTTTAATTCTAAAATTTTACTAATTACTGATGTACGCACGTATTGTATTATTTAATGAGTCGCAAAGTTTTTTTTACAAAATAGGTGGTCCGCACAACTTAAGAAATTGCGAACCGTTGCTATAGAATGTTGGATTTTATAAATTACTGGTAACAACGTATAGAACATGGAAATGAAATGCATATCGCTACGGAATTCTAGACATTTAGCAAAACATTCACTTTTGAAATTGATTGCACTATCATTGACCAATCTAAACAATAAAATTATTAAACTGAAACAAAAAATTATAGATGCGACAAATTTATTTTGAGATTCCGTCTACACCAGCAGGCGACGCAACACGAGATCAATTTAAATTACCCCCTACCATGCAGTATTCGTTTACAGCCCGCGGTTTCTTACCATCTTTATTTACCCTCGGGGTGATGAATGGTTATAAGGGGTCACTTTAACTCGGATATCCCTTTAGGTCAGTTTAGTATCTGGTCTCCAGCCCACTCGCTCCCTACTTTCTTTGTCTCGCTTGCAAAATTCGAGGAACGGAACAAAGAACTAAGGGAGAGTAATGTTGTACACCTGTTCAGTTTACTGGTCGCGTCTTCGAAGGGGAAGAGGGGGGGGGGGGAGTGAAAAGCGCAGTTGCCTTTCTCTTGCTTCGATCTCGACTGAATCTGATTTTCTATTTTCTTACATGATTTATTGGATTCGACTTTTTTCCTTTCCATTTTTATCTATTAATTGGACTGACTTTCCAAATAATATTGAAAATTCTTCTTTGATATTCTGTGGTTATTGGCTAACGCTTGTCATTTAAAATTTAACGAAATGAACAATAAATAACTGCAAATAATGATTTATTTTCAATTTGAATTTGTTCTATAAAGGAAACGGGAAGGGGGGGGGGGGGACAAATAGAAGAATTGCAACCCAACTGGTTAGTTGTTTTATATGCTCAACGACCTATTTTTATGCACAATGACGGCTAATTAGGCCGGGACCTACAGCTTAACGTGGATTACGAACCACAACGAACATCCATGCTTAACCCAGGATTCGAACACGGCACCTTTTGGCATGCGTGACCAGAGAACAAACCACACAGCCATCAGATAGGCACCAACCAATTTGGAAATGATGTTGAAAATGGTAGATAAATATAAAAATAATACAACTTTAACCGCACGATTATTATTTCTAAAAAGAGTTAATTAACTTAGGAGAACAATGAAAAATACATATTGACATTTAAAATACTTTAACTGGATTTTGAAGCGAACATTATTTCCTTTTATTATTTCAGTAACGAGTTAAGTTTAACTCGATGACTTACGACTCAGAAAAACGACTTCCAGGATGTTCCACGTTTTGGAACATCCTGATTTCAAAAATGTGATATAAAAAAAAATTTGGTCTGTTTGTTTATGGTCAGCATAACTCCCGAACAAATTGACCGACGATGTTCAAATTTGATGTGAGGATTGGTAGGGGCCAAGGGACCTACCATTAAGGTTTTCTTCAAACCCGGCATGCGCATAAGGTAGTTTTCAGGTTTTTCAATGATTTCTAAAAAACGGCTCTTACGATTTTAATCAAAATCACTGTGGTGATGCCTCTTAAGGTGTTCTAAACATCCCCACCTCCGAAATTCACGTAAAAATGCTTAAATGGCATAAAAAGTTGAAGGAAGGGAAAAAAAGGGGGGAAAATTCAACACAGAGTTCTCCATCAACGATCGTTTTTCTCCTCTCCTCAGTTTCTCTTAAAAGAAAGAATAATATAAGAATTATCGAAAAGTATATCATCGAAAACACTATTTTGGCAAAGGTTTTTTTTTTTTTTTTTTAACGACTCATATAAGATTTATCGCCAATCTGGCCATTTTTTCTAAGCGAATGAAGAAAATATAAAACACAAATACATGTTAGTATTATAGTGTAATTAAAAGTTGTGCGATGCTCCACGCCCCTGTTTCCCGGTTGCTGTGGAAGATGTAATTTCGATTATAAAATTACGTTTCTTTATTTTAGACTATAATTATAATAAGAATAAGTAATAGATTTACATGGATTCCAGACAAACAAATTACATTGTATTTCGAAAACTAATATATATTTAATGCAATAAACGATACAATATATGTACATTTCTTCTGGATTTTAGAATTCTGTATTAATGACTGCCTGAATTATTACTTGAATTACTGACTTTTTTAAAAATATTCTGGATGTAACGGATACTGGAATTTCTATTACAAACCCCTTCCCCACTTCGTATGCAATTAAACAAGCCAGATTTATTTAAATAACATATTTAGATTTGAGCGTTTTCCGGACATATGATGCTAATGAAAACTGAACGCAAAATTTACTTGAATATGAGAAACATTATTTGCAAACATGTATATTCATTTGGATATAGAATATTTGCTACTTGAGGAAATTTACATCAACTAAAATCCATCATAAGTCAGCTTAAATTTTAACAAATACTTCCATGATTTGTTTTCAGCAAATGAATGACAAGATCAGTTCAAGCAAATGAATTTAGTTTAAGAAATGAAATGTATTATTGTACCATTTTTTTAATGCATAACTCGAGAAATGCATTTTTCAAAATGAGTGGCAGATTTCTTTTTTTTAATTTGGCTTATTTCAATTTTGATCACTCGATAATCTCACTAAAGAACCATCTCTGCTTTTTCAATCTTTGAACTTTAATTTCAGATTTCGAGAAATGAACTTTATTTTACATAATATTAATTTTTCCAAAATGGTATGTGTTAACTATTAAGAACAGTGTTCTCCACTACGCTGCCCGTAGTAGCAAGTCTGACAAATAGTATTTTTTTTTTCTCTTGAGAGCCTGAGAGAAATTGATATTGACTTACAATTGATATCTCATAACTGATGATATCGACAAAATCAGCAGAATATAAGAAGGTATAATTTAAATATATTTATTCAATGTTATTCCAAGTCACATGAAGACACACAAGCAAGGTTTTAATAAAAGATTCACTTATATTTTAGATTTTAATTTAAGATAGTATAACGAAAATATTTTTTTAATTATTAAAAAAAAATCAAATATCAATTACTTTTATAACAACGTGCAAAAAATAAAACTTTTTATAACAATTTTGAATAAAAAATCGTGGCGAAAGTAGCACTTTTTCGCACTAGTGTGAAAAAATACTCTCTCGCACGCCTAGTGCTCAAATATTATATAGGTTTGGGTATTGAAAAATATATTTTCAGAAGAAATTCATTGACTGGAGTTGCCAGCATTAACAAATATATGTATTAAAAATATTTTTTGCTCGTAATTATAAAAAATAGTGTATGCAACACGTGGGAATATACTTTTTCAAACTCTTTAAATTATTTGACTTGCGCTAACGCACTCGTTAAATAAGCATTTTACCTCGATTGAAAAAGTATTATATTCCCAAGTATAGTTGCATAAATAACTATTTTTCGAGATAGTAAAAAGTTCATTATTTTTTCCATTTTTCAAAAATATTTTTATTGTTGGATCTATTCTATACCAATAATTACATTTGTGATCTTGAACATACACAGTAAAAGTAATATGTATTGGCATATTCGGTAAAAATCTGCGGTCCACAAAAAACTTCAACTCATACCGCTCGTCTCTAAAAGTTAGAGGTGAATGCTGCTCTACAGTATTTAAAAGAATATCGTGCTGTATTCAGAAAATAAATTCATTGTGTGAGCTTATGTTCTACTTGCAAATTTCCGAAATTATATATTTACGTTTAATAATGAACGTGAATGCATTCCATTGAAACGAGTTTTACAATTTGTTATATAACTCAGCCTTTCAATAAAGAAAATATATAACACATAATTGAAAAAAAGAAAGAGAAAAAGAAATGGAATGCGCGTAAAATCGGATATTTGTAAATTAAGAAGTAAAATTTTTCATTCCATGATAAAAGAAAATCTTTAGAAGCATCTGGTAATTCCAATGTATTCAAAACAACTAATGAAAAATACAGCTTTAAAACATATTCGAATTTTAAACCAATCAAAAACGTTTATTTTATTAATTTGTCTTCCAAGCAACTATATATGACGTCAGAATATAAATTATCTTACTTTTAAATAAATGTAATGGCAATATTCTGGTTCACTACACAAACACATTTTTTGAATATTATGCATTTTCGAATTGGGTAAGTTAATTTATACATATTTATTATTATTATTTAACTTCAAATTGCTATTATAATAACTTTTTATAAATTGTTTTTAGAGAATTAAATTTTTGTTGAAAGCAATACATGAGACGAGTGTAAAAAAAGTATTTTCTTGCACGCCTCGTGCTCAAATATTATACAGTCTTGACATTGCATTGAAATGACACATTTTTAGAAGAAATTCATTTACTGGAGTTGCCAACATTAATAAATATACGGATTGGAAATATTTCTTGCGCGTAATTATAAAATATATTGTATGCAACACGTGGGAAAATACTTTTTCTAACTCGGTAAATTATTTGACGTGAGCAATCACACTCGTCAATAAGCGTCAATTAAACTTATTTATTCAAGTTGTAATTAAAATAATATAACAAGCATCATTATCCTGGTTTGCTGTTATTGTATTCCTTATTTACCAGGACAATATTGAAACTTGCATAACTAGAAGCTGAAACATTCTGTGTATGTTATATTTTCTAAAAATTAACTTTGCTTATATCATAATATAGAATATATAATAATCTTCTACTGGCCTAAGTATTTTCTGTAGGTATCTGGAAAATGAATATTAATTAAACATAACTCTGAGGACAAAAGAACTTCACAATTCTACAACAAGGTCATTAAAAGTGCTTAATATTTTTGAACTTTTTCTCAAGGCCTTAAAAATGCTTATATGTCCTTAAAAGTCCTTAATTTTTGCAGTTGTTGTATGTCCAATGGACGATTCCCGCATTTTTAATTTTTTTATTCAATTCTAAATGTTTTGAAAAGGCCATAAACACAAAAAGTTCTGCTCAATGCGCTTTTTCTTTTTTTTAAATTTGCAATCAAAATTACCTTGTTCGACGTTGGCGAGAAAACAACTCGTTACGCTGGAGAAACTCTTCTGTGTAATTGGATAAATGCCAATGCAAGAAAATGATTTCCATTTGAAAAACGGATGATTTTGAAATTATTCAAGAAATAATATCCTCTACATTTGATTCTTTTCATCTAAATTTATTCAGAATTGAAAGTATAGGATTGGATAGTCTTTTCTATATTATTTTTATTTTCTTGTTTTAATTTTTTGAATAAAATATGCATAATTATCTACCAGTATAACTAACTTTGAAAACCCTCATACTATATTTTACACTGATGTTCCCGTATTTTCGTGGATTAAAATTGATTATATTTATTTTTACTTTCTTTTTTTAATTCATTTAATAGTTAATTTATGAATATTAGAGCATTTTATAACAGAATTTAACAATTAACTTTTGGTTTTATTCTGGAAAAGGAAGTGGTCAATTACTAGCATGGCTGTGGTCAATTACTAATGTCTACTGGGTCAATTACTGGCAAAATTGCTTTTGGTAAGAAATTCTGATGATATTTTAAATTGTAAAAAGGACTGGAACACCATGTTAATTTATTATTGAGCTTCATTAATCAATTTATATTTTGGGAAGTTTTCATAACATTCCGTTAATAATTTTTTAAGAAAAAAAATTAAATGTGTAGAAACTTGCACTAAATGGTCAATTACTGGTAGGTTCACCTTATAATATTGTTAGAATATATTACCCCTCGAAAAAATGTAATAATATTTTATATGCAAACCCAACATATGTACTAATTTTATGTAAGTTATGTGTAAAAACTGAAATAAAATTATTCAAGGTCAAATAAAGTAATTATATATACAAATTTATGATTAAGATTTTTGACAGGAAACTCTAGTAACATGAATATTAATATTATTGTAAAGTACATTCCTGAGAATTGTTTTAACAATGATGTTTAATGGTTTTGCCTTTAAGTTGTCTTTTGAATACATAACTTCTATTCGAAGCCATCGTCAAATGTTATTAACACAATTTTAAAAATAAATTTAGTTGAAAGAAGGTTGTAGTTGCTGAATCGTGATTCAAATTAAAGCAGTGTTTATCATCGAAAAGGTAAACATTGATGAAGGAAATATTCACGGGCCAATTGTGATTTACCAAGTAAGTGACGCCAGGAAATAGCTAGGTCAAAGCCATATGATTTGTTCAAACACTTGGGCAATTCCATGATAACGGACTAACATTCTAGTGTTATTTTAACACAAATACAAACCCACTAAGGAAAGATTTTTAATTTTGACTGAAAATAGCACTTATATAAATATTTAAAGGGTACATGATTCTTATTCTGGGTATTAGAATTTGTTGCCATTTAATTAGAGTGCACCATTTGGTTATAAAGTCAAGGTAACGGACTAACTGAAAAACAACATAGTTCTTTTGTTCATTCAAAAATTTTAAAAGTTTGTGAATTATATAATGTAAAATAAATAAATGATGTATAGAATGAAAGAGTAAGTGGTAATGGACAAACAAAATCATAGTAATGGACTAACATACAGTAGGTAAAAAAAAAATCTCCGTACAGAAGTCAAAGTTGCAAATAAATTAGCATAATTTCTATAATCTTTTGCTTCATATCACCAGTAACTACTGAAATATGTTTCATTTGATTCTTTAAAATAATTTTATAGTAAATACCTGTTTTTACAAAATGCAGCAAGTATTTAAATTGAAATATTTAGGAAATGTTGCTAACTGCCATACAAAAAATGTTTCAGTATGCAATATGAAAATTAATTCTGAAGTCTTCCACAACAGATTTGCAGTAAATTTTTAAAATATGAAGTGTACGCAAGTGCCTTGAAGACATGATAGCAGCAATTGTTTAATTTTACCTCGTAGCTGATCGTCTTAAAATGGAGTTTCGAAACCTAGTTGTCAGTTGGCGATTCAGTTATGAAATTATGGATTATCTATGAAAAAAATTGGGGAAATCTTTTATATATTGAAGCCCTTAGTACAATATATTATTAAAAGACACCATGAGCTTCAAACTTTTGAGGATAGAGATCGATCCGGAAGATCTTCAAAGCTAAAAAGCTTGCTTAAAAGAAATATCCTATAATAAGGTTCAAGATAATCCGCAAATAAGTTCACCTCAAGTCACACATGGCTTAAAAATTGATAAAAAAAACATTGAATAGAATTCTCAAGAGACAATTTTTGTGCATTTGTTACAAGATTTTGTGTTTAAATTTCAAGATACACTTACCGATCCCTACTTCCTTCTACAAAATATACATTGCTGACAACAGCAGCCCTTATACACCACCACACCATAATGCCTCCTCCACTGTGTTTGACAGTTCCACATAAATTCTAAATTAACATTTGTTGATTTGGTTTTATCCAGACCATAACTCGATTATCTGACCCTTGGATATTAAATTTTAATTCATCATTAAAAGAACTGATTCACAGAAAGATAACTGATAACTTGCATGCTTTTTTGCAAACTCAAGGCGCTTTTTTCTGTTACAGGTACTTATTTAAGGATTCTTACGGGCTGCAAGTTCATTCAGACCCGCTATTTTAATAATATTTCTCACCGTTTGAGATGTCCCTTCAATATTTTTATAAATTTTTAACCCATGTGCGACTTAAGCAATATCTCCAAAGTATTTCAATTTAAATACTTGCTGCGTTTTGTAAAAACCGACATTTATTTTAAACTTATTTTAAAGAACCAAATTAAACATAATTTCAATAGTTTGAAGATATGAAGCAAAGGAGAAGAAATTATGCTAATTTATTTGTAACTGTGGCTTCCGTACTGAGACTTTTTTTGCCCACGGTATGTGTCTGCAATCAAATAAATCTGGTGACCAAGCACAGAACATAAACTTAAGCATTTAAATATTTATGAAAAATAAACTAAAATTAAGATAATAAACAAAATACTATATGCAGTTACAAATTTCAAACTTTTGATTCTATGTGTTAAAAATCATGCTGTAATACACAGTTGAGAGGTGTGGCTGGATAATAAAAGTTTAAGCCTCTTAAAACTGATTTTTAGATGGCTTAGTTTGGTAGATGAATGAGAATTTGTCTTCATTAAGACTAACGTTAAGTGCTCGGCCAATAAACTAGTTATTCTTTCCAATATGCAGCATACCACTTTCCTGAGGTAATATTCATCATGTGACTATCACTTTATTTTTTACTTGTTGTACAATATCACTCTCCATTTTCTTTGATGTATAGACAACTTTACCTTGAAGCTTGGCGTCCACTATCGCTGAGCAGAGCGGAGTGGACTAGAGCCAATTACAAGGCTGCCAACGTCGATTGTAGCACAAGCCTTGTGCTACAATGGACGTTGACAGTCTTGTAATTGGCTCAAATTTAATCCGCTCTGCTCAGCAATAGTGGACGCCAAGCTTTAGGGTAATTAGAAGTCACTGAGCAGTTTATGGTTAATGAAGAAACTGATCCAACACAATGCACTCTCCGTGTTAGTGGAATTGGTTGTGCATCACACCAGATCTTATCCAATTCCTCAAGGCATTTTCTACCTTTTGTTTGTAAAAAATATTACATTGACTTTTGTATTTTTTGGCAAATTCCGCCGATATAATAAATTTAGCAAAGGTATTTGCATCCGTAACAACACCATAATTCATAAACTATATTTTTTAGAGTACCTTCCCGCGAGAGGCCACAAAAAAATGACAGTTTATACGTTGCCCTGCTCCATCAGGAAATTTGTTGATGAAAATTTTTTTATGCTTTCTTGGTATGTCTCCTCAATTAATAGGAAGTTACAAAAATGCTCTGCGATTTATCATGAAGGATAGAATAAAACACAATAGCATAGCAAAATACCTTTTCTAAGTAGCATATACAAGCTGTATATAATATAACCTGGTTTTGTTCCCAGTGGGTACTTTAGACCTCATCTTGTTGAATTATAGAAAACTTATTGCTAAAATCAATTTTTGATTAGTAACTTTTTGCAACATATTGAAATAGCTTGTTTTTTTGTTTTTTTACGTTGTGATGCCATAAAAAATATGGTAATTGTTTTTGAGGTTGTACATTATTATGTCTTGTGTGCATAAACAAGGCATAATTTTACCTCTTCTTCTGTTATCCGATAAGCGTACTGCAGCTTAGTCAAGACATCATCTCTAGTTTAATTCAAACATATATCTTATTTCCTTTTTGAATTTATCTTAGCAATCATCCTATTTTAGTAAGAGTGCCTTGCTGGTTATCCGAGCTACATGTGAAGCTGTAATGACCGAAGATGAAAGTTCACTATTCAAAATGTTTCATCTCGTGTTAATGATCATCAATTCAAAGTGTATGACTTTTTCTAAGCTTTAGGATCAGACCTACTTAAGTGTAATATTACTCTTAAGTAAGGTTATTTGTAAAACCTGAGATATAAAATATCTATAGTTTTGTGTTTAATAGCATTCTTTCCTGGTTTCATACGGCTGTTATGACGCTGGTACAACATTTTATCATATAAATGATCTGTTATCCAAAAAGTCAGTCAACTAATTTTTACTATTTTGTAGTCAATAGGTCCTTGCCATATTTGAAAGAAAGTTTCTCAAAAGCACCTTTGGGGAGAATTTAGTTGATGGTTCATGGAGAAGACAAACCAACACTGATCTGACATGGAACAAGAGCCTGCTAAACCAGATGGGTGAAGCAAGACTTTCCTGGTCAATGACGTAGAGCTGAAGACGATTATGTTAGTCAACAGGTAAATTACTCTTTTGATAGCAAAACTAGTTTTCTGGCTAAAAATTTTTTTAATGAAAAATGCCATTATTGTTCATGTAGTTTTACTCATTTTATAATTTTTGAGCAGCAAAAGTGTGCATAAAAATTGCTTATGGTTCAAATATATTTGAGTCATAAGCTTCAATTTCATTGACTATCCATGCACAATATTAATTTTTAACTAAAAATATGTCAATTTAAATTCTTTATAGTTTTGAAATTACTATATATGTATTTATATATGTGTATATGTATATATTATATATGTGTGTATGTATATATATATGTGTATGTATATATATGCATATAGATATATGTATATATGTGTATATATATACACATAGGTGTCAACTTTTCAAAAAACATGGGGGGGGGGGGGGCAAGTTTTGACGGAAGATGAAATTTTTCGAAAAATTATCGAAATCTATTAATTTTTCGAAAATCTAGGTATGACACAACTTCTCATATAATACCAACAATAAACAGTTATTATAATTTATTTGGAGAATGGAGGGAAAAAAAGGAGATAGTGTTACAAAAATCAGGGTAGGCAGCCTCCCCAGAATTTAAAAGTGGGGAGGCCAGCCCCCCCTGCTCCCCGTACTTTACGCCTATGTATATACATAACAAAAGGAAAAAAATGAAATTACAAATGTAAAATCAAAAACATCAAAGCTATAGAAATACAACAAATTACCAGTACATATGCTAATAGGTTAAAAAGATGCCCCATGATACAATTCCAAATTTCTGCTGTTTTTCATTTTATTTTGTTTGTATGTATATATATATATATATACCTCAAAATATTTACGTAATCCATGAAGCAAGAATCCATGGTGAAGTATGGCTGCTGTCAACATTTTGCAATACTAATTGAACATAACAGCATTAATTTCTTTCAAATTTCAAGAAATTGTAGTCTTCAGATATATCTTCTATGAAATGTAATTGATTTAGAAGAAATACAATAATGCCACTAAGGAAAAAGTTAAGCCTGAGGATGTTTTTTTTTTTTTTTTTTTTTTAGCTTTTGAATTCTCTAATTGACCATATATGTTATGCGTGTGTTATTGTCTATGTATGAAAGTGAAATTAGTTTTTCTATATAAAGACTGGAGTACTTACTTTAAGCAAAGTTTGAAACAACATATCATAGAGGTTAAATTGTGAAATAATTAGTTATAACAGTTGTCTAGTTATTCTGTGATATAACTAGTTTTTGTATAAAATTCCTAATGATAGACAATTAGATAGTAAAATAAAAGCACGCTATAATTTTTTATTTTATCTTTTGTTGCAAAACTCGAAAAGTAACAAAAGGTATAGCAGGCATCTTCTTCGAACAGTCGTTTGAACCCCCTCAAATTACCTTATTATTTTAAAATCACTTACTGTTGCCAAATTTATTGCTTTTAATAATAGTGTTCTCAAATATCAATTTTGGGGAATTAGAGGTCCCAAATGGTTGCTGGACGTAACAACTTTCAGTAACAAGTCAATTTTTTTAGCAATAATTAAAAATGGACAAATATTTTTTGTCACTAATTAGGAAGTACTAGTCTGATAAAACCTCTGTTATCAGAGTGAGTCATAGATAGACATAAATATCAGCATTAGGTATTGTATTCTTTTACTAAGAGATGTATTGAACCTTGATTCGAAAGGCAGAACTTGGCATGGCTCGGATATCTGGTCGTCTAGTGATAAGTTGTATCTGTGAATCCATTATTCAGTTCAATTGAACTTTTTTAATATATAAGTTATATTTTTTAAGAAATAATGGAGGGAAATGTTAAAATTAAAAACTGTTTTAAAACCATTTTTTTTTTTTTTTTTTTTTTTTTTGTCCTTTTACTTTTACAGATGAAAAGAGGATCATTTCCAGCTCGAGTTAACATATTTCCTACTGCATATTCATTAAAAACCAAAAAAAAAATAAAAAATTGTCAAACAGATAGCAATATGTGCAATTGTAAATAAACTATTTGTTAGACGCAGAGGTGTGTTAGCTTTTTAATTGGTATACGATTTATCAGTTTTAGTTTTGCAAAGGTAAGGGAAAAAGGATTTAAAAGAAAAAAATCAGAAAATAGTAAGTCATACTATTCCAAATAAATTTGTTAGTAATTAATGGATTACAGTGATGAAAGCTGTAAATAATCACTTGTAACAATATCAGAATTGAGTATAATTATCAATTATTTATGTTGGCATTACACGTTTTAATTACTATTATAACCTTGTTATGAATACTTAAAGTTGGCACAGAATTTCTGTTTTTATTTTTATGAACTAGCATCTTGTGCTATAATTGCATTAGATTTTTAAAATTGCATTGTGAATGGCAATTTTAAAAATGGTGTATTTTAAACTGAAATTTAAGAATAACCTATTTTTAATTTTCTAGGTCCAAAGCCTACACCTAATGCTCTGAAACACGGAGAAAGAATACTACATTGAAGGAAGTGGCATAATTCCTGGCAGTCAGATTGACAGATACCTTGCCGAAAAGAAAAAACATTCTGCAATATTTAGTGTAACAAAGAATATGTTTGCTTTGTGTTCAATAAAATAAACTTATTACCTTCTTATGTTTTTACTCTTATTTTAATTGCATATTTCCATTTTTGCTTGATTTCTTCAACCTGTTTTTAGTTTTGTATTTTTCTTTTATGCTAAACTTATAAAATGGAAGATTTGCCCAAAATGGCAAAACAACATTGTAATCAGTTTAAAAGAAAAATTGAGATGCATGAGATACATTACATTGTGCTTTAATAGATTTAGTCATGTTTTGTCTTATTTTTAAGATATATATTTAGCTGAGAAATCTATTGGAATGGATAAATTCTCTTGGTTAAAGGCTAATTAGGTAGTTAACTGTTTCATTGGTTTTTAATATAAGAGACTAGTTTTTACTTCCCAAAGTCTTGTTGAAGACGAACAAATATTTTCTAATGCTATGATTCTTTAATTTATTATACCATTAAGTTCATGTATATTAAGTTTAGAAAAAGTTCATACTTTTAGAAAATTTTCAAATATTTTCTAATACTATGATTATACCATTAAGGCCAGTCATTAAAGTAATGATTGGCCTTGATAGTATAAATTATATTACCATAGTATTAGAAAATATTTGACGTAAAGAAAAGGTACTGAGCCTCTTCATAGTGAGAGTAGATACTTGAAGCAGATATAGGTAGTTGATAAAAAAAATTAATTTTGAATTTTTTGTATAATTATGTTGCAGGAACAAGGCTTTTGTTGTGAAAATCACATAGATCACAATGTGACATCGCAGCGACAAAGCTTTCTTTGCGAAAATCGCATAAATCACACGGATGTCGCCAAAATCACTAAGATCACATTTAGGTCACAAAGCGATATCGCAGTGACAAAGCTTTCGTTGCGAAAATCGCATAAATCACACTGATGTCGCCAAAATCACTAAGATCACATACAGATCACAATGTGACATCGCAGTGACAAAGCTTTCGTTGCGAAAATCGCATAAATCACACGGATGTCGCCAAAATCACTAAGATCACATTTAGGTCACAAAGCGATATCGCAGCGACAAAGCTTTCGTTGCGAAACTCGCATAAATCACATGGATGTCGCCAAAATCACTAAGATCACATTTAGGTCACAAAGCGATATCGCAGTGACAAAGCTTTCGTTGCGAAGATCGCATAAATCACACGGATGTCGCCAAAATCACTAAGATCACATTTAGGTCACAAAGCGATATCGCAGTGACAAAGCTTTCGTCGCGAAGATCGCATAAATCACACGGATGTCGCCAAAATCACTAAGATCACATTTAGGTCACAAAGCGATATCGCAGTGATAAAGCTTTCGTTGCGAAGATCACATAAATCACACGGATGTCGCCAAAATCACTAAGATCACATACAGATCACAATGTGACATCGCAGTGACAAAGCTTTCGTTGCGAAAATCGCATAAATCACACGGATGTCGCCAAAATCACTAAGATCACATTTAGGTCACAAAGCGATATCGCAGTGACAAAGCTTTCGTTGCGAAGATCGCATAAATCACACGGATGTCGCCAAAATCACTAAGATAACATTTAGGTCACAAAGCGATATCGCAGCTACAAAGCTTTCGTTGCGAAGATCGCATAAATCACACGGATGTCGCCAAAATCACTAAGATCACATTTAGGTCACAAAGCGATATCGCAGTGACAAAGCTTTCGTTGCGAAGATCGCATAAATCACACGGATGTCGCTAAAATCACTAAGATCACATACAGATCACAATGTGACATCGCAGCGACAAAGCTTTCGTTGCGAAAATCGCATAAATCACATGGATGTCGCCAAAATCACTAAGATCACATTTAGGTCACAAAGCGATATCGCAGTGACAAAGCTTTCGTCGCGAAGATCGCATAAATCACACGGATGTCGCCAAAATCACTAAGATCACATACAGATCACAATGTGACATCGCAGCGACAAAGCTTTCGTTGCGAAAATCGCATAAATCACATGGATGTCGCCAAAATCACTAAGATCACATTTAGGTCACAAAGCGATATCGCAGTGACAAAACTTTCGTCGCGAAGATCGCATAAATCACACGGATGTCGCCAAAATCACTAAGATCACATTTAGGTCACAAAGCGATATCGCAGTGACAAAGCTTTCGTTGCGAAGATCACATAAATCACACGGATGTCGCCAAAATCACTAAGATCACATACAGATCACAATGCGATATCGCAAAAATCGCAAATTCGTCCCCAATGTCACAATGTGACGAAAAGCGATATCGCAGCGATATCACAAAGTTACGTCGCAAAACCCCCTCTAAAACGGACATTGGACGACTATGTGACCCCTGTGTGATATCGCCGTGACATCGCGTGATCTCTATGCGATATCGCTTTTCGTCACATACTCGTCACATGGTTATTAGGGCAGTTTGAAGTTAAAAATCAAGGTATTAAATGCTTTAATTGTGCTGAAATCGGACACCCCCAGGCCTATTGTCCAAAAAAGAAGGCAAATAGAGCTGTAATTAGTAATTATCCTAATTATAAGAGTAATGTGTATGTCAACAATGAAAGTTATAATAGTCCAATCAATAAAATTAGTGTAGTCACAGACAATAAAAGCACCACAAAGGTAATAATATTTGATCATGAAATAGTTGCTATTAATGATACAGGGAGCCAAATCACCTTCATCTCTGAGGACTTGTATATAAAAATAGGATCACCCCAATTAATGACAAATGACATATTACTAAAAGGGTTAGGTAATATAGAAGTACCACCATTAGGATATTTCCATACTGACATTAAAATCGACACTCATTCAGTCAATGCAAAAATATACGTCATCAAAGACCACACAAATGAGTTAATAATTGGAATGGACGTTATAGGAAAATTCGAAAACCCATCCTTTTACAGACAGCTTTGAGATCCAAGCCGAGAGGATCCACGTGTTTTTTATTTACAAGTTATCAGGCGCCAGTCTGGCGAGGCCAAAGGAGAAAATAAAAGCGAAGCGCTCCGCAAGATGTCAATCAAATCTATTCTGACAGTTGAGAAGAAGGTCGACAGCCGCGGCAGCCAATCAGGAAGCAGAGCAGAGGAGAAATTTGTAGCTCCGCCTTCCGAATGCAGAAGCGCTAGTCATCTTACTGGTGTGACCCGAGAAAGATTAGACCTTGACGGCGAAAAGAAGAGAGAAAATCCCGTACCAGTGGCGAAATCATTTGGCTTGGTAGTACCAGACGGAACAGTTAGTGTAAAGCGTAGGATTGCGGCGTGTTTACTTACAGAATGTACGCCTTTTAAAGAAAAACTTCCTGAAGTAGAAGCGAAAAAAGCTGTACCAAGAGGAGATGAAGATTTCAAGAGAGAAATGGAAGAATTTAATTGCAAACTGAACGAAGCTCAAAGTAAAATCAAAGAATGTGAAGATGAAATCTTACAGTTGCATACAGAAGGTGCTACTTTCAAAGTACAGTGCTCTAAACTGGAAGCTGCGAATGAAGCATTACAAGCAAAACTTGAAGAAATAGAATCGGAAAATTTAAAGGAACTGGCAGAAACCACTGAAATTCTTGAAAAATACAAAGAAGATATTGCAGGTTGTGAAATGGAAATTGGATCAGCTAAAGAAGAAATTGTCAATCTTAAAAATGAATTGAAGCTAGCCAAGTTACTACAAGAACAGTTAGGTCAACGATGCCAAACTCTTGTAAAATGTGAGTTGATTACCTCTAATAAAGTCAAGCTCTTGCAACCCTCAGTCATACGTTTAGAAGAAGGAGCAAACTTAAAAAGACAGCTAAAGGAGAAAAATCACAGCATTGAAGTGAAGAGAGAGTTATGTTCCAGACAAAAAGAAGTAAAGGAAATGGATGTGAAGATAACTAAACAAGTTAGAGCAATGAAGGAAGATTCTACTCTCGTTGAACATATTCAGCATGGAATGGAACTTCAAAATGCAGAAATTTCAAAGATTAAAATGAACCTTCAACAAGATGAAACCAAAAGAGAAGGACAGAAGGATGTCAAGGAAAAACATAAAAAGAAGAGATCATTATCAGATGCAAATAAGAAGACTGAAGAAACCTCAATGAATAAGAAGAGCCTCAAACAGTTTAAGAAAAGACGCAAAAAACCCAGAACATTTAAAGTTTACACTCAGCGAGCAAAATTTTTTGGCCATTACAAAGAGACACCAATCAAAAACAATCATAGATGTGACAATCAAAGTATCTGTGCATATTGCTTTCCTTGTGTTTTTCTATTTCAGATAACTTCAGACATAAACTATGAGGACATAGTTCGCCAAGATGACCGAGTGTGGAGATAGGGGGCGCACCACTAGAGAACCCCTCGTGGCGACGCCTAGCGGCAGAGGGAGGTATTCCTCATTCTGATGAGAGAGACAGATCACTGAACATTCTCGATGTGAATATACGTAAGAAAGGCGCTTGTGCCTAATGTAGTATGAGATAAGAGGCAGTAAGGATTCATTAAAGCTGGATTCTACACTCAGCAAGTGTCCCTTCTCTGATCGTCTACTCCCACATAAATTATTGTTTTAATTTTTTCATTTCAATAAAAGTTAAAATGTCCTTATGTGTACTGATTTTTAAGAAAATAGTTTGTTAAAACATCTTGTGAAATGCATATCGGCTTCCATTTATTTATTCCTAGTAAGAGGTTACATTTTTCGAAAGCTATTTTATTGGCTTATTTAGGTAGAAAAATGAAGAGTCAAACTCCCATACACTAGAAAATATTTCCAACTAGTAGTTTTTGTAAGAATTAAAAGCAACGAACAGACATTTTGGAAACTTTCGAAAACAGCATTTTAGATTATGTGACCTTTATTTAAACAGTTTAAGGTCTCAATTAAATTCATTTCATGGTATTCGAGGTTATTGCATATTCAACATAATAGGCCAAGAAATACATATCCCCCAAAAAAACACTTTTGAAAAGTAGAAGAACCACCAACCTCAAAAACACAAAAAACTTTCTTACAATAAAAAAAATCATAAACATGATGAAAATTTTCAGCTACAAACACAGTGATATAAAAAAATGGCCAACCTCTGATTAGAACTCTCGGTTGTGACTCGCTTACGAATGTATGCTTACTTAATTTATTTTTAACATTTAAGTTCCTATCCCATAAAAATTTACGCTGCTTGAGGTTGGCGCCCGTCATAGGAATATTAACAATGCTTGCGTTTAAACTAATTTATGGATGTTTGCAAGAATATTTGAGTTTATGATTTCATTTGGATGGGGTAGGAAATACAAAGTGGTGTAAATATTCATGCTCGTGTAATTTTCAAAATAGTATAGAGAAACTGTGCTCAAACGCTTGCATTTGAATCGTTATTAAGAATTTTTTAAGTAGGAAACTAAAGTGTTTCTGGTAAGCTTTTGTTTGGTTGATACATACATTTTGGAAAGTTTTTATGTGTGGGGGGGTTTTAAAGGTTAGTAATTAAGACCGGCGCCAACCTCAAGCAGCGTAAATTTTTATGGGATAGGAACTTAAATGTTAAAAATAAATTCAGTAAGCATACATTCGTAAGCGAGTCACAACCGAGAGTTCTAATCAGAGGTTGGCCATTTTTTTATATCACTGTGTTTGTAGCTGAAAATTTTCATCATGTTTATGATTTTTTTTATTGTAAGAAAGTTTTTTGTGTTTTTGAGGTTGGTGGTTCTTCTACTTTTCGAAAGTATTTTTTGGGGGGATATCATAAATTTTTTTTAAACACTGATGACTTCTCTTTTTTGAATTTGTCCGTTTCATCGTTTTTCTATTTATCCCCTGTGGTAAACCTGGTACCAGGGATATTCATAATTCTTCAAACTGAGTTCGACGATACCTTACATGCAATAATTATCTTTAAAATTGATAAACCGAAAGTGGTACCAATAGCATACCTGGTACTTTAAACATTCATAATTCATCAAAACAAAAGTCCAACATGCCATATTTATCTTGGAAATTGATAAACCGAAAGTGGTACTACCTATGCTATACCTGGTACCTTAAACATTCATAATTTTTCAAGACAAGTCTAACGACACCCAACATGCCATATTTATCTTCAAAATTGATAAACCAGAAGTAGTACCACCTATGGTACACCTGGTACCATGAATATTCATAATTCTTCAAGTTGAGTTCAATGATATCTTGCATGCCAAAATCTACGTGAAAATTGACAAATTGGTTGAATGCGGACGGCAGTAACCATCAAAATCTACCACGAATGAGTACTAGAAACTTGTGTATGGCAACTCAACTCCCAAAACTTAAAGAAATACGTTGCCATTGACAAAGATCCTGTCTGCCAAGTTTCATCTCGATTGGTTAGTTTGTACGCACAACGACCTATTTTGGTGCATAATAACGACTAATCAGTCCGGGACCCACAGCTTAACGTGGATTCCGAATCACAACGAACATCCACACCTAACACAGGAATCAAATCCGGCACCTTTAACTTACAAGGCCAAAGCGTGCATCCCATTGAAAGTTTATACTAATAAATTGTTACAAATAAATATTACAAGTTTTTTACAGTCTAATAAATATTGCAGTATAAATTATTTTTATTATACCAAGCATTATTTTGGTTAACATAATAACCCATTGATATTTGACAAAATTTAAATTATTTTCTTAACAACAATTTTAAAATTCACTATGAAATTGCAATTTTGATGATATATGATTCTACAATTTCATTTTACAACGGAAAGTAAAAATCAACACATCTTTAAAAACGAATGACATTTTTGCAAATTCCATTAGCCAATCGCAATGCGTGGTTCATTTAGTCCTCTGTAATGAGTTGACTGTGACGTCAGCTCGTATAACCTCCACATTTATACTTTGCCCATAGTATCTTGCAACAAAATGTGATTGTTTTCATTTTTCAATGGAGATTTACCGAAATTAAAATGTTTTTGAAAGTTAACTCTCTCTAAATTGGTACATACAGTTCAAATAACACATGCAACTTAAAGAACAAATATTTCTCTTTAATTCTGTCTCTTCAAAAATTAAATTATTTAAATTTTAAAGATGTTATAAGCCATATAATTATAGTCCAATTCGTTCTCCTATACTTTAACATTACGTTAAAACTCACTTAAGCCTAACATGTCGGAAAAACTAACTTCCAAATGATAGCAAAACTGTTTGGCAACTTTTGGCATATATATCTGTACCTCAATTACAAGCTGATCGCCTTTATCTGTCGCCAAATTATGAAATGAAAAAAAGTGGTTTTAAATTAATTAAAAATAGAAAGAATTATTTAATGAAGTTCAAACCAGCGTAGGATTTTAAGTTGAAACATTCCGCATCCTATAATTCAATCCGTTTGAAGATCTATAGATTAGTTAGGGCTGTACGTTTGTCTAAATTTTTACATCAAAATCGGGCTAGAACTCGTTTTTTTATTTCGTTTTGGAATTTTCAATATTTTTTTTCTTCATTGTCTTTTGTCCTAGGTACTCAATTTTTTTTTCTTTGAAAGATATCATCGAGACGAATCTATGGTATTTTTTGTATAATTATGTGAAGTTTCGTAAGCGCGCTAGAAAATAGTCAATTTCGGCTTTTTCGCTGGAAGTTGTGCCGAGAATAGATACTTACTGTCGTTTCTGCCTTTTTTAAGGTTGGCGGCGAAACGACCGTTTCGTCTGATAAACTTATAAATCAGCATACTAAAATATCGTATTTTCTAGACAAACTAGAAAGGATAGGACAAAAACAATATAAAGATTTTTTTTTTTTTTAAAGTTTTAAATTTTAAAATAAAATTTCAATTATAAAAGTTTTCTGTCGATTAATCGAGTACTACAATTTTACAGATTTTCTGATATTTTAGAAAAAATTATTAAATAACTAATGATTATTAGATAATTTTTATCTCAAGGCAAAATTTTCAAACAAATCAATGTATTGGATTTCAAAACAATTACGTATTTACCATTTTAACAATTTTACGGACATTTTTAAAAAAAGCAGTATAAAAAAAGATTTTTTTTTCTTTCTTTTTTTCTCCCCCCCCCCCCCCTCCCAATAGTATTACTTAAGGGTAAAATAATCAACAGGGTAAAATAATATCATAAGGGCCTAACATTTTACAAAACGTTGCCTGCAAATTGAACCAGGTAGTTCTCAAATATTAAAAAATTTCTACATAAATTACAAACACAATGAATTAATAATTATTTTAGATATGCATTAATTTCTGGTGATACGTTCTTACATAAGTAATGAATTTATCATTTCCTTATTGCTTGGTTGTTTTCAGATTATCTGGCGCCTTCAGCAACACGAGGGCTATAATGAGCAGAAACATTCGTCATTAGACAAGCCAACATACATTTACCAACACCCATGCCTAACACGGGACTCAAACACGCAGCCTCGCGGTCTATAAGCTTGCACGCTAAACACTATACCGTTTGGTCGGCCATTTCCTTTTTAAATCAATGAATAATATAAATACCATTTACCCAAATAACAAATGCTTTTGAGAATGTAAACTTGGTATTTTGAAAAATAATTATTTAAACTTTAAATAAATAAATCTTTAAACAAATTACTTTTATTGGTATCGATAGCTAGCTTTTGAAATTAGTTTTAAAAAAATTCAATTTTAAAGGTATAAATTCTAAATCTTGACACACATACTAAAATTAAATGTTACTCTGAACTCATACATTCTTATCAATCGTATATTGCAAGCCCACTTTAAGGACACTCCGGTGCATCCCCAAGGCATGTCTGGTCTTTTGTCAAAGAGCAGACATGCAGCATGTGTGGCCAATTAACCAATTTCCCAAGGCTATAACGCTGTTGTATGGTATTGACAGATACACCGAACCCAACTGCTTCTTGGTTTGCAGGGCGGGGGTTAGAAATAGAGGAGGTGCTTTTCTCCATCTGAAGTTAAAAAAAAAAAAATTCGGTACCTTTTGTCTTTTTGTTTTGTTGTATGGATCCAATAAATTTTAAAATTTTTTAGTAAAACAAGATATCGCGGGTTCTTCTTGACAAGCCCTTCTTTGTTTTTATTTAAATTTTATTTTAGTTACTGTGTTTTTAATTTTGGCGAATTTTCTAATCGCCAAAAGTCTTATGCTACATCTGTTCCAATGTTCCTTTCAAACTCTGTTTAATATACATTTTCCAATATTTCTCAGAAAATCTTGCGTTCCACAACTCAAAAGATCTGACTGCAAAATGCTGAAACTCAACTCAAAGCTATCTCTTGAGGTTTGAGGTTTTTTACTTTTGTAATTTTTAATAAAATCTGGGTAGTGTTAAAAACAATGAATTCTTCTGCTAGTCGCTTTTCTGGTAACCTTGTTGACCAGCTCTTCAAGAACTACTTCATTATTTTCTGTTGTTTATTTTATTGCTTTTTCAAGTTTTTTTAGTATTATGGAGTGAAATTATAATTTTTGTAATGTTTATTTTTATTTAGTCACCATTTTTCCTAGTGTTTATTTGCTATTTTCTTGTAGAGCAGTCTCAAAGTTTAAAATTTTATTTTATTATTTCATTTGATTATTAATTTTTTGCAGTCACATTTTTGAATTGGAGGATCAGTACTTCTACTACACTTTTTTAGTAGTATTATAGTTACTCAATGTTTAGTTTTTTTCTTTGGTTTTCTGAAAGAAAAAATAGACTTTTGTCTGCTCTTGCCATATTTATGTAACGCCTTAAAAACTGAACATTTGATCATAATAGGAAAGAGGGTTGGGCAGCTAATACTAAAAAGTAATAAAACTAGTTATAAATTAAAAGTACTCATTTTTAACAAAATGAAATTAATTTTAAAACTCTAGTGTTTCACAACTATTCTGTTAAGGTATTGAAAAACATATAATTTTACAATTCTACATTATAACGAAAAGAACATTTAATAAACATTAGTACCTTTTCTAAAACACAACTTAAGCATGTGTTATTAAAAAAACGTAAGCATGAGTGTTATAAATAAAATCAATGTAAACACATAATACAAAAGATATCGCGGGTTCTTCTTGACAAGCCCTTCTTTGTTTTTATTTAAATTTTATTATAGTTACTGTGTTTTTAATTTTGGCGAATTTTCTAATCGCCAAATGTCCTATGCTACGTCTGTTCCAATGTTCCTTTCAAACTCTGTTTAAAATACATTTTCCAATATTTCTCAGAAAATTTGCGTTCCACAACTCAAAAGATCTGACTGCAAAATGCTGAAACGCAACTCAAAGCTATCTCCTGAAGTTTGAGGTAAGCTTTTTTTTTACTTTTGTAATTTTTAATCAAATGTGCGTAGTGTTAAAAACAATGAATTCTTCTGCTAGTCGCTTTCCTGGTAACCTTGTTGACCAGCTCTTCAAGAACTACTTCATTATTTTCTGTTGTTTATTTTATTACTTTTTCATGTTTTTTTAGTATTATGGGGTGAAATTATAATTTTTCTAATGTTTATTTTTATTTAGTCACCATTTTTTTTAGTGTGTTTATAAGCTATTTTCTTGTAGAGCAGTCTCAATCTTTAAAATTTTATTTGATTATTTCATTTGATTATTAATTTTTTGCAGTCACATTTTAGAATTGGAGGATCAGTACTTCTACTACACTTTTTTAGTAGTATTATAGTTACTCACTATTTAGTTTTTTTCTTTGGTTTTCTGAAAGAAAAAAAAAGACTTTTGTATGCTCTTGCCATATTCATGTAACGCCTTAAAAAACTGAACATTTGATCATAATAGGAAAGAGGAATGGGCAGCTAATATTAAAAAATAATAAAACTAGTTATAAATTAAAATTACTCACTTTTTAACATAATGAAAGGAAATTTAAAACTGCAGTGTTTCACAACTATTCTGTTAAGGTATTGAAAAACAAATAATCTTACTATTCTACATTATAACGAAAAGAACATTTAATAAACATTAGTGCCGTTTCTAAAACACAACTTAAGCATGTGTTATTAAAAAAACGTAAGAATGAATGTTATAAATAAAATCAATGTAAACACATAATACAAACAACGCAAGAAGTAACATGTTAAAAAATCAACGCTGGTGTATACAGTGAAATTTATTAAATGTTAAATACTGTTATGATATAATGTAAACACTGTTTATTGGTGTATTCTAAATCCCCTAAACAAGGCAATTTCATTGGCTACCGAAACCAAATTTTTATGTTGTTGTGAATCGACAAAAAGTGCCAGTCTGTTCAACCTTGTTTTGCTCATAGAATTTCTTAATATGATGTTAATGATCACAAAGTTGAAAGCTCAGAAGTTTCAATTGAAACTGGTAAAATACATTTTTTTTTAATAAGTGACGTATATTTGGAAATATGTCTACAGAACATTCTGCGAAAGCATCAAGAAAACCATTCTACAGGGTTACTACAAAAGAATCATTCATTTCCAAAACAAGATTTGCCGACCAAACGGTATAGTGGTTAGCGTGCTGGCTTCTAGACCGCGAGGTTGCGGGTTCGAGTCCCGTGTAGGCATGGGTGTTTGTAAATGTATGTTGGTTTGTTAAATGACGAAATGTTTCGGCGCATTATAGCCCTCGTGTTGCTGACGGCGCCAGATAATCTGAATACAACCAACCAAAACAAGATTTATTCAAAAGTATTATACTTTTGAATAAATCGGGTAAACTTGAGTACCACCTGGAGCATAAAACTTAAATATTTTGCGGTTGTTTTCTTGTACCAATCATATTTGTAAGTATAATACTTTTGAATAAGTCAGGTTTTGAAAATGAATGATTCTTTTGTAGTACCCCTGTATTTGTTTTCCATATTTCCTAATCTGCTTCGATGATGTTTTGAAAACCAAGAAAATCTCTTTCAAAAAATTTTACCAGATTTTCTATGGCAGATTTGTATTATTGGTATCAGGAGGGAGAAGTCTTTGTGTCTACGCATGCTCTTTCAGGGAATCAGTAAGTTTTCTCTGCTCTGACCATCTGAAGGACGTCATGACCCCAGCATATAGAAATGAGAAAGAAATGTAAAATCGGAAGAGTTTGAAATAAAATAGATGTGCTTGTATTTTTGTGTTCATTTCTCGTTGTTATAATTATTTTGAAAAAATGACTGACTCGAAAAGTTAGTTAAATGAGGATATTAAGTATTAACTATTTACAAAAATTGTTACATTACACTTGGAAATATAATTTTTCTCAATTTTCAGGGAGCTGTAGCCCTATCAGCTTCCTCCCTGTATACGCCACGGACTTCATATGGCTAAGCAATCCTACGTAAGTAGAATCCTTTATTTGTTCTGATCTTCAATACCAAATTATTAATCGTGGTGAAACAGGGAGTGTTAAATTTTTATCGAGCGAGGGGAGTACTTTCATTTCACCTAAAATTATAAAATAGCATCTAAGAAAAATCGAATATTTCAATAACGTACGTATTAGAGGCATTAAAGTTTCAATAAAGGATGTATTTTGAATTCTTTAAATTAACTTCGATTTTGTGTGAGTGTCGATAGAGTGCAAGTCTGCGGATGCTTAATTAACCCACCTTGCCGTCATCCAAGCGGGCTGAAAGTTGGTAGATAGATTCGATGTCGATGGCAATACATTCTTTCACATTTTGGGGCTGTTATTGTCACTAAAAAGTTGCTTATACGGAATACTAATAAACTAACTTGCCTTCATCCAATCGCGCTAAAATAGCAGTAAGCTGATCATTGTTGAAACTCTTTGATATTGCCAAATTTTTTTTAAATAAATAAATAATAAAATTGTTTTAATCAAAAAAAAAAAAAAAAAAGATGTTTGGATGTGAATGCATAAATGCACTTTCATTTCTAATAAATACATTTTGAAACGTAGTTTGCGCACATTTTGCTGATATAAATGTGTTTGATATTTAAAATTAGATACAAGCACCAAGCACACGCTGTTAACAGAATCGGCGCTGTGTTAATGAATATAAAAATTGGCGATGTATATAAAGTATTAATATTTAAAACTTTGTTTTCATGGGTTATATATTTATGTCTCGCGGAAAAAAAAAGAAAAAAAAAAAAGAATAACGTCATTTGAAAATGAGTCAAAAATTCACAAATATTTGAGTTCGCAGCTGTATGCGACTAAAACAATTTATAGAGGGATCTGTCTTGACGAAATAATTAATTTCTTCAAGAAGTTTAGCTAAATATTTTAATTTTATTTAACAATATCAATAGCATGGTTTATTTCATATATATTTAAAGTTTTGCGAACCAAAACGCAAATTATTTTGTAAAACTTGGCAATTCTCTAGTAAAAGTTCCCGCGCTGAAGGAGTTTCTACTAAATGTCCCATGCAAAAGAAAGAAGAAAAAATTCGCCACAAGACTCTGCTTCTCGGAGTTGATAGGAGTGAACTGCCCCCTATAAATCAACACCACAGGAGGTGAGGAAGCTGACCAGACCCCCCAAACCTCGAAGATCGCAAAACGCCCGAAACCGCCCGAGAACCCTCTGCAGAACAAATAGTTCTCGGGCCCTGTAGGTTTCAGGGGGTTAAGATTATTTTAACACGTATTTGTGGAAAGCAAAATTAGAAAGCCAAAACTATTTATGTTGAAACTTTCAAAGCTCTAGGCCTATTAGAAGTCGCTTTTTGTTAAAAAAATAAAATAATAATAATTCAAAGAATCAATTGAAAATCAAATTAAAATTTTAACATTCTGTTTGTCAATAGTCCAATTAGAATGCCAAAACTACTTGTATTGAAAATTTCAGAACTGTAGCCTAAATAGAAATCGTTTTGTAAAATATTTTTTAATTAATTAAAAAAAGAACTAAATAAAAATGTAAAATTCTGTTTTTCAAACGTCCAATTAGGAGGGCACAACTACTTATGTTGAAAATTTCAGAGCTGCATCTCTATTAGACATCGTTTTGTTAAATATATATTAATAAATTAAAAAAAAAATATTTAAAAAGGAACTAAATAAAAATTTGAAACTCTGTTTTTCAAAAAAAGGCAAAACTACTTATGTTGAAAATTTCAGAGCTGTAGTAATATTGGATATCATTTTGTAGAATAGTTATTAATTAATTAAAAAGAACTAAATAAAAATTTAAAATTCCGTTTTTTAAAAGTCCAATTAGAAGGCTAAATCTACTCATGTTGAAAATTTCAGAGCTGTAGCTCTATTAGAAACCATTTTGTAAAATATTTATTAATTAATTAAAGAAAAAACTAACAACAAATTTAAAATTCTTTTTTTCAATAGTTCAATAAGAAGGCCAAAATTACTTATGTTGAAAATTTCAGAGCTGTATCACTATTTGAAGTCACTTTGTAAAATAAAAGTTAGTTAAAATATTAATTAAAAAAGAACCAATTAAAATTTTACATTCTGTTTGACATTTATAAAATTAGAAGGTCAAAACTTCTTGTGTTGAAAATTTCAGAGCTCTACTCCAATTTTAAGTAGGTTTCTATAACAGATCCACAAACAGACAGACACACAGCTTGTTTTATTATTATAGATTTTAAATTTGTTTATTTTTTTCAGATAGAAATGAATGGGATTCCCTTTAGTTTTCCTCAAGAATCTTCCAGAAACTTCTTGTCAGATGCAGCAAATAAATGAAGAAATATTTGTAGTATATATTTAAAATCATGTTTAAATTATATTCTTTGTATAAAATGAAAAAGCAACTCATTTGTGTTTGTTTACTTCAAAATAAATAATTATCTAAAAAAGAATTATCAGTAAAAATGCATTTTTAGTTGTATATGTTTCTAATAATAAAATTATAAGTAGCTTGGATTAACCCTTTAAAACCAATTTTAATGCAATTTAAATTGTCTAACGCAACCTACTAAGATCTCAATGCATTTTTTTAATAATATATACATAATTTTTTTATTGAATTTTGAACCTTTATTTTTTTTTAAATTCTTTACAAAAAAAAGTAAATTATGTTTATTATTCTAGTAAGTTCTACCTAGCAAATAAATTAAAATTTATCAATAAATTGGGTTATGATTGATACCATTAAAGGCAAATTGTAATTAAATTCCTATAGAATAAATATTAATTTTTCATTAGCCACTAAATTTAAAGCATTTTCCGACAATATTGGAACTCTCCCAATTAAGTGTTTCTTTTTGAACACAAAAGATAAATGATACTTTATAAAGGAAAGTTTTTGCAACCTTTCCTATATCTACAGGGTGGGAACCTCAGAGTGAAAAGGTTTACACACCCTTTACAGTGAAAACCTTTTGGCAAGCCTATTATGAAAAGGCTTATACAACCCTTACGGCAAAAATCGTGTGGCAGGCTTATCACGAAAAGGTTTACACACCCTTTACGGTGAAAACCTTGTGGCAAGCTCATCCCGAAAAGGTTTACATACCCTTTACGGCGAAAGCCTTGTGGCAAGGGGGGTTATGAAATGGTTACCAAAAGCTTGACGTCTGGAGACTAGGACCCTTTCTTCAAGGTTTTATGATGGTTACTCCCTTGTCATCTGAACCTTACTCTCTTTTCGCTTGAGAGGTTTAGACAAGGGTTTTAAAAGGATAAAATGCTATCTGGGATTCATTAAAATAACAATTAATTTTGGACCTTTGTTCAATGTTCATGTTAGGGAGTATAAATTATTTTCTTACAAGTTAATATTTTTAGTATAAAATACGGGGGGTTGCACTTACCACCAACCTTTGGGCATCCCTTCACCCACCCACTCCTAATAGGTTCGGCCCTGCGGGACGCCACTGATTCATCTTTTACAAATTTTAAATGTATACCTGTATCGAGTCTGAAAAATTGAATATTTCAGGTATTACATTTTATTTAACTGAAGGAAAATATTCCAAACAATTTCGGGATTTTTTTTTGTATAATTTACCTATGAGTAAATTACTAGAAAAACCAACTCAGTAAAATAATGTTTTAAAAATAATTGTTTAATACATAAAAGAATTTATGAACATTACCATTTGTTGGAAATTTTTCGAATTACATACTCATTCACTTATTTCAGTCCGTTTTCATAAATAATTAAAGATTTTCAGACGCGAAACTTTACTATTTATGTCTTCGCATGCATTTTTTTTAAATGTAAAAGCAACAAACAAGTATTCTTCAAAATTCAATTAAATTGGCTGAATTAAATTTGACATGCTTGTGTTCTTCAAGAAAGATTACTTTGGTTTTTAATTTGGAATCTTCCATTTCATGTACGAAGTAAGTTTCTGGATCAGCAATTTTTAAAAGAAAACTTTTCTGATCAATTGGGGAACATTTCTTATCAGAATTGTTAGAGGAAACTACACTCACTTTCAAAAGTTAAGCACAGAAGGGTAAAGAAAATGGACAAGTGTACTGCTTTGATTGACACGAAATGCTGCAAGTATGTAGCTCTATGTTTATTCATGAAACAAAAAGAAGAATTACAAACAGAGATAAAAAAAAAAAATATTGCATTTTCATAAATTGTAAGATGATGTCATACTTGCGTCATTTGCAAAATGATGTTTAAATTCAAAACAAACAAAACCCGACATTAATAGGGTATTCGAGCTCCCCTCGCATGTAGACAAAGTGTACAGCGTGTGATCGTGCTTGTTACGAGGTGACATCAACCACTGCAGAGTCGAGTAATCAGCCTTCTTCCTGTAGAGTATAGTTTCTAAATCTTTGAAAGTAGCTAGAGGTTGGGAAACGTCTACATACAGCTCGGTCGAGGGCATCCCAAAGATTTTCAATTAGATTAAGGTTAGGTGACATGGGCTCCATGAGGGTGCCAGGAGGTGCACTTGCACCCCCCTGGCTCTTGGGGGGGAAAAAAGAAGAAAAGAAAAAAAACTGGGGAAAAGATCTAAATTCCAAGATAAAAAAGCATATAAGTTATTTATACTTTCAAGTTACAAAGAGCATTTTTTTTCCTATTAATTTAATCTTTTGTTTTTTTCCTAAGTCGTTTTTATAGCTATACTTGCGTGACGATTTTCTGGCTCTTGTTGTCTATGATTATTAGAAGCTGATGAGTAGAATTATTTATTCCTATTATTGTATAATCATTTCCTGTGCAGTTCTCAAAATTCTAGGAAAATGTTTTGTTTTTAAGTCATCAGATATACTATCTTGAAATCTATTTTTAGAATTCAATTGAACATATTCCAATAATGCCTTCGTGTTCCATTTTTTTTTTTTTTTTTTTTTCCCATGATATCCGAAACTTGGAAGAAATAAAAAAATTTTACTCTTCTGTATTTTTGCATCTTCGAGTTCCTCTATTCTAAACACTGTCTCTTGAATGCCGTGAGTTCTAGTTGGATGATAAAAAAATCGTTAAAAGTATATATTTTAATATTTTTACTATTTTGTATTTTTTTTCTCTTTAACAGGGTTGCTCTTTCAAAAATATTTACCATGAATTTTTACTGTTCTCAAAGAGTATAATTTATAATGCATAATTATTAACTAACATTTCGAAAAAAAAATTAAAGATTTTGATAAAAATCTAGTCTTGAAACTCCTTGCAAATATTTCTGGGGGCGTCCATGTTCGGTGAATAAGCCGGCCACTCCATACGCGCAATCCCCTCACTCTCCAGAAAGTCGTCAACGATAGTAGCTCTAGGGGATGAGCATTATAGTCCATTAAAACGAAAGAAGGACCATTTGCTGCAGCATACAGTTCCACAATGGGGCCCAAGACTTCATCTCTTCTCGATACAGTACAGCCTTCACAGAACCTTGCCTGAAGATGTGCAGGTCGGTGCGATATCACGATACTTCCACCGTGAAATGCGTGGATGTTCGGTGATGTTCTGGGGCAAATTGCGTGTGCCTTGTTCCTTCCAGACCCTTACACGCTTATCATCTGGTTGTAGTGCAAATCTGGACTCATCTGTGAACATAACATTGCCCCAATCATATACAGTCCAATTTACATGCTGATGGCACCACTTTAATCATGCTCTTTTAGATTGGATGGATAAAGGAACTCGAACTCGTAGTACCCGGGCGTACAGATCATTCATGTGTAGCTTTCGACGAGCAGTAGTAGTAGCGGCATATAGCGTCTTACGAAATGGCAGCTGCAACCATAGATGTCATACATGTGGAGGGCGATCTTCGATTCCATTTGGTTACAACAGCAATATATTGATCTTCCGTGGGGAGGAAGGGGAGGGGGGGGGGGTCGTAACCTTTGTATGACCGGCTACAGGTCTCCGGACAACTGTTTGACTGGTTCGGAATTATTTCCATAATCATGAAATGACAGAATGATGAAAGCGCCGAAGAAAAGAGCAACATCTGTCCAGTGCCTATTTTAACGGGCAGTCGTGGCTCATTTGGGCAGTCGTAAATTGAAAATGGGCAGTCGTAAATCACGAATCGGGCAGTAGTAAAAAAGCAAAAAAAAAAGCAACAACAAAAAAATTAAAAAAATTGTAAATTCATTATAATTTTCTCTCTCTAAATTTTCTATGTTTTGGTTTTCTCGCAAAGTTGAACAGATTATTTTTTATTTACTTCTTTAGGAAGTATTCAGCTTTGCCATGGCTCAAAAAGCTCTGGCCTTGCGTTGCGTTACCTAGCATACATCTTACTTCATTTTCTTAAGAAAGTGAAGAAAAAATCTTCTTGCGAGTATACTTTTGTATTATTTTTTTAATTTTGGAATATTTTTAGGAATCCAAGTAATTCGTTTTCCATTGTGATGACAAATGCTTCGTTTTTATTTAAAAATAATATTCGGTTTTACTTGCTAATGTGTATAAGGATTTTTTCATCCTGTGTCTATTTATTTAATGACTTATATTTCAATGGAATCTTTTTAAGCTTTATGGCTTAGGAAGGCTGGATAAGAGAATTTATAGTCTCAAAAGATTTAATTTCAAGAAAAATGGCAGTATAAAAATTCAAATTGATATATAACTCAATTCGATCATTGATCTATAAATCTCCCCAAACGGGGTTTTAGTTAGAATTAAGCTTCATGTTATTTGTCGTTTTTAGCCATACTATCCTATTTTAAGAAGAATTGTCCAGTTTGTTTTAAACATTTCTCTATTTACAATACGTACGCAAATGTGACAATATCATAATCACTCAATTTAGTGTCCCTTCTCCCCTATTTCCGGTCAACGGTATTGTGGTAACTCTATCCCCTGGAATGAGGTTGAGCAACTGGGGCGAGGAGACATTTTTTATTATTATCTTTCTATAGTGTATTTTTAGGGGGTCGGTGACAACAGGTTGTCTGTTGTTGTGAGAAACGAGTCTAAAAAAAAAGGCTTTGAACTGCTGAAAATGGTGACTGGATGAAGTGGCTGGTAATCTTTTATTATGTTTCCCTCAGAGTCAGAAGTGAAATAATTTTAATTTATAATTGGTATAATTGTCTCTTCGATGTTACAATGAAAAGGCATGTCAATTTTAAATATGAAATATATAGCAGGGCACGGGATTACTGTATCAAAAATCGAGTTATTGCTAAATTTAAAGAAAAATTATCAGATGATATTGTTTTTTATTTTTAAGTTGACATTTTTTTTGTAGTTTAAAACACAGCTGAATTAACATATATAATTCTGTAATTCAAGAACTAGAGGATGTGGGGTTAAGCACTCTGATATTGCATGCTAAATATACTGGGGTCGAATCCTGGATAATGGATGTTGATTACGATCCAGAATTCACGTTAAACTATAGGTCCTATCTTGGCTAGCCGTTATTGTGTATAAAAATAGGCTGGTCAGCGAACAAATCAATAACCATAAACTAGAATTTTATTAATGAAAATGAAACTTAATTTGTATAACATTTTAACGCATCAATTTTAAAATTGCAAGTCCCCAACATGAATATTTTGAATTCCCTAAAGAAAAGAAGAAAAAATTACATTTACAAATGCTTAAAAAAGTGTCAAATTTAACTTTTACTTGTTGGAATATAAATCATCAGGGGTTGGGCAATGAGGGCTTGTGAGGAGAAGCGACAGGAATAAACTTTTTGTGCAAATTTATGAAATTGCACATTGTAACCTTTGAACCTAACCAATAAAATTGTACTTCAAAAGACTGAAATCTAATTTGATGAAGGTGGTTTGTGAAGGTATTTTTTTTTTTCTAATCCAAGTTTTTACAATACATAAAATTCTATGCATTTGGTAAATTTCTCAGATACTTACCCCGGCTCCCTAAAATATTAAACGACAGGTATTTTGACTGCATAAAAAAATAAAGTAAAAACTTACAGACATGATGACTCAACGAACTTACTTATTTACTCGTTAATTGTAATTAATTTAATATAGATTTACGATATTTTTTTTAGTAAACACATTTTGCAGATAGGAAGGAATCATTGTTTCTTTTGAGGGATTTAAATGCACTTTCATCACGAAAGAAATTTTTCCTGGCAAGACAAGGTTTTTGTTCTTGCTGAATGCTTAACTTTTGCTGAACAACACACCCATTCTTTCTAAATTCAAAGCATCCAAAAAACCAATTTCTAAAATCGCACCCCACCTCTCTTTAAATCTCTTCAAATGCATATGCTGCTTATGCCACTGTTCAACTTTATTATACATAAGTCTTTTTTTTTTTTTTTTCCCAAGTGGAGAGGACGGGGGAGGTTCTGGGCAGTCGTAAATTTTGATTAGAATAGGCCCTGATAGAACGTCATCTGCTTCAATGCGTTCGACATCCCGCCAGCTCTCAAAATCTTCCATTCGTCTTCTGGAGGCCATAGGAGCACAATCGTACGAATATTGTAAAAGCCTTTCATCAGCATTTGCATGCAACCTGTAGGATCTCACTTGGATCCTTTTTCAGGTTCAAATTATGGAAGGTAACAAACGCCAGCACACTTAAGAAACGAGAGCAAAATTCTTCACGTCTTTCTTTAATTACAAAAAGTTTAGAACTAGAACAAGAACATATATAAAATAACCGTTTTTACATTCTAAAAAAAAGATTATCGTCTGCACTTTTCCAGTTCGTAACAGAATTCAGAACAAGCCGAATAGTACAAAAGTCAATTCTTATAAGCAACTCCATGATGACGTAACATACTCCCACCTTTTTTTGAGTATTTATTTACTCAAAAAACAAAGTCACATTGAGCAAGTCCAGTCTCTTCGGTGGTTTCACCTTTCTCCCATATCTTGAAATCCCGTGGATATCGTCAGCCGAAGCATCAGGAATTGACTCGGCATTCACAGGACCTTGAACTGGATCATCAGTAACGTCTGGTACATCAGAAGGGGTAGTGACCGCCACAGGAATATCTTCAGACTGTACCTCTAAGGGAAATACTCGTTGGATAGGACGAATTATTATTGAGTTACCACATTTGAGTCGTAAAGAACGAATTTTCCCATCTCTACCTGGGATCAATTCCAATACCTTGGCTAGAGGCCAATATAAACGCTTCTTGTTAGGATTCTCAATGAGCACAACTTCTCCAACAGTCAAGAAACGAGATGATGGTTTTTGACTTTTTTCTACTAACAAACCTAAATACTCTTTTCGGAACCTGCTCCTTAAATCCTTAAGAAGTTTAGACCGAAACTTCACTCGTTTTTGAAACTTGGCAAAATCACTTAAATCTAAGTCAGTGACATCAAGAGAAGAATTACTCATCAAAAACATTGCTGGCGTAATTGCCACAAGATCCTCGGAATCCTCTGAAATGTAAGTTAATGGGCGAGAGTTTATGATAGACTCACAGTCACATAAAACAGTTAGAAGCTCTTCATACGACAAAATCGCGTTTCCTAAAGTACGCTTTAAGAGATCTTTAACCAATCTTATAAGTCTCTCCCACCATCCCCCCCACCATGCAGCGGTGGGTGGGATGAACTTCCACTTTATTTGTTGAATTTCTGTCTCCCGCTCTATACTCTCCCAATCAAGATTTTTTAATTCAGCTACAGCACCCCTAAAGTTAGTACCATTGTCTGAATACACTATCTTAGGTCTTCCTCTGCGTGCGATAAAGCGTCGAAATGAAAGCAGAAAGTTCTCTGTTGACAACGAAGTTATGAGCTCCAAGTGCACTGCTCTGAAGACTGCACAGGTATAGAGAACAATCCAGACTTTTTCACCATTCTGGAGGAAGAGAGGGCCGGCCAGATCAACACCTAACACCTCAAAAGCATTAGTATCCCTAACTCGGTCAGGAGGCAGAGCTACTGGTTCAGTAACAGCTGGTTTTGCACTGTACCTTCGACACCTCACACACTTCCTAACGATATTTCGGACAGTTTTTCTAGCTTTTAGAATCCAATATTTCTCTCTGATAATTGAGAGAAGTATTTGAGTACCAGCATGACAATTTGTATGGTGTAAGTATTGGATCAACCTCACAGTCAAGGTACAGTTTTCTGGAAGGAGGATAGGTGACAAAAAACAATGGTCATCTTTACGCTCAGTTATTCTGGTCTTAACACGCAGCAATCCCTCATCATCCTTAAATACGTTAATTATTGGTACACAATTTGGATCAGGGAAGAATTTTGATTGTTCCGAGCGAATAAGAACCTTTTCGGCTCTTTCAATTTCAGAACACGAGAGTTTTCCCGTCGCTCTATTTTCAGGAGTTTTACGACAGTTATCAAGAAATCTCTTGATCCATGCAGTCAACCTGATAATAGAGTGGTAATTCGAAAACTTATTTGAATACCATTCCTCATTGTTTACATTAATGTGACACAATTTAACTTTCCTCCTTTCAGAATCGACCTCTTTCACTGCACAATTGATCTCAGTTGTAGGCCAATTTTTAGAATCCTCAATTAGCCATGCTGGGCCTTCACACCATTTTGAATCCAACAGATATCTGGGTGAACAGCCACGAGAAAGAACATCTGCTGGATTCAAGTGACCTGGAACGTGTCTCCAGTTTTCAGAAGGAGTAATTTCTCCTATTTCTCTTACTCTATTTGCCACAAAAATTGACCATTCCCCATAATGTTTTATCCAGTATAAAGCTACCATAGAATCCGTCCAAAAGGTAGTGGTCAAATCAGGCAGGTCCAATGCCTTCTGAATGGATTTGGCCAATCTGGCACCCACGCAACAAGCCAAGAGTTCTAACCTAGGTATTGATACAGTTTTGGATGGAGCAACCCTAGCCTTTGCTCTAATTAGATGTAATTTAATTCCGAAAGGTGTTTTTGATCTTAAGAAAACGCAAGCCGCGAAAGCAGTTTTGGAAGCATCTACGAAAACGTGCATGTCTGATGAGGAATTAGCCTCACAATATCTGGGGATTTCTAAGCCCTCTAACAAGGAAATATCAGTGAACCATTTATTAAATTTGTTATATAAATCTGGAGGTAAGGGATCATCCCATGATAATTTTAGTTTCCATGTTTCTTGCAACCAAACTTTAGGCTGCAATGTAGCTGCTGTTAATATGCCAATAGGATCAAAGATTCTCTGAATGGCAGATAACATCGACCGTTTAGTCAATTGTTCAGTTTTTCCTAACTGTTCCTTATCGATGAAACACCTAAGAGTATCCCTGTCTAAATTCCATACAACTCCTAATACATTTGTATCACCTTCAGATTTAGTTACGCCCTCCCCTTTAACATTGCTTTCCCATGCTCTGAGGTTAAAACACCCCATTTTCATAATTTCCTCAGACTTGGAAATAAATGGATGTATTTCCTGGGCGTGGAATACACCGGTAACACAATTGTCTACGTAGAAGGAATGACGCAGTTTATTAACCAAATCTCGATATTGTGGGGGACTATGCTCTAACAAATGCTTTATTGAGGCTGCTAATAGAAATGGGCTTGAGCAGACACCGAACACCACGCGACAATGACGATAAATTATTTTTTCACTTTCATGGGGATAGAAAAACCTTAAAAAGTCCTTATGTTTGGGGGTTATACTTAATTGCAGAAAAGCTTTCTCAATATCTCCTGATATGCCAATAGGGTACACACGAAATCTATCTAAGATATCCGGTATCAGTTCAATTAAATTTGGACCTCTATGAAGGCAATCATTAAGAGAAGGTTTACTTCCTTCCCTGGCAGATGCATCAAATACGGGGCGGATCTTAGTAGTTTTAGAAGGTGTATACACTGGTCTATGGGGCATATAATAACCATCATTTTTAATTTCATTATCTGGGACCTTTTCAATGATTTTTAACCTCTCCCATTCTTTAAATACAGCAACATAGGATTCAAGACAGTCCTTATCAATTATATCTTGACACATTCGTTTGTGTCTTTTCAATGTTAAACTTTTATTACTTGGTAATTTGCTTTCAGTTTTAAATGGCAAGGACAATTCATATCTACCATCTGGAAGCACATTTAAATTATTCTCAAATTGCTCAATTGCTTTTGCATAACGCATGTTTCCTTTTAAATTCTCCACTGGATCTCGAATACCTATTGTTTCCAGATCCCACAATTCTTTGATATTAAAAGTGGACAATTGTGTGGATAACATACTTACCACTGGTTTTGACAATTGTCTTTCACTTATAGCAGGCACTGACATTACAACATGTTCCCTAAAATTTTCTTTAATTTTACCCATTAAAGTATATCCTAACTTGGTTTCAACCGCCGTTAAACCACATTCGAGTGTAATGCTCATACCCGTTAAGATTAACCCAATAGAATCGGCTCCCATTAGTAAATCGATTTCATAATGTGACGAATAAATATCAGGTACATCAATATATTTTTCTTTTAGTTCTGATAGTACCAATATATTCCTAACCTTAGGTAGACACCCACAAATTTTATTCTCTGAAAGAACTGGAATTTTACAAGAAAAGTCACCCTTTAAACTACTTATTTCGACATTATAGAGGGAATGTTGCTTGGGACCCGTCTGCTTCCCCCCAAACAAACCGTGTAACATGATTTGTTTTGCTACAGGTGTCAAGTTCAATTTTTCGATTGCCCGTTGAGTAATGTAGGAATTTTCACTACCGCTGTCCAGAAGGCAGCGCAAAACCAGCTCTTTATTTTTATGACTAATTTTAATCATAATTGTTTGTAAATATATATTGGATACTTCTGACTGATTAGAAAGCGTATTGCCTATAACTGTGATACTAGGAGCAGATTCTACTTTAATGTCTTCAACTTTAATGTCCTCTTTTTTGGGACACATTAAACTTTGATGGGATTTGTCATCGCAAAAACCGCATTTAATGAATTTATTTCGACAAAATCGCGCCGAATGGTTTAATTTAAAACATTTAAAACAAGCTTTATTTTTATAAGAATACTCTTCTTTTCCTTTAAAGACATTTTCTGCGCCAAAAAACAATCAGAACTAAAGTGATTTTGTTTTGAACAAAATATACATTTAAATTTGGCTGGCCCCTCTTCCTTACCTGCATTAATCAAGACTGCATTTGTGGGCAAAGATGGCTCCTCATCCCTGCGGTTTGGTAAATTCTTCTGTGGCACTCCAAGTCCCGAGCGAGCAAGTATGATCATCTCCTCACTTTGCACCTCCGAGCGAAGGAAGGACATTAATCTTTCCAAAGAACGCACGCTTGCGTCAGCTGTTCCACTGGATGCCTCATCAATGGATCGACTCCTTTCCCAGGCACGCAGCACCTGTTCCGGAAGGCAGGACTCCACCAGGGGTTCCAGAAAATCGGCAAACTTTTCTTTCGTGCGCCCCAAACTTTCCAAAGCAAGTAGCTTACTCTCAAGTAAGTCATACAGTTCAGATAGGTCGACTTTTCCTTTGCCGGATGCGTTTTTCATAACCAGGCTTAGAAGGTCCCGTACATAAATTTGAACGAGTAATTCATCACGACCGAATCTATCCTTCAGTTGAACGATAACTTTTGAATAGTTTTCTCTCGTGGGCGGGTAGCTTTCTACCAGCCTCGCCGCTTTAGATTTTGGCACTACACTTTGTAACAAATACTGGAATTTATCTTCATCCGGAATATTGTCATCGCTATGAATTTTGCTAAATTGCGACCAAAAGGCTAGAAAATCCTTCGGCTCACCTGTAAATCTTTTCAACTCCAAACGGGGTAACTTAAATTTACGTTTTTCTTCCATCGCGTTAGCACTTTTCGATGCGTCAATATTCATGTTAATTTTTAATTCCAGCTGTGTCGAGACCGCACAAAATCTGTCCCTGTAGGTTTCCGCTTTTGCAAAATCTTCATCGTAATTCGTCGCCAAATCTTCATCATCCAAGAGAGCTTGTGCAATGTTCTCCTGTACGACTTCCAGGCGAGAAAATTTATCCAATAATTGTTTTTGCAAAAGACATAGTTGGTTTACCGTAGTTTCATCATTTCGTAAAACCTCTTCAACATTATTGGCACAAACCGTGAATGATTGTCTCAACGCTTTGCGTTTCGTGTTTTCTCCTTCCATAGTCAATCTTTAAATAGTTTTAAAGTCAAAAGTCGCGGACGCCACAAAAATATATGTAGGATCTCACTTGGATCCTTTTTCAGGTTCAAATTATGGAAGGTAACAAACGCCAGCACACTTAAGAAACGAGAGCAAAATTCTTCACGTCTATCTTTAATTACAAAAAGTTTAGAACTAGAACAAGAACATATATAAAATAACCGTTTTTACATTCTAAAAAAAAGATTATCGTCTGCACTTTTCCAGTTCGTAACAGAATTCAGAACAAGCCGAATAGTACAAAAGTCAATTCTTATAAGCAACTCCATGATGACGTAACACAACCTGTAACCCTTCACAATGCCGGCTTCTTATACGACTGCCTGTTTTGCATATTTCTCGACTCGAAACTGTGATTGGCTTTACCTAATATATTTGCATACTTCCTTCTACTTTTGCAGCAAATTTCATCTTCTTTAATTCAGATTTGCTTACGGAAATTAAAATTTTCATACCTGTGCTTAAAACGTTTGGATAGTTGACTGTGACGTGTATTTATATATCCTTTCTTTTACAGCATGCATTCTTCTCAACTTAAATTTCATTTATCTCAGCCATGAAGTGAAGTCACGTCTTGTTTACAGTTCCTAATGTTTTTCTTTGATTCAGATGTCATTTTGAAAGATATTTCACCTTTTGAGTGTTTTTTTGAGGCATTGTAACCTAAACAATAGTATGGTGTTCATTTGTAATGTATAAATTTTTTTACGTTGATAAAGGAATGACTTGATTGAAGAAATGGGAAATGCCTTTTCAAACTGCTTGTGCAATAAACATAGAATTGGTTCGTTTAGGTAAATAGATATATTTTTGAGAATCTGAATAAAAAAAACCATTCTTTTGTATATACATGGCCTCAAAATAGTCAAGCGTCCAACCTTTATTTCTGTTGTCTTCGGAAGTCTTAATTTTTTGGTGATGTACCTATACTATCGTTATTTGAAATGCAGATCTTAAACTTTGTGTTCCTAATTTAAAACAATTTTGATTGAAAAAGATCATTTAAGTCATTGATTTGAAGTTTTAATGAGATAAAACCACTTGGAGAATGAACTACGTTTGATAATGTGCAGTTCCTTTAATGTGAATAAATATGCAATATTTCAAGATTAATATGTTGACAAAATTATTTACTTTCAAGGAACAGGTGTAGTATAGGATATTTAGCATATTTTTTTTGTTTGGCAATCAGAAAAATTGCCAAAATCAAATACTCTGTAACTAAAATAAAATTATAACATAAGAACAGAATTAAAAATAATGCCTTTGCACCATTAAACTCCAACCAACCAACCAAAAATAATGAAACTAAGTAAATAATAAAAATTATCAGCAATTTAAAGTAAAACCCATTGCTACAAAACTGCATTTATCTGAGAAAAATAAAATAATGCCAAAGAAATGTCTTATACTACATCTGTACCAATTTCAAGAAAACTTTATATCAGTAAAAATGGGATATAGCAAAAGGTCATTGTAGATTTTGGCATTAGAAGAACTTTCGAACTGAATATGGAATAGGATTGGATATTTTCTGTCGCAAGAGCCACATGAAGGGCTACACTGTTTCAGGAGTATCATTTCAGAAATATCAAGGCTACTGCAAGTAGTTAGTGTTTCAAGGGTAGAAATACTTTCTGAAAGGCAAAATTTAGTAGGCCGATTCTCTGGCTGACGCACAGGACATTTTGGCTCTTTTTTCTACTCGTAAACAGATAACAATTGTAAAACTAAGATGAATCTAATAATTATGTTTTCATTTTATATCATATTACTTGGTGACAAAGTTATATAGAAAAATAATTATTTTAACTAGGTTAAATATGCATATATATATATATATATATATATATATATATATATATATATATATATATATATATATATATATATATATATATATATATTTTATCTGAGCTGACGTTATTCTGAGAACTGTAACAACATGGTTTTGCTGTAAAAGAATTATAAAAATATATTCAATTATGAAACAGTTTAATTTAAATACATGTAAAACAATTTTGTTATTTTAATAATCAGTAATTACATGATGGATTGAATCACATAACTAAAAACTATTACTCATACTCAAAATAACTTTCATACTCAAATATTCATGCTCAGTGTTCTGTATCCAAACCCTTAACTTAAGTTTACTGACACATCAACAAGTTTTTAAATTTTTTAAAAACTCGTATCTAGGTAAAATAGTTCTTATCTTTTGATAGTATTTATCTCATTGTTTATTGCACTCTAAATACAGCTTCCTTACTCTTTTGTTTCTTCTTTAAGGGAAATAACTTTGCTGATGATAGGACTTGACAATGCTGGTAAAACATGTACAGTTAAACACTTGCTTGGTGGTAAGTAAAATGTTTTGTGTATTCATTTTTTTTTTTTTTGTCTTTTCGTAAGTGTAGGTCTTTTTAAAATTTTACATATCTATGATCAGCCCAAACCACAGTCAAAATGGTTTTTTAATTTTAATCAAATGATTAAGCAAGCATCTGAATAATGCCTCACTAAGTAACTTCACACTATTCATATTTAGAGTATATAAAGTCCTAGCAGATTTTATTTGCAGCCATCTTTTTAGTTACTTATTATATGTTGGTGGGGCTTAATTTCACAATGTACCAGTTTCACACCTAAGAAACTAGGTTATTTCATTTCTTGTATCCACAACATAAATCCGAGTAGACTTTCAATTTATACAGCCTAACAGACTTGTTACTTGTTAAGCAAGAAGGCAAAATCTCCAATATTCAGATTTTTCAAATTATCTTTTCATCTTTTTTTATGGCATCCTTATGTATTTATATTCTGCATCAACAAAACTAGAAAGTCACAAGAGCATCTATTTAACATTAATATGCTACTTATATTACTTTGTAATATCTTACTTCTATTACTATGTTTCTGTATTTACAAAACCCAACATATTTTGAATTTAATAATTGTTTAGATACTGCCTTTTTAGTTTGGATGGCGATATAGGTTACTTTAAATGTGAATTCAAAATTTGGTCAGTTCCTAAAGCCTAAATTTTCTCTGTGCACATAATTTTTTGGGGGCCCATATTTGTACAGTAGATAGAAACTAAAAATGACATTTCCTGTCAACAATTTTTGGTAAAAACAAATCATGTTTTCTCTCAATCCTGTGATTTGAGTTTTTGTTGAAATCTCATTTTCAGACTTAATATCCCCCCCCCCCCCCAAACCGATAATCTTAAATTATTAGAAATGCTATAAAAATGAAGCTGAATAAGTTTTAATTTACCGAATTTTCTCCCAATTTAACATTCATAAAACCTTTTAAACTGCAATAAAAATCCTCTTTGTTTTGAATGCCATTTGAATAAAGACTTAATCAATCTTTTGCGATATGTTTTTGATGTTAGATTGCTTTCATTGCTTTAAAGTACTGCACTTTTATGTTATACAAATTTAGCTATACTTGACATCAAAATCTTAATGAGGCTAATGAAGCAATATATTTTGAATTTACTTATCTTTACTTCACTGGCGTCCAGTGGCTGAAAATATTAGTGCAGCCGGAAACATGCGATTTCTCATCACCCCCCAACCACACACATACTTTCCACAATCACACATGAACTTTTTGTTTTAAATTATCATTTTAAAAATCAGATTTTTTTTGCACTTTAAAGTTCATAATTAGTAATGATGTTTAAATGAAAAAAATGTCAGTTTTATTCAAAAGTTAATTAACATTTAACTCGTTATAATTAGCATATTTTTTAACAATGATTACTCGAGTTTTATGGGGCCAAGAGAAGAAATTATGGTTGGAAATTATTTTTAATATTATTCTTAATGTTATGAACCTCCATCTAGTTTCTATTATGCATAGTTTTTTAATAGAATTTTTTTAACATTGAAAGTAGAAAAAATTGCAATTTTTCTAAAAAAGCAAAATTTATTTTCTCTTCCAATCAATTTGACTGAGGTTCAAAACATCTAATAGTTAATGCAGATTTGAATTCTCAAATCATTTTTAAAAAAGATTATATCAACTTCAGTTATCACTGTTTAAATGAAGTTTCACATGGCAAAAACACAATTTTTTAGATAATGAGTTTTAAATATTCAAATTTATTTTCGGAACAAAATAGTACTTCAAACTAACAAAAGTAATTTTCTATAGCCTTCAGATGATATCATTATCTTGCAAAAATTCTATCTAGACATTATTTTAAAGCAGAAATTCTCGAAGGTTGCTGAAGTCGGAAAATCGCTGATCTGGCTGTCTTGCTACAAAGTACGTGGAGGCTGAGTTCGCCAAAATACATGAAATCGTGAACATGCATTGAAAATCAATTTCACCCCATAGAATTAACCTCATGCAGGAATTCACGCATCGGCATATCATTGTTAAAGTTTTAAAAATATTTCTCCATTATATAAAATAAGAGATCATCCTAGCCGTTTTTCAAAGCGCAGCACTACCTCCCTGCCTTTTTTCTTTAAAAATTGCGTCTTTTTCCGAAAAAATTTAAAATTTTCATTTATCTTCCAACGGAAAGCTATGTACGGATCACCCCTCCGAAATGGCCAGTTACCCATGCATATTCATGTTCAAATTTGCCTCGCATGGACCAGTGACTGACTGAAGTAATTGACAGGCGGCTGATACCATGTGCCACATTAGTAGGGGGATTGTAGAGGGGGGGGGGGGAGGGGAGGGGGCGTCCCACAATTTCCAAATGTAATTTTATATGTTCTTTAATTAAGTGTATTTTTCCAGCTTTTTACCATGCCTTCTTGCAAAAAATAGAGAAAAAAGGTAACCTCATGCATGAATTCATGGGAAACGTAGATTAATACTATGTAGTATGCATGTTTAATCGGGATTTTTTTTTGGCACCGGTAGAACTGGTACAAAAGAAGTGTGCTGCTTATTGGATTTTTTTTACACTCACCGTAGAAATTAGATCTTCATTTTAGAAAATTGTAAAATATATAATTTTAGTTTTGAACTAATAAATTTATATGCAGCCTGGCTGCACTGGTTGTAGTGCATGAGCTGCCACTACCCTACTTGTGCAGTATGTTGTTTATATTAGGCAACTTTGCTTGTTGTTGAATAAATTACATGCATCTTACCTGGGTTTTTGCAGTTATGAAATACTTTTCTTCAGGGTGGATTACTCCAGTATTGTGAAAAATAAGTAATTGATTTTTAACTTCTAAATAATGTTGAGGACGAGCTTATAAAGATGGTATAATTTAATTTACATATTAATTTAGGTTTCAGATAAAAATAGCTGGAGCTCAAGTGGCTCTTAAGAATGAGTTTGTTACATCTTAGTGGACAGGAAAATTACAGAAGAATGAATATAGTTCATAGTTAAAACAGTTCTTGCAAGGAAGGGTTACCACATTTGACGAGGCATCTATGTTTCAATTATTCTCACTCCAACACAGTATTGGGTAAAAGCGATCACAAAACTAGTATTGATGTAAATTTCTTCTACTGATAAAAGCAATTATTCTTGCCAATATTGTGTGTTAAGCTGGTTTTGCGGGATTCAGAAGTTGTGGGAATTTTTCGTTAGCAGAAGAGTGGACAAAACAAGCCACAAAAGGACAAATTCTAGATAGCATTCCAACACAAAATACTCAGTGACCAAACAGTGATCGTATAATAGTAATTTAATGAACAAGTTACAATGCTAACTTTGAAATAACCCAGAGGTTCTACTACATCATGCCTCAAAATATATGGGTGAGACAATGAAGCGAAATGAAGTATAATTGGGGAAAATGAATAGGGGCTGAGGCCCCTAGTTTCAAAAACAATTATTTTAATTTATTGAAAAAACCAAATACATTTTTTAATTAAGGCTACTTCCTACTTGTTAATCTCCAATTTAAAAATCATTAATGTCATTCTAAAACTTTTGTATTTTTATTTCGGCTGTTATGTAAATTGTAATATGTTTGCGTTAATTCTTGTATTTCTTTTGTTAGAATCAACAGTAGACGCTGTGCCCACAATTGGCTTTTCTAGCATTTCTCTTAAGCATGGAAAATACAATATTACCATTTATGACCTTGGTGGAGGCCCCAAAATAAGGGGCATTTGGAAGAAGTATTATGCCTTAGTCCATGGCCTTATTTTTGTGGTGGATGCAAGTGACTCTCAGAGGCTTGAAGAATGCAAAAATGAAATCAAAAGTGTTTTAACACATGATAAAATTGCTGGAAAGCCAATGCTAATGTAAGTATTTTTTTTTCTTGCATTAACATTTATTAAGTTACACAAATCCTATTGATAAATTTAAAGTATGTTATAAAAAAGTATGTCCCGATGCCTCTGTTATACTCATGGATAAGCTTAGTTGGGGAGTGGGTAAAAAGATCTACTGGATACAAAAAAAATAAAAAAATATCAAAACATTTAAACTCTCTGAATGTCCAGGGAATGGGCGAAATTTTACAATTATTTTTCCTGCAATAATTTTTAAATTATACTTCTGATTCAAATATATAACTTTTTTAAATTATTTTTTATTTATTTTGCTAAATGGGTTTTAAACTACCATCCTAATAAAAATATTTTAAAATTTTATTTATATTTAAAAAAATGTTGTGTATTGCTGGAAAAACTGGGGATCAAAGGACATTTATATGTTCATGACCTTCAGAGGGTTAAATAGAACCTAAGAAGACATGTTCTTTTCTAAATGGCCTAAAAGTTCCAGTTTCCTAGAAATTATGGTTATGAAAGGCTATGATGAAAGTGATATTTGGAGATAAGAAAATGCAAAATGTTTTTTAAAATCTTAATTACTTTATCATGTACATTACATTTTGTATATATACAAGCTACAAAATACTGTTATTGATAATTACATAAACATTTTATATTAAAATCTTCAAAATTAAGTAACTATTTGATTTATCAAAAATCTTTTCCTTTATTCTATTATTTCTTATTAAAATATTTAATCTGCAAGTATACAAAATGAACATATTTTTATTTGCATTTATTGATAGATATATAAAGTGACACTGAAATTATACAAGGTCCGGCTATTAATTTCCAGGACTGACGTAACTGTAGGAGAACGAAAAGCCGGAAGATGGCGCTAATGATTGCATATTGAAGAGCGTTTTCTTGCGCATGTGCAGTGCAATCGGCGCCATTCTGAAGTAAGTTGTTCTCGTGGAAAGGCGCATTAAAAAGTAGCTCTTAAATTCCTGTTGTCGAAGCGAAAATGGAGCAAAGAATTAACATTAAATTTTGCTTCAAATTGGGTATCCTATCCAGGTACGCACGGTCAGTATCAGCATTGTCGATAAGTTCGCCACATGCGTCCAGTCTCAATTGCTTTTGTTCGTCCCTTAAATGATGAGGAACTAATCTGGAACAAATCTTGCGTTTGCCTAGGTCTTGCGTCAAAATTCGTCAAACCGTCTCTTTGTCCATGTTCAATTCATTGGCGAGTACTCGAAAAGTCAATCAACGATCACATTTCACCATATCGCGAACTTTTTCAATTGCTTCCGGCTTGAGTACGGACTGCAGCCGACCTGTGTGTGGATCATCTTCGAAGTTTTCCCGCCTGTCCTGAAAGCGTTTAAACCATTCAAAAGTTCTTGAGCTGGATAATGTTTCCTCGCCGTAAACTTGTTTTAACATTTCGTAGGTTCCCACAGCTATCTTGCCCAATTTGAAGTAAAATTTAATGTTAATTCTTTGCTCTATTTTCACTTCGACAACAGGAATTTAAGAGCTACATTTTAATGCGCCTTTCCACGAGAACCACTTACTTCAGAATGGTGCCGATTGCACTGCACATGCGCAAGAAAACGCTCTTCAATATGCAATCATTAGCTCCATCTTCCGGCTTTTCGTTCTCCTACAGTTACGTCAGTCCTGGAAATTAATAGCCGGACCTTGTAGGATTTTTTATTAAAGTAAACTTTGATAGCAACTTTTGTGCCTTATTTTCTTATCTTTTAAAATATTCGCTACATACTTCCTAAGGCTCTACTGATAAACACCATTCAATTTTGAGCCAATCATTTACGTAACTGGATATTGTAATGATTTTATTCAAACATAATTATAAGTCGATATAAATCAAACACTGTGTTTTTTAAGAATCATTCATGAGATGAATTATTATAGACTGCTTCTTTTGTAATTGCAAGTTAGAAAATATACAAAATACAATGTAAATAAAGATGAATAGTTATTAATTCAAAGCCACATTTTTTAATTTGTAAGCAGTATAAATATTTTTTTGTGTTGTTTTTGTTGTGGAAGCATCATCAAAAGTTTTATATTTTAGGCTTGTCAACAAACAAGATGTTTCTGGTGCTATTGATGAAACAGAACTTGTCAGTCGACTTGATTTAGAAGTCTTGGTGAATGAGCAAAAATGTCCAACACGAGTAGTAAGTTGATTGTTATATCTGTCTGTTTGGGATAAATGTAGATCCTTTTACTGACCTTTCCCAAACATTTATGTTTAAATATAAATCGTTTTGAAACTTAGACTTGATATATATTTGCATATTTTGTTGAATTACATATGTTTGTGCAAAAAAGTGTCCATCTTTGAAATATTCCACTTGTTTGATTTTTCTTCTTCAAAAATTTGATTTTTCATAAAATTATTTGTAAGTTGAATTTTTTTTTTTTAAAATATTAATAACTCACTAAAACAGCAACCTATCAAATTTCTTAAACAAACTGGTTAATATTAGATACAAATTTCATAACATGTCAGAAAAAGTACATATTTTTTCAAATAGCTTCTGTACTTTATTAGTTAACACTGCGGAGCTAAGTTTAGTTCTGAAACATTATTCATTTATCTTCAAAATGAAATATGAAAAGAATTTAAAATTAGGGCAGGAATAAAAAATTCATGTGTTAGTACTAAGTAGTATTTTGTATTTCAAATTGTGTGTATAAGGCATATTTCTTTACTTCAATTGAAGTTAAAGCTAAATAAAAGTAATGAAGGGATATTAATGTTTGTATATTTTATTCATAGTGCAGTAATCAAAAAATTGTACCAAACATATCAGGGATTTTAACATTCAGTTTGGATGAATTCTTTAACTTGTTTAACTTGGAATGTAAAACTATGAACTTGAAATGTTCTTCATAAAGGAGTCCAGTTAATGATATTATTTAACTATTCTGCTCAAAACAAAGTAATTTTTGAAATGAAGTTTTGAGAACATATATTTTTACAAGGTTTTACTATTAAGGTGGGTGAGTTATGAAATTTGTCGCCACAATATTTTCAAGTATGTGATGTTTTAATTTTGGTTGATGTTAAATTACACCTGGTATTTGTTAATCTTTAAGAACAAAGAATGGATTTTTTGTGAGTAGATTATTTCTCGTATACAAGTAGTTACATACTAAGTAAAACTACCATAAGAATTCAAAATTTTATTAATTTTTTTTCCCTGTCTTAAAAATTTGCATTTGCATCTAATGTATTTTACAGTATTTTTCCTCTCAAAATATACATGCTTTAGCAACCGCCCAACAGATGGCGTTGCATGTTCCCACTAGTAAATTAATTTACAATAAATTCAGTTGTATAAAAGCCGAGTAACCCATCTTTACCTTGTGGATCCCTTTGGTAAATATTGGTTAGGAAAGAGCTACATTGATGATCTTCGGACGATGAAATGAAAATGTTAAAAACTAATTCTACGATGGATGGTACCCAATTTACAGTTGACTTGCTAATTGCAAAAAAAAAAAAAAAAATATCGGTGAACTTAATAAAGTTTTTCCAATCACGTAATGGTAACTATCAACTGGTGGTATCATGTATCGAATTCCATCTCTGATAAAATTCTGGAGATAAAGTAATGTAGCAACCGCCCAACAGATGGCTTTGCACATTCCCACCAGTAAATTAGTTTACAATAAATTCAGTAGTATAAAAGCTGAGTAACTCTTCTTTACCTTGATGATTCTTTTGGTAGATATGGATTACAAAGGACTACACATGCATTTCCCACATCCTCTTTAATTTGTACATTCTCCCACTTTAGAGTTGTTTGCTTGATTTACAGGAAGCTTCTTGTGCCCTATATGATGAAACAAAAATGAAAGATCCTGGCATACAGGAGGGATTCAATTGGCTGATTGGTATCATCAGTAGGGACTTCAATGAGCTGCACAAGAGAGTTGAGGAAGAAGTGGGTGAACAGAGGAGACAGGAGGAAAAAGAACAAGAGGAACGAATGAAGCGAGTTCAGAAGATAAGAGAAGAGAGGTAATTGTGTTGCCAATAATAAATTATTTAGATTTTTTATTTTATTTTGTGTGCTAATTTTTACTTATTACTTTCACATCTATCATATGTAGAATATAGTAATAGTCCAAACAATTGACCACATATTTTAATGTATTTTGACTTTATGTACACTGATTTCAAAAATGTGAAAGTCAAATTGAAAGTTCTGGGATTTTTGTTTCTTATTTTGAAGGGCAAATCTGATGATTTAAGGGATGCGTATTTCCATCATGCACCAAGTTATTAAAATAAACTAGGGATGTAGAATATCGCAAAACTTTCAATGACACTTAATATTGGTCACCGCATTTAAATTTACCATGGATTAATCAATGTAATTTACCGTTTTTGTTTTCATATTTGAATTATTTAAAAAAAATTGCCAGTTGGGCAATACTTTTCACAATGATTATTTATACGGCAAAAAAAAAAAAAAAAAAAAAAAAAACGCTTTCGAAACGGCAAAATGTTCATTGATGGTTAATATTTAAGGAAGCAGAACTCTATGTTAAAGACATTAATTTTTCAACTTTTTATGCATTTATCGCATATCAATGGAAATTTTGGAGTTGGAGATGTTTAGAGCACCTTAAAAGGCATTACCCTAGCGATTTTGATCAAAATTGTTATAGCCGTTTTTTGGCCATTTCTAAAAAACCTACATTTTACAATGGCAGCTACCTTATGCTCATGCACAATTTTAATGAAAAACCTTAATGACGGGTCCTGTGGCCACCACTAATCTGCATACAAAAGTTCAACATCATAGGTCAATCTCTTCGGGAGTTATGCTGACCACAGACAGACACCCAGCCATTTTTTCTAGACTACTTTTTTTAACTTAGTATGTTTCAAAACATGAAGAAATTTTTAAAAAGTGCTCTTTTTTGCAATACTTTCATTACCCTATGTTAATATATGGATAATTGAAAGTAAAAATTGATTATTTAATTATAATTAGAGCTTATCTACTATTTAAATTAAAAAAAAATCTTTTTTTTACACAACTATTCTTTTTTCCTTAATATTTTTTTTTTTTTTTTTTAATTCTGTACCTGAATTTTTCAGTTGTAAGACAAGTTATAATATAAAAGCTGTCATTTTTTTTACTTTTTTAATTTTACTGTTGACTGAATTTTTATGGATTTTTATCTCTAGAGAAAAACAAGCTGAACTTTCTGAAAGGGCAAAAAGTTCTGATGGTGGTGATGATGATGATGTGATAATTGGAAACCCTTTCAAGTCTTGTGATATAATTAAGGTATATCTTCTCTAAAAAATGAAAATTAAAACTTGTGTATTTTGTTGTGCTTTGTTAAGTTATTATTAGTTTTTATAAGAAAACTATTATTAGGAATAAAATCTAAATAAATAAAGGTTTTTCTTGTGGTAATATATGATATTATAAAAAGCTTAAAGTTTGTTATACTTATACAAAATATAGTATTATTTTTATTAGTGTATCAATAGTTGTTCTGTAATTACTACCTTTAAATTAAGTCTGTTATTCTGAAAGGAAAAAAAATAGTGCTACTCTGTGATCAAGTCGTAAGTCAGACACTTCACATATATCAACGTAACTTGTGAGAATTCTTTCCTTTTCTCTCATACAATACCAGTTCCAGAAGGCATTGATTCTCCCTTGTAATTACTGACTTAACTATACTTAACTGCTTTAATACAACTTCCTAGCATTGTGTTTGGCTATACTTCGATAATAGTACTAATAATTTTAAATAATGTTTTGTAACCTTGGCTTTAAATTTAAATGTTTCACATAGGAATTTGGCATCACTAGAAGGGATAGTAGTATGTTTTAAAATTGAAACTCTTTAATGCCAACTATTGAATGATAACATGAATGCAGTATTGTCACATGTCAGTAATTCCATAGCGGATTGGTATTACAATAATTTTTAAAAAATACCTATAATTATTTGTAAATAAATCAACTCAATACTTGATTATTCTTAATACAATAAACTGATGATTCCTTATCTCTAATATGAAAGAAATTGAAATCAGACTTTTAGAAATTGCTCTTTTCAATTCAGATATAAAGAATTGTCTGCAGTTTGTATATCAATAATAGTAAAGCGTGGAATTGTTTTTATTAATTTTCATTACCCAATAAAAAGCAACTTATATAATTTTTCTACATAAAGTTATTTTAAAAATAATCATAGAAGAAATTTCGAATTCAACATATTCCCACACGACTTCTCTATTCTCATTCAATCTCATTCAATAGCAGTCTCAGATGGACTGAAATTTTCCTTTTTCTATGGTTGTAAATCTTTTAAAAAACTCTTAGAAGTGGGTTTTATTCCCTCTGTCCTTGAAAAACTCTTGGAATTTACTTAACACACCTGGAATATTTAACATTCTAAACTTGGAATTGTGTGTTTCAATTAAATTTTTATGTTAGAAAGTTGTGATTTATTATTTTTTTCTTTTGTTTAACAATGAAAATTTCTTGAAAAAACTAGATTGACAATTTACACTGAGATAATTTTGTTTTTAATTTTTTCATTTCAAAGTTTCAAGATTTTTTTTACTGAGAGCAGTAATGCTCAAAATTATTTATTTTTTTCCGTTGTCAATAGTGGTATGTTTTCTCTTGGAAAAGTCCTTGAACTGGTTTTTTCAAAGTGTGCCCAAACCCATATTTTAAAATAAATGAAAAAGTTTGTAAATTATTTATACATCTGTGAACCTACTTACAATAATTTATAATTATGTCTTTCAACAATTTCCTTTTCTATTTGTTCAGGCGGAACTTGAAGAAAGAGAAAGGAACAAAGCTACCATACCATCAACACCCACTGTTAAGGTAATCCATGTCAGCCCTACCAACAGCTCTGAAGCCAAGAATCGTGAAGAGGTGATCCTCCTGCCACAACCTCTGAATCACTTAAGCCTCACTGAAAGTGTGGACATACATCGACATGTACCTCTTCCTGGAATGAGCAATGGTGACATGCATTCACCATTTCTTTGTGAAGATGAAGGTAAGATTTAAATAAAAGAGAAGAATTTCATCATAATTTCAAGGGCTGTATGTTTATGCATTAAAAAAATCTTAAAAATTTCAGTTTGCTTAACCATTGGGAGAATTTAAGTACATGAGTTGTTTGTAGATGGAAAAGCTGATTTTAAAAGTAGTTAAATTTAATTATTATTTTTTTTCCTAGAAGAATGCTTTGATAATTTTAATAAACAAAGAAAAGATTAATAAAAAAATGGATACATGCATATTATCCTGTAGACTGTTAGCGTGATAAAAAGTCTGGCAAATGGATCTCCCTAGTCTATCTAAACAGTCGGTCCGGACGGATGACAATCTTCCGCACAGTTAGGGCATTCCACAGGAAGGTCCTAATGCTGGTCCAAGCTGGGCAAGACCTGTGAGGAGGCTGGGCGTTTTTTGCCACCAATTAAAAGTTTCACAATGGTTGCTGGTACGTAAATATTAAAGAATGATAAGCAACCTATATTCTATAAATAATTGTTTCTGAGGTATTATAATGCTGTGATAAGTATAAGATTGATTCTATGTAGCTACATAGGGTGTATATTGTAAGTATATGATTGATTCTAAGTAGCTAAATAGATGTATTTTGTAAGATTGATTCTAAGTAGCTACATAGGTGTATTTTGTATTCTCCAATAATACATTTAAGTGCCGTGGGGTAACTTTAGTCACACAGTTTTTCCTCTATCTTTGATCTAATTTTTATAATTTATTAATATTCACAATGCTGGCTTTCCTAGTGTATTTTCTCCAAACATGGTTCATTTACTAAAGATCTATTTATTAATGGAGTTTTGGTTTTATGGTGATGAATAGAAAAATTTGAAGAGTCAAATTTAGAGGGGCAGAGGGAGGGAAGTTTTTAATGATATTCTAAATAGTATTTTGTGATGATATTTGAGGGCAGCAGTTTGAGATTTCAAGTTTGGTTTACTATCAAAACGAGTGCATTTTGTATTTTAAATACTTGGCTATTCTACCATCTGTGTTTTGTTGATTGTTGCCTTGTTACCCAAAATAATTATATTAAGTAATTTTTTAATCAAACTAAAAAATAATTAGTTAGAGATTTACCAGAGATTATTCCAACACATATTGCACCTTTGCCAGTTGTCATATACTATCATAAACACGACATGTATTTGATGTTTCTTGTGTTTATGCATGAACTTCAAGGGATTTTACACATTTTATGAAGGTGTGGCTGGTATTATGAATGATTGATTGCATAATTAGTGATTAGTGAGTAATTTAGTAAGCATAGGCAATTAAGTTTGTTTAATCACCTAGTCAAATTTTTTAAATATATTTTAATGGCTACATATACTTGGCCTAGGACTTACAAATACTGTGTCACTAATTTATTTTTTACATTCTAGATACAAAGAAAAAAAGTAAAAAGAGTAAAAAAAGGTTTAAAAACAAGATTATGCCTGAAATTCATGACTCCAATGGGATTAGTCACATATCCAGATCAAATGAGCTCCCTCCTCTGAGGCCAAGCAACGAAGGCATCTCCAATGGACAGCCATGTGCGTATACATCACCCAAAAGATCTCATCAAAATGGTAAGCAAACAACGTCAGCATGGATAACTATGCATTTTTCATATTTTTTATGGATTTTTACTTCTTTTTATGGTTTGCCCATGGCCAAAACTCATACGTTACAGTGAATGAATATGAGATACAATAGCAACTATTATGTCAGCGTAACACTCAACGAAAACAAGCTAAATCTCAGCAATAGCGAAAGTATTAGGGAATTTCAAGAGTATTGGCAAAATATTGAAAAAATATATTTCGTGTAGGTCTTTTCCGTAGGTTTCAAAGAACATCCATAAAACCATACAAATCTTTAATGACTGAAATATCTGTAATGACTATGGAAAATAAGTAAAAATTATGGAAAATCTGTAGAAAAGTTGGCATCTCTTAGCCTTCAATTTGTATCACAATTAGTATCACACATTTAGCAGTCACAATTAGTATCAAAAATATCTAACAGATATATTTATAAACCCCATGGGTAAAGAGGTTTAAGGTGAGATATAAACAGCAGTTCTAGCTTTCTAAATACAATTTTTGAAAAAGCAAAAGTATCATCCTCTAGTTTTTTTCTTCAAAATAAAAATCAGACTGAATCTCAACATTAGGGCTACTGCACCTTTTAATTTCTTTTGTGCCTGATTTGGCAGGAGGTAACATGAGGTTACCGACCCATCCCCGAAGGGGATATCTGGTGAAAAACGGAAATCACGTTATTGCGCAGCAAAACGACTAAGTCTGAGAGGCAACACAGAGTAGAGCACAAGCCGCATGAACCTAGGTTCAACCAGCGATAGCTAGGCCTGGGCGATGTTAACATGTCTGCATTCTGATATATCGGGAAGCAAACATCACGATTTCACGATACATCGCGATGCTAACTATGTGTATATATTTTTTACAAAATACTACAAAACAATATTTTCATAACACGCTATATAGCCGAAAGTTATGCTTAATTAGCTTTGTAAAATTTTATTAAATTCATTTAAATTTTTTATAGCTTTAGGAAGTTTATTTTAAATAACATTAGCAGTTACCGAATTATTTTCAGCGAGATACACAAAGCATCCTAGGGAGTATAAGCCGGTTATTATTATTATTATTTTGGTTTAATCTGGATTTTTCAATTTCTCTATCTTAATGAAATTTTACTTTGTTATTTTCCAGGGAAGGAGGGGGGTGGAGGACAAGTGCACTTCCTGGCGGTGCACATGTTACTTTAGTTATGGGATATTCTTAATCATTAAATCAAAAACATACTTTATAATGAATATTTTATTACTTACAATATACAATATAACTATTATGCATTAATTATTCTAATGATCATTTAAAATTCTAATGATCTTTATTTTGTGCCCAAAAAATCTGCATTTCCGCATTTTTAAGAAGCAATGTCGGATTGATACTTATGAAAATAAACTTTATTCAAATTGTACAAACTGAAAAAAAAATTATAAAACATTTATTTACTTACGAGACCAAAGAGGAAATCCTTAAAGTGGATGGGAAAAAATCGTTTATAAGTATTTAAGCAATCAAATTAGAGAAACAACTGTGATTAGTCCATGCACTAGTTCACATTGATTTTGGCAGATATAACAAACAGCTCATAGTAATAAATAACCAGATTATCTTAACCTGTTCAGGACCGTGATCGCGTATATGTGATCAGACGATTCTTCCCTCACGGCCCGCGATATCGTATTTGTGATTAGTGTTTCCGTGCCAGCCGGCCCATCATCACACAGACGTGATTTCAGATTGGAACGTTTTATTTGAATTTAACGGGGCAAAATGCTTAACGGGGAAAAATGCCCGGTCCCGTGCGTGCGTAGTCTCTTTGAGCGCGCGGGCCTGGGGAAGCGCTTCTTTCTCCTTTCGCCGGTCCTGAACAGGTTAACTGAGTAAGAACTAGACAGAAATTACCACGCAAGAATACCGCAATCCCCTTGCGTTAATAAATAAAGCAAAATAAAATAATAACAAGATAAAAAAATCGTAATACTTTATTTCTTTCAAGTTAGAGAAATAATAAAAATAAAAAATCCAACATGAAACACAAAAAGTGTAGGAAATGCCCAAAAATAGATATCAAGGTCTTATATCTGATGACTATTAAAGAAAAATCAAAATGTTTTCCAAGACTTGAGAGAACAACATAAATAATGTACAAACATTAAAGGAATACTTCTTTTATCGTATCTCCAATATTACTAGACTGCTGGCACCACCTGTCAAACGGCTCAATGTCGACGGTTTCCTTATGTTTCTATACAATTTGGGAACATCGCGCATATGCAGGGCAGGGTGGATAGGATTATCACGATGTGAGCTTGCTGATGAAGTACAGGTCAAAAGCAAATGGAACTCGTTTCAAACGGCGCAGTGTCGACGGTTTCAATACGTTTCCATAGTATCTTAGGAACACCGCGCATGAATCGTGGCGCGGTTCTTCGTCCTTGAATGCGAATGAAGTATCGCCTCAGCAAAAGCAAATAGAAATCGTCTCAAACGGCGCGGTGTTAGCTGTTACAGTACGTTTCTATTCAGTTTTGGAGACACCGCGCATATGCAGGGTGGATTACTGCGATGTGTTGAAGTATCGTGTTTCAAACGATGCGGTTTCGACGGTTTCAATACGTTTCTATAGTATCTTAGAAACCCCGCACATCAATCGTGGCATCACGGTTCTTCGTCCTTGAAGTGCTAAGCAAGGATCGCGCTCTCGTTAAAAAAGATCGTGATGTATCGGGTATGCAAAAATAGTGACACCGGTTTGACGATGTTGATTTCACACCGGTTTTGGATGATGTATCGATACATCGCCCAAGCCTAGCGATAGCTCACCCGTGTCTGCGCCTTGCCTGCTCAAACAATCCATTCATGCTGATGCAAAATCGCCCGTCACTACCAGTGTACTGGTCTTGATACTGCGATGTACGAAGACTCGACCGGTTGATTACACCAACTTTTCTTGGGGCAACACCCTTTATTAATTCAAGAAAAGGCATAATATAAAGCAGTGATGGACAATACAATTCCTGCATTTTTAAAAATGAGTGAAATTAGTTTATATTTATGTAGAATTTCTTTCTGATTCCAAATATTTAAACAAAAGTTCTTTAAAAAAATGAGTTATTTAAATATTAAGAAAAGAAATTGCCTCAAAATCGTTCCAAAACCAGTCCGTTCAAAACACTCGGCAAAATTTGTGACGTCAAGAGTTTCTACAGTTTCTATGGTTATCATGAGGTTTCTGCCAAATAGTTGGCATTGGTTGACCATTGCCACATTCTGTACTGGTTGGCATGATTTGCAAGAAACTTGCAAAACTGGTTTCTGTTGCTGTATTTCAAGCCAAGATGTTTGCGAAGCCATGTTGTCACATTCAATGCCAGCGAAAGTGATCGTTTTCTCGCTAACCTCTAGCAAGGTAATTTTGATCGCAAATTAAAAAATGGAAAAAGCGCATTGAGCAGAAATTTTTTTGTTTATGACCTTTTAGAAACATTTAGAATCAAAATTTTTTTTTTTAAAAAAAAATGTAAAAAAAGTGCAGGAATTGTCCATTCAGGAAAAATTCCAAAGAAGGTTGCCAGAATTGGGGTTTGGCGCCGGGTTACAATATTTAGTGCCAAATCCCCCCCCCCCCAAAAAAATAAAAAGTGGGGACCGTGTAGCTCATTTTAACCACAAAAAAATCTTATTTTTCATTTTCCAAACATAGCAAATGAAACTCAAAACAAAGAAATTAAATATATCTTCAAATGTTTTTGAAACTTCAGTAACATACCATGGTTTAGCAATAATATTTTATATTGTATGAGGAATCCACCTGCTATATTTTACAAGGTTCCTAGTTCCTACGGTCATTGAAAGTCATTAAAAGTGCTTAGTATTTTTTAACTTGTTTTCAAGGCCTTGAAAGTGCTTGAAAATGTTTTGAGGTGCTTAAAAGTCCTTGAAAATGCTTAGAGGTCCTTAAAAGTCCTTAATTTGTGTGGATGTTGTGTGGCTAACTGCAAAATTTGTAAAAATACAACTCAGACTTGCTATCCTCGCATGACCGCCACGTATCTGCACTGTATCAGAATTTTCCGACCTATTTGTATTACGCTTCCACCAATTTGTTACTTTTTTGGCAAAATATACTTTATTAAAAATTTATATATAGACATGCCTGAAAAAAAAATTTCAAACGTCCTTAAAAACATTAATTATGTCCTTAAAAGTCATTGATTTTTTCATTCTGTGATTTGAGTGGGAACCTTGTTTTACTTACTAATAATTTTACTATGATTTCTTTTTGCTTTTTAAACCCTTTTTCTTTTCTTCCACTGAAAAGATTTTTTTTTTCTCTGAAAGATGTGACCTTTCCTGTAAACAATGTTTAAAAATTGGAATAATTTTATAATTTTCTAGGAAAGATAAATTGGGCCCTTGCTGAAGAATTGCAGCCTTGCAAAGAAACATCCCTAACAGGATGTTCCAGCAGACGTGTTGAGGCCTGGTCTGATGGGGTCCTCTAGCCCTTCATTTTTTTAATCGTCCCTTCCACTTGCAATTTTTAAATGTATTTTATTGTGATCAAATACATTTTATAAGAAAAAAAAGGGGTATATAACTTTTTGTATGGTTTGTAAATATTAGTCCAATTACTTTGCAGCTTGCTTCATGAAGTCTGTTTGAGGCCACCATTTCTCATATTTAAAATATAAAAAGGGATGTTTTTAATGTAAGACATTAAGAGATTACTTTTAATTCATTAATTGTTATAAAATATTTTACTATTCATAATATTTTTAGCTTAATTTGCAAATTGTTTGGTTTTAAACAAAATGCAATTAGAAAAATGTCTAAATTAACATTTTTTTTTAGCATGTGTCTTGTTAATTATGCTAAGTAAAAAAAACATTGTTCACAGGCAAAGAAAGAAAAGGCTATAGTCTTGAGTAATTGTATTGAAAGCTCAATATATTGTTGTATGAAATATAATGTAAAACTTTGGAAAGTGAAAAGTGATTGAATGTGTCACATATTTATAATGAATGCTCTTGATGAATTCAATGAAGTTAAAATATTAGTTGTGATATAAAACACTATAAATTTTATTGTAATATTTAAAAAGCTACTATGAAATAATTACTAAACGACCCTTTTTATTAGTTAAATAGTGAATTGCTTTTTAAAATTGGCCTAACATTTAAAAAAAAATGTTTCATACAATGTGTTATATTTCAAAGGTTTTTTGTATCCATAAATTCATTTTGATGTTAAATATCTGTAAACAAAATTTTTCTCTGTCTAGGTATCTTCTTTAAAAGATTTTCTCTTTATACCCTACTTAATTGAATTAAACTATGAGAAATGGTTGCCTTTTTTCATAAGCTGTGAATGTTTTTTGTACTTGATGTTCTACTCGATTTGGTAGAGAAAAAATAGTTTGCATAGTAATTAGTGTGATGCTATTATATTTGTATACTTATCTTTTTTACTATCGCTTTTAAACAGTGTTTTAAATACATTCTATACAATTAAGTATGGCACATTTGGAATAAACAACTTTTATACAGTAGATGCCAGTTTCAAAATATAATTGACCAATATTTATTCATAAACATTTGAGTTCACATATAGTGCTCTGAACTGAAATTTAAGGTACTGGGTTCAAATTACACAAAAGATTTTGATTGTTAACATTTATATATTAAATTATGCCTGCTTTGGTCTGTCTGTTATAAAATCAACCAAATAATCTTAAATCCACTGAATTGTTTATATTCATGATTGATTTAGACAATTGATTTTGAGAAAAACTTTTCTTTATACAATAAGATTTGTAATTAAAATCTGAAAGTAATATAATAAATTGGCATCTACTGTAATCCTTCCTTAGAATTTTAGCAAGCTATTTCAATACACAAAAACTTGATGCACAATTGTCCATTTTGCACGTAAGATCTTATTTTTGTGCAATCCTTTGTTTTATACAAATGTGTAACCTGTAAAAGTGCCTCATTATCAGTCTGACCAAATATGCTATCATTGCAGAAACATACTTTTTTTTTGCCATTGTGTGTGTTTAAATTTCACAATGAACATTTGCATAATATTTAAAAAAAATTAACAGCAATGTAAATATTTATTGCGGCAAAACAATTAGTCTGAGTCAAGAAGGATCTAAGCTCCAAAATATCAGATCAATTAGTTTGAAGACTATTTTAAAAAATACATGAGATAAAGAATTGGCCATTCTAAATGGGCTTCTTACAGATCAATTAATTTGAAAACTATTTTAAAAAATATGGGAGTTAAAAGAATTGGCCATTCGAAGTGCGCTACTTAAGAAAAATAAATTTTATACATTGTTATACTATTTTTTATTACTCTTTCCTTCCCTTTATAACTAAATGCCACATTGGAAAATTATTGCAAAAATTAATGAAGAATGTGTTACAAATTTTATTGTTGTTAGTAGTTTGAAATCAGTAGATTATGTAATTGTTTATTTAAGCCAAAGTAATTAATTTGAGACCTTTTTAACCCTTCATTTACTCAGGAGTTACAAGTCCTGTTAGTTTTCTCATGGTATTGTATTAATTTGACAGGGATGAAAATCTTCGGCTTTTTAGCACATTTCATTTTCCCCCCCTTGAAGTTCAGTTTTTTATACAATTTTAGTATTGTTAGTGAACTTTATAGTGCTTTTTCAGACTAAACTTGCCTAAAACCCCCATCGGAAAACATTTCTAGCTGTACCGCTGTTCTGTACACAAATATATTAATCTATTTTTGTAGTTCGTTCAAAATAATGCTCCGTTTATATTTTCCTCATTTTCACATTTTGACTGTTTTCATCCCTGATTTAAACATATTGAGACCCATTGGGACTTTGAAATTCTTTTCTATAAAGTTCGTTCTTTAATTGTTGGATGGCAGCAAAAGCTTATTTCTCTATATGCAAACACATGGATGATTTCCAAGCTTCTATGCACTCATCTTGTCCTCATATTTCTCTTTATATAAGGCAAAGCCCTCACTCACTCACTCACTCATCACTAATTCTCCCACTTCCCACATGTCCACAACTCTGAAAATTGGTACAAATATCAACAATGGTAAACATAGGAAAAGTAAGCTATTCCAATCTCGATTAACCCACTTTAAGGGGTTGAAAAGGGGTTAAACGTTCCAAACAAGAGATATTCGAATGTCCTACTTCCTATTTCGTCACAACTCTAAAAATTGGTGCGAATATCAATGAAGACAAACGTAGAAAAAGTAAGCTATTCCGATCTCGATTAACCCATTTTAAGGGGTGGAAAAGGGGTTAAACGTTCCAAACAAGGGATATTCGAATGTACTACTTCCCACATGGTCACATACTATACGAGGATTATCTTAATGTCTCAATTCCAATACAGCTACTACTTTGAAATGTAGAACTAAGAGCTAACATAAACACAATAAACTATTGCAATCTCGATTAAGTAATTAAAAAGGGTCCAAAAGGAGTTAAACGTTTTAAACGAGGGATATCCAAATATCTCTTTCCAATGTACTATTCACAATGATAAATTTTGTTAAAAATGTCAACAAAGGAAAGTTCTTATTTTAATAAATCAATTTGTCGGAATCGAAATAGGAGCAAACGTCTGAAATCTCTAATACATTGAATGTCTTTTGATCGCTAAAATGCTAATGGTAAAATTTCCTAGCGCAGCACGGGTATTCAGCTAGTCGTCTTATATAATTATCTCTAGCAAGCTGCCAAAGAGAAATAAGCTTGTGCTGCCATCCAACAATTGAAGAATAAACTTTATAGAAGTAGATTACTAAGTGTCCCAGTGGGTTTCAAAGCATTTAAATTAATATAGTACCATGAGGAAACTGACGGGACTTACGAGTCACGTCAGTAAATAATGGGTTAAAATACATGTCTATTAGAATTTTAGTTTTATGATGATTTTAACTAATATAATGCAACACATTCTCATAACCTTTCCTTTCCATGGAACAATATGCGGCAGTTACTTTGCATCTATTTTTATAAATAAAAAGTTTCACATAGCTTTAAAACAGCTCTAAAAGAGCAATTTCTCACTTGAATTTTCATTGTTTCTTTAAAATTGATTTTTTGGCACTTGTACTCTTTTTGATTTTGCAAATTCAGACAACATTTGCGTTTTTCTTGTATTTAAGCTTTATTGCAAGTGTTGCTTTTGAATCTATTATGCTTAGAATTAGGAATTTTTCAACTTTCAATATTTTTTTGGAACCAGTCAAAATTGCAAAATATCACTGTGAAAATTCCTTCATTTTTATCATAAATGCATTAAATGTGCTGTGGTGACTTGTACGCATGTTGGTCTTGATTAAAATCGATGTAAAAATTAAATTTTGTGAACTTGTTCGCACATAGCATTTTCCAATCAGTCCCTAGTATAAGTGAGGGTATGGGAATACAAACAGACAAACTACCATTTTGTTCATTCATCAGAAGACGTCCAAAAAGTTTTGAGTTTTTATCGATTTATATATAGTAGTACTGTACAAGGTTTCTTTGTTTGATAATTAAGGGAAGGCACTTCTTTCATTGTCTATGTGTATTGTGATAAAGCTTGTCATGCGTCATGAGATATTCTTAAGAAATGAAACTTTATCTCAATGTATTCTTAGCTCTTCAAATTATATGTACATTATAAGAGTAATAAGATTTTAAAGTTGGAAAAAAATGGATGTAAATTTGGAACTTTTATGAAGATTAGTACATATTTTATTTATTGGTAATAATTTGTACCTGTGTTGTCATTTATGGGTGTAATAACTTTATGTACATGTTTTATTTTTAATAAACATTTTAAGTATTATCATCTCTAGCTGTTTATCAGCTTTTAAAAATATATCTGAGTCACAGTTACAACTTAAGTATTTTTTTATGAGGTTAGAAATTCGTTTTATACTGTTAGATCTTAACTTAATAATATTTATATATTAAAAACTGTTAATTTATCTGTTCATATTGCAGTCTTGTTTGTTTCAAAATTGTAAATGGTGCTACTTTTGAATAGTTTTTTTGTTAATAATCATTTGATTGTAGCATTCCATTCATAATATAGCGAAAATCAGTAACGAAGCTTTTATGCTCAATTTATCTGGCCATTTGTATTACTCATTGAAGTTACGTAGCTTTTTGTACTTTTCTGTGTAAATGTATAGCATAAAGAATTATATTTTTAAATATTTAATAATGAATGATAAATTTTCGTTAGAAGTTATTTCTATAATGTTTTTAATTAGAAAATTTCTTGTAAGTATAGAATTTGTATAAAATCAATATAATCTAGTCATTTCCTTTTTTTTTTTTTTTTTTTTTTTTTATCTTTATCATCTGATAGCATATCTACTTAATTCTTATTCTGTGCAATATTTTTCGATTATTTATTAAATATATTCACTTGTACAATCTTATTAAAATATTTTAAATATTGTACATCTCATAATTCTTATTGCTGTTACTCAATTAAATATGAATTTTATGAATGTCATTCACATAATGCTTGTTTAAAAAAAAAAAAAAAAAAAAAAAAAAAAAAAAAAAAAAAAAAAACACTTTTCACCTGTCATTTAATAACAAATAGAAAATAAACTAGTCAGGTATTTTATATTTGTTTTGTAAATTGAAAAGCTTCAGATTGCTTTATATTATAAAAAAAAATAAATAAAAAAAATATGCTGATATATTTATATTTGATTTTGTCTCAAATGAACGAAATTGTTTGTAAAGTTTTAACCATTGGAAAGCAAGTTGAATTGTACTGTAAAGCATTTAAATTGTTTTAATTAAATGTGTTTCAATCATTGAATATTTTGTGAGAATGAATTTTTTTTTTTTATACTTTGTTTTATACATTTTGTTGTAATTTAGAAAACTTCCTGACTCAACTAAATTTTAGTTATAAAAAAAAAAAAAAAAAAAAAAAAATGACAGGCTTTTTGATACCATCTATAGTCAACTTGATTTGCTGAGATTTGTGTCAGTAAATATTGCCAAATTTTATATGCTTGGTATCTGTCTATTCAAAACAAACAATTTTACATCCAGCTAAAGCAACTAATATGTGTTTTCAAAATCTTTAATTTCTGAGCTAAATACAGTCAAACCACGTTAATGCGAAATCGCTTAACACAAAATCCCGTTTCCCCTTGAAATAAAAGCACGGAATCCTATAATGTGATCCCGCTGTAGACGAAAAAAAATAAAAATTGCATTTTAAACCATTTAGATCAGCTTTAGCCACTACATGGTCCGCGATAGATTTTTCTGCAGTCTACCAACTACACAAAAGGTAAAAAAAAATCGAATTTCATGGTATGGATTTATTTTTTCATAATTGTTATTTGTCCGAAATATTATAGTATGATTTAATTATGTAGAATAGAGTTCTCCACTACGTGTTCGAAGCAACTAAATAAAGAAGCTTTCAGAAAGAATAAATACAGGAATAACTTAACTGAATTTCATTTGGACAATTTATTAAGATCAGCTGCAGCACATACTGCGACAGACATCGACTGTATCACAAAATAAACTGAACGAATTCGACTGCCATCGTGTCACAATTGATATCGAATAAAACCGAGTAATTTGGAAGTACAGCTTAAACAGTTTTATTAAAAGTTAGGTCAAGTCACTGTGGATCAAAAGATTAACTTCTCTTTTAGACTTTAACTTACTAATAATGAAAATTATTATTTTTTAGTTATTTGAAAAAAGAATAAAATGTCAATTGGAATTTGATTAAGATAAAAAAAATTAATACTTTTTTTCAGTTTTCAGAAGTGCTATATATTGTTCAATCGATGATAAAAATACTTATATTGTATCCGGACCGTGAAAAGTTCCCACATAAGTCCTACGGCCCGCCTTTAAAAATTAGTGGCGAACGCTGATTTAGATGATGCATTCATTCTTCATTGTTTGAGACGAAATTTAAAAGTGTTACGAAATCATTCCTCAAGCTTTTAAAAAAAAAAAAAATCTTTTCCTATAAAATAGGGAAAATACCCGAGTGATCAAATTTCAAGGAAATCCTTGTGAAATGGACCGATTTCGGCATAAATTTGGATGGCATCCTTCTGTGAACTGATTTTGTGATGTCATGTGCCAACAATAAGTTTAGAAACTAAACTCGGACGCTTTTGCATATTGAATCTTGTCAATATGAATCGGAAGCAGAAATCGTTATCGTTAGTAAAGAGGCAAAGTATTTTAAGTGAAATCTATAATAATAAAACAAGCTGTGTGTAGCGTCATGGTACGCTCACCTATATCTTGTTAATAAGTCAAAATATAAAATTTGTTAAAGTACGTTTGGCAACACTTTTTGTATTATGGGAAATAAAACAGTACTAACTGGTTCGGACGTTTTTTCTTGTTAACTTAACGAATAATTAAGAAAGCTACGCACTTCATTACAGGAGTGCTCTTTTGCACAGCGGCAAAGTATCTACCTCGAGATTCAATGGTCTCGGGATCGAGGCCCGTCGCCCACAGCGAAAGCTGCATACGCTTTATTGGTGGCCCGGACTAAAGCGAATCATGCTGGCATCTATCTGCGCTTCTGAAAAGAGAAAACTTCATCGCAACAAGCGATCAGATACGCAACTCCCCAACAAGCGGGCACAATGATGCAACTAGCATCCCAAACCTCCAACTCCGATCAGACGTTGATCAGTTGATGACCCGGACTAAAACGAATCATGCTGCCATCTATCGGCGCTTCTGAAAGGAGAAACTTCATCGTAACAAGCGATCAGATACGCAACTCGCGTGCGACACCGCAACAAGCGGGCACAACGATGCAACAAGCATCCCAAACCTCCAACTTCAATCAGACGTTGATCAGAATAACAGTATCGCTCCTTCGTCGCTGGGAGGAGGCTGTGTGGCGACCTCAAATAACAGATAAAGCTTCTGTGCACTGGAGTACTCTTTTGCACAGCGGTAAAGTATCTGCCTCCAGATCCAATGGTCTCCCGATCGAGGCCCGTCGCCCGCAACGAAAGCTGCATACGCTTTACTGTGTGTGTGTGTGTCTGTGGATCCATAGAAACCTACTTAAAATTGGAGTAGAGCTCTGAAAATTTCAGCATAAGTAGTTTTGGCCGTCTAATGGACAATTCCCGCCTTTTTTTAAAATTTTTTTTTATTTAATTCTAAATGTTTCGAAAAGGCCATAAACATAAAAATTTCTCTTCAATGCGCTTTTTCTTTTTTGTAATTTGCGATCAAAATTACATTGTTAGTGGTTGGCGAGAAAACGACTCATTTTGTTGGCATTGAACGTGACGTAAAGAGATCTCAAACATCTTAGCTTGAAATGCAGCAGCTGAAACCAGATTTGCAAGTTTCTCGCAAATTACGCCAACCTGTACGGAATGTGGCTATGGTCTACCAACGCCAAATTTTTAACGATAACCAAATTTTTAACGATAACCAATGATAACCATAGAAAGGCAGAGACTCTACGTCACGAATTTTGTTGACTGTTTAATCGGACTAAAAGACAGAATTTTACATTTTTATTGGGTTCTTTTTTAATTAATTAATAAACATTTTACAAAACGATTACTAATAGGACTACAGCTCTGAAATTTTCAACATAAGTAGTTTTGGCCTTCTAATTGTATACTTCACAAACGGAATGTTAAAATTTTAATTAGCCTTTTTAATTAATTTTTTTAATTAATTAATAAATATTTTACAAAACGATTTCTAATAGGGCTACAGCTCAGAAAATTTCAACAAAAGTAGTTTTCGCCTTTTAATTGGACTGTTGAAAAACAGAATTTTAAACTTTTATTTAGTTCCTTTTGAATTAATTAATATATATTTTAGAAAACGATTTCTAATAGGACTACAGTTCTGAAATTTTCAACATAAGTAGTTTTGGCCTTCTAATTGATCTTTTGAAAAACAGAATTTTAAATTTTTATATAGTTCTTTTTTAATTAATTAATAAATAATTTACAAAATGATTTCTAACAAGGCTACAGCTTTAAAATTTTCAACATAAGTAGTTTTGGCTTTCAAATTAAACTTTTGAAAAACAGAATTTTGAAATTTTATTTGTTTTTTAATTAATTAACAAACAAATATCTTATAAAACGATTTCTAATTGGCTATATTTCTGAAATTTTCAACACGTATAGTTTTGGCCTTCTAATTAGACTTTTGACAAAAAAAGAACGTTAAATTTTTAATTTGTTTTTTAATGAATTTTTAATTAATATTTTCACAAAAAGCGACTTCTAATTGGCCTAGAGCTCTGAAAGTTTTAACATAAGTAGTTTTGACTTTCTAATTTTGCTTTTTTACAAACATCACGTGTTAAAATATTCTTAAAGGGGTGTTGTATTATAGTTATTAACGGGGAATTGTTTTATTGTTTCATGATAAGGGAAGGGCTTCTAATATTAAGGCTTTATGTAGCAATTAGTTTTGAGTGTGTGAAGCTCCCTTACGCTTACGCAGCAATTAACCTTTCAGCGAGAAAAGCGAGCTCGATTTTGCGTTGCGATGAACCTTCCTGCGAGCGAAGCGCCAAAAATTAGGGCCTATAGACCAATGACGGATTTCCGCTACGCGGAGCCTCGCAGCTGGCTAAAATATTGCACATGGTAAATTTTCGTTGCGAAGTACGGTTATTTAGCTAGTTTATTTAATAAAAGTGAAAAAAAATAAATAAAAATAGCTGTATTTAAAAAGTTCGCAATTGAGATTTTATTTTACGGGATTTATACAAAGATTTTATCATCTTCTAGTTAAAACTGTTGCCCTTTCTGTGTCTATCCATAACATATCTAAAGATACCATTATCTCACAGGTGAATTTCTGTCTTATTTTTGTCTTTGCATTTGGGATACTTTAGTAATGCTCATAAAAACAATTGTTCAGAACTTAAATTTGAAATTCGCAAGCATTCAGACCCAAATAGATTAAGAAAATACTTTTCTTCTCAATGCGGTGCAGTTTAATTCCTCCTTCTAATCACTGATAACACCCAGGAACAAATATATTTATCATAAAGAAGATTTATGATCAGAATTTAAATTCAACATACCAAAAATTGTACAAGTACTAACCAACCCCCTAACACTTTGTTTAATGTTATTCCACCTACAGATCATTGCTAAAAGAAGCTGCAAATAATTTTTCTTGAAATAAATTTTTGACCAGAGCTGAAATTCAGCATAGAGAACAGTCTAAGATTAATGCGCCAATGGTTTACCCAACCCCCAAACATTTTGTCCAAACTGTTGAAGTTGTATTTATAAGAAAAATAATAGTGTAATTGTTTTTTGCTATGTGGCAACACTTCTAAATATCTTTTGATTCAAAATTTATAGAAGCTCAGTTGAGCGGATTTTACTTGAAATAAAGTTCATGGAAAACCTACTTCACAATTTAGCAAGCTTTTATATTTAATATATTTTAATCTTAAAAATTAACAGGTTATGGGATCGCAGTCACGCTATATGCGCTGTTATGATTAAAATAAAATGCTTGATTTTACTGAAGTTTCAGAAGTTAGCAGGATAGTTTTTCCCTAACTGCAAGAACTGTAAGTTTTTCTTCCTAATTATTCAAATCCTGAAGTCAGCTTTGTTTAAAGACAACCATTGAAGGAATTATATGATTGAAGTGGACTAGTTATTGAAGTGTTTATCAGATTACTATATCGTAAAGGGAAACACTATGCAGAAACCATGCAGAAAATCATGAGGTTTGATAAAGCTAGAGAGGTATGGTTAGAACTTCATAAGTTATTTAAAGCAACATCTGATAAACAAATGGATAACATTTGTCTACAACTTTTCCAGTGTAAGTGGACAATGAATGATAGAATGGCTGCTCATTTATCAAAATTAAAGAATCGCTGGAGTGAATTAAATTTAGGTCCTGAAAGAAAGCAAGAAACTAAATTGCCTCAGATGTTATTAATTTTCAAGATTTTAGACACACTACCTCAAGAGTATCATTCTTTCAAGTCAAGTTTGCTACTTCAAAATGAAGATAAAAGAACAATTGATGAGTTGACCACTCAGTTATGTTCTCAAGAAAGGGAATATAAAGAAGAAAAGTTAAAAGGTGATGTCCAAAATCAAGATGCATTAGAAGCTCAGTTGAGTGGATTTGTTTTACTTGAAATAAAGTTCATGGAAATCTACTTCACAATTTAGCAAGCTTTTATATTTAATATACTTTAATCTTAAAAATTAACAGTCCAGTTCAATTTCACAAACATATTACTATTAAAAAAGAATGCAAATATTTATTAATCGAGAAATCAATTTTTGACTAGACCTCAAATGCGGAATCATGGGCAATGAAGGAGAAAGAACTAAGCTACACCAAATCCTTTGTTCATTTTAATTCTACAGCAAACTGCTGAAAGAATACACTAATGTATCAATCATAAAATCTATTTTTGGCCTCATTTAAAGGGAGGCATCATATTCAATTAAACAGTAACGGGACAAGGACTAACCCACCCCCCAAACACTTTATCCAATTCGATTCCTGCCGCTATACACAGATGATCTTGGAACTGTCTACTGATGGCTTGAATTCCGATTGGAACTCCATTGCTGAATCCTGCCGGTATTTGCGTCGAAGGATACCCCAAAATATTGAAAATGGACGTGTATCCTATGTTGGGATACTTTGGAATCGTCATGAGATAGTGTGGTGGAATATCCGACTGCGTAGGCAGAAGGAAGATGGCGTCGTTCTGAAGAATGTTCTCGAACTTCCGTTTCAAAACTTCGAACTTCTCCAGACATTCGTAGTAGAACTTGTCTTTGTCTCGCCTGTCGACAAGGGCGAAGAAAAGGGCGGGGAGGGTGTGATCAGATAAACCGAAGATATTCTTGAGAAGTTCGAAATGCAGGTTGATGTCACCACCTGCTGGTGTCAGATCTGTCTTGAAGGGAGGAATGCCGAGTTCTAGTAGCTTGCATTCCCATATTCTGAAGGCGTAGCGCATCTCTTCGATGTCCACCTTCGTTGCCTTGATTCCGAATTCGTCTTCGAAGTGTTTGGCAGCCTGGAAAACGAATTTCTTTATTCTTAGTTTTAAAATTTTTACCTTTGAGTGCATTCTTGTATAAAAGGTTAAACGCTCAAGAATCTGAGTTTACACATCAGCCAGTGAATTAAAAACTTCTAAATACTTATTCAAATGTAATTTACTGACATTATTATATAAACTCCGTTTTTTTTTTTTTTTTTTGTGAATGATACATCATTGGAACGCTATATGAATGTTGTGTGGGAGATTTTTGTTGTGACAGTTATTTTCTTTCCCTTTATAGAAACCAAAATTATAAATTATATTCTAATTTGAAAGCTAAAACCTACGACTGTAAATAAACGAACAGTTTATTTACAATTGCATATTATGTTTTTTACTTGAAAATTGAAGTTCAAATTTTTTTAGAACTCTCTCTCACTCTCTTTGCGAGAGAAGTCTCTATGTAGAAGGTATGTTGTGATCTCAAACTGAATGTTAGACCTATTAAGTTTAAATTCACATGCTCGGTATAGAATTTGCGGGCAGTGCAGCAAGGTTTGGTTTTAAAATTAAGATGGCAGTTAGCTGTTGAAATTAAGGAGTATTTATTCTTTTATTTAACTAAAAAAAACCCCAAAAACAACGACTGCCAGACTCTCTATATATAAAAATAGGTCGACGTTTGACCATAATTTAAAAAACCTCCTATTGAGTCAAAACCTTTAGAAGAAGTAGTAATAATATAATTATATACCTTTTATTAATTATATTCCAAATATACGTCAATTTTTCTAGAAAGGGTATATGAGGAATTTTTAACTGAAGAGCCGCTTACACTAACTTTTGATAAACATAACATATATGATAAACATAATATAACATAAACTAACATATATGATAACATAAACTAACATATAATATAATATAAACTAACATATATGATAAACATACGTCTTATATATGTATCTTTGTATTTCACGTACCAAGCAAGAAGGATTATGTTCGACTTGGCTGAAAATATCTGGAAATTGCAGCTTTAAATATATTATACAAGATTCCAACATGATCACACAATTGTTTTAATTGAAATTCAACTTAAATTTATTTTTAGGTCAAACATCAATGACATATATAAAACAAAAATATTGAAATAATTATTTTAAAAAGAGCTGTGGGATTTTCTAATGTAAATTAAATGAACAACCAACCTTTCTTATGGCAGCTTTGATATCTGGAGTAGCACTGTGTAGAATTCCTGGTAATTCTTCCATGTAGAAAACATTTACTTTTTTAAAATTTACCTAAAAAAAACCAAATGGTTTTATTATGGCAGTGATCAGAAAATGAATTGCAATATGAAATGTGTTATTGCATCCCATCTTTGATTTAGTAAACCGTTCACTAAAATATACAAATCGTATTATTGGTATTTTTATATCATAGAGACATTACATGGTAGTATAAGAAAATACAACGAAATTTAGTAACGTTACATGTTACATGCATGTATGCAGTTTCAATTTTTATAATTTTTTTTAGAAAATATAATAGTAAAAATTGAATGGATTAGATAGTAATCTCTTTGTAGCTTAAAATAGAATATTCATTGATTGCACAAATTGCAAGAATGTTCAACTTGTAAAATAATTCCAAAATTCAAAGGGATATGCAAATATTAATTATTTTAACCCTGTATGATTTACATTACAACAGTAACATTCAAGACTTAGTTTCTGAATTGTCAAACAGGGCTTATTAATATCCAAGGCCACCTTTTATCAGAAGCCATCTTTTTTTATATATATATATTAGATAAAATTCCTAAATTTTAATGTATACTATAAAAATTTCAAACTGCAACATTAATAATTTATTTCCAAAAAATGGGATTAGTAAAGAGTACAATCTTCTTTAATAACCAAATATTTTAGCATAATTACCATTTGAGTAGAGTATCACTAAGACGCAGAGTACAGAAAAACATAAATATACTGATACTGAATTCCTCATCTTTCAATTTGACTTCGGGGGTAGATGAAGGTTCTAAACAGCGGTATATAATGGACGCAATTCCCACATTTTTTAAAAACGAGTGAAATTAGTATATATTTATGAAGAATTTCTTTCTGATTCCAAATATTTAAACAAAAGTTCTTTAAAAAAATTAGTTATTTAAATATTAAGAAAAGAAAATACCCCAAAACCAGTCCGATCAAAACACTCAACGAAATCTGTGACGTCAAAGCTTCCTTTCGTTTCTATGGTTATCGTGAGGTTTCTGCCAAATAATTGCCGTTGGTAGACCATTGCCATATCTCGCAGAGGTTGGCACGATTTGCGAGAAACTTGCAAAACTGGTTTCCGCTGCCGCATTTGAAGCGAAGTTGTTTGGGAAGCCTTGACGTCACATTCAATTCAAACCGAATGAATCGTTTTCTCGCCAACGTATAACAAGGGAACTCCCGTTAGTGGCCTTTTCGAAACCCTTAGAATCGAATGAAAAAAAAATAAAATATGCGGGAATTGTCCACTGAGAAACAAACTTGTATTGTCTTTCATTGTTATTCATATTGATGTGTTCGATAAAAAAATTATGCTGAAGAAGTCGTCTTGTTCACTTAATGGTAGTAGAAAATTGTAAAAAACAGTACATGTTTGCATCTTGAAATCACAACAAGTAAAGTATGCAGGTTATTTTTGAAGATTCAATTTCAGAATACCATTTGTGTATAACACTGAGATGTACGATACTGATAAACATAAACATAGTGATATTGAAGACATCGTTTCATTAATTGGCATATGGTGAACAGCAGAGAGAAAAAAAATTGCTTTTTATGTTAATGTTATGCATACTGATATTAAAAGATTTAAGACTGTGGCGAACCATGGGTACAGCAAGGACAGGTAGACTGCATCTAAATTTATTAGTTTAAAATTAAATTTTAATAGTTACTAGTTAACTTTAATGATTTATTTTACTAATTTTTTTGGGTTAAAATGCGCCTTTGACGACTTTGAAAAATGACGCCAAGTTGAATTGACACTACAGCTGAATTGAACCAGTCCGATCAAAACACTCAACGAAATCTGTGACGTCAAAGCTTCCTTTCATTTCTATGGTTATCGTGAGGTTTCTGCCAAATAATTGCCGTTGGTAGACCATTGCCATAATTGAATTACAGGTTTGCCAAAATGGATGCCAAGTTGTAATGGAACCATATAGGCGTCCATACTTGGCACAAAATCACAAAAAAAAAAAAAGGGGTGGGGTATAGCGCATTCCAACAATTTTTTTAAATGAAGATTGGAAACGCAAATAAAGATAAAAGTTCTTTAAAAAAAAAAAAAAAAAAAAAAAAAAAAAAAAAAAAAAAACAACTTTGACAAATAGTAACAAGCTCCGACAATACCGTTTTTCCCACAATACGCAATGGACCATTCCCGCATTTTTTAAAAATGAGTGAAAATCGTTTATACTTATGAAGAATTTCTTTCTGCTTCCAAATATTCAAACAAAAGTTCATTGAAAAACTTAGTTATTTAAATATTAAGAAAAGAAAATGCCCGAAAACATCGTCCGATCGCTTTCTGATTAAAAAGCTACTTTACAGCTGTGACATCAAGAGATCCTTTCGTTTCCATGGTTATCGTGAGGTTTCTATCAAATAGTAGGTGTAAGTTTTTTTTAGACAGTTGCCATATCAGAGAAACTTGTAATCTGAGAGACTTGCGAGAAACTTGCACAACTGGTTTCCGCTGCTGCGTTTCAAACCAAGTTATTTCAGATCTTTTGATGTCACATTAGCTTCAAGCTGAATGTGTCGTTTTCCCGCCAAATATAACAAGCGAACTTTGGTTGCAAATTTAAAAAAAAAAGGAGAAAAAAAAAAAAAAAAAAAAAAAGCGCATTGAACAGAAATTTGTGTGTTTATGGCCTTTTCGAAGCATTTAGAATTCAATAAAAAAAATAATAAAAAAAGAATAAATAAATAAAAAATGTGGGAATTGTCCATTGAAGGAAAATACCCTCTCAAACCAATTGAATCTGATGATCTTTGAGCCAGCTATAAAGCCACAGACCGAATTTACAAATCAGCTGCATCATTGTCATGGCAACCAGTACTTGTGGAGGAGGGAATGGAAAATTTCTTTCTACAAAAGGTCGCATGTTCCTGTTTCTCTAACATTTTCGACCACGGGCCGCCACTAATTTGAGATAAACGTTGTATTTTTGGTCACAATTTATAATTATGTACATGCATACCTTTGCGTCCCATTTGATCTTATTATGGTTGTTCGTGAGAAGTCTAAGTAGCAGAGGTAGATCCTTGGCATAGCGGCACATTGGACCTGTGCACATGAAACATGTGTCGGACTCGTCTCCTTCTGGAAACATGCCATCGCTGCACACTACACCTAAGAAGATGTTTTAATTAAAATTGCAAACTATATGATTGTGAAAAAAAATCTGCAAAAATTGAAAGGTTGTTAGAATAGTTTCATGTAGCTAAAAGCGAATAAAAAAAGTTTAATAAATCCAAAGTTGTGAAATATGAACTTAAGGTGTTCTAAATATCCCCACCTCCGAAATTTCCGTAAAAATGCTTTAATGGCTTAAAAAGTTGAAAAACGAACGGAAGAGTACTCTTAATATCTATATTTATTTACATTTTAACTTAATTTTATTATTATTTATGTTTTAGTTTCCTCTTAGTTACCATGTTTTTGATTTTTGCAATTTTTCTGATCGTTAAATGAAAAAAATTGTCAAATGCCCTATATTACATCTGTTCAAGTTTTTCTTAAATGTAAATTTCTATATCTTTCAATGGATCCCCAGCAGAGCGGGGCCACACAGCTAGTTCTTCATATATTTCGCGGTATTTTTTAACTTTTCTACCTTTATATGAATGTCTAAAAGAACACTCTAATGTAAATGTGAAGTACGTCGGGGTTGGATTTTAAGTACTTTTTGAATATAGATCCAAACTCAACTGCGGGAAGTGAACGATGAACTTGTAAGCCACATTTTTGAATTTTAATTTATTGCAATTCTAAATGTAGTTTTTAATTAATTTGTTCTCATCCACTTACCTATTGTAGGCTTGTGGCCGTAGATGCCACAGAATGAAGCTGGTATACGAACGCTCCCTGCTATGTCATTACCTATACCGATCACCGATGCTGCTGCTGTTATAATTGACCCTTCGCCACCTGGAATAAAATAAGGATTGGTCCTTCATATAAGAATTTCACACTGTAATAGAATACCAGCTGCAAACATAAAAATGGAAAAAACCCCACCTTATTCCACTTTTGTACTCAAGCAGCACCATGAAATGGAATTAGATTGAACCATTAACACTTTGATTTGGAGTGTATTCACTTGGTTCGAAACACCTAAGTTTGCACCTGCAGGAATTGAAGTGAACAGGGCTTCCGCATGATATGCTTGTTTTCTATTACCACTCAGAAATATAATTTTGTGACACTTTAAATTAGTACTATAGCTACTATCATAAAGCAGACTATGTGGATGTACTACGTTTCTAATAACTTAGAATAAGTACTTCTACGTTAATGGAAAGCAATCATAGTTCTTTAATGAGCGGTCGGATAAAAATACGAAAGAGAAAATGGTTGTAAGTTAATAATGGCAAATTAGGATGGATGTTTGGTGATTAATTATTAGAGAGACCTTGGTAATATCCAAAACAACATAGGACAAATCACAATTACGACATAGGCAAAAAGATTATGTATTTACAAGTCATTTACATAGCCAATCACAGAATGTTTTTTACAGAAATCTCTACTATAATAATGAGGTATAGCCTGCTCCATGTATGTAGATTCTGTTATATTTTGTTATGCTATTGGTTATGAATTTGTATTTGTATGAAATTTTAGCAATTTTTATTGCACTGTTGCTAAGGGTAAACGATAAAAATTGAAGACGCTATTTTAACATACCACACGCTTATATACTAAATTCCATCAAACAGGTGTGATATTTTTGCTGTTTATGCAATGTAATTAATTTCATTCACTCTGCCAATTAAAAGCAGCTCTAAAGTAATTCTGATTAGAACTGCTTTTAGATGTGCTTTAATGAAAACAGCTGGCCTTTGAACAGAAAAGTTTAACTTTTGTAAAGAAGGCGCAGTAAATCCATCAAAAGATTAGACGAGAAGGAATCCTTCCTATACTATTCATTGGTCTATTTTGAATAAAATGTTACTCACTGTAAATATTATATTTCATTCGTTATAAAAAATGTTGTTCCGTTAAACTAAAATTAATAAGTACTATTTTTCGAAGAATTTTGTTATAGAAGAATGTGAAAAACATATACTTTTATAGAAGAGTGTCTTATAGTCTAGGATGGAAGGAATTACAACTTATGAGAAATTCCATTGACTGATTTTTCTTCCTATTAAATGGTTCAGAAACGTTCAATCGATTTTGAAACCGCAGATTATTTTTTAAATTTTTTATTTTTTATTTTAATGGGTGATCATAATTTTTTAATGCCAAGAAGTTGCTCTTTCCAATGGTGTAATTTATATTCAAGTCCAAAAATATCTAGGTCCTAAATTGAGTAGTTGAAGTGCAGCTTTCTAAAAATTCGTAAATTTTGAAGTGATCAACTTTTATCTTTGGATAGTTAATTTCACTCTTAATGATTATTTGTAATTTTCCTAACATTTCTCTGTTGTTGTTATGTATACATACTATTACATAACACTTTAAAAATCACCATTACATATAATTCCTGCTTACTACTCAACTTCAAATGAATACATAAAATCTTGATGTTTCATACAGGTGGTTATCAAAATAATTGAAACTACCTAGATTTTTAAGGAGCTCTTTATATACACGATGCAAGACCGTTTTTGGCATGTAATACATCTTGGATTCGCTTGGTAATCAAATCATACAAGTGCTGAATACTGTTTAGAAGAATATTGTAAAATTCTTCGTGGAGATATCGTGAAAGTTCCAGCAGAGATGCCGGTGGAGGATATCGATTCCGGATTGAACGCTCTAAAATAGACCCTAATGGTTTGATTATATTGAGGCCAAGCTAGACATTTCACTTCATTCTCGTGTTCAAATTATGATTGGACAAGCCCCGCTGTAGAATAGGAGTCTAATCATTCTGGAAAATTTCATCTTCTGCACGATAAAAAGTTTGCATCATAGGATGGACCTGGTCAGCCAAAATTTCTCTATACTTCTCCCCAGTGATCCTTTCTTTCAGCGTGTTACGTGGGCCAAAAGAAAACCATGACACGGCTGCCCATACCATAACGAATCCATCTCCATGCTTTGACAGTTGGAAGGAGACAATCGCGATCATACGCTTGTGCAGGTGCCATCCAAACGTACAACCGTCTTGTGGGGAAAATTTTGAAAGATGATTCGTTTAATTATTTAACCGTCTGCCACTTATCAATCGACCAGGTTTTGTAGTTGTGGCACCACTGTAGAGGACGTTTGGCATTAACACCCGATACAAGTGGTTTGGGAATTGCTGCTCTGCCGTAAATGTTCTGTTTATGAAGGTGCCTCATAACTGTAATTATTGTCACTGGAGAATTCAGATGCTGCTTGAGCTCTGCGTTCACTTTGGCTGCAGTTGTTTTCTTTTTAGACACTACAGCTCGCTTCAAAACCCATCTTTCTCTTTCACTCAGCTTCTCCTTCCGTCCACTATTTTGTTATGCCGAGCTTGTCTTACCACGTTGTGTGTTCGCTGTCATGACTTAAGATACCGTTCCTCTAGTCGTTCAGCTAGTCGGGCTCCTACAATTTGGCTTCTTTGAAAGTTTGTGAGGTCTGCAATTTTTCGCTTTTGAAAAAAATCCAAGTCGTATACAACTTCACTAAAGCTACCGTACATAGCTATACGTACATAGTTTTATTTAAAAAAAAAAATTAGATTTATTTATTTTATATTGAAAAAACCTGCTAGCTAGGATTGTATTTTAACGCTTAAGAAGCGCATTGTTAAATGTCACTTTTATTCACAGCTGTTTTCAATTATTTTGATAACCACCTGTGTTGAGTTCAGTTCGACGCCCGCCAGAAGAGGGAGCCACTTTTTCCTTTTATATTTACATTTTTATCTTGTGAGGGTGCAAACGATTCGGATGCGGTTGAGTAGACATCTTAAAATCATTGGTGCTTACTAAATCAAAACCCCTTTTTGGGTACCCCCCTCCCCCCTTCTTATATATTACAATCGAAATCTAATTAAAATCTTTTCTGTTAATTGAAGTCTATTCAGTAAGTAACATTTAAAGTTTATATTCTTAGTAATTCCCATCGTCTTCATTCATTATATGTAATTCTGTATTAGTGTTATGTTTGTTTATTATAATATCTCATTCATATGCATTTTTTCACGTTAATAAATATAATTTTTATACTGTGAATGATGTAATTAAAATTTAAAATATAATTCAACTCTACCCAAACCTGTACATGATAGAAATTTGTATTTATTGTTATAGGGGACTCATTAGTAAAGCAACTATCTTCTTTTCACCAATGTAAAGATAGTTTGAGTATATTACCTGAAATAAAAAATGATTTATTTGTATATCTTTATTTTTGAGTTATAGGCTATTATGTTTGTGATAAACCCAATCATGTATACGACATCGAGTACGTGACTCTGAAAAAAGTGACTTTTCGTTTCATTTATCATTTACAAAAACAAGGTAAATATTATAGTAATAAGTAATATCATTATCTGACGAAACTAAAATTTATATATTTCATCTGACAACATAGTAGAAGAGAAATTAACGGTTATTTTCAGCCAGAAGTAAATTACCTGGTGGACATTTGCCTTTTTGTGGGAACATTTAGTTTGGCAAAAGTTGCAGGGAAAAAAGATACAAAACATTTTTATGCATTTCTTAGTGCATTTTTGGGTACTTTATTAGAAGAAAAATCATACGTGGAAAAAATCTAGTTATTTTAGTTTAGAATATGTAATTTTATGGTATTTTTAAAGTACAATTATTTTATTCCTCATATCACCGTGCCCCCTCTCCCTAGCGGGCCTCGCGTTCCCCCTTCCTTATATCACAGGACGAACCTTGTATTTATTGAAAGGAGTCTCTTTAATTTTTCAATCCAACACTTCCAGAAATTTCGTCCTTTGTAAATAAGGAAACGCCAAAAATAAACGTCGGAATTTTGCTTTTCCGACCGATATCGAATCAGATTAAAATAATAATACATAGAAGGGGGGGGGGGGGGAAATGAAATGTTATTAGAGACGAAAGTGTGTTAGCTTTCCTGTGTGTTTTGAATAATTGAGAAATGAAACTGAGGCAGGTATGAAAGTTGATTTTCAGCAAAATCGATATCAACTTGCATAAACTCTTCAAGGCTGTGACCTCCATCAGGTTTGAATCTGGGAAACTCCAACGGTGAGAAGTGCATTTTAATATGTTATAACACATCGTAAACTAGTTTTCTAATCTCATTTATATGTATCCATTATCAATGGGCGTGTGCAATTTTTCTTTTTTAATAAACTAGTTTTTGAGTTACTTTTTAGTCTTCATCTGATTCTCATTTTCTTGCTATAATAAGAATACTGACTAAAATGCAGTTGCCGAGTAATATAAAATTTGTGGATTAAACCCGAAAGTGTATATGAATATTTACATGCATATTGCATATTGGAACAATCAGTGGTAGGTCGTTGTATGGGAATCAAAAACATGTACTTACCCCTATTGATAGGTTAAAATTGGTTTATGACTTTCAATTATTATTTATCCTAAAACCGCTTTTTTCCGTATTGTGGATCTTTGATCATTATAGTCAATGATAGGCTGATTTACCTTCCGGATAAAGTTCGGGGTTTCGAAAATACAGTAGCTTGGTTGTATTCAGATTATCTGGCGCCGTCAGCAACACGAGGGCTATAATGCGCCGAAATATTTCGTCATTGAAAATACAGTAGCGTTTGTGTGTGTTGCAATGGTTATGGTAAGTTGAGATACATTCATCTCAAATTTAACGGCCTCTAGCAATATACACAGATCTAACTGATTCGGATGATTAGGTTAAATTTTCTTAAACGTTTTTTAAAATATAGAGTGAGGCATTAATTTTGGTGACAATAGTTTTCGCTATAACTTTCGACTTTCACTCTAAGATATTCCACTCCTAGATATCCCAATTTAAAGTCATTTAACGAATTTCCCACAAAACCAGGTGGCACAGTAGCATTGGCATTTTTGAAAACAAGGGTTTCGGAAGATTGGCCAATTCTAGCTGAAACTCAAGCATCATTAGAAAATACACGATTAAAAAAAAAAAAAAAAATTGTTATTAACATCACGAAACATGTTTTTATGCCCTTCGTCTTTTCCTATAAATGAAGTATTTAAATTTTAAAACTGCGCATCAACATTTCAACATTGGGATTGATCAATATTGAGCCATACTGACCAGCATTGTTGTGCTACTGGGGAAGTTATTTTGGGATCACTTTCCTAGTCAAAATTTCTGGCATTCCCAATAGAAATTTGGCAACTATTTTAACAATGTGATATGTGTCTGAAGAATTTGTAGTTTTGGCTGAAAATAAAAACTTTAGATACATAGATGAATTGGTTCTTTGTGTTTGCTTATCACAATAGTGTAGTATAAGGTAATATACAGTGAAAAACCAGAATTGTTCAGTACTGTAGTTCAGAGTATATGTTCGTCTCTATAGGATAATATAGAATGATATACAATGCAGAATCAAGATTGTTCATCACTACACTGTAATACAGAGTGATATACAGAATAAATCTAGAATTGTTCATACTTTTTGTGAATTGTAAATGTTCATCACTGAAGAGTGATATAGAGTAATATACCGAGTAGATCTAAGATTGGTTGCCTCCTGATGACTGTGTGGTTGTCGCTCTGGCCTCGCATGCCAGCCAGGTTCGAATCCCGGGTTAGGCGTTCGTTGTGGAATCTCCTTTTAACTGTAAGTCCCATCCAGATTAGCCGTTATTGTATATAAAAATAGGTCGTTGTTTGTACATACCGAACAACCAATCTAAGGACCCCTCCCACATTTTTTTTAGTTCTTTTTTTTTTTTTTACCTCAACCTGTTCCAGAGAGGTGGTTCTCTCACATATGTACGCGGAGGCAGGTGCTAGCTTGCAAAGTCCTTTCTTTCCACTCCCACCCGTTCAACCAACCAACCAACCAATCTAAGATTGGTCCTCACTACAGTGTAGTATAGAATGATATTTTTTATTGTTCCAGGATTGTTCATCGTTTTAGGGTAGTGTATCTGTTCATCGCTATAGTGTAGTGTATTTGTTCATCAATGTAGAGTAGTATATATAATACCATACCGTGTACTAAGAACATTTTTTTTGCGCAAGATGTATAAGGGTAATACTAAGTCGAAGCATCTGGTTTGGAATAAATGAAAACGAAGTTTACAGAGAAGTATAGTCTTCTGGATAGACACTCGTTCTGCTTCTGAAACATGAATATATTGAAAGAAATTCACCTGAACTCCCTCCTACACTCCTGCTGTTGTTGTAGGGATTTTTCGTCATGCCAAAGATGTGATTTGCGCTCTCCCACCACATGCAGCATTCCGGAACATTGGTGACTGTGATTGGAATCGCACCGGCTTTTCTGTACGACGCAGCTGGATCAGAATCCTTCGGAGCAACTCGTCCTTTCGCCGCGACTATACCACAAGTTTGAGCCATTCCTGTGCCAACAGAGTAATAGTCAGTTCCCCGAATATATTTTAATGGATAGAAACATTCTCCGAATATATTTTAATGGATAGTCAATCTGAGCATAACAAAATAGAATCCATCTTTCATTGTAAGTGGATTAGTTCACTTTTCAATTGATTACGGTGTTTTGTGTGTCTATTTTGATTCACAGGTCAAAGAAAATTATTACAAATTGATTGGGAATTTTTTTTTTAAAGGTGAATACTCACAAGCCAAGTGTTCCATACCCAAATGCTGTATGTGTAAGGGTTTACCCATGTACTTTTTTGGAACTTAACAGCAGATTCGCTGGACAGTTCATGAACAGTTACTTTCAGAGTTAAACCCTTTTCAGCCACCAGGCTGTTTGGATTTATGTTCATTATCAGTGTATATTTTACAATGGAATAATTAAATACCCTCTCTTAGTGACAGTAACCGACCGGAAATGTATGAACTAGCTGTGTGAAATTTTTTATTTAAATCATTTATTTAGTTCCACAATGTTTAACTTTTGATGCTTCATATCGACATACAGATATGGAAGTGGTTCTGTGGTTGTCTCTTCAAAATCCCAAAACTTCTTATAGTTGCGGGCCTAACATAACAGATGAGTTGCCTCGTGATCGAGTCCCGTCTAGTCGCATATTACCAAACCCTACTCGCGTAGAGCACACAGAGGGTAAATGATTTTTTTCATTGGTTGCTTAGCTGATGTCAGTAATGACGTCACTATCTCTCTCTCGTTCAAGAAATCGTAACTTCATTCGTTTGTGTTTCACGTCGTGGAAATATGTTTAAAACATTAGAAATGTAAGCTAAAGTATTACATTGTTTGTTTAATTTATGAGATAGTAAAAACAGTAAGTGGAGACATTTCCCCGATATGATATTTCCCAGTCTGGAATAAAGTTTGAGTAATGGAAATAATTTATCTCAATTTGAAACTAAAATGAATTATATTACCGATTTTATGAAATGAATTTTCCATCATCGTACTTTTTTTCAATGTACACCACTGAAAAAGTTTTAAAATCTTGTGAAATGTTATCTTTTATATTTGTAAAGTTTTTTTCCTTATCAGGTTTTTTTGTTTCAATGTTTACAATTTGTCAGTGTTTTAACGTATATTAAAATATGTATGATTTTTAAATTACAAAGTACTCTTTCGTTTCGTTGTCTGATTAAAAATTGAATTCAATGTTAAGTTTCAATTTTAATTCTTTTAATGTAACTTTCTCTAAGTTTTCAAGTAATTCATATTTTTAAACACCCTGTACTAAAAAAGAAATTTCGAAATTCATAAAAAGAAGAAAACAATTAAGAAATCATAACTCTGCAGTAGAGGTTGGAAGGAACATGTTCGATTTGTAACAGATTGAAGGTATGCACTCAAAACTGACAGATGCCATGTTTCCAATTGAAATTTAATGTTTTATGTATTAAACTTAAAAGTATGTACATCGGACGAGTAAAAATATATTTACTAAAACCTGACGGTATATTGATTAAAAATTATTCTTCACTGACTGCTCATAATAACATAAGTGGTAATTTTGTGAGTCTTTTTATTGAACATAAAAAAAAAAAAAAATTAGCAGGTAATTGTGGATAGATAATGGGAGATAAATACACAAGTATTTAATAAAGCAAATATTCTACAATGGTAATACTATATTGGCTTTAAAGATGCCAATAAATATAATTCAAAATATATAGATAACAAGCCTTTAAAAGTTAATACAGTCAAACCCCGCTAACATGAAATCGCTTAACATGAAATCCCGTTTAACGCGAAGTAAAAGCAGTTCTCCGTACTTAAAGTTTTAACGTTAATTTATTCGTTTAACAATTCGCGAACAATTTCGGCGGCTCCATCGATTTCGCGTTAACGGGGTTTGACTGTAATAAAAAACAAGTCTTTAAAAATTAATAATTAAATACAAGTCTTTAAAGTTATTTTCAAACATATTTTAGCAATACCCATATGCCGTCGATTTTTAAAAAGAACACAGAAGTTGAAAGAAGGAAATACTCGAACAATTATTTGAAGCATATGAGCAAAATGCATTATTCTTTTTAAACTGTTCGTGAGTTCTGTATCTTTTTTCTTCTTCAGTAAATTTGGAAGATTAATGAATTCACTAATTTTCAATTAAAACTAGAGGTGTGGAACATCACACAAATTTGCAATTACACCTAGTTACTGCATTTAAATTTGCTATAGATCGATACAATTTATAATTTTTCTTCTCATATTTTCATTAATTAAAAAATGCTGCGTCTGGTGACATTTTTGGCGATAATTATTAGATTGGCAAAAAAAAAAAAAAAAAAAAAAAAAAAAATCAACTAAAAATGGGCGATATATTTTTCAGTAAATATTACAATATCCTTTCTTGTGTGTTAAATTGAGGAGAAACGGTCGTTTATGGGCAATGTTCTAGGAAAAAGAACTCTGTGTACCATACCTTCGTTTTTCAACGTTTTATGCCTCTATCGCATTTCTACGGAAATTTCGGAGGTGAGAATATTTAGAGCACCTTAAAGGCAGAGTACCAAAGCGATTTTGATCAAATTCTTTACAGACGTGTTTGTCAATTGCTGAAAAGGATAAATTTTTCAATGGCAGCTACCTTATGCGCATACACAATTCTGACCATGGCCACCACTAACCCGCATTCCTTGCTTTGGTGCGCCCTGTACAATGAAGACATTTAATAGAAAGTGAGCAATGAACTGCTTAGTGAGTGCACCATGATTACCCCAAAACAGTTGCCCGGGCTCGGCGTTTCTGGAGCGATAAGATTCTATTTTGATAGTAACATACAGAAGCGAACTCCAAGAGCGGATACTCCTGCAGTTGTCGGTGTATAAGAAATGCAGAAAAAAGAGAGGCAACATTTTTTTTTGTTTACCTACTCTGCACTTGGATGATACGTAAAGGAGGGAAGTTAAGATGGTCCAACTCAAGCTATTATTTCTGGTACAGTACCCCCCCCCCCAAAAGAAAAAAAAAAAAAAACAGAACGATGGCTATGTCTTTTGTTCTAATTGTTGAAATAACAAACAAAAGGTACCGTTGTAAATCGTGAAAGGTTTTTAATAATTGTATGTAGTTTTTTTTATCATGAGGGGTCATCTACATATTAAAACAGAACCAAACTTTAAAAAGTTCAATAGCAACCTCATCATATTATTCCATATTTGGATTCAGCATTAAAAAAGAATGCGAAATACAAAAATTCGTAATTTTCTAATGAATGGTTTGTAATTTAAATGATAAAAAGAAAATGATAAACTAATGTTAAATAAAAAAGTTGGTTTTTTGGCCATAAATACTTAAATAATTAATATATTTCATTAATTTTTTTTTCAAAAGGTAGTTTGTAAATGGCCAAACATAAATAGCAATCAGCTTTTGAATCAATTTCTTTTTTAATGATTAATTATTAATTAATAAAGGAATTAAAAAATTTTTTTGAATAGAAACATATATTTTTTTTTGCTTTTATTAGATTTACCATGTTCTAAAACCCCCCCACAATTTTTTTCTTTCCATTTTGACAATTAGTTCTCGATTTTTTAGAGAAAATGTAAAAAACGCTCACTTTAAGGGACCGTATAGTAGACGACTTTTGAAAACTATCAAAGATTAATTCAAGGTAAACTAGAGGTGTGGAAAATCGCATAACGTTCAATTATCGTATAACCAATAGTTTAAAAAACTAAGAAACACGCTTTAATAGGAAAGTGAACAAAAAAGTAGAAGATTATTTTAAATGAGTTTGAAATAAGAATAGAGTGATTAACAAGAAATATTTATTTTATCGTACAAAAGCGTGGGGTGCTTGATGTCAATTTTTGTAAATATAGATATTAGTAAAAGTAGAGCCATTATGAAAATATCTTAAAAAGCACCCCACGCTTTTTTACGATAAAATAAATATTTCTTGTTAACCACTCTATTCTTATTTCAAACTTATTTAAAATTATCTTCTACTTTTTAGTTCACTTTTCTATTAAAGCGTGTTTCTTAGTTTTTTAATCTATTGATTATTTTCTACTTTTTAGTTTGATTTTCTACTAAAGCGTGTTTTTTAGTTTTTTAAATTATTAATTATTTTTTCTGTAAACTATCAATTTTTTTTATTTAATTTGCTTTCTTAAATTCCATTTATTTAAAACAACATTTTTTAAGCAATTTCAATAAGTTATCCTTTAAAAATTTTACTGAATCATGTGACTTTTTCATTTTATAAATAATTTCAACGATCTAGTTACATTTGTGTTTATAGTGAAATATTTCTGTAAATGAATTCTGTATTTGCTAAATACTGTTTACTAATGCTTACATTTAATATTTATTAATTTTCTAATTATCAGTAGTATTCGTTATATTTCTGCAATTACAGTTTTCGATATTTTATTTATTTCGTGTGAAGAATGCACATCTTTAATGTTGTAAATAAATTATGTTACTTTTGCGTTTACTTGCTAATTTTGTATTAATCTTAAAAATGACACTATAACTCCAAGTAGTTTCTATGCAATTTTAGACTAATACTTGTATTTTTTAACGTCGTGAAACGCGCCACATTGACCGTTCGATTTCTCCCGCTGTGAAGAAGAACCTTAAAAATACCTTTCGTTTTATGGAAATTCTCCCTGAAGATCGGTCAAAAAATGGTCGAAATATTTTTGCTCATAAGTGACGTGTTTTTGAACATAATGCATTGAAATTTCGTATATAGGGTAAATGATGTATTCTGAATCGAATGGAATGATAAAAAATAAGGGTTCGTATTGAAATTTTCGAAGATAGCGTTACTTTTACTTAGTAAACGGTCCCTCAAGAAAAAAAAATTGCATCAGATATATAGAAAATCGTAAGCAAAACATTTTGGTGCAAACCGTAAGATTCTACGATAATTAGAACCGAAGATATAGCCATCATTCTGTTTTTTTTTTTGGGTACCGTACCAGTCTGGTATTTCTGGTCAGTCCTTTGATAACAACACTGAAAGGCTTAATTTCTTTCCACAATCAATATTGGAAAGATGGTTTTCTGATCTCCGATTTCTGAAACATCAAATTTTCCTCACAAACTGAATGGGGGTTTCTCATTCGATAAGAGGTCGATTCGACGTGAGGAAATTTCGATAAGTTTCGAATGAATCTCAATTTCAGATATTGTTCAGCAAGAACTTCATGTGAGGAGACATGAGATTTCCCTTTCAACTTGCCGGTTGGGAAGATTATAAGAAAGAAGGCGTAGGGAGAGGAATTCTTCCCGGCAAGTTCCGTTAGTTCAGGAATTTTAGCAGGGGAATTCTCCACTAATTCATCCGAGATTATCAACGCTGGGGTCAACTCAATAAGTGCCGGCACAGGGCTCTGCTTAACATTGGCATCGACAACATTAAGCTTTATAAGGCACTATTTTTAACGTATATCGACAGGCAATGGACTTAAATCTCTTTTCCTAGTACGTGATGTCTTTGTTAACTTCAGAGAAACAACAAATGAAAATGCTCCTTAACCTTCTTATGTTCTATGCGAGTTGAGTTTGGTAATATGCCGATTGGTCCTTTCCTTCCCTAGAATTTTCTAAGTCAGTTTTTGACCTTAGAGTATGGAACACTAAATACCCTTTTAAAATTTTTCTCAATTTTACTCCCTAATTTAAATAAACATTTAATTCAGGTCAATTTAATTTTATACTGGATGACAAAATAATCTAAAATGTTGTGAAGTTTTAAAACGTGTTTTCTTATCATAGTCTTAAATTGAAATTTGTTTAGTTAATTGCTTTAGTAAGTAATAATTATTCCAAATTGTATGATAGAATTTAACTAGAAATATGTGTAAAAGAACAATTATAGGTACCCAAATTGCAAAGTTGTGAAAATATATTTAGTTTATGCTATTGGTTACGTTTCCAAAACGTCCTTGAAATGTAAGTATATGATCGAGCAATAATTGAGCCTAAAATAAATTATTGCATCCTACCCCCCCCCCCACCCATTTCATTTACCTTTGACTCCGATGGCCTCCTTGCACGAGAAGGGTACTCCGAGCAAGGGTGTGTCCCTCGCAATTTGCTCCTCCGATTGCTGAGTAGTGGCCAAGAAGTCGTCCACTGCTTTTGCGTCCTTCAGTGCGTCTTCATACCTCTCGTCCACTGCCGCGTTGATGTATGGATGCACCGCTCGAGATCTTTCCACGTACACACGCATTACTTCCATGCAACTCAACTGTAGGAAATAGAATTAATGTTTGAAACGCGTTAATCTTTTAATAACGCACAATAAAACTTCTTAAATGCCTTTTTTTTGTTGCTAAAAATGCTTTATTATCATTAATTAAATATTTAACAGTTTAGATTTTTTAGGGCTGTTCTAAAGTTTTTTAGTGCACCTTTTAGCATGTTTTGAAAGTAGAAACCAAAAATACAGCACAAAAGTTTCAGACTTTAAAATGTGTTCCAATACGTTTTCAAGGCTATTATGGGACATTTTTTGGCGTTGTAAATTTCTAAGGAATCTAGTTAAGGTGAAAAATGTTTTGCTCTTAATTTTTTTTTTTTAAATTTAGCAAAACCTCATAACATGTATCGCGATAGAAAATGCCTCATGTTCTATTAGTCCTATAAAGTTATAATGAATTGAAAAATAACTGAAGACATGATCTTCTAGACCTCGCATCAGTTACAGGGTACGAAAGTACACGCAGCATCTAATTTTAACAGATTTCAATAGACTATGTTATAACAAGTGTTTTGACACTCAGAGAACAGTGTTGTGCTTTAGTGGTTGAACATGGTATAATGGGGCCATTACAATATACTCCGTGATCTTACTTTTACGTAAGTCAAAAACTCGTCTTGTCATACTCTAGTATTACTAGAATTACAATGTACATCGATTCACTTGCTTAGGCAGCACTTACTTTGACTTTTAATCTTATTTGTATGTGCTTTATGTGCATAGTATACTAGTTTTATATATATATATATATATATATATATATATATATATATATATATATATATATATATAGGTGTAGGGTATAGTGGTGTTCCAGTTAACACATAATCACATGCGCAAACTTAGTCTTTTAATAAATTTCTTGAAGGTATGAACTGACCTACATGAAGCCCTAATTGAACACTTTGAATACCATGAATTACCGTTGTGATGAAAAGGAACGAAATTTGCGAGCTAGGAAAAGTCGGCCTACAGAATTTCGTACTTTTAAAATTAGGGGAAATAATTTAACCACGATTAACCGACAGAATTCTGTATAGAATAAACTCTGTTATTAATACAAAAGGTGGATTCCCTCTGTGCAAGTGTGATGGGACTTCTGCGTGAGAGATGTAAGCAAACATATATCAGGATACTTTTGGATATTTTTTGAATTTTTCTTACTTGTCTCTTCCTGATCTTTTCGGCAAGTTCTGTGGCATGCATGAGGAGAATCTTGTTGTCGATGGGCGGCAACACCTTTGTTTTCCCCATACAAAACAGATAAAGCATATCTAAGGCATATTCCGATATGGGGCGGGTGAGCGTCGTAAGGATTCTCAAGAGTTCCACTAGGAAAGCGATCATCTGCAAGAAATAGCAACATATCTTTTTTGTACAACAGTCATTACAAAAGAATTAGGCATGAAATAATAATATGCTATGTGTTTACTTAGAAAAAAAGAAAGAAAAAAAAAAAGAAAAAAAAAAAAAGAAGGGAAAAACAAAAAACAAAAAAAAAAACAAAAAACATGGTTCTACTAAGTCGTTTTATCTTGTCCTGATGATAATGAATTTTTGCTCTTCCCAGGTATTTTTTTTCCTTTTTTTAAAAAAAAAGGGGAGGGAGGTGATGAGTAAATATTAGTTAAAGTGACTGATGGTTGAGATGGTATTGTAAATGGCCACTCCAGATTCCAAAATTTTTAAAATGAACCTCCTAGTTGTCCTAACCAGTGAGCTATATTAATAAACTTTTACCATGTGGAGGCAATTTTAAAGTAGCTTAACTTTAAACTTGAATTTTAATTAATTACAAATAAAAAAGTTATTTCTAAAGATTATCTGAAGATATAATTAAGCTGCTTGCCACGTACGAAGCCGGGGACTTTACAATCGACTCCTCCTTTTATATCTTTAAGTAACTTCAGAAATTCGAGAACATCACGCCACCAAGGTTTGCCGCGAGCGTGCTGTGAGTTGAAGAAGAGAACTCTTTGCAGGAGGTTCGCCACACGACAAAAATGAGGTACAAAACTTCTTTTAAACAATATTTTCTCTCTTTGCACACTTATTCACCTGTGTCCAGTCCAGTAATGACATTCACTAGGCTACTAGTAAGAAGTCAATCTAGAATCACAGAATATTCTCCGTTTCCGAGAACTACCGTATGCTTATAGTTTTTTTTTTCTCATTTCGCCAAACACGTGAAAGTTGTAAAAAAAAAAAAAAAAAAAAAAAAAAAATTGACATAACTATAAAAGATTGCGTTAAGAAAGTTCAAATAAAGCTATGTAGCTGGTGTGCAGCAGAAGTGTATGACCAAAGATGAAAAAAAAAATTTCCTTTCCCTTGTACGTTACGTTAACAAAGTCGGCTGTCAAACACTAAGAAATTATTGCAGAATGGCACAATTTCACTCAGAAAGGGGTTTTAATATGAGTACGAGAGAGAGAGAGAGAGGAGAGAGAGAGAGAGAGAGAGAGAGAGAGAGAGAGAGAGAGAGAGAGAGAGAGAGAGAGAGAGAGAGAGAGAGAGAGAGAGAGAGAGAGAGAGTACTTTAGTGACCAAATTCGGTTTTAAAAGAGTGTTTTGGATCACCAACTGTATTATTTTAGTATTTCTAAACTTCCGAATAGTCAAACTATGTACTAGATGCAGGATTATATATATTTTGTCACTATAGGCTTGAAGTTAGTAGGAATTCTATTTGGCTACGTTAAGAAAAAAAAAAGATATTTACTTTAACCAACCTTCAGTCTCGTTCTCTAAACCCTTTTGTAGCAAGTATTAAAATTACTTGGCTTTTTCAGCTGCCTATCAATAAAATTTCATTCAAACTAGTCACAAGAGGAGTGCTTAAAAATATTTTGTTGTACTGATACCACTACATCTATTACAGGTCGGTTGCTGTTCTTTTCTAACAACTAGAAAAGAAATATTGTATTTCTGTTGCAGAGTCATCGCATACATGAGCTGGTGATCAATTTTTTGTGAACTAGTACAAGTCACAAACAGTCCTGACATCAGAGCCGGTGCTAGGGGGTGGCAAGCCGGGCCCGCTGAACGGGGCGGCAACCTTAGGGGGCGGCAAATGGGCTGTAAAATTAACTAGTTTATGAAGAGAATGATTAAGCCAAGATTCATTTGAATACTTAAGAAAAATTAATAGGCAGAATTTTAATAAAACTTGCTTTTAATATGTTTTACGAACTTTTAAGTATAGATACCCACTCACTTCAAAAATCCTCAAGCATGAGAACGACACAAGAAGGTCGAGGCTTGTAGTTTTTAAATAAACACACGTTTTGAAAGATAAGTAGAGTTTTTGTGTATTAAAGACCTAATCCAAAACCGAACCAAAAATACCGAGTAATATAGATAAAATATTAAAATATTTCAAGGAAACCGCTCACAAGCATAATAAACTTCCGCTTAAAATTTTTATTATGTTACCCTTTTTATTATTATTTAAATAAGTAGACACACATATAAAGTGCTATATTTTTTTTTAATTTTTATTTTTTTTTACAATTTTAATTTATTGCCAAAATCATAAATCAAGAAATTTGTATTTTGACAAATCAAAACTTCAACATTTTTAATACCATTTCTTTTTATCACGTTTTATTTTACTACCAAACGAGGGAAGGGTTTAGGTTATCTCTTTTAATTTTAGTTATGGAGGGGCGGCTTTTACCTTTTTGTCCGGGGCGGCGAAACTGCTAGCGCCAGCCCTGCTGACATAGCAATCTTTATTTAGTCAATCTTTTTTTAACCAGTCACTAGTTTGTATTTTAAAATAAGAATTTTAAAATAAAAGTGAAGCATATATTTTTAAATTTCAGTCTTATCCAAAAACATTTACTATAAATAATAAAATTATACACCATCTGATAAATTTTCTATGTATTTATCCTTTTTACATGAGAAAGTTGTCGAATATTTATCAGCCAAAAACTTGAATTTGTTTAAGAAACTTAAAAAATGTTCGGATTTTTAAATGCATTGCTCACCACTTAGGAAGCAAACATTTATAATATTGCCAGGCATATCATAAAAAATCTTCGTGTAGTAAATTACACTAAAAAAAATTGTCAGTGGATTCTACATTTTTAATAAAAAACAAACACGAATCTTGGCGATATGTAGACGATCATCGCAAACAGTACCCATATTGTAAAAAAAAAAAAGTGACATTCAAAAGAAAATATCGCTAATAATACTAATTTTTTATTGTAGAAGATTAAATTTTCTTTATTTGTTAAACTGTATCAATATTTTGCAACATTCTTTTTTAAGAGAATACAATTTTATTGGTCATTTTAGTTCATTTTTGTCAATTCTGTATACCTTTTTACCATCTTGAAAAACAATGTGCGCGGGCTAATATTAATTTATTAGAATTACATAAGGTACATTATTATAATATAGGATGATAAGAAATGAGTGACCCGATAGGGAAGTGTAATATCTTAATAACCACTGAACATAATGCGTTCAAAATTTGCTACTAACCTAAACTACTATTAAATTTGATGTGCAGAACACTTTCATGATCGTGTAATTGCTCTGGGGTATCCAGATAACACAAGAATGGACATTTACTGACCCCCTTATTCTCTCGCCATCAATTCGTGTGACTTTTCACTGTAGGAAAAGACAAAGTTTATTCCACAATTCTTACAACGGTTTCTGAGCTGAATCAGTGACATATCGAGATAATTGTTGCACCAAACTAGAGTCCGTGTTAGAACATTTTGTTATACGTAAGCGTCACTCAAATGCACGTGATGGTAGACATATCGAACATGGAATTTCTTAAATTTAGAATATCTTTCTGTATTCTCTGTGTACCTTGGAGAATAAAACATACTAATGCACCCGTTTGTTGGTCGTTTCATTTTACCTTTGGAGCGCTTATTTCTTGTTACTCTGTAAGTCAAAAGTAAAAAAAACTCGGTATTGTGAAGTCGAGAAGGAGAAATTTCAACTTTTTCAAAAAATGTCGGGTTATATAATCTTTGTAATAACTTACGGCTCATTGCGCACAGGTGACTAGCATTAATTTATCGAAAAGAAATTTGGTATGCTATCAAAATAGGCCAAATGGGAAAAGGGAAAATATGAGGGACGAGAGTTAGAATTGCAACCTCAAAGCATACCCAGGTATCAAACCAGTATTTGTCAATGTCGAAAACAAGGGTTCTGGAAGATTGACCAATTCTGGCCGAAACTCGAGCATCGTTCCAAAATACATGATTTTAAATAATAATAATAAAATACGTCAAAAACATCACAAAACATATTTTTTAGCTCTCCGTCATTTCTTATAAATAAAATATTTTAATTTTAAAACTGTGGATCAACATTTCAAAACTTTAATAGAATTTAATGAACTTCGAAAGGAGGTTGGTTGGTTGTTTTCGTATTATCTGGCACCGTCAGCAACACGAGGGCTATAATGCGCCGAAACATTCGTCATTAGACAAGCCAACATACATTTATAAACACGCATGCCTTACACAGGACTCGAACACGCAACCTCGCGGTCTAGAAGCTAGCACGCTAACCACTATACCGTTTGATCGACATTTCGAAAGGAGAAAATTTCTTTGAGGAGGAGCAGAAAAAAGACCTACTAACAGCTTGTTGATAATCCTTACAGAAATAATTTTTCTGGCAAAAATATAACAGAAATATTTCAGATTCACTTTTGATTTTTTCGTAATGTGGTGGTGGATAAACAAGTAGTTCCCGCATTTTATAATTTTCCATGTGAGATGTAATAAGTAAATGGTAAAAATCACAATGAAAATGATTAAAGAAACATCTTAAAGGATACATGTTATTAGGTTTATAAATACACCTAACAAAAATTTCAGACAACCTTACCTTTAAATTACTGCCACAACCAACTTCCAAGAATTCTGATATTCACCACTAAGCCTCAAATGTAAATCAAATTTCTTTAAAATGAATTTCGAATATCTATCATCACCTGAAGAGTGTATCCAGTCCAGTTCGAACACCGCCAATTACCTTGAGCTGAAATAGTTTCCGATGCGTGCGAGCACACTCCACCCTTCAAGAATTATAAGCAGCCAGGTGAAGTTTCTATCGCTGCCAAACTACATTATGACCTTATTCGACAGGTTGTCTGTCTAACATTATGTTTCCTTCACTTTCTATTTATTTTACGGGTTTTCCTCCGAGGGAATTTCAGAATCGTTTGAAAGTTCCTCCGAGGGAATTTCAGAATCGTTTGAAAGAGAAATAGTCACGTGTTACAAATGTGATGTTGGTTTTATGGTTATGATGGCTTCAGTGTTGGGAGGTACTTTTATAAAGGCTCTGATCATCAATTTGTCTGTCACCATTCCCAGACAAAATTACCGGCAAGTGCAATATGACAGATTAATGGTCTCTTCGCAACGTATTCTCAAGCCAAAAATTAATCGGAGTTATGATTTTTTTATTTTTTTTTGCACTTTAAAATACTACTGGAAGACTGCTTTCGTAGTAATTTTATGGGAAATTCATATCTTGGCGAAATAAGGATCTTAAAAAAAATTTTTAGGTGATAATTTTAGAGTATAAAACCACATAAAAAGACTTGATACAGCTTTTTCAAATTTTGATACCACGAAAAAAGAGCTATTTACAAGAAGAAAACAACAACAACAACAGCAAATTAAAGATTCTGATAAATTGCATAACCCTTCGTTCCGTCGCGTCGGCGTCATTGAGATTTAAATTTAGCTATTTTATTAGTTTTTATTACAACATTCTTATTAATATTTATATCTATTAGTACTTTTTCAAAAAGAACCGACTCTATTATATTTTAATGTATGGTAATAGAACATACTATATTATATGCACTATTCAAACATATCTACCTTAAAACCTAGGCCGACCGAACGGTATAGTGGTTAGCGTGCTAGCTTCTAGACCGTGAGGTTGCGGGTTTGAGTCCCGTGTTAGGCATGGGTGTTTGTAAATGTATATTGCCTTGTCTAATGACAAATGTTTCGGCGCATTATAGCCCTCGTGTTGCTGACGGCGCCAGATAATCTGGTTGGTTGGTTGTATTCAGATTATCTGGCGCCGTCAGCAACACGAGGGCCATAATGCGCCGAAACATTTCGTAATTAGACAAGCCAACATACATTTACAAACACCCATGCCAACACGGGACTCGAACCCGCAACCTCGCGGTCTAGAAGCTAGCACGCTAACCACTATACCGTTTGGTCGGCCCAGATAATCTGAATACAACCAATCAACCGTAAAACCTAGTGAATTGAAGAGACAAGGTAAACAGAAACAGTTACGCGTAAAAACTTCTTATGAACTTCTTCTCGACCTCAACATATCTCTTACCTCTTTGAATATGTAAGTAAATTTGTACTGCTAATTTTTGTTACTTTATTATAAACTAGCTGAATACCCGTGCTTCGCTACGAAATTTTAACATATACCATATTTTAGCTAGCTGTAAAGCCTCGCGTTGCGGAAATCCGTCATTGGTGTATAGGTCCCAGTTTTTGGAGCTTCGCTCGCAGGAAGGTTCATCGCTACGCAAAATCGAGCTCGCTTTGTTCGCTGAAAAGTTCATTGACATATAAGTACAGGCTTACTTCTCTCGCTGAAAGATTCATTGTTGCGTAAGAATAAGCTTGCTTCACTCACTAAAATCTAATTGCTACGTAAAGCCTTAATATTAGGAGCCTCTCCTCTGCCGAGCCACACACACAAAATCCCTGTAAATACAATAGTACAACACGCCTTTAAGATTATTTTATCACGTGTTTGTGGAAAGCAAAATTAGAAGGCCAAAACTACTTATGTTGAAACTTTTAGAGTTATTAAGAAAATTATTATTAAGAGTATTAATTAAGAAAATTAATCAAAAAACAAATTAAATTTTTAACTTTCTTTTTGTGAATAGTCCAATTAGAATGCCAAAACTACTTGTAGCCTAAAACTACTTGCTGTAGCCCTATTAGATATCGTTTTGTTAAATATATATTAATTAAAAAAGAACTAAATAAAAATTTAAAATTCTGTTTTTCAAAAGTTCAATTAAAAGGCCAAAACTACTTATGTTGAAAATTTCATAGCTGTAGCCCTATTAGAAACCGTTTTGTAAAATATGTATGAATTAATTAATAAAAAACTAACACAAATTTGAAATTCTGTTTTTCAAGATTTCAATAAGAAGTCTAAAATTACTTATGTTGAAAATTTTAGAGCTGTAACTCTATTAGAAGTAGTTTAGTAAAAAAAATTGTTAATTAATTAAAAAATAACTAATCAAAATTTTAACATTCTGTTTTTCAAAAGTCCAACTATAAGGCTAAAACTACTTATGTTGAAAATTTCAGAGCTCTACTCCAATTTTAAGTAGGTTTCTATAGATCTACAGAGCCACAGACAGACAGATAGACAGACAGACAGCTTGTTTTATTATTATAGATTATAGATTTAATGCCCGGTTAACAAAAACATTGCATTTCCCTTTAACCCTTTGGGTACATTTGACGGCTGAGACTCGTCATGCACTTGTTTTGCCTGTTAATCATTACGAATCTAATTCGTCATTCAAACTAGGTTGATTGGATGGATTCTAATGTAACAAGAGCCATGATTGGTTAAGCCAAACATCGGTTAATTTACCTATATCTTAAGAAAATATTTTATTTAGCAGTGTTCCTTTAAAGTCATTGTGACTAGGATAAACTCATATCGCTCTAATAAAGGAATTTTCACGCAATCTACTGCCTTTATATACTATTCCTTGCATCAGCACATTAAATCCGTTTGAAACTCAGCCCACCTGATGACTGTGTGGTTAGCGCTCTGGTCACGCATGTCAGAGGTATCTGGTTCGAATCCCGCGTTAGGCATAGATGTTCGTTGTGGTACGGAATTCAAGTTAAGCTGTAGGTCCCTGCCTGATTATCGGTTATTGTGCATAAAAATAGGTCGTTGAGCGTGCAAACCAACCGTTCAAAACGCAAGAATTTTCCCGAATAAATCTGTAATTTTGCAATCGCATAATATATGAAGCAAAAATATGACGGGTATAAGTATAATTTTCTCCAAATTCCTAAATAAATAACTAGCTCTCAACACCAATAGAATTTCGTGGAGAGTAGATATTTTTTTTTCTATAAATACTAAAATTATGTAAACTCTTATTTTATTTTGCTCTTTTTAGACTCTGAGTCATCGTGCCTTAAAAATATTCTAGTTATTTCATTTTCGTGATTTGGTGAATACAAATCATTTTTCCCAAGACTGACTGATTTCCATTTATAGGTTCTAATGTAGTTGGTAAGGTTAATTATTAGTAGTTTTCAGAGACTTACCAAATTATTTTATTTTGCCAATATATATATGAGTTTACTATTTTGGCGCTAAGAAATTGTTTGTAATATTGAAATAAAATGGGGAAAACAATTATTTTGTTTTGCAATTTTTGTTTTTAAACTAAATATTTTACCGATTGAGTTTTAAGTTTGTCTTTTTTGGAAACCTTATTGTGGCATTTATGAAAAAAGTAACTGGGGGTGAAGGGAGTTTTTTTTATCATCTAACCAGAGACCGAAAAAGACTTTAATGAAATCAAGTGATGCTTCTATTCACATCGATTGAGAGGTAAATAAAAACATCGACTAAATATTTTTTTGTTCTCTTAGTCAGAATTTTTTTTTTTTTAACAGACTGGCCTACAAAATAGACTGCCACCGAAATTTTAAGGTATTAAGCATAATTTTATGTCTACATGAGAACTAAATGTCAAAGCTACCTCTATTTGAGATGGCGACCAATTCATACCTTTTTCTGAAATTGACAAAAAATATTCCTTGCTTCAATATTTGCTGCATGTCTTCTAAACATTTAAAGTAGGAATACTAAAACACAAACAACAAATTAGTATAAAAAATACAACTCAAATAGAATTCCCTATGTATTGTCTTAGGCTGCATTGACGTCAATTACAACATTTGTCATTACTGGCAATCTGACACGTTGAAAGTTCCAAGGGCTTTAAAACATAATTAGTATTTTTATGAAAGTTTTTTAAACCTTTGTTATTGATTAGAAGGAAAAGGCCTTCGCCCCAATGAGGGAATGTTTGCAAGAAAAGTACAAATGCTAAAAATAAAAAAGGTTAAAAATAAAAGTAATATCAAGTTTAAAAGTCAAATCACTTATTCATTTAAAGCTGAATCCCGTTAAATGCAATTTTCGCAAAAAAAAAAAAAAAATCACACGACAAGTGGTATTTCAACATTTAAAGGATAAGTTTTGAAATTGACTCTTAAACAAATTTGACAGGTAGGAAAACTAGTTACGAAAAATTAGTGATGGAAAACCTTGATTACTGACCCATGCAGCCTTTGTGTTAAATTGAAACGGTTATTAATTATCGACGATGACGCACAGACGACTTGCATAGTGTAGGTGTGATTGAGTACTAAATAAGCTATTTTATATTGAGCACACATAATATGAGAGTGGGTTATGCAATGATTGGTTTTGGATTGCTATCAGAAAAGTAAAAACAATGCTTCTTGCTGTAAGCTTTTTTGAATCAGGCTCCAAGTATTTTAAATAACTCCTTTTTCTTTTGATTTCTTCGTTATAATAATCTTTTGATATTTTATTTGAATCTAGTAACGCGGTAGTGTTCACCGATAAGTCCGATGTCAAAGCGGCCGACCAAACGGTATAGTGGTTAGCGTGCTAGCTTCTAGACCGCGAGGTTGCGGGTTCGAGTCCCGTGTTGGCATGGGTGTTTGTAAATGTATGTTGGCTTGTCTAATGACGAATGTTTCGGCGCATTATAGCCCTCGTGTTGCTGACGGCGCCAGATAATCTGAATACAACCAACCGATGTCAAAGCGGAAGAACATGCAAGTGTACAGGGTTCTTCAAAATTAAGGAGCATATTTTAAATTTCTATTTCCAATAAACGGCAATAGATGGTGCCCTATACTACACATTAATGGATAGAGGAGAGTTCAAAGTTATTTTGTGCATTTAATATGATTACCTTTTATTATGCGATAAATGTCGAATCGGTACTCCACTACTCCACTTCTTGCCACACACAGAGGACCTTTTTTCCCCATAAGACCTGTAAGGTCCGTGCCTTGGGACCGAATTTTGGAGGCCCCAAATAGCCTGAAAAGTTCCTAATTATTATGTAACTCTCAGCAGCACACTTGGTCAGTGTCATAAAAAAAGAAAATATATTTGAATAACCTTATCAGTTATTAAAATCACAGTATCTTGACATTAATTTAATTAAGACGGTAGTATACAGTAATCGAGACTATCATTATTATTTAAATAACATCAACAATCGAGAGTCCCTATCTTCTATGTTGAGTCAAAGCTAACTATGATAAGATGCCCTCCGTATTTGCTCTGAAAGTGGGGCGTAGAGGGAGCTCAGTGACAGCTTTCGGCGGGAAATATCCAACAGGAAAGGAGTTTTCTAGAATTCTTACCTATCTTTCTATAACAACAAACATGACATCGAATTTATAATTTATCCAGGAAGAATTTACATTAAAAAAACGTGGTTCAAAAGATTATTGATCCGCTATCTAAGAAATTTAAACACAAAATTTGTTCGTCGTTTGACAAATTTTTCTACCATATGAGCTTTTTGTACGCGGATTGGCTGAAAAAAGGACTTGCGCAGTTTGCTGCTTCTATCAGCCAATCAAACTTTTGTTTATCTTTATTTTCGCGCTCAAAACCATTAGGCAGCGACACCTGTGGCGGCGGTTTGGGGAAACATATCTGACGCCTCTGGTCCTATGGGAGATTCTTCAAATCGGTTTTCTAAATCGAGCTATGCTCACAAATCTGCTCATTCATTTTGAATATAGCCTGTATATTATATGGGGTTGACCAAGCTTAGGTCAGTTTTCGACCCCCTCATAGCTACACTTCTATTATAGCTGGAACCATGATTTTTTTTTGGGCTATCATGTAGACCCGAGTAAGTAAAAAAAAAAAAAAAAAATAACATAACTATTAACAATGAACAACGCAACATGGCAAAAAATTCTTTAGAAAGTTTTATTACTGAATATTGAAATCGCTGAAGTCAAAGAAATTTTGTTCTTCTAATTCTTATTCTTCTGATGACTGTGACCAAAACTTTAGCCTGATGGTCTATAGTTGAAACTATTTGATGAATTTTGACCATTCTTTAATTACCATTCTTAGCTTGAATATAGAAAGTGCTTTGGTATGTTGTAATGCATACGAGGTTTTGTACCTTCCCAGAAATGATCCCGGAAGTTGGGAATTTTAACCCGGGTAATGGCTAATTGAAACGAACGAGTCAATAGATCAAAGGATTTCTTGTATTGCACAGTTTCCAGAAGTGACTTTTGATAGTTTAGTTCAACTATTGGAAAAGCGTTATTGTAAATTTTATTTATTTCTAATTAGGTTGTAAAATTGGTAGTAAAATTTTAGTAGCGAAATCAGATATCTCTTATATCACGAGATTGCATTTCATTAGTAGGACCCATCACTAACGTTATTGTGGAGGTTAATTTCATTGGATAAAAGTAATTCAGTAAAATTAGGAGGGCATGGGCTCTTCCAGGAGTGTGAGTGTACTTGTAACCCCCCCCCCCTCTCTTACTTGAATGCTTAAAATTAAAAATTTCGAGAAAACATGATAGAGATTTTAAAATAGTAAACGAATAAGAAATTTAATACATAACTATAAATTAAAATTTTATAAAAAAGGCAAATTGAAAAATCAAGATTAATATAAAAAATTAACCACCTTGCATCCCAGTACGCCCCTGGGTGCCATCTGCACCCAGGGGCGTGTTGGGATATAAAATCGGCTCGGTGATTTTAGATTTATGACGGCCCAAATTTTCAATACAATTTTTTAATAATTAAAAAACAATATTTTAATTATTAAAAAAACATTCTTTTAATAATCAAAAAACAATCAATTAATAATTAAAAAACAATCTTTTAATAATTTAAATTTTAATAATTAATATATTTTATAATTTAAATATTTATATTTAATGATCAATGCCAATAATTAAATGGTTTTATTAATTTTAATAATTTAATTATTTTAATAATAAGTATAATTAAATCAATTTTTCTCTGACTACACTATAGTTATACTTCCTTTGAGTAAAGTTGGTTTCAACAAACCATTTGTTGTAGAAAACGAAAACTAGATTACGAAGTAGGGAAAGTCCAGGTATATAACTAGTATTTTTATTAAAAAAATGACAACCAAAATTATAGTATGCAGGTTGTTCACAATTCAAGTTCAAATCTCAGACAGGGACGAAGAAAATAGAAATTTGATATACTCTAAGCAGTGGGAAGTGGTAAGGTATAATAATAATAATAAAAAATTACTTTTAACTATTTTTTTTGGTATACCATCGCTTTCTGAAAGCCATGATTTTGCATGAGAAATAATGCCATGCATTTCAAATCATACTTTCTGAGGGTTGAACTTTATTTTTTACAGCTATTTGAAACTTTGACTTTTAATATGATCACGCCGGAGTGATTATAATTAAACTCGTACGAATTCCTAAAATTTTACTTAAGTATAACTTGAAAAAAGTTATATGTTATAAGAAAAAAAAAAATGTTTGAAATATTTTTTTTTATGCCATAAATTTTGGCTCTTCTTTGAGTATATATATATATTCAAGTAAAATTTCAGCTTGTATTCTGACCAGTGTGTTTTGGCAGTTTTTTTAAAGTTGAATTTTTTACACCCTATATATTTAAACTTAAAAGTTATAAAAATCACAAGTAAAAAGTCGTAATACAATAGTGTAGAGTAGGGGTCGGCAGACCGCGAGTCCGGAGGCTCTTATAGTGAATGTCTACGTCTCTTTAAGTTCTAAGTAACTCAACCTAAAAATATACAGATTAAGCAATGTACAGTAATAAATGTGCGTTTTGTTCCTGAGAAATAAGGAAAGCGTGACGAAACACAGAGAGTAGAGTGGACTTCTGTTCTCAAATACCAATTTAAAATCAGCGTCAACTGTGATCCCTGGTGTTGTCTTAGTCGTAATACCTAACACCGAGCAATCAGAAAGCTCAAAATAGTGCGTCACTAATCTCAGTTGCATCGAGCTTTTGTTGACGTTCGTTGTTATCTTGCTTCTAACTGTGGTATAGAGCACCTTTCACTGTAAACTTTTCGCGGTTGTGCATTGTTAAAATGCATTTTGCTTTTTTGTTCTCCAATATTGGAAACACATGACATTGACTTCGTCCAAGATAAAAAGAAAATTTGATGAAGAAAATCGCGAATTTATGAAAGAATAGATTGAATTGTATGCGTTCATTCCAAAGAAAAATGGACTTTCAACCAGTCTCATCTGCCATGATTTTTATCCCGTAAAAATGGTATATATTTTGCCATGATTTTTGTATCATAACAGTGGAATAAAAATGTTTGTAGTAAAAATCTTATATTGGTATTGCACATATTTTGCGACTCTTTAAAAATTTTGCAATTCTGATTATTGAATGTTTGACTCTTAGTGCAGAAAAGTCTGTTGACCTAGACGTAGGAGACTGGTGGTTATGGATTTAATACAGTGGGTTTTTTAAAAATATTTTTAAGAAAACAACTACTTACTATTTATAGTATATTAAGGAAAAAAAAAAGAAAAAAAAACTGTGTACCGAACCGGTCCATTTTTTTCATACACTGACTGGCCCGATGATTGCACCGGACAACCTTATGGCCAGTACGCTCCTGTCTGCAGCTTTCTGAAAATGATTCTGTCCACGTGAGTGTAGTATCCTGGATGAGGCATATATGTTTTTATGGTTCGGAATAAACGTTAAGTGGTCTGGTTGGTTGTTTTCAGATTATCTGGCGCCGTCAGCAACACGAGGTCTATAATGCTCCGAAACATTCGTCATTAGACAAGCCAACATACATTTACAAACACCCATGCCTAACACGGGACTCGAACCCGCAACCTCCCTAATAACCATGTGACGAGTATGTGACGAAAAGCGATATCGCATAGAGATCACGCGATGTCACGGCGATATCACACAGGGGTCACATAGTCGTCCAATGTCCGTTTTAGAGGGGGGTTTGCGACGTAACTTTGTGATATCGCTGCGATATCGCTTTTCGTCACATTGTGACATTGGGGACGAATTTGCGATTTTTGCGATATCGCATTGTGATCTGTATGTGATCTTAGTGATTTTGGCGACATCTATGTGATTTATGTGATCTTCGCAACGAAAGCTTTGTCACTGCGATATCGCTTTGTGACCTAAATGTGATATTAGTGATTTTGGCGACATCCGTGTGATTTATGCGATCTTTGCAACGAAAGCTTTGTCACTGCGATATCGCTTTGTGACCTAAATGTGATCTTAGTGATTTTGGCGACATCCGTGTGATTTATGCGATTTTCGCAACGAAAGCTTTGTCGCTGCGATGTCACATTGTGACCTAAATGTGATCTTAGTGATTTTGGCGACATCCGTGTGATTTATGCGATTTTCGCAACGAAAGCTTTGTCGCTGCGATGTCACATTGTGACCTAAATGTGATCTTAGTGATTTTGGCGACATCCGTGTGATTTATGCGATTTTCGCAACGAAAGCTTTGTCGCTGCGATGTCACATTGTGACCTAAATGTGATCTTAGTGATTTTTGCGACATCCGTGTGATTTATGCGATTTTCGCAACGAAAGCTTTGTCGCTGCGATGTCACATTGTGACCTAAATGTGATCTTAGTGATTTTGGCGACATCCGTGTGATTTATGCGATCTTCGCAACGAAAGCTTTGTCACTGCGATATCGCTTTGTGACCTAAATGTGATCTTAGTGATTTTTGCGACATCCGTGTGATTTATGCGATTTTCGCAACGAAAGCTTTGTCGCTGCGATGTCACATTGTGACCTAAATGTGATCTTAGTGATTTTGGCGACATCCGTGTGATTTATGCGATTTTCGCAACGAAAGCTTTGTCACCGCGATGTCACATTGTGATCTCAGTGATTTTGGCGACATCCGTGTGATTTATGCGATCTTCGCAACGAAAGCTTTGTCACTGCGATATCGCTTTGTGACCTAAATGTGATCTTAGTGATTTTTGCGACATCCGTGTGATTTATGCGATTTTCGCAACGAAAGCTTTGTCGCTGCGATGTCACATTGTGACCTAAATGTGATCTTAGTGATTTTGGCGACATCCGTGTGATTTATGCGATTTTCGCAACGAAAGCTTTGTCACCGCGATGTCACATTGTGATCTGTATGTGATCTCAGTGATTTTGGCGACATCCGTGTGATTTATGCGATCTTCGCAACGAAAGCTTTGTCACTGCGATATCGCTTTGTGACCTAAATGTGATCTTAGTGATTTTGGCGACAGCCGTGTGATTTATGCGATTTTCGCAACGAAAGCTTTGTCGCTGCGATGTCACATTGTGATCTTAGTGATTTTGGCGACATCCATGTGATTTATGCGATTTTCGCAACGAAAGCTTTGTCACTGCGATATCGCTTTGTGACCTAAATGTGATCTTAGTGATTTTGGCGACATCCGTGTGATTTATGCGATCTTCGCAACGAAAGCTTTGTCACTGCGATATCGCTTTGTGACCTAAATGTGATCTTAGTGATTTTGGCGACATCCGTGTGATTTATGCGATCTTCGCAACGAAAGCTTTGTCACTGCGATATCGCTTTGTGACCTAAATGTGATCTCAGTGATTTTGGCGACATCCGTGTGATTTATGCGATCTTCGCAACGAAAACTTTGTTGCTGCGATGTCACATTGTGATCTGTATGTGATCTTAGTGATTTTGGCGACATCCGTGTGATTTATGCCACTTTCGCAAAGAAAGCTTTGTCGCTGTGATGTCACATTGTGATCTTAGTGATTTTGGCGACATCTATGTGATTTTCACAACAAAAGCCTTGTTCCTGCAACATAATTATACAAAAAATTCACAATTAATTTTTTTTATCAACTACCTATATCTGCTTCAAGTACCTACTCTCACTATGAAGAGGCTCAGTATCTTTTCTTTACGTCAAATATTTTCTAATACTATGGTAATATAATTTATACTATCAAGGCCAGTCATTACTTTAATGACTGGCCTTAATGGTATAATCATAGTATTAGAAAATATTTGAATATTTTCTAAAAGTATGAACTTTTCTAAACTTAATATACATGAACTTAATGGTATAATAAATTAAAGAATCATAGCATTAGAAAATATTTCTTCGTCTTCAACAAGACTTTGGGAAGTAAAAACTAGTCTCCTATATTAAAAACCAATGAAACAGTTAACTACCTAATTAGCCTTTAACCAAGAGAATTTATCCATTCCAATAGATTTCTCAGCTAAATATATACCTTAAAAATAAGACAAAACATGACTAAATCTATTAAAGCACAATGTAATGTATCTCATACATCTCAATTTTTCTTTTAAACAGATTACAATGTTGTTTTGCCATTTTGTGCAAATCTTCTCCTTTATAAGTTTAGCATAAAAGAAAAATACAAAACTAAAAACAGGTTGAAGAAATCAAGCAAAAATGGAAATATGCAATTAAAATAAGAGTAAAAACATAAAAAGGTAATAAGTTTATTTTATTGAACACAAAGCAAACATATTCTTTGTTACACTAAATATTGCAGAATGCTTTTCTTTTCAGCAAGGTATCTGTCCATCTGACTGCCAGGAATTAAGCCACTTCCTTCAATGTAGCCTATTCTTTCTTCGTGTTTCAGAGCATTAGGTGTAGGCTTTGGACCTAGAAAATAAAAAATAGGTTATTCTTAAATTTTAGTTTAAAATACACCATTTTTAAAATTGCCACTCACAATACAATTTTAAAAATCTAATGCAATTATAGCACAAGATGCTAGTTAATAAAAATAAAAACAGAAATTCTGTGCCAACTTTAAGTATTCATAACAAGGTTATAATAGTAATTAAAATGTGTAATGCCAACATAAATAATTGATAATTACACTCAATTTTGATATTGTTACAAGTGATTATTTACAGCTTCCATCACTGTAATCCATTAATTGCTAAAAAATTAATTTGGAATATTATGACTTACTATTTTCTGATTTTTTTTTTTTAATATTTTCCCCCTTACCTTTGTAAAACTAAAACTGATAAATGGTATACCAATTAAAAAGCTAAAACACCTCTGCTTCTGACAAATACTTTATTTACAATTGCACATATTGCTATCTGTTTGACAAATAATTTATTGTTTTTGGCTTTCAATGAATATGCAGTAGGAAATATGTTAACTCGATCTGGAAATGATCCTCTTTTCAATTGTGAGACTTAAAACTACAAAAAAAAAAAAAAAAAAATTGTTTTAAAAGAGTTTTTAATTTTAAACATTTCCCTCCATTATTTCTTAAAAAATATAACTTATATATTAAAAAAGTTCCATTGAATTGAATAATGGATTCATAAGATACAATTTATCACTAGACGACCAGATATCCGAGCCATGCCAAGTTCTGTCTTTCAAATCAAGGTTCAATACATATCTTAGTAAAAGAATACAATACCTAACGCTGATATTTATGTTTATCTATGACTCACTCTGATAACAGAGGTTTTATCAGACTAATACTTCCTAATTAGTGAAAAAAAAATTATTCCATTTTTAATTATTGCTAAAAAATTGACTTGTTACTGAAAGTTGTTACGTCCAACAACCATTTGGGACCTCTAATTCCCCAAAATTGATATTTAAGAACACTATTATTAAAAGCAATAAATTTGGCAACAGTAAGTGATTTTAAAAAAATAAGGCAATTTGAGGGGCTTCAAACGACTGTTCGAAGAAGATGCCTGCTATACTTTTTGTTACTTTTAGAGTTTTGCAACAAAAGATAAAATAAAAAATTATAGAGTGCTTTTATTTTACTATCTAATTGTCTATCATTAAAAATTTTATACAAAAACTAGTTATATCACAGAATAACTAGACAACTGTTATAACTAATTATTTCACAATTTAACCTCTACGATATGTTGTTTCAAACTTTGCTTAAAGTACTTCAGTCCTTATATAGAAAAACTAATTTCACTTTCATACATTGACAATAACACACGCATAACATATATGGTCCAATTAGAGAATTCAAAAGCTAAAAAAAAAAAAACATCCTCAGACTTAACTTTTTCCTTAGTGGCATTATTGTATTTCTTCTAAATCAATTACATTTTATAGAAGATTTATCTGAAGACTACAATTTCTTGAAATTTGAAAGAAATTAATGCTGTTATGTTCAATTAGTATTGCAAAATGTTGACAGCAGCCATACTTAACCATCTATGTAACACTGTTCTTGCTTCATGGATTACATAAATATTTTTAGGTATATATATATTTAGATATACAAACAAAATAAAATGAAAAACGGCAGAAATTTGGAATTTCATCAGGGGGCAACTTTCAGGGTGTTTAGCAACTTGGAACTTCAAAAAAAGGGACTAAGGGACCAAAAGTTTGAAAAAAAGGTACTTGTAAAAAAAAAAGGGACTTTTACACAAAATTTGTTTTTATAGCATAGAAAAAAATGCCTAGTATTCAGTACTTACAATTTAAGGGGTGGAATTAAAAATTATTTGTCCAAGTGTAAACTTTGCACTCCAAACATTCATCTGGAATGCCTATTAAAAAGAAAAGAATTAATTATTGACTGTATATTACTAAAAAAAAACACTGAAAATTATGATTACCACATTTTTAAAATTGTAAACAGACAGAACGCAAATAACAATTTTGGAGTGCAAATTTCACCTTTGCATCGGATTATTTCAACACATGATTGAACACTAGAATTCTTATGATCTGCAGAAAACCTATATTTAACACCAAAAAGTGCTTATTCATTCGAACTAAGAAGAGAGCTACTTAAAAACATGCACGACCATCTTTTTCATTGAGAGTTAAAAACATTCTCTCATTCCATCAGGTGGATAACCTTAGAGTTATTCCTCCAACTTTCCCCATTTCACCTTGGCATCATCATGAAACTACAATTTTTAACCCTTTCTCAAATTTTAAAAAGTCTGAAACCCCTGATACTGTTTTTAAAAGTATCTTTTATGATCATCGTAATAATTTTTCTCATTTCAAATCTATTTTTACTGATGTGATCCATGTTGAAACAACATTGACATTCAACGTGGAAACCACATGGGCAAAAATGAACACTCATGTGGAAACAATGTGACAAATCCACGTTGAACCAATATTGACATTCAACATTGAAACCACGTGGGCAATAGCTAGCATGTGGAAGCAGTGTGATATATCTACGTAGAAACAACGTTGGCACTCAACATTGTATCCACGCTCCTTTAAGTGAACACTTCCGCTTGAAAACAACGTTGCAGTTCCACGTTGAAACAACATTGTGCATGTTGGTATTGAACGTTGACACCACATTGAAACAACATGGTTGCGTTGCTTGGGATATATATACATACATAAATACATATAGTAATTTCAAAACAATAAAGAATTTAAATTGAAATATTTTTAGTTAAAAATTAATATTGTGCATGGATAGTCAATGGAATTGAAGTTAATGATTCAAATATATTTAAGAATCATAAGCAAATTGAAATTGTCTAGAGTTTTAGTCGAGAGTTTAGTGATTTTATAGACTTTTAGATATATAGATTTTATAGACATGTGAATTTATAGAATAGAGACCAGGTAGTCTCTATTCTATAAATTCTATTCGACTATTATGAAAAGAATGTTTTTTATGCACACTTTTCCTGCACAAAAATTATAAAATGAGTAAAACTACATGAACAATAATGGCATTTTTCATTTAAAAAATTTTAGCCAGAAAACTAGTTTTGCTATCAAAAGAGTAATTTACCTGTTGACTATTATAATCGTCTTCAGCTCCATGTTGTCTTTTCATTGTTCTTGCTTTATCCATCTGGTTTAGCAGGTTCTTGTCCCATGTCAGATACTTCTCCATGAACCATCAACTAAATTCTCCCCAAAGGTGCTTTTGAGAAACTTTCTCTCAAATATGGCAAGGACCTATTGACTACAAAATAGTAAAAATTAGGTGACTGATTTTTTGGATAACAGATCATTTATATGATAAAATGTGGTACCAGCATCATAACAGCCATATGAAACCAGGAAAGAATGCTATTAAACACAAAACTATAGATATTTTATATCACAGGTTTTACAAATAACCTTACTTAAGAGTAATATTACACTAAAGTAGGTCTGAACCTAAAGTTTAGAAAAAGTTATACATTTTGAATTGATGATCATTAACACGAGATGAAACATTTTGAATAGTGAATTTTCATCATCGGTCATCACAGCTTCACATGTAGCTCGGATATCAGCAAGGCACTTTTACCAAAATACGATGATTGCTAAGATACATTCAAAAAGGAAATAAGATATATGTTTGAATTAAACTAGAGATGATGTCTTGACTAAGCTGCAGTATGCTTATCGGATAACAGAAGAAGAGGTAAAATTATGCCTTGTTTAATAAGAAGACACGTAAGACATAATAATGTACAACCTCAAAAAACAATTACCATATTTTTTATGGCATCACAATGTAAAAAAAAAACAATCAAGCTATTTCAATATGTTGCAAAAAGATACTAATCAAAAATTGATTTTAGCAATAAGTTTTCTATAATTCAACAAGATGAGGTTTAAAGTACCCACTTGTAACAAAACCAGGTTATATTATATACAGCTTGTATATGCTACTTAGAAAAGGTACTTTGCTATGCTATTGTGCTTTATTCTATCCATCATGATAAATAGCAGAGCATTTTTGTAACTTCCTATTAATTGAGGAGACATACCAAGAAAGCATACAAAATTTTTCATCAACAAATTTCCTGATGGAGCAGGGCAACCTATAAACTGGCATTGTTTTGTGGCCTCTTGAGGGAAGGGAGTAGTAGATGATAGATAGTTTATGAATTATGATGTTTTTACGGATGCAAATACCTTTGTTAAATATATTATATCGGCGGAATTTGCCAAAAATACAAAAACTAATGTAATTTTTTTTACAAAGAAAAAGTAGAAAATGCCTTGAGGAATTGGATAAGATCTGGAATTTAGCGGAGTTTTGGATAAGATCTGTGATGCGCAACCAATTCCACTAATACGGAGAGTGCATTGTGTCGTATCAGTTTCTTCATAAACCATAAACTGCTTAGTGACTTTTAATTACCCTCAAGGTAAAGTTGTCTATACATCAAAGAAAATGGAGAGTGATATTGTACAACAAGTAAAAAATAAAGTTATTGTCACATGATGAATATTACCTCAGGAAAGTGGTATGCTGCATATTGGAAAGAATAATCACTAGTTTATTGGCCGGGCACTTAACGTTAGTCTTAATGAAGACAAATTCTCATACATCTACCAAACTAAGCCATCTAAAAATCAGTTTTAAGAGGCTTAAACCTTTATTATCCAGCCACACCCCTCAACTGTGTATTACCGCATGATTTTTAACACATTGAATCAAAAGTTTGAAATTTGTAACTGCATATAGTATTTTGTTTATTATCTTATTTTTAGTTTACTTTTCATAAATATTTAAATGCTTAAGATTATGTTCTGTGCTTAGTCACCAGATTTATTTGATTGTAGACATATACTGTGGGTAAAAAAAGTCTCAGTACGGAAGGCAAAGTTACAAATAAATTAGCAAAATTTCTACTCTTTTGCTTCATATCTTCAGTAACTACTGAAATTATGTTTAATTTGGTTCTTTAAAATAAGTTTAAAATAAATGTCTGTTTTTACAAAACGCAGCAAGTATTTAAATTGAAATACTTGGGAGATATTGCTTAAGTCGCACATGGCTTAAAAATTTATAAAAATATTGAAGGGACATCTCAAACGGTGAGAAATATTATTAAAATAGCGGGTCTGAATGAACTTGCAGCCCGTAAGAATCCTTAAACAAGTACCTGTAACAGAAAAAAATGCCTTGAGTTTGCAAAAAAGCATGTAAGTTATCAGTTATCTTTCTGTGAATCAGTTCTTTTTAATGATGAATTAAAATTTAATATCCAAGGGTCAGATAATCGAGTTATGGTCTGGATAAAACCAAACCAACAAATGTTAATTTAGAATTTATGTGGAACTGTCAAACACAGTGGAGGAGGTGTTATAGTATGAGGGTGTATGAGAGCTGTTGGTGTGTCGCAATTTACGTTATGTAGAAGGAAACAAGCATAAATATGTGTATCTTGAAATTCTAACACAAAATGTCTTAACCAGTGCACAGAAATTGTCACTTGGGAAATTGTCTTCCATGCTTTTGTTAATTCTTAAGCCAAGTGCGACTTGAGGTGCACTTATTCGCGGATTAAATTGAACCTTGCAATAGGATATTTCTTTTATGAAAGCGTTTTAGCTTTGAAGATCTTCTGGATCAAACTCTATCCTCAAAAGTTTGAAGCTCACAGTGCCTTTCAATAATATATATTAAAGATTTCGCCAATTTTTTTCATAGATAATCCATCATTTCATAACTGGGTAAATTCCTAGTTCACATTTATGGGTTGGCGCACTTTTGAAAAGTTGGCGACAAAGCCAGAATGTCGCCAATTCGGAATTCCAATATGAAAAATTGAGAAACGAACCAGCTCTATGATTTGTGGTATAGAAAGGTTGAAGCCAAAGCACGTCAATAAAAAAAATGAGGTTGCCAAATTTAGAACTGTATCGCCTACAAAACAGCGCCAAATCGGCTTGGCGATATTTTAACGTCAACTAGGAATAGACCCATAACTGAATTACCAACTCACAAATGGATTTAGGAACTCTATTTTAAGACAATCAGCTACAAGCTAAAATTAAACAATTGCTGCTATCATGTCTTCATAACACTTGCGTACACTTCAGCTTGGAAAATTTATTGCAAATCTGTTATGGAAGACATCAGAATTCATTTGGTCTATTCCTAGTTGACGTTAAAATATCGCCAAGCCGATTTGGCGCTGTTTTGTAGGCGATACAGTTCTAAATTTGGCAACCCTATTTCTTTTATTGACGCGCTTTGGCTTCAACCTTTGCATACCACAAATCATGGAGCTGGTTCGTTTCTCAATTTTTCATATTGGAATTCCGAATTGGCGACATTCTGGCTTTGTCGCCAACTTTTCAAAAGTGCGCCAACCCATAAACGTGAACTAGGAATTTACCATTCATTTTCATATTGCATACGGAAACTTTTTTTGCATGGCACTTAGCAATATCTCCTAAATATTTCAATTTAAATACTTGCTGCGTTTTGTAAAAACAGACATTTATTATTAACTTATTTTAAAGAGTCAAATTAAACATATTTCAATAGTTACTAAAGATATGAAGCTAAAGATTAGAAATAATGCTAATTTATTTGCAACTTTGGCTATCGTACGGAGACTTTTTTTACCCACTGTAATTAACTCAGTTTGAGAACACATTTCTGATAAAGAAAAGTTTAATTGACTAAAAATAATTTTAAGTTAAATAATAATAATAAAAAATAAAAAAACACTGATTACCATGCTTTGATTTGATTTGGTGGTGGTTTTGCTTGATTATGCTTCCCGGGAGACCGATCACCATGCTTTTTGAGGGTATTTTGGAGCAACAACGTATTGTCAACTAGAGTATTGCCACTGCATATATCTAAAACTAATACAATTTATGTATGGTTACGTCATAGTCAATTGCTTATACAACGTATAAATAAAATGGATATTTTTGATTGGTTTAAAATTTGAATATGTTTTTAAATCTGTACTTTTCATTAGTTGGGTTTTGATACCATGTGCTTCAAAAATTTCTTTTGTCATGAAATGAAAAATTTTACTTCTTAATTAGTTTCCAAATTTTTGATTTCACGTACTTTCCTTTTCTTTTTAATTATGTGTTATTTTTTTATTGACATGCTGAGTTATATAACGAATTGAAAAACTCGTTTCAATCAAATGCATTCACGTGCATTATTAAATATAAATATGCTCAGCTTACAAATTTCCTAAGTTACATATAAGCACACACAATGAATTTATTTTCTGATTACAACACTATATGCTTATAAATATTCTAGAGCAGCGTTTGCCATTAACTTTTAGAGATGAGCGGTATAAGTTATGTTCCAGTTTTTTGTGGGCCGCAGATTTTTACAGAATATGCCAAAATGATTCCTATATATTTTTTTTTTTTTTTTTTTTTTTTTCATTTTTAGGAGTTAAAAAAAATATTCTCATTAGATTATTTTAGCTAAGATTATCAAGTTTTAGATTATTAAGAAAAAACTATTATAAACTATTCAAGTTTTAGATTATCAAGCATTAGATTATCAAGTCTCAAAAAATAAGCGAATCTTTAATTAAAACCTGTCTATTGTGTTTTTTTGTGACTTCTGACTTGACATAATATTCAATAAAGGTATTTAAATCATAATTTCCATATATTCTGCTGATTTATTCGATATCATCAATCTTACTGATCATGTTATTCATTTGCTTAAACTAATCATGGACGTATTTGTTAAAGTTTAAGCTGACTTATGATGGATTTTAGTGTATTTGTAATTTGGCAAGTAGCAAGGACTCTTTATCCGAATGATATACATTTTTGCAAGTAGTGTTTTTCATATTCATATAAATTGTGTGATCAGTTTACATCAGCATCATATGTCCAGAAAACACTCAAATCTAAACATGTTATTTTAATAAATTTTGTTTGCTTAATTGTATAAATATGGGGGGGGGGGGTAATAGATATTTTATTATCTATCCATAACATCCAGGATATATTTTTCAAAAGTCAGGTTTATACAGAATTCTGATATCCAAAAGATATGTCATATATGCATCGTTTATTGCATTAAAAATATATTCGTTTTCGGTATACAATGCAATTTATTTGTCTGGAATCCTTGTAAATCTATTACTTATTACTTTCAATTACCCATGTGTATACATAGGGTAATGAAAGTATAGTATTCAGTAAAAAAAATGTTTTTTTTTTTTTTTTTTTTTTTTTTTTTTGCATTTCTCTATGATTTGGATTATCCTGAATTCAAAACTGTTATCTAGAAAAAATGTGTCTGTGTGTCTGTGGTCAGCATAACTCCCGAACAATTTGACTTACGATATTCAAATTTGGTGTGGAAGTTGATGATGGCACAGGGATCTACCATTAGGGTTTTCGTCAAAACCGCGCATGCAAATAAGGTAGTTGCCATTGAAAAAATAGTATTTTTCAGTAATTGCTAAAAAACGTCTCAAACGATTTTGTTCAAAATTGCTGTGATAATTCCTCTTGAGGTGTTCTAATCATCCCCACCTCCGAAATTCCCGTAAAAATGTTTGAATGGCTTAAAAAGTTGAAGAATGAATGCCTTTAACACAGAGTTCTCTTTCCTTGAGCATACCTCATCAACGATTGTTTTTTCTTCTCTCCTCAGTTTCACTTATGGGAAACGATAATATACGAATTATAGAAAAGTAAATTGCCTAAATCATCATTTTGGCGAATTTTTTTTTTTTAAAGACCCATGCAAGAATTATCGCAAAAAATATCACCTAACTGGCCATTTTTGCTAAATGAATGATGAAAATATAAAAACCGTAAATGACACAAATCCACATCAGTATTATAGGGTAATTGAAAGTTGTGCGATGTTCAACACGCCTAGTTTTTATTATAATTATAGTCTATATTAAAGAAACGTAACTTTACAATCGAAATTACATCTTCCACATTGAAAAACTGATTAATTCAAAATCGAAAATCTGACTAAATTTTTATAATGATTTGTTCGAAATTCCGATAAGATGATAATTTTTATCATTCATTCCAATATTCAACAAATTTATTTCAACAAATATTTTTATTGCTTTGAAAAGAAATTCATTTCCGGAATACATGCAGTTTGGATATCCGGAATCCAAATAAATTAATAGTTAACTTTTACTGTAATTATAGTAAAGAATGGTGAGTTTTTTCTTGAAATAACTTACTGAAAGGCATCCGGCCAATATTGATTATATTATTCAAAATCGGAAATTTGATTTTAAATTTTTGTAATGGTTTGACAATTCGGATAAAAGTAACCTGGAATTTGGTTTATAGGCCAAATTAAAATAACTTCGTGAATTTTACCAATTGTAAAATCGTATAAAACGAACAACTATGACATTTGATTCTTTTATAGCAAAATTCTAATTTCTCATGAACCAGAATAACATCTAATATCGCCTCTGTTTACATCTGTGCATGGAATGTATTTTCCTCTATAATCATGGCACATTCGCAATCTACCATTTTATGCACAAAATGGTGAACGCTCAAGTCAATGAGATTCTGACCGTTCAACTTTTACCCGGAATTTAATACTGGCACAATTAAACGATCACTATGAATTGTTGCAATTGAAATTATTAAAACCAAAATATATATATATATAAAAAAATTATTATTATCTGCTCTCGAAAAGCATACAAACATTAACTGAATTAAGAAAATTTAAAATAAATATGGTATCCTTTATTTTGTCCTTGCAAAAAGTAAGAATTAAATTTTGCTGAATACTATAAAGTAGTTTGCATTCTATTGTTATTAAAAACTCTTTAACAATCAATCAAGTATTAAATCCGCAATACCAAAATAAATTTGTCGCATCAATAATTTTGTTCAATTTTGTTTGTTTGTTGCATCAAAGTATAATGTATTAAATCCGGCATTCTATAGAATACCTGCACCTAGGCATTTTAAATTATTCCAAAAATTAGCCGGCAAAGTATAAAACGATTAAACATTTCACGCATTGCTCAGGCATTCTAAAGAATGCCAAATGACAAACCGACCAAGTATAAAATACATCACCAATTTTTTGTATAGTTCATATAAATAACGATTTTACTTTTTATAAGAAATAAAGTTAAGTGAAATTGAAATTAAGTAAATTATCAACTTTCTTGGTACAACAAAAAGGTTCATATTTTATTTTGTTTCATTAATAAAATTCATAATTTTTTTTTTTTTTATTACTTAAATTCTTTTTAAGTATTTTAAATAAAAGCTTTTTCAAGGGCTGTTTTTCATTATTTTTTCAAAATTACAAATGTATTGTTGAGGAAGAACATTTTTTTTTTTTTCTTCAAAGTTTTATCATGGCTCTTTTTCATACTTTGCTAAAAATGCCGGTCATTATATAAGGTAGATCGGCATTTCGTACGTTGCCGGTCATGTGTTCTCAAACATACTTTTCTTGACGAGGGGCGGAGAATGAAGGAACAAGGGACAAGAATGAACAATGAAATCCCCATCAGAGTTTTCAGAATCTGACCTTGAAAGGACCCACAGAAAGAGTGGCAGCAAATGATCAACGACACGTTCTGTCGAAAATCTGACCGGTTCGTGACGTCACTCCCCGTTTTCAAGTGAACGCTGGATCACGGGACGCTTTCCTAGGAAACCAGGGCTTTTAGACGCTTTCGTTTGAAACGGTTTATCATACTTTTTTTTACAATGCTCTGTTTTCTGAATGAATTTAAGTAGTGAAAATGATTTAATTTTTTTTTTAAATTTTTATATATATATATATATATATATTACACATTTTTATTGACTGGAAGGTTAAAATATAACATACGTATCGTTATGTTATTTTATTAAAATATTTGTTACTTTTAATTTGTCTTCTGCTGGCTCTGTAAGTTTATACAATAACAGACTTACATAGTTTTCGTTTTTTTTTTTTTTTTTTTTTTTTTTAACTATTTAATGTGAAACAGAATTCGGTGAATATATGTGATATGTGAGCATGATAGGAATTAGAAAAAAATTACAAATATAGTAAATAAATTATTCGATTGCATCATGCTTCTTAATCGTTACTGAAATAATAAAAGGAAATAATGTTTGCTTCCAAATCAAAATAAAGTATTTTAATTGTCAATATGTGTTTTTCATGGCTCTCTCAAGTTAATTAACTATTTTTAGAAATAATAATCTTGCGGTTAAAGTTGTATTATTTTTATATTTATCTAAAATTTTCAACATCATTTCCAGATTGGTTGGTGCCCATCTGATGGCTGTGTGGTTAGTTCTCTGGTCACACATGCCAAAAGGTGCTGGATCCGAATCCCGGATTAAGCAGGGATGTTCGTTGTGGTTCGGAATCCACGTTAAGCTGTAGGTCCCGTCGTAATTAGCCGTCATTGTGCATAAAAATAGGTCATTGAGCGTATAAACCAATCAAACAGATTGGTAGTATTTCTTCCATTTGTACTGCTTCCTTTATTGAACAAAATCAAATTGAAAATAAATCATTATTTGCAGTTATTTATTATTCATTTTGTTAAGTTTTAAATGAAAAGCATTAGTAAATAACCAAAGAATATCTAAGAATATTTTTCAATATTATTTGGAACGTTAACCCAATTAATAGATAAAAATGGAAAAGAAAAAAGCCGAACCTAACAAATCATGTGAGAAAATAGAATCGGTTTCTGTCAAGATTGGATCAAGGGAAAGATACTAAACTTTTCATCCCCCCCCCCCCTCTCCTTCACCCGACAACGCGACCAGTCTTTTAACAAACGGAACAGATGTGCAATCTTGGTTCTTTGGTTCATTGAATTTTGCTTGCGAGACAAAAAAAAAAAAGGAGGAACTGGAGGCCAGAGGCCAAACTGACCTAAAGCGACCCTCTATAACCATTTCAATTAGTTATCCCGCCAATCGATCTTATTATTTGTTCGCGTCTCTTGAATTGATCTCGTATTTCATCGCCTGCTGGTTTTGTAAAGACTCTTGTCTCTTCAACACAAGCTTCACATTATCAGATTATCCAAAGAAATACTTCTTCCGTAATAAAATAAAATAAATAAAAAATACACCATTTTTTTAAAAAAAATCCGCAAATACCCTCATTTTCAAATTATCTTCCAAAATACCAGCCAAACTTTAAAATACGGTAATTTTTGCAGGTAATTACCCGATTACCGGCTGCTTGTGTAAGTTGTTAATTTAACCTTTTCACATGGGCTCCTGTGAGAGGAAGGGGGCATGTGACAATTTCGGAATTGGGGTGAGAGGAAGAAATTTCGACAGCACACATGGCCAGCCCATTCAGTTGGGACACAAAGGGGTATTTTGAAGCTGCTTGACAGGGGGGCAATTTAGTAAATGATAAGTGACTTTTACCTGCTAGGCGGGTTTTCGCTAACTGCATTTCTACGATTTCCTTTGCTGAATGTTTATTCTTTTGGCTCTATGAAGTCTTGATATTTTTTTACTAAATTATTTTGCAAATGTTTAAAGTATCCAAACCATAAATAAAAACTTAACTTTAAGTTAACTTTAGTGAATTTTAAGAGCATTTAATATTCTGATTCCATAAATCTGTTAAAATTTGTCGTAAAACTCTTTTTAATATTTTTCAACTTTTAATTTAAATTTTTGTAGAATCAAATTATTTTAAAAGTGTTTATTTTAAACAAAATTTTTAAAATCAAAATTCCCTTTATTGCGTGTCGATAGTCATATGACCAATTGTTATCAATTTACAGGTTATGAAATAGAAATGTGGGATGTAAATTTGGTATATTATATTTTACACTTATGTTGTATTATTACTTTTATTTACTAAAGACAGATAGATAAATTTTCTATAATCTGAAGAATTATAGTATGAAAGGTGTAAAATTAAAATAATACAGACAAAAAGTACAATAATATAATTTATCGTATGAGTTTTCATCCTTTTATTAAAAAAATATATAAAAATAAAAAAATGTCTTCAATTTTGACGATATGTAGCAACACAAATATTGTTTAGTTGGTGAAATTCCCGATAAGAGGAGGTGTAAATTTCTGAAACATGATCTGAAGAAATTGAAAGACATAGGCCCTTGAAGAAAGTTATCTCCACAGTGTAATACAGGGGCTAAAATGACGTAGTTTTAAAAAAGAAGGTAAGGAAGATGAGAAGAGTACGCGAATCTTTTTTTATTTCAGTTCACATGTCATAAACATATTGTGAATAAAAACAGTCAGTAACTGTTGCAAAATAACTGTTTTATTTTACAATTTGGTTGATTACGTCTTCTGTAAATTTTTACGCGAATTTTAGTGGTGAGGATGTTGAAATTTTTTTTTAAAGTAATAAACAATAATTGGTATATTCACTATAAAAACAAAAGTAATAAATATAACATTAATAAGCAGTTTTTAAAATAAATCAATATATATCCTTTCACGCTTTTGTACAATTGCTTTACTTTTTTTATATATATAAATGGCAGGCTTTTATAGTTCTTCGCATATATGTATTTGAAATTCATTACAAGCAATAGGTACAGTTTCTATAACATATTTTTGAATAAAAAAAGGAAATAAACGTTTCACCTTTTACCTCTCTTGTCCAAAGTATTGAATCGTTATACCTTATTCTTGTACGTTGTTCTGTATTGGAGCATTTTGAATTTATAGTAAAATATTGCAGTTTCTTACTTTAGAAAATAGTTTATGTTTATATAAAAAATGCAATAATTTTCAACTATTGTGACATAATGGTTAAGTACTATTTAGAATATTTAAGAGAACTTAATAATTACACAGCAATCCAATCAATTATCCAATAATGATAAAATGTTTTATACGATCGTTCACTATTGAAACAAACTAAGATTTATACAAATAGTTAAAACTAATTGCATACAAGCAAAAAGAAAATAGTTAAAAGCACACTAAAAATGTCATTCTGATTTCAAATATTTCATACCGCATTGAGAAACATTTTTAAGGTGTATTTTTATATTTTGGAAATCTGAATAGAAATGAAAAACAGATTAAATTTTAACATTTATATTGAAAGTGTGCAAATTTTTTATTTTATATCTCATTTTTTATTAGCATCCTAAATTTTAATTGCGTCATTAGATTTCCAACAAAAAGTAGGCTACTAATATATGTACATTTTCTATTTCTACCACACAATCTTGAAATTCCAAATCTTCCACACCTGTGAGGGGCGTGAATGACTGTCTTCAAGGATGGACGACTGTATTGTACTACTACCAGTACCTTACAATGGCCAAGGAACAACCTTCTGGGTAGACTCCAATAGTGAAAATTTCTTTCCCCCCCTTCAAGAACGACCTTATGGTGAGCCCCTAGCTAATGTTGCATGCAAAATATATATATATATATATATATATATATATATATATATATATATATATATATATATATATATATATATATATATATATAAGGTTTCTGGGATAATTTTTCTTTTAATTTTTTTTTTTATTAATTAACAAATATTATAAATAAACGATTTCTAATAAAGCTACATCTCTGAAATTTTCTAGATAAGTATAGTTTCGGCCTTCTAATTGGATTTTTGCTAAACAGAATTTTAAAATTTTGATTTCTTTTTTTTTAAATTAATTTTTTTAATTAATTAACAAATATTTCATAAAACGATTTTTAATAGGACTACAGCTCTGAAATTTTCAACATAATTAGTTTTGACCTTCTAATTAGACTTTTGACAAACATAATTTAAAATTTTGATTAGCTTTTTTTTAATTAATTTTTGTAATTAACAAATATTTTACTAAACGATTTCTAATTGGCTATAGTTCTGAAATTTGTAACATAAGTAGTTTTTGCCTTTTAATTGGTCTTTTGAAAAATAGAATTTCTTCTAATAGGCCTAGAGCTTTGAAAATTTCAACATAGTTATGGCCTTCTAATTTTGTTTTTTACAAATAAGTGTTAAAATATTCTCAAATGGGTGTTATATTATTGTATTACCAGGGATTTTTTTTTTTTTGCTTCTTGACAGGGTAGGGGCTTCTAATATTAAGGGTTTACGTAGCAATAACTTTTTAGGGAATGAAGCGAGCTTATGCTTGCATAGCAATGAACCTTTCAACGTGTGAAGTAAGCCTGTGCTTATGTGTCAATGAACTTTTCAGAGAGCAAAGCCAGCTTGGTTTTGGGTATCAATGAATCATCCTGCGAACAAAGCGTCAAAAGTTGGAACCTATACACCAATTACGGATCTCGGTCGGCAACGCAACTCTAACTAAAATATTGCACATAGCACAATTTCGCAGCGAAGCACGGGTACTATTCAGCTAGTTGCGAATAAAAACGAAAACTAATTAACTTCTGAAGTAATTCAGGAGATCATGCCTCTAGTGGCGCCATCTAGTTATAACTGGGGGACTAAATAGGGGAAAATGCAAAATTTTAAAGTAATAAAGAGATGGGAAATAAATATCATCAATATATATATATAGTTTAAAAGACACGAGTCATATCTAATACGATCAGATTTTTCTGATTAAAAAATCAGGACATGTCTCTGCTATGGGTAAGGGATAATTTTTTTTACGTATTTATTTATGGAGTTCGGAACACACAATTCTAAAATCTTCAATGTTTGCGGTTTTTTCGGAAGATATACAATATACATTGTAATTCATAGGTTTATTTAACTTTTTTATTAGCTTTCAACCATACTTAATATATTTTTTTGAGGCTATAATCCAGAAACTCTGCAGAAATATGACAAGTTAATTTTAGTTATTAACAAAGATTTCAGAGTAATTGCAGAAAGTTGTGCCTTCTCAGAATTCCAAATTTTACTAACAATAGAAAATGTTCTTTCAATATCTGCAGTTTTCCCGACAAACTAAAGCTGAATTCCACAATTTTCATAATTTGGCAATTTCAATTGAATGCTGGTGGAAATGTAAATGGGTAATGTAAATGTCGTCAAAATCACTAAGATCACATACAGATCACAATGTGATATCGCAGTGACAAAGCTTTCGTTGCGAAAATCGCATAAATCACATGGATGTCGCCAAAATCACTAAGATCACATACAGATCACAATGTGATATCGCAGTGACAAAGCTTTCGTTGCGAAAATCGCATAAATCACATGGATGTCGCCAAAATCACTAAGATCACATACAGATCACAATGTGATATCGCAGTGACAAAGTTTTCGTTGCGAAAATCGCATAAATCACATGGATGTCGCCAAAGTCACTAAGATCACATACAGATCACAATGTGATATCGCAGTGACAAAGTTTTCGTTGCGAAAATCGCATAAATCACATGGATGTCGCCAAAGTCACTAAGATCACATACAGATCACAATGTGATATCGCAGTGACAAAGTTTTCGTTGCGAAAATCGCATAAATCACATGGATGTCGCCAAAATCACTAAGATCACATACAGATCACAATGTGATATCGCAGTGACAAAGCTTTCGTTGCGAAAATCGCATAAATCACATGGATGTCGCCAAAATCACTAAGATCACATACAGATCACAATGTGATATCGCAGTGACAAAGTTTTCGTTACGAAAATCGCATAAATCACATGGATGTCGCCAAAGTCACTAAGATCACATACAGATCACAATGTGACATCGCAGCGACAAAGCTTTCGTTGCTAAAATCGCATAAATCACATAGATGTCGCCAAAGTCACTAAGATCGCATACTGATCACAATGTGATATAGCAGTGACGTGAGATTCGTTGATAAAATCACATAGATGTCCCCAAAATCACATAGAGATCACACTGATACCACAAAAATAGCATAAATGTTAAAATGTGATATCCCTGTGTATCCCTGTGATATCGCAAAATTACGTCTTATATCACATACATGTCACAAAATGACTTATTTGTGATTTTCATTATATAAAATTATTTTGGGATATCACTGGATGTCGCTGCCATATCACAAAGTAACATCACGACTTCGTCACAGTGTGATGTCGCTGCGATATCACATGGAAGTCGAAAGTGACGTGAACTTATGCGACATCGCTGCGATATCCCATGCAAGTCACATTGTGACCGTGATCTTTGCGACGAAAAACTTCGTTGCAGTGACGTAACTGTGACAAAGATGGTTAGTAGGGCTCATGGTCTAGAGGCTAACCACTATACCGTTCGGTCGGCCGTTAAGTGGCTTGATTAGCCGTTATTGTGGTAAAAAATAGATTTTGAAGCGCATAAACCAACAAACCGTTATAGGTTATCAATTTCGCTATGCTGCCACCTATTCATCAATTACGAAATCACAAGATTCGTCTCGACGTAAGGTTAGTTTTTCTAACTATGCGTTTGTTTTATTCATTTAGATTTTGTTGTAAAAATACTAGTTTTAGCTCATACACTACATTAACGTCAATAGAAGCTCAATACAGTCTCTGATAGTCATTAAATACAAAATTGTACACGCTGTGGCGAATATAGGTTGTAATTTGGAGAAGGGGTGGGATGAGGCAATATGACCAAACTTAGTTATTTGCTCTTTTTTTTAAAATTTTATTTTGTTCTTTTTTTTTTTTTTTTTTCAAAGTGAACTATCATTAGCTGATTAAAGATAGTTTTCAAGGGGTTTTATACGAAATATTGAAATAAAACGATCTAGTTTTTTTTCTATATATTTTCAATTTATTTTTTATAACTGAACCGAACTAATGCTTTATTATATAATAGCAGATTATTTCATAAAATGTGCACATTTAATATTTAATTGCATTCTTGTTAATATTATTTTCGTCACTCCCTCTACTTTTTTACTCGCTTAATGTGTTAACTTTTTTTTTAATAAATCCCCTCTCTGTTAATTAATTGCTCTTTAAGGTCATTATCTCTACTGTCAGCTTTGTATCTCAGCTGTATTAAAAAAAATTCGTAATTTTTTCCTAGTTCTTCTAGGTCTGTTTGTCCACCGTAACGATGACCTCTTACTGCTATTTGCTACCTTAAGCAAAATTTTATATTTTGTATCATATGAATCAGTTTTTGTCCGTTGTTACTTTCAACTACCCATATGTATACGTAGGGTAATGAAAGTATAGCATTTAATTAAAAAAAAAAAAAAAAAAAAAAAAAAAAAAAAAAAATCGATTTTTTTTTCTTCTTACTTTTTGCATTTCTCTACGTTTTGGAACATTCTGATTTTAAAAAGATTGTATAGATAAAATGTCTGTCTGTGTACGTGATCAGCATAACTCAAATTGACCTACGATGTTCGAATTTGGTGTGCGGGTTGGTGGTGGCACAGAGACCTACAATTAAGATTTTCGTCAAAATCGCGCATGCGCATAAGGTAGCTGCCATTGAAAATAAAATGTTTTTAAGTTCTTACTAGAAACGGCTTTAACAATTTTAATCAAAATCGTTGCGGTAATGCTTCCGAAGGTGTTCTAAACATTCCCACCTCCGAAATTCCCATAAAAATGTGATAAAAGCGTAAAAAGTTAAAAACGAGTGCCTTTAACACAGAGCTCTCTGCCCTTCAGCATCTCTTATCAACGATTGATTTTTTTTTTGCGTTTTACGCACTAGCAAGGACAATGTAATTAATGTCTATCGAATAAAATCACGAATTTCGCAATTTTAACGTTTTTATTTTCGCTTATGTAAAAATGATTGACAAAAAATGATTGACTAACTATTTTTATTTAAATGAGGGACAAAAAGATACTGGTAAGTAACAACATGCCAAATTTTACTGCAATGACCAATATTATATAGTGTAATTGAAAGTTGTGCAATTTTTCACACCCTCAGTTTCTATTTTACAAAATCCAATCTGCTTTGAGCATTGATTTAATTGATAGCACCCTGAGTTTTTTTTTTTTTTTTTTGAATAATAATTGTTTTTAAGTTTTCTGCAATCAAAACTGATGTATTACTATAAGTGCAATTTTCATGTTTATAAAACATATCCTAGACATTTTTTTTTTTAAATTTTTTTTTGTAATTAAAAAAAAAAAAAAAAAAAAAAAAAAAAAAACTGTGTTACTAATCCCTTGTTACTTGGTGAACTCCTTTCCCTTTACTTTTGGAATGCGAAAATATTACAGAATATTTACATAAAGGTCCAGATTTTATTTCAGAATAAACTAACCACTAAATTCTTCTAATCATTTAATTTGAAAAGTTTTAGTATGGTTTGAATTAGAAATACTAGAAGAATGAAATTTGTATAAAGGTTGAGGTTTTCATACACTTTCTACAAGCGATTTTTTTTTTTTTCATTTGTTAATGAATGCTTTGACAATGTTTTCCAATCGCATAGATATTTTTTCTTACTTGGTTGAAGTCCTTCACAACTGATGCTGGATCAACGATACTGGTATTTGCAATGTTAGAAGAAACATTCTTATTGACATAGCCAATTTCAGCACTGTCACTAACAAGCCAATTGACAATATCTTTTTTTTTGCAAAAAGAGTTTTGAATAGAAGTTTTGTCTCTTCATTATGAATGCAATATGTTCTTTTTTTTTTTGCAAAATAGTTTTGAATAGAAGTTTTGTGTCTTCATTATGAATGCAGTTAATTTAATAACAAATTAAGATTCCCAAACAACATAATCCAGAGGATCGTACCTATTCAAAAAGCTCACTATAACTCAATGAACAGAATTACAGATACCGAGGCCACACATTCATTATACACCCATATTTTAAATCATGGTATTTTTGGTGTCCTCAACATATTTTTTTATTTTTTGGAAGCTAAAAGCAAGGAAGTTATTTGCGAGCAAATGCCAATAAAACAAAATACATACTACTTATTACCAACACATTAATAACTACCTATTACTTTAATTTTTTTTTCTGATTTGGGGGGGGGGGGTAGAAGAGGGGGGCATATATACGTCCTTGTGTACACGATTAACTAAACCTAGTTCGTATCTAGAAGCAGCTACAGACTTAGGCTGTCCAACTTGTTCAATAAACGAGTTTTGTTGCTATAAAAGATATAATATGAGAGATCTTTCAATATAAGGCTCTAACTCAATGGAAATTCGTAATATGACATCGGTTTAGAACTTGTTAAGCCAACTTGGCAACACATTAGTAAAATAATAATAATTGGCCAAGTTTTTGTTGTCGCATGTAGTCAGCCTTAACAAGGAGAATTTTTAAACATTCAATGTCGCCAAATGCCTCATGCTTTGGTATCTGGTGACTTTTACGAGACTGTTACTTTCACAATGCAACTTTTTTTATTTTTTGAAATGTCAAATTCATTCGGAAGATCAGATGTTCTTAATGTTCTTTTGCCAGCTTTTAATAAACTGTTTTAGACAGTTACTCTATTTCTATTAATTTGAAACAAATGAAAAAATATATCTCAACTTTCAACTCTCACTACGTATATTCTCACATTAAAATCCTTTTACTGATGTAATTTTGAATTTAAAATATATCCGAATATATTAAATTTTATAAGAACACATCTTGCAAAATTTAGTGATAATAATATAATTTGCAACATAGGAAATTTAAAAGAAAAAATCATACTAAATGGAAATTCCCTGCTCTAAACACGGGTCATTTTGACTCTTTTTATCTAAGTTATAATTTTCAAATTATGATGAATCTAATAGTTATATTTTTGTTTCATATAATACTAGCTGCTTGGCCCCGCGTTGCAGAGACCCGCCATTGTTGTAGGTCCCAGATTTGGCGCTTCGCAAATGGGTTCGTTTCACTCGCAAAAAGGTTCAATGCTATGCAAAACCTAGCTCGCTTTGTTCACTGAAAATTTCATTAACACCTAAGCACAGGATGGCTTCACTCGTTAAAAGGTTAATTTCTATGCAAGCACAAGCTCGCTTCGCTCACTAAAAATTAATTGCTACGTAAACCGTTAATATTAAAACACCCTCCCCTATTTAAAAAAAAAAAAAAGTTCCCGTTAATGCAATAATATCAAAATTCAACATGTGTTTGTGAAAAGCAAAATTAGAAGGCAAAAACTACATACGTTAAATTTTAGGAGTTCTAGGTCTATTAGAAGTCCCATTTTTATAAAAATATTAAATAAAAAAATTAATAAAAATCTTAACATTCTGTTTGTCCAAAGTCAAATTAGAAGGTCAAAACTACTTAAGTTGAAAATTTCAGAACAGTAGCACTATTTGAAATCGTTTCTTAAAATATTTGTTAATTAAAAAAACTAACCAAAAATTTAAAATTCTGTTTATCAAAAGTTCAATTAGAAGGCAAAACTACTTATGTCGAAAATTTCAGAGCTGTAGTCCTACTAAAAATTGTCTGATAAAATATTTGTTAATTAATTAATAAAAAATAATTAAAAAAACATAATCAACATTTTAAAATTATGTTTTTTAAAATTCAAAGTAGATGGTTAAAACTAGTTATGTTGAAAATTTCAGAGCTGTACCTCCATTTGTAGTAACTTTTTTTAAAAAAATAATTAAAAAAAGAACTAATTAAAATTTTAACATTCTGTCAGTCAAAGGTAAAATTAGAAGGCCAAAACTACTTATGTTGAAAGTTTCAAAGCTCTAAGCCTATTTTAAGTAGCTCTGTATATTTCCACAGACACTTTGTTTTATTATTATAGATTAGTTTATTGCAAAGGTACATGGAAATATAATTATTTTAATTAGCGTCAAATATGTATACTATTTTGAGTCAAATGTATATACTATAACACCGACGCACAGGACACGTCGGCGGATTATAAATGTGTATTTGACCTAGTTAAATTATTTTTCATGTACCTTTGCAACAAACTAATATTTTATAAAAACAAAAATATAACAACTATATTTCATCATAGTTTTTCTGAATATAGTTGTTATATTTTTTTTTGGTGCTTATACTATACAGGCCCTCTTAATACAGCTCCTGCATTTTTATTGGTGTAGTACAGTCCCAATGTAAATATACTACTGGAACGTGGTTATTAATAATTTTGAAAGAACTTTATTCTCTTTACTTTCAATTAACCCTGTGTTCAAAAAGGAAAAGGAAAGTATTGCATTTGGTCCAAAAAGTTTCTATTTTTTAATTTTTTTTACACGTTTTGGACCTTACTGAATTAAAATTAGGGGTGGTGTGGAACATCGCACAAATTACAATTACACTTCAATACTAGCATAGATTTATGTCATTTACCGTTTTTATATTTTCATCATTCATTTAGGGAAAATGGTTAGTTTGGCGATATTGTTTGCAATAATATTTATATGGATCTTAGAAAAAGAAGAAAAAAAAAAAACACCTTCGCCAAAGTGGTGATTTTGGCGATATATTTTTCTATAATCCTCGTATTATCCTTTATTATAAGTAAAGCTGAGAAGAAAAGAAAAGAAGATCGTTGAAGAGGTATGTGCTCAAGAAAAGACAACTCTGTGTTGAAGGCAATCGTTTTTCAACTTTGCACGCCATTAAAGCATTTTTACAGGAATTTCGAAAAATGTTTAGTACACCTTAAGAGGCATTATCACAGCAATTTTGATTAAAATCGTTAGAGCCGTTTTTTAGCAATTACTGAAAAACATGATTTTTTCAATGACAGTTACATTATGCTCAAGTTTAATGACAACCTTTATGGCAGGTCCAATGACCACCGCCAACCTTTCATACATAGTTGAATTTCGTAAGTCAATCCATTCTGGAGTTATACAGATCACAGACAGACATTTTTTCTAGATCACTTTTTTTTTTTTAAATCAGGATGTTCCAAAAACGTGTATAAATGCAAAAAAAAAAAAAAAAAAAAAAAAAAAAAAAAAAAAAAACCGCATTTTTTTTTAAAGACCGAATGCTATACTTTCATTACCCTATGTAGACATATTTGTAATTGAAAGTAAAAAGTGATCCAGAAAAAATGTCTGCGTGTCTATGTGTGGTCAGCATAACTCCAGAGTCGATTGACCTACGATGTTCATGAAGGTTGTCATTAAACTTGCGCATGCGCATAAGGTTGCGACCATTGAAAAATAATAAATAAATTAAAAAAAAAAAATCAATTTTTTTTAGGCCGAATGCTATACTTTCATTTTAAGGTGCTCTAAATATTTCCACCACCGAAATTCTTCTATAAATTCTCTAAAGACTAAAAAGTTGACAAACGAAGGTCTCTAACACAGAGTTTATTCATTTTCCTTGAGCACTAAGCAAGTCCAACAACGAGACCGTTCTTCTTTTATTCCACTTTCCCTAAAGGAATGGACCCATGTGTTGCCCTTGCGCCTTTAAATTCCTACCAACCAACCAACCCTAAAGGAATAATGTAATAATTATCGTCAAAAATTAATAGTTAATTTTTTTTTATTGAAAATATATAAACAAAAGCTTTAATTTACACTAACCCATGTAAAATTGAAATGTAGTGAGCAGCATCAAAGTGAAATTGAAAGTTGTGTGATGTTCCACACCTCTAGTTTACATGTACATTTATAGAAATAAAATGTGTTGATTATGTGTTATTTTTTTAATAATTTAATAAACGGAGAGAAACCTATTCAAAACTTTATTTTCACTCAATTTTTGAGAAATGAATTGGAAGAACTCTGAAATCTTCAAAATAGCATAGATATTATAGTTCTTAATTGATTTTTATTCATTATTTATTAACCATATTATATAAAAAAGAAGATTTTCTAAATTATATAATTATTTAAAAAAAATCGGAATTACATTATTAAGTTTTAAAAGCAGATTAACGTTAACGACAGTTTTGTAACTACGCTCGAATATATATCATATAATATCCTTTCATACAAATTATTTATGAAGAAGAAGCAAATATGTATTGAACGGGCAGGTAGGTATTTAAGTAGACAATAGGCGTATTCAATGAGAATATTGATATAGAACTTTTAAAGTGAAATTCTTCTTTTCAAAAAGTGCAAATATGAATAAAAAATGCGGATGTAAACTTGTTACAACTTTTTTTTATCTTATATCCACTGAAGCATATAATCATATAAGTTTTATTGATTTGTTTAAGGTAAGAAATTTTTGTAATATTCGTGGTATGCATTGTATAAATATGAAATGATTTAAGCAAATTGTTGTGACGAAATAATGTTTAAAAATGTTTGATAAGCCAGAACCAATAAGAGAGCTCAACTCATGAGGACTTTACCATGAGTTTGATACCAACACAAATGCTTGTTGCCTTCCACCAATGATTAGATGATAATTTAGTAGATAATCATAAAACTAAATCATTTGTGCTGATACAAATTAACCCTTTGCACTCCAGTGGTGACTCTCACTCTCCATGTGGTTTGATGTCGCAACTCCAGAGGTGACTCTCGCTCACCACTTTGTTAGCTACGGTAACTGGATGCGCGGCAGTATTACACACAGAAAAAATATAGAGACTAATATTTAAGATATTATGTTAATTGATAATTTAGTAGATAATCATAAAACTAAATCATTTGTGCTGATACAAATTAACCCTTTGAACTAAAGTGGTGACTCTCACTCTCCATGTAGTTTGATGTCGCAACTCCAGAGGTGACTCTCGCTCACCACTTTGTTAGCTACGGTAACTGGATGCGCGGCAGTATTACACACAGAAAAATTATAGAGACTAATATTTAAGTTTGTAAAGTTGTAGAGCTATATAAAAAGTTAAAATATAAAAAATACATTAATTTGTGTGTATAATGATTTTAAGTCACTGGTAAGAAATGCGTCAAAAGGGCTGCGAAATGTCTGGAGTTGCTGGTGCGCCCCGCGAAAAAGGGCCGGAGTGCAAAGGATTAACCATTAAACACCAGTGGTTCTCAAAAATTAACTTAGTGTAAATATATAATTAACAGAAAATAGAGAATTGATCCTTCGCTTGTGATGTTCCACTTTTGCTACGTGATCGTATTTTCAGAAATATAAACACTTTCCAAGATTTCCATGGTCAATACCTTTTTAGACAGTAATAGGACACGGACTAACCCATCCTCCAAACACTTTATCGAGTTCAACTGCAGCCGCGATGGTCAAATGATCCTGGAAAGGTCTACTAATGGCCTGTATTCCAAAGGGTACCCCCTGACTGAATCCAGCAGGTATATTCGTCGACGGATATCCCAAGATACTAAAGATACATGTATATCCTATATTGGGGTACTTAGGAATGGTCATGAGATAATGAAGGGGTGCCTCGGCTTGGGTTGGTATGAGGAATATGGCATCTCCTTGAAGCATGTCTTCAAACTTCTTTTTCAGGACTTCGTACTTCTTGAGGCACTCGTGGTAGTAGGCGTCTTTGTCGCGTCTGTCCACCAATCCGAAGTAGATGGCAGGCAGGGTGTGTTCTGAGCAGCGGAAGAAGCTTTTGACGAGTTCCCAGTGGAGGTTGATCTTTCCGTCTAGAGCCAGGCATGACTTAAAGGATGGACCACCGCATTCCAAGAGCTTGCATTCCCACATGTTGAAGGCGTGGCTCATCTCTTCCATGTGGACTCGGGTTGCTGTAATGCCGTACTCGTCTTCGAAGTGCTTCACTGCCTGTAAAATAAAAGCATGTAAAGTTACCGATCTCATTTAACCCTTTATTTAATGATAGGACTTATTTGTCCCGTCAGTTTTTCATGACTGGCTCTTTAAACGCTTTGAGATCTATTTTGGAACTTAGAAATCCATTTCTATAGAAGCTCATTCTTCAAATATTGGCACAAACTTATATAATACTTAAGTATAAACTTATTTCTGTTCGAAAGCTTGCTAGAGACATGTATATAAGACGATGTAAGACTAAGAGGATTGAAAATCACCCATGTGTTTGCATATAAAGGGAAATAATCTTGTGCTGCCATCCAACAATTGAAGAATGAACTTCATAGAAGTGGACTTCAAAGTCCGAATGTATCACAGATCATTTAAATTAATAGAGTATCATGAGAAAACGACGTGATTAATAAGTTCTATTAATAATATGGGTTAAAATGTCAAGGGATGGGTTAGTCTCCAGTTAGAGTATAATTACGTTTGTACTTTTGTAAATAAAAACGGACCATATTAAGGCCGTATTGTGGTAAATAAAGCAAGGAACCCCATTAGGATCGGAGTTTTGCTAATAATCAAGAGAGTCGTGTTACAATTGGATTGCAATAAAAAATTGTGAACGGTGAAAATATTCACACTTTGGGTACCGTATTCATTGGTCCATTGAAAGCACATTAAAGAGATGCTTTACAATGAATCACCCATAGGATACTGAGGCTGTGGTTTAGAGGCGAAAGTCTTTTACCTACAAAGTGATAGCTTATAAGTTTTCGGCTATAAATTCGAATTCGGAATGTATGTAAATTTTTTCTTTTTCTGATTCACATATTTTCCACTATTTATTTTACAACAAGTATATGTACATCAGCACTTTTAAGCTGAAGGGTTGTTTTAGTATAAATGTAATGTAATGCCTGGACGACATTATTTCGGCAATGACGTGATGCTGATGATATTATGTAAATTACAACTCTATTTTATTTCGTGATCAATTTTAGTTATAGATTCCATAACACGTAAAATTTTGAATTAACAAGAAAGATAAAAGGTTTAATTAATGATAATTTTTAAAAGTATCCCGATAATTTACGCGATATTTGGAGGTATTTCTCGTATGTATTCAATTTCTTGCGAAAGCCTCTCCTGACTTGGTAAAGTCGTCATCGACGGTTCTATCGAAAATGTCATGGGGATGAATAAAAGTTAATTTTAGTCTGTCATTGACGTAGAACTTAGTTGAGCGGAATTCTGCGTTTTTAAAACAGCAACACTTATAATTTCACTGCTCTTGAGTATGTTTAAGGTGAAGTCTTAGTAAGGATTATTCCCTATACTCGCTATGTTATAATCTGCAAGCCCAGTGCATTTAGAAAATACTTTGTATAAAATCTTGATATTTGGTGAGTAGTTACGAAAAAAATCACTTAATGAAATGACATAAATTAAAAACTTGAAAAGAGTGTCTAATATATTGTATTCCATATTTGAAATCCTTACGTCAATGCATATACAGTGGCTCCATCAGGTTTTGTCTTTTGCTTTTTTAATTTTTATTTATAATAGATAGACATTAAACAAAAACAATTTATGTCATTTCATTAAGTGATATTTTCGTACCTACTCAACAAATTTTAAGGTTTTATACAAACTACTTTCTAAATGCACTGGACTAGAAGAGTGTAACATAGGGAGTATAAGTTACTTACTAGGACTTTTTCTTAAGGTTATATTGTTATACGATGGCATTTTTTTTGTGCCGTTATGTGATGGATTGCAGAAGTCTTTAAGAAAGAAAACAGTTATTGCTTTTATAAATGTTGCACGTCATTTCTATAGAAGAAAATTGTATTTTAAAAAAAATTTAATAGGTTGAAAATAACATTGACAGTAAAAGAAAGACGATTTGACTTCCAAAACATATGTCGAAATAGCTAATTCGACTTTCGGGGTGTGCGTGGATTTTAATTTGAAGGCGCTAAACGGCGTCATAGAGCGTGACATATTTCTAACGGAAAAATACCGACTAATTATATTTTAGCTTGAGGGGCATACATACTTTCCGGATGGATTCTTTGATGTCTGGAGTAGTTGACTGTAAAAATGACGGGATTGAGTCCATGTAATATACTTTCACGTTTCGGAAGTCAACCTGAAAAACACAGGACAAACTCAGAAATATTAAATTTATTTCATTGTATACTCTAAGCGAAATGCTTTATCTTTCAAGCTATAATCCGTTCTCTGATATATATGCCCATCTTTATAATGTCAAAACTTTGAAGAAACCATTAAAACCATTGTCGTGAAGTTGAAAATGTTGTTTCTGGAAATTCTGGAACCTACAAACGTTGAAAATTCGTATTCTAGTACAGCATTTCGTTAAACGAAACTATGGTGAATGGGTGACTCAAAATAATATCCATCAACGGTGTGATGTTAAAAGTTTAATAAGATATAAAAACAAAATAATTATTTACAAGTCACACACACACACCACAAAATAAACATTAATACAATTATACTGGGAACATATACAATTCTGGGGTGAATTCCCCTCACCTTACATATTTACTGTTCGAGTGCTGGAGTTAAACTGAATAATTATCTACTCTAAGTAGATCTTCACCATGTCCATAGATGGCGTTAGTAGTACAGTCACAAACCAGTTTTTTTGGATTTTATTAAGATAAATCATTATTCGTTGAACTTTTTGATTAAATGCTTTTTTTTTTTTTTTTTTTTACGTAGAAAGAGTATAAGAAGAGCTGAAACTTCTTACAACACTTATTGATTTTAGAAGTTTCGTTTCTTTTCACCTACTATAAAGTTTGAAAAGTTCCGTGGAAAAATACTTTATTTTTAAGGAAATTAAAACCCAGTTTTTTTTTGTTTTTTTTTAAAGCTATACAGACATTTTTTGTAATTTTTATATTAATTTTAGGTAAATCTAAAGTTCAGAAAATTTAACTTTTTTTAATCAAGAATTGTGGTGAAAGTAACACTTTATCGCGAGGATTGGGGTAAAGTAAATATTTTTGCACTATTGAGATAAAAGTACTTGACCCCACGCCTCCCGCTCAAACTTTAGTCTTGATATAGAAATGACATATTTTCAAACGTCAAATAAGCATTTTGCCTCGTTTGAAAATGTATTACATTCGCAACTAGTTGAATAAATATTTTTTTTTGCTTTTATAAACGCATGCGTTTTTTACAATGTTGATATTTGTATTGAGAAAATTACAAACATAAAACATTTAATGATTAAATAATTGATTTGGAAAAAACAAAAAAATATCAAAATCTCTTAAACTATGTCTCTTACTTTCGCGTCCCATTTGACTTTGTTGTGGTTATTGGCGAGTATTCTTGTAAGCAGTGGGAGATCTTGTACGTAACGACACATGGGACCCGTGCTCACAAATTGATCGTATTCATCGTCAGACTCGGGAAAAGTTCCCTGATTGGAGATCACATCTGAAAAAGTTTGTTAGGTTATTATAGTCAGCATTTGTACAGTACGCAAAAAAAAAAAAAAAAAATCAAAAAAAAATTCGAACTATGGCTATATCTTGTATTCTAATTGATGAAATAACAAAAGTCAAGTACCGTTGGAAATTGTGGAAGGTCTTCATTATTTGTATATAATTTTTTTTTTTTTTTTTTTTTTTTTTAATATCATGAGGGGTCATTTACATATTAAAACTGAGCCAAACTTTTAAAAAGTTCAATGGCAACCCCATAATATTATACTGTATTTAGATTTAGAATCCAAAAAAACGTCTAAATACCAAAATTTCGTAATTTTCCAATGAGTGGTTAGTAATTTAAAAGATGCTTTAAAATATATATATATATATATATATATATATATATATATATATATATATATATATATATATATATATATATATATATATATATATATATATATATATATATTTATAAATTAGTGTTAAAAAGAATTTTTTTTTGTCATAAATTCTTAAACGGTTAATATATTTTAGCAATTTTTATTTCAAAGGATAGTTTGTTTAAAGCCAAACATAAATAACATTCAAATTTTATATTATACAGTTTTTTAATAATTAATTATTAAATAACGAAACAAGTTTTAAAATGTTTTAAATACAAATATAAATATTTTTTGCTTCCATTAGAATTATAATAATCGAAAACCCCTCCAGCATTTTTTTAATTCCATTTTGACTTTTTGTTTCTCGATATTTTACCAAAAATGTAAAAAAGCTCACTTTATGGGACCGAGTAATAAATTAAGTCTTGAAGCATGCAAAACGTTGGATTCAGCCCGCTAGAAAGAAATTTTCTCTCAAGATCGGTCAAAACATTTTCGCTCATAAGTGACGTGTTTCTCAAGATAATGAACTGAAATTCGGAATTCAGAGTAAACGAGGTATTCCAAATCGAATAAAAACATAAAAATAAGAGTTCGCATTGAAATTTTTAAAGATAGAGTTAAATTAATTAGTATACAGTACCCAAATTAAAAAAAAAATGCTTTAGACATATAGAAAATCATAAACAAAACATTTTGGTGCAAACCACAAGATTCTACGATAATTAGAACCAAAGATATAGCCATCGTTCGGATTTTTCTTTTGCGTACTGAACTTTCTCAATCATCAGATGTAGAAAGTTCTCTCTCTCTCCCTCTCTTTTTTGAGTATATATGATTCTAATATACATCACAATAGAGTATATCTTCTTTAAGTCTGAATATCAAAAATGTTCGATCTATTTTAATAAAGAGGAAGTTCTAGTTATGTTATACTCTTCTAGCCCAGTATATTTAGAAACTACTTTGCGTAAAATCTTGAAATTTGGTGAATAGGTGCGAAAATGATCAGTCAATGGAATGACATAATTTAAAAACTCGAAAATAACGCTAGATATATTTCATTTTATATTTGAAATCCTTATGTCAATGCCTATGCAGTGGCTCCATCTGATGGTTATGTCTTTCACTATTTTAATTTTCATTTACACTAGATAAGACATTAAATGAAAACAATTTATGTCATTTTATTAAGTGATATTTTTTTTTACCTACTCCTCAAATTTTATGAAGTTATAAAAATTAGTTTCTAAATGCACTGGGCTAGAAGATTGTAATATAACAAGTATAGGGAATGACCCTTACAAGTTTCTCTTCTATGACAATAGTTCGGTAAAGCGATTATTTACAAGAATGGGCATAAATTTCTTCAATTTTAGTTTGTGTTGCTACAGAATATTTCAACTTCAACTAAATTTTGATCAAAAACTAGCGGTGGAACCTGACGCAACTTTCAATTGCACTATAATACTGGTCACTGCGTTTAATTTTGGCAGGGATATAAGTTATTGTTTTTATCTTTTCGTGAATTGAAAACAATGGCCAATTTGGCAATATTAATAGTTATTACACAGGCAATGAAAACTAGTTTGGCGAATTTTCGGCTGTCTCGTTGATGGGCAATGCCCAAGGGAAGATAACTAATTCTGTGTTAAATTTGTTCGTTTTTCATTTTTTTACACCTTTATTGAATTGTGAGAATACTAAAGTGGGGTGTGTAGAACTCTTTAAAAAGTCTTACCACAGCAATTTTGATCAAAATTGTAAAGTCTTTTTTTTGCAATTGCTGTAAAAGCATACATTTTTGCAGTGGCAGGTAGCTGCGCTATTTTGACAAAAACTTTAATGACATATCCTATGGCCATCACTAATTCATATACAAAAGTTTAACATTGTAGGTTACACACCACAGACAAAAACTTACTTTTTTTTCTAGACCATTCTTTTAAATTCAGAACGTTCCAAAACGTGTAGAAATGGGGGGGGGGGGGAAAGGATAAAAAAAGTAATAAAAATAAAAACCATAAAAAATTACTAAATGCAATATTTTCTATTTTGAAAATAAAATTATACATGTTTTTAATTTTTTGTCCTTCTGTTTTAATGAAGTGATAAACTTATGAAATGGCCATTAATGTCATTTACAAAGTCACCATTCAAAGTCAAATTTGACTGTCAGAAAATTATTGCCAAAACTACCATTTTCAAAAAATTTTCTTTTATGAAAAAAAAAAAATGCTAAATTGGCAAACTTCTCAATTGTTTTTTTATGTCGTATCAAAATATCATAGTATTCGAAAATTCAAAGTCTCTTCAGGTGAAAATTAGAACTTGGCATTTCCAATGACTCGGTGTTGATTAATTATTAGATAGATCAGGGACATTTATTATATTTATAGCAAAGATTGAATAGTTAACATATTTTTAAATATTAATGGTGAACATTGAATAGTGAAATATGTAATAATATAGTAAAAATAGCAAACTGAAAAGTAAGCAACAAAATTCGGATTTATGCGAAAAAAAGTAAAAAGAAGGATATGTAGCATGGGGTCTTAAAAAAGGCCAGTTTAGAGAATTTCCTTCAGTGTTTTGGTGATATTAAAGCATAAAAAATACGATAATATTGTTAGTATTTATAAGTAAAAAATGTGAATATTCGTTTATTTAGAATCATCAAATGAAGTAGACGAAGATTATTTAACCTTCATTACAAAGTACAAAGTTAAAAATTAGTCTCTAACAAATTAAAATATATTGAAAATTTAAACGTAAATTCAAATTACTCATGCACTGTTTCTTTTATGAGTGATTGAAATTTTTACTTTTTAGAGAAAAACCTGTTTAAATTTGGTAAAAGTAAGACTTGAACATCTTGACTTGAACTTGCACTAATGGTTTTTATTACTTTCAATTACCCATGCGTATACATAAGATAATGAAATTATAGCATTCCCGGTCAAAAAACAAATTTCGATTTCTTCACGTTTTGCAACATCCTGATTTAAAAAAAGTGTCTGTCTGTCTGTATGTATGTCTGTGGTCAGCATAACTTCCGAACAAATTGATCTACGATGTTCAAATGTGGTATTCGGGTTGCTGGTGGCCATGAGACCTACCATTAAGGTTTTCATCAAAATCGCGCATGCGCATAAGGTAGCTGCCATTGAAAAAAATATGTTTTTCAATGATTGCTACAAAACGGCTTTAATGATTTTGATAAAAATCGCAGTGCTAATGCCTCTTAGAGTGTTCTAAACATCCCCAACGAAATTCCCATAAAAATGCTTTAATGGCGTAAAAAGTCGAAAAACGAATGCCTTCAACACAGAGTTTTCTTTTCTTGAGCATACCTCATCAACGATCGTGTTTTATGCTCCCCTCAGCTTCACTTATAGTAAAGGATAATATAAGGATTATTGAAAAGTATATCGCCAAAATTACCATTTTTGCGGAGAGTGGTGTTTTTTTTTTTTTTAGATCTATGCAAGAATTATCGCAAAAAATAATATCGCCAGACTGGGCATTTTTTCTAAATGAATGATGAAAATATAAAAACGGTGAATGACACAGTAAATTTACATCAGTATTGTAGTGTAATTGAAAGTTGTGCGATGTTCCACACCCCAAGTTTTGTTGGCAACGTTAACCATCAGGCTAAGCTTTTTTTTTTCAGTTCTCTTTTTCTTATTACTCACAAAGTGAAGCGTATTGATTGCTGGAGGGATCAGGCATGTACCGAGTACCGAATCCAGCTAAAAATGCATCATATATTATGTTGGTATTTAAAAATTAATGTGTTCTTTAAATACTCATTTACAGAAAGCGTATTGTAATTCGAATAAATTCGAATTTGTTCATGAATAACTAATATATGTGATTGAAAGTTTATCACATTAAATTTTTTTTTTTTATGAAACCTTTAGAGGGTTTATGTCCATAGATTCCACAAAATGCAGCTGGTATGCGTATGCTTCCTGCGATGTCGTTTCCTATTCCGATCATGGCAGCTGCAGCAGCGATAATTGATCCTTCGCCACCTGCAAAAAAAAAAGAGTTCAAAGTTACAGCTTATGAAATTGAATAATATAGTAATCCTTTCATAATTTAAAATCTTTAGATATAGTGTAAATGAACATTAAATTTTGAAACGCTACTTATGAATGTAATAAATATGACTTCTTAACGTACCTTTTTCGATCCAAGTTACTAATTTAACCTATATTGATAGTCGTGATTCAACGTAACTACATTTCGTGATGCAAAGTAAGCACCAAATGATGGTAAATTTCACCATATTAAGATTACCGCTGGATCAATACAATATTTTTAAGAAATTGGCCACTTGTTTTAGTAGTTCAATATTTCGTTTATTTTCTCAAAATGTAGGACTACTAGCAAGTGAATTGAATGGAAAGAACGTTCGTTTCATCCTTTTCAACGATGGAGAATTTGAAAAATATGTTATTAAATTATGTGCAACAAACATAATTTACGTATTAAAGCAATAAGTTTTATGCACCAAATATAATTCGTGATTAACATGAGCCCGTTTTTGTATGAAATGACAAGCCTTCTAGCATATTCGCCTCGAATCTTTACCATCTACTTTGATAGAGTTGACTCCATATTTCTTATATATAATGGCTTATTAAGTCACTTTGACAATTGGCATACACAAATGATGGATAGTTTAGTACATAGCATCATGTTGCCACATGTTAACTAAAGATACCATTATGATAGAATTCACTTCTGTAAGAGATAATATAATTATTCATTTTAAGATACTGTGTATGAATATCGAGAAAATAATAGACGTCTCGACTAGAGCGGCTGGTCCCAAGTCCGCATACAAAGAGTTGGTATTCAAACTGTAGGCCAATTCTTTCAAAACTTACCAGTTTACGGACAGACTGAGACCACATTTGTTGTGTTTCATTGACAGGGTGTCATGTTGAATTCCAGTTGAAAAAGTTCTTAAATGCTCACATTTTGTTTTAGAGAAGACATTTCATAGCTACTAAGGAGTTTCGTAACCAAAACTGCTCATCAAACAGATGCTCACTTTCTAATTTAGTCAATGAAGAAATACCCATATATGCGAAATTTGAGCCAGACTAAAATATGTTCTCAAAATTGGAAGCCAACTCAGGGACTATAGTTACATAAGATGAATGCAAGTTTGTCTAACAAAAAAGAGAAGGGTGATAGTACTTACAAAGAACAACAATATTTGCAATAGTAACTAATTGCTAATTCCCCTCACTTTGAAACAACGATTCTCATGATTAGATCCACCTCCAATGCGGCAGGTGATCGCAATGTTGCATATATCAAGTCCAGGGGACAAATTTCTGGGGAGCATGTAGGCAAAGCATCAGGTTCAACAAGGCCAACTTACTTTATGGAATGTTAACATTTAGAAAGCATCTGATCAGCTAGGGTTCCATTAGTCTAAAATACACCGGTTTTGAATGGAACATACTGAAACTGATTGGGGAATACTTGCTTCAATTACAAACGGAATGCTATTTGTACTATAAAGAGATAGCTTTCATTTTCTTTCACTTGGCAAAAATCAACGTGGTCATGACATTTTAATCTCCTTCTGGCATTATGATTGGAATGCAAATAGAGGTTACTTTACAAATAGGGCTTGTCTTGATAAGTATTATTAACTATTTTTTGTTTTTGTTTTAGCGTAAATTTATATACATACTCTCTATAAAGGGTTGGATAGTTTTTTCAACATTTGTTTGGAGACTTCAGAAGTTTCTAGAACTTCAATACTCACCCGAACTTCCTCCGACTGTCCTGGCGTTATCGTACGGGTTTTTGGTCATGCCGAACACGAGGTTGGAGCTCTCCCACCACATGCAGAATTCAGGTACATTGGTCACTGTCACCGGGATACCACCTGCTTTTCGGTAGAGGGCAGCAGTATCCGAATCCTTCTCGGCCACGCGGCCCTTGGCTCGAACCAGGCCGCAAGTCTGGGCCATTCCTTCAAAGGGGTAGAATGGGAATGATCACAAAGAATAAGTAAAAGAGACTTAGTGAGTTTTTTTAAAAAGATTTTTAACTGGAACTGGTAAGTTAAAAAGTCGATTGGAAATGTGTTCTAGTATCACTGAATTCTACACAATTGAAATTATTCAGGCATGCAATATTTACAATGATACTAAGTTAGCCTTTCTTGTAACCCATGAGAGTTACACAAAAATTACAAAATTGTGCACTTTTACAGTCTCATACCACTTGGCTATAAGGCTTACTCGGCAAGTAATTTGGTCTGGTTTCTCGATGGCGCTATCATTTAAGAGGATGTCCTAGTAAGGATACTTCCCTATACTCTCTATGTTACACTCTTCTAGTCCAGTGCATTTAGAAACTACTTTCTATAAAACCTTGAAATTTGTTGAGTAGGTATGAAAAATATCACTAAAGGTAATGCCATGAATTGTTTTCATTGAATGTCTATCAGTTATAAATGAAGATTGAAATAGCAAATTACAAAAACCAGATGGAGCCACAGCATATTGCATTGACGTAATGATTTCAAATATACAATAAAATATATTAGACGCTATTTTCAAGTTTTTAATTTATGTCATTTCATTAGGTGATAATTTTCGTACCTACTCACCAAATGTCAAGGTTTTATTGGAAGTAGTTTCTAAATACACTGGACTAGAATATTGCAACATAGCGAGTATAGGGAATGAATGATCCTTACTTGGACTTTTCTTCATTACCCTGATTGCACCAGGGCTATGGTGTCATTTTCTTTTTTTACCGATTTTATCTCACTACATGGTAGGCAGAGCTTTAAACTAATAGACTTAACTGATTTAACTTTGCTCAGCACAGCACTTCAATATGTTCAGATTGGTTGGTTGTATTAAGATTATCTGGCGCCGTCAGCAACACGAGGGCTATAATGCGCCCAAAAATTCGTCATTAGAAAAGCCAACATACATTTACAAACACCCATGCCAACACGGGACTTGAACCCGCAACCTCGCGGTCTAGAAGCTAGCACGCTAACCACTATACCGTTTGGTCTGCCAATATGTTCAGATATAGTCCCTTATTTGGGAAACCTTCTTAGATACGCTTCTATCTTATTTTATATCGTCCTTATATTGTTTTGAAGTGGTAAACAAAATGAAAACTTTCTCACTTCTAGAGTTAAGACTCAGCTCCACTAATTAAAATAATTTTTTATACTGTGGTAAAATTTGAAAGACGCAGATGAACACATGTTTTCCATATTGTATAATAATGTGTTTAAACTACTAAGTAATTAACATATCATTTGATAGTATCGAATGTTTTCTTTTAATGGAACATACTAGAACTCTTTTTAAAAACCAATTTTTATATTTTATTTTAGTAATAAAATATATTAACACTTTGCACTCGAGGGCCGCCTCTCAGGTGCCACATGATTGGATGCCGCAACTCGAGAGGACTACTAAGTTTGATGCGGAAATTCGATGCAAAGCCAATGACTGTGTTTAGTTTCTATGAAGCGGCCGCGGAGCGAACAAAAAATGCCGCAAAACGTCTCGAGTTGATGGTATCTTGGAGCGAAAAAGACCTTGAGTGCAAAGAGTGAATATCACAAACTTTAGCTAAAGCTAATGTAATTAATTGGACAAAGATATAGATATTTTAATTTGTATATTATTAAAATATTTAAATTTAGAATAGATTGAAAACAAAATTAACAAAATATGTTCGATTTATCTGCAACTTTTATCACCAAACAGTTTTGTACTTATTGGATTGGATAGTTTTCATCAAGGAATACCGTCGGCTGCCTATTTCTGCACATTTAATCAATAATTGATTCGCTTGGATTTCAAACTATGTAAAATTGGTGCCATTCCATTTTTTTTTTTAACCCAAATGTTTCAAGACTATGATTCCCAATTAGCTATGTGAACAAGTTTTGAAACATAATTATTAGAATACGACGTACTTTTTCATCACTCTAATTTTGACAGCTATTACTAAATGACCATTCAGTTCGTTCTTTTGAATTGCGTAGAATGTCATTGTTCTCACAATAACATTGATGGTTCTTGACCCAAATGACAATTCAACTCACACTTGCGTGATTCTTTTTTTTCGACGTTTATTTGTACAAGGTTTTATAATGACGAGGTATACGATAAATCATTCTTACGGTTCCTTATAATTAGAGCTTTTCTGGTCCATACTGTTTCAATATAAAAGTTGTTGTTGCTTCATTCATGTTTGTTTCATGGTTCATTTGGAGCTATGGATTATGCCTAGACAGATAATGTGCAGTTGAGTTGGCTAGAAGAGTTTTTAGTTTGTTTGAATTTAAAAATTGATTGTTTAAAGGAAAAATACAACAGAAAGTAACGAAATAAAGAGTATTTTTACCCAAATGTGAAATGGATATTTTCCCTTTTTTTCTAGTGTTTTCTCTTTTACTATAATATACCTTATATTTTAGAAATATTATTCAAAACAAAGACAAACAAATTTATGAAAGTTTTAAAGTCAGATCCTTAAGGAATAATTAATATACACTAATTTCTAAATGTTAAGCTCGGAGATTTAATTATTAAAGATTAAACGGAAAATGTTAATTTCCGTAAGCCAATCTGAATTAAAAAATCTGATATTTGCTGCAAAGGTAGAAGGATGTATGCAAATATGTTAAGTAACAGCCAATCACGGTTTTGCGTCGAGAAATATGTAAAAAAGGCAGTCGTATAAGAAGCCGGCATTGTGAAGGGTTATAGGAGTTGCATGTAAGTGCTGATGAAAGGTGTTTAGAACATTCGTACTATTTGTTTTCAACCTAGACGTGTTTCTATGGCTTCCAGATGACGAATGGAAGATTCTGAGCCCTGGAGGTATGTAGGACGGATTGAAGCAGGACACTCTATCACAGATGTTGCTCTTTTCTTCGCCGTTCATCATTCCGTCTTTTCATGGTACTGGAAATAATTCCAAACCAGCCAAACAGTTGTCTGAAGACCTGTAGCTGGTCGTCCAAGGGTTACGACCCTTCGCGGGAGATCGATGTATTGCTGTTGTAGCTAAGTAGAATTGGAGATTATCCTCCACACGAGTTACATCTATGGTTGTAACGGCCATTGGTAAGATGATATCTGCCACGACTGTTTGTCGAAGGCTACACATGAATTGCCTGTATGTCCCGGTACCACGAGTTTGTGTTCCTTTATCAGTCCAATCCAAAGAGGCACGTTATAAAGTGTTGCCGCCAGCATGTGAATTGGATGGTGTCTGATTGGTGCAACGTTATGTTCACAGATCAGACCATCTGTGACCTACAACCCTATGATATGCGTGTAGGTGTCTGGAGGGAACAAGGCACTCGCAATTGACCCCAGAAAATCGCCGAACATCACATATTCCACGGTGGAAGCATCATGGTCTGGGCACGGATTTCATTGGGATATCGTACCCACCTGCACATCTTTAGGCGAGGTTCTGTGACGGCTGTACTGTATCGAGATGAGATGAAGTCTTAGGCCCCATTGTGGAGCTATACGCTGCAGCAGTTGGTCCTTCTTTCGTTTTAATAGATGATAATGCGCGTCCCCATAGAGCTGCCATTGTTGAAGACTTTCCGGAGAGTGAGGGGATTGCACGTATGAAGTGGCCGGCTTACTCGCCGCACCTTAATCCAATTGAAAATCTTTGGGATGCCCTCGACCGAGCTGTATGTAGACGTTTCCCACCTCCAGCCATTCTCAGAGATTTAGAAACTGCCCTACAGGAGGAATGCCGATTACTGAAATGGTTGATCACCTCGTAATAAGCATCACATGCTGTACACTTTGTATGCAGGTGAGGATTGCTCGCATACCCTATTAGTATATGTTTTTGTTGTTTGTTTTGAATTTAAACATCATTTTGTTAATAACGCGCATATGATATCATTTTATAATTTATGAAAATTCAATATTTCTGTTTTGTTTCATGAATAAACATAAAGTTACTTTCTTGAAGTATTTCGTGGCAATCAAAGAAGTATACTTGTTCATTGTTTCTCATTTTATCGCTCCGTGCTTAACTTTTGGAAGTGAGTGTACAAATATTTTTTATTTTATTGAAATTTGCACAATTATTGATTCTCAAATCTGAGGTGTTCTAAAGAGTGCAAATCATTTTCATCTGAAGCATGGTTTGAAGCAAAGGCTTTTGTATTTTGAAGCAGAAATTTTTATTTAAACTATTAAAATAGATTGTATCAGAGCATATATTATAACTGAAATCAACCACATGTGAAAGGACAGAAGTGTTAATTAGTTTAATTAATGTGCTGATCTTAGGAACACTTTTGTAAATGACAATTTTTCTTTACTGGGACTGAATAAAAATTACAATTCAGTTACACAAAATAAATAATCCTGAAAATCCCAGTATTCTTTTATCATCTACCAGTGTAAACTTCTTTGGGAAACATTGAATAATTAGAAATCCAACAAGTAAAATTTCACAAACCTTTGACTCCAATGGCCTCCTTGCACGTGAAGGGTACTCCGAGTAAAGGCGTGTCCCTCGCAATATCCTCTACCGATTTATGAGTGGTGGCCAAGAAGTCGTCCACTGCTTTTGCGTCCTTCAGTGCGTCTTCGTACCGCTCGTCCACAGCCGCGTTGATGTACGGATGCACCGCCCGAGATCTATCTACGTACGCACGCATCACTTCCACGCAACTTAACTAAGGAAAATTCATTTATAACGTTTAAGTATAGATATGTAGTTTGAGATAGAAATAAAATTGAATAAAATACACTTTTTTTTTTTTTTTTTTTTTTTTTTTTTTTAACGAAATGGTAAAAAAATTGGCAAACAATTTGGCAGAATTCACGCAATTCCAAATAAAATAAATTTTCTCAGGAAAAGCAGTTTAAAAATATCTAAATTATTCTATTACCAACCAAACTAACATTGGGTAACTGTATTACTTACCTGCTTCTTTCGGATTTTTTCAGCAATTTCTATTGCAGGCATAAGGAGGATTTTGTTGTCGATGGGTGGTAGCACTTTCGTCTTTCCCATGAATAAATGATAAATGAAGTCCAACACTTTATCCGAGAGGGGTCTTGTTAGTGTCAGTATTACCCTCAGGACTTCGAAGAATATCCCTACCATCTAAAAAGTAAATATATTGTTACGAATTTTTGCATATTTATAAATATTTCGTAATGTTAATTTTGTAAATAGGAAGATTTATGTACATTTTGCATAAGACAGTGCAATAGTTCGTCTTAAGTTGGCTTCCCGGCAATATGGGTCTTAACGCTTGATAACTAGTTTTACAGAGATAACGCTGGGAAGCGAGTTTTACAAGGAGCAGGGCATTTAACATTATGGTAATGCCAATCTCGCCAAATTGGCGAGATAGAGCCAAGTTGGCAACGGTTTTTACGATTAATTTGAGTCGCCAAATTTGGCGAGAAATTACCAAATGTCGCCAAACTTGGCGACCATTTGGCGACATTTTCGGTCCCCATGTACATGTATAGGACTTTTCGACTACTATCTGGAAAGTTCTCCAAATATCTATCTCTAGAAATTTCAAGAATGTTCGCCTCCCCTATAAAAGCTCAAGAGAGCGGGTGATGGAATTCGTTGTTAGTTGAGTCCATTAGTTGACTGGAATTACAGAGTCTCAGTGAACATTCCGAGTAGTTCTAAAGCGAACTGTATTGCATTGTCTTTTGCGGCGATTTAGCAGTTGTGTTGTCAAGTTTTTAACTGCTGTTTTGTGCTCTATTATTGTGAAAAGAGCTGTATTGAGTCTACTAGAACGAGAAGTTCTGGAGTTGTAAAGGAATCTGTGAAGAGTTATAGTGGAATAAACTTCTGCAAGTTTTGATCTGCTTTGGCTTCAAATCTTTCGAACCCCAGTCCACTCCATATATATATATATATATATATATATATATATATATATATATATATTTAAAAGTATAAACGCACTGGCATCAAAACGATAATTTTAACGTACATAGAAAAGAGTGATAATGTAAAATTTTATGCACTTAAAGTATTGGCAAGCATTGAAAATTGTGATATTTAGTGAAAAGAAATATTTTTGTTTTTTTACTTTACCGTAACTTTTAAACATTGCGACTCACTTGTTAAAAATTGAATAAATCTGGAGTGACCCACTTCATCTTTACAGCATTAATTTTTTACTTTCAATTACCCATATGGTTATATAGAGTAATGGAAAGAATAGCATACGGTCAACAACAACAACAAAAAAATCGTTCTTGTAAAAAATGTCTTACGTTTTGGAACATCCCGACTTCAAAAAAGTGGTATAGAAAAAATATCTGTCCGTGTGTCTGTGTTAACGTGGTCAGCGTAATTCCCGAACAAATTGACTTATGATGTTCAAATTCGGTGTGTGGGTTAGTGGTGGCCATGCGATCTACCATTTAAGTTTCCGTTAAATTTCGCATGCGCATGTGGTTGAAATCATGAAACAATCATTTTTGTGCAAGTGTTAAAAAATGAAACAAACGTTTTGATTAAAACCGAAATTACAGTAGAAATGCGATGAAAGCGTAAGCAACTGAAATACGAGTGCCTTTAACACAGAGCTCTCTGCCATTGAGCATCATCCATCAACGATTGATTTTTCTTCGTTTCACGCACAAGAAGGGATAATGTAATGTCTATCGAATAACATCACCAATTTCGCCATTTTGGTGTTTTTCCCCTCATCTAATAATTACTGCGAAAAGTATCCCCAAACTGGCCATTTTTTTTTAAATGATGGAAAATATGAAAACGGTAAATAACATCTCATCAAATATTAATGCAATGACCAATATTATAGTATAATTGAAAGTTATGGGATGTTTTCTTCACTCCTATTTTCAAAGGCGAACACCACAAGATCTTTCCGAAAGAGGTTTTATAAATCAAAAAGGAACTTTAGCGAAGGAAATAATTTATTAAAAATAATTACAAAAAAATATGTTTAATAAGGCTTGTGTGAAGGACTTGCAACTCACCAGTGGATAGCGAACGACCCACAGTTTGGGTTGGTTGTTTTATATTTCTTGGCGCAAGGGCAACTCTAGGACCAAACTGCGCCGAAACCATAAACAGTTTGGGAAATGCTGCTCTAAAGTATTTCCGAACTCAGGAGCTTTAAAATTACGTTATGTTTAATATAATATTCAAAATATTTTTTAAACTACAAAAATGTTTTTGAAGGGACTAATTGTCAATGATCACTACCACAAACTTTGTAAGTAGTTTTTGGCAGTGTATGACTTTTTTTGACAGAGATTACTCCAGTTTGAATCAATTAAAAAATGTTTAAAACAATATAAGTGCAAAATGCATGGCAGAGAAACTACTAGGATTAAATACATACGTGGATTAATCGATTTTTAACTTAATTCTAAATCTTGTGCTGTTTTTATGAAATCCTTTTTAAATACCTTCAAAACAAAATTTTATGAATAAGTCAAAAAGTTGTATTAATAATTCCAGTAGAGATTCTCTGAATAAAATTGGTGGTTTATAAATGAATTCTTAAATGTTATATCACTGGTGCCATGTGTGGAGGCGAGAGTCACGGTTCACGTTCAGACATTCAGACATGAACGCTTCCGAACAACAACTTTGAATTTGGATGAGATGTGAAAACAAGCAGATGGAATTTAGCCTTGCACGAGTTAACATCTTTCTGTGGTAAGTAACTATTCTAAACTACATCTTAACTTGACATCACTAGACGATAGATCTTCACCGTGCTCATAGGCAATTAATCCATTTTAGCGGAGTGAAGACCTAATCCTCGCCAAACCTTATAGCCTTTTGTTCTCTACAGGGTTGCTGGGCTGAGTTTCCTAGCGTGATTATTTCTTGTAGGACGAGAGAAGAATGAAAAGGGAATGGGATGAAACAGAATTCCTGTCCATCCTTTTGCCGAACAAAAGGCTATATGGTTTGGCGAGCATTATGCTTTCCCGCCGCCAAAATGGATAAATTGCTTATGAGCACTGTGACGATCTACCACCTAGTGTTGTTAAGTTAAGTTGAAGTTTAGTTTAGTTGCGATGAGAACTGTGCTGCGGTACCTGGAATTGGAACATGTAGATATTGTTAGACTGCAGTTTAGTCAACTACCTACTGTTCATCATCTGTAAATAATTAATCTAATACAATATTCCTGAAACCTTCACCGAGTGTCTTCATTGCCTCCCACACATAAGACCTTTTTAAGATTATTAAATTGAATTCTGTAAATATCATCATACGAATTTTTTATTTATGCAGATATTTTTTTTAGTTTTATAACACTTATTAAGTTAGAAAATGATTGCGAGGCCATTTCCAAAATTATAGGAAAAAAAATATTATAATATACAATGGTACTTAAAAGACGTGAAAGAACATTATTTAAAAGAAATTTTGTAAGAAAATTTAGTTAAATTCTGTCATTGGTGGCAAACAAAAAAACATAAGTGACGGAATGGTGAGTGTAGGAAAGCGAATGAACTATAAATTTAGACCATGTCGCTAGTTGATATCACTAAATTTGAATTAAAAAATTGGGTTTATAAGTTTGTTAGCATGGTTCCAGCCGCCTATTTTTGATACTATCAAGTGCTTAACACAGTTAAATACGCCCGAAATTTTGAACTACAATAAGACTATGGTAGAAGCCTTATCGCGCATACCTCTTCTCTCCAACTACACCACACCAAAGAGTACATTGATGTCACGACCTATTTAATTCGCACTAACCTTCCTTATTGTATACACCGATATTAGGCGGGCCAGGATTGATCCCTCAATCTCCCAAACACGAGCTCGGTGCCTTTAGCAGTTAGTTCCCCCCAAACTCCTTCCCATTTTGGGAAATAATTGTCCCATATACTTCGATCTTTACCCAGCAAAGCTAAATGATGGAAATAAATGAACAATGATTCTAATGGAAGTTTTCCCTGTGCTAGATCTTACAGAACCTGGTTACTTGGGTTGCAGTGAAGATTTTCTGGTGTAAGTGCTAGACAAGGCTGATATTTCGTTTGAATGTCGCTTTATGAAGAACTGTGTGAAAGGAGGAGTATTCCGGGAGAAAGTGCCCCACGCTCATGTCTACAATAAGAGAAAGCCCAGAAAATTGTCACTTGGTCGCAAGACAACTTATGTGAGACTACCTGTCATGTTCGCTGTAAACAGAAACCTAGTAGTTGTGAAGTTTAAAGGGTGGAACGACTTCCGAGATGTCTTACGAGGGGAAATTGCTTCTTATATGCGTATCGAATTGAAGAAAAATCAAACAGCTAGACTATTGTCTTGATTCAGGTGCTTGATACCGTGAACTTTTGCATACCGGACTTAGTATTTCGTTTCTCGCAAGTAAGTCCGGCAAAAAATAGTAAACTAAGAAACACTTAATTTGCATCATAAACTGTCCACCGTAAGAGAAAGTTTAACTTTAGAAAAACATTTCAAAACAATTTAATTAAATTATATGTTATACTTCAAATTAGTTTACTTGACATCAGTTTGGAAAACAATGTCTTGTAAATTTCTTAAAAAAAGCATCAGAGGGAAGGGGGCCGATCAAACGATGTAGTGGTTAGCGTGTTAGCTTCTAGACGGCGAGGTTGCGGGTTCCAGTCCCGTGTAAGGCATGGGTGTTTGTAAATGTATGTTGGCTTGTCTAATGACGAATGTTTCGGCGCATTATAGCCCACGTGTTGCTGACGGCGCCAGATAATCTGAATACAACCAACCAGAGGGAAGGGGGTATTAAATAACGATTTTAACTAATACCATGCTAGTTTACTAATACCACATTTGTTAGGTTAAAATTAAAATTTTACGAAATGTCTTTGTCAAATTACTAAAAGTTATAAAACCTTAATTTTTTTTTTATTACTTTATGAGATTTGATGATTAATTAAAGGAGTCGAATAAATGTCTCCTCCTGGCGTTTGAAAATTATAAACATGTGAAGGTAAAACAGTAGAGTTTACAACAAAACAGAGGTCGTGAACCGTTTTAAATTATTCATTCGAACAGAAAATTAATATATAACTATTAATTAACAATTCATTACGATATGAAATTCCTATTTTTTAAAGATTAAGGTTTGTGCAAAAACTTTAATTATTTTGCAACCCCCTGCAAATATTTCTGTCAGCGCCCATATAGATTACGAATGAAAAACAAATATATTTTTAAAGTTCCTTTATTTGTTTCAAACAAATTAGTGTATCTTAAGATAAGCATTATTACGCATTCAATTACTAAATAGAAATGTGGAAAGTTTCTAACGTTTTGGTGAGTGAAAAGGAAATGTGCTATTGGAACATCTGTAATGAGCTCAATTGGAGGTCTATTAGTATGAGTTGGTTGTTTTCAGATTATCTGGCGCCGTTAGCAACACGAGGGCTATAATGCGCCGAAACATTTGTCATTAGACAAGCCAACATACATTTACAAACACCCATGCCTAGCACGAGACTCGAACCCGCAGCTTCGCGGTCTAGAAGTTAGCACGCTAACCACTATACCGTTTGGTCGGCCTATTAGTATGAGATAAGAGACGAATATTTTATTATCTAGGGTTAAAATGTACATTTCTATCAATGGATTGGAAACCTTTTTAAAAATAATTTCCTGTTATAATATTTCAGAAATCCAAAATTGAAAGAACTGCAACACTTAAAAACAGAAAAAAAAAAAAAAAAAAAACATCAAGTCCTACATTTACAATGACTACATAATAAATCCGTAGCTTTCTAGTTAGGAAACTAACCTTGAGAGGAGTTACTATTTCCGGTATGACAGATAGCAACGTAAAGCTTCACTGCATGTTTATTATAGACTGAAACGGTATATCGTGATTTACCTGTCAAGTCATTGTGCTTCAGTCGCTTTTTTTGACCTCCAACTGTTGAAAATGAATCGATGTCACGTTTGCTTGGCAGCAGTCTCTTTTGTCCATTTAAATACGTTAGATTATTTTGTCAAATAGAGAAAAACAATTTTTTCCCTGCTTCTTCGATGTCTTTAACCTTCTTTTTTAAAGTCTTTTCTGCATGATAGCACGCAGAAAATACTTTTTTCTTTCATTCAGAAAGAAAAGAAAGTTTGAAACGGACATTTTTAGTGATGTGATCTGTTTTGGTAACATGAGTCGTTTTTTTTCCCTATCTCCCTTAACGTAGGAAATAAAGTTAGGATTGAAAATAAAATACTAAATACTTATCAAACGTATCCCACAGCTTTTCAGTTATGTTTTAAAATAAAATGTAATTTTGTTGATGTCTTTGACTGATACATGAAACTGACGTATGAGGAAAAATGGCATGAGCACTTGCCAAAAATTTGAACTGATACGATTCTATCAAACTGGGTTAAACATCAGAATGGCATCTATGTTCAGTCGTCCTTCCTTCAAATCAAAACTTCTTCGCATGCGACCATTACATTAAGAAAGTTGTTACTAATACCAACCAGCATATCTACCTGGTCAAAACATTTTTTGTTGGATTTAATTGAATTATTTAAAGATAAAGAATGTTTACGGAAGATAACTCAGAAACGTCATAAAAATAAACTCTGAAAAATAATCCACCCACATCTTTCATTTTTCAAGCTTACTTTTGTGTCAACATATTAAAAAAAATTAAATTAATACTTTATAATCAATAACGACAAATCGTACTCCCCATAGTTATACTACATAAAGTCATTTCTCGAGTTACATTTTGACTAATACATTGATCGATTTATCCAAGATATAAAAATTTGTATCCCTACGCTTCGAATCCATTTAAATTTGAGCCAAAGCTATTGTGCATTATGCTACTATACATATAAATCCATACTTTATTCGTGTTAGCCTACTGTTGTGATTTCAACATTTCTATTATGAGTGGAACCTATTAAAATTCCAAAACAGAAAAAATGGAAAACAACATCCCATTTTTTTAACCAACAAAATGTAATGAGGATAGAAAAGACTCTCCAAAAAAGGAGTTAAAATATAATTTTTAAATTAAATACACTGTTGAATCACTCAGATGGTTTTAATGAATATTAATGTTTCTAATTTGGGTTATTTTATAATTAGTCTACCCAACCTATTGTTGCTACGAATCGAACAAAATCGAATTAAGGGAACTTCTTTGATAGATCGATGGAATTTCAGTTTATATCAGACTGAAATGGAGGCAAATCACCCCCAGGTCGTTGTGTTTGCTAATTTAAGTGAGATCAACTGTCACAATCGCTGTCCTATGTACATACTTTTATAATTAGTCCGACATTTGGACTAGAATAAATCCATCCTTCGATGCTCAATTCGTTTGTTATTCAAAGCCACGAGTTCAGGATAGATAGTGATATTTGTTCATTTTGTTCGAGGCCTTTGTCAACTTCGGTAGCCTACAATCCTGTATGTAATCTCTCAAAGATTTGTGTTAATCCAACTGTATATATCTGGCAAATAGATTACGCCTAGTCTCAGATAGGATGGTATTTGAATTTGCTTTAACCTTTAACTGCTGTGACTGGGTTTGATAATTTTGACACAAGGACAAACATACTACGCCAAACAAACTTAACATCAGTTTAAAATTTAAGAAACATTAGTGTTTTCTTATTTTCTTTAACAGTTATTTTCTTATTTCTCATCAAAGTAAAGAGTTCCAGCAAACAAGTTTTGAAGTTCGCCCCTGACCGCAAAAGTTTCAAGAATTACGACTTTAGCCAGCACTACGCAAGACTACTCCCCTCAAAGTCATGTTGACAAAGCCCCCTACTTGGCAGTTGGGTAAACCTCCATTTCCTTATAATAGGCGTGGGTAGTTGCTTCATAAATCTCACTTAATCGCTCTTTAAATGCGCGGTACCTTTTCATTACGTAAAGTCGAAAGAGGATTAAGGCATCTTGAATCTTCTTCATGAAGGCTTAATTGTAACTATTTCGCCAAGTGTAAAGCGTTTTGCAACGTAAAGGAACTTGAGTTGAAATCAGTGGACTCTATGCATCAAAATAACAAGAGAGTACATTTGGAAAACCTCACTCAATTTCTAAAGAAATGTATTCAGATTTGTTTTATAATTATAACTCGGAGATTTATTAAAGGAAATTGTGATTTCATAATGGAGAACTGATAATACTGACACATCGAATGAGAAAGGTTCTGAGATCTGATTCCTATAGGAGGCTGATTTGTGAATGACCGCTCGCAGGAACTTTTGCTGATGATATATTGTGAGATTCGAAAATTCATTGTTGATAGTTTACTTTTGAATGATTTTTCTCAATAAATTTACTATTATTGCAGATTAATAGGAATAATTTCAGTTACCGATACCAAATTGAGGTCTCCGATGAGTTCGAATGAGTTTCGATCAATGGCCGGTTATTCAATGATTGCTCCTAGGGACAGACGCATGCGATTTATCAAATGAAAGGTTTCATTAAAACAAGTTCCCAAATACAAATTCAAAAAGAAGTCACGAGTGGAAGTACGGATAATATCGACCAGAATTAATTAAGCCTAAACTATAATTGCTACCGACTTGTGCTCTATATTAGTTTGAAGATCCCGATAAAATTTGTAGGATTACATACGATTGAAATAAAAATTACAACCGAAAGTATTTCGGAATTCAAATGTGTACTCGATTAATTAAAACCACATCTTCGCTGCATATAAAGATATTAGTTTGGAACTTTGGTAACAAGTATTCTGCCCAAGTTTGTTACATAATCGCCAACTAGTCGAAGAATAGAAGGACAGAAAACAGGAATACGAGTCATTTTCTGCTTTTAATGACATATTTTTCGAAGAGATAAAATTTTGTATTTTAGTAGCGACAAACTAATTCTCTTGCATTAAAATAATGTTCCCAACCCTTTACTTTTTATGGTACAAAATATGGTCACCATGTTTGAAGTTATATTATTTTACACGAAAATGGTAATCAAATCAAAATAATAATTAAGAACTTTCCTCTTTAAATGTGTCATTTATCACTTATCCTCAATAAGGATTTTTTTGGAGTAGAGTTTACTCATTTTTGTTTAAATCAAATAACAGAAATAAGTTTTGAATGCCTTAGATTTTGCTCAATTTTACAAATATTTTAACTGAAATAAAATTGAGTCTAACCCCCGTTGCAAAAGTGAAAGTTGGTTTATCACTAGAAATGTTATCCAATGTTTTATTTGCAAAATAATCACTGATAAACTACTCTGCATTCAAATAAACCCTGATCATTACCGGATATAGCATTCGGTGCTTGTACTGAAAGATGCATATCAACTAATCGCCACAGCTTCTCTCTCCTCCATGAATCTTAAGGTTCATTTTTTATATAAAAAAAAAGTTAGTGGATGTCATTACCAAGTAAAGGATGGCGATTTAGATGAATCCAATTCCATTAACAGAAAATCCAAAATTATATTTACCGTGGTTAACATCGAAGCCATAGGGTTGACGGTATCATCCTCCTCAAAGGTATCATCACTGTCTTTAACGAAATCCTCCTCCGCCTCACTCATTTCAGAAAATGAAGAGGTCGCGGCCCGGTTTCCTGTGTCGTCGGAACGAAACGACCCAAAAGTGGGCCTCCACTTGGACCAGATAACGCCTACGGACGTCAATGTTGGTGTACTTATTCAAAATAGACAGACAGCACGTGTATTGAGCGTGTTTACTGGAAAGGTGTGTTGAGCCGCTTACAAAATCCTTCAAGTCCATCTAAACTTGAGTGAAGACCATTATTATCTTCCGACTTTTCCCTACTGAGCATTAAGACTTGGATATTGCACGTTTGAAAGTTTCGTTTAGCTAAGATTGAACTTGTGGAAAAAAACGCGTTCCTGCTTTTCTGCATATTTACATGAAATGGCTTCTTAATTGTTGGGATTTTTAAAACTGGTTTAGCTTTTTAACGAGGGTTTAATTCAGTGTGACATTTGATAAGGTGCCAAGAAAAGGTCAAGCCAGAGAGGCCATTTTTAAGTGATGAACAATGGAGGTGGAATTAGCTGCGAGAAGATGACTTGAGGGCAAAGAGGAGAAGAACTCAAGCAAACTATATTAAAATTTAAATTAGTTTCTTATAAAGATGTTGGTATATTATTTCTTAAGATGATTTATTCTTCAGTTTAATAAGATGAGTAGTTTTGAAATGAAGTCGGATTAGATTTTAACTGCATATTTGCATTTTCTTTGAATATTCAGTTGAAATATTTGCATTTTAAATTTTGTATTTTGTTTGAATGAAGTTAAGTTCAGTTAAATGAATGTTTGGATAAGTCATATAAATATGCAATGAAGTGAAGTGATGGGTTTTTGATTTAGCTTTGAAGTTAATAAGAAATAAAAATTCTGGGGCTTTATTTAGTGCAGTGCCCGTGAATGGACCGCGGAACACTATTTTAAAGGATACGAATTTGTCCCTGCTGATCGGAATTGAAACTATTTGGAAACAAATTTATAAAAATAATATTCGGCTTATGGCTTATACACAGTTTACCCTGAGGTTTAAGTCCAAGCCCATTGCAAAGTTTTTTTCATTTCAGTTTTAAAACATCGATACATCAATACAACGGAACAACATCCATACATTTCTTTTTATACAAGCAGGCACTGCCCACACAATGCCTTTCCGGCGCTTGTCCAAACATTAAGTGGGAACGGACACTGGAGTACACTTTTGAAAAAAATACCCTTGGACTTAAGGCCCATAGTTAAAAAAATTTATTTTTTCGCTCTACTCTAGTGTACATACTTGTTAGCTGATCCTCCACCTTTCACTATCCAACATGTTTGTATGTGAATTTGTATGTAATTTGATCTTTGAGCCATACATATAAAAAATGAGTTGCGTGGTCCACGTTGTAGAGACCCATTCATGTGTTGTATAAATCCTAGCTTTTGTCGATTCGTGAATCAGGCTTGCTTCATTCGCTAAAGGGTTCATTGTTACGTAATCCCCTCTCTTAAAGAAATAATTTCCCCATTTATATAGTAATATCCCTCTCTCCCGTAAAATTTTTTTGTAACCTTTTCCCCTTCCATAGAAAAAACAACAATAACAACTTGGTCAAGGCATTAGTTAGCAAAGAATGTAGGGCAGCCATACATTCTACAGCCCTACACTCTACAGATGCAGGCCTGCAGAAGTTTTGCGAACTAATGACAAAATTATTTTTTTCCAGCATTAAATCTTAAAAAAAAAAAAACTAATAAAAAATTTAACTTTCTAGCTGTCAAAAGGAAAATTAGGGATTAAATACTACTAACGCTTAAATTTTCAGAGTTATTTGGATATTGGAAGTTAGTTTCTATCGACACAGACAGGCTGACTTTTGTTTTTATTAGTATAGATAGAAGAACTTTAAGTGAAATTTTTTCTTGGTTACTAGTTCATTTGCACTTATTTAAAAATAGTGTACGTTAGATTTTTACCAACCTATTTTTTATTTTCTTAATTTAATTTAAATATTAACCACTTCAAAATTTGATTTGTATTATACCATGTAATTTAATATTGATGAATAAATATAAAATCAATTTATATTTTTACGGGATAACATAACATCAGTTTGTAATTTGAATTGTACAAAAATACACTTAGAAGCTTTCTCTCCTATTGCAGCATGCGGTAAAGGATTTTCATTGTTTTTTACAAAGGATTGCAACACGATCACAAAAAAAAAAAAAAAAAAAAAAAAAACCCATAGAGAGATAATTTTAAGCCACACATAGACAACCACCGTTGTCCATTAGTTCACAAATTAATCATCGACTGACCCGAGAGCCGTCAATCAAAATGGAAAATCAGCCTTTAAAAGGATGATGTAAGAATATTAAGTAATGATCATCCGGTAAGTTGAAGATATGCTAAGAAAACTTACCGATGGCATGGTTTTCTTGTTTTTATGAGTTGTTTCTGGATAACCTCAGGGCCATTACGAAACAGCGAAAATGAACGCTGTTTCATAACTCGAATTTGGTAAATCCTTCAGTGAGATGAGTATTAATTTCTTTTTATTACAAAATTATTATTAAGTTGATGAATTTATTAAGATTATGAATCTTTCATCACTATGGAAATTTGTAGGTTTTTGCTGGAAAATTAAAAGTGATGAGAATGGGATATATGCTTGATAGGAAAGAAGAATGGTTTCATTGCATATAAAGTAGGATAATGAAGTGGGAATATTAGGTTAAATAATTCGTTGCAGAGCATATTAGGTCAAATAATTCGTTGCAGAGCACAATACTGATTCTATGTAAGAAGTTCATTCTTTCTTTGGAGTCCACGTCGGGAAAAATGTTCAAAATTATTCTTGGGAAATTTATGAAATGTACGAAGGAATACTATGAAATTACAATTTTGGCCAATTTTATTGACTATGACTCGAGAATTTTTTTTATGCTAGGCCGTATACTGAAGCCTTTTTTTTAGCGAGTGCTGGTTTCTAAGAAGAACCAATGAGGGTTATGCAGCAAACCTCGGAAGTTGGCGAGTGTTAGTAAATAGGGGACGGAATCACCTCGTAAACACACCTCGTAAATTTAATTGTCAAAAATTGCATTTTTTCAATGTTTTCTAACTTTAAAAAGAGAATATTTATTTATAATCTATAAGTGATTTTTAAACATATAAATCCGTAAGCGACCATTTTTTTTCTCTTCATATTTTACAAAAGTTTCATTTCAGATTCTTCTCGTGCCTGAACTAAGTTCTAAAATTAAGTTAAATAAATAGAAGTTATAAAAAGTATAAAAAGATAATTATAAAAAGAAGTAGAACCAACTTTTTAAGTGCGCTAAAAAGTAAAAAATAAATTGTATGAAAAATATATCATGAAGTCAAAGTAAGTGAATGCAAACTATAAAAATTTCATAAACAGTTATTATGTAACTAGTGGGGTAAGTAATACTTTTTCAAACGAGATAAAACGCTTACTTGACGAGTGCGATGTCAAATAATTTACTGAGTTGGAAAAAGTATTTTCTCACGTGTTGCATACAATATTTTTTATAATCACATGCAAAAAATATTTGAAATATATTTATTAACGTTGGCAACTCGAGTCAATGCATTTCTTTAGACTATAGCTTGGCGTCCACTATCGCTGAGCAGAGTAGAGCTGATCAGAGCGGAGTGGAATAGAGCCAATTACAAGTCTGTCAACGTCCATTGTAGCACGAGCCTCGTGCTACAGTAGACGTTGGCAGCCTTGTAATTGGCTCTAATCCACTCCGCTCTGATCTGCTCTGCTTAGCGATAGTGGACGCCAAGCTTAAATGTCATTTCCAAGTCAAGAGTTTGAGCACGAGGCGTGGGAGAAAATACTTTTTCACACTAGTCCGCACTCCTCGCGAAAAAGTGCTACTTTCGCCACTATTTTTGATTCAAAATGATTAAAAAAAAAGTTTTATTTTTTGCAAGTTGTTATAAAAATATATTTTTTCATTGATAAATTCTCAGTTGTAAACATAAATTATCCACAACACATGTCAATGATATTATAGGTTGAAGTTTTGTTGTGTTAATTTAAGCTTCGATTGCATAATTTAATATTTGATATAAAATTTATTCTTTGATTTTTACAGCAATTTTAAGGGTCAGCTTTTCACAAAGTTTATTTTATTTTTAAATTTTTAATTGATTTTCATGCAATTTATCATAATTTAAATAAAAATTCTTCAAATTAACTACTTTTGCTTTCAATTGCCCATATGTTAACATAGGGTATCGTATTGTTTTCTTTCAAATATATTTTTCGATTTTTTTTCCCTTTAGCTTTTTTCCGCATTTTGGAACATTCTGACTTCAAAAAAGTGGTATAGAAAAAATTTATGTTTGTGTTTACGCGGTCAGCGTAACTCCCAAACGAATTGACCTACAATGTTCAAATTTGATTGTACGGGTTAATGGTGACCATGGGTTGGTTGGTTGTTTTCAGATTATCTGGCGCCGTCAGCAACAAGAGGGCTATAATGCGCCGAAACATTCGTCATTTGACAAACCAACATACATTTACAAACACCCATGCCTTACGCGGGACTCGAACCCGCAACCTCGCAGTCTAGAAGCTAGCACGCTAACCACTATACCGTTTGGTCGGCTGTGACCATGGGACAGGTCATTAAGGTTGTTGTCAATATGCTCTCAATATTGAAATATTTGGTGATTTAGTAGCAAAAATCTTTCCTTGTTAAAGTTAACTACATTTGATTATAATTTGCAATTTTTTTATAAACAAAAAATTTCGCTAAATTTGGCGAGTTTGGAAAATAGTTTTAGCGAAAACAATTCGTTGCCAAACAGTTAAGTTCTATATTGATTGCTCAATTTTCCAAGATGCATTATTACCATCAAACTTTCAAGTACACCCACGAACTAATAGAGCCTTCGTTTAAGCTTTTCACAATAAAATCTGAAGAGGAGTGATATCATGTGCATCCAGATATGTAATGTGACAAGATTTTTCTACCCTCCAGAAACTTCATCAGTTACCTACTCTGTTAGTTCTCAAGTTCTGGCGACATTTTTGTTTTGTTTAGAAAGATTTTGGGGGGACTCGGTAAAGGTAAAGCGGTACAATTTGGCGGGCCATTCGGTCAGCGGGACAGCGAGGTGAAAAGTGGAGACTGGTCGCTTTATTTTACCTCGAGTATGCGAGTAAGTACCCATCCCGGCTTCACTGTGTTAGTACCCTTAAGAGACCATGCTCATTTGTTAGTTTAATAGACATCTTTATTGAAGTCGGTAAAAATTATTTCGTTATTCTGGTGTTATACCTCAACATTTATATCCTACTTTCAAATCATTAAGCCAACATTTTTAAACACTCCATTTCATTCTACGTGACAATATATTCCCTTTCAGATGTTTCACATCGCTAGAGCTGACTAACGGTAAAGTGGTTAGAGTACTGGCTTCTAGACCACGAGGTTGCGGATTCGAGTCCCGTGTAAGGCATGGGTGTTTGTAAATGTATGTTGGCTTGTCAAATGACGAATGTTTCTGAGCATTATAGCCCTCGTGTTGCTGACGGTGACAGATAATCTGAAAACAACCAACCACATCGCTAGATAATAGTAAAATAACATCTCCAAAAATTAAAAGGTTAATAAAGCATGAATATCTCTAAAAAAGATATTTAAGAATACATTTTCGCTTCATCATTGAGTTTTTACCGTTTTATAAACACAATACTCTTAGGAATGTTATAGTTTTGTTATTGTTGTGACGATATCCTTTATGGTTATCTTATCAAAGTGTAACACACGGTCGTTGAACTTCAGAAAATATTTTGGTTGGAAGAATTTGCGGTGGGGATAGTCTATCAATAAACATGTCTTATCTCATTCTCCTCTATTCAACTCTAGATGTTTATTCCTTACTATTTCCACGTGATACAAAATATCCAAATAAGATGTAGTTTTAACTAAAATAGAACGAAAATTATTTCGAAATAATTGATTAAATATTACTAATATGAACAACTTATTTGAAATAAACGCTTGGACTTCAAGTAACTCTTCCGTAAGCCCTTCACAATTTTTGGCATTTGAGGAACTCTCGAATTTAGTATTCCGGTATTTCAATACTATTGAGGACAAATTGACTTATGGGTAGCGATTATTTAAATGGACAGATAAGGACAGGTACCCGAGATTCATAGGGTTGAAATATCAAGCCTGATTTTTTATTTTTTGCTGTAACTAGGTATGCACTAGCCCTTCAAGTTGAGTTTTAATGACCGAAAATAAAATTAAATGCAACAAATAATTAAATCTTTTGTTAACTGGTTAATTTGGCAGCACTTATACGTCCTCAATTACGTAAATTCATTACGCTTTTGCACGGTGTAGTGGTTAGCGTACTACTTTCTAGACAGCGAGGTTGCGGGTTCGAGTCCCGTGTTAGGCATGGGTGTTTGTAAATGTATGTTGGCTTGTCTAATGACGAATGTTTCGACGCATTATAGCCCTCGTGTTGCTGACGGCGCCAGATAATCTGAATACAACCAACCAACATTTTTTGATCTGGATTCCAGGATATGTATGGCTAAATAACCATACCCCATCAGCCAATTCATCGATTTATTGTTCAGTTGATTTTGCAGTATTGATATTTGCTCATATATTTTCACTTTTAAACATCTTGTTCATGAAAATTGTAATGTGTTATGATAAAAAAAAGCAGACAGCAATTATTATCACCAAACAAAAATTATTTTGGATAAATTCATAAAATTTGAAATTTTTAAGGGCAAGTTAAAACAGACCTATGTTCATAGTTTGGTTTGTTTGTACGATCAACAATCACAATGACAGCTAATCAGACCGGGACATACAGCTAAACGGGGATTACGAACCACAATGAACATCCATGCCCAATTCGGGATTCGAATCCGGCACCTTTAGCATGAGAGGCCACCTATGTTCGTGTACTTATATCACTAGTAGTACTTGATGGGTGTTTTACGAAGTGTACTCTAGAATCAAATAAGCTCAGAAATTGATAAATACATTTTCCGGCTTATGGCATTTTTAGTATTGAAAATTATAAAAAAGATAGGGTTTGTTTCATTTTTGAGTATGATAAGTTATCTTTGATGTTAAAATATTGCGATATTTCTGGTTGGTTGGGATATTTCTTTCATCCTAAGATTTCCCCAAGAAAAAAGAAATACACTCAACTCGCGATAACTTCAAGGGATTGGCCAAATTCTTCGAGTTATCGGAAGTCGCTCGGAAGTTATTTTCTATTCAAGGCATATTTTATCAGAGACAACTTTAGCTTGTTCATGTGGAGTCCGAAGACAATATTGTGTCTTACTTTATACTTTTTAGCCATCCTGCATCTGCTTTAAATCCTCGAAGTTGTAGTAAACGTGCAAAGTCCTTCGCTTTTTCTTCGCTTCTTTAAGAGGAATTGTGGTTTCGATATGTCTCAATTCATTTTAAAAGAGCAGCTTCGACACCAGGAAAGGCACATACCACGAAAAATTTACATACAAGTTTCGATGCATGTCTTCTCAAAATCGTCTTAGTTTTTCAAAATGTTTGAAAGAGTATTCGGAATTCTGTACTTTAAAGCAACGTCTCTCTCTGACATAGCAGATTTTGTTTAGTTCCATTGATCAATTTAACCTTTTGGGTTAAACTAAGCTTATGCAACTTACGGTTTAAGATTATTCAAAGCCAACTTAAAGCAACACCATTGACTCACACTTCAAATCTGGTTGGCTGGCTTATGCAATCATAGACCTATTCTTGTGCCCAATAACGACTAATTAGGCCGAGACCTACAGCTTAACGTGGATTCCGAGCCACAACGAACATCTATGCCTAACCCGGGATTCAAATCCGGCACCTTTGTCATGTGAAGCCAGAGCCCTAACCACACCGCCATCAGGTGGGCACTTCAAATCTGGAATGGAATGTAAAGCCAAAAGCCCCTTTACTTTCTGTACGCGTTAATGCAAAAGGGTTTTTTCCGGGTAACAAGTTAAATTGTAAAACCGGATGTAAAGAAGAAAAAAGAAAAATCGTTTTTTTTTTTTTTATTAGTATTTTGTGGGGGGTTCGGTGTGTTTGTAATGATAATACAATTTTCATAAAAAATTCGACCTAAAAGGGGTAACACTTCGAGATACGAAGATAACATTAACTTTGTCTCGAGACCGAATGAATACTTCGAGTTAAACGAATATTCGACTTATGAGACTTCGAGTTATTGCTTGTTGATTGTATTAAATAAAAACTTGGAACTTTTATATAAAATAGATGTGGTAATTATTAGGTCTAAGTAATCACTATAAAAATCGAATCCAGAAGTATGCAAAAGAAGAATTTACGTATGAGTGAAGAATGGAAGAAATCTGTGACTCAAAAGTGATTCTACAGAGCGCATATTTTTTATCACATTGTTTTAAATTGTGTTTCAATAGTTCAGTTAATTAGGCCTTTTGTTGGTTAAATATTATAGAGCTTTACTTCTTTCATTATTTCCAAGTTAAGTAAAGCCCCACCTTTAGTACTATCAACATCCAGCTACTTACGAAAGACATTTTCAGTGTGAAAGGATCATCAGCTTTAGAACAAATGCTTTAGAATGCAAAGTTAACACTTCTGACGTTAACTGTATTTGTTAAAAATACGTTTTCCCAGCCTGTAATGCCTCCATAATTACATTGTCTATTTTTTTTTTACTATTTACATGCTATTTTATATTTATTTTCCTCCCCATTTTTTACAGCCTTTGTTCATCGAGGCTGTTGAAAAGGGCCATCGTTCCTATCATCGACCACGGATCTGCACCTGACTAAAATAAACATTGAAAGACAACTCTTGACAAATATAAACTATTATCGCATAATGATAAAACCAGACCGAATGATAATAGTTGCAACATTTCGCGCGGGAATTCGAGAGATTTTATTGGTTCGCTTGACAAAGGTCTATTAATATTTATAAATGTATAACTCACTCCAAGGCATTCAATGTTGGATTGTATCTTTACGCGGAATAATGTCATCAGAAACATCAACAGTTATAAGCGAATGTGTTGAGCTGAACAACTTTTAAAACAGTGCTAAACTATTTTTTCCCCGAAAAATGCAGAGTTGGACTTTTTGAAGTGACGTGCTACATTTAGTATACATTTGCTACTAATAGTAAACTATATACCATTTATATAAATGCACACCCTCAGTCATTGAATGAGTTTCTGCGCTAATAATGGTTTATGTCTCATGCAACTTATTTTATAAACCAAGTCCATAAAAACATAATATACAACTTCGTTCAAAAATCACAAATGAATACTATCACTTAGATGGTTCTGTTTGTCATGGGGAAAAGAGGAAAAAAAAAAACTTTACAACATGGCTATAATGTGTTTTTTTGTGGTTAAACCCGGAGAAGTAACTGTAGAATATTCTTTCATATTCTAAGTAATTTATAGAACTTGTTTTTGAGATTTTCTTTCACGTTTAAAAATATCCCAAGAGGATTTTTCTTTTTTGCTAGTTTAGAATTTAAGTGTTTTGTTTGCATTCAGTCCAGTAACTAACTTGCATTACTAGAATAATATTTAATCAGAAATTTGTTAAATTCATTTCAATTTTTAATAAATACGAATGACTTTTACTACATGTGCCTATTTCCTCTTATACTTCTTATGAGGGGAATAAATAGACAAATTATTCAATTCATACGTTTGATAATTGAAATAAAAAAGAGGGAAGGTGGAAAGTAAAAATTAGGCAAAATAATTAATTTCGTAACTTGGTATCTCAGGTAAAAACATGAGAAAATCTTTCACGTAGTAGCAATGCCAGCGACTTTCCCTGTCTGAAAGTGAACACACAAAAAAAGTAATAAAAAGCCAATTATCCAAGTTTCAAATTATTCAAGACAATTTTGAAGAAATTTCTCTTGAAGTTTACCAAATGTATACCAGTGTAAGAAATTGAAATATAGAAATATTAATGGATAAAAATTTGATTTAGTTCACAAGTTAACTGAAAAGTATTATGTACATAACATCCGACTTTTCTGGATGATGACAGTTCAGCTTTAGGTGATCAAAAATTAGTAGTTAAAAAACTAGAGGTTGGAAGCTTCAAAAACACGATTTAAGCCACTATCAACCTTTGCGTTTTTGAACCACAAATGAAAATATTGTCTTACGATTCAACTGTAAAATGAATTTAACGGTTGATGCAAAATATTTCCTTATGCATAATTTTACAAATCGAATTACAGATTCTGCCTTGCTTGCTTTTTATTCGTTAGAAACTCGTCGGAGAAATTATTATGTTTTTAAAGGCTCTTTTAGGAATAGAAATCTGAAATTTGCTTATGGTTCTTTGTTGTTACCGAATGATAAGAGGGAGGTTTAATAATTATGTAAGAAATGATTGAGTCATTGTTAAGCAATGACCAGGTCACGTTTAATCATAATAATAAAAAAAATCTTGATCGCGTGCACGCACAAGGCTATTCATGTTTTTCAACAACTCTTGTGCAAAGAAACGAATTGCAAGACTCAAAATCGCTTGTGGGATACTGTTATGAAAGTTCTGCCTTTTTGTATTAAGAGGGTTGAATTAGAGGTTTTCTTTTCGCAAGCTCTGCACGCAAAGGCTGTACTGTACCGGAACATCATTATAGCATAATCTGGGAGGTTGAGAATAGTCCGACTGCAAAGGGAAAATAACCTTCCAGGTCTTTAAATGTTATTGGCTCTATTCTTTAAGACTTCCCGGTTTCTTATCCTTTAAAGATATGCATTGGCATCTTGTAAGAGAAAAGTCATGGCAATCACAGCCGTATCTATTCATCTTTCAAATTGGATACTGCAGATATGCGAATAATCAAATCCGTGACTTTTTACTTGCTCGGCTAGCTTAGTGAATTCGAGCTTTGAGTTTGGACTTATGTAAGGAAGTATATATATAAAAGAAGTTAAATTTAACTCTTTGGCATCAAGAAACAAATATGAAATGGATAGAAAAAACTAATACAAAGCAAGTTTTTCTTAAGCTAAAGTATTTTTCAGTAAATTAAATCTAGTGAAAAAGAAAGTGGTTGGTATTAAGAGGAGTTGGTACTCTCTATACGGTTAATGTTAATTTGGCATATTTCATGTACCTTTTTCTCAGAAAGTAATTGACATAGAAGCCTAAATTTTTGTTTCAGTGCATTTAGCAGACACTTGTTATTTTACTGAAGTTAGCTTTTTATTGTAATTCATTTAAAAAAAAAAAAAAAAAAAAAAGTAAATGAATGTTCGTGAAATTCACTCAAATTTTTTAAAAAATCACGTTTTTTTTGACGAAATAAGCAAAACAAAAAATATTTTTAAAATAACAAAACCTCACTTTAGTATATACAGATACTTAAAAGGAATATGTAGTAAAAATTTTAGGAAGATAGCTTGTGCAGTTTATGAGAAAAAGGTATACGAATAATGAAAAATGTAGTTTGAGAAAAACGCATTTAAAAAAAAAACTTCACTTACACTAATAGTTAACAATTTTATTTTCAAAAAATTAAAAATACTAGGAGTATTTAAATTTTGATAAATAGCAATAAACCCAAAATCGATTCTTCATAAATTTTTGGATACCAACTCCCCTTAATTTTTTTTTGAAAAAATTGGAATTTGGTTTGGAGTTCGGTATTAAAAAAAAATTGGAAAACACTACACGTCACCCCCCCCCCCCCTGCTACAAAAGCGACAGTTTAAAACTTTTCATTTTTGAGGTAAAGTGCGCACAGAATGAAAGACTTCTTGCACTTAAATCTGGAAGAGCGGCAAAAGTCATTTTCAACTTAGATTCAAATTATAAACGATCGTGTGCTGTTCAACAAACCTTCAAGTGCTACAGTCTGATTTGTACACACTTTAATTCAGAATGAAGAATTGAGTTTTGTAGCAAAGGTGTGATTATTCAAAAGGTGGATAAAACCTAGAATTGTTAACTAGTAAACTGAAACTTCCCGACTTAAAAATCTAATGCAAACGTTGGTAAAGTTACTTTAGAGGTATTGGTAATGATCGTCTTTATCTACATTACTATAATGATTACAAAATTAGAACTGAGTAACTTCGATTAACATATTTTGTTACTTTATGGTAACAAGTTATAATGATTCATTTTAGTTGATAAAAGGTTATTGAAACATTGATATTTCGACAGCTTAAAACTGACAAGAAGTTAAAGTAAAACAAGCAATGAAATACAGAACTATATAATAGCAAATTTCTGAAATATTGCAAAATAAATATAGTCAGTGAATAAAAGCAATCTAATTAAACAGCCTATGCAATTCACAAGAATTGAAATTTTTTAATTAAAACCTAATATTTAAATATTCAGTATTCATTTTACGATCAAACGCATCAGGTTAAGAATAAATATTCCAGAGTAGGAAAAGGTTCGGGGTACACAAAGTACTTGTATATTTAAATATCACTACATGAACATAATTGAGAAAAATGAAGTTTGATCACTTCTACAATAAGGTAATTAATATACATTTCTTAAACGAGCACAAAAATTCTTAAATGTCGTATCGCAAATATGCAATAAAACTTGGCAAACAAATCCAACCATTAAAATTGAAAATATTAATACAACAATAAATGTTCTTAACACTAGTTCTGTCACTAGTTTCCTCTTTGACAATAATTATAACAAACGAGAATTTCATAAGTATCACACCACATCATCTCTTCTTCGTCGAACATAGCGTTTGATGGCTCCGATGACTACGAGAAATATGATTATTCTTATAACCATTCTTGTAAATCGGTATCTTGTTCTTTCCCAAAACTTTTTCAATATAAATATCAGCAAAGCTTTTGATTCTCTCATTTTACAAAAGCTTGAATGTCAAATATCTTTCAGGATGGACTAAATTCAGCGCTCAATGCTGTTGACAGCAAATTTCTTAATGTATATTTACTCAGGTCCGTTGACAGAGCAGAATTTTATTGCAAATTTTGGTGTATTCTGAAGTCGTCAAAGAGTTTAATTCGTGCTTGTAAAATTTTGCCTTTTCCCGTAAAATGGCTGCACATGTTACTACTGTAGGGATTTGCTGTAGCTTAGCGATACTAAAAAAAGTCTTCTGAATTCTTCAGTTAATATTATTTTTATTCTATGACTGAGCTGTGTAAAATCATTGGATTGACTATCCTTCAGTGTTCTTCTTCTGCCCAGGTGAAGGTCAATTGAAGATCTGGCAATCTAAGTTTAAGGCTATGGTACAATAGCTTTAGGACGGTGGTTGGCAAAAATAGAAAATAATTGAGAAATAGAAGTGGAGGTACTAGTGTTAAGATTGGTTATTGTGGTTCATAACTATGGATAGTTCGAGTTTCTGTGGAGAAGATGATTAAGAATTAGCCACAAATATTTCACACATTTCCAAACATGTGTGAATATATAGTATCAATATATTTTTATAGTGTTCATGACTATGAGTGGTTCGAGTTTTTGTGGAGAAGTTTATTGAAAAGTGTCGATGGTACGAGTTTCTGTGGTGAAGTTTCTTAAGAAGTTCCTCCTTTCTTCCGCCCAAATAAATAACGTATTCTTGACTAATGGATAGTTTTCTACATTTCACGTAAAAGCCACATTGAGTTTCAATAACATCCAAAACAGTTGTAGTTGTCTCTTGATACAGGGCCTGATTCTCACCTACTCTCGAATCGGAATTGCAATCGGAAAGGGAGGTGTCACGTGACTTTCCGATTATTTGCGATTCTCACGTCAAAATCTCGTTTAACGAGATGTCCAATCTCTCGGAATGCGTCTCGGTTGCTCTGGAGCTCTTGGGATGCCATGACGATTATCGAGATTTCGGCGAAGTTTATTCTGATTGGTTGTTCTAGTTGTATGTTGAAGTGTCTATTGTTGCTGCTATTTTAAAACAACAAACATCAAAATGGATCCTGCAAGAATATTATATTTTATGAATTTTACCCAGTATTTAGTGAACAGGGAATTGAGAAGACAAAGAGTATTTAGAAGATAAAACAAATCCCTTTGACTATCACGATATTCCTTTTATTGAAATTTTTCGGCTTTCGAAACCTGCAGCATGGCTCGTAATTGAAGAAATTAGAAGTGTACTTGCTACACAGTGCCGGAAAAAAAGAAATATGAGCCCTGAACTACTTTATTTTTTCTGTTATTAAGACTTATTTCTCCTAAGTTTTACATAAAGCTACGGAGCCAATACAGGAAGAAAAAAGTAATCATGATAAATTCTTATATGTTCACTACCATTTACGAAAAAAAACCCTGATTTTTCCAAACGGTATATAGTGGTTAGCGTGCTAGCTTCTAGACCGCGAGGTTGCGGGTTCGAGTCCCGTGTTAGGCATGGATGTTTGTAAATGTATGTTGACTTGTCTAATGACGAATGTTTCGGCGCGTTATAGCCCTCGTGTTGCTGACGGCGCCAGATAATCTGAAAACAACCAACCAACCTGATTTTTCCTTTGACTACCAAATACTTTTGGTGGTACCAGGCAAGAACGTGATTCATGTAATTCAGACGGCAGCCAACTGTTAGCAAATTAGTATTTGCATGTTGCGATTCTTATCAATATTCTAATTAAAACTGTTGCATATATTTATCTCCTGTTGGGTGCCTGCTATTAATTTTTATTAATTATTAATTTACCAATAATTTTTATCACTATGTTCTAAATCATAAACAAAACATTGTGTTCATCACAAAGAGTTAAAATGCACGATAAAAGCCATAAATACCGCCTGGCTTATGTTTGATGAAAGTTTTACTATTTTTTTTTTTTTTTTTTTGAGTCATTCATCCTCAAAACCTGCTGTCTTGTGATTTAGAGGGACCAAAGGTATTCCTCTGTTATCATCAGAAAAGTTAATAAATGTTTTAATGCATTTTAGTATCTGTTCAACTTTCTTGGAAGCCATTTCTTGCAACACTACGAGGAGAAGACGAGTTCCTCAAAAAAATTATGAACATTGAATTGAAGTCAAAACAGCACATGGTTCTGAAAACTCTACTGCGCATTCCTAACCGCGCAGTTTTCAGCGGAGGAAGTGCGTCATTCTTCGATTTCGGGAAAAAAACTGAGGTCAGAATCACTCCTTATCTACTGAACGAGAAATGGCCCGATTCCGAGAGAGCCGGTCACGATTTTTTTCCCGATTCGATCGGAGGTGAGAATCAGGCTCACAGAGTTCTATTATATAATGATCTGTTGATTCCACAATTCACTATGGAGAGTGATTTGAGGGTTTCAATGAAAGCTTCTTTTGGCTGTTAACATTGCTATCAAGTTTCGAATTTATTTGCTTCTATAGGACCATCAAATTCTATTGATAATTTTGGCTCTTTCTTTTTATTTAATTTATTATTTTTTTAAATTAATTATTTGTCTCTGCACTTTTTAAAGCATTTTGACCACTATCCACTCACTTTTTTCTCCCAAGGTTATAACTTTGTATGACGTTTGGCTATATAATTCGAATTTTACTATACACTACGATTTACCTCTCAACCCATTTGAATATTAAATATGTTGACGCGCGTAAAATGTCTATCTGATCAGTGGCTATTGGTCAAACTTAAAACAGCTTTTGAGTTTTTCCCTTTGTGAAGTTCAAATGCGAAATTGTTTCTTTCGAATAACATTTATAAATCCACTCCTTTAGTATCCTGAGCTCTGTCACTAACCCGTAGTCTTGGATTACCATACAACAATAATTTTAACACATTAGAAGGTCAGTAATCAAAAGTCTAAAGGCATAAATTGGATCGATACCAATTAATCATTGTTTAAATATGATAAGTAGTAAACTGGGGGGGGGGGGGGGTTAACGGCGCAAGGGCAATACATGGGCCCAAGTAGTCAACCGACTGAATTTTGATTTGGCATCATCAAATTATCACAGAATGTAAGGAGTAATCTTTTGAGTTGTGTGAACATTTTGTGATAAACTCGGAGCTGCTAGTTCAACAGAGCCTTGATTGTTTTGATTCAAAGTGATGCTTTTGAAAGTATAAAAATTAAAATTAGAGACGGTTATAGAAGATTAACAATGGACAAAGATCCAAAAAACGGGTATTGCTGACGATGCAGAGCGAAGAACGAGGTCAGTTTGAAATTTGTATTTTTGGTAAAAGAGTAATAACTAGAATCAATGTTTTACATTCTATGTCATCACCCACAAGGCAATTTTATAGGTCACCAATTGTTAGATATCTATTTTCTCAGAAATCCTTTTGGCAGATGGTCTTTGTAAGATGGCATCTGTTTAAATGCAAAGCTGACTATTGAAATATTTGGCTTTCTTCGAATTATACGAGGGGAAGTCATCTCATCTAAATGTTCAACAATAATACTGGATCTGGGTGTCGGTAAAAGAATGTCCTAGTTTCAATGGTTTATTACAACAGTATAATTTCGACTATTTACAACAAATCATAAATCAAATTGAAGGTGAACTAACCTAGTTTTCCCCACAAATTTTCAACATGTGCACTTCAATTGTATGATTGTATTTTTTGCTTTTGTCATGTAGATCGGGGGAAAGTTGAGGCGAATTATGCGGCTGTATAAACGGGGGAAAAGTTAAGAGAATTGTTTCTCGGTAAATGGGGTGGGATAATTGTATTAACGGGGTAAATTCTTTTGTTTCTGGATCTGGATTGTATTAATGGAGATTTGCAAAGCAATGAACCTTTTAGAAAGCGCTGCAAGCCTCAAACGTGAAGCGTCAAAATTTAAAATACATACACATTGACAGGTCACCGCAACGCGGGCTACGCAGCTAGTCTAATATAACTAGACATGACTAATTTTGAGTTAATGGTGGATGATTTTCTTAGTAGCAATTTAATAGAATTATAGATTGAAAATTTAAAAAGTTGAGGTGATTAACTTTTTGTACTGAAATCCCTCTATATTATCTTGCCGTTTTTTAAATGTTTATTTTGTTTCTCTGTAAATGAATATTTTCTCTGAATTTTAATTCAAACTCTTAGAAAAGATCGTCAGCTTATCCTTCTTCTTTGGACATAATTCTTCACTTTGTGGGCCGCATCATCTGCCGAAATATTTCTTTAAAACATGAATAATGTTTTATAAAGTATAATAACATTAATAAAAGCTTATTAACAAAATTTAAGAGACAAATATTGGTTCCTTTTCATTATTAATTTAAAATGTCTTTAAAAAAAAAAAAAAAACAGTTATTTTCCTCACAAATTTTATTAATTAGCTTGTATTTCTGTTGTAAGATCTGTTTAAATATTTATAATAATTCTAAATCTATACTTTGGCCTCTTAAACAGTGCTAAATCCGAATTTTTTTTCGAAAATCCTTTGCTGATCCCTCTTAAACTTTGTTTTGTCCCCTCGGAAAACTACACGTGCTGACTTGTCTGTCAAGATTACAATTTTTGAGATAACACCAAAAGTCAAACTGCATCAGATATCTTATCCCAAGGCTTGCTGATAGAGAAGCTTGGTATAAAGAGGTTGTTCCTTAAATAACACGTGCTCCTTATCATCAACTTAAAATATTTGTCCACTTATATCATGCAGCAGACCAGATTTTAACGAAAGAGTATTCTATGAATATTTTACTACTAAATAGGGATATGAACTAACAATGATAAATTAATCAAGTTTAAAAAAAAAAGAAAAAAAAAAAGAAAAAAAAAAGTTTATTACTGCTTTATCAAAGCGGTTGAAACAATTTTATTGTATTCTAAAAATCGTTATCAGATCACTTTATTCTATGGTTGCAATCACGAGTCCTTGGAATTTCTTCCTTGACATATTAGCAAATATGCAAATCTTTAATTTAAAAAATATTTTTCCTTAAATAAAAATAAATTTATAAAAATTCATTACTCTCTTGTCAACTAAGCTTTAATGTAAATTGCGATGATCACAATTATTACTGGCTCCAAAGACAACAGCCCATCTGATGGCTGTGTGGTTGGAGTTCTGGACTCGTATGCCAAAGATGCCGGATTCGAATCCTAGTTTAGTCAAGGATGTTCCAAGTTAAACTGTTGGTACCGCTCTGATTAGTTATTATTTATGCATAAAAATCGGCGGTTGAGCGCACAAACCAACCAACCAACCAACCAAAGACAACAAATTTGGACCATCTTGGAAATTTAGTAAACCCATTTGAACGTCAGTAATCCATTAACTTCAGATGCAATTTGAAAAAGAATTTTAGTTTACATGAATTTAAACTCATTGTGTTTATTTTACTATAATTTTGTAGTTTTTACAGATGAATCGTTAAATTTCTGAATAAGGATAAATATTCAAAATGCTGAGAGATTTGAGATTATATAACGCCCACTTCAAAACAACACAACACATGATGATCGTATAGTTTTTCTTTAACTTTTAATTATTTTGCAGCAATTGCAAAAAAACAAGTTAAAATTGACATTTATAGAAAAGTTTTTTTTCCCCTTCACTTTCAAATTGTATATAATGCTTAAATATAATGCTAAATAAAAGTGTTTATTCGCATATGAAAAATTAAGCGGCATGCTTATTTTTCTGTTTAGAAAAGATTATATATATATATATATATATATTGCCTTGTATACATCTAATCTAATTGCTTTCTGGATTAGGGTCTTGTATATATCTTATTATCTATTTGCTTTCTGGATTTTAAGGGGGTGGGGGATCATCACAATATTTGAAATGTTATAAACAAAATGGTTTAACTTGGTGGACAATGAGATCATCCGAAGTATTTTTAAAAAATGTTCGAAAGGATAATATCACTGAAAAAAACATCTGCTTTGAATTTAAAACGCTTTTTTTTTGCAAAATGCTGTTTTTTCATACAAATGTACCTTTTTCTTAGGATCTACTCAATGTTTTGCTTAGATTTTTTTTTTCCTGGCACATATTGTATTTTTACACAAACAAACATATGCTTTAACAGAAATGTTGATTAGATTTTTTTTAATAAAAATTCATAACCATGTCTTTGGAAAATTTTATAAAAAAATTTCAAAACCCTCATAAATTCTAAACAAAATTTTATTTTTACGAAAGTATATGTCAATCTATGAAAAAGTGTTTTAATATTTGCTGTACAAAATTTTAAACCAATGCTATGATTAGTATTTGAGAAAAGGCACATAAAAAAAATTTGAATTTTGCTGAATTCTGGTCCAAGAAAAGCGCTCATGTTTATTACAAATATTACACATTCAAGCTTCATATTCAGTTCCCTCGTATAAAATGAAAAATGTGCTTACAGAACTTACCTTAAGTTTTGTGAACAAGTCTATGGAACTGAATATTAACCTAATCTACATTTTAGAATCTTCAACTCACATTTAAGAAATGATAAGATAAAAAGAACAAAATTGAGGACTTACGGTATTCATGCAAACGGTATTCCACAGCATTGCAATACGTTCACCCACACCAGACTCTTTCAAATGCAACGCGCTTTGATTTCTTAATAATGCTACGAACTAGAGATTGGTGGACGAAGTAATATGATTCCCGCATACACAAACGAGCGATAAATTTTGGACCGGGAAACGCAGCTGATAAAATAAAGAGAAAGACCGCTACTTCACATCCGAAGTCCCAGTAATCACTTGACTGGGAGTGTAACTTCGACGGCGCTTCTTTTTTTCTTTCTTTTTTCTTTTTTTTTCTACGAGACCGTGTCCAATTATTCTTGTCCCGCAAACAGATGATTTTGGCCAGACAATCCCTTGATAAAACAGCTGTCAGTAGTTCATTTACAATTTCGTCTTCCTATGGATATCAATGATTAAGGGGGCGTCAATAAAATGAGGAATAGGAATCTGTGTTGGAGGAAAAGGAATTTGTCAATCTCTTGCGCCGACCTGTTTCTTGGTGGAATGATATGTCATTGTACTAATGCTATAACTAGGAAACTGCAAAACTAGAGTTTTGAGAAAAAGGGGTTTGAAAATTGTTCAAAAGATCGAAATCATTCTACAGCTTAATGACTGTAATATAAATAGAATATAATGGGACATAGATACAATTATCTTCTTGTAGTGTACAATAAAAAGTGGACAATTTATAGTGCATTTGTCTAAAATTAAAATTTTTGGAGTTTAGTTGTAGTATTGAGGTGACAATGTGTAAAAAATATTTGGTAACATTTGTAAAAATTAGATTCGAAATAAAATATCCTCAGCTTTCTTGATTGTTCTGCGACTAATTTAGAGGATTTTCATAAAAATAGAATTACTGCTGAGTATAAAAGTACTATCCTTAGAATTTATACATAATGTAAAGATTAAAATATTTATAGTGGAAACAATAAGAGAGATAAAAATTATGTGGCTTCATTCCTGTATGAATGATTTGTTATGGAGATGTTCATTTTTTTTTTTTTTTTAGAATTTGTTGTGAATTAAAAGACAAACGCACAGTTTCCATGACGATATCACGAAGAATGGTTTTGGGGAGGTTTTTAACATGAAAGAATATAAACATTTTTATACATTATTATTTTTTAATATAATACAGAATAAGCAGATTATGTACTTTATAATATTATTCAGAATTAAAAAAAAAAAAGAAAGAAAAAAAAAGATTTTAAAATTTACATTTACACATTGTTTTAGTAATATTTTATGTATATTGAAGAGGCAAGGAGTGTTTTTGTGGCAGTCACACCTACCTGTTCAACTACTCAATTAAATTTTGTGACCGAGGTGTCATTTGAAAGAGATTCCACTGCAGTTATGCAAAATGTGCCAAATGTACAAAAAAGAATTTATAAATTAGTTAAATTCAATATTTTTTATTATTCTGAACATTTCTCTACTACGGCAATGATTTTCGATAGTATGAGCGGCAACAGTGTTTGCATTTTAGATCTCAAGTTTAGTTTTTTAAAACAATTGTTGTTCTTACTAGAAGACCGACATGTCCCATTCAATTCCGCATTTAATTTGGTTGGTTGGTTGTATTCAGATTATCTGGCGCCGTCAGCAACACGAGGGCTATAATGCGCCGAAACATTTCGTCATTTAACAAACCAACATACAATTACAAACACCCATGCCAACACGGGACTCGAACCCGCAACCTCGCGGTCTAGAAGCCAGTACGCTAACCACTATACCGTTTGGTCGGCGCATTTAATTTGGATTTTAAGGGTTTGTAAAAGATTTCTACCAAATTAGTGGGAAACACTGCCAATGTTTGAATTCCTGAAAAAGGGGAGATTGTTTCATGTTCGTTCATTGATTCCGCATATTGAATCGAAGTGATAGTTTCTTTCTATAGAAGATGCTCAGCAATAGGTTATACTTTCCAAGAATATTAAGACCTTTGTTAAAAGGTAGTTTGAGAGGTGGTAATCCTACCATTGCAATTTAAAAATGTATCATGGCGTCTGTAACTGTATCCACCTAACTAGATAGGCATATTTAACTTTGAGGTATTTTTTTTATCAGAAGCTTTACATCACACTAATTATTATTATTATTATTTTTTTTTGCGCAAAATAAGTCTTGAATAACGTTTCACATTTTTCCTGATCCTGGGATAAGTGTGTGGATCATGGGGGCCGCCAGGAAAGTGCAAGATGGTGCACTTGCACCTCTCTGTGTTTAGAGAATTAAAAATAATGAGAAAAGTGGTATGATTCAAGGGAAATAGAAATATGATACAGGGTTTCAATATACATAACTATATATTAGAATTTCATTAAGATATCCGGTAGAAAAATCAAAGTTAAAACAAAAAATTAACCGCCTTGCATCCCCTTTGGTGTTTTTTGCACCCCCCTGCAATATTTCTGCTGGAGCCCATGGTGTGAATGTTTGTTGTGGTTAGAAATACGCTTTATTTGCTGAAAGTCCCTTGCTTAATTATCTGTTGTGCACAAATATAGGTCGTAGGGCATATAAATCAACCACGCTTTTCCTTAAATTTAATATTTATGTTTAGTGATCGCAGGTTTCACGCCAATTGAAAAGTAATGGTTTGCCTCATCACATTAAAGTTCGTAGTGAATAACAGAGAATGATTAATGACTCGAAAAGATTAACACTCTTTATTTAGCTTTGCCAAGCTGTCGATTCAAGTCTGATTAAAATAAAAACCATTCAACAGTATTTTGATGTGAAGGAAATTTATGCGAATAGTATTTAAATTCAATTATATTTTTGAAGATGTAAATATTTGTGTTGTTGTTGCAGCATGCCCCACGAGGCCAGCAGAGCTAGACCAGGTCCATGATATTTGTTGTAATTAGAAATGTCAACGCAAGTAAAAGCACCCCAAATGGTATCCTATTAGATAACTTATTTTTTTTTCTAATGGCTGGCCCAAGTACTTACATCACTTGATAGTGCTTGCAGTCACTTAGCCACTACCAGGTCGATAGTAATGGCCACTTGTGAAGGTGCACCTAGTGGAAGGGCCACCGTTGCTCATAACATAGAATATTCCGTCTTACAACCGTGTCTTACCCCAAATTCGAACCGAGACTCACCAGCGTGGTAGTCTGATGCGCTAACCTAACCACTTTACTGAATGGGCAACTCCTATTACAGAGTGCCGACCAAACGGTATAGTGGTTAGCGTGCTGGCTTCCAGACCGCGAGGTTGCGGGTTCGAGTCCCGTGTTAGGCATGGGTGTTTGTAAATGTATGTTGGTTTGTTAAATGACGAAATGTTTCAGCGCATTATAGCCCTCGTGTTGCTGACGGCGCCAGATAATCTGAATACAACCAACCAACCTATTACAGAGTATACTCTGTATTATATCGGAAATATCGATCAAAATAAATATCGATACTATATCGTTGCATCGAAAAAATATCGATAAAATATCGATATAACGATACATGATTTTTTATTTTTTATTTTTTTTTATTTGATTTTCAATTTTGCCACAAACGAAGTTTTTCTGGGCAAATTTCTACTTTTCATGAATTCATGCCAAAATTGTTTTAATAAATAAATTATAAAAATTGTTTAAAAAAATTAATTATATTGCCAATCAGAATAAATAAAATACTTTTGGATGTCAATGCATAAATTCACATTTATTTTTAAAGAAGAAATTTTGAAAAGTAGTTTACAGCATATTTAACTGACAGAGATGTTTTTAATATTTAAAATTATATGCAAATTCCAGGCACACGTTGGCAACAGAAGATGCGTTATGTTAATGACTACTAATAAATTATCGTGTCTTTCCATTACATTATGTTTTCTTTTTGGTTAGGGTGCCATTTTAACTGTTTCTCAGCCAAGTCCAAACTTTAGTTTTGAAGTTTTTGAAAAGAGAATAAAGAAAATCCAAAAAACACAGGGAACTACAAAATGATCATCAAAAAACTGAAAATGTTTGAAAATATCAATACATCATTGACTTGTATCGATATTTAAAAAAAAAAAAATCGTCGTATCGATATATCGCCGACTTCTAATACAGAGTGAATCTCTAGCCAATTATTTTTCTTTCTGGCAATTTTTTTTTATGACAAACCAGTGCTTCTGTGCGTTGTTGAAGGAGATGTGATTTACCATTCAATGCTTTTTGTTAAACTTGATTACAAGGCGAAGCCGATTGTTGACGAAAGCAATAAGGCGTATGTTAGGAGCCCCAGCCAGCGCTGGCGCTAGTAGTTTCGCCGCCCCTCACAGAAAGGTAAAATTCCGCCCCTTTATAATAATAATTAAAAAAAATATCCTAAACCCTCCCCGCCCCTAGAAGTAAAATAAAACTTGAGCAAAAAAATTGGTATTAAAAATTTTGAAGTTTTGATTTGCCAAAAATACAAATTTCTTGATTTAGGATTTTTGCCCTGATATTAAGATTTCACAGAAAAAAAAAGACACCATTCTAGTACAAAATTATAAAATGCATACACTAAAAAAAATAGTAAAACAAATTATAGTCAAAATTTAAAGATAACATGCTTAAAAAATAAGTTTTAAATGGCTCATGGAAAATTTAAAATTAAATATAAATCAAAAACTATTCAAACGATAAAAATCGTGTCACAGCTTGTCGTGACTGGTTTTTGCGGCCCCAAACATGTTCCTTCAAATTAAAATACACTTTAAAAATTATCTTTCATCACTTTGTATGTGTGTCCATTTATTTAAATTAAAATAGAAAGAGTCATTTTTTATTTTATGCATTTTTAAGCGGGAGTTTATTATGCTTGAGAGCGGTTTTCTTGAAATATATTGATATTTTATCAATATTGCTCTTATTTTTGGTTCGGTTTTGGATTTGGTCTTTTATTACACGAAAACTCAACTCATCTTTCAAAAAGTGTTTTCATTTAAAAACTACAAACCTCAACCTTCTTATGTCGTTCTTATGCTTGAGGATTTTTGAAGTGAGTGGGTACCTGTACGTAAAAATTGGTAAAACCAATTAAAAACAAATTTTATTAAAATTCTACCTATTAATATGTCATAAGTTTTCAAATAAATCTTTGTTTAATCATTTTCTTCATAAACTAATTAATTTTACAGCACATTTGCCGCCTCCTAAGGTCAGCCAGGCTCCCCCACCATAATATCGGTCCTGCCCAGCGTTCGGAAATGGTGAGCGTCAACGAGCAGGGGAAGTTGCACCCTAGTTAAATTAAAAACAAAAACAACCTATACATACTAATTTTAATGGTCCCAAAATTCACGTGGATAAAGTATGAAAAGTGATTAAACAAGTGATCTGCTAAATTTTATCAGATTTGTAACCGTATTATAGAAAATGGTAGAGTTATTATGTTAGGTAATGAAACCTTCACGGTGTCAACGTTTGGCCTCAAAACGACATGAATACATAATAAGTTGTAGTTTGGGCTTTTAATAGCATAATTTAGTAAGATTTTTTGTTTTTGAAGAATCTACTAGGTCATCAGTAATGAATAATCCTTTACCTTAGAACAGTATGAGCTGGGGATTATTTTTGAATATTAATTTAAGTCACTTTTAAATGTAGTACACTTTTATTTCAATTTTAAATGAAAAATAAATAGTAGATATGGAAGATAGGTTAGAGTTAATAGTGGCAGTACAATGCTGACACGTTTAAAAGAAAAACTAAGAAAAAATCATTAAAAACTAGGCTTTTTCATTGCTTGTTAACGACATGGTTAAAAATTTATTTCCAAAAACATTAGATTGGAAGATGATGATGTTAATTTATGAATCATTTGAGTGGTGGAGACCAAAGTGGCTTCTAGCGGATGTTTTTTCAAAACACCCTGTTTTAACAAGGTACAGTTAGGTCCTCACTTTGTTACATAATAGGTTAATATTGAACTCTTGGGTTAATATTAAAATTTATAAAAGTATACGAGTTTAAAGTATATGAATTGTGAGGTTCTTCATATACATATCCAAGCTGGTCATTGGATCTCAGACTTCAACACATCTCGTCAAATTACTTCATCCTTGGGAAAGAAAAATAGCATCCACCAAACTTTTTATCGGGTTATGGTAATGGTGAAAAATAACACCCACTAGACTCTTTACTGGGTTGCGGTGAAAGATGATAACCACCAGACTTCTGACTGGGTTATGGTATTGGTGAAATTGACAACCACCAGACTTCTTATTGAGTTATGGTATTGATGAAAATGACAACCGCTATGCTTACATGCTTAAATATATTCATCGAAAAATGACAACCGCCAGACTAGACTTCTCACTGGGTTGGTGAAAAAAGACAACCACTAGACATCTTTCTGGGTTATCGTGAAAAATGACAACCACTAGACTTGTTACTGAGTTGTGGTGAAAAATGATTACCACCACACTTCTGACTGGGTTGTAGTGAAAAATGATTACCACCACACTTCTGACTGGGTTGTAGTTATGGTGAAAAATGACAACTGCTTGTTCGCCGTTTTATACAGGTGATATGACTTGCATAGTTTCATAACTAGCAATGTGCAAAAAGGAATATTTTAAGTAGTACCACTATTTTATTAAACAGTCCACAGAAATGCGTATGATAGTTTATCAACCCACTAGCCGCAATAATTAAACCAAGCCTTTTCTTTGCTCGCATTTGAAGGGCCACGGTAAAAAACGATCAGATACCAAGTTTTTCCGAAATCGAGGTTTCCCCGCCAACTGCAAGGTTATAGCAGATAGTTTAACCAAGCGAAGTCTTCTGGTAAGTAAATATCATAGTATATGAGATTTTGAGGTTTTTAGATAAAGGGACTCCGAACAAGAACGATCAGGCTCCATTCGCCTCCCAGCGAAATTCTATCATAGTCCAGATCAAAATTTTACTATATTCATTTGTGTACCAAAAAATTTTCAAAATTTGAAAAGTGCTAAATAAACCATTGTTCTTTGTTTTCATACCAATTTTTTTCATTTACCTAAACACCGAGACTTGAAACTTTAAATCAAATAAAAAAAAAAAAAAAAAAAAAAAAAAAAATATATATATATATATATATATATATATATATATATATTAGAACTGAGAAAAACTGACTTGTTCTTTGCCGTAGCGCTTCATTTTTCTTCTCGAATTTTCAGAAATATTTTCAACAAGTATTTATCTGAACAACTGTAAATACAAGATTTATACCTTATGTAGAAGTGCATGCCCATTGTGTACAGTTCGAATCGTGTCGTAAATGTATACAACTAGAAAATATAACGATTTCGTTGATAAAATGTTGGGCCCTTTTCGTGCTTCATACGTAAGTAGTCCGAGTTCGAATATAGGCTATGGATTAAAATATTTTCTATTGATTATGCATGTGTTCAAAATTATGTACGTCATTTCTTTAGAAAATGAAACTTGTGTATTCGTTTTAATATCCAATAGGTACTTAAAAAAATAACTAATTTATTTTCGGATTTCAAATTTTAATAATGGGATGTAAGAGTTATACCATGGGTATTAATTAATTGTAGAAAATTTATCAATATAATTTACCCTTTCGACGATGTTTGGATGCAGCATTATTTATTAGAGATTATTTTTCAAAGATATAATCAAATGTCTCTATATAGTGATGGTAACTGATACTTGTTTCTTAATATGGTTTTCAAAATATAGTTAAGGTTAAAAAAATCGAAAAGAATCGATGAAAAATTCGTATTTAGGATGATGCCATTTTGCGTAACTATCCTAGAAAAGGTTAAGAAATGAGAGAAAGAAATTGTAACCTTTTATAATATGAGGAATCCATTGCAACATGGAACACATTTTTAACGATATATTTTGTGAGTAAACTAAATTTTTACTTTAACCTACATACACGGACGAATGAATTAGAAACTGTCGCAAATTAATGCAAAAGTTTGTGATTGTGGTTCTTCAAAATTCTAGAATGAGTTAAGAAATACATTATCAATATTTACATATGTTGTGCAAGTTCATTTCGCATGAAACGAAACCGAAAGAAAATTACACATTTTACTGCTTAAACGTTATCCCAAAATAGGTACATTTTAAATTTTAACTTCTGCCGAAATCGCCAAGACAAATAGTTGAGTTTTTGAAATCTGTGATTTTGAAAGTTCGAAACAGAATCTTTTGTTGCTGTTGGAAAAAAAAAAAAAAATGAAAAAAAAAAAAAAAATACTGTTTGTTGAAATCTGTCCATCAAGTTTGTTATCCGCATCATCTTAGACGAATGATATTGAAACTGCTCAAGCTGGCAAAAAACGCTTCAACAATATTAAACGGATTTTATTTAAGAGTTCTGATTAGATTTTTGTCCATTTGATATGAGGCGGATGGTTCATGAATGCTTTTCGATTCTCAGTTCTTTTGAACAGTGTATCTTTTTTCCCCCGACTTTGAAACACAATTAAAATCAAATATATGGAGTACCTAGTAAGAATCTTGGTTTGTATTTAGCCTAGGCCTTAGAAAAATGGACTCTTAAAGTAAGTAATTTTTTACGGTAAAAGGCCCTCATGTTGCTTTGTTTCATGTCAAATGAACATTCAAAACATATTTGGAAAACTGCATGCAGATAAACGACAAAAAATCTAATAATTTGTAATTTTTTTACTTCAATATATTATTTCATAAGTATTCACAGAACATTTATGGAACTTTCCTCTAAAGAGAAAAACCGAAATCATTCATATGCATTTTTTCGAAAACCAAACGATAGTCTATTAACTGGTATTTACATAAAGTGGTCCACTTATAGCAACATTTTAATTACGTGTCACTTCTCACCTGAGTACAAGTGCAGGTCTTTCTAGAATTTTGGAAAATCACGCCCCTATCTATTATTAACATATATTTTCAAGGGTTTCTAAGTAGCTGAATATATATAATGCAAGTTAAATTTGTATTGCAAGATAAAGAAACTTACTTTGCTCCAATGGATTGCAATTTTTTACTGTAGGAGAAACATTTAAAATGAATCATGATTAAAACATGCACAACTAGAAATGTTCTAATGTTAGCCTTATTGTTATTTTAATCTTATTTTGAAAACTGGCGACATGCTTGAATACAACTTAATGATTTCATTACACCATTATTTCTCAATTCATATTTTCAATTACAAATCTTTTTTTTTTTTAATTAAATGTCTTAAAACTTTGTATTCTTGATTGTAACATAATATTAAGTATATTTTAACTAAGACTTTTTTTTATTAAAATTATTTAACTAACATCAACATTTTGCAATTTTGATGCTTGTGAAAAAGTTTAATTAGATAGATCTACACGCTGAAAAAATAAGCTGGAATTAAAACCATAAAGCATTTTCTTTAAATCTTTAAAATAACTCGTATACAATATACATACACACATAAAAACTTAATCTCTAAAGCCAATAAAAACTTTTAAAGTTTTCCTTATGAAAGCAAATACTTGGTTTTTTGATCACAAGTGTTTAGATAACCCATACCTTATCCCAGACATCATGTCCATCATATGAGTTCATCATCTTCATCTTTTCCTTCATTATGGATGCTCAAACTTAGAAAAACAACTTTGCTTCGGATTGAAAGTTAACAACGACGTCTGTTAGATACCTTTGTACTATCTTAGACCAAACTGACCAACAGACTGTCTCGTGTGACCCTGTTTATCACAGAGGTCAAGAAAAATGGAAAGTAGGGTAGTGAAGGAAAACTTGCCTTGAGGCACAATTTCTTTCACCTCAAGTAGAAAGTAATTGTGGAAAAGAAACCAGTTAAGATACTATTGGAATCAGCATTGGGTCAATCTGGATGTGTTTACGTTATTTGTTATATTAATTATACGAGGTTTGTTTTAATTGGAACAAGTTAATTAGCATTCAAATGATGTTTACGGGATGTTTTCTTTGATTGAACAAGTGGAATAGTCGTTTTTACATCGCTGTAATTAAGGTAAATCCAGTCCGGTATTTTGAATGGCTTTTTGTGTCCGCTACGGAAACACAAAATGAATGCTAATTTTGTAAGCAAGTTGTGTCCTGTATAGTTTGCTTGTTGTCTTTTCTGAATTTGACATTGTTATTTAGAAAATGATGGACAATCTGGAAAGGATTAGCGATATTTGGAAACACAAAGAGATGGGTCTATTTTTATAATATTTTGGTTACCGAAATAGTGGGTGGTTGGTAAATTTTATGAAACGAGCTAAATATTCATTTCAAACCCGTATTACAATTTAGAGTTGTAATGTGACTTTTCTGAGGAGTTACGATGGGACTAATTCTCAGTGTCAGTCCTTTGGTCGAAAATATTAGTGAACCGACTTCCCTTCCCTCTCCTCCCCTCCAACCATACACACTTTCCACAACCATTAATGAACGCAAATTCTTTAATATTCAAATCGAAGTTTTCTTCAAATTTGTACAAAAAAACAACATTTGTAACATAACATTATAAAATAAGAACAATTAATCAAAAATTTTTGTATAGTTTTGATTAAAAAAAATTCTTTCCCATTTTTGCCTCTGAATGTAAGTTCCTGTTTACTTAGAAACAATACTGCTTTGATGGATAATTGTATGAAGTGTCTATTAAGAGAAAGCTACCTTTTTGTTAAATTCAACAATATAAAGTTAAGAGGTTTCTTTAATGCGCCACTATTTGAGTTTCACTTCTTATTCAAAATTTAAAGATTTTTTTTAAACGGTTGATTAAGCCCTCGTGTGATTTAAGTGCTCATGTGATGGAGGTTATTCAACCATATTCAGCACTGTTACAAACGCACTTTTTAATTCTGATTGTAAAACATGGTCAATAAAATATTTTTTTTTGTAAGTAAAAACTTTTACATAACCACGAGAAAAGCACATACTAAGATAATTGAAACTTACGACCATGCTGAGACGTATCCCCGTCTTTATTGTTGTTGTTGCTGCTGTTGTCTTTTAAAGTGAGTTTCAAGCAAGAGGCACATTTAATCATAACGAACACATTGTTTCAAAATAGTTAATATAAGATTTTAAAAGACAACATATGTGTAAGCATCACGAGAACTATTTCCGTTTTAGTGAGATTCTTCAAAGAGTCACTGTCCTCCTCCCTCGCTGATTCACCCAGCCAATCAGTTCAAATTTTTAAGTACAGTCGAAATTGTAAAATTCCTATTGAGCTGAACCTCGCGATAATGCCGTATTCAAAACGTCGAGGGAAAAGTTCACAGTAACAACGGTTACCATAGCAACGACAAAGCCGGAATTTCAGGAACTCGCTGTTATAATTTTACTTTTAAACTAATAAATTTAGATTTAGTCCGACTGTTCTTACTGTACCCCACGAGCTTGTGTTCGCAATTTCCTGATGAATAATTTAAATTTCTTACAAATTTCTTAGGACCTTTTGGAATGATGAGGATGCTGAGTACATTACAAGGGGTCAGGATAAGAAGTCACTCACACTTGTCATATGAATCGCATTTTAACTAAGAGAGAATAGAAAATATCTTTTTACAATAAAGTGGTTGATAAATGAAACAATCTACCAGACCAGTCTAAGTTAGTTCTAAGCGAAAATATCTTTTTAAACTAACTTACTCAACGCAGCGAAACCGATAAAAATATGTGTAATAAATTTATTTTTTACTTTAATGTCCTATTGAACATTTGTATTATAAATAAAACTATCAGCGTTACGTTTTAATACGCTTTTGAATTTTCTTCAATAGCGTCATATGTATCTTTACCTCTTTTTTGATAGAAAATGTTAATAGTTATTCATGCAACTAATTGCAAAAGTAATATTTTTTCAAACGGGGCAAAATGCTGATACAATGAGTGCTTTAGCATTAGTTGACTCATTTACCGAGTTTGGAAAAGTAATTCCTCACAAGTTGAGTTCAATATTAATCGACTGAAAAAATATTTTTAGTGCATAGTATATATTAATGGCAACTCCAGTCAATGAATCTCATCTGAAAATATGTCATTTCTATACCAAGATTATATAAAAATGTTGCAAACTCTCAACCGCCATTTTTTTACTGCTTATAAAAAAAATCGTGGCGAAAGTAATACTGTATCGCGAGGCGTACTTTATCGCACTAGTACTATAAATTTACTTTACCGCACTATTCTCACAGCCATGATAAAAAAAAAAGGTAAGTACTTTAAAGCTTTTAATGTATCAGAATGCGTTAGATTTAAACCGTGCAACAAGATTAGTCAAAGCTGTCACAAAAATCATGTTGGACAACTTTAGCATACAATAAAAAAAAAAAAAAATCTCGGAAATCTTGCAAACGTATAGCAAGTCTAATTTTGTTAAAAAGTTATTTCAAACGCATCATTAGATGGCAAAAAGGGTGAGGTATACGAAAAAGTGGAATAGAAGTTTTCTACTGTTTTGTAAATGACTTTCTTTGTATGCCACGGGCTGTTTCATTATAAAGTGAATGAATGAGCAATGTGGAATTTTAGGGTCCTCCCTTTGACCCAGGGTTCTGAAAAGAAAACATTACGACCCAATTTTCCAAACGGAGATTTACTGAGAGAATATGATAAAGCATTCGGCATCATTCAATTTTTTCCTCGAACATTTGCGGAAATTGATAGATAATAGAATACAGGATTATTATTTGATATTGAATTTCGAAATGGATGAGAATTGTGGATCGAGACTTTAAAGATATGTCTGAATGTGGATTGAGGTCATTGGAATACATATAGGATATTACAAGTAAAACTCAGGATAAAAATTCAAAGTAAAAATTTCAGATATTACTCTCATGTCCATAAATTAAGGTTAATTCAGTTTTTCCTTAATAACTTCTTAGTGGAGCAACATCGACACATGCAATTCATTTCAAAGATACATCTTTATGTAACATATCTATAGGTAAAACCACTCAGGCAAATTGAAATGCAAAGTGTACAGTGGGGAAATATGCAAAAAAATGGAGTACTATTAGTGTGCAGTTGTACAGATGCATTTACTTTAAAAGACACGCAACTCATGGAGTTGACTTTTAGTGTGAGATATGATCTCCCCTGTCATCAGTGTTTACTTAGAACTGTATTCTCACACTTAACATGAGTTTCTTGATGAATTCTACTGGCTAAATTGTTTGTCCCACCTTTTGAACTGTTTTCAAGTGATGGAAAGTTTCCAATACATTAAATCTTTATTCAATGCATATCGTAGAAGAGTCCACATGCTTGATGAAATTTGGATTACAGGAGTGATCTGGCTTACTTATAGGGGCGATATTCATATTTTTTAATCGGTTATTCAAGGCAAAAGTAGAATAAAATTTGCCATAAGTATCAATAAACAAGATTTAGAAACTGATATTTCACCATTAAAGACTTGTCTAGATCAAATTAACATAATTACAATGAAAAAGTCGAATTTAATTATCTTTTGCACTTTTGGGAAGCTTATTAAACCAATTAAACATATTGCACCCAAAGACCAAATCTTTTGAATATCAAATACTGCTTACTGAAAATAATTTTTTTTCAGTCTCATAACTAATATTGGACATCAGAGGATTTGTAGAAAGGTGGGAACATAATACTTCATGGTAAACTTCAATTCAAGATAATGATTTAGCGGGGAAAAGATTTGGTCTTTAGGTTCAATATGTTGAATTTGTTTAAAAAGCTCTACAAGAATACAAAAGATAATTAAATTCCACATTTTCACTGTAATTATGTAAACTTATGCTTTAATGTGAAATATCAGTTTCTAAATCGTATTTATTGATATAAATTTTATCCCACGTTTGCTTTGGATAAACGATTAAAAAATATGAATATCGCCTTTATAAGTAAGGCAGATCACTCCTCTAATCCAAATTTCATCAAACATGTGTGGGACTCTTCTACGATATGCTTTGTGTAAAGATTTAATGTATTGAGAACTTTCCATCACTTTCAAACAGTTCAAAAGGTGGGACGAGCAATTTAGCCACTAGAATTCATCAAGAAACTCATGTTAAGTATGAGGATACAGTGCCAAGTAAACACTGATGACAGGGGAGATCATATCTCTCACTATGAGTCAACTCCATGAGTTGCGTGATTTTTAATGTAAATGCATCTGTACAACTGCACACTAATGGTACTCCATTTCTTTTGCATGTGCCCCCACTAAATATGTTTCATTTCAATTTACGACTGATTTGTTTTACTTACAGATATGTTACATAAAGATGTCTTTTGATGTGAATTTCGTGTGTCTATGCTGCTCCACTGAGAAGTTATTAGGGGAAAATTAAATTATCATTAATTTATGGACAAGAGACTACTTGATTTCACCATTTTCTTTGAATGCTTCATTCGTTTTTACTCATCTTGCTGTTGGAGAAAACTTTTACTTTGGTTTAATACAGTCAAATCCCGCTGACACGAAATCCAGTTTAACGCGAAGTAAAAGCAGGTCTCCATACTTAAAACTTAACAGTAATTTATTATTTTAACATGAAATTCTGTTAACGCGAACTATTTCGGCGGCCCCGTCGACTTCGCGTTAACGAGGGTTGACTGTATAGCAATTTTTACCGTATAAAAAATATTACATTTGCTGCAGACCCCACTGTCGATTGGCTAAATTTTTTTTTTCCCACCATCCTAATCCAGACCTTTCACAGATTATACATGAACATTTTTTATGTTAGGTTCTCCCTTCTTTCTCTCTCAAAATAAGCGTAGAATGATACCAAGCTGCATAGAAGCTACGTTATCGAAAACTTTTCAAACGCGATTTTTTGAGAACCACCTTTTGTGGAATTTTCCCTTCGTATCCGCAACACCTCATATCAAAACGGATGGTAAAACGAAAATTCTAGTTACATTTTATTTACATTTAATATTGTACAATCATAAAGATATGTGCAAACTTATTTACGACTAAAACTAAGTTCTAAAACTTATTGAGGAAAAAACTAAAGGACGTAAAAAATTGTAATTTTTTAACTGAACCTAAAGAAAATTTCATATTTCAGAAAGTTCATTTAAAAAAAAAATGAGCTAAATTATTATTTTATTCTTTTTTTTTTTTGTGTATTCTAAAAATAACTCAAGCGATATTTAATGCTATAAAATATTTAGTAAAAAAGTATTTCTCAAAGATCATCTCATTTTAGGTTATAGATCTACACCAGTCTTAAGTGTGTAGTCAAGGCCGTTTGTCAATTCAATTAAAAGTCTATGAAACTGTTTCAATGTTACATCTTAAGGTATCCGACTACGTTGAAAAGGTCAATTTTTATGAAATTATTATTTATTTTTTTATTCAGTAACTTTTTTGAACACATTTTTAACTTTCTGAAACAGTCTTTACTTTTTATGTGCGTCAATTAGATGCGAAGTTATTCCAATTTTTATACATTATGGAAGGTGTCAAAATCAACCGGAAGTTGCATTCCGAAACCAAAACAATATGCTATATCGAGCAAAATTTTATGCTACCGAGTACAAAAGTGGCTAGAAAAAAATTAAGATCCTCAAACTGTCACTATTGAGAAAAAAGAGGGTGTGAGTTACAAAAGTGGTGAATTTCACACATAAAACTTGTTAAAATATAAAATGAAACATAAATGAAAACTTTAAACGCGTTTTCTGCAGAATGAGTTATTTGTTAAATAACGAGCGCGCAAATCCTGATTTGACAAAAACTTGTATAGATTTTTGAATGAAAATTTCAGAAAATGCTTACTATTATATTAAGAAGGCAATGAACCAGAAATTTAGCATTAACATTTACTACTTTTTAATTTATATCTGTTTTTGTAGAACGGTAGGAGTAATTTTTATAAAAATTCATAAATACCAATTTATAATGTTCACAATTTTTCAACTATTTATAATATCTTTTATATTTTTGGTTCATTGCCCTCTCTACTATCATAAATATATGGTTGCAAGAGGAATTTGGGATATGTATAATAGATTTTTTTGTAGTGTGTTTTTGCTTTATCATAAAATTTCCTTAAAATTTGTCTAATACTGCTTTATTTTTATTAAAAAAAAAATTATTTGCTTTATTTTTTGCTTTACTTCATACTTTTATATTATAAACTTCAGAAAAAATTGCCTAAACTGTACTTAATAAGCCATTTTTAAAAAAGTTGTTCCGAACGTAGTCGGATACTTAAATAATGATGTGATGACTATTCTGTAGCGTTAAAATTTTCGTTAAAAATATGTCGTCATAAGTATTTTATATTACGAATTATTGCACGCAATGCTACATTGAACATTCATTCATGGAATACGTGTATGTTAAGGTAAAGTTTGCTAAGTGATACATTTAGAAGGGCATCATAGTCCAGAGATTAAAACTATATTTTATACATTACATACTTAAGATTAAAATATTATAAAAACACTGTAACTGGACTATTTAAATTAACAGGACAATTGCTGATCCTTCCAGCTGAGTTTTGTCAACTCTAAATCAGTGGTCACAGTTAGGTTATCAATGAACTTAAGTGACCATTTATGCCTTTTATACGCTGCAGTTACATATGAAAAACTAAGCATGTTTTTCATGTATGCAACTTTAGGATACAGTAGAACACACTAAAAATAAACACAAGAGTTACTTTATTTATTACAAATTAATGTTAAATAAAAATTTATTTTGTAAATATATATATATTTTGGCTTAGATTTAAGGGCATAAAATGTATTAAACATTTTAACATCAAAGCCAAAGTTATTTAATGCAATTCAGTAAATCTTTAAAAGCATTTAATAGTCTGCAATTTTTGAAAACTGTAGGTTCGTTACGATGTGCAAAATGACAAGTCAATCTCGTATGATTCAAAGCAAAATGCTAATAAAAGTAGAGCAGTATCACTCTCTGAGATCAACAATGACAAGTACTTCCTGGACATCACAACTTCTGATTATAAGATTCAAATGGGAAATAGCTCTAATATTCATATATCAATGGGACAAGGACTAATCCATCCATTGAAGACCTTGTCCAACTCCAGAGCTGCAGCTATAGTGACATGATCCTTGAACTGACCACTGATGGCCTGTATGCCGATGGGTGCACCATTGCTCAATCCTGCAGGTATTTGCGTGGACGGGAACCCAAGTATGTTGAAAATGCACGTGTATGCGATGTTCGGGTACATTGGTATTGTCATCAGGTAATGTGGTGGCGGTTCTGGATGGGTTGGAACTAGAAGGATGGTATCTTCGTCCTTTTTAAGGATCTCCTCGAATTGAGATTCTATCGATTTATAGGTATCCATGCACTTGTTGTAGAATTTGTCCTTGTGGCGTCTGTCCACCATGCCGAAGTAGATGGCTGGCATGGTGTGGTCGGAACAGCCGATGAGGTTCTTGAAGAATTCCAGCCAAAGATTGATGCTGTTGTCCTTCCCTCCTGCCATCAAGGTCTTGAACGATGTTGGGCTGCCTTCTAGAAGTTTGCTTTCCCAGATGTAGAAGGCCAGTTTCAGTTCATCCATTTTAATCGGGATTGCCTGGATGGAATATTCGTCTTTGAAGTGTTGCACGGCCTGAAAATGTAAAATGAAACTTGAGTGTTAAGTTTGAATCAAAATCTTGAATAAATAAAAACTTTAAATGTTTATTAGGGGTTTAAAAATAAACCATATTCTGACATTTTAATTTAAATTTTAATAATAAAATAAAGTTTTGTAGATCTGGTTATTAACATCGTTACAATTTTGAAATTCAAAACTTAAATTTTTTTTTAAATTATTTTAAATTGTGTGGAACTTAAAATTAAATTTTACATTGATGTCTATTCATGTTTAAGTGCAATTTAACTCAGAATGGAATATTCAAAATTCATTTTCTTCTACTGGCCTTTTATTAACCTTTTGTGGACCAAGGCCTTCTTTAGAATTTTCTTCCATTTTGATCCCTTCCTTGTCATGGTGTTCCAATTAGTGTTTCTTATTATTTTTCAAGTCTATGTCGATGCAGTCATTCCATCTTAGTCTGGGTCTACCCCTTATTCATGTTTCCATAGGTTTAAAATTGAAGACTCTTGGTGTTAAAGAAGATGGATACTCAAAATTGGTGATTAATTATTTATAACTGGGAAAAAAGTTAAGAATAGTAATAAAAATTCCCGAGCTATGATAATATGTCTTTAAAAGGTAAACAAGAAAACTTAATTGCTACATTTAGAGCTTGGATAGATTTGTGTATAGCTCAAATAAAATATTACATGGGACCTTTAACTATCTATATTGCAAATAACGACTAATTGAAAAACTGCTTAAAATGTTAGAATTTTAACAATGTATATATTTTAACAAGTGGTTAATTCATTTATAGTTACATGTTAAATCACTAGATATTTATGAAATATGGTAGAACTATTACAAAATTACCCTTCATTAACTAATAAAATTTACCAGTATTTTCCAAAATCAACTGCGGCATTTTTTTTCTAGTTGCTTCATCGAAATTATTGCCGAACGATTAAGGCTAGTTGTAAAGCAGAATTTATATTAAACAGTTAAAATTGAAAAATAAAATAAAATTTTGACACTACAATACTCAATAGTTACCTAAACATCTTTCAAAGTAGAATTTATATTAAACAGTTAACATTGAAAAATAAAATTGAAATTTGACTGTACAATACGCAATAGTTACCTCAACATCTTTCATTAGACAATTTATGTTCAGAAAACCATTCGATACTTTATTGTAAGAGTTTTGAACAGGAGAGGAAAAAAATCAGAATGCAGTGTTAAGAATAAAGCATTCTGACTAATCAAAAGGCACAGACATTTGTAGAAAATATTTTTAATTTAAAAGTTAATTTCATTTTCAGCCGGAATTAGTTGCAAGGATATCATGATAAGAGAGTTTATTACTTGACTTTGAAATTATTTATCCAGGTGTAATTTGTCACAAGTTTCAGTAGGTGCTGACAGTATCAAAGTTCTACTCAAATTAATGCTGTGCATAAATTTCATTACCATACAGTCCATTTTAAGAAAATACTATTACAATTTCAACAAAATACAACTTTAAAGTTAATAAAACTGCATGTATTTGGATACCTTTCTATGGTAATTTTTTTGTTTGTATAATAATTAGTCACTGGCAGGATTGCCCCATCCCATGAGGTTGTAGAATATTAGAAAATTTCAATTTTTAAATTTTGCAACCTTGTTTGTTAGTTTAATAAGTTCTTGTAATAAAACTGTAAAGAATTCGAATTTTTTTCTTTCAATTACACGAAAAGTAATATAGGATAGTGAAAGAATTGTATTGAGATATACAAATCGATGTTGATTTTTTTCCCTTGGTATTTTCCATGATTTGGAAGGTCCCTAGTTAAAAAAAAAGTTTGTTAGGAAGCTAGTATGTTTGTCTGTTGTCAGCTTTACTCCAGAAGGGATCGCGCTACGATGAAACATTTTTTTTTGTGTGGAAATTATTTATACCAATAAGCTGTAAAAAGTTTTTTGTAATCAAAATTGCGCATGCACGAATGTTTACTACCATTGAAAAAAATTCCCAGTTTTTCAGCAGAACTTTTATATTAAGGCATAATTTAAAATTTCTGCTTTCTCTTCACGTCTAGGCTTCAAATTAGCAACTTTGCGAGCTGACGTTCTTTTCGTGATTCAAAGGAGCTTTCAAATATCTTTAATCAACCGTTTCAAAATTTATATTTCTACTTTGTTTTGAAATCGGGATTAGTACACTTTTTTGTAAATGCAAAAATTCTAGTTTATTATCGGCAATACAAGCTCTAGTTAAAAGACAACGGTTGGATTATATTTTGATTTTTCTAGAAAGTATCCAAATCATAAGAAAGATCGTGTAAGAATGATTTTGGTTCAGTTAGTAGTGGTTTTAAGATTAAGCTGTTGTGAACTGGAAAATGGTTTTAAGATTAAGCTGTAGTGAACTGGGAAATTGTTTTCTGAAATCGCTAGAATTTTGTGTTTTCGAGTTGATGGTTACTGAAGCCCTGATTTGAGCTTGTTAGGGAATTTGTTGCTATTGAGTTAAAAATTATAAATTTTTATGCCAAGGATAAACTAGTTACTTTTATAATTACGAGTGATCATGTCTCTGAGAAAGAAATTCGTAATAATTTGGTGTTAGTAGTGGGAACTTTGCGAGAAATACAATGGTAATTTTTATTACCATGTGTCTCCATTCTTTAAAAAATATTAACTATTTGGTGGTAAAATTAAGATATTTGCAAAGGTAATAGTATAATGAATTATTTTTGTAATCCTGTGTCTCTATTCATCATGAAATCGGTAAACACTGTTTTCTATCAAAAATAAAACCTTTATGAACTTCGAACAAGTATATTTCAAGGTAACAAGTTTAAAAAGGATGTAATACTTGCAAAATGTTTGTTATTATTCTCATTATAGCACTAAAATACAAACCTTTTTAATTGCATTTTTGACATCAGTGGTAGCAGAGTTCAACATCCCAGGAAATTCCTCCAGATAATATAACTTCAAACTTCGAAAATTAACCTAAATAAAAAAAAATTCATTAAATACCTATCACAAATTGACGTGTGCCTTAATAAACTTGAAATAAAAGTACTGAACTTATAGAGTTGGTTGTTTTCAGATTATCTGGCACCGTCAGCAACACGAGGGCTATAATGCGCCGAAACATTCGTCATTAGACAAGCCAACATACATTTACAAACACCCATGCCTTACATGGGACTCGAACCCGCAACCTCGCGGTCTAGAAGCTAGCACTCTAACCACTATATCGTTTGATCGGCCGGAACTTATAGAGATTAAATGTCAAATTTAAGTGGCAATTTGTTTCGTAGAAGAGTTCTCTAACTTCTCTACATTGAATAGTGTCTTTTGTAGATGAAATACTGTTTATTGTAAGAGGTAGAATATTTACAATTCTTTTTTTTTTCTAATTTATGAAATTAAATAAAGTATTTCTGGTTGTTTATAAATAAAAAAAAAAAAAAAGTGTATAAATTGTATTAATCCGAATTGTGCGAAATCCAGAGTTAATTAATATGTTGCCTTTAACGTGCATATTACCAATCTAATCTGCAGATTAACTGATTCGCTCAGTTATCATGCGGAATCGAGAGATTTCCGCATTTTACCTAGGTAAATGCACATTAATGGCTTCCTCATCTTTAAAGTTCAAAAGATTAATGACTTAATGAAATGTGTAGATTGATTGTATTAACTTATTTATTTTTCGATATCTAAAGAATCAAGTTAATATTACAATCAATCAACAAAATAGTTGATAGAATCAATCAATTAATAAACTATAATACAAAGAATCAAACCGTTTAAAATTTTATAACTATTAAGGAAATTAACATATGTTATTTATTTTTAGATATCTAAATAATCAACATTAATTTAATTTCCTTGATTATAATAATATTTGTAACCGTTTGATTCTCTGTATTATAGTTTATCAATTGATCGACTCTATCAACTAATTTGTTGATATTAACTTGATTTTATAGGTATCGAAAAATAACATGTGTTAATTTAAGCGTACAGAAACGTCGCCGTTGTTCCAGCAAAGATCTGATTTTCACTTTAACGAGTGCCTAGTAGAATGCAGACTACCAAGGTAATTTGAGAAATGAAACAATTTTCGACACTTTGACGGATCACCCTAGTTAATCAACACTTTACCTAGATAATCTGTAGTACTTCAGCGGTTACATATGCATATATTTTCAATTGGCGCAATATATCCTTCATGTTGATCTTGTGCGTTAAAGAGATCGAAACCAACCAACTATATACTATTTACATTAAGAATTAAGAAATATTGTTTAAAGGTTCAAAAATATAGCACCTGTGACACAAAGTGATTTCCTTCCTTAACTGGTCAACAAGCTATATATCAAATGAAAGGTCTACACCAGCGTTAGCCACTACACGGCCCGCGGCAGATTTTTCTGCCCACCGGCAGCGCAGAAGATAAAAAAAAATAAAAAAAAATCAAATTTTACGAAAATTTACTTTTTTTTACATTATTGTAATTTGTCCGAAATAGTATGAGTTAGCTAAATAGAACAGATTTCTCCATTACGTGTTAGTCCGCTGAACTGAACATCAGGATTTTTGGAAAGTCCAGAAAAAAAGCAAAGAAGTCATTTAACCCTATTGCAAAGTCTCGGCCGATAGAGGGGTCTTTTGGAACATAGGATAGCGGGTTACTTTCAAAAGTCCGGAGATGCAGGGAATGTTATGGGTCAAGAAGGTCAGTTTTGTATGGAAAGGCAGGAAGACTTGAAAGGGAGGCTTACATTCAGAATTTCGAGAGGGCGGAATCGCGCCAGAAGCCAGACATCGTAAATACTCGGGGTTTTTTCAATTTTAGGTGAGGTTTACAAAGAGTGGCGCCGGACTTGACAGTAACTTGACAGCAAACTGGGATTCAAAATTATTGAGGTCCAGGTGTCTTGGCAGCTGCAGTAAGTTTTTTTTTTAATTGCTAGGTGGCACAGGGAATTGACGTCAGAAGGTCCGAGTCCAATCTCTGACGCTTGTGGATCAGAGGCGGGAGCTAAGTGATGTTAGGGTTCACGATTGGCTATAGTTCGAAACCAGAGATTTGAACCTACGGATTCCAGAACTGGCTAGGCGTGAATTTTGACCCCGCCTTGGTCTTGACGGGGGGGGGGGGGAGGGGGGACCCGAGAGCCCGAGGAAACATTCGCAGTTTTTTTGAAGTTTGAGAGGTTGGAGTTAATTAGCGAACGCCGCAGGCCCGGTTGGATTTTAGGTTTTTCCAAGGATGGCAGAATACGCCATGACGAGTATGGCCCCAGGTACCGTGATGTCAATTATTCACATTTAGTTTTAATCTTCCAGCTTTCTGACTTTAACTTTTGAGTTATTTAACATTAAATATTAACCACAAAGTAGCGAGGGCAACTGAATTCTGACCAAATGACTTATTTAAATTTAATGTGTTTGGATATGTGTAAGCAGTACCCGATTTTGGGTGTTTTAATGTAAAATTGATAGGATTGGTCATTTAAGATCGACTTCATAAAGTAGATTCAATGTTTAAATTGGTAAAAGAGAAGCGATCATTAATTGTTAAACGTAATATTCTATTCTGTAAAGTAAACCTAGTATTTAATAAATTTGTTTATCACTTTGGTTATGTTTATTGAACAGCTTTTTCAAAACCACACTCATAAAAAGAGTTCCACTATGCGATATTTCGGCTGATTTAATTACTAAACACTTCACCATTTAAGGAGTTTAACCATATTTATGTAAGAACCTGAGGACTGTCTGCAGTTTAACTAACTCTACTGCAGCAGACCAGTACTACGTGCCATAAATGAACAAGTTTTCAACAAGATGGTTTTCATCAAGAATGAATTAACTAAATCTCATTTGGAGAATTTGTTAAGATTGCCTGCAACAAATACTGCAACAGACATCGATTCTATCATAAAATAAGCTTAACGATTTCGACCCCCATCGTCTCACAATTAATATCGACTAAAACAAGAGTAATCTGGAAATACAGCTAAAACATTTTTATTAAAAGTTAGGTCAAGTTCAATTGTCACGTTGGAACAAAAGATTCACTTCTTTTTTTGACTTTAATTTACTAACAGTGATAATTATTATTTTTCTAATTATTTGGGAGAAAAACAAAAGAATCAAATATCGATTTTTTTTTTATTTTAATAAAATTACAAAAAAAAAAAAAAATCAATATGTTTTTCAATTTTCAGAAATGCTATATATTATTAAATCGATAATAAAGATACATATATTGGTGCATTCGGCTAGCGAGAAGCTCCAATATAAGTCATACGGCCCACCTCTAAAAGTTAATGGCGAATGGTCTTCACAATAAGAGTTCCATTTCCAAAATTCAATGGGAAACTATGACCGTTAATTTGCAGTTCGTCAAACTTAAACTATAAATGCAACAGACATTGCATATGTCACAAATCAGGACTTTTTCTTCTTCTTTTTCTTAAGTGGACTGTAAGTTGGTGGTTATTTTGTGTATGTTGGAAGAATGCAAGACCAATTGTCTTTCGGTTCAAGTTTATTGCACTCGGAATGTCTTGTTCCTAACCTGGCAAACATCTTTGTTGTCGTTTTTGCAAGAGTTTTACAAGTCGTCCATAGAAGGTGTTGGTATTACACAATTCTTTACGAACATTGCTTCAGCCGGCTGGAACAAGGACTTTAAAACTGATAAGATTATAAGATGATAAAAAATAACTTGAAGTGTCAAACAGCAAAATGCTTTCATAGAAAGTGTGTGGAAAGTTCACATCTAGGTTCCAAATAGAGATTTCGGATTACTACTTGGTTATTCAGTAACAACTTTTACCGAAAAGTGTATGGTCAAAATCGTCTACTAAGTAATTTGGATTTATAAAAACACTCCGAATCTGTAAGGTTTAGTTATCATATGTTGTCTATATTAAAATGGAAAGTTTTCAGTCACTAAATATTTCATATATTATATTACATATAAAGTGAAGAGATAAAAATAAAAATCTTTTTTTTATTATAATTTTGTGAAGTTTTTTGAGTGTTAGTAATAACAAAATTTTCACAAAAACTTCGACTTAAAAGATGTACACTTCGAGATATGGAGATAACTTGGTGTTGAAAAACGTTAAACTGTCTTGGGACCTAATGAAAACTTCGAGATAAACGAATATTCGACTAATGAGACTTACGATTAATAGCGAGTTGACTGTATTTTATCCTGCTATATAGAACTCAGCATATGTAATACTGCTATATAGAACTCGGTATACTTAATACTGCTATATAGAACTCAGAATATTTAATCCTACTATTTATAATTCAGTATATTTAATCCTACTATTTAGAATTCAGAATATTTAATCCTACTATTTAGAATTCAGAATATTTAATCCTACTATTTAGAACTTAGAATATTTAATCCTACTATTTAGAATTTAGTATATTTAATACTTCTATTTAGAATTCAGAATATTTAATCCTACTATTTAGAATTCAGTATATTTAACTCTGCTTTATATAACTTAAGAGTATTTAATCCTGCTATATAGAATCCTGTATATTTCAATATGTAAGTATAAAATAATGTATATTTAATCCTGAATAAATCCTGATACATACAATTTTGTCTATTTACCTTTTTATCCCACTGTATCTTGGGATCGTTGTCTGATAAAACGTTGAACAGCAAGGGAAGATCCTCTACGTATCGACACATCGGTCCAGTACTTACGAACTGGTGCGACCTGTCTGGTTCGTCACTGAACTTCACTTGGCAAAATGGGTACGTTCCCCAATTTGGCACGACACCTGCAAAAGGAAGAAAACAAAATATTAGATATCTGGCTTCAGTTTGATTTGTGGTAAATTAGATCCAAGAATTCTGTGCTTCAGACATCAGCTGTCGTAAGTGATCATTATTTTTATTTAATTTATAAATTTTAACGTAATTGAACTTTAGTAGTAATTGTGGAAGTAATATCATTAAGGTGAGGTCACAGAAACATACAGTTACGTAGATCTAATTGTAGAAGAAATACCGTCGAAGTAATGTCACAGAAGCATTCAGATATGTAGATCTTCGGTTTTAGTTAAGCAACAATGAACAACATTGTAATTTACGTATGTGGTACAGAATTGTGAAACATACATTTCTCGATGAATTTCTGTGAAATTATATTCGGACTCGCATGACATGTGTACTCTAGAAATACCCGTAAAAGATAATCAATACAACATTTAGAAAAAGTAGTAACACCGTGTTTCATGATTATACATATATATGGGTAGTTCAGTGGTTTGCGAAATAGCTTCCCGACAGTTCGTTCTGCCCTTTGTGACCTGGTACCGACTCAGTTTCACATAAATTAATACCAGAAGCAATTCAGTGCATTATAAGGCGGCTTGGGCGCAATTCTTACCATGTTTGGTGTAATAAATTGTAGAACCATAACATTCCCGATCCACTGACTCACCTAGGACTCTTGTGGAAGTGCTTTGCTTTCATTATTAAATATCTTTCAATGGGCACATAACTTTTGTGTAGTCCCCATGTTAAACAATATACTGAAACTTTAATCGGTCTTTGAACCAGACAACAAGCTGATTTGGAAGAGTTTTATGTTTTTAAGCTTGGCGTCCACCATCGCTGAGTAGAGTAGAGCGGAGTGGACTAGATTAGAGTCAATTACAAGGCTGTCGACGTCCATTGTAGCACGAGCCTCGTGCTAAGGATTTTGATAAGTTAACGCGTAAGAATAGACTTAGAAATTGTTAAGGGGCTCCAAAATGTTAATTCAAATATAGTTGAATTAATTTCAATATAGTTGAATTAATTTCAATATAGTTGAATTAATTTCAATATAGTTGAATTAATTTCAATATAGTTGAATTAATTTCAATATAGTTGAATTAATTTCAATATAGTTGAATTAATTTCAATATAGTTGAATTAATTTCAATATAGTTGAATTAATTTCAATATAGTCGAATTAATTTCAATATAGTCGAATTATTTCAATATAGTTCAATTAATTTCAAAAACAGTTCTCAAATTAAAAGCACAAATCAATTAATAAATATTGAAAAAATGAACTTTGGTGTTACCTTATAAATGTGGATATTTGGGAACTGGATTACATTTAATAAATTTTCTAAGAAGAAATAGACTCAAGAAATTTTAAGATGAGTCAGATTTAATTAAACCTAGAACATAAAGATCATAAATTTGATGAAATAGGTCATACCATTAAGTTAATTGATTATTGATTAAAATAACAAAGTTATTTTAAAGTAATGTTAGAAAAAGCGAAATATTTTTTTTTTGGAAAGAATATAAGATACATGATAAAAGTTCTCTCAAAGGCTTTAAGAAAGTATTTCGAGCTGTGCATATGGTTCGTGATGACATCGATTAACGGAGAAAAAAATAGCGTGCATATTATCACAGTTCCCAATCTTTGATGGTTGAAAATTTCCCATTGTTTTTCGTTTTATAAATTGTATAAGATTTTAGCGATAATTCAGCGGCGTAAAGTTTTAGATGTTTAAAAATAAGATAGAGCTAAGGGTTACTAAACTACGATTATGTCACTTAACTATCTAGGAAGTATGATAATTTAATAATGCAAGGTCGCAACAATCACATTAATGGAGTTTGACGAACCATGGACCCTTTAAGCTTCCTTTTTATGTTAATTGTGCGGTTTCAGGCTAAATGAGAAGTTTTTTGATTATAATCATTAAATGAGCAAAGAAGGCCATTGCATGGTTTTAAGTAATAACAATATCGTGATAAAAATTTCAGAATGAAAAGTTTTGAGCAGATGAATTTCTAAAATTGTAAGCTTTTTATTTGTTCTTAATTCATCTTTAATCTCACGTGAGCATTAGATACAGTCAAACGCACTGGTAGATAGTAGTAATAAAACACTTTTTTTTTTCCTTAACCCACTGACGGTCCAGGGAATGGGCGAAATTATAATTTTCCGGGCAATAATTTTTAAATTATATTTCCAATTCAAATATTTTTATTCATTTGTTTTAGATAGGTTATAAACTATCATCATAAAAAAAATATTTAAAAAATGTTTCATTTAAAATTTTATTCATAAATTTAAAAATGTTGAGTATTTCTGGAAAAACTGAGAATCAAATGATGCATATATATACATGCATGACCGCCAGTGGGTTTCTTATTACAGTAACAACATATACTACCTTAAATTAACGTTTGTTTGCCTTTAAAGCTTCGTAACGTTTATTGCTCTCTGCAATTAATTAAAAAAAATAATAATTTTCTCTTCAAATTTGAACAATTATATTTCTTTAAATACCTTAAAATTTGAATTTAAAACTTTTAATGCTTACAATTTTGATAACTAGTTTGAAACTATGAATTTAAAAGTTTTGATTTTGAAATTTTTGAAATTGCTTTTTGCACCCAAAATTATTTGGAATATTTTTCTAATCACACCGAAAGTTAATATTTTTATTATAATCGTGAAGCTTAGTGATTGTAATTTATTTTTGCACCCTATAGTAATATCTAAGAACTTGATAATCTCCATGTTCAAACAGTTGTTACGTGAAAATAATTATCCAATCACAATCCTACATTTCAACTTTCCTTTTTAAAATGAAGTCAGAGAACCTACAGTTTTGGGGATTTAGTTCTTGAACTTATTCTTTTCTCAACAAAATCAATATCCTTCAATGAAATTGAATGATCTGCAGATACTAGGCTTTTAATTTAGACAGCCGATTTCTGAAGATGTGGTTCCCACTTATATCTAACTACAACTTTTGGATAGCGCATGCTTGGTTATTGACCTGATGCCGAAGATGGCTTAACAATCACCATAGAGATCTATAGTAGTAATTTCCCCCCAAAACTAGATATCATCTGTTTGTAACCATAAGCAACTTGTTAGATAGTGTAATGCGGAATAGTATTCAAATGGCTTTATCTGCTTGCAGAGTAGGAATCGCTTATAAGCTGTTTAGAAGTAGTAGTTAGAGACCAGCGGTGGTGCCATAAAAGTAATTATCAAACATTTGAACGACAGAAAATAAGGCCAATCCAAAATTCACAGGGTGCATACTGCTTTGCATAACGATAGAACCATTTTGTAACCACCATGTAAAACCATATAATACATTTCTACATGAGTTTGCAATGTTTCCTAAAATCAAAATAATGTATTAAAGTGTCATGCGTGATATCAAGCTATTAGGAGTTTTTAGTTTAGTTTAATAAGCAAATGTTAAAAAAATAAATAAAAATGGAAATTTGCTGTTTCAAAATGATAGAACCACCCCCTACTGTTAAGTGAAATAATCGGTTCCAGAGAAGCATACGTAGTTGGGTTTTAACAAACACGTATATAAAACCTTGGTTTGATCAAGTTAAGGTATACATATACATTTGAGATGATTTTCTTTCATTCTCAAGTAATAATTTCAAACTTTTTGGCAGTGTATCAGAATTAAAAATTATGCATTTATATATATAAAAAAAAACTTCCGTCAATTTTTTAATCAGCTAATTGCAATTAAAGTGACTAATTAGGACATTATTAGAACATACATAAATATATTTGTAATTAACGTAGAGATATGATTTTTATTGCAAACAAAAGATATTATATTGACGCATGTTCCTATGGAGAATTTTGAATTTATTTGCAATATTTATTTAATTATAAATTTTTAGATAAAAAGTAAAAAAAAATACATAGTTTTTAACAAAAAATTAAGATTAGAATATTCATAAAAAATGTGTTTATAACAATATATGTTAGATTATCCATAGGAAACACATTCACAACTTGTGTCTTCAGAATAAAATTGGAATTTTGTAAATCGGACTATTTATTATGAAGTTATGACCGTTGGCGTAAAGTCATATAACATCAAAATGTCATTCTTCAGAAAACGCGTTTAAAGTTTACTACACTAATGAACGTGATACAAAACATGTTCACTAAAACCACTGTAATTTAAAAAGTAAAATGAGTCTCAGAAAGAAAATGTTATTATTTTAAAGGTAATGAATTGGGGAATATTTTAAAAGAAAAAAACAAAAACGCAGACTTGAGTCAAATTTTGAAATTCCTAATGTATATGTATACCTTAAAATAATCTTACTTAGCTTTTGTGGTATATAGGTCTAGTTAATTGATTTGAAAAGGTTTCATAAAGTATGGGTAGGAAAAAACCGTTATTAGATTTTGAAAAGGGGAAAACTTCAGCTTTCAACAAAGCAGAATTATCGTCACGGAATATAGTAAGGGAAATTGGACGTTCACCTCACATGGTTAATCATTTCTCCATCTTGGATTAAAATATGGGAAGCAGAAAGCACTTGGACGACCTCGAACGCTAAAAATGCAGCAAGAAAGCAAGAAAGATTAATTGTATAGAAACTAAAAGTTGGTGAAACATTGACCAGACTATCACAAGACCCCACCATCAACGCTCACAAGTCTGCTTTACTAAGAGTGGTAAGGAGGGACAAACATCTTGTGTACAAGAAAACGAAAACACAGCTTCACAAGCGAAAAATAATGCAATAGGGTAGAGAAAGTGAAAATTCTTTATTTCCGAGATCCCTCCAATAGTACGCCCATCCTTTAGGAACATCTAGATTGAATTTTTTTCCCATCATTGAAGACTACGCAAAGTCACTGTTCCTTCTAAGTCATATATTTTCTACTCTATTGCCTTCTTTTTCGCTTGTGAAGCTTCGGCTGTGTTTTCTTTTTCTTGTACACAAGATGTTAGTTCCTACTAGCCATTCTTTGTAAAGCAGACTTGTGAACGTTGATGATGGGTCTTATGATGGTTTGGTCAATGTTTCACCAACTTTTCATTTCTTTACAACTAATCTTTCTTGCTGCATTGTTAGCTTTCGAGGTCGTCTAAGTGTTTTCTGCTTCCCATATTTCAATCCAACATGGAGAAATATTTAACCACGTGAGGTGAACGTTCAATTTGCCTTTCTAATTCTGTGACGACAAAAAGCTGCAATTTGCCCCTTTTCAAAATCTAATAACGTTTTTTTCCTACCCATATTTAATGACACCTTTTCAAATAAATTAACCATACATATACACAACAAAAGCTAAGTAATATTATTTTAACTTGATCAAATCAAACTTTTATATACGTGTTTGTTAAAACCTAACTGCGTATGCTTCTCTGGAACCGATTATTTCACTTAGAAGTAGGGGTGGTTCTATCATTTTGCAACAGCAAGTTTCCATATTTTTTAAACATTTGCTTATTGAACCAAACTCAAAACTTCTAACAGCTTGATATCACCTCATGTCACTTACATACATGTTTCTGATTTTAGCAAGTATTGCAAACTCGCGCAGAAATGTATTATACAGTTTTTACACAGAATAAACAAAGTGTTTCTATCATTATGCAACGCAGTGTAGGTATGATTGACGTCTTGCATTTCAGACCTCAAAGCAGATAAAGCTCGATGCCGATACTTTTTGAAAGTTTATTAAGCATTCTTCCTCAACCAAATATAATAATTGAAATATCTGTTTGATACTAATTTTCTCTAGCTCCAGCATTACATTTCAACCCCAATAATAGAATACATAAATATTCCTTAATTACAAATAATCCGGTCAAGAAAGGGTTTAAGTGATAAAACAAGAGATTCACTTCTTCAACTCCTATCAGGGCTTTTTTTTTTTTTTTTTTTTTTTTTTTGCCGTTAACTCTTTACGCATACAAGTAAAAGATATAAAATTAATGTACCTCTGGATGGTTTGTGACCATAAATTCCACAGAAAGATGACGGTATTCGTATGCTTCCAGCAATATCATTCCCAATCCCGAAGAGGGCTCCTGCTGATGTAACAATAGCACCTTCGCCTCCTAGAATACATTAGAAAAGCTCGTGTTACCATTGATTCTCAGTGATTTATATAAATTAGAAATCAATTTAAATCCTCAAGTTTTTAACAATTATTACAATACTTTACTAAGGGATTCCTGATCACGAGATTATAAAAAATATTATTCCATCACTTTAATATTTCAAATACATTTTCTACCATCTTTTGAGGTAGATTTTTGTGAACAAGATGTTCCAACTAACATCGGATATTTTAATAGTTTAAAACGTTGCGAATTTCGATTGAAATATCAAAAAGAAATATTTTTTGGAGACCATTGAAAATAATGCTAAAAATCACGTATAATTTGAGAATATAATTCATTTCTCCAAGGCTTGGCATAGGAGTAAGTAGATTTTTCAAGTAGAAATATATATGGCTGGAGATTTAGATGTTTAAGAATACTTTTCTATAAAAGTGCGGTTCATATTTATTTTATTATAGCCCAAGGAGAGAAGTATTAACATGGTCATATGTTTAACTTTTTACATCAGATAGTATATTCCATCTAAGACAAACTAACCAAATAAGCCACTTATATATGTTCTTATAAGCATGTAGTTTTATCAAAATCAGTTCTGTGGTCCTTAAACAAAAAATTTGGACATAACATATCAGTATATCTTTTATTTTGATCGACGTTATACGTTTATATATCGATATCGACGTTTTCTTAACCTACCAAAAGGTGAAAAAAGAACAGTGATTCGTTTACCATAGTTTCATACCATCTGCCTACATCTATCTCTTTTACCTGAGCTCCCCCCTACCGTCCTCGTGTTGTCGTAGGGGTTCTTCGTCAGTCCGAACAGGTGGTTGGAACTTTCCCACCACATGCACAGTTCTGGCACGTCCGTCACCGTCAGTGGGATGGCACCTGCTTTTCTGTAAAGGGCTGCTGCGGCACCATCCTCTTCTGCCTTGCGACCTTTCGCCCGAACTAGACCGGAAGTCTGGGTCATGCCTATAACACATGAGATGCCCCCATATAAGATTCAAGATGGTTTTTGTGCTATTGAATTTGAGCCTTATAAAGGTATAGTCAAATTATTTTTCATGGGCGATTCAAGATTGTAAATTAAAGCATTTAAAATAAAAACTTCGGTTAAAGGCTTTTTAAGTTATGAGGGCAGATGTGTTCGAGAAAATAGTTACTGATATATAAGACCCCTGCTAAAAAAAAAGGCTTTAATTTCTACAAATTCGAAAGACAAGAACCCTTACAGTTGACAGGGAAACTATCATGATAGCTGAATCCTGAGGAATACATATTTCGAAATTAGCTCTGTGGTTGGTTATTATTTCCAAGCTTTCAAAATACACGTTCGCCAGCAAAAAAGTAGCCTCAGGTTGTTTTTAAAACATAAGTTTGGAATCGATCACATTCGGAATTACGTTTAACAATTTGAAACGCGGGGCTTCTTTAAGGTGGCCACTTTGCATTTCGATTCTTGGCTACTCAGATTCTAAGCCATGGTTCGATTTATTAGGAAAAAATTTGTCCCTTAGGAAAATGAGAAACTTGTTTGCAAGGCGGTTATTTTTTTTTTTTGTTTCTATCCTAATTTTTTAAATGGATTTTTTAATTAATGGTTATGTATAATATTTTTGTTCCATTGAATATTTTGAAACCTTTAACACATTTCTATTTTTTGTGAATTGTAGCACTTTTATCCATACTTTTAATTCTCAAAATCCATGAGGGATGGAGAGGGGGGGGGGGGTTGCAAGGAGACCCCCCCCCCCCCTGCACCTGTCTGGTGGTGACTATGAAACTTTGCATAAATTATGCTGACCGTTTTCTTGTTACGTTACTGTAAAAGGCCGAGTCGGCAAAAGACTAACAATTTTCTCTGGGACTTAAAATTTCTTTTCTTAGAGTATAGTTTTTGTCTTACCTTTGACTCCAATAGCTTCCTTGCACGAGAATGGAATTCCGAGCAAAGGCGTGTCCCTCGCAATATCCTCTTCCGATTTCTGAGTTGTGGCCAAAAAGTCATCCACCGCTTTTGCGTCCCTCAGTGCGTCTTCGTACCGCTCATCCACTGCTGCGTTGATGTACGGATGTACCGCACGAGATCTTTCCACGTACGCACCCACCACTTCTACGCAGCTCAACTATAAGATGGTAAAATGTGAGACAATTTTAAGGTTAAGTGCGTACAAATGGAGATGGAACTTTTTTCATTTTGAAGGGCTACTTTTAATTTTTTTTTTCATAAGATCGTATATCGTATTGTTGCGTGGATGGGTTCGAAAGACTTGAAGCCAAAGCAGATCAAAACTTGCAGAAATTTATTCCGATATAACAGTTCGCAGATTCTTTTACAACTCCAGAATTTTCCGTTCTAATAGACTCAATGCAGCTCTTTACACAACAATGGAGCACAAACAGCAGTTAAAAACTAGATACACAACTGCTAAAATCAACGCAAAAGACAATGCAATACAGTTCACTTTCGGAACTCTCTGAATGCTCGTTGAGAGACAACTAACTCGATCACCTTCTCTCTTAGCCTTATATAGGGAGGCGAATCTTCAAGAGATAGAAATTTGGAGAATTTTCCAGATCACAGTCAAAATGCTCTTTAAAGGTACATGGGGATCGAAAATGTCGCCAAAACCGTCGCCAACTTGCGGAAATTGCCATTACCATAATGTTAGATAGCCTTCTCTTTGTAAAACTCGTTTTCCAGCATTATCTCTGTAAAACTTGTTTTCAAGCATTAAGCGACGCATTGCAGGAAAGCGAAGTAAAAGACGAACTCTTGCACTGCCTTATGCGAAATGTACATAAATTTTTCTTTTTACATAGTTAATACTACGAAATATTTACAAATATACAGAAATTCGTAACATTATGTTATGACGACTGACTATACAGTCAACTCGCGATAACTCGAAGTCTCATTAGTCGAATATTCGCTTATCTGAAAGTTTTCATTAGGTTTCAAGAAAATTTGATATTTTTCAACACTAAGTTATCTTGAGGTGTTCATCTTTTAAGTTGAAGTTTTTGTGAAAATTTTGCTATCATTACAAACATACAAAAAAAAAAAACTGTTTTTATTTTTCCTTTTTCCATCGCGTTTTACAATTTAACTTGTTACCAGGAGAAGCCCGTTTGCATTGACAGGTACAGAAAGTAAGCGGGCTTTTGCTTTTAGATTCCATTCCATATTTAAGATGTGAATCAATGGTAATGATTTACGTTGGCTTTCAATAATGTTAAAACGTAAATTGAATACGCTTAGTCTAACTCAAAAAGTCAAATTGATCAATGAAACTGAACAAAATCTGCGATGTAAGAAGAAAAACATTGCTCTAAAGTACAGAATTCCTCCGAATACTCTTTCAACTGTTTTGATAAAGAAAGATGATTTGGAGAAGACATGGATCGAAACTCGATCCATCGTGTAAATGTAAATATGTGCCTTTCCTGGTGTAGAAGCTGCTCTGTTAAAATGATTTTAGACATATCGAAACCATAATTCCCAAATATCTCCTAGTGGGGTGATGTTTGAAGAAAAAGCGAAGGACTTTGCCCATTTACTAAAAATCAAAGGATTTCGAGCAAGTGCAGGATGGCTAGAAAAGTTTATAGCAAGACACACAAGCTTGAAGATTCACCGAAAAAAACAACCCTAATAAGTCTGATCAGATTGAAGCAAAAGTGTAAGTGATGTTTACTTAAATGGTTTCTTTACGGTGAGAAGGTTTAGGATAGTCAACAGACGGACAGCATAAAGAAACAGTAACTAATAAAAAGTTAAAAGCATTGACATAAGCTAAAGCACGCGTATTTGATTGTATCATAGATTGTTTCGATACTCTACAATAAGTTGGCATAAGTGAATAAAATCGGGATTATTTGCAGAGGAATGTACAGAGTAAACAAGGGGATGAAATACGACAAAAGTTTTTTGTTCAAAACTTGAATTTTCAAAAATGATAATTGGACTTAATATTGAATTAATAGGTAGGTAATAATAGTTAAGCGATTGCAATTAATAGTTAGACATTAATTTTATGTTCATATTAATAATTTAAAAACCCCTCTATGCTTATTTTTTTTATAGATTTTACCACTTATCTCTATTTTTTATTAAAAAAAATACTTTTATTAAAAAATACTCACCCCTCTCTTTTTCTCATACTTTTTTTTTATTAAAAAATACTCACCCCTCTCTTTCCGGCAAGTGCATAAGCCATTGACCCTTCTTGGTGAAGTTCATGAAAATCAACGGTTTAAAATGTGGCTGACACCATTATGGTGTCTAGACTTCTCAAGAGAAATAAATTTCCCAACAAAATCCAATTTACGTTTTATAACACTTCAGATACGTTTTAAAACAATATTTAGAAAGGGGGAAAAAATTGACGCTTGGTTCTTCAAATTATAGCCGATTTCCTTGTAAAATAATCACAAATAAACAAATCAGCATGTAAATAACCTTGATGCTTGAAAGAGTTAAGTGTACTTTAATGAATAAAGCATGCGTCACCTACAACTAGTCACAGCGGTCACAGCACATTACTTTATTCTAGTACTCTCAAGGCTTTGAAACATTTCGCTTTTTTTTAAAAAAAATTGTCTTCGCAGAAGCACTTTTCATTTGAATAGCATGTATAACAGCAGAGACAAGAGCCTCTACATCTTCATTTTGATTGGCTACGTTTTAACATGCAATCTCTATAGAAGCGTTTTCTAAACTGTAGGTCGCGACCCACTAGTGGGACTTGAGTCATTCACATCGACTTTATTAGATTTTGATTTTTTTTTATAATTATATTTAATAATAAATGTTTTTTCTTCGCAAAAGTTTCTTTTCGATCCATAAAATCTCTTTCGGAAAGAACGCGTGCTGCTCATCTGAAAAGGAAGTCCTAGTAAGGATCATTCCCTATACTCGCTATGTTAGAATCTTCTAGCCCAGTGCATTTAGAAACTACTTTCTGTAAAACTATGAAATTTGGTGAGTAGCTACAAAAATGATCACTTAATGAAATGACACAAATTAAAAACTCGATAATTGCGTCTGATATATTTTGCTTTATATTTGAAATCCTTACGTCAATGCATATGCAGTAGCTCCACATGGTTTTATCTATTGCTATTCTAATTTTCATTTCTAATACATAGACATTGAATGAAAACAATTTATGTAATTTCGTTAGTTGATCTTTCTCGTACCCACTCATCAAATTAAATTTTATTATATAAAGTAGTTTCTAAATGCATTGGGCTAGAAGACTTTAACATAGTGAGTATAGGGAATGATCCTTACAAAAACCTCCTCTTAAAAAACTTGAATGCGCCGAAGATGAAGTGGGTCGTGATTAGAGGTCGGAAATATCGATCAAAATAAATATCGATAATATATCGTTGCATAGAAAAAAAAATCGATAAAATATCGATATATCGATAAGTGATTTTTTATTTTTTTATTTGATTTTAATTTTGTCAGAAACAAAGTTTTTTGGGGCAAATTTTTACTTTTCACGATTGCTTTTTGGTAAGGTGACTACTTTTTCAACTGAAAAGGATGTATTGCAAAAAAAAATATATATATATATATTTGCCTAATTGGTGCAGTGATTTTAAGAGAAATTTAGATAATTTTCAATAGCTTTTAAGTGTAAGGAAAATATTGAATATTGGTTCCATTTTAACTGTCTCTCAGCCAAGTTCAAACTTTAGTTTTAAAGTTTTTGAAAAGAGAATGAAGAAAATCGAAAAAACACATGAAACTACAAAACGATCATCAAAATACTACGTTTGAAAATATCGATATATCGGTGACTTTTATCAATATTTTTAATATCGATATTTTTTTAGAAATCGATATTTTTTTTAGAAATATCGATCGTCGTATCGATATATCGCCGACCTCCAGTCGTGATAGATACGGCTTCTACTCAGTGGGTAGCAATGTTTAAAAGTTTGTTGGTAACCTCTGCTATGGAGTGCGGTCAGACAAAATACTGTTAAAGTGCGCATGCAATGTGCTCGCTTACTCGAAACTGACATCTGTGCTGTCTAGCCGATAACGTCCTTAACTCGCTGGTCCTAAAAAGTAGTAGAAATTGATCGAAGACACCTAGTTCGGCACTAGTCTAGTTTTGTTATGAGGCAGCCAATGCTAGCGGAAAATAATATCCACATGGTTTCAATTCATCAAAGAGATATCATTGGAATATGATAGACCGTGATAGTTCGTGATTATCAGGATAGTTTGTGGCAACGAACGAACAAGTACGAATATTTAGTAGATATTTGTTCGCTAATTACGAAATGTTGTTAATTCACTTGCACAATGTAGTCAAATGAAGCAACTACTCCATTTTAAACGTTTTTTGAGGTTGACATCGACTACAAATCCGACCCGTTTAAACATCCTTTTCATTAATTGATATAATAATTGAAATATTAATGGTTTTCAAGTTTGAAGACACAGGGAAATAATTATTGCCATACCAGGAAGAAACACTAACCTTTTTCTTCCTTATTTTGTCCGCCAGTTCCAGTGCTGTCATGAGAAGTATTTTGTTGGTAATGGGTGGCAATGGCTTTGTTTTCCCCATGAACAGACGATAGGTGAAGTCGAGGACATAATCAGACAAGGGACGCGTTAGTGTGACTATGATTCGAATAAGTTCCAAAAACATGCCGGCGATCTGTAGAAAAATATCACAGTTTTATTACAGTTCAGTTTACGATAGTGAATAAAAATTTTACTCCCATTATGATACGTAGAGTAAAAAATTTTGTTTGGCAACTGTTCTTTGAAAAGGGAATGTTTTAAAAGATTGCAATACACAAAAATTAGAAAAAAAGTCTAATTTTATTTTATAATACAAACATTTCACAAAAATTTGCTTTAAAAAAATTCCCATTAGTTTTTTAGATATAAATGCTTAAATTAATATTCTTGTATTGTTGTTACTCTTTATCAAAACTTCAAATGCTCATGTCTATTTTCGAGATTTTCAAATTTTGACAGCATTAAAAATGCTAAGGCTAAATTATACTTGAAATCATTTTGTTTTTCAGCAATATAAATATACTCTACAACAGATGTAGCATTCCGATTTTCTATTTCTACCAGGAATTTTTTATAACTAGTTCTCAAAGTTCAAAATTCAATGCTTCATCCATTCTTGTGTCAAAATTGCTATAAATATATTTTTTAAAACGATGCACCTGAATTTTAATTGGAATGCACACATTTGTTTATATATTATTCAAGATCATACGTAAAAATTTGTGTTTCAAAAAACTGAAAAATAAAAAAGTGAAAATTTTAAAATTTGTTTAAAAATTGTAACTTTCAATTTTAAAAAAATTGGTTAAGTAATTTGATAATTTTAAATACTGCAGAGTGTTTTTCATGTGTGCTCAGCAAGAGAAAAACTTTGAATAGTGTTGCAAAATAAAAGTCAAAGTCATCGGAACCCCAAAGTTTAAAATACCAGTCCTGTTGTAACTAGATGTGAAACATCTCACAACTTTCAGTTACATCACTTAATACTGATCACTGCATTTATATTTGCCATGGATTGGTGTAATTAACTGTTTTCTTATTTTCATTAAAAAAAAAAAAAAAATGCCAAGTTTGGTGATAATTATTACACTATAACCCCCCCCCCCCACCTCCAATGGGGAATTTGGCGATCTCGATAAATATTACATTATCCATTCTTGTAAGTGAAACAGAGACGAAAAAAGTCATTGATGAGCGACGCTAAAGAGCAAAGAGCTCTGCGGTAAAAACATTCGTGTTTCATGCTCTTACGCCTTTATTGTATTTCTACTGAAATTTCTGTGGTGGGAATGTTTAGAACACTTTAAAAGCTATTTCCGCAGCGATTTTGACCAAAATTGTTACAAGCTTTTTTTTTTTTTTGCCAATTGCTGAAAAACATAAATGTTTCAATAACAGCTACCTTGTAAAATTTTGACCAAAACCTTAATGGACGTCCCATGGTCACCTCTAATCTGTACATAAAATTTGAACATAGTAGGTCAAACTGTACGGGAGTTATGCTGACCACGGATGCATATACAAGCATTTTTCTAGACAGCTTCCTTGAACTCAGTATGTTTCAAAATGAGGAGAAATACAATAATAATAATAATAATAATAAAAAAATGAGACAAATCCAATACTTTCATTACCCTATGTTAACATATGGGTAATTCAAAGAAAAAAAAGTTTGATTGTGTTTAATAATTGTTGACTAACTAATATAAACGTTGGACCAGATACCAAGCATGTACAATTTGATGACATTTAAAGAATGAAATCTCTAACATTGATGATTTATGATGGTAAAAATCTTGCCAAACAGTTTTCTTTAAAATAATAATGGCTAAAAGTCGACAAGATTTCAAAAAACTTGTTGCTGAATATTCATGTTTTAATCTGATAACTTGAGTTGAGATGAAGCTAGAAACTTCTCATAAAGTTCCAATGACGAACCTCTTTTGGTTGAACTATAGAGTATTTCCTGTTTAATTTTAAGTAATCCTATTATTCTTAACAAAACCTTTAAACTGATATAATACAGGTCAGTAGCGTTTATAATTTACATCATCGGGTAATTACTTCCGGTTGATTTTGACTAAAAAACTATCCTCGGTGAGACCTTTCATAGGAAATACTGCATGTGTCTCTAGCTTTTGCAGTTTTGGTTGGGAATGTTGATCATTAGCGAGCAAATCTTTTGTATAAACTTTTATTTGCACTTGTGTAGCACAAAAGCTAAAAGCCGAAAATAAATTAATTAGAAAATGTAGTTATGCTAATATTGCAAAATCATAGGCACCTTTTGGTAAATTATACGAAGTAACATGACAGATGCTTAAACTACAATTTTATATATTCAACTGCATTTGAAATTAATGATTTTTATAATTTTTTTTTAAATGCATGAATCTAATGAGTTCATCATGAGGTAAAGAAACATATAAAAAGTAAAAAAACTCACACTTTTTAACTATAAACCCATTCCGTGATATTGACTTACATTCTAGAGGTCGGAAATATCGATCAAAATAAATATCGATACTATATCGTTGCATAGAAAAAAGTATCGATAAAATATCGATACATGATTTTTTTTTATTTGATTTTCAATTTTGCATGAAACAAAGTTTTTCGGAGTGAATTTCTACTTAACATGATTGCTTTTTTGTAAGGTGATTACTTTTTCAACTGAAATGGATCTATTACAAAAAAAAAAAAAAAAAAAAAAAAAAAAAAAAATTCGCTTAATTGGTGCAGTGATTTTAAGAAAAATTTAAATAATTTTGAATAGCTTTTAAGTGTATGGCAAAATATTGAATATTAGTGCCATTTTAATTGTCTCTCAGCCAAGTTAAAACTTTAGTTTTGAAGTTTTTGAAAAGAGTATAAAGAAAATTGAAAAAACACATGGAACTGCAAAACGATCATTAAAAAACTAAAAATGTTTGAAAATATCGATAAACCGGTGACTTTTATCGATATTTTTACTATCGATTTTTTTGTTGTTGAAATATCGATAAAAATATCGTCGTATCGATATATCACCGACCTCTATTACATTCCCCCTCTCTAAAACTTGATAGATTGTCATCAATAACGAGTCTATTTACCAAGTTTCAACGCGATTGGACGACGACAAGCGGGGTTAACATTTGACAATTTTGACCACCACAAATAATTAATATAAAGGATTTAAAACATCAAAATGGCAGGTTTCTTTTATTACCTTATTTTAAAACGAAAGGTCATTAAATATCGCTAAATTGTATATGCTTAAATATGGCATGGTATATGGATATGACGAACGTAAATCGAAACGTGTGTATAAGCGGCCTTTTAGTGACAAAACCAACACTATAGAATTCATTGTCTTCGACAGAGACTATTTTCTATGTTTTAGATCAATTGTATGACTGCAAGTGGGTTTATTAAGATCACCGAATATATTTACCCGCCATAAATAAACACACGCAAAATCGAACTTAATATACAAGAATTTAAAAATACGAAAACGCATTTATCAACTTAACCAATTACATAATTTTCTAAAATGGAAAACCTTCACATTGAAGGCGAAACATTTTTCTTTATATTGTTACATAAGATAAATCATAACTGAGTTTTAAAAAATTTAATCTCAGTTATTCACATTATTAATCATAGTATATTGGTATTTCAATCATAAATATAAGAAAGGAACATGATACAGAAATGTATATTAAAATAATTTAAGTTACCTTGAAAGAATGAATGTCGAATATACGATTTTTCTCTTGATTAAACGATGAAACCAATCGGCGAATCTTATCGAATCTTATGTCTGTCCATTTCTAAAATAACAGCATTGCGGAAATCGGCGTTTGTCACAAGATGAAGCAGCTCAATTTTTCTTGAGAAATTGAATCACTATACTTATAAGGTGTGTGTGTTTCAAGGGCGAACACGAAACTGGTTTTAAAAAAAAATTAAAGGGGAAAAAAAAACCTCGGGATAGGAGAAAAAAGCTTAGCTTTCAATTTATACTGCTATAAAGGCTTTTCATTAGTTTAAAATTTCATTGGTTTCAATTTATCTTTTGCTTTTTTATAATTTTATTAGAATTAAAAAAAAAAAAAAAAAAACGTATCACTTTGGCGGTATTTTTTAAAAATATGTCCAGGATGGCGAGATGGCAAAACTTTGGGTGATAAAAACGCTCGTTTTTAAACTTTTTACGCTTGTAGAACATTTTTACTGGAATTTCGATGTTGGGATAACAAGAACACTTAAAACATGCAACGGAATAAAAAGTTAATAATAAAAATAACAACTGCCATTTATGTCAATTTCTAAAAAACCTAATTTTCTTTTCAGTCGCTGGTACTTTCGGCTCATGCGCGATTTTGATAATCCAACCTCTTCCTTGGATACAGCTTTGGTAGTTACCATAATTCCAGAACTGATTAGACTACAATTTTTAAATTTGGGATACATTAATTTGGTGTATTACAATATTTTAGATTAAACGCGTTAAAATTATTGTAAATGGCAATTGTATACAAACTAGGGGGTGTGGAACATCGCACAACTTTCAATTACACTACAATACTGGTCACTGTATTTAAATTAGACGTGTATTGGTGTTACGTATCGTTTTCATATTTACATTCATTAAAAAAAATTACTTGTTTGGCAATATTTCTGGCAATACTCTGTACACTGGTGTTACCATCGATATAGATAAACAACTGGATAGACTGCTCCATTGTCAATGAAAAGAGAAAAAAGCGCCGGGGATTGCGAAGCTTTGAGAAGCTGGTGGGAAGATTAACCAATCACAGTTCACATTTATAGTTGGATGGGAATGCGAAAAACCTTGTAAAGTGTTAGAGTATATATATTTTTTGCACATTATTACTAATTAAGGTCTACTAGTAACATTTCTGCTGTGTACAACCCAACATTTTATTTTCAATCCTCGGCAATCCGTATTTTTTTATCCCACCAATTGCATCTGGCAATGGCTTCATTTTCCCAGCGTTAAGCAGTCTCTCCAGTTGTTTATCTATATCGATGGGTGTTACACACACTGATTAAAAAAAGCCACCATAATGGCGAATGTGGCGATATTCTTTTCGCTAATTATTAATTATCCTTTCCTGTAAGTGAAACAGCGAAGAATAGCCGTTGATGGGCGATATTTAAGGGAAGAGAACTATGTGCTGATGTTTCTTTTCCTACTTTTTATGCCTTAAACATATTTCCAAGGAAATTTCAGAGGTGGGGATGTTTAGAACACCTTAAGAGATCATATCTATTTTAATCAAAATCGTTACAAGCTTTTTTTGCAAATTGCTGAAAAACATAAATTTTTCAGTGGCAGCCACCTCATGCGTACGAGCAGTTTTTTTAACTGCTAGTTATTGATAATTGAATGAAGGGTTATGCCTTTTGTCTCACCATGCAAAACACGCTGTGTTTTTATTAACAATCTATTCATAGAATAACAACAACAACAAAATTGCCAATAAAATAAAAAGTCCTAAATCTTAAAAAAAATTAAAAACATATTTTGACACTTTCTGATTAGTCTTTAGAAAATATTTTTGTTTCATTGAATGTCGCAAGTTCTAAGGTAATACAAACCTATACAATAAATAAAAAATCTGTAATTTCAAAGGAAGAACGCAAAAGCTTTTAAAATGCATTTGGGCAATTCTCTGGCTGACGCACGGGACATTTTGGGCTCTTTTTTTTTCTATTCATAAACAGATAAGAATTATAAAATTAAGATGAATCTAATAGTTATGTTGTCATTTTATACCACATTATTTGGAGACAAAGTTATATGGAAAACTAATTATTTTAACTACATCAAATATGCATTTATATCGTCTAACGCGCGGGACACGTGACCTAGTTAAAATAATCATTTTTCCATATAACTTTGTCACCAAGTAGAGCTACATAAAACAAAAGCATAATTGTTAGATTGATAATAATTTAAGAATTCTAATTTGTTTATGGGTAGAAAAAAACTAAAATGTCTCGTGTTTACAGCAGAGAATTGACCATTTGCATTTAAAAAAAAATTTAGATCGTTTTAGTTTATGACTGCAGAAAAGTACTTAGACGACTAATGTTTAAGTATGGAAGGTTCGGCGTGTGAATACTGGCCACAGTATGACCATGTTTCCACGCCATAAATCAGAATATTAAATAATATTCAGATTTGTGGAACGGAAACATTGCCTTTGAAACTGAATTCCAGGAGGACTTGTTTTGGGGAGGACTCTTTACCATATTGTGATTTCTGCAACAGTTGGAAAAAATGAGAAATCATCGCATCAGCCAAAAAAGCGAGTCCCGCATAAGTTCTTCTTATTCCCGTGGGAAAATTAGACTCTGATAATTACAGTAATTAGTTTTTAAGTAGTTATGTGGTCGGCTATAATATGTTTAGGCGTTAACCAACCTACTTTTAATGTCCGTGAAATATAATCATACGTTTAATTAGTTAAGCATTTGTATAATTAATCATAAATGTTTAAAATGTTTATTTGCACGATAATAAAATACGAAATGTACAATTTTTTCCCCTCAATTGTACTTTCTAATAGAAGCATCCCATCCCGAGGTGTTAAGAGCGGCTTCGGCATTGACATCAACATGTGCCCTTTCAGAAGCTTTGAAGTTTTGACCGCGAGCCAAATATTGCTAATCCAGTCACGTTTATGTGTTTCGATGTAGAAGTGTCGAACGGAATATGACGTAAGAAGACGTCAATCGACAGTTTTGTTGAAGGATTCCCCAAAAGTAAAACAGATGTATCTGTGTCAATGGGAACGTATTTTTATCAGTTGTAAATATACATAACATCACACAATTGTGATTAATATGGCAGGGTATTTTCTTTCTTATGGATCATAATGTTTCAATTCGATTTTCACTTCTGAAATTATCTCAAAGTATAACCAACGTTTTTTAATTTTAAAAATCAATTCATGAAGCAAATACCAAGTGATATGCATAATACTATACAGGGTGATTCAGAAAAAATGGGAAGACTATTAAATGGTGATAATATTCACCAATAATTACAATTTTCCTCAAAGAATGATGAACATTATTTGTTTTTGTGTGTACTATCAACTCTTAAAAGTTTTCCGAAACTTGAATGAATCGCCCTGTTTTATTAGTTACTTTGGGAGAAAATATTTTGGTTTAATATTCTAAAATTCAATCTATTTTAATCTTGTATCAGAATGAAAATAAAATTTAAAACAAATTGAATGACTAGATGAATGAACATTTAATGCGTCACATTTAACACAGAATATATTATATACTCGAAAGCAGAATTTGCCAGTTAAATATTTCCAAAGGGTATTTTCACCCCCTCTCTATATTTTAAGGGGTATTTTTAATCTAATTTTTTTTTTTTAAACTAAAGCAAAATATGTTTTTTTTTAACTACAACTGTAACATTGATGCACAATAGCAATTTCGCGTATCAGGGGAGAAGTATGCTTTTTAAACGTTTAATAAAAACACTTGGTGGTTATCAACCATAAACTAACTATTAACACTATGCTGTTCGGTGACACCACGTTGGTGTTCCGCGGAACTATCGGGCAAATGCCGGCGACACCTCGAAAACTATTGGAAAAATGTCGGCAACACTACGAAAACTATCGTGTAAATGACGGAGAAGTAAAACTTGATGATTAACGATATCCTGAAAATCTCGAAAAAATAGACATAGACGAAATGATGTGAACTTCTGAACCAATCCTACAGGTGAAAAAAAAAAAAAAAAAAAAAAAAATCCCAATTAGAAGTGCTGTCGACGACATAATATTAATATACGTTTTCCATGAATTCACACAAGAGGTTATCTTGCTTCTTTATTTTGTGCAAGAAGGCATGGTAAAAAGCCGGCGAAATATACTTAACCCTTTGCACTCCAGGCCTTTTTCGCACGGAGGAATCAGCAACTCGAGACATTTTAGGTTCGGCTGGTGTTTATGGATTTACTTCATAGAAACTAAACACAGTCATTGGCCTTGCATCGAATTTCCGCATCACACCTAATGGTCCTCTCGTGGTTTGGCATCCAATCGTGTGGCGCCTGAGAGGCTCCACTGGAGTGCAAAGGGTTAATTAAGAAACGAAGGAAATTAGATTTGGAAATTGTGGGACGATCCATTACAATCCTCCAACTAATTAAGCGCGTGGTATCAGCAGCCATTCAATTACTTCAGTCAGTCACTGGTCTGTGTGAGGCACGTTTGAACATGAATGCGCATGTGTAACTGGCAATTTCGGAGGGGTGATCAGTATATTGCATTCCGTTGGAAAGTAAACGAAAATTTTGTATTTTTTTTAAAGAAAAAGACGCTATTTTCAAAGAAAGAGCAGGGAGGTAGCGCTGCCCTTCGAAAAATGGCTAGGATAATCTCTCGTTTTATAAAATTGAGGATTATTTAAAAAAATTTAACCATGATGTTCCGATACGTGAATTTACGCATGAGGCTAATTCTTTGGGGGAGAAATTTATTTTCAGTGCGTGTTCACGCAGATTTCACGCAATTTGGTGAGCTCTGCTCAAAAGTATAATAATGTAACTGATGATAATGAAGTACTTTAAAAATTATATTTGAAGCTGAATTTATCAAATAAGCATAATATAATTAATAAAATAGTGGTGAGCAGTTAAATTATGCTGTGATGAGACTTGTATAATTATAAAACTATAAAAAGTAACTTCACATTACATACACTTGTCATAACATTAGGAATAATCAAAAGCATGTTAAAGCACTCACCGTCACCATTTTGACCTTGAAGTTAATCCTCAAATGGTAATCCAATCCAAAGAGCCGATTTGATAGACCCCGTCGTCGTTAAGAAACACCAAAACAAGTCCTAAGAGAGACAAATCAAACCTCTTATAAGGTGAAGTGGAAGCTGAATACATCCAAAAATAACACTGAAGAAAGTAAACTATTCAGATAAAAAGCTATCTTAAATGCGCGCGTTATCGCGAGGCGTTGAATATCAATAAAAAAAAAGAAAAAAAAGAGGCCTTTCTGGGATGATCCAATGCGCTGGGTGGATAGAGTTGCGGATAAAAAAAAAAGAGGCCTTTTTCTAGGGTTAGTCGTACCGAGCCATTGTCTCCAAGTAATGCAAGAGCCGGTGTCAATCGTTTTCGCAGAAAGGCAAAACCGAATTTTGGTGGTTTCGTAAGGTCAGAGTTATTCGGCGGTTTTCGAGGTTGTCTGGTTGTTATAGTACGACTTTCAATGGGAATTGTCACGGACGTGCGGGTGTAACCGCAATTGCTGATTGCCTCCGTGTCTTGCTATGGAGCGGCGGGATGAGTGACTGGAAGTTGTCAAAACACTAGTGAAGTTCGCGCGAGGGTAGCACGATGGAACGATGCTCCACGAACTTTTTTTTGATGAGGTGAAATTTCGATTCTGGTCGGAATTTCCGGTTGAGTTTTGTTGTTATTGATAGAGTTCCACTACCTTTTTATTTTACTTCTGTGATGGTGACGCGTCTAATTCCCGATTACGTGTAATGGTCGTTTATGAAACTATGTAGAATTTCGTAGCTTATTTTATATGTTTCCAGTTGTCATTTGATACTTCTGTGAAGGTATTATTGATGTAAAATACTTATTTTAATTTAAGGCAATAAAATAACTGCGATAATGTAATTAATCAATATAAAATGCGTACTTTCAATACAACTTTATGTAGAAAATATTAACTCAGTTTTATGTTAGTTAAAATTAAGTAATTTGAATGGTTATATTCGTCTGAGCGACTATTATCATTAAAAAAAATTATTATTATTATATTAAGCTCTCTCAACTAACAACGAAAGAGATATTGAGATGTAGTATACCGTCAATGGTTATTAGAGAGTCCAAGGAGAGACATCCCCCCACCCTTTTTTTTTCGAAAAAAAAAAAAATGCTATGTCTCACCCTCTAAAAATGTTCTCTCTTGCTATATGGTTTTACAAAAAATTCAAAGCATTTAAAGAAGTTTTAGAGGGCCCTTAAACTACTAAGAAATAGAGAATTTGTGCAAAATTTTGATTTGTAATTAATATGCAGACAGTGGCACTGTACCAGGTTTCTCTTACCAATATTTTTTTTTATCCTAAACTTGGTTTAATAACACTTTATCATGAACTCGTACGATGATATATTTCTAACTTTTTTTTAATTTAAACTTATCATAAAAATGCAGTGCAGGATTTACGTATAAGCTAGACAAGCTGTAGCTTAGAGCCTCCCACTTGTGAGCAATGAACGATGGAAGTGGTGAAGTCACGGTCGTCAAGTGAGGCTAAACAATCCATTGCTATGCAAAGTTCTATGTATTCTTAGACTCACTTTCATCGAGTGAATTTAGAAACTTGATTTAAATTTATACAGCAATATTTGATCTTTTAAAACCTCCTAATCGTATAAATTAGAAGATGGTGCACAACTACCTTACAAATGAGTGCAAAATAGATTTTAGTAAGTGTCGAGGCCAGTCATTTGATAATGCTGCCAATATGTCTGGCAAATGCAAGGGAATGCAAGAAATAATATTGAAAATTAACATGTTTGCTATGTATATTCCATATGCTGGTCATTCCCTGAATCTTGTTGGTAGAACAGCAGTTGACTGCTGTTTAGATGCAGCAAACTTTTTTGGAATTGTTCAAGAATTATTTAAATTCTTTTCATCATCTACACATAGATGGGCAGTACTGTTGTCATTCTTCAAAATGATTCAAAAGTTCCAAAGTCTTTGTCAAAGACGAGATGGGAAGCACATTCAATGGCCACAAGTGCAATACTTGATAGTTATGATGGAATAATTTCTGCACTGCATCAGCTGCATATTGATACTACAGAGAAAAGCGAAACAAGAAATCAAGCCATAAACATTTTGAATAAAATGGAGGAGTTTGAATTTATGGTAATGTTATATTTATGGAGTTACTTGCTGGATGAATTTCACAAGACTATTCAGTCACTGCAAGACCCCCCAATTAGTCTAGCTGTATGTACGAAATTGTATACTTCACTTTTGGATTTTGTTAAAGGTTCCAGGGATATGTTCGATCATTTTGAAGAAAAAGCAAAAGAAAAATTACCTGATGTTGATTACAAGAGAAGGAAAAGCAGACATAAAAGACAGAATATCAATGATGATGAAGATGATGCCTTAGAGAACCTTGAGCCAAGAGATAAGTTCAGAATCAAAACATTTATACCTGTGATGGATGCATTAGAGTCAAGTCTGGCACAGAGGGCCTCAGTATACAATGATGCTGAAAAAAAGTTTTCATTCTTAACAAAGTTAGAAGCTACAGAAAAAGAGATTTGTGAAAGAGTTAGTGCGTTATGCCAAACATATCCTGAAGAAGTGGACATGAATCTTGTAGGAAAAATCAATAATTTTCATCAATATGTTAGACATAGTCAAGCCTATGATTCAGTGAAACATGATAGTCTGACACATCAGGATCTGTATACGGTAATATTTAACGATCGTGTCCAATCAGCATTCCCTAATGTAGAAGCAATTTTGAGATTGTTTCATAGTATGATGGTTGCAAATTGCTCTGCAGAAAGATCTTTTCTCAACTGAAGAGGATAAAAAATGAATTTAAAATAACAATGACTCAAGATAAATTATGTTCCCTCAGTCATAGTATAGAAAGTAACAAACTACGCAGTTTTTCATTTGATGATGTCATCAGTGACTTTGCTCTAGTAAAGGCAATAAAGAAAATATTTTAGTTTAATATAATTATAACATGTTTCAAGAGATTAGATAATAAGCCTTTGTATATTGTGTCTTTTAAAAGGACTTATGTTTTAAAGTTTGTTATGAATAAAAATGATTTTAAGTTAAAGATTTATTATTTCGCTATCTATATACTTCTTAATTGTATTTCAGTTAATACTCTAGGTATCCGAGAATCATATTTTGCGCACGTGTAATATCTGGACTTATAAAGGGCCCCATATCTTAAATAGCTTAGGGCCTCATCAAGTCAAAATCCGGCCCTGTAAAAATGCATCTCGGTACTAGTGGCGGCCCGTGAGCGAAAATGTTAGCGCAGCCGGAAACATGCGACTTCCTTACTCCCCCAACCAACCACACACACACACTTTCCACATAGTCATTAATGAACTCAAATTCTTTAATATTTAATTCTCGAATTGAAAAATCGAAACTTCCTTTTAATTTGTATAAAATAATAATGTTTATAACATAACATTATAAAATAAGAACAATTAATCAATTTAATTTTGCATAGTTTTGATTAAAACACATTCTCTCTTGTTTTGGCCTCTAAATGTAAGTTATTGTTTACTTAAAAACAATACTCCTTTGATGGGTAATGAGGAACTTGCATAAGTGAGGAAAATGAATGTTTTTTGTATTTTCTAGTGATATCCAAAGAATATATTTGAGCAGTGCAATTATTTATTATCTTTATTCTTTCAATTAATCGAAAATCGACTTTGAAATCAAAGCAAAAGTCACGTGACCAAAAACGCATAAAAACCGTGACGTTCTTAAGCTTAGATTCTGTCGAAAATCCAAAGAGAATCCTGGTCTAAAACAGGTTTTAGACTGGTTCATCATCTGCGCGTTGACGTCACACGCAAAAGTAGCTTTTTCTCGCCAAATCGCAAAGTGAAAACTAAATAATTTTTTTAACTATCTCACCGAGCTCAAATTTTTGAAAGAATGGTATTGCTTATCACAATTTTTTCTATACTTAAAAAAAAAAAAAATAATAATTAAAAAAAAAAAAACAACCGTGAAAGTTCCTCATTGCATGAAATGTCTATTCAGACAGCTACCTTTTTGTTAAAGTAAACAATATAAAGTTGAGAGTTTTCTTTAATGCACCAGATATTTGAGTTTCACTTCTTATTCAAAGTCTAAAGATTTTTTTTTTTTAAACGGTCGGCCCTCGTGATTCAAGTGCTCATGTGATGGTGGTTATTCCACCATATCCAGCACTATTACAAACCCACTTTTTAATTCTGACTGTAAAACATGGTCAGTAAAACATTTTTTTGTAAGTAAAAACTTTTACATAACCACATACTAAGATAATTGAAACTTACGACTGTGCTGAGCCGTATCCCTCTCTTTTTTTAATTTTTTTTTTATGAATTGACAGTTTTGATGTTGGCTATCTTCTTTAAGTTGTTGGCTTTTACTATCTTCTTTCTATCTTTTAAAGAGAGTTTCAAGCAAGATGCACATTTAATCATAACGAACACCTTGTTTCAAAATAGTTAATTTAAGAAATTACAAGACAACATAAGTGTCATCACGAAAACTATTTCCGTTTTGCAGAGATTCTTAAAAATGTCCCTGTCACCCGCCCTCACCGATTCCCGAATCCAATTAGTTCCTCGAATTTCCAAGCTCAGCCAAAATTGTAAAATTCCTCTCTCGGCTGAGCCGCTCGATAACGCCGTATTCAAAACGTGGGGAAAAAAAGTTCATAGTAGAAACGGTTGCCATAGCAATAAACTCATCAGGATTTCAGGATCAGTAATTTCAGGAACTGGCTGTGTCAACGCTTGGAGAGATACTCTCTAGATGACGTTACTGTAGGTCGCTTGGAGATCACCAGTTGGGTTGATTTGAAGTTTATTTTTTTTAATCTAAAATGTACATAGAAGTTACAAGTTTGCTATTTATTGAAGTTTTGTTCACTTACCTTAGACATTCTATCTTCGTTTTCAATTCTAATCTTCATTTAAGGAAGTTAGTATATACAATTTTACTTTTAAACTAATAAGTTTTGATGCAGCCCGGTTGTACGGACTGTACTCCACGAGCCGCCCCTGTTGAGTACTATATTTCGTTTTTCTGATAATTTCTTTTCTAATGCTTTTCAATCTTTATTAATCTGCTCTTTGTGATACTTTCAAAAAGTTCTGTTAATCGAGAAGGCTAACGTCTTAGCCGTGAAACCGTTGAACACTTATCAAAACACTTTGAACCATCAAAGGCAGTAGTTCATTGGGATGGTAAATTATTACCCATTTTGCCCTAAAAAGGAACAGGAAAGATTGTTTAACGATAGTAGTTTCTTCTTTGCAAGATGGAAATACAAAGCTCTTGGGGTTCCAAAGTTATTGCTTGGAACTGGCAAAGCCATAGCTGATGCTGTTTTCGAGCTATTACAATCGTGGAAGTGTGAAACCGAAGTAATTGGTATGTGTTTGGATACAACTGCATCAAATAGTGGAAGATTCAATGAAGTATGTACTCTTCTTGAGAGAAAAAAATAGAGAAATCTTTTGTGGATAGCATGTCGGCATCACATGGTCGAAGTTCTACTTTCCGATGCATTCAGTGTGTTCTTTGGACAACTTATTGGGCATGAAATCCTTTTTTTTTAAGAGCTTCCGAGAAAATTGGTCTAAGCTCAACCACCATGTATCGAAAAACAAACAAACAATCAAGACCACTAATTACAGCATCATACAGTTTAAACACTTTTATTTCTGATCAGTTAAAGATTTTTACAAAACTACCTGGGATGATTACAGAGAGTTTTTAAATCTTGCGTCGGTAATGATTAGATTACACAATCAATCTAACATTCGGAAATCAGGTGCTTTTCACCGAGCTCTCTGAATGAAAAAAGACATTTACTATGTCAATAAAGCTATAATGGTATTAACTGTTGGAGAGTTTCAATGTATGAAGCGATTTAATTGGTTTGTTGAGGGTGTAATTTTTAGGTCTTGAATTACTTGCTGATCTGCTGTTGATGTCCCTTCTAATGATGTTTTACCTATTCAAAGTTAGAAAGAATATGATGATAAACAGTTAAGCAATAAATGATTGCAAATGATTGCTTGTTTTCAAATCTTGTTTCTGATGAGCAAAAATCAAAACTAGTTTGAACATGAAAAAGAAAAGGAGTTCGAATTCAAATCTATTAGAAATACTTCATCTTTAAATGGATGATTTGTGTATTTCTTTTAGTTTTTCTTCAACAGCTAAAATTGAAGATAGTTTCCTCAGTGTACCAGTTACAGATTAAACCGAAGCGACATCCTATAAAAAAAAAAGCTGCAATTCTTACTTAAAACTTGCCTTGTGTAAATGATGTTACTGAACAATCTGTTGCCTTGATTCAGAACTTTAATTGCGCAAAAAAAAAAAAAAAAAAAAAAAAAAAAAAGTTACCAGTCGGACAGATGCACAGCAAGAACTTCACGAAGTGTAATTGCCGAAATCTCCTTGAAATGCAGTTGCTAAATATTTTTTTGTAATTGTTGTTTTTTAAGTAATAGTTATTGAGTGTGAATCATTATGCAGAATGTAGATATGTCTACTAAATCGTATTTTTCTTGATTTTTGAAATAATTTTGCTCTACCTACCCAGAGAAAAACCATAATTGATACAAAATGTGTTTGAAACAGTATAAAAGAAGCTTTCATAAATGAAAATAAGTTCATTTTAACATTAATATAAATTAATGTAGCCATTAAAAAAAAAACCAATTTCTCATTATTTTGACTATTTTTATGTAAATTCCTTGATCTTGAGGGACCTTTAAATATTTTATTAAAATTCTGTAAACAATCAAGGTATTTTATATTCACAGAAAGAATATTTTTGAAGGGCGAGAGAGAGAGAATATACGGAATAACTAACTTATTTGTGGTATATTGAATTCTTCATATTCATGACAACACGTTAAGCTAAGTTTTTTCAGGTTTAATTTCTATAAACTGTATATAGCAAGCTGCTTTTTGCAGTCTCATTTTTAAATATAGTTCATAATATATACTAATGAGATAATGGGAAAACGCCTATATAGATGTATGTAATGATAATTTATTTTTGTGACACCTTTTAATTCAATTTATCTTTTCTAAATGCTTTCTATTCTTAATCCATTCACTGATCTTTACTTGAATTCAAAAGCTGTCGCACGTTATCGACAACTTATTTATGCAAGATTTAATTCGGCGCTTTCCCAAGCTATAAGTTAATTAAGATTTAGTATTACTCGTCATTGCACCATACAGTTGTCGTTCTCACACTCTCGGCATTTTAATTTCCCACTGATTTAAGCAGAAACACCCACACGTTAAAGTTGACTTCCAGTGGTTCTCACAAGACGATTGATTGATTCATTCGATTGCGACTTTTTAAACAATTTAGATGTGTTTTTTAAACCTCTCCTCTCTTTCTCTACTCAATCTCCCAAGTAACGAATGAATGTTTTTTTACTGCCACTTAAAAGACGGTTCCCTTAGGGGCAGGGGTGTAGTGGAGCGGGAACGCGTGGGAACGGCGATCCTTTACCTTTCTAGAAGAAGGAATGACGTTCCCTCACCAAATTTTTTTTTACATTTGTATTTTTTTTACATTTTCTTTCTTTGCGTGACACTTAATAGAAAGTCAAGTAAGAAAAAGAAAAAGTTATTTCGTGTGAACTATGTTTTTGTTTTCGATTCACAACTTCAGAGCTGAGTAGGATCATAGGATTTTATTTTAATTAATAGTGCATATTCTTAAAAGGTAAGAAAGGGTCTATCAAGAAAGAACTTCTTTACGTTTTCCTTTCGAGAAGGAGAAAAACCATAAAAGTCTCAATCGACATCTGCAACAATCGCAATCTTTTTAACTCATTTCGAAAAAAGATTTCGAGGAGCTACAGAATCTGGGAATTTATCCGAACCCATTGCATGTTGTATCTCTGAAATTCTGAGTAAGATAATTATTTTAAATCTAGGCTCCGAAAACACAGATCAGGTGATGACCCTATTAGGGTGAGTTCCTAGTCAAATGTGTCTGAATGGAAACTCAATCCCTTATGGAAATTTTTCTGAATGAAAATTGTTACAAAAATCATGTAAATAATCTGTTTAAAATGTGTTGTAGATAATCTGTTTAAAAATTGTTGTAAAAAATTTGTGTTAGTATTTTGTTAGAAAATGTCTCATAATCCATTTATTAAGTGTCAAACAATCTGGTAAAATGGGTTGTGCAAAGCAAATTTTATAAAAATCCATATAACTTAATAGTTTAAAAAATTATTTAAATACAAAAAGTCTAAGCACACATTTTTTCCCTTTTAAATTTTTGAGGTGCTCATAATCTGTTTTGAGATTATTAAAGTAATATTAATAAAGTTATTTATTCTTAGCTATCTTTTTTTACTGCCCCCCCCCCCCCATTCCAACCGAAAAGTGTACGTTTGTAACGATGCGACATAGTGTTCCCACACCTTCTTATTTTACACTACACCACTGCTTAGGGGGATTGGTGAAAAATTTCCGCACACCACTTTTTGATGATCTACTGAATATTTTGAACTTACTTTCATAATTAATGAAAAAGGGGCGTATTCCATTAATTTCATCATTACAAAATTACTCATTTCAATATCATACAATACTTTAAAATGCATATATTTATGAAATTGCACAAACATAATGAAAGTACATTTTAATAACTGTAAGTGCTTTCCAATATCTTTGGAAATTTGTATTTTATATACAATATACACTATGAAAAAAATAAATTCGAAAATAAAAAACATTCAAAATATATTTATTTGAAATTATAAGTATATTGCACACATTTTTACAGACTTTGGAAGCGGGGGCGAAAACATACCTTTGCCCCCGCTGTTGGTGGAGCAAGGGGGCGATCGCCCCTTTTCTCCCCTCGTAGTTTGTCTCACATGCTAACTTTCTAAAATGACATGAACATTTCATAGACTTTCATGAAAAATTATAAATATTTAAGAAATATTTCAAACACAGCAATTATACGACAGATTTTCAAAAAATGTTATTGTTTTCTTTTGATCTAACATCTCATTCACAACTTTCTGGATAAGGTTCAGCCTATAAAGTTATTTTCCAGATCTGTCCTTAAAGAGCCCTGTTGCCATCTGGTGGTGAAAATTAAAACTAATGTTTTTTTTTTTCTTTCCATTTAATTCTTTCTCTGCTGTACACATACAAAATTTTACGAAGCACTTGTTTATTAATACAGGTTTCAGACACTAAATAAAGTTTTATATCCTGTATATAAATAATTTTTTTAAGTGTTCTTAGGTATATATATTAAGAAAATGCTCATCCTCTCTTGTTTATAGAGTATTATTTTTATCTAAGAGTTTTTGGCCTTTTATTTCCTAATTTGCTGACCTAAAACTTCAGAATTGCAAAATGTTGATGCAATATTTTTTTTTTTTTTACGTTTTTGCTAAAATATTGAAAACCAAACGTTAAAAAGCAATACAATTTTTTGTGGAAATTTTCAACCATAATAGACATAATGAAATAATTCTTCTAGGAAAGGATGTTTCTATTTAAAAATAAAAAAATAAATAATAATAATAATAATAAAATTAATTAATAAGTAAAAATCTGTTTAAGGTATACATTTTATGCTATTTATGTTTGACTTTTAACAAACTATCGTTTGAAACAAAAATTGCTAAAATATATTAATTATGTGACAATTTATGACTAAAAAACATTAATGTGCCATTACTTTATGGAAATTTAAACTACTAACCACTTCTTGTAAACTTATGGAATGTGGCATTATGCTTCTTTTTTGAATGTTGAATCTAAATATGGCATGATATTATAGGGTTGCCATTAAACTTTTTAAAGCTTGGTTGAGTTTTTACATGTTGATAAGCCCTTATGATATGAAAATATATGCAATTATTAAAAATCTCCCATGATTTACAACGGTACTTGACCTTTTTTCTTTTTTCAATTAGGCCATTAGGTATTAGTTCGGATTTATTTTGCATGGGTTGACATGGGTTTAATTTTGTTTACAATTAGGATACGAAATTTCAACAAAAATTTAACGCAGTTACATTTTTTAACGTTCGCTCTTTGTTGACCAAAACTGAATTACGAATGTTACTGTGCCTTTTGGTGATGTGTAACAACAATGAAATATAGCAACTTGCAATGCATATTGATTATATATATTGTTTCTCAATGAGATGTATTGTAAATTTTTTTATTTATAGCAGTTGCATCCATTTATCAAAATTAGCAAAACACTATATAATAATTAATCTTACCTTCGAATGTCTTAAGCAATAAAAATATAGAGAATACCACTTGAGTATTGTATTTCTTCTAAAATAGAGAAAAATATAACAGTGATAGCCACTTCAATCGAAGCAGAATAACAAACTAATATAAAGCTTTAAATTTAAAAACACGTTTACATAAAATAAGCAGACACATTCTGAGGCGTGATCAAGCAAAACTGTTAGACAATTTATTCTTTCTTTTCCTCATAAGATTTGAAGCACGATTGGCGTGAACAAACTAAAATGCAAATTCATGTAAGCAAAACGTCGTTTCTCTACAATACCCATCCGTTAGCTGTTGAATAGCACCTGCTTGCAAAACTGACGCCTGTACATTTTAAAGGGTTTTCTGAAGGTATAATCGCCGGTAGAAAAGTGTAAAGGTATAAATTGTTTTCAAAAACTGTTTGTTGAGTGAAAATCGTCTTCATTTTCTCTGCGGTGCAACTAGTTTGTAATTGCTAATTTATTTTTGAAGTACAATGTCACCGGGATGTCGTTGGTTGGTTGTTTTCAGCTTATCTGGCGCCGTCATCAACGCGAGGGCTATAATGCGCCGAAACATTCGTCATTTGACAAGCCAACATACATTTACAAACATCCATGCCTTACACGGGACTCGAACCCGCAACCCCGCGATCTAGAAGCTATAATGCTAACCACTACAACGGTCGGCGTCACCGGGATGTCAATAATGTGGTTCAGAAGTATCGATGTTTCATTTATGGAATGGAGAAATTAGAAACCTAATTGCATTTCCTGTGATAACTGCATGGGATCATCAGGAAGCAATCGAAAGGAAATTTCATCTATTGTTATTGATGGTATGCGCTCTAGATTGTGATGATTTCAAACAATAGAGCTCTCACAGTTTCGATAGCAGTTAAGAAATTTCGAAATTTTTGAATAGCAATGTACATATTTTTTCATCGCTAATTGATCAGAGTGAAAATCCATAAACGGCGTTGATATGGCGAAAATTGGCAGCGTAATATTTTTTCAAAAGAAGATAATTCTAAATGGCCAATGACAGCACAAGAGAAGAGAGGGAAAAATCTTTCTTGGCATTACAAGTTTTCACAATATCTACCTTCACAGACGATGAATTATGCAAAGTGTGACAATGCACCTTCTCTTTGTGTTATTAGTTTTTTTTTTTTTTTACAATGCTCTTCCTTGCAATATCGCCGCCAAATTTCGTCATATATGTATCGTTCCAACTGAATATATGGTTTTCAATGCTCTGATCAGTTTTCATAGAAATAAATAATAGTTTAAAAAACTGAAAAACACACTTTAATAGAAAACTGAACTAAAAAGTAGAAAATAAATAATAGCTTAAAAAACTAACGCTTTAATAGAAAAGTGAACTAAAAAGTAGAACATAATTTTAAATAAGTTTGAAATAAGAATAGAGTTATTAACAAGAAATATTTATTTTATCGTAAAAAAAGGGTGAGGGCTTGATGTCAATTTATGTCAATATTTAGTGACAGATATTGGTAAAAGTAGAGCCATTTTGAAAATATCTTAAAAAGCACCCCACGCTTTTTTACGATCAAATAAATATTTCTTGTTAATAACTCTATTCTTATTTCAAACTTATTTAAAATTATTTTCTACTTTTTAGTTCACTTTTCTATTAAAGCGTTAGTTTTTTAAGCTATTATTTATTTTCTACTTTTTAGTTCAGTTTTCTATTAAAGAGTGTTTTTCATTTTTTAAAAAAGTTATTTATTTTGTACTTTTTAATTTGGTTTTCTATTAAAGCATGTTTTTTAGTTTTTTAAACTATTAATTATTGAATTGTGAAACGTGAATGGAACTCCTTATTAGTTGATCCGGCAATTAGTCATATGCTTGTCTCAATGATTTACTCATGCATGTCTCAGTACACGTCATATTAAGGTGAAACCGTGAATATCTTATTAATTCGGTTGTGGCCCCTTAGATCGTGTCCACATTTACAAGGTAAACTGTGGTATTTCTAGAGCTAATCCAGAGTTCCGACCAGATGAAAGGAACGCTTTAATATTAGATCAAAACCAATCGATGGCTCGTTTATCATTATTATATGATAAATCTAAATAATTTTCTGCTGATAGTATAACCGTTGTCCCCACGACAAATCTTTCAAATGTCTGATTTATCATCTGTCGATGGTATGTTCTGTGACTACTGGGGTGGTAACGGGACACCAGGGTTCGATTCCCGAGAAGGTTGGTTGGTTGGAGTTTAACGGCGCAAGAGCAACACGAGCTAATCCTTGCGATAATGCGACAAACTTATTGAATTATTGTATTGTCATCGATCCTTAATAACTGTGCAAAATTTCAAATTAATCCAACGTTTTGAAGTGGCCGAAAATTGAGTTCAAAGATTTCTTTACATTGATACATGCGAAGCTAATAAAAGCATGTTAAAAAAAGTGGGTGTCGCCATTCGAAAATTTCGAAATGGTTTCAATGTAATTAACTGTCAAAGCTGTAATGTTTAAAATCATCCCAATCTCGAGCGCATACCTTTAAACAACAATATCTGAAATTTCCTTTTGATTAGTTAAGCAAGATAGGCCGCTAGGGATTCATACATCGGAAAAGTGACCACCCTGTATTCGAAATTATGCATAACTGTTAATTGGATTTTTTAATGAAATGTTAATAACTTTTAAAGAAAATTAAGATTGGAGGATACTTTTTATTTATTTGATTATACCTTATTTGATTTAAATATCAATTTAAAAATACTGAATTGAAATATAAAAGCATTCCATTTTATTTCAGTTTTATTTAGATAAATTTAAATTTTTAAGTTAAATATCAAACCAAAAATCGAATGATTTAAAAATAAATCATCATTTAAATGATGATTTAAGCTAAAGCCCCAAATAGCATTTTAATAATAATAAATTTCATGTGTTAACAAAGTTTAAAAATGTATTATTCATTTCAAAGTATTAAATGTGTATAGACAAGTGTTTCAGTTACAATAAAAAATATAATAAACAATTTTTTGTGTGTATTATCTTTGCTTGTATTGATGCAAGGGACTTTTATATTAATTAATCGAGAATAAATTAATTTGGGAGAACAATTTTTTTTTTTTTTTTTTTTTTTTAATATGCAAGTAAGACAAGACGGTTCTAAAGGTGAGGCTGAAAACACTTATGTTTTTTCGATGATTTGAGTAATGAAATTTAAAGGTGATATAACGTACCTTGTCAACACACTGAGCTAAAGAAAACACTGGAGTGACGACCTTGGTTTCTTTTACGAGTGAGCTTGCAAGCCACGCTCATTAATACAGTAACCCTTGCACGTGCCAGACTTTTAAGGCAAAACATTGCGATTTACCTATTCGAATTACTCGTGGTGGGCTTTGTTGCTAACCAAATACTCTGCTATACCAATTTTTAGATTTCAGATTCTGAGTATGTATTTCTGATATTTGAAAGGGAATCTAAACTCATTCCGTAGAACATGCTGATTTATTTAAAAAAATTGACGGTCACATTTTGGTTTTATACGGTATAATTTTTTAACGGAATAATTTGATTTTAAGACAATTTAATACACATTCTTCAACAAAGTTCAATTACCGAAGAATTTCCAGGATTATTCTAACAAAATTCAATTTATCGGATCGCAATCCATGATGCATTTATACCTTCGTTGAAAATCATGATGATATAAAATTATTTTCAATAAATAAAAATAGTTTTTTCATATTTGCAAAAATTGACGGTTACTGGAAGGAAATTGAACAACAATTGGTGAACATTTTATCTTCATAAAAAGTTCGTCAACGGTGACGGGATTGTACGAAAGTGCCATATTTCAACTACAACTTTCAAGTTCAACTGAAAGCATGCAAGAAGAAATTAAATAATAATAATAAAAATTTTTTAAAAAAATGAAGTTTTTCTAAGGTTGATTACTTGAAATCGTCTTCGAACTTCATCGTTCCACAAAACATTATTTCATTTAAAATATTTTTCAAATACAATTTCCGTAGAATTCAAATAGGACATATATAGGACATAATAGGACATATATATTCACAAGAGTTTAAACAATTTTATACTGTTCTTGCGATAATAGCGCACAAAGGTTACTTACCGTGTCTCAAAACTCTTTCTGTGTCTTCGGAAAATTATTGGATGGTACACGCAACAGTTAAAAAATGTCTAGTTAAGTTTTAATAATAATGAATAGGAGAAATGTTTGCTTCATCATGTTGCCATTGCGGAAATCATTCGACGAAACTTAATTGATACGGCCTTTCTTTTTCAATGGCATCGGTTTCCTCGACGAATTCCAACATCTAACAATGGTGTTTCTTTTCACGTTAAAGCGTTTCTTAGATAAGAGTTTGGCTACTATCTAATCTCGCTTTAAGAACGTAATTCTGAGAAAAATTCTGAATGGAAAGAAAATAAGAAAGACAAATAGCTTTTTGTTTGTTGGCGAGCTTTCTTCTTTTTGGTTTGGAGAGGGATCGCCTTGCTAGGTTGGGTGAGCTAAGTTCAATGGTCAGCTTTCTAAATGGTTTTTTTCAGGGTTAAGATATTATTCATAAGCCAAGAAATTATACCGATTATTTTCGCTGTGATGTATATGCAAACCAAGATATCTTTTACTTTAAACTCTTTATATACGATGAAAGTTACAAATAGAAGTATGTCCTTGACATAAAATGTGATATTTGAGAATTATCCAATGATTAAGAAATTCTCTTTTTATTGAAAAAAAATCGGTCAAAGCATTTTTGCGAAAATCGATTCGTCCATTTCTAACTCAATTCACAAATGTTCACTAATAATGATTTTTTCTTCAATTACCTATTATGTGATATAAAGCAATGAAAGCATTGCAATTCGGATAAAAAAAAATTTTTTTTTTTGAATTTCTACACATTTCGGTCCGAATGAAAAAAAAAAAAAAAAAAAAAATATGTTCTAGAAATAAATGTCTATGGTCAGCCTAACTTCCGAACGAATTGACTTGTGATGTTTAATTTATATATATATGAGTTAGTCGTGGACATCAAGTTAAGGTTGCTCATGCGCTTAAGGTGCCATAGAAAAATTTACATTTTTCAGTACCTGTCAGAAATGGCTCTCACGATCTTGATCAAACTCGCTTTGGTAACATCCTCGCCTCCAAAATTTCCGTAGAAATGCGATAAAAGAGTTAAAGACTTTCGTTGTTCACATTTTAACACAGAGTTCTCTTTCTTCGAGCATCACCCATTTACGACTGTTTCTCCTATAAGAAAGGATAATGTAATAATTTTCAAAGTATATCTTCTTGCTATTTCGGCGGCGTTTTTTTTTCTTTTTTTTTTTTTTCTTTCTTTTTAGTCAATGAAGAATTATTGCTAAAAAAAATCACCAAACTGGTATTTTATTGTTTAAACTAATGAATCTATGTCAAAATTAAATATAGTATTGGAGCGAAATTGAAAGTTGATCGATGTTCACACCCCTAGTTTATTTAGTTGTTGCAAATCTTCTACAATAAAATAATTTCTATTGCAAGTGTATTTATGTAGAAATTGCACTTTAATAAGTGGTGAAACTCAAATGTCTAAGTATTTGCATTAAAACAAATATAGTCCTCCGGTAACTGGTTTGTGGAAGAGGCTTTTAGTGTCAAAGACGAGTTTAAAAAGCACTACATTATACTTTAACATGGCAAGGACTTTTCCAACCACCGAACGCCTTCGCCAACTGGCCGTCGCTATCGTCAGATGATCTTTGAACTGTCCGCTGGATACCTACCGGTAAACCATTGCTCAATCCGGCTGGTATGGCAGTGACCGGTAGCCTTAAGATATTAAATATTTCTCCCCACCTTATATTAGGAAATTTAGGAATGGTCATAAGGTAGTGGGGTGGAGGTTCTGGATGAGTCGGGAACAACACGACGGCGTCCCCCTGAAAGATCTCGTCGAACTTCTTCTGGAGTATATCACATTTCTCGAGGCAGGAATAGTAGTAATTGTCCTTGTTAACATCTGTTACCAATGCAGAGAAGATTAAAGGAAGTGTGTGGTTGGAACGACGGAATACGCATTTCAAGAGCTCTAGCCATTCACTGTCCGATCCACTTTGATTTGCCATGTAAGTCTTGACTGCACCAGATCCGGTCTCTGCAAACTTGCTGAGCCAGAAGTCGAAAGCGTATCGCATTTCGTCGAAGAGGGGTGTTGGTTTTGTATTGTAGTTGCTTTCAAAGTGCTTCACGGCCTGGAAAGTAATTTAATATTTGTTTTTCAGAAGTTCAATGCTATCGAAAATTCTGAAACAATATTAAATTTATTTACTGAAAATTTCATCAATTAATGTTTTATGATAATAATATGTTTACAATATTTTTAGTGGAAAATATACAAAAAATGTAGTTACATTTTTTTTTTATCCAGATCTATAACTATTGTTGATATATTTTCATCATATTACGTTTAAAGGGAATATTAAATGGTCAGTTAAGGAAATAACATCAAAAATGTATTTAAGAACTATTTTATTGCGACGAACGGATAAAAATAATACCTCCATTATAGAACTTTTGATGTCAGGTGATACCCCAGATAGTATCCCAGGAATTTCTTCCGATATAATATCCTTAATTTTGTTGAAGCTCACCTAAAAGAAAATTGAATATTAATGACTAGGGATGTAAGAAATTACACAATTTCTAATTACGCTACTTTAATACTAATCACTGTACTTTTAAGAATGTAAAACTGATTGGAGCTATTGATCATTTGCGTTTTTATTATTTTATTTTAGTTAACGATAAAAGTAAAAACTAGTTTTTAATATTGGTTAAAATATTAAACTTAGATGCCATACAGCCTGCAAAGTCTTTGTATAAGTTTATCATAACAGGATAGGGTAGAAGCTAGAATTTATTTTTTTATTGTACTATTAATACATCTTCTCATGTATATCAGTACATGTACTGTATAACATGTAACGCCATTCACAAAATATTTGGTTTCAAAGAAAATTTCGAAGGATGTTATCTCCAAGAGAAAGCGCTCGATGATTTTCGATAAGCGATTATAAATATTTACAGAACAAGTGTTGGTATCAAGGGACCGTTAGGTTGATTGACCTTTTAAACATAATTCTACTCATACCTATTTAAGCACTAGTTTGTTGTAAGGCACCTAAGGGGCCTGTTGAAAAATGATGAATATAACACACTAATAATTTAATATACATAAGATATTTGTACTGTTGTCAGCGTGTGCTTGGCGTTTGCACCTAATTTTGAATATTAAAAACATCCTTAACAGCAAAATGTGCCCAACTTAGTTTGAAAATTTATTAAAAAATTGATCTTTGAATTTAAGCTTTCTTTACTACATTTTTAACCTGTAGCAGTCTCATGCTCCGGGCAATCCATCTCTGATGAGCGAATTGTAGAGACTAGCCACCCTAAAAAAGAGGAAGCTGAAGCGGAAACTTACTTCCTCGATCTTTCTCGAGCAGAAAGACTGTATACAATGTGAGAGTGATCTGTGGCCGCTGTTGTTGTTGTAGTTTTACATGAGCTTAACATGTTTTTAAGTTTTAATGAATTCTAATTAATGTTTTAAAAAGCGAGTTTTTATTGTATTTTGTGTGCTGGAGCTCAGCCTTCTGAGGAGTTGAAAGCGTCCTGTAACACTGTCCCAGCGAGGCCATCGTGAAACCAATCTTTCCCTCTTAGTTGATCGGACCAGACCACAGCGATTATTTTCGTAAATGACGTCACACTTTTAACTCTATACCAAACCTTATATCAGTTTACAAGGTCCATTATGTTCACATAAAAACGTTTATATTGTTAATTTGTTAGAAACTGTTACGTTATGAAACGCACTCCCAACGAATATTCATTTAAAAATATTTACCAATTCAAACAGTTTTGACATTTTCTATTATCCCAGAAGAATCAAAACACATCGTTCCTCCTCGATTTGTTTTTGTAAGATGTTCTTCCAAGTTTTTGACTTTCTATGTGACATTTGAATCGAAACAAAGGTTCACTAATCGGCGCATGAGAAAAATACCAAATTTTAATAAATGAAATCACTCAAACAATCTCCAAGAAATTAATCCCTGGCTGCAAAATGCGAATGATAAATTTTACACTTAACGAAGACTTAATAAATCGATCAAAAATGTTTTCATTCCATCCTTGAACCGAAAAGTATTAAATAGTTTCCCATAGTTTATCACACACTATACTATTTTTTAACGATATGTGATATCGTTATATCTTCATTGGGAAATAAACTGCATACATATTTCTTTTATCCAATAAAACAACTGTCACCAAAAAATACCTTTATTTGCAGTTAGCTGTCAGTAGAAGATTGAAGGAAGTGTAATTTATGAGGTTTTGCATTGACTCAATCTGTTTCCAAAAGGAGTGTTTTGATCGTGAAGTGGTTGCTTGAAAAAAATGTCCGAATCGGACTCTGAAGATGCATTACAGTCAATTATAAGTATTTAAAGTTTAAACATATTTCAAACATCTTGTATTAAAACTCGCTACTATGGCTATATTCATAATTACGACAGCTTCAAATGGAATTCGTCGAAACTACTATTAATTAAAATACGCAATCGAAATCCAAAATATTAAACATTGCTGTATCAGCATAAGTGGGAATGAGAGAATGTCAATTATAGTGAATATCTTGGTTTTTGCTTGGGCAGGAACCAGGACATCATTATAGTTCTGAGTCAGAGTCATTAGTTCTCCAAAACATCGGGCAATCTATCAGATCTAAACCAACGTGAGCATCAGCACTCAAAGTAATGTCGTTCAGAGGGATTTTTTTTTTCGTAACTTAGCATATCTTAATTTTGGTCTAGCGAAACGTGTAAGGTCCTCAATTGTTTTAATTCAAAGTTTGCATAGTTCCATGGGACCATAAGAAAATACCACTCCCCTCCTTTGTATAAATATTTTATACCAGACACGTTTAAGAGATACAAAAGAATTGCATAGTGTACGACCCCTTATTGCTTGATACAAATATGTCATTATGATAAACTAAATTTTTTTTATGTATCACAATTTAAGCTATTTTTACATTTTAACTGGAATAAAAAGTTGTGAAGTATACTTTGGACTTTTGTTGTTTAGAGTTGTCATTTAAAAAAAAAAAAACCCACCTTGGAGTGGTTAGATTTCTTGCATTGATACCTTGTTCCTTTGTAGTCGCCGGGTCCCCACATTGTGTTCTTTGCGGACCTGTCGGTTACGCCACTACCGAACAATGTTGTTCGAAGTGATGCAAGAGTTGTTAATTGTGCATTATTTGATGTTTCAGATAAGAAGATGGAACCTAATATGTAATATTTAAATGATTAGTCATAATGATAATTTATAGTTTAACGAATGCAATGGTCCCTAAATATGGCAATTTCTACTTTCATTACCCATATGTTTACATAGGGTAATGAAAATATAACATTCGATCACAAAGAAATTTCGATTTTTTTTTTGTTTTGCTTTTCTCCACGTTTTGGAATATCATGATTTAAAAAAAATTAATCGAAAAACATTGTCTATGTGTACGTGGTCAGCATATTTCCCGAACAAATTAACCCATTTTTCAGCAATTGCTAAAAAACGGCACTAATTATTTTGATTATAATCTTTGTGCTAATGCCTATTAAATTGTTCTAATAATTTCCATATTCAAAATTCTCTTAAAAAGACGAAAAAAAAAAAAAAAAAAAAAAAAACTTAAAAAGTTGAAAAGCGTAAAAAATCAAAGAACTGTCCATTCTTATTTAAATAAGTGAAAATATGAAGACGGTAAATAATATCATAATTTTTAATGTAATGACCAATATTTTAGTGTAATTGAAAGTTGTGCGATATTCCACTCCCCTAGTTATTCTTCAAACTCGTAATGTTACATTTTGCTTTTAACGTTGGCTGTCATTTATGACAACATCTCCGTTAAAATTCTACTTGATTTCAAACATTTATAATGTAGAACTGCAAATATTAAAAAAAAATTAGAATTTAGACAGTCTTCTTACCATCGAACAATACAATGACCTGCAGTAACTTTTAATCATTCCTTATTTTGGCCAACTTGATGGCTGTGTGTTTAGCGGTCTGGCTTCGCATGCCAAAGGTGTCAGGTTTGAATCCTGGGTTAGGCATGGATGGTTCGGAATCCACGTTAAGCTGTAGGTCCTAGCCTGATTAACCGTCATTGTGCATAAAGATGGGTCGTTGAGCTTGCCAGCCAGCCAACCAGCCAGCCAGCCAGCCAACCAGCCAACCAGCCAACCAGCCAACCAACCAACCAACCAACCAACCAACCAACCAACCAACCAACCAACCAACCAACCAACCAACCAACCAACCAACCAACCAACCAACCAACCAACCATTCCTTATTATGAGTTTCGTGAGCACTGAGAAAATGTGAATTAGGGTGGCCCCAAAATGTAGTACTACCATTTACCCAGTAAATTTTTATTTTCCACCGTATTTTAAGTAGTAAATCTTAGTGATCTACCTTCTAAATATTATTCAGAAATTGTTCAAATAACATTATATCAGCAAATAACAAAAATATCAGCATCTAAATCAAGTGGAACTTAGTCAGGTGCTTTGTCTGCTTGTGCAAAATCGAAACTGTAACTAAGTAGTACAAATTTCAAAGTCTACCTGCTTTTTCCTTATTTTGGCTAAAAGATCAGTTGCGCTCAGAAGCAGAATTGGATCTGTAATGGGTGGCAATGGCTTGGTCTTTCCCATAATCAGTGGGTATATGAAATTCAAGACATACTCGGATTTTGGGTGTGTAAACTTCAACAGGACGTGAAGTAAGTGGGTGCAATATGCGAGGACCAATGGAAGAAAAGTATTTTACTTTATATTTCAGAATCAGTTTGAAATGAATAAATATGCTCTTCTAAACCAAAGGGGCAATATTTGAGTAGCTAATAGGCTTTACCTGTTAATAATGTGATACATTTGAAAAATTATGATATTTAAAAAAAAGAGTTTGGGGAAGTATCCCAAAATCCTACTACGCATTATTACAGTACGCTGAAAATCAGTAAACTTGATCATTGTCTTATTTCCTTTAAGGCCAGTATAGTCCGTGCCTAGGATACTCACATTTTGTTTCACAAGTGTTTCGTTTGTCATAATGTAAATAATTAGAATTTAATTTTTTGTTGCTGTCAGTATTCTTTTCACTACACTTGATTAATGTCCTAAAATTTGATAATTTATATTAATAACTCATTAGATATTAATATCTTGGTATTAATTTAATCAAGGCTGTAATAAAAATGTTCATTAATATTTAAATTACATCAACAATCTCAGAAAAAAAAAATAATATAATTTCGCATCAACACCTTTAAGGGGTCGAAAAGGAGTCAAATGTTCCCCAAATGTGGAAATCAACGATTTCCAAAGCTGTGCGTAGTAAAACTAAGCTGTCACCATTTCAATGAAACATTTAAAAGGATATAACGTTCCGAATATTACGGTATATTCCGAATATATTAATTTGGTAATAAACCAATTAACTTAGTAAATGCATTAATTTAAATTATTTATTTCCCCATAATCTTATTTAATTATTTTTTTATTACTTTCAATAGAAACAACGATAAAATTTGACAAAGGTTGTGTCAATTTATATCTTACGCACAAGGATAACATTCTAAGACAGAATTAAAAATGGATAACTATTTTTGTTACCAAGCCCGCCAATTTAGAGGTTTTTTTTTTTTTTTTTTTTTTTTTTTTTTTTTTTTAAATAAAATACTGGCAAAATATTGTGGAACATTTTTTCGATTTTTTTCTTCTTGTTTTTTGTTGTATCAAAATATCTAGGTCGAGGAAGTTTAAAGTTTCGCCAGACGACAATTTTCTAAACTATGCATTAGGATGGTTCTTATGAGGTAAAAATGTTTGTTGTAAGATTTCAATGGAGAAACCTGTCAATTTTTATTTATTTAATAAAAAAAGATTACTGTAATTTTTTCAGATTTTTAAATCGAAGTTTAAGGAGTCGTTACTACAGGCGGAAGTATTTTAATCTCAGAGAAACTTAGAACTGAACTAACTTCGTTAAACTAATATTATTTACTAAACTTTTCATTATAATCGCAAAGACTTTGATGTTTGGCTGCTTATTTTACGTTATTTAAAGATAAATTGTGTTATTTATACACTCGTTAACCAGTTTCTAGTCATTTATTCAGAACAACGAGAGTGTTGCCATTTTTAGGAAAGTAATAACATATACATAAATAGCGTGACGTCACCGACGCTACACACTTACCCCCTAGTGACAAAAAATTATGTGTAGTAGTCCTTGAAACGAACTGGTGGATATTTGCTTTTAAATACTTTACTAACAACAAGTTTTGTATCTGTGCACTTCAAACAGTGCCACTCCATATTCTTCTACATTGTTTACAACTCTTTAAAACACAACTATTGTTTTACTTTTCTTGTAAGCTTCGTCTTCTTTCTATTTTGTTACATCTTTTTACTTTCGATTACCGTATAGGTATAATATAGGGTTATGAAAGTACTGCATTCGTTTTTTTTTTTTTTTTTTTTTTTTTGCTTTTTCCATTTCTCCACGTTTTCGAACATTCCGAGTTCAAAAAGCGGTCTAGAAAAAAATTTATATATGTAAGCAGCATGACTCCCGAACAAACTGATCTACGAACAATAAAATTAACTAAAGAATGTTTCAATTAAAAACAAACTATGGGCTGCTATTAGAAAATGGACCCTGGGCAGATCCTTTTTTGTACTGTGCAAAGATTAGATGCTCTAAGCAAATTTATCAAGCTTCTTTTCGAAAGGGAATTTAAGAAAAAGATTACCTACGTCTTTCTAAGTCCCCCATTTACTGGAACGGTCAGCAAAAAGAAATTACTGCTGTCAATTATTTGGCAAAATCAATTAGCAAATACAATTATTTTTACTAATACAATGCATATGTGCGAAGTCATTCAATGTGAGAATAGATACTAAATGCTGAAAGTCGTACTGTGAGACTGAATTAGGCCTAGCAAACAACCTTGATTGTGAAAAATATAAAACTCGTTATAAAATGGATTGGTTGTATTCAGATTATCTGGCGCCGTCAGCAACACGAGGGCTATAATGCGCCGAAAAATTCGTCATTAGACAAGCCAACATACATTTACAAACACCCATGCCTAACAAGGGACTCGAACCCGCAACCTCGCGGTCTAGAAGCCAGCACGCTAACCACTATATCGTTTGGTCGGCCGTTATAAAATGGAAAAATATAATAAAATACTCGTATTCTTCAGAGACATCATTTCATTTAACTATATCTAACTTTTATAGTTTCTAAACACATACCATTGAATACACACAGACTCGGATCCAGATCCAGTGCTGTTTGTTGATATTGATGGGGTTTATGAAGACACGTGTTTGTGAATTGAGCACACACGTGTGTATCCGAGTCTGAGTGTGAGCGTGTGTGCGTGTAATTTGGTCAGAGATCTGAATCGTCTGCAGCATTCCTCTAGAAAATTAAAGGACGGTGGGTTACCAAACAAAAAAGAATGCCATTATTCGGAAAGTTGTGAAGTATTTGGCAATTGTATTTAGTTTAACTAATTTAAAGTAAATTTTTTAACATTTTCAGCCATTTTTTCTCAGGCAGACCAGTTGACTCATAATATATTAGAATTTCTCTACATTCTATAAAAAATTCTGAGTGTTGTTCGATGGGTTAGTAGTCGCTTCTCAGAAAAAAACTAGATAACAGAGAACTCATTTTTGTCTTCCCTATTTTTATGCTATGTCCTGTTTGTTGACCCAGCCGAAAAATGAAGTATTAACCGCGATTTTGTCTGATACTTGAGAAAAAGATTTTAATTCTTCAAACAAAATGCTTTTTCATTGCTGCTTGCCAAACGCAGATGTAGAATGTTCAACAGAATAACGAGAATTCTATTCACAACGATTTGGTGTTCTTGAAACTCTGTTTTCAAAAATGAGTAAACGCGGCTGAGATTGTGACATATAGACCGACGTCGATTACTAGGATGTATTAGGCGCTTAATCAGTGGAAGAGTTTTGAAGTGCAAAAAAAATAGCTGGCTAAGAATATATATGTGTGCAGAACAGTGGTGCAGCTAGACATTTTTTCTGAAGGATCTTTTAGGTAAGTTTAGTCTGTTAAAGCCCTACAAAATTCACTAAAAATAATAAAATTGTAGAAAAAAACCGAAATTATCAGATAAAAAAAAAGCAAAAATCTGCGTAAAAGTGGAAGATTTTCATCCCTGTGTAATGAAGTTGAGCACATCTGAGAAATGTAATTAAAAAATTCAAAGTAAGGACAAATGTTATTTAGGAGAGTATCAATTCTATTAATGGCCACAGAACCTGTAAAACCTGGAAATCAGGGAAGCTTTCTGATGCTGGAAAAAATTAGAGAAATGTCGGGGATTTTTTCAAAAATTCACGATTATCATGGACATTTCCTATCTTTTCCTCGTTTATCTGTATTTTGGAGCCATTTACCTGGAATATTGTGCTGGTAATCGTTAGAAGTTCAATGTTACGATTATAAAATAAGAATACAAATAAAAAAGTATCGTTGTAAATTATTTTTAGTCTACTATGTGTCTAAAATAAAGTATCATTTCAAGAACATAAAAATATGAATGTGATTGTTTTCCAATTGTTGTAATATTATTTCAGCGATTCCTATCCTTTGCATTTCAAGCGTTGGAAATATCCAATAAAATCAACCTGACATGATATTCTGCTGAGACCCACAACTGTTTGAAACATGATTTAAAGCTAATTTTTATGTATATTATTCTCTTGGGTCTATGTAACGTACTTTTAAAGTTCAGAACTGATCCATGCACTTTAAGTACACTTAGAAAAAAAAATGACTATCTTCTTAAGCTTGCAAAAATTCCGAAATTTAATTGTTCAGATGTGAAATTTAATCATGAAAGGCTGCAAAGCAATTTCGTGAGGACGTGATACATAAAAATACTTTATAATCAAAACAAAACATTTCTGTTCGAGCAGTACATCCAGACATCCGACAATGAGTAGAAAAAGTCTTAGTGACCATTGCTGGCATGTGCTTCGCACCAACTTTTCGTGACGCCTCCAATGGCAGAGGAACTGTTTTTTGCCGTTTCCTTACAGGCTCTAGTTCGTCACTATCTGTGGAACTGTCATCAGCTGTAGGACTGAATTCGGCTATTTCATGCAAAGTAAAATAATGCGCCCAAAATCCGATGTGCATTTAAATGTACGCACGGTCTCAAGAGGATATTGTTGTTTGTGCATTCTCTTAAAAATAATAATGTAAATAAAAGTTAAATAAATTTTCAGTAATTGCTTAAAACAATGCAATTTTTGTTTTGTTTTTGATCATATTTTGCCCTGTCAGCCACCAATGGCTGACTCGGCACTCAACCTGTTAATCTATAATCTAGCTCAGTGCTGGCCTCAAATTTTGTAAAAGAACCACTACATGTTTTTTTTTAGATTTTTCTATTGTACTTTGTATGCAGTATTAGATTTAAGTTAATGAAACATTCTTTTCATTTAGTAAGAATCATATTAAATGGACATTTTAGACTGAATAATTATAAAATGTTAATATTCTCTAAATGAGTTTTACATTTTGAGGGATCTTTGTTTATTTTTAAGTATATGTTGAAGTTCGCGTGAATTCTTTGTAACATCTAACCGTATTAGATCGATTAGGCGTGAACCACTCTAGAAATGAATGTACTAATAATTGATTGAAACTAATTTGCTAAGTGTGTGGCTTTATAATTCTATAAACATTACAGGACTGAGATGGTGTGTTCTTAACATTCAAATTTGCCTTTTCATCTGAATAATGTGTTAATGTAGCAATAACGAATACTGCTCATTACATTGTTCATTGTAACGTTTACTTGATGAAATTACTACAAAGGCTAAAAATATTATTTGTATTCAATGAATATATTTAAAAAAAAAAAAAAAAAAAAAAAAGAATGTAAAATATGTGCCTGGCATGCAATTTCAGAACACTGGCTGAACTTCTAGATAGTATACACATTCTACTTTGAACAAAATAAAGTTGCGTAAAAAACGTCCTTACCGCAAAATGCAATTTTTGCCCTTCTGCGTTACTGACTGGCCGCTGAAAAAGCTGCCGCGTAATGGTGAATGCTTATCTGTATAGCACGGAATCTAAATAGATAAACTGTAGTCCCATTTTGGATGTTTTGTGTAACTTGAATATCGGACAAATCTTTTTAACATTTTTGGCATTCATAGGTGACAGCTTAAGACATTGCAAAAATATTGATGACTTATGACAAATACGGGATGAGAAAGTTTCGCATGGACGTTGTTTTTCATAAAAAAAATCAGAACTAACAGTGCTTGATTGGAAATTCTTTCCACAGAAATTTTCTCGTTCCTCCCATGGGATGTATAATGGGAGTTTTTAGGTTTTTTGACAATTTTAAATACAAAAACGGGGGCAGTTTACCATAAACTACATCAGGCATACTGAAGTACACTGGTGTCCAAAAGTTAAGCATAAATTGTAAAATGCGAAAAACATGGAGTAAATATTCGTAAAATTATTCCAAATTTCTTGCGGATATTAATTGGGTGAAGAAGAAACATTGGGTTTATGCAAAACTTTTCAGTCGACTACGTCCTGCGTGAAACACCTGCGCATGTCGGAACGCAGAGAAACCGATTCACGCAGCATAGGCAGTTCAGACAATTTTCGGGCAACTGCTGTGCGAAAGAACGTTGTTAACCATCAAACAAGGTGAATGATGGCACAAAGACGCCAATTGGACATGTTTGCGAAAGGAAGAATCGTTGGAATGCTGGAATCCGGACGATCACAAACCGAAGTGTCTCGAATTCTGAATGTGAACCAGTTTGTGATATCAAGACTGTGGCAGAGGTTTCAAAGAACGGGAGATGTTACCCGACGACCAGTATCAGGTCGACCAAGAGTCACAACCCCTCGCCAAGATCGATATCTGGTAATAAGTACGCGACGTCAGAGGGGCAGTACTGCCACATCACTGGGTTCGGCGCTCACAGTCGCCACAGGAGTACGAATTTCGAGACAAACTGTTTACAGGAGACTCAATCATGCTAGACTGTATGCCAGAAGACCAGCAGTTTGCATTCCCCTCACGTCTGCTCAGAAACGCGCTCGTTTGAACTGCAGTTTGAAACATCAACATTGGAGTGAGTGGGCCAATGTGATGTTCAGTGACGTGTCCCGGTTTAGTCTGAGTAGTGATTCTCGTCGGGTAACGATATGGAGAGAACGTGGAACACGTTTTGAACCAAGAAACATATCGGAAAGACATCATTTTCCATCAAGGGGAGTAATGGTATGGGCAGGCATCATGATGGACGGCTGCACAGACCTCCATTTCTTTGATACGGGGTCTGTGACTGGTCAAAGATATAGAGACGGAATTCTTGAGCCTTATGTTCGTTTGTTTCTAGGTGCTGTAGATCCTAACTTCATATTCATGGATGATAGTGAGCCATGTCACCGAGCGGTGCTGGTTGATGACTTCCTTGAAACGGAAAACATCCAGCGCATGTCGTAGCCTGCCAACTTCCCTGATTTAAATCCTATCGAGAATGTATGGGATATGCTCGGGAGACAAATTGCAGCCCTTTCGCACCCACCAAGCTCCGTTACAGAACTGAAGAGAATTCTCCAAGAAGCTTGGAACCATTTGAGCCCACAACTCATTCATCATCTCATAGCAAGTATGGTAAATCGCTGTGCAGCGTGCCTAGCTGTCAGAGGTGACCACATGCCTTATTAAACTGCAGCATCAGTATTTTATTTAATGTTTTCTTTCAATTTTTTTTAAAGTGTGAAACCCTTGCTATTCTCAGTTTCTTTCAAACTGCTACTTTGGATAATAAAATTAATTATTATCGTTCTTTTGATTTGCTTCCTTATTTTATAACCATTTTACACTCGCATATCACATTTCCCGCCATTCAGATGTACAGTTCCTTTTTTATTCACATAATTATCAATTACGCTTAACTTTTGGACACCAGAGTGTACAAGGAAGCGTTTCTCCTTCGTAGTATTAGCCTTCATTCTTAGATTCGTAATAACTCCTTCCTAACTTAGTATTAGATTCGTAGTATCTCCTTCACAGTATTAATCCCTTCGCATAACTCTTGAGAAAAAAAAGAGAAAAAAAAAAAAATCCCCCGAACTATGGCATATCTTAGGTTCTAATTATTATAGAATCTTGCTATTTGCACCAAGATGTTTTGTTTTTGATATTTTTGTATGCCCGATGAAATTATTTTGTTAGGGGGATGTTTACTAGAGAAATTTAACTCTAACTTTAAAAATTTCAATACGAAACTTTTTTTTTTTTATCTTTTCATTCGATTTAGATTGAATCATTTACCCAAATGACAAAATTTCAATGCATTATGTTGATAAATAAGACATTTATTAGTGCAAATGTTATCTTCAGGGCAAATCTTAATATGAAGAAGTGCTAAGGTCCTGCTTTGAAGCGGGAGAAATCAAACGCTTGCTTGTTTCAGGGTGGTGTGTTTCGACGTTATAAAAATGCAGGTATTTGTCTAAAATTACTCAGAAACTACTTGGATGTAACAATTTATTTACAACATTAAAAATGTGCATTCTTCATACGAAATAAATAAAATATCGGGAATTGTAATTAAAGAAATATAACCTATATTACTGATGATTAGAAAATTGATAAATACAAGAGTAAAACTTTTAAGCATTTATCTTTAGTAGTTTTTAAATAAATGTACCTTACTCCTTCAAAATTGCTGTTTTGAGATATTGGCCGTTAAAGTTAAAAACGAAACTACGAGTTGAGCTTCAATACTTTTTTTTTAAATAAAAATTGTTCTAATTGATGAGATTAAAACATTTTGCACTGATAATTTAGAAATGTTTAAAGTATTTTTTATTTTTTTTTAGTTTTATTTTTTTAAATAATCTTAAAATAGACTTTTTGGCGTTCTTAAACTCCAACTTTCCTTAAGTCACAATTACATATATTTTGCTTCTAAGCCTATTTTTATTTCAATTAATTTTTATAATACAAGACTTTTGATATTATTGGGAGTCACTATTATAAAGCAGAAAAAATACATTAAATATTATATCTAGGAACGCGGAAAAGTTTCGTCGCTAAGTATGATATCGCAAGTACAGACATGCAAGTGTATATCATGTTGACAGAGTTTAGGCTCGTTTTTGACCCCTTATAACTCAGCTTCTATTATAGGTAGAATCCTGATTTTTTTTTTGCCATTGTGTTGCCCCGGATGAGTAGACGAAAAATCACAACATAATTGTTAACATTGAACAAGGAAACATGGCAAAAATTTCCTTTGAAAATCGCCGAAGTCACCGGAAGTTTGTTCTTCTGATTCAGCTTCTTCTTCTGGTTGTGACCAAAACTTTAGCCAGTGTTACAGCCAAAACAACTTGATAATTTTTGGCCATTTCTTTTTATTCTTCTCACCATTACTGAAGGAAGTGCCTTTTGTATGATTTGATGTGTACGAGGGTCGGTACCACCAGAAATTATCCCGATAGTTGAGCATTTTAGCCGGGCTTACAGCTTAAATGCTTGGATATATTCAGACCATTCTTTTCATCTTTATTAGAGGAAGTGCTTTTTGTATGAATTAAAATGGGGAAAGAGTCTGTACACTACAGAAATTACCCCGGAAATTAGGACTTTTAGATAGGCTAATGAATGATTAAAACGAGTCGACGGATTGCGGATATTTATCTTTTGCTCAATTTCAAGAAGTGACTATAATATTTCAAGTTGCACTATTAAAACAATGTAATTAGAAAAAAGTATAATTTTCTTAAATTTTGATTAAATTATAATACTTAGTTAGAAAACCACTTTCATTTTTAAAAAATGTTTTAACACATTACATTAAGGTGCTTGCTTTCTATTGAGCCACGTACCTTCTGATCACTAGGTTGTTACCTTAACAATTGTACCACCGAAAATTACTCAATTTCTCTTAAAATAATAACAAATCTTATAATATAAACAAAGCGAAAGTTGTTTTGGATAACATTATTTTTATATCCATTCGTATGTAAGGCTGGCAATCTTCTGTTTCATATATAGAGTAAGTATTAATTTTGTATGTCATACTTTATATTACTACTTTTTTTAGTACGTATTTGTACTCTCATTACATGTTGATTCAAGACGACATGTAACTCAGGTTTAAGCTTGATTTGGTTTTACAATTACTTTTTAAAAAATTGTATAATTTTTTATGAAAAATAAAAAGGTTTATTTTGTAATTCAGTGTCATCATTTCTCTTAGAACAGCCTCAGCCACTACACGGCCCGCGGGCTGGATTTGGCCCGCGAGGGATATTTCTGCGGCCCGCCAACAGCACAGAAGATTAAAAAAAAAATTTAAAAAAAAATAACATTTTCCTGTATGAATTTTTTTTTTTACATAATTATAATTTTCCAAAATATTGTAGCATGTGTTAATTATGCCGAACAGAGTTCTCCACTACGTGTCCGAAGAAACTATTTAAAGAAACTTTTTTCAGCAAGATGGTTTTTATAAAGAATAAGTACAGTAGTAACTTAACTGAATCTCATTTGGGAAATTTATTAAAATTGACTGCAAAAAATACTGCCACAGACATCGACTCTATCTCAAAATAAATTGAATGATTTCGATCACTATCGTGTTATAATTCATATCGACTAAAACCAAATAAAACAGAGTAATCTGGAAGTACAGTTTAAATAGTTTTATTAAAAGGTAAGTTAAGTTCTATTGTCACGTTAGAACAGAAGATTTACTTCTGTTTTAGAATTCAATTTACTAATAATGAAAATTATAATTTTTTAATTATTAAAAAAAAAAAAAAAAAAAAAAAAAAAAAAAAAATCAAATATCCATTGTAATGTGATTAAGATTAAAAAAATCTTTTTTTTCCCCTTTTCAGTTTTTAGAAAGGCTATGTGTTATTAAATCAATAATAAAAATACATACATTGGTGAATCCAGCCCGCCGAAAAGCTCCAACATAAGGCATACGGCCCGCCTTTAAGAGTTAGTGGCGAAAGCTGTCTTAGAAGAAAAATCGTAACAATAGTAAAGAAATGCTGAAATGGCGTTATAATTCCAACGGTACATTTAGCATGCGCTCAGAACTTCCCATAAGTGAAGATATGTTAAAAACCATGATTGACTTCAGGAGAGGTTGATTGGAAAAGCTGAAAATTATCCGATTTTAATTTAGCTTGTACTTATTCTGTTTAAACAAAATTACATTAAGTTAGTTACTTTACTTATCGATGGCTTCAAGGTAGATTGTTATTTTTTCAAACAGTTATTAAAACGGTTAAATGGGTTTCTAGGAAACTCTCATCAGAATGTTTTCTATTTAAAAAGTATGCTCCAGATGAATAAATTGATATTGCTGAAAATTTTAGTCATGGAATAGTTATAGGGTTTTCTAAAGTAAAATACATACCATCACACAGTTTCACTTTGAATTTCATTTCACCATTCATCATTTTCCCTTGAAAGCTTTGTTGATTTTTCGTTTTGTTTTTTAAATAAGGAACCTTCTCCCTTTGTTTCATGCAGTGTGTTCTATAATTAAACGCTTGTAATATTTGGGCTTTGCAAGTAATTCTGTGGAGCCGTTATGCCTTGCTTAATAAAGTTTAAGCATAAACAATACCCTAGAGCTTTGTTTAAAAAAAATGTAGAGGTGTGGAATATCGAACAACTTTCAATTACACCTGTAATCCTGGTCACATTCTTTAAATTAGACATGAATTGGTGTAATTTACCATTTTCGCTTTTTATTCTTTAAAATATTATCTAGTTTGACGATATTTTAGGTGATCATTGTTATATAGGGGGGGGGGGGGGGTAATTAAAAAAAAAAGATAATACGATGAAATTGGCGATATCTTTTTCAATGAATATTACATTATCCTTTCTTATAAGTGAAATAGAGGAACAACTTTGATAAAAACATTGCTTTTCTACGGAAAGTTCGTAGGTATAAAGGAGAAAATGTTTAAAACACCTTAAAAGGCATTACCAAAAGTGATTTTGATCAAAACATTGTCTTCTATTTTTATGCGCAATTTTGACGAAAACTTTATTAAGTTACACGGCCATCACTAACCCGTATACAAAAGTTAAACATCGTAGGTCAATCCGTCCGTACCAAACGGGATAGTGGTTAGCGTGCTAGCTTCTAGACCGCGAGGTTGCGGGTTCGAGTCCCGTGTTGGCATGGGTGTTTGTAAATGTATGTTGGCTTGTCTAATGACGAAAGTTTCGGCGCATTATAGCCCTCGTGTTGCTGACGGCGCCAGATAATCTGAATACACCAACCAACCCGTCCGTGAGTAATGCTGATCAAAGACAGACATATATATATATATTTGTTCACAGATATACTTTGAGTATGGGGAAAAAAAATCGAATTGTTCAATCATTAAAGATTCATCCATGGGATTAGTATGATAACTTTTTCTAAATGTAGGACAGTATCACCCGATGTACACAACATACTCCTGATTAAAAAATTATAAAAACACCGTATGTGGATTATCTAGATTTCAACAGGATAATAACTGATCCTTGCAAATGAACCTTTTTCAACTCTAAATCATGGTTATAGTTAGGTTGTTATCTTCATACATGGAACCAGACATATTCATACATGGAAATCTAAGCCTGGCGAATATGATCACGTTTGCAACTTTAGGGTATTGTAGACTTTAATTAAAATCAACGTAAGTACTGCTTAATTTAGTACAAATTAACACTAACTAAAAATTTATTTTGTGAAAATATATTGCTTGTTTAGAGTCAAGTACATAAAATGAATTCAACATTTTAACCTCAAAGTCAACGTTATTTAATTTGAGGAACAGTAAATAGGCTCAACGGGGGCACTACACTTTAGATTTTAGTAATAATTTTCCAAATCATTTAATCTTTTGCGCCTTCTCAGAGCTGTAGCTCATTTTTGATGGATCAATTTGTGCAAATTGGTAAGCAACACTCGCATGATTCAAAACGAAACGTTAATAAAAGTAAAATAACAAATCTTTCTGAAATCAACAGTGGCAAATTAACAATAAGTTTAACATTAAGAACTTTTGGGACATCTCTTCTGATTAAAATATTCTACAGGTAATTAGATGAAATATTCAGATATTAATGGGACAAGGACTAATCCATCCATTGAAAACCTTGTCCAACTCCAGAGCTGCAGCTATAGTGACATGATCCTTGAACTGACCACTGATGGCCTGTATGCCAATGGGTGCACCATTGCTCAATCCTGCAGGTATCTGCGTGGACGGGAACCCAAGTATGTTGAAAATGCACGTGTATGCGATGTTCGGGTACATTGGTATTGTCATCAGGTAATGTGGTGGCGGTTCTGGATGGGTTGGAACTAAAAGGATGGTATCTTCGTCCTTTTTAAAAATCTCATCGAATTGCGATTCTATCGATTTATAGGTTTTTAGGCACTTGTGGTAGAATTTGTCCTTGTGGCGTCTGTCCACCATGCCGAAGTAGATGGCTGGCATGGTGTGGTCGGAACAGCCAATGATATTCTTGAAGAACTCCAGCCAGAGGTTGAGGCTTTTGTCCTTCCCTCCTGTTATAAAGGTCTTGAACGATGTTGGCCTGCTTTCAAGAAGTTTACATTCCCAGATGTAGAAGGCGAGTTTCAATTCATCCATTTTAATCGGGATTGCCTGGATGGAATACTCGTCTTTGAAGTGTTGGACGGCCTAAAAAGATAAAGCAAATTAAACAGAACTCGAGGGTAGAGAAGGTAAAATTAAAAAAAGTATTTTTTTAATGTTTTGTATTCGAATCTTGAGAAATACAGGGTGTCTACAAATTAGTTGGTCAGTGGAGCTCAAATAGATCTGTGTAACTCATAATAACTAGGCATTAATAAACATTTTTTTTCCATACAGAATGGCATGGTGAATGTAAATTAGTTGGGGAAAAAGAATGGTTAATTGTGCCTAGTTTTTAAGAGTTATACAGATCTATTTGAACTCCATTGCCCTACTAATTTGTAGCTAACCTGTATAAACTTTAAAAATGCATATTAGTTGAAAATATTGAAAATTCCATGCCTTAACTGAATGAATATTTTAGAAGTTATTTTAAAATGCTTTTTGTGTCATATGAATTCAATTTTCGGAATAGGTTTTGATTCTTTCAGAAAGTTGTGAAAAGTCTACAACATATTAAAGCTCTTGTAAGGAGGAATTCGATTCAGTTAGAATTTGTTGGAGAATAAAGCTGTGTTTGTGAACGGTTAATTAACTTTCTCAAATCAGTAAGTTTGTGTTTACTAGTCGGCAATGATTGAATCTCTGATTTGAGGCAGTTAGGGGATATGTTTTTGCCTTTGAATTTTTAAAAAATATTTTTCACGAATAATAGAGATCTTATTTTTAGAATATCTCGTGTGATTATTCCTCTGAGTAAGAAGTCTGTAACATTTATCTGTCAGTAGTGAGATCTTTGCGAAGGTTAAAGTACTTACCCAGGTAGCATAGTAGTATTAGCCAAGGTCAAAAACAGGAGCTCTAGAAGATTGGCCGATCGTGCATCACTCCAAAATACATGATTTTTTATTTTTTTTAAATAAACAATGCAAAGTAACCACAAAGCATGTATTTGCCGTCCGCTTTTTCTTATAAATAAAATATTTGAATTTTGAAACTGTGCATCAACATCTCAAAACTTCCACAATATTTTATCCAGCAAAGAGCGATATTGAGTAATAGTGGTATCCAACGGTCGATTTACAAAGTTCCGAATCGAGTTTGGTCAAAAAGTTATTGTGCTAATGGGGTATTTTTGTAACCATGTAACACTGTTACTTAATGAAAAAATATCTTAAAAATTTCGTGTTAAAAGTGAGAACTTTGCAAAAAAAAAAAAAAAAAAGTAGAATAAAGTAGTTATTTCATAACATTGTATTTCCATTTATTTGAGCAGAAATTTTATTAGAAATTCGTTAGCACTATTTCGTTTAAACGAAATTAAAAATATCTTTCAACTTAAAATATCACCACGTAACAACTTTAAAAGTGGTTGGTTGGTTGTTTTCAGATTATCTGGCGCCGTCAGCAACACGAGGGCTATAATGCGCCGAAACATTCGTCATTAGACAAGCCAACATACATTTACAAACACCCATGCCAACACGGGACTCGAACCCGCAACCTCGCGGTCTAGAAGCTAGCACGCTAACCACTATACCTTTTGGTCGGCCAACTTTAAAAATGACATAATTCAAAATGTGTTTTATTACTTTCATAGCAACACCTAAATACGAACCTTTTTTATTGCGTTCTTGACATTAGCGGTAGCGGAGTTCAATATCCCAGGAAATTCCTCCAGATAATATAATTTCATACTTCGAAAATTAACCTAAATTAAAGAAAAAGTCGTTAAATACCTACCATAGAGTAAGTCGTGTCTTAATAATTTTTCAAATAATAAAAATATATTGATATCGATTAAAATTAATATATTATGTGGCAATTTGTTTCGTGGAAGAGTTCTCGAATGTGGAAGAGCTTTATCCCTTTTAGTGCCGAACGACGATATATCGTTGTTCACTACACTTACACGAAAAGTGCCAATCGTTGTGCAAGCGTTGGCGCCTATTACGCATCACAAGTTGGTTGGTTGTGTTCAGATTATCTGGCGCCTTCAGCAACACGAGGGCTATAATGCGCCGAAACATTCGTCATTAGACAAGCCAACATACATTTACAAATACCCATGCCTAACACGGGACTCGAACCCGCAACCTCGCGGTCTAGAAGCTAGCACGCTAACCACTATACCGTTTGGTATAGTGGTTAACTACGCATCACAAGAGTTCTGTATCTCAAAATAACTTTATAAAACCTTATAAATGGTTCAAATTCTTTGCATTGCAATTAAAAAATTATTTATTTGAGCTTTTTGTTATGTTTTCTGTTGGTTGGTGCCGAAGCACGCTAGAGCGTTAAGGTAGAATCTCGACACGAGATAGTTTCTTTGAACCGTCCTCCCACAATACGTTGCATTTTGAATTTCTTAAATATAATTTTTAGTTTGGTTTTTATGAGTATTTTTTCAACCCCCTGTAAATTCGTCAAATTCCTCCGGTTATCTTCGCACAGGCATCCGTTTTCGCGCGGCACTAAAGGGGTTAAATTAAAGTTTTAAATATATGTTTGTGCCGATGACTTTCCCATTACTTACATCTACTAGGCATCATCCTATACATTAGAAAAGCTAAGTATGCTGAGGGTGCTCGCGTCTGAAACTTTAGGGTACAATATGATACGATAAAAATAAACATGTTACCTAATTTAGAACAAATTAACGTTAAGTAAACATTTATTTCGTAAAAATACATTTTTCGTTGGCTAGGAGACAACTTAAGCAGAAAAGTTTAAGCGGATGAGTTTTCTCGGCATATAGATTCTAAATGCAGATATCAGATTACACAACTTGAATATTTGGAGCCAAGTTTATCACCAAACAAGCTAATTTAGTGACATTTTTGGTTATAATGAAACGTGATAGGCGGGATGTTTAGTATATGTCGTCAATTTCAACATGGGATATTTTAGTCATTAAATGTTGCTGAATTGTACATATTTGGTATCTAAACCAGTTTTACCACATTAGAAAAGTGTATAGAAGCGGCCATTTAGCAACAGTGGCTGTCATAATTAAAATTCCTTGTTACAAATTTGTGAAATATTTTCGAATATTCCTTATTCGTAATCCTGTATATCTATATTCCTGTACATCTATAATCCTGTATATCTATAATCCTGTAAATTTGATCCTGATAAATAGAATCTTCTATATTCACCTTCTTATCCCACTGTATATTTGGGTCCTTGTCGGATAAAACATGGAACAGCAAGGGAAGATCCTGGACGTATCGACACATAGGTCCATAACTTACGAATTGGCGTGAGCTGTCTGGTTCATCACTGAACTTCACTTGACTGAATGGGTATGTTCCCGAATTAGGCACGACGTCTGCAACAGAAAAAAATATTGGATGTCTGGTTGTCTGGCCTTCAGTGTGCTTTGAGGTATATTAGATAAAATTATGTGCCTCATATGCAAGCTGTCATTAGAGATTTGTCGTTGTTGTTTAATTTAGAAACTTTTACGGAATTGGTCATTAGTGGTAATTCTAAAAGATCATAAACGTGAGGTCATAAAAACATACGATTAATAGATCTTTGAAGTTTAGTAAAAATACCAGTCCTTTTTTGTAAAATTCCATTTCATTTAGTAAAATTCCAAAGTCTGTGGTACAGAATTGTGAAACAGATACATCGCTAAAACTTTCAGTCAAATGAAACTTGGACTATTTTTAAATGTATACTCTAAAAACATCCTTAAAAGAGATGGAATACAATATTAACTCTTTGGATTCATTTGACGAATGAGACTCGTCATCTGCTTACTTGAGCGAAGTTACGACTTCGCTGTGACTCGTCGTAAAGTGTACTCGTCTCGTAAAGTGACCTCGTAAAGTGTGACTCGTCTGACTCGTCATCCGTCCTTCCAAATCCGTCCCATGGTCCCAAAAATCTTCAAATATTTAAGTACTCAAAGATTTAAGGAAAGGTACTAGTACCATGATTTATACTAAGTATGATTATATACCTGAGTAGCTTAGTGATTAGAGTATAGGCTTCGTTTGTGAAACAGTTTTCCACGAGTCGTTCTGCATTTTGTGACCACTATAAATGCATACTAGAAGAAATTCAGTACAGCAAAGGCGGCTGAGGCTTAAATCTTACCATGTTTCCTGTCGTTTAATAAATTGTAGCAGCATAACATATCCGATCCCTTGTCTCACATTAGGCTTTGGCTTTGCTTTTATGATAATATATGTCATCGGATATTGGATGGTGTTTGGATGCATTTTTCACTGGGCGATATAACTTTTGTCTAATTTCTATGTTAAACAATGCATTGAACATTTAATCAGGTTTTAAACTAGGACAACAGGCTGGATTGGGTGAGTTTTTAGCTACTGATGCTTGGTTGGATTTTGGTATTAAGTTAACGCGTACAGAATACACGTGTAAAATGGAAAGGGGTCAAAATCGTAGACTTCAATTATTTTTTTTCACACAATTCTTAAGTTAAAAGAAAAAAATCAAATGATAAACTTTTAAAAACGTTATAATTTTGACGTTTCCTTATAAAAGAGGATATTATTTGGCTACATTAGATTATATTAATTATATTTTCTTAGAAGATATGAACAATATAGTAAAATAAGTTAGCTTTAACCCACTGACGTTAATGGGAATGGGCGAAATTCTACAGTTGTTTTCCCTTCAATAATTTTAAAATTATATTTCTAATTCAAATACATAATTTTTTTAATTATTTGTTATTTATTTTGTTTTATGTAGATTATAAACTATCATTCTAATAAAAATATTAAAAAAATATTTTATTTTAAATTTTATTTATAAATTTAAAAATGTTGTGTATTGCTGGAAAAACTGGGGATCAAATGACGTATATATACGTGCATGACCGTCAGTGGGTTTTAATACCAAGAAAACGAAGACTCGATTTGATCAAAAACTTTATATTATTACTTTAATTGATTGTTATGCCTTTATTTTCAACAATAAAGTATTTTAAAATAATGTTATGATAAGAGCAAAATATTGTTTAATATGACTATGAGCAAAAAATTAAACTTTTTTTTTTTGTCGCAAATCGTGGCGAAAATAGCACATTATTTCGAGGAATGCGGTAAAGTAACTTTATCGCTCACCTTTTATAAAGTCTTGGTACACAAATGAGATATTTTCAGACGAAATTCATTGACTAGAGTGACTAATATTTATATATAACGTATTAAAAATATTTTTTTGTGCGTGATTATAAAATTTTTTGTATGCAACAAGTGCGAAATTACTTTGCGAGTGCGTTAGCATTCGTCAAAAAAGCATTTTATTCCGTTTGATTGGTTGGTTTGTACACTCAACGACTTATTTTTATTCATAATAATTGCTAATCAGGCCGAGACCTACAGCTGAACGTGTATTCCGAACCACAGCGAACATCCATGTCTAACCCGGGATTCGAACCCGGCACCTTTCACAAGCGTGGCCAGAGCTCTAATAACACAGCCATTAGGTGGACTTTACCTCGTTTAAAAAAATATTATTTTTGCAACTAATTGCATAAATAACTAATTTGCGTTTGCAAAAATTTGAGATACATGATAAAAGTTCTGTCAAAGACTTTACGAAAGTAACTTGAGTTGTGCATATCGTTCGTGATGTTTTCTATCAATGGAAAACCAATACCATGTATAATTTCGTCTTTTACAATTTTTGATGGTGGAAAACTTCACAATGTTTTTTTCATTTTCTGATTCCCTTACAATAAATTATTTAAGATGTTCTCTGTAATTTGGTGATAAGTTTTAAATTCTTAGGGAAAAATATAGAGTTAAAGGCTAATAAACTCCGATTATGTCGCTTAATTATCTTTAAAGCATTATCATTTAATATTGTAAGGTCGTAACGATCACATTGATAGAGTTTGATGACCCATGCATGTCTTAAGTTTCCTGTTTGTATGCAGCTTTTTCAAGTTGAATGAGCCGAATTGTTTGTTATAACCATTAAATGAGCATGAAAGGTCATAAAATGGTTTTTAGTGATAGCGGATATTTAAAGATGAAGTTTTTAGAACTGAATGTTTTGAGAAGATATCTCTAAAATTGTATGCTTTTTATTTGTCGCTAATTGATCACGAATCACAGTGGTCAAAAATAAAGTTAAGAACAGGCAGGTAATTGTAACAAAGTTTTACCGAGCAATGAACATTAATGCGCAAACTTCAAATATCATCTTAAATTGCGGCAAGTTTGTCTTTATAACTTCGCGTTCTAAATATGTTCCTTTTTATTCAAGCTTCAACAAAGAATTAATTGTTTTCATATAAAAACTTTTAACTATTGATTTTTAAATTTTTCATCACAAGTTTTGCCTTTTTTATTAAAGAAATATTTGTAATTATTTTTTAACCCGAGCAAAATTTTTATGTTCACTCCGATGAGAAGGATTTCGCGTTAATTTTTTTTCTTTAGAGAGTAACACCTAAAAATTTAGTAACGTTCGTGTTAAAACAGCAAATACGTGAATTTAACCATCTGCACTCAATCCCACATCTACTGAGGAGGAATTGGGTAAGTAATTATCATGACTTCTGAACCAGAGAGAGGAAGAGCAAATTAGAAGCGATTGCTACAAATAAGCTACCACTATCCTTAAAGATAGCTTGAAAAACTTAGATTGGGGAGTCCAAAAATCCACCATTTTCATATCCTTTAAAGCTGTTTTCTGATCATCTTTGCTGGGATTCAATCCCACTCTAAATGCATGTTTTTCTACCAAGAAATGATCTCGGTTTAAAAATGAATGAGACGTCACTTTTAATTAAGTTCTCATGTAGTAAAATATTTCCAAAAATTATTAAAGTTTGTTGAATTCCTGATTTTCTGGTGCAAGACTATACGGAGGTTATACTGCGAAGGACCATGGTTAGATTAATACCTGTGTGAAGGGCGGTGTTTTAACATACCACTGTACGCAGACAATGGGAGAAAACCCTTATATTTCATCAGGTAGCCCAATAATAATTACGAGACTATCGTTCACGGTCTCTGTCTTGTCTACTTATTTTTAAAAGATAGACTGCAGGGCACAGAAATAGCTTGATAAAGAGACCTCTTGCATGCTAGGCGAATATTCTGCCTTCCAATATCATGGTGTTTGAAAGATATTTTAACACTATCATTTTTATAATTTTACATCAAGATTTGAGTACATAAAATTCATAAATTCGAAAATCATGAATGAGTTACAATTAAAAAAACGAGAAAAATGACATTTTTTTTTTTTTTTTTAAATCTTTTTTTATGAGTGTAAAGATTTTTAGGGTATAGTATAAATGTACCCCTGGATGGTTTGTGTCCATAAATTCCACAGAATGATGACGGTATTCGTATGCTGCCTGCAATATCACTTCCAATTCCAAAGAGAGATCCAGCTGATGTGACAATAGCACTCTCGCCACCTAGAATATATTTTAAAACATGTATTACCATTGCTTCATAAATTTGAGGCCAGTTTTCAATTCTCAAACTGTAAACAAGTGTTTTTACTCAGTTATAATTGATTCGTATCGCGTGATTAGGAAAATCTCTTACAACATTACTTTGATATTTTCCATACATCATCTACCATTTTCAGAAGGAAATTTCAACTAAGATTGGATATTATTTTAATTAGTTATAACACTACGAATTGCGATTGAAATCCAAAACCATACACCGAGGCTTTGCCAAGGTGTAAGTAGAGTTTACCTGCAGAAAAGTATTTGTCACAGGGATTCGAAATTTAAGGAGAATTTGGAAAAGTCAGATACGTATTTTTTAAAAATTTTATAATTATTTCGTTTATCATAATTTCACACCATCTGCCTACATCTCTTTTACCTGAGCTTCCCCCAACCGTTCTCGTGTTGTCGTAAGGATTCTTCGTCAGTCCGAACAGATGGTTGGAACTCTCCCACCACATGCATAGTTCTGGCACGTCGGTCACCGTCAGTGGGATGGCACCTGCTTTTTTGTAGAGGGCCACTGTGGCACTATCTTCTTCGGCCTTGCGACCTTTTGCTCGAACCAGGCCGGAAGTCTGGGTCATGCCTACAACACATGAAATGCCCCTATATTAGTTACATGCATCTGTTTTGTCTTTTTTAAATCAAAATGCCTCTAACCAAATCTTTTAAAAATGTTAGTTTTTTGTCATTAGATTGGTTTTTATGATATTGAATTTTGGTCTTTTAATGACATTATCAGTTTATAAATTTCAAATCATATCTGAAAAGTAAATGTCAGCAATTTAAAAAACTTGGGTTGATGGCCTTTTAAGTTATCTGCTGATGCATTTTAGAAGGGAGTTTCTGGTATTTAGACAAAAAAAAAAAAAAAAGGCGGCGGTCAAGTCCACAATAAATTGCAATGTGTATTTCTAAATATTCATGAGAATAGAATCGTTATCGTTGATAGGAAAAGTATCATGATCCCCGAATCCTGTGGAATACATATTTTGGAATTAGCTCTTTAATTGGCTACAATATCCAAGCTTTCAACTTATTTTGTTTCTTGTCTATTCTGAATTTAGGAATAGTTCGTATTCTTTAGAAAAATTTAGCTCCCAGGATATTGGGAAAGTTACACTATTTTTTCTGCCTATTCCAGTCATCTCTTGACCGACCAAATGGTATAGTGGTTAGCGTGCTAGCTTCTAGACCGAGAGGTTGCGAGTCTGAGTCCCGTGTAAGGCATGGTTGTTTGTAAATGTATGTTGGCTTGTCAAATACGAATGTTTTGGCGCATAATAGATCTCGTGTTGCTGACGGCGCTAGATAATCTGAAAACAACCGACCAGTCATCTCTTGATAGAAATGACCAGGTCTTGCTAGAATGGTAAAATCTGTATGTGAAACCCAAAAAATCTTTTGAAAAGTAGAAAAAACACCAAATTCAAAAAAATATATATAAAACTTAGAGTCCACTATCTCTGAGCAGAGCAGATCAGAGCGGAGTGGATTAGATCCAATTACAAGGCTGCCAATGTCTACTATAGCACGAGCCTCGAGCTACAATGGACGTTGACAGCCTTGTAATTGGTTCTAATCCACTCCGCTCTGATCTGCTCTGCTTAGCGATAAGCTTGGCCTCCACTATCGCTAAGCAGGGCAGAGCAGATCAGAGCGGAGTTGATTAGAGCCAATTACAAGGCTGTCAACGTCCATTGTAGCTCGAGGCTCGTGCTATAGTAGACATTGGCAGCCTTGTAATTGGCTCTAATCCACTCCGCTCTGCTCTACTCTGCTCAGCGATAGTGGACGCCAAGCTTAAACTGGGACCTATACACTAATGACAGATTTTCGCAATGCGAGGTCTCACAGCTAGCTAAAATATTGCACATTTTAAAATTTCGTAGCGAAGCACAGGTACTCAGCTAGTTTAAAATATATTCTTAACTACAATTTTTAAATTCCCTATGAAGTTATAATTTTGATGAAATACGATTCTACGATTTCATTTTACTACAGAAATTAAACTAAATCAACACATCTTTTAAAACGAATTCGATTTTTCAAATTCCAATAATTTTTTTTGATTACAACCAAGAACCATTCGCAATGCGTGTTACATTTAGTTCCCCTCTAATTAATTGACTGTGACGTCGTCACGCACAACCTACATTTTTACTTTTATTATATTTTGTATTCAGTTCAGTATATGGCAACAAAATATGATTATTTACAATTTGCAATTATTTCATTTTTCAATGGAAATTTCTCGAAATTAAAATGCTTTCGAAAGTTATCGCACTCGGAACTGTCATACAGTTACAATAACACATTTAGTTTGCAGAACAAATATTCCTCTTTGATTCTGTCTCTTCAAAAATTAATTAATTTTAAATATCCTATAAGCCATATAATTAATCGCTGATACGTTCTGTCTATATTTAACATCACGATCATTCTCAGTTAGCCTTAACATGTCGGACAAACTAACACCGAAACAATACAAACCTGTTTTGGTGGCTTGGCAGATATACCTGAAGCTCATTTACAAGCTGATCGCCCCTATCTGTCGCCAAATTATGAAATGAAAAGAAAAAAAAAAAGTGGTTTTAAATTAATTAAAAATCGAAAGATTTATTTAATGAAGTTCAAACCAGCGTAGGATTTTAAGTCGAAACATTCCGCCATCACATAATCTAATCCGTTTGAAGATCCATAGCTTAGGTCTGGACATTTGTCTGAATTTTGACATCCAAAACGGGCTAGAACTCGATTTTTTTTTTTAATGTTTTTGGAAATTTCAATAATCTTTTTTCTCCAATGTTTTATTTTTTATTTTTTTATCCTAGACACTACATTTTTTCTCCTTTGAAAGATATTGCTGAGATATATCTATGGTAATTTTTCTTTAATTATTCGAAGTTCTAAGCATGGCAGAAAATAGTCAATTTCGGCTTTTCAGTAGGACGTTAGGCAGAGAATTGATTCTGTCGTTCCTTTTTAAGGTTGGCGGCGAAACGACCGTTTCGTCTGATATGTTTAGATATATAAATTATCATATTTATAAAACTTCCAACGTGTTATGGACAATTTGTTTTGGTTGTGTACATAGCATAGTTATTCTAAAATTTTTTAACTTTTCAAAACTTTGTGGCAATAAAGCTGATGGTTTCTTTTTTACAATGCTGTAAATATTCCAATCACCCAAGTACAATTTTTTTTTCTCTGGAACTTAAACCATACACAAAGAAAAGGAGTTTTTAGTCTTACCTTTGACTCCAATGGCTTCCTTGCACGTGAATGGAATTCCGAGCAAAGGCGTGTCCCTTGCAATGTCTTCCACCGATTTCTGAGTAGTGGCCAAAAAATCGTCTATCGCTTTTGCGTCCCTCAGTGCGTCTTCGTACCGCTCATCCACTGCCGCGTTGATGTACGGATGTACCTCGCGAGATCTCTCCACGTACGCACTCACCACTTCTAAGCAACTCAACTATGGAATGGTAGAATATGTGAGATAATTTCAAGGAAAAGTGAGCAAATGGACTTTCCATTTGAAAAGCTACTTTTAAATTATACACATAGGATTGAGCACGTTATGACGACTAACTATGCATAATTAGGATTTATTACTTTTTAATATTGATCATGTATAAAAACCTGGTAAATGTGGTAAAAATACTAGGTGAGTTTGTACCGGAAGTTGCCACAATCAAGTCAGAAAAATATATTGAGAAAAATGCTACGTTTAAAAGCGTACATGATTTTTTCAAAGATTTAATAAGTTCCAGACAGACAGACAAGGCCAAACAAGATTACTAATAGTATGATTATTTCGCAAATGTGATGTGTTAACTACGAAATTTTGTTAACTAGACGAGATAATTAAATCAAATGAGGAACATACTATATTTGAAATATTCATTGTGGTTCACGTCGACTCTAAACCTCATCTGCTCACATACTCTTTTCATTAATTAATATCTTAACTTAAATAACTAGGGGGCTCCATCCCCTGCTTGCTGATGCTTGTCAACCCCCGGGGAATGCTGCCGCAAACTGTAAATACTAAGGAACACACAGCTAACAAGCTGTAATAGATAAAACGGTTGAGAGTTACTCTACTGTCCCCCTTGCTGACTTTTTGAAAGTTGGCTATTAGGTTCCGAATGTGGCAACCCGTCACCAAGGTTTTCCGATAACCCTAGTGAACGTTTGGATTTGGCAACACAACTTTTTGACGTCATTTTCAATTTGGCGATTTTTTGTAAAAGTCGCTAAGGGGGACCGTACAGTAAATCTTAACCGATTAAACATATAGGAATATTCTTTTAATACCTATTTATAACTATGCACTGAATTATTAAACGCCAAATGAAGAAAAGTATGCAAAACACTTAAAAACAGATTTAAATTTTTAACATAACTCATGTAAGGTAAGGCTGAAAAGAGGAATATTAAACAATCAACTCAAAATATTAACGAATGAAATTAAATGTCCAGCGCAATCAATAAACTGAAAATCTTAACGAACACATATGAACGAATTAACTCAATAACAGGGCCCCTATATACACTAAAAATATATAGAGATCGTTTTATAAAATTCCCGGTGTTTACAAGTTATTCCTTTTCCGATTTTGACAACCGAAAGGTGTTTATTATGTAATAATTATTCAGGGTAGCCAGTGTAAAAGAGACCCCTCATTGAAAGAGGCACCGTAAACAAATTTCAGATTTAAACGAACACACATCTAAATTAACTTATTATTATTGAAAAATAAATTGTAAATACTAAGGAACACACAGTTAATAAGTTGTAATATATTAAACATAGAAATAAATATTTAAAGAATATTCATATAAGAATAGAATAAATTATTAAACGCCAAATGAAGAAAAGTAAACAAAACACTTAAAAACAGATTTAAATTTTTAACCTTACCCATATAAGATATGGCTGAAAAAAGGAATATTAAACAATAAACTCAAATATTAACGAACGAAATTAAATATTTAGTGCAAACAATAAACTGAAAATCTTACGTGAACAAATTTAAAATGTAAACGAGCACACTTCTGAATTAACTTATTATTATTGAACAATAAACTGTAAATACTAAGGAATTCACAGCTAACAAGCTGTAATAGATTAAACATAGAAATAAATAATAAAAGAATATTTCTATAACAATAGAATGAATTATTAAACGCCAAATGAAGAAAAGTAAACAAAACACTTAAAAACAGATTTAATTTTCTAACCTTACCCACATATGATATGGCTGAAAAGAGGAATATTAAACAATAAACTCAAAATATTAACGAATGAAATTAAATGTCCAGCACAATCAATAAACAGAAAATTTAAACGAAGCAAACGAACACACATCAACCAGACTTATGGCGGGCGCGCAATCAATTTTGCAAAATTTTAAAATGTATAATTAAGGGGGAAAAAAAACTAATTAAAAATTCAACCAAGTAAGTAGTAGTTTTTAGCTGACAAGGGGACCTTACGGTCTCGGAAATTCAGATCGGGATGAGACTCGGCAGATTAAGCGCACTAGCCAGAAGATTCCGAGAAAACAGGCTCTAAAGTGTTACGCGCAGCTTATATACTAGTAGAGATTTCTGCTCTGCAACTCCCGGTGGCTAAGTGGTCAGCGTGCTGAGTTCCCATACGGACGATCTGGGTTCGATACCTCGTGAGGTATTTTTTTTGTTTGTCAATTTATAAAGTAACTGTTACAGCCAACTGAAATTAGAATTAAAGATAATACTTTATTTTTAAATATGTAATGTGTATTAATGAAGGTACATTAAAACTCTATTTACTATTCTCACAAACAAGTGATTATCAATTTTGAGATATTATAAGCTGTAGAGAAATAAATGATTTTCGCAATAAACATGAACAACCAGTTTCTATATGGAAGAGTAGGAATGTTGTCCTATTATACATAAGCAGGAAATCAGAAATTTCCCAAAACCCTAACCGTACTTATCGAACAATGGTTCTACCCCTACCCAACCCACTTTATAAATTGACATTATAAATTAAAAAAAAAACAAAAAAAAAACACGCAGTATCGAACCCGGATAGCCCGTAGGGGATCTCATCACGCTGACCACTTACCCACCGGAGAGCTGCAGAGCAAAATTTTCTACTAGTATATAAGCTTTGCGTAACACTTTAGAGCCTGTTTTCTCGGAATCTTCTGGCTAGTGCGCTTTATTGTTTTACTGTGTGGATACCCTTAAGGTATACTACTAATCTGTCGAATCTCATCCCGATCTGAATTTCCGAGACCGTAAGGTCCCCTTGTGAGAGTCAATTAAAAGTAATAATCAGCCTTTTATTCTCAATCACGTCACACTTGGAGTTGTGCATGCAGGGTGTAGAAATGACGCAATTCCCCTCTCTCCCTGACTCCATTATACTAAGGGAGAAAAAATCGCATTCCGAAGGAGGCGAGAAGCCCAAAAAATGAGTTTTTGTGTTCACTAAAACATGACGTATCAAAGTACATTTTTATCATCCAACGATATTTTTAATTTCATCCTCAAGAGAAGATTTGAAAGATTCTAACCATATTTTTTAATGGAAAAAAAAGTAAATATTTAAAGCATTTATTGAGATAGAAGAGTAGGGGGAAACCTTTTTTCCATTGGATTACCATTACGGACAAATTTTAAAATTGAATTAAAAAAAAACCTAAAATTTCGCCATCTTGCGATAACACATGGCGAGATAGAGAGAAAATCTGCTAGTGTTAAAAATTTCACAGTTCTCCTTGCACCAGGAAAAGAGAAACGTTAGTGACAACGCACCGGTTCCTTACACTTTTTTTTAATGTAGAGAGAAAATGAGTATAAAGTTTGAAGACGCACATAATTGCATACCAGGAAGCATTAATAACAAAACATAACAAACCATTGATCAATTTCTTTTCATTACACTTACGTTTTAAACACTTACGTTTTTATTTCTTATTCTGTCTGCCAGTTCCAGTGCTGTCATGAGAAGGATTTTGTTAGTAATGGGTGGTAGTGTCTCCGTTTTCCCCATGAACACACGATAGATGAAGTCGAGGACATAATCAGACCATGGACGTGTTAGTGTGACTATGATGCGAACCATTTCCGCAAACATGCCGGCGATCTATAGAAAAACATAACGGCTTTATAAACTACAGATAATTTTATGATATTTAATCAAACTTTTCCTCTCGATTAGTATTCGTAGAAATCTATTAAAATGCAATACACGTCAAGTAAAGTCTTAAAAACCATGACATGCACATAAAAATTATTTACATAAAGTATGTATGGTGGTACATCATATGAATTGAAAGTCTTATGCAAAATCTAAAAACGCCTAAATTTTAACATACGAAAAATGAGCCCTCTCATTTTGGTTTGGCTAGAAGTTTTAATTTCGAATGAAACTTGCTTATTTTTTTGATAAAAATAAAATATACGCTTTGTACAGTTAGTCAACGAAGATTTTTTTTTTTTTTTTTATTAAGAAAGTGAAATTGAAGGTTTGGAAGTAGCTTGCAATCCTATTGAAAAATATTTCTATCGCATTTTACCAAATTATTGCAATTAATGTCAAGTAGAACTCTATAAATGGTGTTATATAACTATGTCAAGTTGAACTCTATAAATGATGTTATATATTGAAATGCAATTCCGATACAATACATCCTATGTAAACTGGAAGGCAATATCATATTTATTCCGACTAAATAATCATTGGAAAAGTATTAGAAGTTTTATTATAACAAAAATCTAAATATCTTGACCTTTCCCATGCTCAGATATCTGTGGCTCGACGTTGTTATGTCTTGTATAACACAACCAGGTTCAATCTATTACAAGTTGTGAGTACCCTTTCACGCCTATCCTCTATTTCACCACTGTATACATGAAATATCGGAAAGATCATGTTTCAGATAAAATAGATTGATCAAAATACCTTTTAAAAATATTTCAAATTGGATGAGTAGATCTCCAATTAGGATCATAACCTTTAAGGGTGGGAAAGGGTAATGGGAGGGGTTTTACGGAAATCTCATGTTGACAGAGATGTTCTCTTAGTTTGGAAGTTCAAATGTGCAACTTGTCCTTCTCAAAATCGGAATAATATTGAGGAATGATTATACTTAAAAAAAAAAAAAAAAAAAAAAAAAATTAGCATTACTTGCTGAAAACCCACAAATAATCATTAAATTCAAGTCACCAGTTTGGTAAAAAATATTTACTCGAAGTAATTATTCTTATGGAGTAAATTCCTATTTTGAATTGTTAAAAAATTAAGCTTTACCATTGACATACTTTTCAAGAGAAATTAAAATCCACTTCTCTTTTATCATTAGGAAAATGTGTTAGAACGTATTTAAAAATTAAATAATTAATAAAACGTTTATAATAATTATTGTCTTTTTCAATGCAATTATATTGTCCATGAGCGCCGACAGGATTATTTGCACGGAGTTGCAGATTGCAAACAAGGAGATGCAAGGCGACCAAAGATTTTGTTTAATCCTTGATTTTTCGAACATGGGAATTGGATTTCCTAACTGGATGTTAGTTAATAGCTGTGTGTGTGTGGGGGGGGGGGGCATTTATTTTCTGTTAAAATTGATATAATATCTATATTTTTTACTTTCAATAACCCATATGTATTATACATAGGGTAATGAAAGTATAGCATTCGGTCCAAAAAAAGTTTAGATTTTTTTACATTTCTCCACGTTTTAGAATATTTCATTTCAAAAATTAACCGAGAAAAAATGTCTGTCTGTATGTGCGTTTATGGTCAGCATAACTCCCGAAAAAATTGACCTACGATATTCAAATTTGTTGTGTGGCCATGGGACCTACCAATAAGATTTTCGTCAAAATCGCGCTTACGCATAAGGTAGTTGACATTAAAAAAATCATGTTTTTTTATGATTGCTAAAAAACGGCTCCAACGATTTTTATCAAAATCGTTGGAGCCGTTTTTTTACATTTCCCCCAGCTAATGCTTCTTAAGGTATTCTAAATATCCACTTTCCGAAATTCACTTAAAAATGCTTTAAGGGCGTAAAAAGTTGAAAAACGAATGCCTTCAACACAGAGTTCTCTTCTTTGAGCATACCTCATCAACGATCGTTTTTTCTTCTTCCCTCAGTTTCAATTATAATAAAGGATAATATAGGATTATCGAAAAGTACATTGCCAAAATGACAATTTCGGCGATTTAAAAAAAAAAAAAGAAAACCATCCAAGAATTATCGCATAAAATAATATCGCCATACTGGCCTGTAATTGAAAGTTGTGCGATGTTCCACACCCCTAGTTTCTAGAAAATTTTACCACCTTACTTCCACATTACTTTAATTCTCGAAAGCCAGAGGGGAGGGAGTGCAACTGCATGTCTCTTTTCTATTAGAGGGTATTAGAGTGGTTTGACAAAATATAATTGTTTTATTTTTGAAACGCATGAGGTGAAAAAAGTTGTTACATATCTTGATAAAAAGAACTGTAAAAAATAAAAATTATATATATATATATATATATATATATATATATATATATATATATATATATATATATATATATATATATATATATATATATATATATATATATATATCTTCCGATTGCGCATTCACCTCAAAGTTTGGAGAAAATACAAAAATAACTATTTTCCTAAATTTTTTAAAATTTCTAAACGTTACATATTTTTTGAGAGGCAATAGTTTGCAATGTGTAGTGAAGGGGTCGTATAACACAGAAAAACGCTATTTTATGACTTTTAAAAACATTTATTAATAATTAAAAATATTTTTTTTTGTTAAAAAATGGATATTTCTATAAAATGGTTTCAAACGTTATTTCTTATATATATTTGTTAAAATTGTTTTATTTATTTCATTCATTCACGTCAAAGTTTTGAATAAATACACAAATTACCTTTTTTCAATCAATTTGTAGAATACCCCAATCACTAAATTATCGACGAACATTAAAATGTGTGTGGAATGAAAAATGAAGTAGATAAAACTTGGACAAAAATCAAATTAGTAATTATTCAATAATAATCGTTCACGTATAACCTTCGAAACATTGAAAAAAATGTGTTTTGGCGGGTTTCAATCTGAGTGGCCTTTCTCGTGGCGCTTTCTCTTAATTTGAAGCTCATAAACTTATTTGCTTATTAATTGGATCATAGCGCAGATGTCTGTGATGGGGACTGCCATTAATACTGGCTGGAAATAATCTGACAGATCAAACTGCACGTTGGGGGACCTTTACAGTGGGATATATGCCTCCTTTACTTTAATGAATTACCATTCAACGCCTATTTAAACACGTAGATAGTACTACAACAGGACCAACATCTTTCACTGAGAACATAGATAAAAAATTGAAAAACTGTGAAAAATTTCCCCTGACTTATTTTATACGTATTGAATGTTTAATTCTTCGAGTTGAGATGAAAGTACTGAGAACAGATCAGTTATATCTTCTTGATATTTTTGCATTAAAGAAAAGTTAATTTTATGAAGGATCTAAGATCATATATGAGGCAATTCGATTGTCTCGATACCTCCCTGAATATTTACTGGAAGTTTTAAACTTGGTTACTGAACGAGATGCATCCTTCCCACACCCCCAAAAATTTGATTTTGGCAATGATTTTGTACGAAAGGAGAGATCTAAGAGAACTGGGTCGTCGGGTTAGGAAATTTCGAGAACTTTCTTAGAGAAAAACAATCAGGCATTTCAAGGCAACCAAACTTAACTTTATTGCCACTATTGGACATAATTAATTGCAATGCTTATAGTAGGAATGGGAAGTAACAAACGAACATTTGATAGTAAAAACTGACGCATCCCAGGTAGCACAACTGTATTGGAGGCAACAGGGGAAGGTTGGTTAATTCTGGCCGAGCATAGTTCCAAAATACACGATTTTTCAACAAACAAACATGTCAAAACCACCGCATAATTTTGTTTCTTATAAATACAATATCCTAAGTTTAAAATTGTGCATCGGCGTATCAAAACATCTTCTATATTTTATCCAGATTTTGGCGAGATTGGCTAATATTGTTTCCAACGACCGCTTCACAACGCTCCACATCGGGATTGGCCTATGTCTGGCTAAATTGACCAGAGTTTCTCTGCAACTAGGGACCACAGAAATCAAACTTCAACTCGTTTCCTTGTCACTCACAAGCTGTGGAACGCTTGTGTGGAGAGAAGAAGTGAGTGGCGCTGACGCCAAAGACATGAGGACAACACCTTTAAAAAAAAAAAAGGTCCATAATGCCCGACTTTTCTGCAAAAGTTTCCTTCAAAGTCCATCACTGAGATAGAAAGCTCGAGAAAAAAGTGAATGAAATGCATAGAAGCATGATTAAAAAAAAAATTAAATTAAGGTAATAACGTTAGTACTTATTTTACAGAAAAATCATTGTTTTTTTACAAAAATTTTACTTTTGAGTATTTTTAATTATTAATATATGTTTTAAAAATGCAAAGAATAGTGTTTTCCTGTGTTATACCACCCTTTCACTACACATTGCAAACAATTGCCTTTCAAATATATAACGTTTACAAAATTAAAAAAAATTAGGAAAAATAGTTATTTTCTGTATTTTCTCTAAACTTTGAGGTGAATACGCGATTGGAAGATATTATTTTTTTTCAAATTTTTTTTTTTACATTTTTTCTTATTAAGATATGTAACAACTTTTTTCACCTCATGCGTTTCAAGTATAATTTTTTTTTTCGAACCCCTTTATTATATATATATTTCTGACATTGTCACTATTATAAAAATCGCAGTGCTTCATGTAGGTAATATTCTGTAATAGCAATAGTACCCTAGAATTTTACAGAGAAGAATGTTTCCAGAATTTGCTTGATAATCAACGTTTATACAATTCTAAATGAAAGAGTACCTATTTGATCAGTATTTTTGATTTATCTTACTTCGAGTTCAAGCGCAATTACCATCCTTTTTTCAAATGTTTACTTTCTACAAAACTGCAGCTCAAAAATAAAATTGTATCTAAATGAAGCCTTTGTATACTATTGAGATCAGTGAATTGGTTTAAGATGGTAAGAAAGCACCCCCCCCCCCCTTCACCTCAAAAAATAAATAAAAAAAATCCAAAAGTTATCCCCTTCGTTCGGGGAAGAGGAGAGGAAATTTATTTAAAAAAAAAAAAAAAAAAATGAAATGAATTTGAAGGAATTTCAACTAAAATGTGATGCGAATTTACTTAAAATTTGATGTTAATTATGTATTAATAAAATACTAAAATTTGTTTAGACGGTAATTTAAAAATAATTAAACATTAATTACAATTAATTACATATTTAAAAAAATTAAGTACAAATTAATTAAATTTAATTACAAATTAATTAAATTTAATTACAAATTAATTAAAATTAATTACAAATTAATTAAATTTAATTACAAATTAATTAAAATTAATTAAATAACTACATATTAAATATAATTAATTACACAATAAATAATGCAATTAACAATTAAATAAAAATACATTGAAATTAGTTATATATTTATTCATAATTAATTATGCATTAAATATCAATTAATTATACATTAATTAAAAATTAATTATGCATTATTTAACAATTAATTATATATTCATTAGAAATAATTACACATTAATTTTACATTCATAAACATTAATTCACAATTTATTAACACCTTAATTGATATTTTTTACTTTTATACTGGATGTGCCTTGATTTTAGTCGGCAAAAGGATGTCCAACCCCCCCCCCCCCTCCCCAAATCAAAATTCTTAGCGACGGCCCTGCTCATAATATACGTAATTAGAGAAATGTAATTTCCCATCAAATACAATTGTCATATATTTGAGATCAATCAAAATCATATTGAAACACTTACCGTCACCATTTTGAGTGCAATGGTAATCTTCAAATGGTAATGCAATCCAACACCTGACTTGAAAGACCTTTTCGTTGAGAAACACCAAAACAAGTAATAAAAATGACTTATTCAATCTCATGTATGGCAAAGTGGCTGCTGAAAATAATCCCAAAATAACAAAACGAAGTTTACGATTAAGATAAACAACTATCTCAAATACGCTGTGCGTTATCACGAGAAGTTGGATATCAGGAAAAGAAAAAAATCTTTCTGGGATGATTCAATGTGCTATCAGGGGGGATAGAACTAGAATAAAATAATTATCCATAAATATTTTTAGTATAATTTTTTTTTATTATAGATCGCCAATTTTTATGCGAATTTGCAACTTAGTTAACTCTCTTGTCCCCGTTCCGGCTGTGTCTCATCACTCATAGTTCTTACCCTCCTTCCTTGACTGGACCTTCGATGTCCGATACCATTAGCGGCACACTACAAGGCGACAGAGGACTCTCTTCACAGTGGGGGTTGGGTGATTTTTACGACTCTCGTCACATCAGGGGGGTAACAGATAAAAGTCCGAAACACAAATACGTTGTACTGTTAAAGAAAAGAAAAACGCCTTGAGGATATACGAGTTGTCAACCTCTGCCTGGAAACCAGACAGTGAAAAGAGACAAATCACCCTTAGTTTTTCAGGGGTCTATTCCCTGTCTCTCTAATTACCCCACTTGGAGGGGCGAAAATGGTTTTTCTCCTCGGGCGGGAACCCGGTCCCTAAAGGATATTCCAGAAAATTGCAATGGGAACTAAAGAGTTAAGCTATTTTAAGCTAAGATCGAATTTTTATAGAGCTTGACCACTATGAAGTAAACTATTCAATCCGTACTATGAAATCTTTTTTTTTTTCCCCTCAAAACTTGATAGAATACATTGTCATTGACAACCATTCGTATTTTGCAAGTTTCAACTGGACAGGATGACAGCTAGTGGGTTAATTAGTTAACTGAAACGTCAATTGAAACGTATGTAAAAGAAATCTTTTAGTGACAGATACGCCAAAACTTGATAGAAAGCTTTGCCATCGACAAAGAATCTATCTGTAAAGTTTCAGATAGATTGAATGACGGCAAGTGGGTTAATTAGCGAAATTCAGATTTGTTAATTTTTTCGATCTGTTAAATTTCCTCGCGATCAGATGACGGCAAGTTGGTTTATTAGTATTCCGGAGCGATTATAAAACCGACCTTTTAGTGACAATGACAACCCCCTAAACTTGATATAATGCATTGTTATAGACATCGAATTTATCTGCCAAGTGTCATCCCAATCAAATGATGGCAAGTGGTTTAATTATGCCTCCGCAAATTTACCCAGCAGACCGCCAAAAACAAAATCGAAGTTAATACAAAGGATTTAAAAATTACTAAATTTTTACGTTAATTCTACCCATTAGAGAGACGTATATTAATATTTAGGTGTTCTCTCTAATTCTGATGCACTTGCACGACCATGAATTTAATCAGATATTTGGTTATGTAGATGTATCGGACATTGAATGCAGGTTTTTTTTTTTGTATTGCTGAACTTTTTTTGTGTTGTTGCTTCCATGAAATGATTGTACTGATGGATGACATGATGACATGTTTGTAGCCTATCGGAAATTGTCTATAAAAAAAACTATTTGAGCGTGGGACATTTATTTGGAAAGGGAATGGAGGAGTAAATCTCGCCAAGGAGAAGGAGATGTTTTTTCGAAGGAAGTAATGTAGTCTTTTCCTGGTGTTTGGTGTCATTTAAGGGACAATACTTCTTTCTCCAAAAGGGAGAGTTTCGAAGTTTAACAGACACCTATATGCAATTAATGTAGCAATATCGGTTACTTAATCAAAATCGCAATCCAGGATATAAAAATTTCACCAAGAAAAGTAATTATTATGTTATGATGAAAAGCTTATTGATGCGATTATGTATTAGAAGCTATAAGTTATTGTGCAATTAGGTTTCAAAGGCGGTTTTGAGCTTTAAAAGCTTTTACTAGAATCGAATAAAAAGTATATGAAAAATAATATTTATTTATTTTATTTGAACAATAAATTCTTTTTTTTATACAAATACCACTTTTTGGTTTGCAGTTTTAATTTTTATAAACATGAAATGGGCTGTTGCTTTTTACGGTCACTTTTTAAATCTATAATAATAAAACAAGATGTTTGTGTGTCTGTGGATCAATAGAAAGCTACTTAAAATAGGCGTAGCGTTCTGAAAATTTTAACATAAGTAGTTTTGTCCTTCCAATTGTAACTTCGACAGCTAGAATGTTAAAATTTTAATTATTTGTTAATTTTTTTTTTTTTTTACAACGTGACTTCAAATAGAGGTACAACTATGAAATTTTCCACATAAGTAATTTTAGCCTTTTAATTGAACTTTTGAAAAACAGAATTTTAAAATATTGATTAGTTTTTTCTAATTAATGTTTTTAATTAATTAACACATATTTCACAAAACGATTTCTAATATGGCCATAGCTCCGAAATTTTTTACATAAGTTATTTTGGCCTTTTAATTGGACTTTTGAAATACGGAATTTAAAATTTTGATTAGTTTTATAACTAATTTTTTTAGTTAACAAATATTTTACAAAACGATTTCTAATAGAGCTACAGCCATTAAATTTTCAACGCAAGTTGTTTTGGCTTTCTAATTGAACTTTTGAAAACCTTAATTGAAAAAACTAAGCAAAATTTTAAAATTAAGTTTTTAAATTAATAAACAAACATTTCACAAAACGATTTCTAATAGGGCTACAGCTCCAAAATTTTCAAAATAAGTAGCTATGGCCTTCTAATTGGAATTTTGACAAACATAATTTTACAATTTTAATTAGTTATTTTTAATTAATATTTAAAAAAAAAAAAAAAAAAAAAACGATTTCTAATTGGCCTAGAGCTTTGAACATTTTAACATAAGTAGTTTTGGTCTTCAAATTTTGATTTTCGCAAACACATGTTAAAACATTCTCAAAGGGATCAGAGGTGTTTTATTATTGTATAAACGGGGACATTTTGTTTGTTTCTCGACAGGGGAGGGGATTTCTAATATTAAGGGTTTATGTAGCAATTAGTTTTTAGTGAGTGAAGCGAGCTTATGCTTACGCAGCAAATAACCTTCCATCGAGCGAAGCGAACTTGTGCTTGAACAGCAATGAACCCTTCAACGAGTGAAGTGAACTTGTGCTTATGTATTAATTAACTTTTCAGCGAGTAAAGCAATCTGTATTGGTTACAATGAAACTTTTAGCGAGGAATGCGAGCTTAGTTTTGCGTAGCAATGAACTTTTCTGTGAGAGAAGCGATCTCATTTGCCAAGCGCCAAATGCTTGGACTTACACACCAATGAAGGGTCTCTGCAAAGCGGGGCCGCGCAGCTAGTAACTCATAATACATTGAGTATTTATGATTAAAAGTTTCGTCGAAAGTTAAGGTTTTTGTTATTATTGCGCATTCGCATAAGGTAACTGCCATTGAAAAAATCATGTTTTTCAGCAATTGTTAAAAAACGGATCAAACGATTTTGATCAAAATCGCTGCGGTAATGCCTCGGTGTTCTAAACTTCCCCACCTCCGAAATTCCCGTAAAAATACTATGTAGGTGTGAAAAATTGAAAACCGGGTGTTTTTAACACTGAGTTTTCTTTCCTTGAGATTCGCTCATCAACAACCGCTTTCACATCTTTACTATTTCACTTACAAGAAAGGATAATGCAAGAATTATCCAAAATATATACCACCAAATTCACCACTTTGACAGTGTTTTTTCTTTTTGGCCCATGTAAGAGTTATCGCCAAACTGGCAATTTTTTCAATTGAATGAAAATATGATAGGGTAGTAACATTATTCCACGTCAAATTTAAATGTAGTGATCAGTATTATAGTATAATTGAAAGTTGCGCGATGTTTCACACCCCTAGTATTTTCTTTTCTTATGCCATATCATTCAACTTTTCTTCGTGTATATGTAGGTGGAATTTCAGGTCATTCTGACCAGTAATTCTACTTTTTACAACTTTTTGAAACTTAACCCTTTGCACTCCAGAGGCGCCTCTCAGTCGCCACACGATTGGATGCCAAACCACGAGAGGACCATTAGGTGTGATGCGGAAATTCGATGCAAGGCCAATGACTGTGTTTAGTTTCTATGAAACAAATCCATAAACACCAGCCGAACCTAAAATGTCTCGAGTTGCTGATTGCTCCGCTCGAAAAAGGCCTGGAGTGCAAAGGGCTAAACTTTAATCATAATCTATCTTTATATCGGTTAGGAAAAATTCCACGCTCTCTGAAATTTAAATAATTCTTTTATTAAAGTATTCCAACATTTAATTTCCTAAAATCCTGCTAATTCAAAAACAGAAGACAAGCTGAAAAGTTCATTTAAATATGATTGTTAGTGTTAACAATTTAACATGTCCTTTTAGATTTTGCGTTAAAAAATTTTTCAACGAGTACTCGGTTACGCTCAATTTAATAATTTTCTCAAGAAATTTCAGAAACTAAAGAAACTTTTATTCAAAAATCAAACTGGGAGATAGATATTTTGTAAAGAGTAAATTGGTGATAAATTTCTCAAAATTAATGAGAAAAAGTAGTTTGCTTTGAATATTTATATCATGGATTCCTGCCATATTTGCATTGAAATAATACTCAGTTTGCTCATTTATATAATCTTTGACGAACACATACGGGGACATTGAATGCCTTCATTTACTCATAACACACACAACAAAATTAAAAGCAGTTATATTTTTGAAAATTCGTTCTTTGTTCTCCAAACACAATTTATATCGTGCCTTTTGATGATGTATGACAAAATATAAAGTTTAGCAACTCCCATTTAAAGGAAGTCCTAGTAAGAACCATTCCCAGTACTTGCTATCTTACAATCTTCTAGCCCAGTGCATTTAGAAAATAATATTTATACAGCCTTGAAATTTGGTGAGTAGGTACGAAAAAGATCACTTAATGAAATTACATGAATTTGTTTTCATTTAATGTCTTTCTAATTATAACTGAAAATTGTAATAGAAAAAAATATAACCAGGTGGAGCTACTGCATATGCATTGATGTAAGGATTTCAAATATAAAATAAAATATAGTAGACGCTATTTCAAGTTTTTAATTTACGTCATTTCATTCAGTGATCATTTTCGTACCTACTCACCAAATGTCAATGTTTTAAATGAAGTAGTTTCAAAATGTACTGGGCTACAAGATTGTAACCTAGCTGTTATAGGCAATAATCCTTACTAGGATTTCCTCTTTAGATATTCTATCGTTCACAGAAAATGAAATATCGTCTCCCATGTGAGTCGGTAAATGATTCAACACCTTTTGTTTAACATGTGAATATGAATTTTGTGAAATTACACGAATTGTTTTCATAATTATAACTGAAAATTATAATAGTAAAAGACATAACCAGGCGGAGCTACTGCATATCCATTGATGCAAGGATTTCTAATATAAAATAAAATATAGAAGACGCTATTTCAAGTTTTTAATTTACGTCGTTTCAATAAGTGATCATTTTCGTACCTACTCACCAAATGTCAATGTTTTAAATGAAGTAGTTTCAAAATGTACTGGGAAATAAGATTGTGATCTAGAGGTTATAGGCAATAATCCTTACTAGGATTTCCTCTTTAGATAGAAGATATATCCATTAAATAATAACATCTTTCTATATTTTGTTATTCCTTGTTATGGAAAGCAAGCAATTAAAATACTTAAAATTGCAGAAATTTTCTTTTGCTATTTGTTACCCAGGGATTGAGGTTTACCGATAAATTCAATATAAAAAGAAGTAAAGAAAGAATTAATGGAGTGTCCCATTTTTTCATATTTAATTGTTTTAATCCTAAATTGGTAACCTAAAATTTTTAAATAATCGATTTTGAGTTGGTTATTGTTTATTAAAATTTAAATTATCTCTTTTCAAAGGATACCTCATTTTTAATAATACCTCAACTAGTAGTATTTTAAATAATTTTTAAAAGACAAAATTGGTAACTATTTACATAGGTAAAGTTCTCTTTAAAATACGTTTTTCTCAAAGCTACATTTTTCGTTATTCCTATACCTTTTTATCAGAAACCGCACAAACTATCTTTCTAAATTGTTTACTACATATTCCTTTTATGTATCTGTATATACTGAAGTGAGATTTTGTTGTTATTTTAAAAATATTTTTTGTTTTAACTTATTAAAAAAAAAAAAAAAAAAAAACACCTTGCGATTTTTAACAAATTGAGTGCCTTTCACAAAAATTCCTTTAGAAAAAAAAAAGTAAATGAATTATAATCAAAAGCTAACTTCAGTAGAATAACAAGTGTCTGTTCAATGCACTGAAAAAAAAATAGGCTTCTATGTCAATTACTTTCTGAGAAAAAGGTACATGAAAAATGCCAAATTAACATTACCGGTATAGAGGGTACCAACTCCCCTTAAAAAGGTTGTTGTTGTTGTTCACAATTTAAAATCTAGGCTTGTTGTATATTAGTTTTCTATAAACATATCATGTGAAGCAAGCAATTAAAATACTTTAAGTTGCAGAAATTTTCTTTCGCTATTTGCCACCCAGGGAATGAAGTATACCGATAAATTCAATATAAAAAGAAGTAAAAAAATAATTAATAGTGTGTCCCATGTTTTCATACTTAACTATTTTAAAAAGGGTGTTGCAGTTTACAATTTTAAATCTAGGCTTGTTGTATATTTGTTTTCTGTAAACATGTCATGTGAAGCAAGCAATTAAAATACTTTAAATTGCAGACATTTTCTTTTGCTATTTGCTACCCAGGGAATGAGGTTTACCGATAAATTCAATATAAAAAGTAACAAAAGAATTAATAGTGTGTACCATGTTTTCATGCTTAACTGTTTTAAAAAAGGTGTTGTTTACTATTTTAAATTTAGGATTGTTGTATATTTGTTTTCTGTAAACATGTCATGTAAATTTACCGGGGTTTGTTTATCTCTTGGAAAGGGCAGTTCTTTATTCTAGTGGTTGCGATTGGTATTTTGAAGGGTTTGTGGCAAGATAAATGTTACTCCAACCAAAATAATCAGTATTAAACAGTCAAAACTGCTTAAAAGAGAGCCTTGCGCTTTTAAAAAATATTTTCCACTACAGAACGTTATAACATTGTGACACACATTTATTAGTGGACCAGGATTCAAAAAAGAAAGTTTTTTATCAGCCACCACTAGTCAAAAGGTTAAGTAACGAAGATTAAAGGAACTTTAACAGTACAAGGACTTTTCCAGCCACCAAACACTTTTTCCAACTCTATGGCCGCCGCAATCGTCAGATGATCTTTGAACTGTCCACTTATGGCTTGTATACCTATAGGGAGACCATTGCTCATTCCGGCAGGTATGGCAGTGGCAGGATACCCTAAGATGTTAAATATTCCTGCATACCCTATGTTAGGGACCTTAGGTATGGTCATGAGGTAGTGGGGTGGGGGTTCTGGATGAGTAGGCAACAACACTATGGCGTCCTCCTCAAAGATCTTGTCGAACTTCTTCTGAAGTGCAACGTATTTCTCGAGGCAGGAATAGTAGTAATTGTCCTTGTTAACATCTGTTACCAATGCAGAGAAGATTAAAGGAATTGTGTGGTTGGAACGGCGGAATACGCATTTCAAGAGCTCTAGCCATACTCTGTCCGATCCACTTTGATTTTCCATGTAGGTCCAGATGGTAGGGGATTCGGTTTCTGCTAACTTGCTGAGCCAAATGTCGAAAGCGTATCGCATTTCGTCGAAGAAGAGGGGTGTTGATTTTGTTTGGTATCGGTCTTCGAAGTGCTTCACTGCCTGCAAAATTATTTAATAGGTTTTTTTTTAGCGGTCTGATGTTATTGAAATTTCCAAAATAATACACAACTTTGTTTAATGAAAATATCATCAATTTATGTTTAATGATAATTTGTTTAGTATTTTTTAGTGGAAAACTGACAAGAAATTCAGTTAAATTTTTTTTTTTATATAGATCAATAACCACTGTTCATACATTTTTACAGTATAGTTTAAGCTTTGAAAGGAATATTAAATGAGTAATTAAGGAAATAACATCGGAAATGTGTTTAGAAAATTATATTATTTATTGTGACGACATGGAGAAAAAGAATACCTCCATTATAGAATTCTTGATCTCAGGTGATGTTCCAGACAGTATCCCTGGAATTTCTTTAATATAATACATCTTAACATTGCTGAAGTTCACCTAAAAGAAAATTTAAAATATTACTGCCTAGGGAGGAAAAAACACCACATAATTTCCAATTACATTACTTTTATACTAATTGCAGGTTTTAGGTATGTGAAATTGATTATCTATTGTATTCTTGTATATCTTTATATTAAAACTAGTGGTGTGGAACATAACACAACTTTCAACAACACTAAAATACTGGTTATTGTAATTAGATATGACACTGATTTGTGCAATTTTCTGTTTTAATTTTCATATTTTTAATAATTTAAAAAAAATGGCCTTTTGGATGATATCTTTGGCGATAACTTTTACATAGGACAAACAACATTTCTGTACCCAAACTCTTCTTAACAGTAACTTTCATTTGATGATGAGATAATTTACTTATTTATGTTTGGGTGTATATTGAATAGCTTTGTCATACATTCATTGCTATCGTTCAACTAGTTCCCACTCTATTTAAGAAGAAATATTTTGAACGGACATACTTCCTTCGAAATGATTGTATCATTGTTTCGTTTTCTACCATTGGCTAAGGAACAGTAAAACTTCATTATTTTTGAATGAGTTGAACTACATCCGATAGCCAAATATGTCACAACTTGCCATAAAATGAATATTCTTTTTTATGTGGTGACGCAGCATTCTTTAATTTTCACTGAGGAAGACAGCAGACGATATTTATTTTCTGGCAAAAAACACTTCCATCTTTTAAAAGTGAGCCAAATAAGCGGTACATTTACGTCACTGATTACGTAATATTGTTGCGTGGATGAGGCATAGAGCAAAGAATAGGAGCAGAGGCGGCGTTTCCCATTGACCTTCATTGGAGAAAAACATTACATGTTTTGAGGCATCATGGGTAACATAATTCCAAAAGAAACAGCAAACGTCTTGCGTACTGTGTAAAATTTCGCATTTTAAAAATAGCGTTTTATATACTAATATATGAATAAATCTCATGAAAAAATTCACATATTTTCCTTAGAATGCATACATTATGCTGCATTAAGAAGAAAAGAAGAAAGTTTCGGATAATTTTATTAAATTTGACTTCAAGAAGTTCACCTATTTGTCCGTCGACGGTAAAGTGTGGGGGTTCTTCCAACACATTCTTCCCGCATCGGTGACGGATCGAGGCCGCATCATTCGCCATACAATTACCGGTGAAATTATAAATTTGAATAAAGGAAAAAGTTTCGGCTCAACAGGTTTAATTATTTCTAACTATTCATTAAAATAACAAAGAACAGTAATTTTATGTTTTTGAATAATATTTAAGAAATTCAAAAAGTAATAGCATTACAAAATATTCTTTATTAAAATTCTTTAAAAAACAACAACAATGGCAACAAAACACATAAAATATCATCTCGATCTGTCTTCATGATGCAAACAAACGTATCATATATTTATTTGTTTTTTAGATATTTTAAAAGGTATTTAGTTTAGTTATGAAAGAACAAATAACCCATTAGCATGAATGTACACTTTTATTAAAAAGAACTTTAACATCTTTAAAATGTTATTTTACAGGCGAATATATTCTTCCTAAGTTCACCTTTCAATAATTACAAATAAAAAAACTATTACTAGATAACGAAAAATGGAAAAATATTTAATAATGAAAATCTCATTATTTAAGTATCATAATGCTTATTCAAATAATTGGTTTAACATTTTTTTTAAATACTGATTTAACATTTTTTTTTTAAAATCCTCCTTCCAAGTTCAAGTTTTTGTGTTGAAGCTTAAACACAGTAGAATATCATGGCTTTGAAAAAGTGTAAAGAAAAATGTCATCTCTTATTTTGCATACGACTAAAATTAATGATAATTGATAAAAATTGATAATAGCAATTTCATAAAACGGAAATCCCATTTAACAATTAACAAATGTTCAAGAAATTAAATTTTTTCATTATCTTTCCAAAAATTTAACATATTTTGTTAATGCATAATATTTAGCACATAATTTTAATGTATGTTATATAATAACTATATTGTAGGAATTGGACAGATGTATAACATAATTACACATTCACAATTACATAGCTGAAAAATTTTGTATTGTTAGGTAAACATGTAAATATAACTTTCGGTTTCACTTTTTCATCTTATGGGAAACTAATTCTTTTACACAACAAGTTCTTTATGAACTGTGACTTTTATTTATTGAATGCACTGCATCATATATCATTGACTGGTTTCTTAACATTGAAACCAAAGTAGAGAATCAACTCTGTTTTTCCATTTCCGGAGAGAAGAGCACACGTGCTTTCATTCAAAACTTGATCACCTAACGTGACTCATCCTTCCTCTCCAGAAAATACTGACTTCACGAAAACAATTCTTAAAAATTCAGATACCTCAATTGCCTCTTCTAAAGTGGTAGTTATTAATTAATTATTAAATGGCAGTCTGTAGGCTAATTGAAATTTAATCGAAAATTCCGCGATACACACAATAATGAAGGAAAATGAAACGAGTACCCACACGAACTTTCATTTTGAAGTCATTCAAACAGAAATAAATAGTTTTAGAAACTAAAATCAATGCAAACTATAATTAGACAGTGTTAGAAAAGAACTTACCTGTAAAATGAAATATTTGGAGCTGTACATACTATTTTTGACGGGTGATTTGTACATCCAAATGTGGAGCAAGCAGCCATTGTCTATACAAAATGCGTTTATGTTTTGGAGATCTGTGCCCCACAATTCCTCGCGCGTCTCGGTCAAGGATTTGGAGGTTTACGATCAGTCTGCTTTATCTTTGGTCTATGGGATGAGGGTTCGAAAGATTTAAAGCCAAAGCAGATCAAAACTCGCAGAAATTTTTTCCGATATAACTCTTCGCAGATTCTCTTGCAACTCCAGAACATCTCGTTCTAGTAGACTCAGTACAACTCATTTCACAACAATAGAGCACAAAACAGCAGTTAAAAACTTGACGACACAACTGCTAAAATCGCTGCAAAGGACAATGCAATACAGTTCACTTTCGGAAGTCTCTGAATGCTCGCTGAGAGTCAGCTAACTCATTAACTCCACTCAGTCAGTCAACTAACTCAGTAATTCCCATCAGTCAGTAACTCAACTAACTCAGTCGCTCTCTTGGCCGGCTTATATAGGAAAGTTAAACCTTCGTGAAACTTCCAGAGATAGAAATTTGGAGGACTTTCCAGATCGTAGTCGAAAAGTCCTATACATGTACATGGGAACCAAAAATGTCGCCAAATGGTTGTCAAAACCGTCACCAACTTGGCTCTATCTCGCCAAATTGGTGAGATTGCCATTACCATAATGTTAAATGCCCTGCTCCTTGTAAAACTCGCTTCTCAGCGTTATCTCTGTAAAACTCGTTATCAAGCATTAAGAGACACATTGCAGGAAAACAAACTCTTGCACTGCCTTATGCGAAATGCACATAAATTTTCCTATTTACGTGATCAATACTACGAAATATTTACAAATATACAAAAATTCGTAACATTATTAATAGCCAATTTGGGTGACCTTTAAAAGATTTAGAGGTTTTTCGCTGGAGAATAAATTCAAATATCGTCTGTCCTCTTATTCATTTAAAATTAAAAAGTGCTGGGTCGCCACATAAAAAAAGAATGCTCATTATTTAGGCAAGTTATGACATATTTGGCAATCGGATGCAGTTCAATTCATTCAAATTCGATTTTTGAATAGTTTCGGCTATTTTTACTTCGGCAGACCAGTGGATTCAGGATCTACTAAAGTTTCTCTACATTCTATGAAGAATTCAGAATGATGTTCGATGAGGTACCTAAACTTGCAATCGCCTCTCGGACTATAAGGAAACCTAGTAGTTGAGTGCCTTACTTTCTCATCAAGTCTTAGTCTTTGGTCGTTGTCTGACAAGGCTCTCAGCAAGAGGGGCAGGTCTGACGCATATCGGCACATGGGTCCTGTCCCGATGAAATGAGTTACTTTTCTGACATCTCGTCTGTCGGGTGTCATGTGGCAGAATGGGAAAGCTCCCCAATTGGAGACGATTCCTATGAAAATAGTAATGCTAATACATCACACTTTGACTGTAACTAAAGTTACAGTAAAATTTCCACTTTCTTTGTAAATTAAAGTAACTTGTTCTATGTTCCATAATCTTAAAATATGAAGATTTTTTTTTTTTTTTTAAATTATTAAATGTCTGATACAAGAGTAAATAGTCATCTTGTAAAACTTTCTGTATTATGACTGCTGAGTATTTTACAGTAGGTAGAGTAACTCTCATATTTGGTACAATAGTACGTTAGTATTAAAAGAATAACAAATCAGGGATCTGGTTGACAAGTTGCTGAAAACTGGTCCGATACGGTTAATGTAACCAAATTTTTCTCTCTCCAGGCTTTCATCAGTTATCCCACTCTGTTGGTTTAATTAATTAACGAAGTTCTGAAGGCATTTTTGTTTTGTTTAGAAGGACTTTGGCGATACTCGGTAATGGAAAAGTGGAACAATTTGGCGGGATATTCGGTCAGCGGGACAAAGAGGTGAAGAGCGGGACTGTCTCACCAAACTCGGCACGTGTCAGGTCACATAGATATGGTTGAAGTACAAATCACAAGCAGCAAACTTTCATAACCGGTTAAATTTGAAAAAAATAATAAAAAAAAAACAACAAAAAAAAACAGTAAAAACAGAAACCCATTGCATCGAGATTTAATGACAGAGCTTCCTAGTTTGTAGTTTACTATACCAAACTTCAACTTAACTTGACATCACTTAGACGGTAGATCGTCACAGTGCTCATAGGTATTTAATCCATTTCGGCGGCGTGAAAGCATAATGTTCGCCAAACCACAACTCTGTAGAGAACAAAAGGCTATAAGGTTTGGCGAGAATTATGTCTTCACTCCGCTAAAATGGATTAATTGCCTATGAGCACTTTGATGATCTATCGTCTAGTAATGTCAAGTTAAGTTGGAGTTTAGTATAGTTTCTCAACAAACTCCGCAAAATCCGACTGAAGAGTATTACGATTCCACTATTTTCTAGTTTTCTATTGTAAGAATTTGGCAGGAGTTTTACGTAATAAATGTTTTACTTGACGATTGAAAAAAGTACTTTTGTAATTGTCGCCTTCTCGTTAAATCTCCACGTGATGGGTTTCCATATTTTTAAATACGGCGAATTATTCAGAATATCAAAACCTTTTTCTTCTAATTTAGCCTCAACTGCCAGCCAGGTAGATTGTTTGATGAGTAGATATTGGAGTACAGCGATCTGCTCATGTTGATAGCTTGGTAAGTCAATTAACTCTAATCTAAATGGGCATCAACGACCTGGCTGGCAGTTGGGGCTAAATTAAAAAGGAAGGGGTTCCGAATTATTCATCATATTTAAAATATGGAAACTCTTCACGTGGAGTTGTAACGAGAAGGCAACAATTATCCAGTTCAAAGGATTAATATTTTTCTAATTGAATTAAATCATTGTACGTCTTTTTCAAAATTGAAACCGATGAATTTATGATGATTAAATTGAATCCAACTGAGTGGATGATGTTTATTTAATCCATTATTCTCAGAATTTTTTGTAACGCCGCACCGGAGTTTAAGTTTATATGCAATATAAAAAGGACAAGCATTTAGATACTCAGTAAAAAGGCTTTTAATGGAATGTACAAATGTTTTGCATTTTTAAGTATTTTTTGATAGATTACGGTTAAAAACTTAAAACTCTAAAGTATTGATTTCTTTTGACAATTTGGCTGGATAGTAAACACGTCAAAAATCTTTCGAATGCAAGTATATATACCTCTAGATGGTTTATGTCCATAAATTCCACAAAATGCTGACGGCATTCGTATACTGCCACCAATGTCGGTTCCAATGCCAATTATTGACCCAGCAGCAGTAATAATGGCTGCTTCTCCTCCTAAAAGAAACAATTTGGTCATAACTGGGCCTGAATTTTCCAAGATCAAAATCTTAAACGACTGATCAAAAGAGAATTCGTATCCGAGGAGCTTATGAGCAACCTGCAAAACATGACGTAAATAAGGAATGAATAAGGAAATAAATATAAATTTGAAATAACTATGGGAGGGGGGTTACTACTTATACTTACGAGTGTTTATATTTACCTGTGCTTCCACCTACTGTCCTGGTGTTGTCGTAAGGATTTTTCGTCATTCCATGAATGAGGTTGGCCGTGTCCCACCACATGCAAATCTCTGGTACATTGGTCACGGCAATAGGGATGGCACCCGCTTTCCTGTAGAAAGCGGCTGCATGACTGTCCACGTCTGCTATGTGGTCTCTATACTTCACAATGCCATTTGTCTGGGAGAGACCTGAGGACAGTTAAAAATACATACTGCTATTCTATTTTTATAGTATGTAATAAAATGTAATGCTTGATACAATATTGTTTTTTGATCAGTTGAGATTTTTGCCATGATGCACACCTGCACTAAAAAGAGAGATTTTTTCATGCATTTTCTATTTACCCTACACACATAGAGCAGAAAGCGGCTGCATGACTGTCCACGTCTGCTATGTGGTCTATAGACTTCACAATGCCATTTGTCTGGGAGAGACCTGAGGACAGTTAAAAATACATACTGCTATTCTATTTTTATAGTATGTAATAAAATGTAATGCTTGATACAATATTGTTTTTTGATCAGTTGAGATATTTGCCATGATGCACACCTGCACTAAAAAGAGAGATTTTTTAATGCATTTTCTATTTACCCTACACACATAGAGCAGATGCATTTGTAGGGAATAGAAAAACTGATAAAGGGGCTGATAAAAAGTAACAGAGCATTGGGAAAATCGATAATTCACGAATATTTTCGGGTTCAACGATGCGGTTTTTAGAAAAATGCTTTGAAAAAAAAATCGGTTTTTTTTTCAAAGAATCTTTTTCTCTTCAACATATGTCGTGATATGTAACTAGTAGTAACTGCTCTGTATTTATGTAAGACATCATAGGCTATTTTAATATAAAGTATCATCTGGTGATATTTTTTTGCATTGAAAAAAAAAAGAACGTTTTTTACCATTTCCTTGAAAACATCAAATTTCATTATACTTATGAATAACCTTTTATTTCAACAGCGTTAAGTGTAAGGCTCACTAATTACTGATGCCAATAACTTTTATTTTGCAACACATCACTGGTGTATATTTAAGCTGGTGTATACTAATATAAGTGGGCACTCATTATTCGTGAATCGAAAAGTTGTCAAGGTACCTTAAAAAATTTTAAATCGTTTATTAATTTTCTGTATCTTAAAGTCACTAGTTTAAGCTGTTGTTTTTCCAAAGAAGTCAATTTTCGAACAAACTGTTCCCTCAAACGTAGGTATTATATTGGCATAATTTTGATGGAAAGACCACAAATGAAAACATATTTTTTCTTCTATCAGTTATTAAATGTCGTAGAATTGTACGATGTACATGCTGTTTACATTAATCTGATATACCCTAATACTAACATGTGTAGAAGCGATCTTTAAGAGACAGTGACAGTCAAAATACAACTTGTTTTATATGAAATCACCTTTGATTCCTATGAGTTCTTTGCACGTGAACGGCACCCCCAGAAGTGGGGTTTCATTGGCGATGTGCTTTTGTGTCATCGTAGTGTTGGCTAACATGAGATCAACTTCTATGGCATCTCTGAGGGCATCATCGTATCGCTCATCCACGATTGCATTGATGAGCGAGTTGACTTGCCTTGCCCTTTTGATGTAAGACTGCATCACACTTTCGCAACTCAGCTGAAAAGGAAGAGGTGTGCATTATAAAATGAAATGGAAATTTCTCATAGTGGGGAGAAATTACACAATGAACAATTTATGTTTTTATGCTTACATTTACATGAATGCTAACTTTTCTACGGATTTTCCATAGTTTTTACTTATTTTACGTAGTTTTTACGGATTTTCTGTAGTCTACGGATTTTTACAGTTTTACGGACGCTCTCGGAAACCTACGGAAAAGACCTTCTCGAAATATTTAGTTTTTAATCTTTTGCCAATACATTTCACTACACTTTCATCAATACTTTCGCTATTGCAAAGATTTGCGCTGTTTTCCTGAGTGTTACAATAGTCGCTATTGTATCTCATATTAATTCATCATAATGTAAGAGTATTGGTCATGGGTAAACCATAAAAATAAGTAAAAATCCGTAAGAACTAAGGAAAACTATGGAAAATCCGTAGAAAAGTTGGCATCTCTGCCTTTATGTTTTTATTGAATATTAACTGATGATCATTAGAAATGTATTCCATGGAAGAATATCCGAATAATTTAATAGGTTAAGTGCCATTCAGGGAAAAAGATCTCAATTATATATCATGATTATTAAGGGGAATACCACAACATCACGAGTTATATTTCCAAGTAATAATATTCACGAGTTATTATAGATATATAATTCACGAGTTATTATAGTTATATAATTCACGAGTTATTATAGTTATATAATTCACGAGTTATTATAGTTATATAATTCACGAGTTATTATAGTTATATAATTCACGAGTTATTATAGTTATATAATTCACGAGTTATATTTCCAGAAAATATGTGGTTACAACTAGACTAACTGGTCGAGTGGTACTATTTTTATGGAAATATTCTTAGTGATTTCACCTGGAGATTTATCGTTGCAAGATTGGTATTCGCAATGAGAATTCATTTTTTTTGCCAATTAGTAACGTCTAACATAATATAATTATTTCCCCCCTCATGTACTATTATTTATCGAATTTTAATTTACTTTAGAAATTCAAGTATCAAGGTGAAACTATTTTTGTTACATTATTCTGCAATTACACAACAACATTAGGAAATTGTAAGAACGATCCCTGGATGACATATATATTCAAATTTCTGGTGGTCATTAAACGTTATTATTGCAGTTGAAATGAATAATTACTTAAATGATAATGAATTCTTCGTATGCTATGTAAAATAGGTTCTACAACTTATTACAAATTTCAATGTCTACCTGCTGTTTCCTTATTTTGGCTGCGAGTTCAGTGGCGCTCAGAAGCAGAATTGGATCATCAATGGGCGGCAATAGCTTGGTCTTTCCCATTATCAGTGGATATATGAAGTTCAAGACATACTCGGAGATTGGGTGTGTGAGCTTCAGCAGGACATGAAGTAAATAAGCGCAGAAAGTGATGATCTGAGGAGGAAAATTATTTTACCTTTATACAGAGGGGGAAAAAACATTGTCAAATGAATAAATCTGTGCCTCTGTACCAAAAGAAAAATACTTGAAATGAGATAAGGTTTTAATATAAATTGATGCGGTACATTTTAAAAGAAATCATTTTTAGAAAAAATGGTGGACCATACCTGAATTCTAATACCTGTAATGCCATGACGTTTAAAATTAGTACATATGGTTCAGAAGCTGTATGCCCAGTGGCTGAGTCGTAGCGTTTTGCATTGCCACGTCACAGGTCTGCGGTTCGATTCCCGGACTGCACAAGGTTGACTCAGCCTTTCATCCCTTAAGTGTGGCGATTAAATGAGAACACAGTTTGCTTGGGAACTATGGCACCCCGGGGCCCATGGTCAAGTAAGCTAGATTGGGCACAGCAGGCCAAGGCCCCTACACGTGGCTGTTACGCCACTGAGTTTAATTTAATTTTTTTTTTTTATAATGTGCTTTCATTTTCTGTTAACAAAAACATTTTGTTTTCATTTCTAAATGAAATTTCTGTCATGATATTGGTATTTTACAGGTTTCATTAGATGCAGAGTAAAATATAGTTTCAGTTAAACAGGGGTGCCAATGTGATTGGATCTTCAGAATTAGAATTATGAACAGTTGGTGCATATAGTTTAGAGTGACATTGATCTCTTAAAAGTTTCTGTTTTTAATTTATATCCTTTTTTTTTTTTTACTTTGCGCATTCTTCCCTTTCATCACGTGAGTAGCGTAACTTTCCCCTGAAAATCGGGGCCCATCAGAGTACTAACTGTCTGTTTCAATATACTTTGGCACATATTCAAGGGAATTAATTGATCAGGCACTTTCGAATGACTTTAAAAATTGTAAAATTATTAGATTTTTCTTGCACTTCTCCGGACTCACAGTATTGACTTGACAGTATTATATTTTAATTAAAGTTTTTTTTTTATGTTTTAGGTTGCATTTAAAGCATTGTTAACTCTAGACAGGATAGGTTTGGTAGGAGTTTAGGAGGGGCGGAAATGTGTAAATATGATATTTCTGTGTCATATAAAGAGGCGAATTTGAATTCCCCCAACCCCATCCACGCGTTATATGCGCGATTATCTGCTTTGAAAGGGTGAAGGGTGAGGTAACTGGGCTTAAAATACTTCCCCGCTCTCACCAGATTATAAGTGAACTAAAGGTAGACCAAACAGACATTAAAGATAGTGTTGCAAACTAAATAGAGCAGTACCTCAGACCTTAAACATATTGTAGATACATAGTAATTATTAGATCCCCCCCTCAGACCGTAAGTATATTTTTGCAAGATAGTAATTGATGAACACCCCCGCTCATCTTAGACGTAAAACATATTGCTACTTATTAAAATAAAACACCCCACATCAGACCCTTAAATATACTATAACACTGTCAACTACTGTTAAAAGGTACACAAATACTCCCCCCCCCCACAACCTTAAAGATACAATAGAATGCTGAAATATAGACACCCCCCCCATCAAACCACACAGATACTAATGTATACTAAACATTGCCTCTCCCCCACCACAGATCTTAAACATATTGGTACATAACAAAATAAAGTCCTTCCTTCAGAACCTTATACATCCTATTACACGGTAAACATACTGTTAAAATGTAAATGAACCTCCTCCCTCATCAAACCACAAGGAATTCAATATATACTAAATGCTCCCGCCCTCCTTCAGATCTTAAACATATTTCTACATACTTAGGTGCAAGCACCCTACCCACCCCCTTTCCCATCAGCCTTATAAAATACTTTTTATGCATACTTAATATCCCCCCCCCCCACCACATTTTTTGTAAGATTTTGATATTATTTTTTTATTTATCTTAATTTTTTATGATTAATCCCAAATTTTTCCATTTTCTTATCACTCCCCCAGCCCCTAAGATTTCGATGATTCAGTTTGCGTCACAAAATTCCCCTGCTTCGAAAGTCATTTTAAGAGAGATATTACTTACGTGTTTCCGAGTCGCCATTTACTTGAACCTTCAGCAAAAAGAAATTACTGCTGGAGTTAAATTCAAAAGTAAATACAACTGTATTTACCGATACAAATGCACATGTACGATCTCTTTCAATGACTTCATGGATACTAAATGCTGAAGGTTGTACTGCGGGATAAAACTAGGGTAAGCAGATAATGACCTTGGATGTGAGTAATGCATGAGAGTTAAAGCGTCAAGAAGTAGTAGCACCGTAAAATGGGGTGAATCGGAACACTTTTCAACTTTCAAAGTAATAATCGGTTATAATAAGATCGTTAAGGAACATATTTTTGACATAGAAACTTGGGTCTTACCTTCTTCTTTGAGAATCAACCCAAAAAATTTTGTAAAAAATAGGACTTTAATTTATTTTGAATTTTTTCATGGTGTTCCGATTCACCCCGCAGAAAGGGGTGAATCGGAACACTCGTTACAATTTATGTCTGATCTTATTTAAATGTTTACAGGGTGGCAAAAAACAAATAATAATGCATTGTGGTAAATAGGAATACAAAATTATCATAAAAAAATCATTTAATAGGACGGATAAAATTTGTGTTTGTCAATTATTGTCAAAATAAATCATATGTTTGAAAGCGTATCAACTCTTATATAACTCTCCTATATCTCATCCAAATAGTCGTTAAAATTAAAAATACTTTTTAATCTACTTTTATGTTTGCGTGTAGTATGACTGCAAATTCTTTAAAATATCTTGAGAAAGGAGAAAAGCATCCTCATTTGTTTCAGAAAATCTCTTCGTTCATAAGCGCTTTTTGTAAAACACACTTATATAGCAATAATCTTGTAGGTGTAAAACTTTTCTCACATAGTCTTCATACAGTTTTCCATATAACTTAAAGATAACGAAGTCATTTAGAGAAAAAACCACTGGAACAATCAGGTTTTCTGCCATGCGGAAACTAGGCTCCTCTTCTGACATTTATTCAAGCCTGCAATCTTGATTACTATCTTGAAGGGAGTAATTAGACTCTTTTTCAGTCGTTGAATCTTGTGTGGAACATAATCTTGCTAAAAACAGTTTTTTAATATCACTTTTCAAGTGTTCCGATTCACCCCGCAAATCTCAAAATCGAGACGAGGCAAAACATAAAAATTCGTAAAATTAAAAGTTTTTAAAACCAAGTTAAATTAAATATGACATGCTGTTGTGGATGTTTATACTTATCTAAAAATATATTTGTTAAGTCTATAACAGGTACATGTTATTAATTACGGGATAAGTTTTGGAGAGGTTAAAACTCATTGGATTGTATGTACGCTGTTTTAGAATTTTTTTTTTTAAAAAAGGACAGTGTTGAAAACTTTACAAAACATTTTCCAAGATTAAAAACATGTGTACCAAATAAAATATATAGATATATTAATAAAACTGCTTTATTTGTGTAAAATAATAATTTCTTTGTAATTTCATGAAGTTTCGTTCCTATTCACCCCGCTGTTCCTATTCACCCCATTTTACGGTCGTAGTTGGTAACAGAAGAAATAGATGATTTGCGTTCAAATAGAAATACAATCTCTGAGATTTACCCAAAAACATTTAGTTTGTTTTCGGTTTGCTCAAAATTTAAATTTAGTGTGTATCAAGGTCAGTGTGTTGGGAGAAAATGGAAAACTTTCGAGTTTGTTTTATCCACCACACTGTACTGTTACTTATATAAAAAGTGTTATTCAGTAAGGAAATATTACTCTACATGTTATTGTCATCGAAAAAATTGGTATTCAGAATCAATGAATATTGATATAAATAATTAAGCTACTTCCAATAACGTTTTTGATATTTTGTCGCACTAGATTTCAGGTTAAAAGTATTTAACCAGTCAAAATAATCTGCCTCCATTTTTTTTTCAGTTCTTTGGTCTTTTAACTACGTTATAATTTTCTTAATGTTCTAAAGATTTTATTTAAAAAAATTCTTTGTATTAATTTTGTGTTTATGGATTGGTTTTTTTCCCCTTTTCTTTCAATTTCTGAAGCCGTTGTATACTTTTTTGTCCCTTCTGGATCCTTGCCAACACAGATAACAGGCAGGTATCAGGAGTTTAAGTTCAGAATGGATCAGATTAATTTTACAAATACTAAGGCAATATATATACTTAAACAGAAAAGTAATATGTACATTAACCAGGTTTATACATAGTTTACCAGGAAATAGTTTTCTGAAGCTGTTATTGCATGGAAAAACCAAACCAAGTGTGGATGGTTGACTACTTTTTTTCTGACTCAATTTGAAATAAAGCTCCAAACACAGAAGAATAGTAGCTATGCATCATTGCTCTAAAATGTGAAATAGATTTATTATTTAAACCTGACGCTTGATGAGAAGTTTAGTTTTTCTAAGAGATTGCAAAGCTTGCGCTGTGCATTTAGAGCTGAAAATAGAGCCGCAATAAAAAAGAACACACACAAAATGTATAATTTTTTAAACATTTGCGGTCTTGTATTAATAAAAAAGAAGCCGGGGGAAAAAAGAAAAATAAGGTCGAAACTAGATAAGTTCATTTGGTGTTTTATTTTTTTGTTTTGCAATTTTCTTCTGGAAAAGATTTTTTACAAATAGTCCAGGCAAACTAAATTAAAAGTACAGTGAACATGAAAAAAATTGCAACAGAAGCTTTTTTGATTGATTTTTAATCAGTTGTCATTGCTGAACAACATATCCAAAATCGGACAAAATTCATCCATGGGAATACCCCGAATAACGAATTTCAAAATGACAGATTCCATGCCACATGATGGGATATGCCTAAGCGTAGGTTTTCCCGCTCAGCACATCCTCAATCATGATATTTTAATCACAGATATTAGCTTTAACACAACAAAATTGTAGGTTATTGTGCTTAGAATAGCATGGAGCTATTTTAAGAAAGGAGGACATAATATTTAATAGGTAAGAAGGTATACAGGTGCAGGTATTTGTACAGGTTTGTGTTTTCTGTCTGATTTCGTTTTTAGAGTGTCGGTGTTTAAATAAAAGTAGCATTAGTGAAGCATCGATTACACTTGGTTGGTTGGGGTTTTATGGCACAAGGGCTTCACTAGGGCCATGCTGCGTCAAACAGTAGTGCTTTTTTTTAAAAATTAAGTTTCTTTAATATTGAGATTAAAAAACAATTGAACAATTATCGTTGTTAAAATTTTAAATCAGGCAATAAAAACCAACATCCTTTAAAAATGAATAAAGATTTCGATGAGGTGGTGATGATAAAATCGATGACAATGATGGATGATTCGTATTAAAATATCGACGTCTGATATTGTTAAAAACAGGACATTCACTTAAAATATGCAAAACAGAAAAATAAACTCCACAGGAATTGCATGTGGGGGCATCTTCTGCCAGCAGAAGATGCACGTGGGTGAAACAAGTGTGGCCTATTCTTAGACGTGTCAGGAGCACTTTCCTTTTCCGGGATTGCTGTATGGGGGCGAATCCGGAAACTGAGGGCTGAAACGAACGCAGCTTGTTAGCTGTCTGTGCATCCCACATGGCCTGCCAAGTGAGAGACAGAGCAGTGTCGCAAGCTTTTATTGCGTCGTCAGGGCAGAGCCAAGTGCTCCTAGGTCCACTTACAGATCGTGCGATAGTATCGGCACGCTCGTTACCCATGATCCCCACATGACCTGGGATCGATTACACTTGAAAATGAGCTAAACATACATGCTAACTTAATAAAGGACCACAAATAATATTAAGTCATAATTTTTAGTTATTTTCTTGAAATTACTCTCCTGAATGGCTCAGTGTTATTTGAGGTACTTCAAGAAATTTATGGATTAAATGCTGTGTTATACATGGTGACTGGGAAAACAGTTTACAGGGCGATACATGGACACATGATTGTAGATTCAGCGCTTAGTACCCTGCTGATTTAAGAGTTTTTTCTTCATGATGAACATGTATCTTTTCATGGTCATGTTAAGGAAACTTGTGATCTGTTCTATGATATTACGAACGGCCAAAAACAAAAAAAGAAAACGTAGAACTGTGTGACATCATATTGAGATTGCATAGGAGAAAAATTAGAATCACTTGCCTTCTTCCTCGAGAACAAGTAAACTCTGGTTGAAATACCAGCGAATGATCAGTGTTGTACGAACCTTGATTACAGCTGACAGGATAAGTTCTTGGGAATTGCACTTATATGCTATGCTTGAGATTCTCCCCAAAATAGTATAGGCAAATTAGACCCAAATTTGGGTCTAGACGGAAATAATTATTAGAAAGCTGAATTCTTCTGAAATAGGTTCTTTAGGGTCTCCTAGACTTCTCCAGAAAAGCCCCAAAAAATCCTCCTTGGGCAACATTTTTAAATTTTGAATTTAAGTCCGCCATCTTGGATTTTTTTAAAAACGCTATAACTCAGCAATGAACAATCATAAACAGGTTCTGTTGGTGTCAAACGTATCTGTTTAGCAAGAAGAACTTGTTACTACAATAAAAAATCTAAAATAGAGAGTTGATATAATTTTATTAACATAAAAAAGGCCTAAAACCTGCAAAAACAGCATTTTTCCACTAAAGGTTTGTAAAATTTAAAATTTATTCGATTAAAATCTTTCGTTTTCGAAGAAACAGGTATCACCACTGTTTTTATTAGTTTTTTTTTATAACTATTGATCGTTTACGGGGTTTTGGAAAGCTGAATAAAAATGGAAGAAAATTGCATTTTCTGCGGTGAAGGCGGAATGATAGACAACAACAGTGTCAATGTAACAAGAGATTTGGAGAATTTAAGGAATATCAGTATAAATGGAAGGTATGGGATTGTGAAAAAAATCGAGGATGTTAATTATGTACGAGTGCATGTACAGGGCAGAACAAATTATACCAGACATGGGAGTTACATTTCAGCAGCTCTACCTAGAGGAGTAAATGCAACAAAACCCCTTCCCAGAAGTGATGTATATCTCTTCAACTTTAAAACATGCTGCCTTTTTTGCGGGGTGACAGTTGATAAGGGAGCTTACAAAAAGAACCCACATCGTTACCCAAACATTTGCCAAGTGGAAAATGTCCCTAAAATTTCAAGTACTTGGAGTACGTGTGAAAATTGGGGGAAAATAGTTCTAATTTGTATTGACAGTGAAATCTGATAGCAGTTGAAGCGCAATATCATAAAAACTGTGATGCATGGTTTTCAATTGTTGGCTCAAGCATGCCAAGTGAGCCATCTGAAAGCGTGGTCTGAAGACCTGTTGGTGAGTCGAAGTTAGATGCTTTCAATAAATTTTGCAAATTTCTGGATGCCAACAATGACTGCCAGTATCTGCTATCCGATCTTATGGAGATGCGCTCAAATTTTAATACTGAATGTGCCAAGTTATACAGTAAAAAGCGTCTGAGGGAGCTTTTAATAGCACGTTACGGCAGTATCGTTCTTATTTCATCTAGCGTGAAGTGTTTCGGGACAGTTGTATCTTTTAGGTCAGTTGCATCGAAGATTTTGACGGAAAATTGGTACGCTGACCAAAAAAAGACATCTTTGATGAAAAGAAAAAGATCATAGATGCGGCTATTAGCAACCTTGAAGAAGAAATAATATCTCAAGTTTATGATTGCACGGTCTTTCCAACTTGCGAAGAAAAATCAAAAGGGGGTGGGGGGTGGGGAGAAGGAAGTTGGCGAGATGCTTATTCATCTGTTTTCTGATATAATGAAACCAATAAAGGGTTTGCCTTGCAATCAGAAGGTGTTGAGTTGTATGCACTCTAGCATTTCTTCAGTGCGCCCACGATCATTTGTGTCAGCTGTGCAGTTTGGAATTGGAGTGCTTCTTGGCGTTTCCGATTAAGATATCTAATTACCTTCGACCCAATTTTGGCTGGTCTGTTTCTTACAGTGAGATTTGTCAGTATGAAACTTCCGTAATAGTGAACACTTCAAGAGAAATTCAGGATAATGGATTTGTGCAGTATGCCTTTGATAATGCCGATCACACACTCGAACTGTGGACGTTTACTTTGCACGTGATGGGAGGAGTACAGTGTGTGACGCCTTCTTCAGCTGTTCTGACGAAATCACGTATTCTACGACCAAAGAATCTACCAATATCAACTGTTGTTAGAAAGTTTAGATTCATCCCGATCATTACTTACGACCGGCTTAAGAACCATGGATGAAAGAGCCTAGTTTTGGAAAACATCCTTTCCCTGAAATTGAGGCCTGTGGATGCCGAAATCGGAGACATATACCACTGGATTTGGATGGTGGGTCCCAAGTAAGCTGAAGAACCCATACAGAATGGAGTGATTTGATGGAGATTGCCGCAGGAAAAATATGATACGAAAAGTCAGCAGTGATAACCTTACCCTTCGTCAATCTTCAACCTTCTAACCCCACCTCAATTTACACCTGTCTTCGTTTTACGGCTGAAGAATGTAGGAAGCAACAACAAAAGTGTATTGTAACATTTGATCAGCCGCTTTTTATTGAAGCTATAGATTTAGTCTCTCAGGCTGATGAAACTAATGAGCTATCCAAGGTAATTGCAAGACTAGGTGGATTTCGCCTGCTTATCAGTTACATGGGAGAAGTGGGCAAAATCATAGCTGGCAGTGGTATTGAAGAAATGAGGGGTGAAGTATTTGCTAAGAATGCCGTTGTCCACATGGTTAATGGGCATGCTTATTCAAGAGTTTTACGAGCTTATTCGCTTTCTCAGGCAGCTATAGCTCATCTGATTTTGGAGATTTGTGAGGAAGACAAATTTTTAATCGCTTCTGAGGTCGAATCCCTCAAGGAAATTCATAGCGAGGTGATAAACTTATCTTCCTCCGAATAACCTTTTCTATCGAAAGTCCAACCATCACTGAGGATTGTATCCGACGCGACGAATGCGCTGGAAAAAAAAAGCCGTGCAGCTAAATTATGGCTGCAGCTAAATTATGGCTGCAGTACTTCAAGCAAGTTTCTATTATACATGATTTCGTGAAAGCAGAAAGAACAGGTGACTAGTATCTTCATCTCTTCTCTGTCCAACGCATGTTAGTTTACCTCCATGCAGCTGGACAAATTCATCACGCTAAATCAGACCACCTCTACCCTTAGAATATCGCTAAAATCAAGACTACTTTGCCCGATCAAGAGTTGGAATATTTCGTCAGTCAAGGTTATTTTACAGTTCGGCGATCGGATAAGTTTTGGAGCTGCATTTGGACGGATGTGACTATAGAACAGGTCCTAATGCGATCTATGATGGTTAGCGGTGGCTTGACACAAGGGAGAAGTATGTCTGATAGTGTCGTAGCGCGTTGGATTTGCTTAATGCCAGGAAGTCTCCATGCGACGAAAGCAGTAGAAGATTTCACAGGAGTGACAGGTGAATCCTCCGACCAGCACATTTCTTTATCAAAATCGTGGCAGACTCGAGATACCAGTGATTTGAAGAAATTATTTATTTCGTACCTATCAACCAGAGAAATTAGTGCAAAGCGTACACGAGTTTAACGAAAGACAAACATTTTTCAAATACATTGAACACCATTTGTGTTTCTTTATACATACTCATTTCTAAATCTTTTAAACAAATTCTATTAAAAAATAAGTTTCAAAACAACTTTTGTTGTAAAATAATGTCTAAAAATTGATGTTTTTAATGTTTTCAAACCGATTTTAAGTTAATAAAATTATATTAACTCTCTATTTTAGACTTTTTATTGCAGTAACAAGTTCTTCTTGATAACAAAAAACGTTTGACACCAACAGAACCTGTTTATGATAGTGCAATACTGAGTTATAGCGTTTTTAAAAAAATCCAAGATGGCTGACTTAAATTCAAAATTTAAGAATGTTGCCCAAGGAAAATTTTTTGGGACTTTTCTGGAGAAGTCCAGAGAGGCCTAAAGAAACTATTTCAGCAGGAATTAGCTTTCTAATAATTATTTCCGTCTCCAACCCTAATTTGCCTATACTAAAATAACAGATGCGGGTCATGTAAATTATCTCAAGTCACTCTACCAATACTTGCAGAAAATGTTTCAACTACTATCTGAAAATACAAAGGTTCATAAAATAATTGTGATAAGAAGAAGTGACAAATTATGGGGTGAACTTGGATCAGATCTTATAATAGAGCAAGTACTTATGCGTTCCCTGAAAAGCAGAGAAAAACGAACGAGAGGAAGTGGACTTACCGAAAATCAGAGGGCTATATGGCTATTTTGCATACCCATTTGTTCAATTTAAAAGTTAACCGTGGAAGAGTATACAGGGGTTTCCATGCAAACTAGTGAACAACACAGATAAATGAGAGACAGCAGACAAAAAAGGGACAGCAATGACATTAAAAAAAAAAAAAAAAAACTGGTCAATGTACCTACAATCCATATCCCGATTTAATTCTGACTGTTCTCTAATACGTAATATTGTTAAGGCGTATCAACCGAAGAATAAGTTAATGTTGACGAGTTGCACTTATTTGGTGCGAAAATCGTATCAGAAATGATAGGGAAGAATGTATTAAGGTATTTTGCTAAAAGGTCAGATAAAGCGAAAATTCTAGGATCTGCTGTTGCTGTCTGTAGTAAAGATGATTCAGATATACAAGTGGATGCAGCACTACTTTTCCAAAGAATGAAGACTGTTTCCACTTGTGCCGACATGAATCTTGTTGATATCATGCGCTATGAAGTTTGTGCTTACCCTGCAGCATTATTTGAATCCCAAAGCTTAATGAGAAAATCAGACAAATCACAGTTAGCAGAAGCAATTGTCAAATACTGACAAGAATACTACAAAGAATCTGACAACGTGGAAAGTACGGAATGGATGGAGGATCTCTCTTACATCGAATTTCGTTGTGCAACAATGACACTTACGAAAACATTGCAATGTCGTATGTTGAATTTACTCTTAAAACATATGGAAAAGCTGTCGTTGTTTATAATGGCTACATTGGGTCACCTACAATCAAGGATGGGGCTCACAGACGACGGTAAGCAAAGACCAGTAGAGATGTTAATTTTAGCCCATGCATGAAGTTCGTTGGCAAAAAGGAACATTTTCTAGCCAATGGAAATAACAAGCAAACCCTAATTGCCCTCATTGGTGATTTGCTGAAGGAACAAGGTTGTACTGTTCATAACGCACACAGGAATGCTTATGTGGACATTGTTAGTACCGCAGTTTCATCTTCAGAACACTGTCATAACACAGTGATAAGGAAAGATACCGATCTGCTGATTCTGCTTCTGTGCCAAGCCAAGGATAAGGGATTCAAGCTATATTATCGAAGTGATATAAGACATAGATCAACTCCAAAGCCAGCATATGATATCCACATCATACAATCTATATTAGATCGTGAAAGTTACAATTTGTTGTTTATGCATGCTTTTACCGTCTGCGATATCACATCCAGAATTTTTTCAACTAGGAAATCCTCAGCATTCGCCTAAACGATAAAGGAGACAGGGCTTCGCTCTGTTTCAAAAATATTTTGTTCTGGTTCAAGTCAAGATTCAGATATCACTGTCGCTGGTAGAAAAGCAATGCTTCTTTTGTACGATTGCCGGTTTTAAGATTGCACAGACCAACTGTGCCTTCAAATGTTAGTAGTGAATATAACTACAGCAAAATCATTTGTTGCACTGGAACGTCTGCCCCCGACCGATTCTTCAACAAAATATCATAGCTATCGAACATACTTATAAATAAATATATAGAAAGATACTAAAAAAAGAAACCAAAAGAATGGGTTGGTATGTTAAAAATTATTCGTACTACCCAATACTCGGCGACATACCATCAGCTCCACATTATTTACTCAATATGAAACAATATTCCTGCAGAAAAAACGCTCTACATCACGAGGTGGATGCAAGTGTAATGGCCTACCCGGTTCAACAGCTTGCGAAACGTGTCAAATCAATGGATGTAAAAACCACAACAGTTAGGAATATAATGAAAGTGATAAAAACGATTAAAGGTTGTTTTTTACTGAAACATTTTCTGACATTAAACAAACTTTTAAGCAACAATGTAAGATATGTACTGTTTAAGATATGTTTATTGTTTAAAATACATCATGTATACCTGTACCTGTATACCTTCTTACCTGTGAAATGTAATGTCCTCCTTTTTTAAAAAACTCCATACAATTCTAAGCACAATAACCTAACATTTTGTTGTGTTAAAGCTAACATCCGTGATTAAAATATCATGGTTGTGGTGGTGCTGAGCGGGAAAAACTGCGCTTAGGCATCCCCTTCATGTGGCATGGAATCTGACATTTCGAAATCCGTTTTTCGGGGTGTTCCCATGGATCAATTTTGTCCGATTTTGGATATGTTGTTCAGCAATGATAACCGATTAAAAATCAATTAAAAAAGCTTCTGTTGCAATTTTTTTCATGTTCAATCACAAATTGCCTGGACTAAAATGTTTACAATTTTTTGCTTTCTTACCGCTTTCGATACCACAGCTAACTTCATCCAACATCATGGCCACCGCCTGTTTAAAAGCAATTGCTTAATTCAAGAAATATACACTCATGTCCATAAATTAAGGATTATTCAGTTTTTCCCTAATAACTTCTCAGTGGAGCAGCATAGACACTTAAAATTCACTTCAAAGAGACATCTTTTTTCAACATAACGGTAATTAAAATAACTCAGTCGCAAAGTGAAATGCAAAGTGTACAGTGGGGGCATATGCAAAAGAATGGAGTACCATTAGTGTGCAGTTGAAGATGCATTTACATTAAAAATCACTCAACTCATGGAGTGGACTTCTACTGTGAGATCTGATCTCCCCTGTCATCAGTGTTTACTTAGCACTGTATTCTCATACTTAACACGAGTTACTTGATGAATTGTAGTGGCTAATTGCTTTAAATTTTTTTGAACTGTTAGTAAGTGATGGAAAGTTCCTAATACATCAAGTCTTTACACAATTCATATCGTAGAAGCGTCTCACACATGCTTGAAGAAATTTGGATTATTGGAGTGACCTGGTTTACTTATAGGGGCGATATTCATATTTTTTAATCGCTTATCCAAGGCAAAAGTGGAATAAAATTTGCCATATGTATCAATAAATACGATTTAGAAACCGATATATCACCATTAAAAACTTGTCTAGATCAAGTTAACATAATTACAGGGAAAAAGTGGAATTTAATTATATTTTGGTCTCTTGGGGAGCTTATGTAACCAAGTCAAAATACTGCCCCCGAAGACCAAATCTTTTTAACATCAGATACTATTTACTGAAAATAATTTTGTCAATCTCATGGGTAATATTGGACATCAGAGGATCTGTAGAAAGGTGGACACGTGATATTTCATGGTAAATGCCAGTTCAAGATAATGGTTTGGTGGGAAAAGAGTTTTGGTCTTTATGTTCAATTTGTTGAATTTGTTTAATAAGCTCCCAAAGAGCGCAAAAAATAATTGAATTCCACTTTTTTACTGTAATTACGTTAACTTGATTTAGACACGTCTTTAATTGTGAAATATCAGTTTCAAAATGGCGTTTATTGATAGTTATGGTTTATTTTATTCCCCTTTTGTTTTGGATAAAGGATTAAAAATATGAGTATTGCCGCTATAAGTAAGCCAGATCACTCCTCTAATCCAAATTTCATCAAACATGTGTGAGACGCTTCTACGATATGCATTATGTAAAGATTTAATGCATTGGGAACTTTCCATCACTTGCAAACATTTCAAAAGGAGGGACGAGCAATTTAGCCACTAGAATTCATCAAGTAACTCATGTTAAGTATGAGAATACTGTGCCAAGTAAATATTGATGACAGGGTAGATCATTTCTCACTTTAAAAGTCAACTCCATGTGTTGAGAGATTTGTAATGTAAATGCATCAGTACAACTGCATACTAATGGTACTCGATTCTTTTGCATATGCCCCGCTGTACACTTTGCATTTCATTCTGCGACTGAGTTGTTTTAATTATCGTTTTGTTGTATAAAGATGCGTCTTTGAAGTAAATTTCAAGTGGCTATGCTACTCCACTGAGAAGTTATTAGGGAAAAACTGAACTATCCTTAATTTATGGACATGAGTGTATCTTAATACAAATTTCTATAAATATATATTATTCTCTCAACATTTATTTCTGAATCTAAAATAACAAAGGATCTCTTACAGGACGGTATATTTCATACCAGCAGTAGGTTTCTCAAACTAATCCCTAGAAAGCAAGTTTTCGGTATCTAGATAGTAGGTTATCTGTAAGAAAAATCAATTAAAAATTATTTTTAATAAATAACATCTTAAAATTCTTTTTTTTTTTTTTTTAACTTTTATTCCATACATTCAAGGCGATACAGCGTTTGAATAAGTAGATTAACCCTTTGCACTTGAGCGGCGCCTCTCAGGCGCCACACGATTGGATGCCGAAACACGAGAGGACCACTAGGTTTGATACGGAAATTTGATGTAAGGCCAATGACTGTGTTTACTTTCTATGAAGCAAATACATAAACGCCAACAGAATCTAAAATGTCTCGAGTTGCTGGTCTCTCCGTGCGAAAAAGGCCTCGAGTGCAAAGTTTTAATAATCCAAAACATTGTAGTATTAGAAAAAGTTAACTATTGAGGTAGGTGGTCGATGAATGTGCCATGTTCGGTTGACTTCTACTATTAGTGATCTTTGTCTGTGGTAAAGGCATTTTGAGAATCATTTTTCTGTATGTTAACAATCAGGATTTCGTTCAATTTTCTACCCGGGCTTGCATGTCTAACATTAGACATTAACAGCACAAGGACTTTTCCAACCTCCGAACACTTTATCCAACTCTATAGCCGTCGCTATTGTCAGATGATCTTTGAACTGTTCACTTATAGCTTGAATACCTATAGGTAGTCCATTGCTCATTCCGGCAGGTATGGCAGTGGCAGGATACCCTAAGATGTTAAATATTCCCGTGTAGCTTATGTTAGGGATTTTAGGTATTGTCATGAGGTAGTGGGGTGGTGGTTCTGGATGAGTAGGGAACAACACGATGGCATCTTCTTGAAAGATCTCGTCGAACTTCTTCTGGAGCGCATCGAATTTCTTGAGGCAGGAATAGTAGTGATCATCCTTCTTTACACCCATTGCACATATAGAAAAGATAAGCGGAAATGTGTGATTGGAACAGCGGAAGACACATTTCAAGAGCTCTAGCCACAAGTTATTCGATCCACTTTGGTTTTTCAAGTAGGTCATAATGCTTGGAGAATCAGTTTCTGCAAACTTGCTGAGCCAGATGTCGAATGCGTACAGCATTTCGTCGAAGAAGAGTGGAGTTGGTTTTGTGTTGTAGTTGTTCTCGAAGTGTTTCACTGCCTGGAAAATATTATGGGAATATGAATTATACTTATTTTCAGAAATTATTGTAAACACAAATTTCTGCATTATTAACTTTCAAAACTATGCGCATTTCTTCTCAAATGAAATTAAGAAAGATTTGGTGGAAGATGCATTAAAATGAAGTTTTTTTTTTATGTAAGTGACTAACCATAAAGGAAATAAATCATGAGTTCTTCCGATAATGCTAAAAAAAATAAAATAAAATAAAAAAAAAAAGAAATTAGGCGCTTAACAAATGTACGCATTTTGGTTAAAGAGGGCATTCACTTACGTATCTGATTTAACTTTTACAAATGTGATAGCAGATATAACTTTGAATTAACATCCATTTTTTACCCTATGCAATTAAAATTTATTATTTAAATCTAATCTATTAACTTCGATTTTGTTTGTTTATGTGTGATGTGTATGTTTGGGACGGGAAAATCTGCGGAGGTCTAATTAACCCACTTAGTGTCATCTAAACGAGTTAAAACTTGGGTGATAGATTCGTTGTCAATGACAATACATTGTATCAAGTTTTGGGGTCTGTTAGTAAATGCCACTTTTATAAACGCTACTATTGCTGCTTCGGTGAGCTAATTAACCCACTGGATTTCATCCAATTAAGCTGAAACTTAGCAAATAGATTCGTTGTCGATCATAATGCATTCTATCGTTTTGGGGGATATTGCATTTTTACCCACTTCCATTCCCGCTTCAGGGAACTAATTAATCCGCTAGCCGTCATCCAATCGGAGTGAACTTGGAGGATAATCTCGTGGCTGATGTCATGCATTCTATCGTTTTGGGAACTGTCAATAAAAGGCCGTAATTACGCACGCTTCCATATCCCTTTCAAAGGATTAATTAACCCACCTGCAGTCATGCAATCAAGCTGAAACGTGGCACATAAATTTGTTGTCAATGACAATGCATTCTATCAAGTTTTGTGGGCAAAAAGAAGTTAGTCTTTACCACGGAAATGGTAAATTTCTTGGTAGTTCTCAAACACTATGAAAAGTCGATCTGAACTCAAATCACTTAAATAAATTTCAATTTCATGTATAAAACTGGCAATGCGTATACAGGAATTACATTAATAACTTTGTTTTTATGGGATATTTTTCAAAAACATTAAATATTCTTTGATGAATATTTCATAAGTGTGTTCCGTAGTTTATGAAGTACAAGTAGTCTCCGTTATTATTATTATTTTTTTAAAACTTATTCTTAGGAGCAAATAACAAAGGAGTTCCATTAAAACTGTTGAGGAATATCGTTAAAATATTGTTACTTTTTTTTTTATCGAACCTCTTGTTTAAATAATTAATAGTTTAAAAAACACGCTTTAATAGAAAAGTGAACTAAAAAGTAGAAAATAATTTTAAATAAGTTTGAAATAAGAATAGAGTGATTAACAAGAAATATTTATTTTATCGTAAAAAAGCGTCGGGTGCTTTTTAAGATATTTTCATAATGGCTCTACTTTTACCAATATCTGTCACTAAATATTGACATAAATTGACATCAAGCCCTCACCCTTTTTTTACGATAAAATAAATATTTCTTGTTAATAACTCTATTCTTATTTCAAACTTATTTAAAATTATTTTCTACTTTTTAGTTCACTTTTCTATTAAAGCGTGTTGTTTAGTTTTATAAACTATTAATTATTTTCTACTTTTTAGTTTGGTTTTCTATTAAAGCGTGTTTTTTAGTTTTTTAAACTATTAATTATTTTTTCTGTAAAGTATAAATTTTTTTTAGTTAATTTTTTTATTTAAGTGTACAAAACTCTCCAGTTGTTCCTGCGAATAGTCACATTCTTGTCTCAAATTTAAGTCATGTGTAGAAACTAATAAAAGCGCATTAAAAATAAGTTGAATAAACAGAAACATGAATGAACACTTTTCTAAAGTTTGAAAGATTATACGATAAAATTATCTATCACCTTCGTAATAGATTTCTTGATGTCAAATGATGCTTCTGTTAGTATTCCTGGAATTTCCTCAATATAATACACTTTAACATTGCAGAAGTTCACCTAAAAGAAAGAAATAAACACAAGAAGTTAGTAGATAATCCAAAAAATTATAGATTTTTTGGAAAAAATTTTATAAGAAATTTTCCATTTGTCAAGTTGTTGATTCATGTCATATTTGAATATGAATAAAATTACTGCTGATTCTTTTATAGCCATTTATATAAATAAATCAGGGGGAAAAAAGCAAGGCGAAAGGCAAATTTTACTTTTTTAATAAACGTATTTTGTAATTTGACCTTTACTATTGGTTGCACATAAATGAAAAAAATTGTGGTATTTCTTACGGACATTTATTAATTTCTACAAAACCACCTAAACAAAGTTCAATTTTCTCTTTAAATAATGTAATGCAATCATAAAAGGCAAGTGGCATCTCTATATATATAAGGCAAAGCCCTCACTCACTCACCCACTGACTCACTCATCACTAATTCTCCCACTTCCCACATAGTCACAACTCTGAAAATCGGCACAAATATCAACAATGGTAAAAATAGAAAAAGTAAACTATTCCGATCTCGATTAACCCACTTTAAGGGCTCGAAAAGGGGTTAAACGTTCCAAACGGGGGACATTCGAAAATAATACTTCCCACATAGTCACAACTCTGAAAATTGGTGGTAAAAATAGAAAAAAGTAAACTATTCCGATCTCGATTAACCCACTTTAAGGGGTCGAAAAGGGGTTAAACGTTCCAAACGAGGGACATTCGAATATCCTACTTCCCATTTGGTCACAACTCTAAAAATTGGTACAAATATTAACAATAGTAAACATAGAAAAAGTAAGCTATTCCGATCTCGATTAACCCACTTTAAGGTCTCGAAAAGAGGTTAAACGTTCCAAACGAGGAATATTCGAATGTCCTACTTCTCATTTCGTCACAACTCTAAAAATTGGTGAGAATATCAATAAAGACAAACGAAGAAAAAGTAAGTTATTCCGATCTCGATTAACCCACTTTAAGGGGTGTAACAGGGGTTAAACGTTCCAAACGAGGGATATTCGAATGTCCTACTTCCCCTTTCGTCACAACTCTGAAATCTGGTGCAAGTATCAACAAAAACAAACGTATAAAAAGTAAGCTATTCCGATCTCTATTTACCCACTCTAAGAGGTCAAAAGGAGTTAAACGTTCCAAACGAGGGATATTCGAATGTACCACTTCCCATATGGTCACAACTCTAAAAATTGGTACAAATGTCAACAATGGTAAACATAGAAAAAGTAAGCTATTCCGATCTCGATTAACCCACTTTAAGAGGTCAAAAAGGGGTTAAACGTTCCAAACGAGCGATATATTCGAATGTCCTACTTCTCATATTTTCACAATTCTGAAAACTGGTGTGAATATCAATAAAGACAAACGCAGAAAAAGTAAACTATTCCGATCTCGGGTGGATCAAACGGTGGAAAAGGGGTTAAACGTTCCAAACGAGGAATATTCGAATGTACCACTTCCCATATGGTCACACTCGGAAATTTGGTGCAAATGTCAAAAAATATTAAACATAGAAAAAGTAAGCTATTCTGATCTCAATTAACCAACTTTAAGGGGTCGAAAAGGGGTTAAATGTTCCAAACGAGGGATATCCGAATGTTCCTCTTCCAATGTAGTCATTTTTCTGATATTTTTTTGCAAATGTTAAAAAAATAAGTCATTCCAATATCGATTAACGAATTTTTAAGGGATGAAAAGACGACACAACATTGAAACTATACGAGGATTAACTTAATGTCTAATTAACTTAATTCCAATACAGCTACTACTTTGAAATTTAGAACTAAGAGCAAACATAAACACAATAAACTATTTCAATTTAGTATTCACAATTATAAATTTCGTTTAAAATGTCAACAAAGGAAAGTTCCTATTTTGATAAATCAATTTGTCGGGATCGAAATGGGAGCAAACGTCTGAAGTGTAGAATACATGAATGTCTTTTGATCTCTAAAATGCTAATGGTAAAATTTCGTAGCGCAGCACGGGTATTCAGCTAGTTTTGTATATAAACTAGGGGTGTTTAACATCGCACAACTTTCAATTACACTATAATATTGGTCATTGCATTAAAATTTATGGTGTTATTAACAGTTTTCCTATTTTCGATCATTTAAATAAAAATGGCCAGTTTGGCGATATTTTTGACAATAATTTTTTACATAGGTTTATAAAATAAATATAATAATAATAAAATAAAAAAAAATAGCACGCCAAATTGGTGAATTTATTCGATAGACATACATTGAACTTTCTTGTGCGTGTAACAGAAAAAATCAATCGTTGATGGGGGCACAAGGGCAGAGAGCTCTGTGTTAAAGGCACTCGTTTTTTGAATTTTTACGCTGTTATCGCATTTCTACGGGAAATTTGGGGGGGGGGGGGAATGATTATAACACCTTAAGAGGCATTACCACAGCAATTTTAATCAAAATCGTTAGAGCCGTTTTTTAGAAATCATTAAAAAATATGATTTTTTCAATGTCAGCTACCTTATGGTATGCACTATTTTGACGAAAACCTTAATGGTAAATCTCATAGTCACTTCTAATCCACACCCCAAATTTGAACAGGGTTCCTACTGAAATCACAGAATGAAAATCAATGACTTTTCCATGACTTTTAAGGACCTTTGAAAATTTGTTTTCAGGCATCATGTCTATATATAAATTTTTAGTAAAGTATATTCTACCAAAAAAGTTACAAGTTAGTGGATGCATAATACAAATATGTCAGATAATTTTGATACGGTGCAGATAAGTGGCGGTCACGCGGGGATAACAAGTCCGAGTTGTATTTTATAAATTTTGCAGTTACACATCCGCAAAAATTTAGGACTTTTAAGGACAAGGCATTGAAAACAAATTCAAAAAGAATAAGCACTTTTAATGGCTTTCAATGACCGTGGGAACCCTGTTGAACGTCCTAGATCAATTTGTTCGGGAGTTATGCTGACCACAGACACACACTCATGCATTTTTCCTACACTATTTTTTTGAAATCAGGATGTTCCAAAACGTGAATGAATGCAAAAAAAAAAAAAAAAAAAAAAAAAAAAAAAAATCGAAATGGTTTTTGATCGAATAATATCCTTTCATTAATTACCCTATGCAATGTAAACGTATGGGTAATTGAAAGTAAAAAGTACCTTTATTTTAATCATTCTCCTATCTTAAAATATCTCTTCATGAGATGTCCCCGTGTTTCACTAAAAATCTTAACTACTGGGAGGACTGTTCATGGTATCATTACAAGTAACAGAAGCATTGTATCACTTTGATTTCCTAATTAGACAAAATACAAAACTTAAATATGGGAGATTCACTTACTATTTACCATAAGTCCCTAAAATTTTTATTAACTCGAAGGAAGCACTCAAACCAATAGAAATTCCTCGAGAAAAAAATGTATATACATATTAAAACAATGTAAACTATTTTTCTTCTTTTCCAAATAAACCTTGCATTGATGATACTATAAAGCTTTCTTTTTTCGCTGAACTTGCAAAGATTTTTAAGAAAATAATAGCTGATTTTTATTACATTTGTCAGACATCGACCAGAAGAAAATCAGATTCAACTAGGTGGAACATTGCACAAATTTCAATGTACTATAACTCTGAACATTGTATATATATATATATAGACCTGAGAAGCAAAGGGGTCCAAGTGACTTTTCTTAACTTTTGAGAAAATACACTTTAAAGTTTCTTATTTATATTAAATTCTATAAAAACTAGTGATATCTTCAGTCCAGAGGTTAATATTTGAACAACAAATAATTTTCATAGAATGTTAATATAAATTAAAAACTTTGGTGTGGGGGTTAATGGAAGCCTGTATAAGTGCGATAAAATCGTAAAAAGTTGAAAAACGAGTACCTTTAACAAAGAGTTCTCTGACCTTGAGCATTGTCCATCAACGATGGATTTTTTTCTGTTCCACTCACAAGAAAAGACAATGTAATGTCGATTGAATAACATCGTCAATTTCGCCAACTTGGCGTGTTTTTTTTTTTTTTGTCTAGGTAAAAATTATTGCCAAATATATCCCGAACTGGCCATTTTTATTTAAATGAGTGAAAATATCAAAATGTTAAACAACACCATAGCAAAATTTAATGCAATGACTAATATTATAGTGTAATTGAAAGTTGTGCGATGTTCCACACCCCTAGTTAACTATACTTTCTGGATATCTTATAAGACGTTTGTGTTCTGCAAGCAGATGAAGCAAATTGAATTGTAACAAATATCACCACCATATAATGCTCTGCACTAGATTGTCTTTGGTTACTAACATGCGCTAACTAGTTTTTGGAGTGTTGCTAATTTAGATGATTGCTAAGCATTTTTCGACTTCAAGCCAAATGATAAGCATCCATAAGTTAGAGTTAGAAATCAGAGAAGTATATAGTTTGAAAATTAAAAAAAGAAAAAAAAGAAAGAAAAAAAAAAGAAAGAACGGAAAGGTGCAAATTCCAAGATAAAAAGAAAAAGTTTTGGTTTCTATGTTACAATAAGCATTTGTTTTTTTTTTATTATTTTAGTCTTTTGTTTCTTTTCTATGTCGTTTTTTATAGCTACTGGCGCCTATTGTGTAGGATTATTGGAGGCTGAGTAGAAGTATTTATTTCTTTTATTGTATAATTATTTCCTGTATAGTTCTCAAAATTCGAGGAAAAATATTTGGCTTTTTAAGTCATCAGATATACTATCTTGAAATCTATTTTTAGAATTCAATTAAACATATCCAATACCGCCAATGTATTTCATTTTGAATTTTTTAAAAAATTATTTCCAAAACTTGGAAGAAATATAAATTACTCTTCTGTATTTTTGCATCTTCGTGATCCTTTGTTCTAAACACTGTCTCTTGAATGCCGTGAGATCTAGTTAATGATAAAAAATTGTTAAAAATATATTTTGAAATATTTTTACTATTTTTTTCTTTTTAACAGGGTTACGCTTTCAAAAATATATACCATGAATTTTTTAAAACTATTCTCAAAGAGTATAATTTAAAATGCATAACTATTAATTAAAATTTCTAAAAAATTAATGATTTTGACAAAAATCTAGTCTTGCATCCCCCTGCGAATATTTCTGCGGGCGCCCATGCCTTTGACAATATATTTTGTAGTCATTGGTTTCCTTATTTCTACTATGCTCAAGAATGAAGTTAAGTGTACTAGTGGTTACTTTCTCATCCAGCCTTAGTTTTTTGTCGTTGTCAGATAACACTCGTAACAAGAGGGGAAGGTCTGATGCATATCGGCACATGGGTCCAGTTCCCACAAAATGTTTCGTTTTTCTGATGTCTTGTCTGTCGGGAGTCGTGTGGCAGTGCGGAAATGCTCCCCAGTTAGAGACGATTCCTGTGGAAAAAGTAAGCAGTTAGGGGAACATTTCTTCGTAAATCCACATTGCTTGATTTAAATCCAGAAAATCGACGTAAAAACGGTACAAATTCGATATTTTTATTTATATTGACTAACCATAAAAATGAGCAATATAAAAAAAGTCACTAATTTGAACTTAATGTACCATTTCCAAAGATTTTTATAAATAGCGTATTCATAGCAATTTTTATAGCGTATAAATATATAGAAAAATTAGTTACGAATCTGTAATTTTTTTTTTAATCAATAGTTAATAGTCACTTGGCAACTCTTTATTTAGCACTGTTTTTTACGATATTATCGCAGAAAAATTACCATGTGATTTTTAACTATGTGAAGCCATTTTATTTCATGGAAGTTTTCCTTTTTTATTACGGTGTCTTGTTTTTTTTCGTCATAAAGTGTCCTCTATGAATTAAAAAAATTGCCATCCATGAATTAAAAAAATTATCATCAATGAATTAAAAAAAATTTTCACCAATGAGTTAAAACTATGAATTTATGAATTAAAACTGTGTTAAACGCTACAATACCAATCTGTATTTGAATACAAAACTATTTAAACTATTTTGAGTAGCTGCTTATTAATATATGATGCTTTTCCCTTTTCAACAATATGGTACATGTCATTTTCGTGCTCTAAGATGTAAATAATTTTACCTCTAGATGGTTTATGTCCATAAATTCCACAAAATGCTGATGGTATTCGTATGCTGCCACCAATGTCAGTTCCAATGCCCATGATCGAACCTGCAGATGTAATAATGGCCCCTTCTCCTCCTAAAATTAAACGAATTTTGTCATCAGCTAGCATAAGGTACAATTTTTAAAAATAAAATGCAAAATGATGGAAAATAAAAAATTAAATAATCTGTTGAATAATTTTTTTACTAAATGTCTACATAATAGAAACTACACTATTAAACTGATTTTTCCAAAGTTTCATTTAAGGCAACTGTGAGATTCGGCATTTTATTTTCAGTTATAGATAACGCACTGCTTGAATCTTGATTAATGGAACTTTTTTCGAAAACTTCATAATTTTCGTAATCAGCACACTTTAAATTGATTCTTTTCTTTAACCCATACACTCCATTCCTCTAGAGTGGAAATTTGAAATGTTACTGTAACCCAAAATTTCAAATTTCTATTCTAAACAGTAGGACCCAGTAGTTACAAATTGTGGTTAAAATGGTTTATGTTTTGTTCTTTTGAGATGCCTCCTAAGACTGGCCACGCTCATATCTCAGTAGTCTCACCTAGCATGCGAGAAGTCAGGAATCGATACTCATTTGGAACTTTTAATTTTCTGTTTTAAATGTGAGAATAATCATTACGGCAACGATGATGACAATAATTTTGTGTTGATGGATTTTGTCTTGTGACAGTCTTCCAGTTTTACTCCCATTCAATACAGAGCAGTTTCCATTTGAAAAACCTTCCAGAAGGCGTCTTTTCTTACGCATGGAATCTTTGTTCTGATTTTGTTTGAATTATGTTTCGGCATAGAATAAACCTCGTGTAACTCTTGTACGAGAAATCACCAAACAGCCTAGTAAAATAGTAAGGGCTCGGTTCTTTTATGTAAGATGATAACTGTGTGAAACCATGGAGGAAAATAATTGTTATTTACATAAGCGTGGAACAAATTCTGTGAAGTTCAATTTAACGAGAGAACCACAAGGATCTGTTCATAAAGCTACTGCATGTCAATCCCATTGTTTAAACATAAGCTGGGCGCAAACTTGAAGTTTTTGTGCAAGCTTGTAAAATTGCAATAAAATTCTGCAATGAAAACTTTGGAACCAAAGTAATGAGCTTCACCAATCTCCGACTATTTGTTATCAGCGATCTGTCTAGTTGTTTAACGTCTCACAACGATTTTCGTCCATTTTTAAAACTCTGGAACTATTCTTGCACAGACGGGTTTGGAGGATTCAGCTCCTTAAATAATACAGATACTTTTCAGACTATCGTCTCTGATTTTACAAATTTACACACATCTTTCATGTTTACGCATTGCTGAAATTCAACTGGCATGTAGCATTAGCCTAAGGCCATGTGTTCACTTTCGTGAAAAAGTTGAGACACAGCTTTGTCGCCGAGATGTGGTCAATGTGAGTCTAAGGAGTTCATTGGAGAGGCAGCGACATAACCGCTACTGGCGTGTTGCCGAGGGTTGTGGAATGCTACAACATTTCAGCGACTTTTTTGTCCGACGACACGAGTTTGGCCTGTGTAATCAAATGGTGCTGTGTTCAATAGAAAAAGTTTTGCTGCTCCTGACCGCGAATACCACTTTGAAATCGTCTTCGTTCCCACAAAGTCAGTCTTGAAGAGCAGTTGGGAACGAGCTGTTCTTGTTGTTTTACGAACAAAACGTTATAATGTCTCTAAATTTGTAGTTTGCCATTTATATATTATTTCAGTTCGACATGTATTCATGGCTTCTAATTCTCGTTATTTTTTTCTTCCTGTATTGGATATTTCTTTTCCGCATTTTTGATAATTTATTACGTTTTTTTTTTTTTTTTTTTTTTTTTTTTTTTTTTAATTTTTTTATTTTTTTAAATTTTTTTTTTTATTGCTGTGCGATAACATAGCTAACTATATTAAAGCTATAATATGTCAAATAGTTGTTACAGAAAACCCAATTTTCGGATTTTTAAAATTAAGTACACAAGTGTTAAAAAAAAAGCACATTTAAGTTCCTAAACAGAATACTCCCCAGTAGCACAAATACGCTGGCCAATATCACTCAATATTGACGAATCCTGATGTGGACCGTTGTAGACTGCTAGTATGTTACCCAGCAATGGGCGAGATAGCAACGATTCTTGGTAAATCTCGCCCATTGCTGAGTAACATATACTGGAAGTTTTGAAAATGTTGATGCAGAGATTTAAAAGTGAAATATATTTTTACCAGAAAAACGAAGGGTCAAAAAATATGTTTTGTGATGATTTTGACACGTTTATTTTTTAAAAAGAATTGTGTATTTTGGAGTGATGCTTGAGTTTCGGCATAGATTGGTCACTCTTCTCAGAACCCCTGTTCCGACATTGGCTAATACCGCTGTGCTACCAGGGCTATCAGATGATTCTATAACTAACTACTATAATCTAGTTTTTGTAATGTTTTAGTTTCCTTTTTTTTTAATATAGTTTTACATTCACATGTAAAGAGCAGCAATCAGTAACGATTCCAGAAGATGGATTTAGGGATGGCACTTCATAAACCTAATAAATATAATATTTATTTCCAATCTGATAAATGGTCCGTTAATTATACAATCTGGTCCCATTACAAATTATGCAGAAAATAGCATATTTTACGGATTATTTTCATGAGGGTGTTTTGAGAAATAAATATATATTTGGTTAAATTATCTATTGAAAAAATTAATCAATTAATACAAAATAGTTTAAAGAGCGCAGTTTACCTCACCGGCAACAGTTTTGCTTCCAAGTGGCACACTATTCAGCGACAAGACTTTTAGCCTCCCTTCTATTGCTGTAATGAACATACAAATGCTTAGTTGGAGACAGAATTGCGTCACAACTTTTTGTCGATAGTGAACACACGGCCTTGCTTTGACAAACCACTCTGCTGCACTGAGTGAACCGAACTCCTGCGTGCGTAATAAACCACTCTTTTCCATCAGAGGTATCGTTGAATTTTACAAAGCTATAGCTATCTATCACATAATTAAAAGACGATATTGGAACTCTATTCACGTGATAGTAATATGATAGTCTTTTTCTCAGTTGTAAATGGTTTGACGCTAACATGATGGAAATGAACTGAAGTACTTAAAGTTTCTAATGACATTTATCTTATGTGAAAATTGTTCAAATAAAAACTGGTTTATAAAATTGGCTTAAGATAGGTAGAATTTTAGGAGAAATTTGGTGTATAAGGGGGCTGCTCTGATAATATCATCACAGATTAAATTTCTTGTTTACCTGAAAGTACATATGTTTATGTTTACCTGTGCTTCCACCCACCGTCCTGGTGTTGTCGTAAGGGTTCTTCGTCATTCCGTGTATGAGGTTGGCCGTCTCCCACCACATGGAAATCTCAGGGACATTGGTCACGGCGATAGGGATGGCACCAGCTTTCTTGTAGAAAGCTGGAGCATGGCCATCTATGTCCGCTACGTGATCTTTAGATTTCACTATGCCATTGGTCTGAGATAAACCTAGAGATATTTTTAAGAAAGAGAAACTAAAATTTTGCATACTTGAATGTTTTATCGATTTATTAAACCAAGTTGAAAGGTTGAGGAAAAGTTTTGCTGACGACTGAACTTCATGAGTTGATAAAAGTATTTTTTTTCTACACTCGTGTGAAAAATAAACAGTAAAAGAAGATATCTCAAGTGTATAGTACTTTTAGTTGGTTGGTTGCTTTCAGATTATCTGGAGCCGTCAGCAACACGAGGGCTATAATGCGCCGAAACATTCGTCATTAGACAAGACAACATACATTTACAAACACCCATGCCTTCACGGGACTCGAACCCGCAATCTCGCGGTCAAGGTATAGTACTTTTAGTCTGCAGATGTACAGATCCATTCATATTAAAAGTCACTAATCAAATAGTTACTATTTATTACAATTTATGATCTCTCATTGTGTTACTATTTACCGTCCACTGTACCATCATGCTTCACTTGAGATTCATTTGGTTCTGTGGTAGCAATTTTTACAATTCCACATTAAGCAATATTTCATTGTTATAGATTTTTATGGATCTATCTAACAAAAGTAATGTAGATATTTCTAGTATAAATAGCTTTAGTGCCGATGAAGAGTGCTCTGTACGGCAATCCAATATATTGCATCCCAAAACCGAAATCTTTTTAACAGCAAATCCTTATTTTCATTTGATTTTACTTCACAAAATCATATTTTTGTCTTTTTGAAGATCACCTGACACTAAATATTACTCTTGATGTAAAACAAATCCGTTTCATTAAAGAGTAAAGAGAGCCCGTGGTTAAAAAGTTGTGGCCTAGGGAGCTGTGATATGTAGAAATGCCCTGCTGACCTCTCCATAAGTGTGTAAGGCATTCAAACTAGAAATTTGGAATATAATAAGGTATATTCTGGTGATGTACAAGTTTTTAATTTCTGTTTATGGCCATTTAGGGCATACTACACCACACTTTTTCTATGAATCTTAACATTTTGAATCCTATACAAATGTCCGGCTCATACTTATCGTCGAAGTTAATAATTTAGTCTGAGTTGTTAAACAAGAAGTTAAACTTTAAAGAAACTGTTTTTGGAAACTTGAAGTTATTATATGATTGGTGTCTCTGTATAAAGAGAAATTAAAACATGATAATTTCTGTTAAGAGAGGGCAATGATTAATAGTACCACTTGACTCTCTAAAACTACAGAAACTATAAATACAATGGAATTTGAATCAGAAGCCTTAAGCTAACACGTAATACAATTAAAGATGACGAATAAAGACGGACCATAACTTTTAGTTGTTTATTTTATTGACGTATCTAACTAAAATTTAAAAAGAGTTATATTGAACACTGAGTGAGTACACACAATGCACTTGCATCAGCGAAAGAAATACAGTAGTACTATCTCCTTATCCTGAGAGAGAGAAAATTGTACAGTACAGAAGCTTATATAATACCGAAAACGGTCACATGACTGGATAACAAAAATGTACACATCACTACGGATGACCAAGTACTCTCATTTCAGAATATATCCAAAAGCTACTACAATATGACTCAAAATTAAGTCCGTAGAAGTAGTGAACTGGTACGCAAGAAATACGTTAATAATAAATTATTAGTACAAATAATACATCCACATTGATTCAAATAAACTTTGATTCGGAATATCGAAGTAAAGTGAAGTGAATCAATTGTTGTTATGGGCAGTTGCAGTTCCTGCGATATTCGAACAGACATGTGCTTAGCAAGAAAAACAAAGAAAGAAAAACGACAGAAAGTAAGTTATACTATAACATGTAAATAATATGGTGTTTTTCCTAACGAAACAACTAAAAAGAAATTCAAGAATTTTAACATTTATGAATTTCTCAAATAAGATCTGGTAACTATGTTAGTATCACCTGTAATTCCTAGAACTTCTTTACAAGTAAACGGCACCCCCAGGAGTGGTGTATCTTTGGCGATTTGATCTTGCGTCATCGTGGTGCTGGCTAACATGATATCCACTTCTATGGCATCTCTGAGAGCATCATGGTACCGCTCATCTACGATTGCATTGATGAATGGGTTGACAAGTCTGGCTCTTTTGATGTAAGACTGCATCACACTTTCGCAACTCAGCTGAAAAAGCGGAATTGTTTTGAAGGGGATCAGATGGCTCCATCTTAACTAAAGGGCTTTTGTGGTACCTTTCTCAGAAACTACTCTAGTACTAATTTAAATTTTCCCCGGCAATATTTCAGCACTCTCATAGAACTTGGCATATGTCTTTGTAGAAAACAATTGTTTGCACTTTATGATATTTTCAAATTGTAAAAATAAAATAATAATAATTAAAAAAAAAAAAAAAAAAAAAAACACGCACACACATTTATGAATATTTAAAAATTAATCTAATTTATATTTCTGAAAAAGCACATTTGTTTGTTTTTGTAAAACTACAATATCCAAAAGGGGAAAAAAAAGTTTCAAAACGACTACTCCTTCTCTGTATCACTTACTCGAAAATATAATGTAGTAATATAAAAAAACACATCTTCAATTTTTCCATTTTGCCGGGCTATTTTTTACCAATGTAATAAGTGCCCAAAATAAATATCGTCAAATTGACTGCTTTTTAATTAAAATGAAAATGAAAACTATAAATTATACCGATCCATCTCAAATTTAAATGCAGTGTAATTGAAAGTTGTATAAGTATTATAAGTTAATTAAAAGTTTTATAAGTATAAGTATTATAGTGTAATTGAAAGTTTTATAAGTATAAGTATATAAGTATAAGTATATAAGTATAAGTATATAAGTATAAGTATATAAGTATAAGTATATAAGTATAAGTATATAAGTATATAAGTATAAGTATATAAGTATAAGTATATAAGTATAAGTATATAAGTATATAAGTATAAGTATATAAGTATAAGTATATAAGTATAAGTATATAAGTATAAGTATATAAGTATAAGTATATAAGTATAAGTATATAAGTATAAGTATATAAGTATAAGTATATAAGTATAAGTATATAAGTATAAGTATATAAGTATAAGTATATAAGTATAAGTATATAAGTATAAGTATATAAGTATAAGTATATAATTATATGTAATTGAAAGTTGTATAAGTATTATAGTGTAATTGAAAGTTTTGAGATGTTCCACACCCCTAGTTTAGTTTTTAAATAAATTTTTATTTTAAGCTCTTTAAGCTATTCAGCTGTCCTTATATTTTATCTCTCAGTGTTGCTAATGATTTGCAAAGCCGATTGATTCTTTAATTTAAAGGAAACCTCTGTTCTGGAATCCATTAATTAAATTCATTAACGATGTATTGCTTTTGTAATGCATCTGTTATTTTAAAAGAAAAAATTCACTAGAAGGTTCTTTGAACCTATTCTGTTTTTTTTTTTTCTCGTTTTGCTTTAAGTATCATCCATGTATCAGAAGCTAAACACGGTTTTTTTAAACACATTTTATGACCTGAAGTGTTTACTTTGGAATTAGCTACCGCCATTTACAGTTTGGTCGTATAAAACTAATTCATTCAGCAAACCCCAAAATATCATTTTGGTAATTAACCCCTTGCCTGTGGAATATTTGAGAAAAACGTGCCAAAAATGGAATTTTTTTTCTTTTTAATTTTGGTCGTTATTATCATTAAAATGTTAGAAATAGATTATTTTTGAAAAAAACCCCCGAAATTTTAAACAAAATAACCACTTTATTCAATACTGCCAAACTGAGTTCAATCTTCACGGATTTGAAGCATCGATTTTTTCTTACCCGAACTGAGTTCGGGCGTCACAGGCAAGGGGTTAATACCTGCGTAATGCAAAATGCAAAGAGTTACTCAAAGTTCCAATAAAATAACAATCGCTACCTCCTTCTTCCTGATTTTGGCTGCAAGTTCAGATGCGCTGAAAAGCAGAATTTGATCATCAATAGGTGGCAATGGCTTGGTCTTACCCATTAGTAGTGAATATATAAAGTTCAAGACATATTCGGAAACTGGATGTGTTATCTTCAGCAGGATATGGAGGAGTTGAGCACAAAATTTAATGATCTAAGAAGAAAAAAAAAATATATTTAACAGTATTTCAGAGTAGATAGTTCTTGAGAAATAAACAAATATGTTCATCCTTACAAAAGGTTAAAATTGAAAACAGTTTGTTTTAGTCAATACAATATGGTCAATACATTGTATTAAATATTATTGTGATATTTGGAGAGAAATTTAATCCGATGGAATCAAGTTACTTCGAGGAGTCAAAGTAAACATATTTCTTCTTCAAAGTGAAATAGTTACTTTTTACTGTAACAAGTCGAGTTAATGAGGGTGACCAGATAAGTTCTTATTTTGATTTAGACCTTATTTTATTTGAACAAATAAATAACCTTATTTTGATAATACAACATGAATTATTACACTTCTTAATCATAGTAAATAGAAGTTTGAACATATCTCATATAACTAACATAATGTTATTACTTTGATGATAATCTAATATTTTTTTTATATGTATTGTACTTTTAAATATTACAGAAAAATATTACTAAAGTACTTACTACGATCATGATTGTAAGATTTCAAATTGCGCTTCGAAACCATCAATACACTTACCTCCATGGAAGGTATTGAACATTCTTTTTAAGCCATACAAAAACATCTCGTTGAGAAAAAAAATCTAACTTTATCACAAGAAAAGATTAGATTAGCAATCTAGAAATGTAGAAGGTTATTGTATATATTTCGAGGATAAATTATCAGTTAATCTAATCATGCCATTTTACTCTTTTGTTTTTTAATTTCGGTAGTCGGTAAAGAACTTTAAAGAAAAAGTAAAGGACTTAGTTATTTTGATATTTATTAATTTTAAAATTTTTTTTTAATCTGTTAGTGTACATTTTAGAACTTATTTCTATACAATTACTAAACCGGGATCTCCCCAAGAAAGGGAAAGTGCGCCATGTTCTTTTAAAGTTATAGACAAACTATGTATATTGCAAATATGGTCATTTGGGAAAGAAATCATCATTCCGAGATAGATTCATAGGGAAACTGGGTTGATCCCCCCTACTCCAGTAGTATAGTGATCTAATTTTTTAACAATTACGTATCCAATTTTTTTATAACGTCATAATTTTTTAACAATTACGTTTCCAATTTTTTTATAAAGTCATAATTTTTTAACAGTTACTTATCCAATTTTTTTTTTATAACTTCATCATTTTATAAATATTATTGTAATTGTTTTAAATAAACAATTCTATTTACTTAGGTGGATATCGACACTTTCAATTGGCATATCCAACTAAATTGTTGCAATAACATTGTTTAGTGTAAAGCCTGTTGAAGCATATAAACTCTTGACTATAACTAGGGAGAAAGACCTAGCATTAAAATGGTCTTTTTTTTTATTTTTTTTATGGAAAATAAATATTTTTTAGTATATTGTATGCAAATTAATTATAATAAAATGGAATCCATCGTTTAATTCTACCTTTTTATTTAGAATTTCATATTTTTTAGGATTGCCAGCAAAATGCACGAACGTTTCCGCCACTAAATTTTACAATTGTCAGTTATTTTAATACATACAATTGATAATTAGTGAAAATTTTCTTAAGTTTTAGTAATTAAATTTAACTGTTGAATCATTGAAACAATTTCGAGTAAAATACAAAGGACTGGAGGATTTCACTCTATATCTCCCCCCCCCCCATTTTTTCAGTTTATAAAACAGCTGTTTCAGTTTCTAGTTTCCAACGAATTCCTCACGGTAGTGGATCAAAATGCACGTTTCTTACCTGCTACGTATAAGATTTAATTTCAGGCGCTCTTTCCTCTTATCTCAGTTGCTGTGTCTTGATCAATTTACGTTACACAATTGACGTATAAACGAGCTATTATTTGAAGGTAACGATTAATTATTACAATAACTTATTAAAAGAAAAAAGCGTCAAGTATTTAAGTTGAAAAGCAAAGTGAGCACAATGGCTCTTAACATCTTTCTGGAAATATATATATTATAGCTATAAGAATGAAAATGCTAGAAGGACAGTTCAATGGAAACCAGTTCCTTGCTAGTCTGAAGGTTGCTATATCCGTTGAAGTATCACCGATGAATGGATTTTTAATGTAACAAAAATAACCAAGCATCTCTGACAACAGGTTATTTTTCACTTCAGTCCGTTTCACAAATCGATTCGTAGAACCCTGGTTTGCCGTATCTAGATCGTAGATTATCTCCGCGAAAAATCAACGAGTTTCATTTTTAATAAATATTCTTTTAAAAACTTTGTTTTAAGAAAATAAATTTTACTTTATTTATTCAAAGTGATAATGCATTTGAATGAGATATTTAATTTGAATGAAATGTTAAATAAGTTAGGTGCCATGTTCCATGCCATTAGATGAATATTCCATGTTCAATTGACCTATACAATTAGTGATCAGTGGAAAACGAAAACTTGAGAATCATTGTTCCATACTATTACAAAATCGAAATTTCCATAGGTTGTCTACCCGAGATTACATGGACAGCATCAGACATTAACGGGACAAGGTCATTTTTTTAAAATGAATGATGAAAATATAAAAATGGTAAATGACATAAATCCCCGTCAATATTATAATAAAGCTGTGCAATGTTCCACATCCCAAGTTATTATACTGCTTTAGATTAGGGTAACACAAAAAATTCAAATCCTCACGCATTGTTGCAGCTTTTTAAGTTTTATTAATGAAAAATGTTTGTGCTGCCATCTAGTGTAAATTTTTACAAAAAGAAACTAACCCCAAATATAAATCAGTTGTTGACACAAAAGGAAAATATTAACACCAATGACTCGTCACAACTTTCATAGGAAAAAAACGTTGAAAGTGATGTAATTATGTCTCAATGCATTAAATTTATTTTTAATTTCCTTCTAGCTATTTTTGTACAAAAATCTCTTACTCTTTTCATGACTATCTACAAAACAACTTAAAAACAGTAATAATTAATTAAATAATAAAATTAAAGGAAAAGTTTAGATTTATGCCTGACGTTTTTTCAGTTTCTTTGTATGAAACTTAGTGTAATCGTGTTTACTTTTACAATATATTGTTCTGAATTGAAGGATCCATGTCCAGTATTGCAAATCGCTTCATGAAATTAAATAATGTTATTGAAAAAAGCAACGAAAACAAGTAGCATTATAAAAAATTTCGTTTCTTTTAATTATTCCTTTAATCGTTCACGATTAAAAGAAATTACTGAATTTGAAAATTTCAAATATCCACAATTCTGTTACTGCCAAAAGACTATTCTTCAAGCAGTCGTGTCAATCTGTTGTTTTAATTAGTATGGATAGATGGCGCTGCATATATTTGAAAAAAATTTCTAGAATTTTTCTGTTCACAAATATACTAAGAGACACAAGGATGGACTGATGATTTTCCAGAAATCCCTTATTTGGGCTTAGGACTTTTCAAAATGTTGAGATTGCCAAACAAATACAACAACAAATATCTTTTGAATCCCAATGGAAACGAACTTTAGGCAACAAAATCCATTACATCACATGAGGTTGACGTTTTCATACAGTGCAGAAAATTCAAAAACATTTTACAAGAATCTTTTCAAATTGCAAACCGTATTCTATTGTAATTTATATGGTCTCAAAAAATTTTGAAATATATTTTGATGTCGAATTTTTGCTGGTTTTAAGTATTTTAACTCTTCATGTTATAAAACGATTCTCTTATTTATTAGAGGTCGGAAATATCGATACTATATCGTTGCATCGAAAATAATATCGATAAAATATCGATACATGATCTTTTTTTTATTTGATTTTCAATTTTGCCAGAAACGAAGTTTTTTGGGGCAAATTTCTACTTTTCATGAATTCATGCCAAAATTGTTTTAATAAATAAATTATAAAAATTATTTTTATAAATAAACTATATTATCAATCAGAATAAATGAAATACATCTGAATGTCAATGTATAAATTCACATTTATTTTTAAACAAGAAATTTTGAAAAGTAGTTTACCGAATATTTTGCTGATAGAGATGTTTTTAATATTTAAAACTAGATGCAAATTCCAGGCACACGTTGGAAACAGAGATGGCGCTATGTTAATGCCTACTAATAAATGATCTTATCTTTCCATTACATAATGTTTTCTTTTTGGTTAGGGTGCCATTTTAACCGTTTCTCAGCCAAGTCCAAACTTTAGTTTTGAAGTTTTTAAAAAGGGAATAACGAAAATCGAAAAAATACATGGAACTACAAAACAATCATCAAAAATCTAAAAATTTTTGAAAATATCGATATATCGGTGACTTGTATCGATATTTTTACTATCGATATTTTTTTTAAAAATATCGTTGTATCGATATATCGCTGACCTCTATTATATATAGTAGACAAATGTTTATATTTAAAGGGTCTAAGCGGAAAACAACTTAAACATGGGAATAAAGTTAAAATGAAATTTTATAATCGCATTGAAATGGTTTGATAAAACTTTTCGATTGGCTAATTTTACGTGGACTGCTATTTTTTTTATAAAAAATGATAGAATTCCATCAAAGTTAACCTCATATGTGAAAAGGTGACTCTAACTGTCTAATTTTATTAAAATGTGGACTAAATTTGTTTCTTGAAGTTTTCGTTCATGTTCCTGATTTCCTGTTATTAACTTGATATACATTGCCTTGGGTGCATATTACAACGTGTAGAAAAATGTAAATATTTTCACTGTAACTTAATTTAGCTATCAACGCTCAGTTGATTTTTTTTAAAAGTATTAAAAATGTTTGTATAACAGGCCTTGTTACTTACTGAAGAATGTTCTGTAGAATTTTCAGGCCTAGATATTCTTGAATATTCTCTAAAACATGACATTGACCTTAAAATTCATAATTCTCTTTTTTACTGAATGAGAATTTTCATTGGACATTAAATATTTTAAAAAGTATCTGTCGCTTAGCTTTGATTATTATCAACTCACGCTCAGAATGTTTCAAAATGGTCAGTCTCTATTTTCTATTTTACAATGTTACCTTACATTTTTTGTAATAGGACATCTCTTATCCCTTTTATAAAACAATATCAGAACAATACTTCCAGGAAATACATAAGAAGTTGGAATTCAAAATATTTACTATCCAGCTAACAATGTGACGCCGTCTTTAGGTCACTGCTGTGTAATTGGAAATTCAGAAATAAAGTTAATCTTAGTGGTCAATGCCATTTATGCATGGTTTTTTTTTTCTTTCATCAATCAAAACTTATGGACTTGTGGTCAATGGAACTTATGCATGGAATTTATGTAGACATCTTTTCGTGGAAATGTATGACAGAAAAAAAAAATAACTCGATTTTTGTGAACGCTGAAATTTGAAAATTCGAATTTGATTTTTAATATTTTTTGTGATTGGTCATAAGTTTACTAGAGGTAAAAACCCCAATAAAATAATAATATGCAAGAAATGCATAAACACATCACCTTTAAAATTACTAACAAATATATCAATACAAAGTTGAGAGATTAAAAAAAAAATTATACGTAAGGTACTTGCCTACGTTAAAAAATCACATTTCGATGAAATTTGATAAAACATTAATATTGGTGAAATATTTCACAAAACTTCATGTCAAATGTTTTTAAAATAATACAAATATATTTGATTTTTTTTTCTTTTTCTTTCTATTACTAATGTAAAATAGCACTAAACATAAAGAGACACTTTAAATATTCCTACAAAAAGTATTTTTTTAAAAAAAAAGTCCTTTGAATGTAAACAAGTACCTTAAAGTCCAAGTCCACTTTATCACCTCTTCTCTGAAAATTAAAGTTGTGAGATGGTATATGGGGAGCTTTTTTAAAAACAAAACAAAACAAAAACGAGACCATGGAAGGCGTGAAGCGAGACGAAACACCGGGAACGAGTCACGTGACCAACCACTGTCAAATTCCGTAGCCAGACCTACACCTCCAGGGCACACCATCTACAAGAAAGACAGAGACTGTTTAAATTTTTTCTTTTTACTTTCATTATTTCTCTTTCGCTGTAATCGCAACAAACGGTGTTTCTGTGCTAACGCGGAAGGCAAGAGGCTTCTCTGAAAATCTTCGCCATTTCACTTTCGATTTCGTAGACGGATCGAGTCGCCCACATCGAGCTGAGTTGTTTCCTAGCTTCCTCGTGTTTGCGGTCAATTTTTGTTTTTTGAAGGTGAGCCGAGTTGTATCTGATTTTCCTACAAATGATCGAGTAATGTTTTCGAATAGCACGTGCTCTTTGGAATGCCTTTTGGGATAAAAAGAAGAAGGAATAATTAATCACAGAGAAAGGTAAACTATTTATTGGAGGAATAATGAAAATAGTTTTTTATTGATATTTAGTTGAGGTTCGAATAAAATGAATTTTATGTTTTTTATAATGTTATATTAACTATAGTTAAAAATGTTTTTGTTTAAAGATAGCTAATAAGAATCTATAATGTAATTTTTTTTTTAAATATAAATGACTCAATGATCCATCATTTGATCCAAGACGTATCATTGATGCACAACTGATTGTATTTAGGCATCCAATATCAATGCATGGATAGCTTGCAATATTCTTTCTATAAAAAATATTCTGAAATTTAATTGACTTGTTAAGATTAACATGCGTTTAACGTAGCGTAAAACAATTAAAGATGTTTACATGATAATTAATTTAATCGAACTAAGTTTTTTTACTCTCTTTAAATAATAACTATTTACTATCTGAAATGGATTTATATCGTACAAGTTTCATGTACAATATCAATAAATACTTTTTAGAATAAAATTCTTCACTAGTTTATTTACTATTTCAGATTCAAAAATACCTTCTGAAGGAAAACGAAATAGACTTCAGAGTCTTCTACAATTTCCACGCAACAAAATTCGGTGTCTGCTTGATACATAACTTGGAAGTTCAAACTTCTACAGTAAAGAAACTGAAATTTCATTAAAAAAAAAAAAAAAAAAAAAAAAAAAAGCTCTTCGGCACGGACAATTCCAAAAGAAAGAACAATCCTATAGCATCCAAGTTTGCTGATTAACTCGTGCCTGAGAACTTGTGGAAGAGTTAAGCTTCCAGCCTTTGTAGGAACATTTTCGACTCTTAACAAACTCTATAAAAATGGCCGTCCTAGTGCCAAACAAAGCATTGGCGTATGTCATTCGATTCTTTCGACGGCTGATAGAACTTCTTACTAGATGTGTATTGTTCCTGATGTATTGTGGAAGAGCAAAGAAGCTTGCTGACATCGAGGACCCGATTTTGTTGGAATCCGCCTACAGTCTGGCCGCGAAGATCCGCAGAGGAGAGGTAAGAGATTGTTGAATACTTTTATTTAGTGTGTTAGCAAATGGTGTTTGCGTTATGTAATATTTCTAAATAGTATGGAAATATTCTGATAATATATTCCGTTAAATTTCATCAACTGAATTTGGTATCTTTGCATTTATTTAATGCAATACAGCATTTTATGTTTGTTTCGGTTAAAAATATCTGCTTGGTTAAGTGGCAAATTCGATTAAAGTTAATATTTTTAATGGATGATTAATAATTATTTAAAATCTACTATCGTAATGTTGTATACGTCAACTGAAAGTATGAATTTAGAAAAATCCCAAGTATTTTTCAATGTTTACTCATTATATTAAAGTAATTTGTAGATATTATCATATGTCATTATTTAAAATATTTTTTCTATGAACTTGTTTTTAAAATGGAATGTCATAGATAGAAATTTGAACGAATTTTGAATTTATTGAAAAATTATGTAAAAATAAAGTACAATAAGGTTTAATTAATGAATAACCAATACAATTACATTATATTTTTGTTACAAAATACTTTAAGCATTATACATCTGTAATATATAGATTTCAGGATTTCAGAAATGCCAAACCTGTACAGAGTTCACGCGTGTTTCAAATTGACCGACCATACTATTCACCGATGAAATCTTTCCCCATTCTTTTTTATAGGGATAAATGAGCTTCAAAATTAATGAAATTCGTTTCAAATGGGCTGTGAAATATTAGATTTCAACAAAAAATATGGTGGAATTTTTATTATTTAGATGTCTGTGTTTGAAAACTATTTATTTAGAATCCTATTGCAATATAAGAGTCACTTGTGACAGGGCCGTGGACAGAAGACCCCCCCCCCCATCCCGAAATGGTGTGAAATCTTGTTTCTTCTTCTTCTTCTTCTTTTTTTTTTTTTTTTTTTTGTAACTTGTTATATGTATTTAAGCAAATCTTCGACCATAACCCCTGCCCTTCTCCCCCCCCCCCCAAAAAAAAAAAAATCCTGGCTACCGGCTTGCTTGTGACTAAACAATTCTGTTAATTATATTTGGGGAAAAAAATCATAGAAGATAATTAATAAAAATAATAAAGTATAAATAATGAAAACTATATTACCTACAAAATATATATTCTTGATAACACTTTCTCTAAATATTAAAAAAACGAGATAAAATCAGCAAGGCAATTTATGGAAGCCTTTAAAAATTTATCCAGCAACTATTTGTTAAATATGATTTCTAAAAAAAAAGAATTCTGTTCTTGATGCCCTTGTAAATAATACTAATAGACAAGTGGAATCTTTAATTTATCAGATCATTTCTTTCATCATTCCTTTGCATAGCAATCATTTCATTAAATATTTCATTGTTGATTACTTTTTCATATTAAAGTGATTAATTTGCATGGTCTTTGATAGATTTTAAGTACAGTCTCAATGTTGTCAAGATAGTTCAAAACCGTCTTCAGCACAAGTTTAACCACTGAAAACGTTATCATTAAAACAAAATATTAACTCTCATTCCTTCACTACTACTACTGAATAGTAAGTGAATTAATAATATTTTTTTTACATTTCTCAGTACCCTATTTACCTTTCTTAGTTTCCTAATACCCTATAGGACCACAGAAAGAAATTGGACACAAACTCTCTTCCCGCCACACTTTGTTAATTTCTTTTAATATGAAGAAAATGCAAATAGTTCTTGCACGTGTTTTGATGGCATAAAACAAGAGATCCGAGAATCCGACATAATGACCCAACTGTTCCACTTAACATTCACGCATACTGTTGTCATTACTTGTTTTTGTTTATCAGCTGCTATCTAATAAGAGACACAAACAATAAATTTGTGAATGGAAGAGGGGAAGGAACTCATGTAACTTCGCGAGTAATGGGAGACGGAATATATATAAGATATAATAATTGCCATTTAATCTTTTAATAAGTGTTTGAGTTTCCTCTTGGTGTTGCTGATGTATGACAAGTGAGAGTTATGATGACATGGCACACAAGTTAGGTAATGCAACAATCTTATTTAGTTGCTAATTAAATATTTATTTGTAATTGTTTATGTAATTGGTATGAAGAAAAATGTAAACTGGTCCTATTTAGTGTTAGAATCATCCAAGATGAATGGATTGATCGTTTTGTTGTGCGCGGTTTTTTCCTGCTGAATAAGGAAGACTGGATTAAGTAAAGTATTTAATTGTGTTATTAAATTGGTTTTCAGAATTGTTAGAAAGAGGATACAAAGTTTAATTAGACTTACCTAGTTAATGTTTTAGTTATGCTTTCTAAGTTGAAAAAAGTATATTAATAAAATTGGTTGCAATTTCGACTTGAAAGCATGATTGTCTGGAGGATTTTGAGTCAATCTCAGATGGTCATAAAAATTTATTTTGAACTTAAGTAACCAAAACCAAGTTGAATATTATATTTTTTTATTCTTAAAAAATTAAAATTAATGTATTTTTCCAATAGTCAAAGAACAATTTCCATTATTACTTAAATTAAAGTTTAAAAAAAAAGTAATTGTTTTGTTCCAAGACTTCATAAAACTTTTACTAAAAATATTTAAACCATATCTCCAGGTTTCCCCGTTTTAGTCGATACCTATTGTGGTCACCTCTGTCTGTCACAGTATATGTTGCATTGCAACCAATCTTAATAAATCGTCCAAATGATATTTTTCAAAGTAAACACATACTATTTTTACAAATGAAAAGTATGTAAAAAAGTCCATACCGTGAAACTTTATTTTTGTTTTTTGTGCTGCCTGTGGGCTGCCACATGTCTTAGTATGTGAGATCGAGTTGTCAAGATTATGTAAGTTTTAAACGTTTTACTCAAATTAAAGCTTTTGGAAAAGCTAATTCATCATATGTGCAAAGAATGTTAAGCGAGCTTTTATTTAATATTAGTATTATTTAATCAATCCGAATAAAGTTACCTAATTTTTAATTAAGGAACATTAAGTGTTTTTTTATCGACTAGCATATTTCACAGTAATACAACATTTTGTTTTATAATTTTGTTTTGTCTATTATATTAGACAGCATGTTTCTATAATTTCTCATGTAATCCCGAAATAAATTGAAGTTAAAACTACTGTCGTAAACTTTGTTATTTTAGTACAATGAGCAATTACAATTTTTTAGAAAATTGTTTATTTTTATCTTACCAATAGTGCACAATAAACCTTATAACTGGCACTGCACCAAACATTTCCTTAACAGGAAATTAAACAAATTTGTTTCAGTGACTTTTCATTAATTGTAAAATATAAGCATGATATTTAAATACAGTTAATTACAAACGTAAGTTAACTATCAAATCCTCATTCCTCATAAGAACTCCTTTACATGGATCTTCACTACAAGTTACATCAGCACGTATACTGATGTAACTTGTAGTGAAGCCAGTTATTTATGTATTTTCATGTTTTATTTTAAATATTTAAAAATTGTTTTCTGTATTTCGCTTTTTGTGGTATAATGAAACGTTTTATTATACCCACAAATAAAGTATTTTCTACACTATACTCTATATTTATTCGATAAACATATTCTATATTTCTTGTTTTTAAGTTGTGTTTTGATTAAAATTAATACGAATTAAGAGAATCCTCATGATTGATGAGTAGGTAAACATAAATATTTGAACACATCAACTAAAAAAACTGTTTACCTCAACGTAAATTCAACTGTTGTTAAACAATAAAAATGACAATTTCTTTCTGAAAAAATCACTAACAAAACATGAATTTATTTCGTTTTCCACAAATCCTCAGATTAAATTTTTTTTTATCAAAAAACTTGCGAGAATTTCGAAAGCTTATTTCTTTTTCCTATACTGCACAAGAAAGCACAGTTTTCAATTGCAGGTAGTGTTCCAATGGGTACCAAGGAAACTCAAGATTATATATTAAAATTAAGAGCGGCATTGAATTATGTATGAATATGGCAAGACTAGAGGACTCTGATTGCTTCATTTATTTTTATTTTTCACGTAATGGAAAAATCATGGAATGTGTTGCCTATGATAAGACTCAATGCATTTAAATATAAATATCAGCTCAATTTAGTCCCAAGAAAATATTACTTCTAGCAATGCAATTATTGAGTATGGAAACAATAACCTGCTATTTCAATTGAGACAATTTTAGTTTTGAAGACATCTCGATCTGCATTTGAATATTACAAAGAGTTAAAGAGAAGGGATGTGAGATTAACATAATTGCCGTTTAGGGTATTCTAATCTTTTATTTTCCAAGGTCAGAAAAACTCACTTAGTATTAATTTAACTTTTCTCACGTTATATTTCTCACGAATATTCACCACGCTTCAGTTCCTTCTGTTGATGATCCAGTATATCTATCGAAGTAATGTCTTAGTCCATACCATTCCTCCAAGTACTCAATCTTCCGTGAAAGAATTCTGTAAAAAACCCTTCTACAGTTCTTACAAGAGCAGTTAAACATTATTTCTCATAAGAAATGCTATGTATTTCTAATAAGAAATGTTATTTACTTCTAATAAGAAATGCTATTTATATTTAATAAGAAATGCTATTTATATTTAATAAGAAATCCTACTTATTTCTAATAAGAAATGCTACTTATTTCTAATAAAAAAATGCTACTTATTTCTAATAAAAAAATGCTATTTCTAATAAGAAATGCTATTTATTTCTAATAAGAAATGCTATTTATTTCTAATAAGAAATGCTATTTATTTTTAATAAGAAATGCTGTTTATTTTGTTTATATAAATAAAAAGGATTATTTTGTTTAGATCACTGAAAACATGTCCGTATGAACTTAGGAAAATTTCGCATCAAGAAAAGTAATAATCTGAATTTCAAGTGTATTGTAGATCTATTTTCAGACATTACATTTTTGGTGACTGGGACGGAATGTGTCATTATAGACACCGATTAGTGTAGCTACTTACTGTCCGTCGTCATTTTAAAGTAAACCACTTTCTGAATTTTGGGCTCAGAATTAGGGGAGGATCTTTTGATATGAAATCAAAAGTTTAATTATTCTTACTGTCTATTGGCACTTACTTCTACTTTGATTCGGCCTTTTTGAGATACACATATATAAATACTAATTATTGAAATAGTTTGTACGATATGCGTTTTCAGTTGACTTCAGTGTCACCGCATACTGATAAACTCTGATGCAAGAAACATGTATATAGTAAGCATTAACTTCGAGTGTATGTGTAAGAATATAATAAAAATTCTCAAATATGTTAATTAGTTGTATCATTTCATATATTTAAATAGTAAATAACATTAAACATTTCTTGGAGTTCCACAAGAAGTTTTTGCTTCAAAAATAGCTCCGTGACATGAAAAGTTTGGGAATGCTTGAAAATGTTAGCTTTTCCTTTCCTGTTAATCACAATAAATAATTAAACAGATTACCGAAAAATTTCATTAATAAAATGTATCACCGGTTAATTACCTTAATGTTATACTATTTTTAACCTTATACCTCTCATTCTAAATTTTTTATGACCGGATAGTTACCAATTTAAAAAAATACTGCTACAAATTCCGTAGCATTTTTCTTCCTAATTGGTGTCAAAAGATCTGAAAAATTAATCGTACGTTGTTGTTTAAAAACAAAAGAAAATTGGTTCCTCCTTTCAACGAAACCAAAACAATCAACTGAATAGCTTGTATCATTATAACAAAACGACATAAAAGTTCAAGACATTTACATATTTATACCAATTTGTTACTTTCTTGTCTTATACAACTGCTTACTTAACGTTGTGGATTCTCAATAAGCAGCCAGTGAAGGTTGTTGGGTTTCGCTTGAATGGGTACTATACACATAGGTACGTGATATTTCCCCAACTATTATTGGAAGCAGTGAGGCGAAAGTTCTGAGTGTTCAAGTCACCAATACTAAATGTTGTCTGAATACTAAATGTTGTGGACAAAACAGTATTAATATTTATGCAGAATTGTGCCGCAGTTTGTTATGGCTGAAATGATATATAGACTTGTTGTATAGATGTATGGATTTTGGAGATTATTGTTTATTTCTCTTGACTAAATACTGTTATTCGATTCATTTTCACCCCAGCCCTCGTTTATCTTGTAGGTGAAATTTGACTATCAACCACTATTTTGTTTAGAAAATTGTGTTTCATTATGTTTCGGGTTTGTTATTAAAAACAGTTAATGCACTACTTATTCCTAAACGAGTTCTGCTGTTTTGGTACAGGTTGCTGAGATTATATTTTGCATCTATTAAAATGCTCCTTCTAAAGTCTAGAAAGTGTAATAATACCGCGCTTGATTACAAGTAAAGAATTATCACACATGCATTTCTGGACATAGTGTCTATCAAGTTCTATATGTAAGAGTACAGACTTTAGTTGTCATTGGATGACGTTACCAAAACAGGGTGGGAAATAAAAGATGAAAACATAGCCACATATCTTAAAACATACTTTCTTAACTCGAAAATTCGATACCACAAAATTATAAGAAATAAGTAGAAATAAATAAATCGTGTTTTAGCCACTGATCTCTACTACAACTTCTGGATAGCGCATGCTTGGTTACTGACTTGAAGTTGAAGAAGGCTTAATAATCATCATAGAGATCTATACAAGCATCTTCCCCCAAAACTAGTTCAAATTTGTTTATAACTATGGGCAACCTATTTCAAAGCATTATGGGGGGAAGTATTCAAATTACATCATATGCTTGCAGAGCAGAAACCGCTAATAAGCAATCCAGAAGTTGTAGTAGGGATCAGTGGTTTAAGCCATCGATTTAGATAAATAACTGATAGACTGCTTAACGCTGGGAAAATGAAGCCGTTGCCAGACGATGTTGGTGGGATAAAAAAATACGGATTGCCGAGGATTGAAAATACAATTTTGCATTGTACTCAGCAGAAATGTCAATAGTAAAGCTTAATTAGTAATAAGTTGCGGAAAATATCTATTCTACTACTTTAAAAAGTTTTTCGCATTCCCATCCAAATATAAAAGTAAGCTGTGATTGGTTTATCATATCACCAGCGTCATCAACCACCGACGCGTTTTTCTCCTTTCATTGACATCGGAGCAGTCTATCCAGTTGCTTATTTATATCGATGGTTTTAGCTTGAAAGATAATTATTGAAATAAACAAAAATTTGCCATTTATTTGTCGAATAATAAATTAAGATATTTTGCAAATATTTTGTATATTTAAGAGAATTGCCTAAATGGGTCACAAATGCAGTGTAATTATTAATTAAAATGTTTATTAAATAAAAAGCAATATCTTGAATTGGACAGTAGGGTTTGTTTGTCTCTTAGATCAATTCTAAATTTGATGTGTCAGTTTCCTGTAACCACCAGCCAATAAAAAACACCTATTATTATTTTTACCTACTGTGTTTAGCCAACGGTACCTTTGTTGTCGTTCGAATAAAAACAAATTTACAATAGGAATTTATTAAAATTGGAGGATATATTCAAAGATGGCTTTCATTTAAACCCATAAGTAACACTCTCATTGAAATAACATGGCAACTGCTCTCAGTAGTGTTTATATATAATAGTATTAAAATATCAAAAACTGTAACTTACAGGCGATTCAAACTATCTGTATGTTTATGGGATAGTCAATAACAGTTAGATGGTTTCCTGAAATTCATTTGGCGCAGTATGGCCCACGTGTTGCCCTTGCGCCGTTAAACTCCCACCAACCAACCTGAAATTCATTTATTATCCAATAAATATACATAAAATTCCAATCCCTTGTGAGTAACGGTTTTCAAGACAGTCAATTTTAATGAAAGGGAGTGACTTTTCCGACATTCTTTAATTTATCGTAGAAATTTTCAAGCGGCAGGTTTCTTTTAGTGAATAGACGCATTGAATTAGTATAAATTTTTCTCTTTATTTAAAACTGATGTGTAAATAATTAACTTCCGAGTTGAAACTCTAAGATGTAAACGTATAGTGTCAAAGCAATAAAGCAATTTTTTTTTTAAATAAAAAGTTTATTATTTTTTGAGTACCATAATTTGATAATTGTAGAGTTGGTTAAAATTCAATCTTAATTTATTTCGAGTGCAAGAATTTTTTTTAATACAGGTTTTCGATAAAAGGCTTTATTTCTTAGCAAGGATGATTTGAACAGAATGATCACATACTCCCAACTTTTTATAAACAAATATAGATTAAAATAGAATGAAGGAACTTTTTTTTATTATTATTTAAATCGGAAGAATTTATTCAATAGTAGTGATTTTAAAATTCCTATTTTGTTTTTAAAAATTATTTTGTAATTTTCCGACTATTTTTTTAGAATCATGTTTAATTGGACAGACATTTTCCTATAACATAAGTTTTAAATTCCCTTTTAGATTCTAGTAACAACAAGTTTTAGTAGTTTTCTAAATAAAAAGAAAACCTTAATCAACTAATAGAAACCATAAGACAAGGTTTTAATGAAAATCCATTATATGAAGTGTTAATTTTAATTTGCAATCGCAACTTTTTGAGATTATATCAAGTTTTCGTAGTGTTAGTCACTACAAAGAAAACATCTATTCCAAAAAATTTATGAGCTTTTTGGCTCCCTAAACTTGAATGAATACATTGTAATATACAACGAGTCTATCTGCCAAGATTCAGCTCAAATGGATAACGGAAAGTGGGTTAGACAGTCCTCCTAAGATTTTGCCTCGTCAACCTTAATATGGGGAGGTTTCAGTCATATGTTTAATTTGGCGATATTAAATAATTGAATTAAGCTGTATAATAGAACGCGAATAAAAGCTGATTAGTCTGACGTAAAGCAATAGAAATGTGCTTAAAAACGGCTTTGGCGCGACAGTCCCGAAACTTGATAGAAAGTATTGTCATCGATAACGATTGTACCTGCCAAGTTTTCAAGTTTCAGCTCGAATGGATGACGGGAATGAGGTTTATTAGTAATCCGAAGTACCAATAGAATAGTCTATAAAAGTGGCCTTTTAGTGCCAGTGACAGCTCTCAAAGCTTGATAGAAGGCATTATCATTGACAACGAATCTATCTTCTAAGTTTCAGAACGGTTGGATGACGGTGTGTTAGGCTCCGTTGATTTTCCTGGCAGTGGCGCAGAGAAAAAAAAATCGAAGTTAATATAAAGGATTTAAAAATGATTTCATACTTAAAAATTTATAAAAAATGCCGGAAGATCTTGATTACTACAGATTATCTCGATTCTTTCTCGATCTTCATAAGGCGTAACGTTAATTTTGCAATGCTTTAATTGAAATTTTACTTTTTCGCTATCCAATGCGTTTCAAAAGTAAACTGCATTACTCCAATATTTCCAATCGTTATTGAGTCAAGGATTTTAATAATTTGGTTGAGGTTTTATAGTTTTAAATATGTTATTAAAATACTCCATTCCCTTCTAAATAATTTTTAATTTGTTTTATTAGATCATTTATTGAAATGGTGAAAAGTAAATTGTATATATGACCGGAGTTCTAAAATAGAAATCAAAATTAAAAGAACCAAGTTTTGAAAAGAGAAAAATTATCGGTACACTGATCTTTACTACAACTTCTGAATTGCTTGTAAGCAGTTTCTCCTCTTCAAGCAGATGATGACATTTGATCACTTCCCCCCATTCTGTTTTGAAATAGGTTACCTATAGTTACAAACAAGTTTTAACTAGTTTTGGAGGAAGTTGCTGGTATATATCTTTATGGTGATTATTAAGCCTTCTTCGAATTCAACTCAATAACCAAGCATGCGATATCCAGAAGTTATAGTAGAGATCAGCATTTCTATACCAAGACTATAAAATTTAAACATGAGGCGTTCGAGAAATTACTTTTTCCACTCCACGCGGTAAAGTGCTACTTTAGCCACGATATTTAATTAAAAATGATTTAATAAAATTTACTTTTTTTCACGTCGTTACAAAAACGTTATTTAAATTTAAGAGTAGAAATATGACTTTATAGATTCCACAATTCAACGAAAAGTTTAAATGAAGGCTCTGTCCTTCTAAAGTCAAAACTTCCAGACAGAATTTGAAATGCTAAAGGCTAGTGCTATATATCAAACGAATGGTTTCATTGAGATGATCTACCACACCAAAATTTTATCGGAACTGCCAGATGCCCATATGTAATTCGATAGGCCTAAAAAACTCTAGATGCTAGGGACATTTGAGCGTATCGAAAAGATTACATAAATTTCAACTAATTATTTTAAAATTTGACGATCAAATGTTATCCCCAAACTAAAATATCGGGTCAGAACTTGGATATCTGTCGAACAATTTTCTCAACAAGTTTGTTGTAATTTTTTAAAAATTTAAAAAATTTTTTTTAAATTTTTAATATAGCCTTTCAAAATAAGCTTAAGGATTTCAGGGAATGACTTTCAATCATTAGATGGTTACTGAACTTTACATACATACTTGGGATTTTATATACATACAGTTGTTCTTATTTAAACTAACTTTCAAAACAAACATTTTATTATAATTTAGTCAGCAAATAAATACCTTTTGACATAGTTTATCGCTGAGTTAAGATAAAATTTATTTTACCAACAGGAAATGGAATTTCTTAATCTCACCCGTTTAATGACAGCATTAATGTGCCTTCACCAATTCATTTTGTGTATCTAATGGAAACATATTCAACGGGAAACATTTTTGGAATTCTTTAAACAAGTTGACAAAAAAGAAACTATAATTACTGTATTATTTCAAATATCTAATAATTTCTAATGGGTGTTTCTAATCCAACTATGAGGGCTGTGAGAATAGTTCCAGATTTCAAATTAAATTTGAAACAAAGGGAAATGGTGCTTCCTTGTCAATCCAGTAATTATACAGTCTTCTACTCATTCAATGAATTTTCAGGAAAACAATTATCCTTTTTTTTTCTTCAATTTTCCTTGGGAATGGGGTTACGTAGAAACATTTAGGAATTACACCTTCATTGGAATGTAATACAAAGAAGGTTCCTCACAAAATCAATTTTTGAATGGAGATATTTCAATTAATTTGTTACTTTTTTGATTTTAACCTATTTAAAAGAAAACCTTTTTTTTTATTAAATGTAACAATGAAGGATCTGATTTTTGAGCATTTGGAACATTAACAGGGAAAAAACTGTCTGTGTGAGGATTAAATAAATAAACAAATAATAACTTAAGCAATTTTAATGTCCGTTAATGTGGCTATGTTGTAAAGGAAATGGTATTTATTTTGTAGAAATCTGTTGCAAAATACTCTTATTGGAATGATATCACTACTGCTGTTTTTGGTTTACATAATCGCATACCTGTTTAGCATTTCTACAAATATAAAATTCTTTTATATTTGTTCAAGAGGGCCAATTTTCTATAACTTTGAGCTATTAAAATATGTTTCTTCGTTACTTATAGAAACAGCTTAATTTTTTCACATTCTCATTGTAATTGATAAGTAATTGGAAGTATTGATCATAGTGTTTATTTATGACAGTTAATAAAAAATGGACATGGTGTCCTTTACCTGTGGACACAGATTTCATTTTTTATACAAATGAAACAAATAAAAGTTTTTTTTTTTTTTTATGTTAGGGTGACACTGTTCTATTTTTAATATTTTTTTAAAAAGTCATATCATTTATATTTGAAATTAACTGCCAAATGTCGACACTCTATATATTTATTCTGTTAGATGTTTTTCAGTCTCTGGTTTGAGCATACGAGAGAATAGACGTAGAAAAATATTATTTCACAAAAAAATATAAGAAATCACATTTTACCTAAACAGAATACTTATACGTAACATTAAAAAAAAAAAATTCGTTTGGTAAGGAGCACTGTCATTTACACGAATTACATTAAAATAACATATTTGATAAACAACAAACAAACAAACAGTGTGCCAAATTTTAAGTGCAAGTTTTTTCGTAACAACTATTGTTGTCGCTTGATATAAAAATATTCTTAAAATATAGTTTTAGTTTATGATACATATTTCACAATTTAGTTTTTTAAATAGGTTTTTTTTATATATTTTTATTTTAGTGCAGGGCAGGATAAGACTTCGAGGGAAGGGGTGCAAGATTTTAAACCACCCATTGCAGTGTGTTAAGCTGACGTTGAAATCAATAATTTACCCAACAAAATTACTCAAAAGCTGTAAATTTAACAACTTAATGCGAAATATTGATTTAAATTAAAAACATTCATATAAATTCCTCTTTATTGCATATTTTGTTCTTCTAGAATTAAGCATTTATCAAGTTTAAGGAGACTTGGTATTCTTAAAACTATTTTTTGAATTTAAGCTTTTAAAATTATAATTTTTACATAATTATAAGTATTACTAGGCAATAACTAAATTTCATTTAAAAACAAGTTCACATTGTGCTCCAAATTTTCAAAATTTGAAATTCTTAAAAAAAAATTTTAAATTTCAAATTCTATTTTCTTTTTCATCGTTCAATATTTGTTCCTGTTTTTTTTTTTTTTTTTTTTTTTTTTTAACTTTCCTAGTAATAATATACTCGAACTTTTTAGGCATCCGATTTTGAATAAGTAAAATAGTTTTCAAGAAAAACGATGATTATTGTATCTATAGGTAAAAGAAACGTAAAAAAAGGATATTTTTCAACATTTAAATTCGTAAGAAAAAGTATACATTTTATTCAAAAATCCATGTATATATTTGTCAAGTATATTTTTATAATGACACAAAAAAATTTCAAGTCATTTCATTCCTATTTGCTGAAGTTTTAGCATTTTGAGTAAGGTGGGAATTTCAAGAAACACGAACTGAGAAGAATGCTTTCGAAATATTGAAGGAGCTATTGCAGTTATGCTAAATTCTCTCGAAAAATTTAATTTTTAGACAATTGCAGTTTATCGGATCAGCTCAAAAACTTTCCAGAATAAGGAGAAGGTTTCATATATTATAAACACGTCACAAATAGAAAATTGATATTTATATAATTTTTTTGAAAACAAAGGGTATCAAGTCCCATTAAATTAAAACATAAGAGATTTTCTTGTACTAGAAAGTTACAACTCGAACTTTATGCAAATAAAAAGTAAAATATCTCAATTTAATATGTAATCTTTAACTATTAATTTATTATGTCAAAGTTTAAAACCATATCAACTGGAAAAGATCCAATGAGAAAGTGCATTTGGGTGGGGAAGGGGGTTCCAGAAAATGCAAAGGGTAAACCCTGGTTTCACTTGCATATTCAGTAATCAGTCCCTGCCTAGCTGAATGCGTGGCACGAGTATAGTAGGCAAAGAAATGCTAGCGATGCAGATTTGGGTATTTAACTGATATACCTTGGCAAAAGTCGAAATTCAAACGATCCACTTTGAAATAAATTAAGTATTAACAAATAAAGTTTAAAATATTTATTTGCTCATAAGTATGTATTTTTCAGGGATTTTTTTAATTATTTTAGCAGTAGGGTAAGTTCAAAATTAGTCATCGACAACATAGGGCTTGTTTTCTTAACATTAAAATATGTTTTTTAATCTTCGGTTTTAGGGAGCTTGCTTAATCTTACATTTCTCTATGGGGTTTGATGCTTCAGATATGTACCATAAATTGGAATGCAATATTTTGCTTTGAAACACATATTTTATTCATTATCCCCAATTTTGTTTATTGACAAATCCTTTCAAACAAAAAATGTCCTGATTAATAAACCATTTGGGACCATTATCAAATTTACTTCTATCAATTAATTTACAAACTTTTTTTTTTTAAAATTCAATACATGTATATCCAACTCTTCCAGATATACAAAGCAGTATTGGTCAATGTAGGTTGGTTCGTTGGTTGGTTTGTACGCTCTACGACCTATTTTTACAATGACGGCTAACATGGCCGGGACCTACTGCTTAAATTGTATCCCGAACCACAGCGAACATTCATGCCTAACTCAAGATTCGAACCCGACACCTTTAATGTGTGAAGCCAGAGCGTTAGTCCCACAGCCGACAGGTGGGACTTGGTCAATGTCGAAAACGGCAGTTCTGGAAGATTGGCAATACTGACCGAAACTCGAGTATCGTTGCAAAATACATGATTTTTTTTTCTTCAAATAAGCATATCAAAAACATCACAAACTAAATTCTTTTACACTTCTCTCTTTCTTATAAATAAAATATTTCAATTTTAAAACTGTGCATCAACCTTTCAAAACTTCCAGTTTATTGATCTAGAATTAGCCAAGATTGGACAATGCCTGTAACAACTGGCCGGTTTACAACGCTTCACATCGAGATTGCTCAATAACGAACGATATTGGCTAACGTTATTGTGCTACTGGGGTTGTCTTCTTTCTACCTTTCACTGTTTCGTAGTTATGCAATTTCAAAGTTGGGGATTCCAGTAGTTACTTGTGAGACTGCATATAATTAATCTATAACTCTCATGTTACCTATCTAAATATTTAAATCATTAAATAATACTCTATGGACTTCCGTCCTTTGCTCTCTAATACTCAACGAACCTAGAGGAATGCCAAGCAATCCTTATTGATTTGCTGCGTGAACCATTATTGCTTCGCACATTTCCCCCTTAAACACAAGACATTTCACCCTAACAACAATGTTCTTTTTTATTTATTTTTTAAAAAGATAAATGCTGTTATAGTTATCAACACTTGACAACTTTTTCAGCAATTTTTTTTTTTTTTTTCAAAGATAATTTTTTTTTTATTGTTTTCATTTTTTGCACCATCTTGAAAATTCTGGCAAAGTTGATATCAAACAAAATTTATCAAAAATCATCAAACAGTACATTGGCATCAAATCATTTCAAATAATTTTAAAGTAAAAACTTCCTGCTACCCTGTTTCTGTTTCTGACACCTAAATTTTCATTTGTAATTAAAAAAAAAAAAAAAAAAAAAAAAAAAAAAAACTTATGATTGACTGCTGTAAAAGCATTCGTATTCTGCAAAATATTAAAAAAAAAAAAAAATCTTAACGTTCATTATAAGACCTTATTAGTAGTCAATAACCCTCTGATTTCTAACTATAGCTTCTGGATAGCTTATAAGCGATTTCTGCACTGCAAATTAAAAAGTTTTGAAATACGACACAAAAGTGACACATGATTTAAATACCAAATTCAGTCTGAATTTTTAAGGCATTTGTGATGTTTGATATTGGGACCATGTTTAGACGATTGAAATGTATGATTGTGTTTCGTAATCTTATTCATACATTGGTAGAAGATTTCAAACAGTAATGTTCAGGCTACGTTGAATTCTTAGCGAGTTTTCATTTCAGAAATAATTTTCATCAATTGCTTTATTTATGGTCTTCCATCATTTCTTTGGTAATCGAAATTCAAGATGACTGAATCCCGTTTCTAACACCACGGTTAAGAATTTTCCAGAAGGAAAAATTATGACACTGCTTTACAAAATAAAATTGATTATTTATTCTTCGTTTCCGAGACTCACAAAACTTCTAAACAACAGTAAACTTGTAATCAAATTTCAAAGAAAGTTTCGGTGCCTAACAACTTTGTGCTTAGTGATAATTCACACTCTTTCAAAACAGTTCTAAAAATCAAACTGTCTAAAATTTAATTTCCCGACCGATTTCATGTCCTCGCGTTTAAACTTTCGCAAAAGATCTATAGAAAAACACACCTAGCGATCAGCCTGCACAGGAAAAAATCTCGAAATTTCTAGATTCACTCGGGTGTTGCCAACATTTTCAAGCTCGTATTATCGCTGTTAGCAACTAATTATTATCAAAAAAGAAATATTTATTCTATTTACAATTATATAAATAAAAATTTTGTAATATTATATATTTGTTGAAATAAGGCAAATATTATTTACGTAAATGACTGTCAATTTTTATGAATTATCGGAACTCCTTTTCTGACGACCTTCTACAAAATTGCTCACATTTCCTATTTAGAAATTATTTTAGCAAAAAAGTCCAAAATAAATGGCTGATTTTTTTTTCTTTCTTTATTTTCATTATGGAGTTTTGTTAAGTTGGTATTCTGCCGTGCTAGTCGCAGGAGTGGTATCCATGTTACTGTGAACGATCGAAATCTGGAGAATGTCGACTTTCTCTGGTGAATGTCAATATTGTTATGAATTTTTCCACTGAGGCAATGATGGCACAGTTTTCACGGTTTAAAAATATTTATTCTCTCTTCAGAAAACTCACAAAATTTATTCACAGGCAACAGTTTAATTACTCTCAAGCTTCAACACAAGCTTCAACAAAAATAACTTCGAATTCAGCGATTATACAAGCTCACTCCAATAGGTAAACAAAGCGATCAGCTTTCAACGAAATCCGAAGTCAATCTGAAAACTTTCCCGTTCTCCAGTCTTTTTATAAACAAGCGCGTGAGACATTCTCGAAATTTCCAGCCAATTCATCGGAAAGAAATTTCTCGAAACGTCTCGATTACTTCAGGTGTTGCCACCTTTTTCTAACTTGTATAATCGCTATTAATTACTAAATAAAATTGGATAAAAATAAATTACAATAGAATTTTGAAATAATACGTCACTATTTACAATATATACAGACAATTTGTGCAACATTTCCCCCTTCTTAAAGACTGCACGTCCCGGGCAGTGAAGTCCTTAAGAGGAAAGGCAATTCAATCACTTCTACTATAATATGGGGCTAGTCTATTGTTATGTACAACTCTAGGTTTACAGGAGGGTGTCCGTTGAATCCTTACCACGACGTCGTTGATCTTCTTAAGGACCACATACGGCCCTTCCCAGTTCGTCTGGAGCTTAGGGGAGAGTCCTTTCCGACGTTTAGGATTCCATAACCACACCTTGTCACCTTCCTGGAATGAACGTTCTGTGGCCTTGGCATCGTACCGGATCTTCATGCGCTCCGTCATGATGTTGTTTCTCTCTCTGGCGAACCGATGTACGGCTTCCAAACGTGCCTGCAGATCATCTAGATACTGGACAGGCGAGGAAGGAGTGTCCTTTGGTTGTCCAAAGAGGAGATTGCTGGGGAGCCTAAGGTCTCTTCCACACATCGTTAGAGATGGAGAAAATCCGGTGGTCTCGTGAGTTGCACTCCCGTATGCCAACAGAAGCGGTGAAAGTTTCTGATCCCCATCTTGCTGGTTATATGATTTTGAGATTGCGTCCGAATCATCCGCGGGTGCAGCTGATAGATCCCGGGACCTCCGTTCGATGCTTGTAACAGGAGTACGGATGTTGATTCCCTCGTCACTAACTTTGTCCATTTCCCCATGAACCACTTCCTGGGAGGGTTTCATCAACTTCGCTTTCTTCGGTTCTCTCTCCGAGGCTGGAGAGGTACTTTCCATAGATGTGGACTCTTCAGCATTCTCTATGACATTGTCTTCATGAGCTACAATCCGATATACGCACAGCTCTTTCGTGTCTAGATCGTGCAAATGAACTTCGCCTCTCCATGTTTGCAGCTTGCTTTTCTCAAAATTCAGCGTAATTCCATTTTTCTTCAAAAAGTCTAGTCCAAGAATGCACGGATCTACAATTTCGGCAACATAAACGGTGTGCTTGTAGGTGTTAAATCCAAGGGCAATGTCCACTTGCAATTTCCCATGAACAGCGATATTACCACCAGACACAGTTTGTAGAGAAACAGAGGGCGCTGTGTAGAGGAGTCGGCTGTTCAGGCGACGAGCCACGTCCGTCCTTACGATCGTAACGTTCGCTCCCGAATCGACGATTAGATGACATGGAGTTCCGTTGATCTCTCCCTTCACGAATAAACCCTGGTTTCCTCCTTGTCGGGATGAAACGTGGAAACGACTGGTCGGGGCTTCACCTGTTCTACATTGCAGCTTCTGCCCTGCGAGATGACATCTTCTTAGATTCAGTTGTGGAGAATCCGTGGTAGTGTTATCCCTTCTCTTTTTCAAAACAAGGCAGTTTCGTCGTAGATGCCCTTCCCGTTTGCAGTGCCAGCAAACGACTCTGGTCCTTCGATCCCTGGCTCCGGGATAGCTTCTCATCATTCTATCAATTTTGCTTTCCAGTTCTCGAAGCTTACTGGTGAAAAAGTCAGATGAATCCTCGGCTAATGCACCACGCACATATCGTCGGTCTTTTCCAGAAGCTAGCTGCGCGGCTTCCACTCTCATGGCGTACACGAGGGCCGACTTCAGGTTTCTGTTTTGAGATAACCTTACCGCCTGCTGCACATCGGGATCTTGAATAGCGTCGATGAAATACTGCAGAGAAAGATCGTCTCGTACATCCGGGGAACAGTCAGGGAAAGCGAGGAGCGACAGTCTTTCTATATCCGATGCCAATTCTTGAAGAGTTTCATTGGCCTTCTGCTGTCTCACTTTCAATTGCAGTCTGTTGTAATCCTTTAGATGCTGCTCCCCAAACCTTAACTCCAACGCACTTGCCAGCGTCACGAATTCTCCCCGCTTCTCTTCAGGTAGTGTCTGTAAAATGTCAGCAGCTTCACCTCGAAGAGATGCTGCGAGATGGAATGCCTTCGAAGTATCGTCCCAACCATTCGCAGAAGCAATAATTTCAAATTGCGTTTGATAAACGCGCCAAGACGACTTCCCATCAAAAGGAGCCACTTTGATGTTAGAGCGCGGCGCCATAAAGGGGATGGAAGCGTTATCCCAATTAGGTGACGCTATGGCCAGAGCTTCACGCGTTTCCATTTTTCGCAGCCTTTCTTCTACAACGTCAATGAATCTATCTTGCTCTTCCTTTAAGGTGGAAACTTTTTCTTGCATGGTGGAAACTTTTTCTTGCACAGTGGAAACTTTTTCTTGCACGATGGAAACTTTTCCGTTAAACTCTTCAAACTTTTCATCAACTTCCTTTCTTACTACATTGAATACTTCTTCTTTCACGGATAGCAGAACATTTGAGGTAGTTTCAATTATGGTTGATTCCACCATTGAGGCTAGCTCCATCTTCATTTCTTCTTTGATTTCATTCACTGCTGCAGATGTTGTTTCACACTTGGCGGCTAAAGCTCTAATCTCCGATGATGTAGCGGCAATTGCGGCGGCGGTGGACTCTTGGCCGGCTTTCATTTCGGCTGCGGCAGTTTCTTGGCAGGCTTTCATTTCGGCCGCGGCAGTTTCCTGCTGGGCCTTCATTCCAGCAATCATTTCCATCAACTGCTTCATTTGATCTTCCATCATTCCTCTAGTTGTCGGCATTCAAGATGACTTGACCCCACTTCTGACACCACTGTTATGAATTTTTCCACTGAGGCAATGATGGCACAGTTTTCACGGTTTAAAAATATTTATTCTCTCTTCAGAAAACTCACAAAATTTATTCACAGGCAACAGTTTAATTACTCTCAAGCTTCAACACAAGCTTCAACAAAAATAACTTCGAATTCAGCGATTATACAAGCTCACTCCAATAGGTAAACAAAGCGATCAGCTTTCAACGAAATCCGAAGTCAATCTGAAAACTTTCCCGTTCTCCAGTCTTTTTATAAACAAGCGCGTGAGACATTCTCGAAATTTCCAGCCAATTCATCGGAAAGAAATTTCTCGAAACGTCTCGATTACTTCAGGTGTTGCCACCTTTTTCTAACTTGTATAATCGCTATTAATTACTAAATAAAATTGGATAAAAATAAATTACAATAGAATTTTGAAATAATACGTCACTATTTACAATATATACAGACAATTTGTGCAACAATATTCACATAGTCGCTTGGTGTATGTCCGAAATATTTGCTAAATATCCTTATTTCTCACTTACACCGGAAATCTCAACATTCACCTTGAATGTGAATAAAAATATTTGTGTTGCGTTTTTGAATCATACTTTTTTATTAAAACATATTATGATGCATGTCAAAACAGGAGAAAGCTATATTAATAGCACATGTAATTGTTGAACTTAAAACGAACAATACATTTTAACTGAGAACAGAAAAATATACTGAACAATTCATGATTGGTAACATAATATTGTATATTCGTTTCTCCTGATTTTAACGGTACGATTAACATTTCTTTATCATTAATTTTTAAAACGTGTCAAAACTTTTTTAAACTTTTCAAAACGGCTTCTCGTTTCGACCTCCACCATAGCATGTCTGTGTTTGTCTACATACACCGGTGATAGTCCAAATATAAAAGAATATAATCAAATATTCGGTCTTTCACCGAGGTATTTGGTATATGATGACATTCACCGTATAAAGTCGACATTCTCCAATTTCAGACTTTCACAGTAACATCTGTCTACAACTGAGTTCAACATGAGAAATGGCGGTTAGAAGCTTAACAACTCTATGTAGATGATGCCAACTTATTGGCTAGCTTATTAATTTTTTTAATATTTCTGAAGTAGATACGAACAATAAACATCACCAATTTTTCTCTGGTTGCACTTTATCCATAATTGTCTCAGGATGAAAATATCCAGGTAAGTCCACAAACATGTACGGAACTGTATCGGATGTTTGGACGTTTAATTTTAAATGGTGCTGAAATAAGAGCTCCAGAGCATATGCAGAGGTTGTGTATTCGAAATTCCTCTCTGTGAATGTAGATCGCAAACCTAAAAGTAAATGAAAACACCATTTACAAAAGAACAAAAAAATAAAATAAAGTGTTGCATGAATGCACTGTAAATCCCCGTTTTACCTATATGTATTTGTACTGGTTTTATGTTTTACTTGACATTTTTCTTATTTCATGAGCGTAAAAAACTATGTACTCTTAGGAACATATACTAACAGAGATTTAAAAAACATTATCATTTTATCATGTGCAAGGCAAGTTCAATTCACATCCCCTTGACTAGATATGGAGCCAATACAATTCTTAAAATGTTAAAACACATACTCTCTACACTGCAATGCGTATTTAATTCCAAATGAATGAATTGATAAGAGTTAATGCGATGGTTTTTATAAAATTTTTAATAATTTAATAATGTCATGACGTAATGAACATCATAACGAAATAGATTAAGTCTCAAATAAGCTTAGTCTAACATTAAATAATTCGTCCCTTAATTTCACACATGGAAGCTTGTTAGCATTAGGACTTGATAAATTGGTAATTGGTGTTTAATGATGGAATATTGAATCATGAATTCTATTTGAATATTTGAAAGATAAATTAAAATTTTCAGCCCAAAACTTGGATGTTATGAATAACTTAATCTTTTTCAAGGTAATAATACGAGCACACAGCATTCCATGATCGCCTCCTTTGCCTCTATAATTTCCCACAAAATCTAAAAACCCCACCTTAGTCAACAGATTTCAACTCAAAAGAACAGATTTGGAGATAATTGGAGAAAACACGACATTAAAACGAAAAGCTAAGTAAAATGAGTAATGATCGAAGAATGAAGGAACATCGATGCAGAAATTTCAAAAAATAATTTGTAAAATTTATGCCCAGTTGAATAAAAGTTGTTCTGAATGCTAAACGATATCCTACCAATTACTAATTTATTAAAATATGACTATAAATATCAATATGTAAAAAAAAAATTTAAGTGCGAAGACTTTTGGGAGATATTTTTTGTATAACTTTTAGGTTAATGATTTTGCTAAAAAGAAGTTTTACTATGCATTAAAAATGTATTGTGTAGTTTAATTCAGATGCAATTAGTTATTTAATTAACAAAAATCTTTTTCTGAAATATTAATATTTGAGACATATAATGTAGTATTTGATTGAAATTCGTAAGTGTACGAAGACGGCCACTGTATATCCCATTTTGTAAATAAATTGCTACTAATTAACTTTCATTTATTAATTTCTTATTTAAATTAGTTTGCTCAAAATATAATCTACTTATAAAGAATTAGAACTTTTATAAAAGGTAAACATAATTTTATATACATAGCCGGAATTAAAATTAACACTAAAATATTTTATTTGTAAGTCTTCTTTCCATCTAGAAGTACTGATAAACGACGATTAATTATATTGCTTATTTTGCACTCAGTTATTTTTATGCTATGCGTTTTTTAAAGTTTAATTACGGCTTAATTTTATTTCTAATCGGGAAAATGCAAAAACATATAATTTAATCAGCTTGTTTACATTGTGTATACCATTTTGGATGAAGAATAAATTTGAAAGTATCGGATGATAGTTTTCAATTTGAAATTAAACGCCTTTGCCAGGAATTTTCTTCACGAAAATATATAAATTTTTAAAATTCTTTAACAAAGTCGTTCTAAATATGTGTAAGAATCCTCTGTATTTGTCCATTCTATGATACGATTTAGAGAAGCAAAATTGGTATGCAGCACTACTTTAGGTGAGGAATCGGTGTTTAAAAATGCTCCCATCTAACGTCAAATTCTAATGGTAAACACATTCATAGCAGTAAGCCTAATTGAAATTCAAGTGCTCAGAAATTTCAAATTATGGTCGTTTTAAATGATTGAAAGGAAATAAATATGTGGAAACAATATTAAAAGAAACATTTTATTCACTAATAAACAAATAATATATAAAACAAGAAAGGGTTTAACCTGATTTTCCAATAAAAATAACCTAACTTCTTTCAGTAGGTTTGTAAAGGAAGAATATTAGTTATTCTAAACATCTTCAACCGAGATACGTGATGTCCACATATTGGGGAATTTGCCTCTAAAAGCTGACCAAAATTCAATTTTTTAAAACTCCACCTAGACACTTGAATTTTTGCACATTTACCTTACTTTGTATAAATTTTTTTGATCTGAGATCCCAAATGTCGTAGCGATTAATTGAAAGTTGATATTTGCACGAAGTGGGCATTTCTCTTTTCTTATATCAATGCAAGCATACTATTTTAACAAGCAAACTTTTTGTTTCAATTTTAATTTCAACACGATATGTGTGTTTTGTTAAGGTCTATAATTAAAGATTTGTTCACTTAAAATTTAAATTTACGTAAATTCAATGAGCAATTTAAATTTTCTTCAGTTACAAAACGCCTAATTTTTTGGCAATATTTTATTTTCACGACTGTTTTTTTATACTATTGAGTCTCATTGAATCGTGGTTTTTATATCATATTAAAGACCACATATTCTAGTTCCTTATACCTTAAAAGCATTTTGCAGATGCAGATATTACAAGTGTCTGACGTAGATGAAGTCATTTTGACGTACTTGCAGAAACTTCAATTTTGTTCCTATTTATCATTATATAAGGTAATTTGCAATCAAAATTACCTATGGCATTTGAATAGTAACATGTAAACTCGTAAAATAACGAATTTGAAGAAAAAGTTTGAATATTTTGAATATTTTAGATATTTCTTTTGTTTACCACTGAAAAGCATTTAAGGAAAGTTAATATAGTAATAAAATTAAGCTTATAATGAGAATTAAAGTGTACATTTCAAGAAAGTGCATTTATAAAAAGTATGAATTCTTACAAAATTAACTAAGAAAAAGTTACTTGTAAAAATAATTTTTACCTTTCTCCTCTGAGAACACTGTTGCAGATGCTTTGGCTGAATAACTATGCAAGATCTATTTATTAGATCACACGAATATACTTCTACTTACCAATTTGCAGAAAGTTATAAAAACAATAATTTTAAGGAGAGAAAGTCATTAGAATTAATAACGAAATGTGGTTGTGAACAGGGCCTATTCTAACGGGCAGTCGTGTTCTATTTGGGCAGTCGTAAATGGTATTTGGGCAGTCGTAAAAAACAGAAAACAAGGAAATTAAAAATATTGCATTTCAATTTTTAATCATCTACTTGAATTTGCTTATAGTAACATCTAAAATGACTTTTTTATTTGTTTATACAACTCCTCCTTCTCTGAAGTTTCAGCTTTGAATGTACCTATGTACCAGTCTTGAAACTTGGCTTTAGGAGTATCTTTTACTAGACATTTTGTATTCAGCCATACCAAGACTGCATCTTTTGCCTCCATACAATGAGGCCTCATTGTAGATTGGGGGGGGGGGGGGGTTCAAAAATGAAATTTCATCCCATTTTAACAATTACCCCCACATTTATTCCCTTTTGACCTATCCCTTTTGACCTATCTACAGTGTGCCAAATTTCGTTCCGATAAATTAATATTAGCCCTTACCGCAACGAGCCTGAAAATGTTAAAAAAGCTAACAAAAATTTCAATTTTTTGAAAAACAAAATTTCTTTGGATTTGATTACACACACCCGAAACTTTTTCCTTTTGACTAATTTTGACAATGTATTAAATTTTATTATATAATAAGTTAATATTAACCTCTGCCAAAAATGAAAGAAAATAGTCCAAAATGTTTATTTCCTTAAATAAGAAAGAAAGATGCAAAATATTGATACAATTTAACAAATAATGTTTATACAGTATAAATTTGGTGTTTTTAGAGATATTTTTGAGTACATTTGCATACTGTTTGCATCGACCATCCAAACACCGCATCTCTCTCTCTTTTTTTCTTAAACATAAGAGTCCTCTGAATTTTTTTTTTGTTATTATTAACTTTAGCCTTCTTTCTAGTGTAATTGACTACACGTTTTTTTTTTTTGACATGTTTATAAGAAATGTTAGCTTTCTAGAAAAGTGGGCACGATACATTTAAAAATCCCATTACAGTTCCTTAAACGATTCAAACTTTTGACTGATACAAACGACAATTTTATAATCTAAAATAATATTTATATGAAAGATTAATCCTGTGAATTCTACTTTTATTATTTATAAAATCTATTTCAGTATTTTATTTATAACAATATTAAAACTTACAAATTTGTGTTTCAATTTCAAATCATTTCCTTTATTACAGTTAAATGTCTTATTTTCAAAGCAATCGTAATGTGCATCACACATAATGTATTAAAATATTACAGATATAAAATAACGACCATCTCTCAGCACAATTGAGTTGGCTATGGTTTAGAAAAAAAAATATCTACTAAATACCATTATACAGTAAGGTGATTCTAATCAGAGTTAACTCTCGGAAACAATTGGTGTATTCGAAAACTCATACATGACTATTTCTTTCATTTACCCTTAATCTATCTGAAATTTGAAAGTGAACTGAATTATTTTTGATAGTGAGGGAAAATACCACATAGCATGTTTTCATTGTGGTTTTATTTTTGAGTTAACATTTTCCCCTAAAAATATTATGCAGAATCCAATGCGTTCCCAAAAATCCTTTTTAGAGTTATTTTGCTTTACTCTTGTTCTTTTTAAAAATAATAAGCTTTTCATCAAATTCTTTTTTGTTGGAAGCCTCATCTAAAAATGTTTTCTCATGCTGAAAATTCTTCTTATGGATATAGTTTTATTTTATAGTACATGTTTTAAAGCTTGATGTCTGCACTGCTTGTGGCTTGAGATAGTTCATTTTTTTTAAAGTACTCACAACTTATGTAATGACTCTACAACGGAAATACAACATTTATTTTCCAGCCATTTGTTCCATTTGATCAGCTATTAGTCAGTAATAAATGCTATGGGAGCACCAAAATATTAAGCACTCTCTTGCAATTAATTAGAATAAGACTTTCACAGATCGTTAGCTTCACCTCTAATTCGATGTACAGCAAGACTGACAAAAGTTGTTGATTTATATATAATTTGTAACCTGTTATCTAGTGATGAACATTGCTGATTAAAACTGTGTTACCTGTATTGCTTCTAAAACTACTCACCATATTTGAAACAAAGAATAACAACAACTTCAAATTGAAATCTACACTGAATTAAGTGTGGAATAGTCGAGGGATACTAGATTTTTGCCACTCTCCTTCAACTCACAGAAGTGTAGTAAAATTCATCCCCTTAATACTCCATTCTGAGTGCAGTTATGTCATTCTGCAATAATATCTTAGTATTTGACAGTTGACCGTGTTTATGTAACGTACAAGCAAAATGGTCAGCGATACAGCTCAATACAGTAAAATGCGACTTCAGGATGCGAACTTCAAGTTTGTTGTTGCCTGGGTAAACCACTTTGATTTTTTTTTTTAAAAAATGGACTTAATAATCTCTTTATAGTCAAAGTAAAAAAAAAATTTGGTGGTGAGAAAAAAGGAAATTGAAAAATAAAGGACCACCCTATTATAGATGAATTCGTTATTCCACAGTTTCTTGTAAGCATCCCCTGTGACCATCACCATTCAAGCCCTTCCAATTCTTATCTGCGAAGATAGTCATAATAGTGAGAAAAAAAGTTGACTTGTAAGTGTAGAAAGAGGAGTAGAGGGAGGGAGGGAGGGTGGGGGGAGAAGGGGAGAGAGTAGCGTGGTGAAGATGACCCCCGGAAATAGCCCTCCCCCTTTCCTTCAGCTGGACTTGGTTAATTGGTCCTCTTCCACCACTGTTTGAAAAGAAATAGCCAAGGGAGGGCACCCCCTATCGTCTTTAGGGCCTTGGTCCCAGTCTTTAAAAGGGGTTGTTAGGTCTACAATGTTATCTTATACAGTTCTATTTTGGCCATGAGGTCGCTTATACGCTTATATAGAATTACTGAATTCCCCCAACTGAGTAGAAACGATGTTTTTTTTTTTTACTTGCTCTTCTCTAGAGATCATAAAAAGAAATGTTAACAGGGGTGTCCTTGAATGTCAAACACAGCCAACCTCATGGTAACAAGTGGTTGGAGACAGTAGGCTTGTTAAAAGATTGTTTTTACAATGCTAGTAGAGTATCTTCTGTATTGACGAGATTGAAAAGGTATGCCCAACTTTTTTTATGTAAAAAATTATAGAATAAACCTAATGATTTATGCATATTTTAGAAAAAAAAATTAACTCTCATAGGGGTATAACGATGTATCAGAAATCTTGTTTCTAATTTTACCATAATTAGATGAGAAGAAAAATTATCAAGTGATAGTTTAGTTCTTCAGAGTACTAGTTTTTTTATATAAAACCTATCGAATTTTGTATTTAGTGAAATTATTGTTTCACGTCGAATTTAAATACAATTTTAAATATCATCATTGATTCACTCATCTTTAAAAGGCATTCGACATTTACTGGTAAGGATAACACGAAGTTTGGATAAATTAAAAACAATTCTTATTTATAATTTTTCAAAGAAGTGTTTTAGAAAATTTATTTTGCAAATATATAATATTATCAAGATATATTCGTATTCATAGAATCAATAGAAATACATAAATCAGCGTTCGCCACTACGCGGCTCGCGACAGATTTTTCTAAGGCCCGTCGGCAACACAGAAGATTAAAAAAAAAAAGCAAATATTAATTGTGGTTTAAAAAATATATACATACACACATATATATTTGTTTTTAGTTTTATAATAATAAACGAAACATATATTGGTGTATCCGGCCCGCGAAAAGCTCCATCATAAGTCATATTGCCCGCCTCTAAAAGTTAGTAGCGAACGCTGACATAAATAATGGGTATGAAAATCTTATAGGAATACTCATAAACCTCAATCACAAATGTTACAAAACTGTGCTAGATACCAAATTAAAGGTTTCGGCAAGGTAATTAAATTAAAAAAAATTCTCTGAATGAACATCCTTAAAAATCTGTACCGAAGAAGTGTACAATATCTCTTTCAAGTTATATTTTAGGCATAAAATAATGCTTTTTTTTTTACAAATAGCGAAATTGGATTTGGTCGGTAGGTTTTAGATTTAATTTTCTTTGGAGCAAGTAATATACGGGGGCTATACTGCAGTCATTAGCAAAGAGCCCAAAATCTCAAAAAATTCAATTGCATATTTTGAAGTCAATTGCATACTTTTGTGTTCGTCTTTTGAAATTACATTCTTTTTTTAAATTGTTGTATAGGTTTGTATGACCTAAAAACTTGAGCCATTTAATAAAATAAAAATATTATTTTCTATGGATTAATCGGAAAGTGTCAAAATATTTGCAATTAAATTGTTTTGGATTCACGGCTTTTTAATTTATGACGGCAGGGGGGGGGGGGGGGGCATACTTCTCCGAATGTATGTTCCAAATACGTTTCAAAGGGAAATGCCTTTTCAAAAGGAAGCTAATCCACATTTGTGTCTCGAACTGAGGAAAACAAGAAAATCTTTCACCAGGCAACCCAATAATTGGCAGTGACTATCTGACGTAATCGAAACAATTTCAACTCCTTTTTGCAAACGAAAAACCGTTCCGGCAGTGAGTCGCTCACTTAACGCTTCGATTTTGGTAAAATTTTATGTTAAATAATTAGGTTTAAATTGTAAAAACTTATGGGGTTAAATTTAAAATCAGGATGACCTGAAATTATAAACGTATAAATGATTTATTAATAGACAGCGAGCAGGGGGCGATTCCATTCAGGGGGTGAAAATAACCTCATGAGGCTCTTTAATAAATCTATTTTTTTTCTTTTTCATTCTGTGTTTGGAGTAATAATGTGGAGGAAGGGGGGGGGGGGAGGAGGGATCGGACGTTTGGGCAGTCGTAAAATTTCCTTAGAATAGGCCCTGTGTAGCCAATCACAATATACCTTTAAAACGTGTGCTTGGTTGTTTACTTAGTTAATTTAAGGTACGTGTTTTCTTAAGTTTGAAATTGCTTATTGAGATATTAGGAATCGCACTGCGGGGCGATTTCTATTTTATCCCGAAAAACCAATCAGATTGGATAAAGATGAATGGCAGAATTTGAAATTGTTATAGGCTATGTAGTCATATTGACAAGTATAAAAAAAAATAGTGATGTCCGTTCACTCATCTACTGTTTAATTTGTAGTTTTATTGTTGTATTATTGTTACCCCATTATGTACCCAACCCAGATTTTCCTTTCTTGCTACTGACTTTAAAAATTTTGGAGCAACTTCTTCAGTTCACTGAGCTACTACTGCCCGTGCCCCACTTTTTCCCTTGCCTAATTTTCCTGAATGTGCGACGTGGCTAATTCCCCTCCTTATGGTGTATTTCAGATGAAGAGGTTTAGCTCCTACGGAGCTCCGACACCTCGTTAAATCTCCCATCAAAGTCAAAGTCAACAAGTGCATACTTACATCTAGTATTGTCTTGTTTGTTTTTGTGATAAACATAACAGTAGTCTATATTTTATTTTATACTGTGAATTTTTCAGGTATTTTTCAACAGATATCTCTTGCTTGGGTATGTTTGGGAGAAAGCGGCTTCACAAAAAATAAAAGCTAAATAAACTATCACTGTAAGATTGTCCTTACACAGATTCAAAACGTCTCATTAAAAACTTATTGCCACTCCTTTTGTGGATTATGAGAAGAGATGTCGTCACTTTATTAGAGTTACCATTTAAGTTTTTGTTCCGAATTCTTTATCCACAGTGCTAAACAATCTTAACATATGTCTATCGAAGTAGTCGCAATCTGATGTTATAGTTATTATGCAGAAAACAAAATTTAAGTAATATTCGTATTTATTTGCTTGATTAGGGAACTTTTTGACAAACGTTCTGTTAATCGCTTTTGCATATAATCCGCTAGACAAATACTTCAAAGTTTTGGAAGTATAACGAGACTTTTCCAATGGGAAAGATTCAAAGTGTTCCTTTATATTAACAATGAAATTGTCTTTCCATGCTCTGTTGTTTCCTATATTCTTTAGGTGATGCTTTTAATAAGACCATGCTTGTTAATACCTCAATTTGAATTTTGAACATGACTTTTAAACTTAAAATAGTTTGTTAGTAGATTGGATTTTGAAGATTGTTAAAGAATATTTCTTTGATTAGCCCGAGTAAAAGGGTAAAAGCTTTTAATTCCTTTTTACTAACTTCGATTTTCTGTGTGTGCGGGTGGTTGGCTGTATGTGTCGATGGCGGAAAAATCTAATTAACCCCCATTCCGTCATCTAATCGGGCTGAAACTTGGCCGATATATTTGATGTCAATGATATGCATTCTATCAAATTTTAGCAGCTGTCACTGTCACTAAAAGGTCACTTTTATGGAATACTAATCAACCAACTTACGTCATCCGCTGAATGTACGCTGAAATAGCATTTAACCGATCATTGAAGAAACTCTTTCCTGACGCCAAAATTGTTTCAATAAATAAATAATACAATTGTTTTAATCAGAATAAATAAAAGATATTTGGATACGAATGCATAAATTCCCCTCAATTTTAATGAATAAATTTTGAGGAGTATTTTGCCGCATATTTTGCTGATAGAGAAGTTTTTAATATTTAAAATTAGATGCAAACATCAAGCATAAATATTGGCAATGCATATAAACAGTCTTTTAGAAGGTGTACTGACAAGGTGTATAGGTGTTTAGAAGGTGTCTTTAAGTGTACTGACAAGTACACTTAATTTTTTTTCCACTTCCATGTTTTAAAATTAAATTTTCGTTTCTTTTTTTAACCTTTGTGTTTTATTTTCATCATCAGTTGTAGTTAATGAATCATTCATATTGATTCAACTTGAAAAAACTATCACACAACCACACATAAAACTTAAACACATATTCCTCCACGACCATAAAAATCCCACTCCCAAAAATCCGCTTAACTAAACCATTGGTATAATGATATAATACGAAAAATGAAGCAGAAAGAAAGCTCTGTGTAACTCATTCAGACTTGAGTTCTCCTTAGCGACTGAGTGCGAAAACCATATACTAGATCTAGGTAGGTTCTATTCTTTCAATCATTCAAACTTCAAGCATGTCTGAAGATTGGTATTGAACTATAATTACGCTCGAAGCTTAGATTTAGATTAATCGAAACGATTCGTAAAGAAAAAGTTTAATTTGGACTTGCATTGTTCCTATTTTTCCCGATTCAATTAAAACAAAACATTTTTGCTGCAAATCAATACTCCACTTCGGCTTCATTAATAAGTTTATATAGAGAAATATAATACTAAAAAAAAAAAAAAAAAAAAAAAAAAACCTTCGAATTTTATGTTATGTCGCTTATCCCGTTTTGTATTATAGCGCAATGACATATTCCTGTACATCAGAACCAATGAAACCTAAGTAACAATTGCACAACTTTACAAGTTACAGTGAAAAAGTTGAATTCTACTCCTATTGGACTGCCTATATAATGCACAGTTTTAACTATCCTTAAATGTTTTTAATAACTTCAGTGCTATGTTATAGTTCGTTATATTATTATACTCCTATTGGACTGCCGATATAACGCACAGTTTTAACTATCCTTAAATGTTTCAAAAAACTTTAGTGCTATGTTATGGTTCGATCGAAAATGAAATTTTATTACATAATCTGCAATAAAATAAAAATAGATAAAATTTAGTTCGGGTTTGAGGTTTGGATATAAATAGTACCCTCCACTAACTAAATGAGACATTTCCGCAGACATTTATTTTCATTGTGAGTTCCTACATTACCCATTGGAACTTGGTTAGATATTTTTAAAACAAAGCTTTAAATTACAAACCCTATTAGAAAATAAAAGTTGTTTATGAGTTTTTCAATTAGTTACGCAACCCCAAAATGAACACAATATTCAATGGGCATTAGATGCATTCTTCCTCATTTGATTTATCCACTTATTCGGAGAGAGTTTAATTGGGTTGAGGAAATAATTAGAGTCGTATGAAGTTATCTTTAAATTGCTGATTTCATTCCAAGTTCGTTACCAAAATAATGAGCACATATGCGGTGGTAGTATCCTCTTTGCATCATTAAAATATGTACTGATTATTTCTGATAAAATAATAGATGGGAAAGGGAGTATACGAAATATGTTTCCGTCTTGAAAATTATACAATAAGTTAAATACCACTGAAGATAGTTGGAAGAATAATACCTCAGATGTCAAATAATTTAACTTATTTAATACATTCTTTGAAAGAAATTTTCGAAGCCCACCCTCATGATTAGACGAATAAGTAGCACAAAAAACTCCTTGTATTGTATTAGTAACTGACAGTAACTACTTGTATAAATCAGTAACTGTATCAGTAACTGATGACTGCTTCTACACATCTTGTACCGATGCCAAACTTGCACTATTCGGCGATATTGAATGAGTGATATGATTCTCAATTAAAATTAATCTCAGACAAGAAAAACCCTGACAACGTGAAGTTTTTTAATTAGCAGAAATGTCGTCAAGTTGGCAAGTTTGGCTAATAATTTGCAACGGAAGTTTGTCATCGAATATCCAAGTTCTGATTCACTAACGATTCTGATCCACTCTGATTGAAGGTTACTGTGGAAGCTGCCTTAAGGTTAAAATGCAAAGCATTTCCAGTTACAATTTCCGATTGAATTTTGTGTTATTCGAATACTATCGTTACCTTCAATTTGATATACGACATGAATCTGTAATGTTTATATTTTTGGTTTAAATTATTGCAAATTGGCTGCATGTTGTCACTTCCGGTTGTTTTGGTCGTAACTCTCAAGTAGAACTTTGATGTTTGAACTTATTTTGACGAAACCTTTTATTTGACATATTGCACGTTCTTGTAGCATTTATAAATTTGTCTGAAAATGATGATTTTAGACAGACGTACAGACTTCCCTAATAGCAGGAAAACAAAATTGTAACTGAATATAAAACATTTAAGTAGCATCTTTTGTTTAGATGAGATTAGCACTCTTTTCAGGTACATTTGAAGTAATAACTTCTTTGGGAATTTTGATGCAGTTAATAAGTCGTGAGAAGGTTTACACATCCTTCTTTAAAAAATGTTGTAGATGTGATACCAAATTCATTAATGGGCACAAATTTACTGCATTTTTAACAATACTTACACATATTTTAATAGTTTAAAAGAATTTACCAGAGATCTTATGATATTATCTCTTATACTTTCTACTAGAATTAATTAAAATGTACATCCACAGAACTACGTACGTTTTAAAAATGTTTCTTCAGAAATTTATGTATAATTTTCTCGCACCATGATCTTGTAATGTTCTAAAAGTTAAAATATTAAATCGCTTTTATTCTTTTCAATTCATCTCTTTACTCATTTCACTACAGTGTGAAAGATTCTATACCGTCTGTTTAGATAAGTAATAACAATAGCATTGTCTATGTGCCTAGCATTTTTTGGTTGGTTGGTAGGAGTTTAACGGCGCAAGGGCAACACGTGGGCTATACTGCGCCAAAGCATTTTGTGGAGCCTGATACAGTCATACACATTCATTTTCTAGCTTACATACATTTGTATTTGGTAGAACGACAAGTTTGAGGCAAATCATAACATTTCAAATTTCTCTTTTAAAACGAAATATTACGTATAATTATACTTATTAACTTGGACTTTCTTAGCTGACAAGGAGGAAAATCATACGACAGCTGTTTACTTTTTATACTAACAAGGCAGTGATATGTGCCTTAAATATGACAGACTCTCGGACAGCATTTGTTTTGGTCGAACGAACATATTGTCAATCCTTTCTGTCCATTGGAGCATGTAATTCTGGTAATTGTTCTATCGACAGCACGATCACAACCCTAGTTCATCTCCAGAGCGCTTATCTGGGATTGACTTCGCGGTAAAATGTCCAGTTTGTCATGACATTCTAAACCTAAATGCCGATTTAAAAGAATAATAATGATACGAAACCGAACCATTAGTTTCTCTTGTTACGATGTTGATTTTTTACGCCGTAGGATATCGGCAATTTTCTCGGTCATTTGGGTTGAGATTAAAATAAAAAAAAAAACGAGTATCATTATTGTTGAATTATTTAAGTACCCAGCGAACATGTTTTCATTTATTTCGCGTTTGTTTAAATACCAATTTCCGGCTTTTTGGAATGTTTTTTTCTTTTTTCGAAGGAGTTTAGTTGGGTCGATTGAATGCTCTGTTCGTATTAGGTCTGGTATGATCATGGTATGATAGTTATTTAGATGTCTAGACCGGGGATTGGGCTCAATTCAATTGCTGAGATTTGAGCGTGGTCGCGGATTGAAATTATTATGAAAACGCAATGTTCCATGGTAATACCTACTCCCGCATGTTCTGGTTTAGTTAGTGGTTGGTTTTGAGATTGATTTATAAATGTTTGGACTTGGTTTAGTTTAGATTTGTGTTATTCAGATACTTATTCCAAGATGAATCGTTAGTCTGTGTCGGCCTAATAGATTTAATGTTTTGTTTTTTAGGTCATATTATCTGCCAGAGTACAATATTTGGTGGGAAAATAACTGATGTTTTTATTTTTGAAACATTTCTATGTGGTAATTTGTAAAAACTTTTTAGAATAAAAAGAATCTTTCACAAAATATAAAATTCATATACGTTAAAGCAATACTTCAAGTGCTATAGTGCTTCAAAATTGAACCACGCGGTTTATTCTACAGGCACAGGATGACGAGTATCAAAGCTTAAAGAATGTTGGTTGATATATACATCAATTTTCAGGATAATTCTTTAATTCGAGGTCAACAATAATGAAGTTAATTTTTTTTTTTTTTTTTTCAAATTGAACATCATAATACAAGAACAAACTGATATATTTCAATCTGTATTTTATAAAACATATTTTATGAAATGTATCATCGAAAACAAGTTTATTAATAAAATGACACAAATCTAGCTGCGTCCTCACCTTTAAAAGAAATTTCGTTTATCACAATACAGTTTTACCCATAGTGCAATTCTACATTAAGTTAAAATTTTGAAATATAAATTACCAATACATAACTCTTTTAAAACTGATTGGAAAGTAAACATACTTTTACTATCATAAAGAAATACTATTTTATTAAACCAAAATAATGTTAGGATAATTTTTAATTTTATATTTTGAAGTAATTTTTTCCCCATTTACAAGATATACTGATGGTATCGTACTTTTAGGATTATTGTATTGATATAAACATGCAATAGCATATTTTTCTTACTTTAAATTAATTGACTTGTTAGAAGTTGATCAAAATAGTCAATCATAATTGATCATAATTGAAAAATAAAATTGATTACAGAATAATTTTATAGGTTTTAACAACTTAGTTTTTAATATTGAGATATTTAATGCAATGGTGTCAGTATTCGATGTGGTATTTTTAGTAAATTTGATAGTAAACTTAGTTCTTTCGAGGGGGGGGGGGGGAAGGGAGTGCATTAAGTAACGTAATAATATTTCCCTGGGTCTATTTATAATAGTTTGTGTGGAAGGATATTTAACTGACTATCAATAAAGGTTGGTTGTATTCAGATTATCTGGCGAGAGAAATACAGGGTGTCTACAAATTAGTTGGGCAGTGGAGCTCAAATAGATCTGTGTAACTCATAATAACTAGGCATTAATAAACATTTTTTTTCCATACAGAATGGCATGGTGAATATAAATTAGTTGGGGAAAAAGAATGGTTAATTGTGCCTAGTTTTTAAGAGTTATACAGATCTATTTGAACTCCATTGCCCTACTAATTTGTAGCTAACCTGTATAAACTTTAAAAATGCATATTAGTTGAAAATATTGAAAATTCCATGCCTTAACTGAATGAATATTTTAGAAGTTATTTTAAAATGCTTTTTGTGTCATATGAATTCAATTTTCGGAATAGGTTTCGATTCTTTCAGAAAGTTGTGAAAAGTCTACAACATATTAAAGCTCGTGTAAGGAGGAATTCGATTCAGTTAGAATTTGTTGGAGAATAAAGCTGTGTTTGTGAACGGTTAATTAACTTTCTCAAATCAGTAGAAGTTTGTGTTTACTAGTCGGCAATGATTGAATCTCTGATTTGAGGCAGTTAGGGGATATGTTTTTGAATCTCTGATTTGAGGCAGTTAGGGGATATGTTTTTGTCTTTGAATTTTTAAAAAATATTTTTCACGAATAATAGAGATCTTATTTTTAGAATATCTCGTGTGATTATTCCTCTGAGTAAGAAGTCTGTAACATTTATCTGTCAGTAGTGAGATCTTTGCGAAGGTTAAAGTACTTACCCAGGTAGCATAGGAGTATTAGCCAAGGTCAAAAACAGGAGCTCTAGAAGATTGGCCGATCGTGCATCACTCCAAAATACATGATTTTTTATTTTTTTTAAATAAACAATGCAAAGTAACCACAAAGCATGTATTTGCCGTCCGCTTTTTCTTATAAATAAAATATTTGAATTTTGAAACTGTGCATCAACATCTCAAAACTTCCACAATATTTTACCCAGCAAAGAGCGATATTGACTAATAGTGGTATCCAACGGTCGATTTACAAAGTTCCGAATCGAGTTTGATCAAAAAGTTATTGTGCTAATGGGGTATTTTTGTAACCATGTAACACTGTTACTTAATGAAAAAATATCTTAACAATTTGGTGTTAAAAGTGAGATCTTTGCAAAAAAAAAAAAAAAAAAAAAAAAGTAGAATAAAGTAGTTATTTCATAACATTGTATCTCCATTTATTTGAGCAGAAATTTTATTAGAAATTCGTTAGCACTATTTCGTTTAAACGAAATTAAAAATATCTTTCAACTTAAAATATCACCACGTAACAACTTTGAAAGTGGTTGGTTGTTTTCAGATTATCTGGCGCGTCAGCAACACGAGGGCTATAATGCGCCGAAACATTCGTCATTAGACAAGCCAACATACATTTACAAACACCCATGCCAACACGGGACTCGAACTCGCAACCTCGCGGTCTAGAAGCTAGCACGCTAACCACTATACCGTTTGGTCGGCCTATCAATAAAGGAAAATTGCACTTATTTTTTAAAAAGGTAATCTTTGTGCAAATCTTGCGGATTTCCAATGAGGAAGTTGCATGTTTTTTAAAAATGGTCAAAAGCATTAAATTTTAATAGAAAAAGCAAAGCTGATTTCAAATATTTAAGTTAAATTGCGATTAATTTTTTTTTTTTTAAGTATGGAAAGAAGAAAACTCGCCAAAACAGTGTAATCATGAAGCAACCCTTAAACGTTTTATGATTGGCTGTTTAGATTTGACGTCAACTCTCGCTAAAAGTTTTCTCATACTATTTGATTACTTTTGTTGATCCATAGCGTTGCTTGAAATCGTTATTATTCTGGCTTTAATAGCTTAAATTTTTTTTGAGTGAACAATTATGTTCCTAGTTTGAACATGGATAATAAGTGAACAACATGGATATTGGTTTTAGCTGAGCACAGTAGATAAATTCCTCCATGATGGCTAAACATTTTAGAGAGAACATTGACTGTGACTTAATTACAAAGTACAGTGTTTAAATCTATCACGATAGCTATCACGCCCTTTGTTGTTCTTCTTCAAAGCATATTATCATCATACACAAATCTTTAGTTTAGTTGTTTGTTTTGAATATCTATTTTACTTGCATTTGAAAAAGGGCAATCGGATAACTTGCAAAAAATATATTCATCTCCGATGCTTGGCTTCTTGAGATCCAATCCTGCTTTCTTAGGAGCTGAAATTCGTGCAGTGAAAGCTAAAAGGTATATATAAATTTTGCAAACTGTTTTACATTTGCCTTTGATCGAATATGACACATTTTTTTATTGCATGCTTTTATTTTCAATTACCATTCTATCCGGTTAAATTGAAGAACTTTGCAGAGGCGACTCGTCAAATTTTTAACTATATTTTCGGAGCCCAAATTGTCACATATTTTACGAACTATTTGAAATAACTCATGTACACCCAAAAACTATGAATTCAACAAAATTTCACGTTCAAGAACATTCCATTCTTGTACAAGTCATTCTTAAAAAAAGCCATTTTATTCTTGTACAAGAATCAAATGATTTTTTCGTTGTTAATCGTTTTTTTTTTGTGCTACTGCTCTTGTGACGGCTATTTTCAACGACATTACTTTCGGTTTTAAGCAACGCTTGGTTCCAAAGAAGGTTGCCGACCAAACGGTATAGTGGTTAGCTTGCTAGCTTCTAGACCGCGAGGTTGCGGGTTCCAAGTCCCGTGTAAGGCATGGGTGTTTGAAATGTATGTTGGCTTGTCAAATGACGAATGTTTCGGCGCATTATAGCCCTCGTGTTGCTGACGGCGCCAGATAATTTGAAAACAACCAACCAATCCAAAGTAGGTTATAAAAATACTTGTTTTCCATAGTCAGGTTTTATCCAGTATTCTTTTCAAATCCAAATGTTCAAATTGATGAATTCAAAGTGTAGCAGTCATCACATTTTTTACTTGTAAGCAAGTAAAATGTTTATAGTTGCTCTTGGCACTAGTGTTGCGTAAATAACTCTTGGCACAAATATCGTACCAGAGTAATGCCATGAAAATCCAATATGGGAAATAAAATTATCATAATTTGCAATGTAGAGAGATTTTTTTTTTTATTAAGAGCATTTTTTTTTCTAGTCCAGATCAATTTATGTTTCTTTAGAAATTTAACTTTCACTTCTTGAATAGCTCTTGTTTCGACTATAGATCATTGAACAACTTCTATATCTGACATCCATAGAGTTGGCGACATTTATAACAATGTAAAGAAATCGGATCATTTAAACAAATTCTTTGAAATTGTTAAGGAAGAAATAGATGGTAGTTTTCAGATTATATGGCGCCGTCAGCAACAAGAGGGCTATAATGAGCCGTAACATTCGTCATTCAAGGAAGAATGGAAACCAACGAGAATTTAATGTTTATTTATGTTTAATTTCATTTTGTTTTATGTGTAATTTCATTTTGTTTGTATATTACTATTCTTTTGCAATTAAAACTTCTAATTAAAACGCTGGTTCTGTTTAGCATACATTTTAAAATCGAGAATTGCTACATTTCAGAATAAGACAATATTTGAACACTGAATGTGAGGACATAATCCTAAAATGATTAAAAGGATACAAAATTATAGGAAATTCGATACGCATCTTATCTATAATCGAAGTGGATATAACTCTTGAAATTTCAAACGGATTTCAAAGATGTTTGTTGTTTTGGTTCGGCGTGGTATAACCATCGTGTAGCGTTTGTATTTGCCTGAAGAACCATACCAAATCGTCTAACGTGCATTACAGTAAAGTATGACATTAGTCTTTGGCATCGCCACAGCGGGTCAAGAACACCTATCTAGCTTTTAAAAACTAAAAATAAAGTGGATAATAATAATTAAACCCATAAAAAGAGTTTTTAAAAAATCCTTTATATGCATTGTCAATTTTCATATTCATTAACACAGCGTCGATATCAAAAACATTTCTATCAGCAAAATGTGCGGCAAACTACGTTTCAAAATTTATTTATTAAAACTGAACGTGAATTTATGCTCTCGCATCCAAATATCATTGATTTATTCTGATTATAGTAATTTTATTATTTATTTAATAATAATAATAAAAAATTAAAAAAAAATGGCAACACAAGAGTTTTAATAATGATCGATTAATGGACTATTTTAGTGCGATTGCGATTGGATGACTACAAGTTGGTTTATTAATATTCCGTAAAAGCGACCTTTTAGTGACAATAACAGCCCAAAAATTTGATAGAATGCATTGTCATTGACATCGCCAAGTTTCAGACTGATTGGATGACGGCAAGGGGGTTAATTAGGTCTCCGCAGATTCCACTCCCATCGACAAATAAACACACAAAAGAGAAGTAAATATAAGGGATTTGAAAATAATGAAATTCACAGAAAAAAGTATCAACTATGGGTTTTAAATTTCGTATTCGAGCAGAAAATTAATGAAGGGCAATTTATATTTCAGTTGGTAATCTAATAAATCATTTTCGAAAAATCATGGTTTAAACATATACTTTAATTGCTTAGTACTCCTTCATACATGTTCTGGCCTCCTTGTAAACAATTCTGCCTGCGCCAATTATCCAATAATAAGTATCATGGCTTAAAGATTTACCCTGAATCACATGTAAAATAACAAAGGCAAAAAATTATCTATAAAAATTATTATTCAAATGTTAAGTTATTAAGTTATATATTTTTTGCTTTTTTTCACGCTGCAACACATGAAATTCAATCTCTTAATTAAAATTATTATATCACGATTGATATTGAATAAGTTTTTAGCATCGATATAAATAAACATGAAACCATGATATGTTTATCTATATCGATGGTTTTTAGTTAATAACTGATTAGCGCCTCTGAAAGACTGTGACCCTTTAGCAAATGCTTCGTATGCCTTTGTAAAAATTGACCCTGGTGTTGTCAAGTGGGTTGTCTGTTGAATTATAAATTACTTAACCCCTTGGATACATTTGACGTCTGAGACACGTCATTCACTTTTTTCCCCTAGGAGCGGATGACGTGTCTATAAGACGTCAAACCAAAAATCCTTTGGGTACATTTGACGGCTGAGATTCGTCATGCACTTGTTTTGCCTGTTAATAATGACGAACCTAATTCGTCATTCAAACTAGTTTGATTGGATAAATTTTAATGTCACAAGAGCCATGATTGGTTAAGTCAAACATCGGTTGGTTTACCTATACTTTAAAAAAATAATTTGTTTGGCTGTATTCCTTTAAAGTTTCTTTATTGTTTTGAACCAACCGTTCAAAACGCAAGAATTTTCCCAAATAAATCCGTACCCAAGAGGTTAAACATAAAATTATCAAATAAAGGAATGTTTCAACTCTTGATTCGACGTTTCAACTGTTTAACCTCTGCCCAAGAGCAATGGAGGAGGATTGCAAAATATAAATTTTTTTGATATCATGATTTGTATTCCTATTTAGGTAGTAGGCAAAAAACGTTTTAATTTTCCAATGCCATCATCAAAATGTCATGCACATTTTAAAGAAAATATCTATTAGTTTAGTAGTATGCTAATATAAATCTGTGTCGAATGCCATCTATAATCTAATAGCAGTCTGTGAGGTAAAATAGGGAGGGTATGGAATATAGGTTATAATTCCTTCTATTGACTAAGAGGCTCCGTCTGTTACTCGCTAATGCTAACATAACCTCTCGGAGATTGCTTCACAATCAATTTGCCTCTTCGGTAACGCTCGTCAAATCCCGAAATCGTTACGCTTACAGATATATACTAAAGTTGTTATTTATTATACATTAATTAGTATATTATATACTAAATTATATTAGTTATTATATACTAAAGTATATAATAACTAAAAACCGTCAGTCAGTGAAGGTTTGGTGACGTGATCCTGGAAATAAATAATAATTACTATCCTTAAAATGTAGAGCACATAGTATTTGCAATCAATAGCATTCATATCGATATCGAATCTAACCACTGATCTCTCAGCGCATGATTGGTTATTGACTTGAAGTTGTAGAAGGCTTACTAATCACCAAAGAGATCTATACTAGCAACTTCTCCCAAAACTATTTAAAATTTGTTCGTAACTAAGGGCAACTTATTTCAAAGCATTGTGGGGGTAAGTATTCAAATGACATCATCTGCTTGCAGTGCAGAAACCGTTTATAAGCAATCCGAAAATTGTAGTAGAGGTCAGAGAATCTAACTCCTCTCAAAACCAATGCTGCCATATTTTCTTTCATGGTATTTTTACTACTATCTGACAAAAATAGTTATTTATGCAACTAGTGGGGAAAACAATACTTTTTCAAACGAGGTAAAATGCTTATTTGACGAGTGCGATAGCACGAGTCAAATAATTTACCGAGTTTGAAAAAGTATTTTACCCCGTGTTGCATGCAATATTTTTTATAATCACGTGCAAAAAGTATTTTTAATACAGATATTTATTAACCCTGGTAACTCGAGTCAAAGAATTTCTTCAGAATATGTATCATTTCAATCCCAAGACTGTATGATATTTGAGCAGGAGGCGTGCGAGAAAATACTTTTTCACACTAGTGCGAAAAAGTTACTTTCCAGCACTCTTCTCGAAAAAATGCTACTATCGCCACTATTTTTTATTCAAAATGATTATAAAAAGTTTAATTTTTTGCACGTTGTTATAAAAAAACTATTTTGCATGTTGAATAATTTATCTCGTGAAATTTTTGAATAATAAAAAAAACCCATAAATATGTCACGTTTTTGAAAACTACCACTCAAACAGCGCCCTAAAACTTATTTGAAAATGAGGAATATTCATGATACGTCATTGGAAACTCCTGAGGAATTTTAACAGATCAAAGCACACCTTTAAAAAAAAAAAAAATTAGATTTTATTTTTATTAATTTTCTGATCTATTTATCCTCATGAGTTTCCACAGTGACGTACATGCATTGCATAATCTTCAAACAACCTTAGTATTGAAACTAATACGTCTGTTAACACTTCCTTTTCTTTTTTAAACGTAGGAGAAGAAAAGACGAAATAAAAATACACCATTTAACTAATTTAAATTAGGGACATCCAATACACCGTAAATATACTACATTTTTGAAAACTAGTGTTCAAAATACTGCGCCCAAAATATATGTGAAAATGCTGATTTTACAAGAATACTTTACTGGTAACTCCTAAGGGTATTTTGACCAATCAAAGAACATATTTAAAAACATCTGAAAGCTTTACTATTGTTTACAAGTTCTCATGAGTTGTTAGTGACGTTGTCATGCATATCCTTCATACTACCCTATAATTCAAAACTCGTCATCTGGCAACATTTCCTTTGCTTTTTTTTTAACATAGGAGGAGAAAGAGATGCAATAAAAAAGCACCATTTTATATAAATTAGTTACATCCACGTTGCTAATTTAACAGAATGATTGATTATTTTTTTTTAAACCGAATCATGATAATCCGCTATATGTTGTGATATAATTTATTAAAAGAAATTTGGCTTTTTTCAATACCTTAAATCTTTAAATTGAATTTTTTTAAAATTTGGATATTTCATAACTACAAAACTATATTTAAAAAAAAAATTAAAAAAAAGGTGGGAGGGGGGGGGGGTGACGTTATTGTTTTAGTAAAACGTATAGCACATTGCTTGCAAAAAATTCTATTTCTACAGTGGTTTATTTTTTCCTGTAAATGTCGGCTCATGCAAAAGAAAAAGAGAAAAATCTTTCATTGGGCAATATAATAACTGGAAAACTAAAGTTTCTATCTCTAAATTTTTCTTATCAGCAAAATTCCTAAGCAATTATCCACAAATATACAAATTTTTTATACTTTTAAATCCAATATAATTAAATCCAACAAACCGCTCTGAAACAGAGAAGTGCGTGTTTTAGAAAAGTTGGTTGTTTTCAGATTATCTGGCGCCGTCAGCAATACGAGGGCTATAATGCGCCGAAACGTTCGTCATTAGACAAGCCAACATACATTTACAAACACCCATGCCTTACACGGGACTCGAACCCGCAACCTCGCTGTCTAGAAGCTAGCACGCTAACCACTATACGGTTCGGTCGGCTGTTTTAGAAAAGCATTTACTTTTTTTAATCATTATTTTTTTTGATATAGAGAGAGATTGAAGAACTTGCATGCTTCATTGCTTTTACTGTTGTTTTTGGACGTTGAGTTCTGTCTCTTCAATTCGAGAGTATTTAAAGTAAAAATGTCTGCTAAAATAATTTTAATATAATAATATTAAAGATGCGTACCCATTAAGCCCTATTAATCCAATTTATACCCGGCAATTGGATAAAATGAACAACACAAAATACAACAGCATGCAATTCAAATTTGGTGTACGAGTTAGTGGTGGTCATGAGACCTACCATTAAGGTTTTTATCAAAATTGCGCATGCGTTTAAGATAGCTGACTTTGAAAAAATCATGTTTTTCAGTTAATGATAAAAAAAACGGCTGCAACGATTTTGATCAAAATCGTTTTAGAAATGCCTCTAAAGGTGTTCGAAACATCCCCATCTCCTAAATTCATGTAAAAATGCTATAAAGGCCTTGAAAACACTCGTTTTTCAACTTTTTAACTCAGAACTCATTTATCAACAACCGATTTTCACTCATCCTTTTTTTCATTTACAAGAAAAGATAATGTAAGAATTATTGAAAAGTATATTGCCGAAATCACCTATCTGGCGTTTTTTTTTTTTTTTTTTTTTTTTTTTTTTAAAAAGGCTCTAATAAGAATTATCGCCAAAATATTTCGCCAAACGCCATTTTAGTGTATTTGAGAGTAGTGCGATGTTCTTCACCTTTAGTTTCATCTACTTTATTATTTATTAATTTTTTATAAGGTTGTGGGGTTTTCGTATATTAATACTAGAGGACCTATTTCCTATTGTTGCACAAATTCTCTGTATGTAGTTGCAAATAGTGACGTATTATTTTAAAATTCTATTGTAATTTATTTTATCTTATTTATTTATTAACAGCGATTGTACAGGTTAGGAAAAGGTGGCAACACCTAAAGCAATCGGGAAATTTCGAGATGTTTCTTTTTTCTTTTTTTTTTCCGACGAATTGGCTGGATATTTCTAGAAGGTTCTCACGCGCCTGTATAAATTCAACCGCAGCTAAAATCGACGGACAGTTTGACTTCGGAACTCGATGAAAGCTAAACGCTTTGAGTGTGCCTGACCTGAATTATAGCTGGATTCGGAGTTGTTTTCATTGAAGCTTGATAGTGATTACACTGTTCTTCGAATAACTTTTATGAGCTCTTGAAGAGAGAATACATATTTTTATCCAGTAAAAACTACGCCATTATTGTCTCTGTGGAAAATTCATAACACTATTTTATTTTTTCGATAGATTTCTGTTAACCTTTTTTCAAATAATGATAGCTACGCACTTCGAAATTCAACGCTAATTCTAGTTGCCTCCACTTTAAGATATACTTGAGATATTAGCTATGGCTAGGGAACAGGCAATATCTAGGGTATTGACCGATGGAATTTTTTTCAAAAATACTTTCAAACCTTTTTTTCTGCAGGAACTACTAGACTGAGAGGCGACTGCAATTTTTGGACCCCATCGAACATCATTCTGAATTTTATATAGAAATTTTAGAAAAGTGAGTAGATTACGAATCCACTAGTCTGCTGAGGCAAAAATGGCCGAAACTAAATCCACTTGCCAAATGCGCCATAACTTGCCAAATATTGAGGATTTTTTGTTATTTGACCTCACTTATTAATTTTCAATTAAGAAGGTTGCAGACGATTCGGATGTGGGGCTATGGCTTACTTGCATCTTACACAAATGAGCCAAATTGGCAATAAAAATTACGTCACTGATGACGTAACTGATGTCGCCAATTTGGCTTACTTTTAACAGATACAAGTTTTCCGAGCCATAGATCAGAAATAGTTTGCGCTTTTACTCATCGAAATACATAATGCAGTGGGTTGCCAGACGAAAAAGTTTGTTATCTTTTTGGCAAGTTCTGACATATAGTCCAAGTCGATTTTTGATCAGTTTCGGCCATTTTTGCCATGGCAGACCAGTGGATTCGTAATCTACTCACTTTTCTCCAATTTCTAAAAAAAATTCAGAATGATGTTCGATGGGGTCCACAAATTGCAGCCGCCTTTCGGACTATACCTATCTGTTTATAGCATATAAGATTGACACTGTTTTATGAATGTTCCACTCACACTTCAAATTTCGAGCAGGTCGAAAAAACAATAATACCCGATTGCTTATTCCATATTCTCTGCCTTTACCCAGTTACTCCCATCATATTTCCATCTTATAGAATCCTTTCTTAGAACTGAAACTGGGGAGAGAAAAGAAAACGATTGTTGATGAGGTATGCTCAAGGAAAGAGAACTCTGTGTTAAAGACATTAGTTTTTCAACTTTTTTCGCCATTATAGTATTTTTATTGGAATTTTGCTTGTGAGGAAGTTTAGAACACTTTTTGAGACATTTCTCAGGAGTTTTGAACAAAATCGTTTAAGCCGTCTTTTTAGCAATTACTGAAAAACATGATTTTTTCAACTGCCGCTACCTTATGCGCCCGCCTGATTTTAACGAAAACCTTAATGGTAAGTCCCTGTGCCATCATCAACCAGCACACCAAATTTGAGCATCTTATGTCAATTTGTTCGGGAGTTATGCTGACAGCAGACATTTTTTCTAGATAACTTTTTTGAAATCAGGATGTTCTAAAACTTAGAGAAATGCAAACAAATCGATTTTTTTTTTTTGACCGAGTCCTATACTTTCATTACCCTATGTATACATATGGGTAATTGAAAGTAAAAATACATGTTTAAGACACTGTAAGGAATGTTCGCGCTTGAATGAAATACGTGAGAAAATATAACTCTGGATAATGAATGTTACCTTCGGTTTAGTGAATCCGCAATGTTTTCGTTCCCACGTTACCTTGACATTGAGACTGAAATTGACTAAGTCGTCATGGTTCATATTTGCGTGGGAACAAATGTAATTTCGATTTTATTTCAGACCAAGAAATAAGTAAAAAAGTAAATATTTGTAATTTACAGAAATATTATAATGACGGATATAAACTTGTTTAATTATTACGTTCAGAAGAGTATCAATCAATTGATTTATAATTATAATATTTTATAGGCATGATTTAAAATAAATTTAATAAATTATTACATAAGGAAGACAAACTATTTATTCAAGGATTTGGGCTACCTAAAAATCCTCAGAATTTCCCATTTCCTTTTTAATCATTTTAAAAAAAAATCAAATCCTTCCTTTTCGAGTGACATTTATAAGACAAAACGATCGTTTTGCCACCAACCTTAAAAAGGCAGAAACGACAATAAGTATCTATTTTCTGCACAACTTCCAGCGAAAAAGCCGAAATTTACTATTTTCTAGCTTGCTTACGGAACTTCGCATAATTATACAAAAAATATCATAATTTTTTTTTTTGTATAATTATGCAAATTTATTTAAAAAAATTACATAGAGGAGTCTCAGTGATACCTTTTAAAGAAAAAAAAATTGAGTACCTTAGGATAAGAAACAACGAAAAAAAAAATATTGAAATTTCCAAAACGAATTAAAAAGTCGAGTTCTATCCCGTTTTTGATATAAAAATTTAGACAAACTTCCAGACCTAACTAAGCTATAGATCTTTAAACTGATTAAATTCTATGACGGGGAATGTTTCTACTTAAAATCCTACGCTGGTTTGAACTTCATTAAATAATTCTTTCTATTTTTAATTAATTTAAAACTGCTTTTTTTTCATTTCATAATTTGACGATGGATAGAGTCGATCAGCTTGTAACTAAGGTTCAGGCTCAATATGCCAAGTCGCCAAAACAGGTTTGTCTTTATTTCGGCGTTAGTTTGGCCGACACGTTAGGACAAACGAGAATGAATGTAATGCTAAAGTATAGCCAGAATGAATCAGACTGTAATTATGTGGCTTATAGCATTTTTAAAATTGAAATAATTTAATTTTTGAAGCGACCGAATTAAAGAGAAATATTTGTTCTTCAAATTGAATGTGTTATTTGAACTGTATGACAATTTAGAGTGAGTTAACTTTCAAAAACATTTAATTTCGGGAAATATCTGTTGAAAAATGTAAATAATCATATTTTGTTGCCAAATACCATGGACTGAATACAAAGTATTAATGTGGAGGTTATGTAAGCTGACGTCATAGTCAATTCATTACAGCGGGACTAAATGAAACACGCATAGCGATTGGCTAATGGAAAAATTTGTAAAAATTTAATTCGTTTTTAAAGATGTGTTGATTTTGTTTAATTCCCGTTGTAAAATGAAATCGTAGAATCGTATATCATCAAAATTATAACTTCATAGGGAATTTAAAAATTGTTGTCAAGAAAATATTTTAAATTTTTTCAAATATCAATGGGTTATTATGTGAACCAAAATATTGCTTGGTATAATCAAATAATTTATATTGTAATAATTAGACTGTAAAAAACTTGTAATATTTATTTGTAATAGTTTATTCGAATTCATTTTCATTTAGATTAATGCTCTGACTTTGCATGTTAAAGATTCCGGGTTCGATTCCTGGGTTAGGTGTGGATGTTTGTTGTGATTCGGAATCCACGTTAAGCTTTAGGTTCCGGGCTGATTAGTCGTTATTATGCACAAAAATAGGCCAACCAAACGGTATAGTGGTTAGCGTGCTAGCTTCTAAGCCCCGAGGTTGCGGGTTCGAGTCCCGTATTAGGCATGGGTGTTTGTAAATGTATGTTGGCTTGCCTAATGACGAATGTGTCGGCGCATTATAGCCCTCGTGTTGCTGACTGATAAGATAATCTGAAACAACCAACTATGCACAAAATAGGTCGTTGTGCGTACAAACCACTGATCTCTACTACAACTTCTGGATAGCGCATGCTTGGTTACTGACTTGAAGTTGAAGAAGTCATAATAATCATCATAGAGATCTATACTAATAACTGCCCCCAAGCCGACCAAACGGTATAGTGGTTAGCGTGCTAGCTTTTAGGCCGCCTAGGTTGCGGTTTCGAGTCCCGTGTTAGGCATGGGTGTTTGTAAATGTATGTTGGCTTGTCTAATGACGAATGTTTCGGCGCATTATAGCCCTCGTGTTGCTGACGGTGCCAGATAATCTGAATACAACCAACTTCCCCGAAAACTAGTTCAAATTTGTTTGTAACTATGGGCAACCTATTTCAAAGCATTATGGGGAAAAGTATTCAAATACCATCATCTGCTTGCAGAGAAGAAACCAATAAGAAGCAATCCAGAAGTTGTAGTAGAGATCAGTGGTACAAACTAACCTAACGAGCTGAAATTTGGCAGGCAGATTCTTTGTCGATGGCCATGTATTTCATTAAGTTTTGGGTGTTGAGTTGCCATTGAAAGGAGGCTTTTACACAAGTTCCTCTTGCTCATTCGTGTTCGATTTTGATTACTGCCGTCCGCACTTTCTCTCGTAATTGGTAGTTTTATTTTTATTACTTTATGTTAAGCGTAGTACCAGCAATAGAAAATATTTTCTTTAATCTTGATTTCCTTTAAACTTTGATTTTAAATTTTAATGCCATTTAAATTTGCAAGGGATTTGGAATCAGCAGATACCTAGATATTCCCATACTAAATCTAACGATAACAAAAACTCGTAGACTAGCATGTTCTGTTCCTTTGAGATCATACTTAAAGGCTAAACACTGTCTCTTTCCTATATAAGAATTTTAAATCTTTCCAACATTAAATTTTTAACAAACTTTTATTAGCTTCGTATGTATCTATGTAACGGAATCTTTGAACTCGATTTTCGACCACTTCAAAACGTTGGATTAATTTGAAATTTTGCACAGTTATCAAGAACCGATGACAATACAATAATTCCATAAGTTTGTCGCATTATCGCAAGGATTAGCTCGTGTTACCCTTGGGCCGTTAAACTCCAACCAACCATCTCCTGAATCGAACCCTGGTGTCCCGTTACTCGTTACAACCCCAGTATCCACAGAACCTACCATCGACACTTGATAAGGCAGACATTTGAAAGATCTGTCGTGGGCACTACGGTTATACTAACAGCAAAAAGTTATTTAGATTTATCATGTAATAATGATAGACGAGCCACCGATTGGTTTTGATCTAATATTAAAACGTTCCTTTCATCTGGTCGGAACTCTGGATTAGCTCTAGAAATACCACAGTTTTCCATGTAAATGTGGACGCGATTTAAGGGGCCATATCCGAATTAATGAGCTATTCAATGTTTCACCTTAATATGACGTGTAGTAAAACATGCATGAGTTAATCATTGACACAAGCATATGACTACTGTCCGGATCAACTAATAGGGAGTTTCATTTACGTTTCACAATTGAATAATTAATAGTTTAAAAAACTAAAAAACACGCTTTAATAAAAAGTTTTTTTTTATTTAGTCGCATTATCCTTACCTGGATCTACAGGATTGGCGATTTTTCATATTCAGAGACACGGTAGTGTTTTGTGCCAAGTAATACGGCATGAACTAAGGCATACACATGACTTAAATTTGAGACAAGCATGTGACTATTGGTTGGAACAACTGGAGAGTTTTGTACACTTAACTAAAAAAATTAACTAAAAAAATTATAGTTTAAACAAAAATAATTAATAGTTTAAAAACGCTTTAATAGAAAACCAAACAAAAAAGTAGAAAATAAATAATAGTTTAAAAAACTAAATAACACGCTTTAATAGAAAACTGAACTAAAAAGTTGAAAATAAATAATAGTTTAAAATAACAAAAAAACACGCTTTAATAGAAAAGTGAACTAAGAAGTAGAAAATAATTTTAAATAAGTTTGAAATAAGAATAGAGTGATCAACAAGAAATATTTATTTTATCGTAAAAAAACGTGGGGTGCTTTTTAGGATATTTTCATAATGCCTCTACTTTTACCAATATCTGTCATTAAATATCTATAACATTTGACATCAAGCACCCGACTCTTTTTTTATGATAAAATAAATATTTCTTGTTAATCACTCTATTCTTATTTAAAACTTATTTTAAATTATTTTCTACTTTAAAGTTCACTTTTCTACTAAAGCGTGTTTTTTATATTTAAAAGGGATCGTGTGCCTATTTGTAACAAGTAATATATAGATTGTAACATTTATCGTCACCAAATAATCGCTTCTACATATTTTTCTGTTGTTCAGATAATGGCTTGTGTAATTTTGCGACATTAAATGACAGAAATCTTCTCCTGTTGAAGGCATCTGATAAAAAAATGCAAACTCTGATGAAAAAATTTCACTAAATTAGCGAGTTTGTCAAATAATTTGGCAAGAAAACGAAAACGTGTCCCCGAATATCCTAGTTCTTACTCAATACCACCATTTCAAGAGAGGATGTGAACTTCTTATAGAATTAACACATCGAAGCACTCATCTCAACAAATTTTAAAGAATTTTCGGTTCAACAGGTTCAATCTTAAATAATCTTAATCGGTACTCTTTCGTTAGACGGGTACCAGATAAAAATCGCCAAAATTCAACGGTACCTCATTCAAACTAATAACCTTCGAATCATTTATAATTCCTATAATAAACTGTTATAGGGTTTCTATTGCAAACTGTAAACAGTTAGGTTTGGCAACAACTGTCGCCAAGCATTAAATGTTTACATGTTACAAGTCGCTGTTCTAAAATGTTTACAAGTCGCTGCGAATACTGGTATCCGTCTAACGGAAGACTATTTCTTAATCTTAACGAGATTTTTAAACTGATAAACAATACATGTGCAGTTTTTATAATTTTGAATTAATGAACAGCAAACTCTTTTCCATTCGTCATTTTCAGTGCTTTCGGTAGACGTTTGATACGAGCACTTGTCTTGTCGAGGTCTTTCATTTGACATATCATCCGACACGGGTCTGTAGAATATTTTATTTTTCCAGATAAAGTTTATCTCAGACAGACGAATAGGACCTTTGTATAAGCTTACACTGCTTTAGTGTCGATTAGAAACCAATAGAAAATCTTATTACTTGAAATGAGGTGCATCAGGAAATAAAATCATCCCATTGCTAATGTTACAGATACCAAGAAAATAAAAACAACCAAGTACAAATTATCGGTTTATAATTAATATCAGGTGGCTTTGCTCGCTAGCGCTGGTCAACCTCCTTTCGCTTTGGGCCTCGTCTCCAAAATCGATCCAAAAGCGCCTGCATTTGAGCCTATGATGAGTTATTGAAAGTACTTAAATATTAGACGTTTTGGAAATGGAACATATCCGAAATTAAAGGATATAGAATACCGGAATAAATTCTCTATAATTTCTGCAGAATACGAAAACATTTGTTTGAGTTCTTTTAAGTTCGGCGTAACAATGGTGTCTTAAACTGCCACGATTTGTAACCAGAAGAGGATTTGTTCCACAGTAGGCTGATTTGTATCGAATTTGGTGGTACAGCCACTACTGTCGTACACCCAGTTATCGTTTTAAGAATGCAGTGTTTTTGCAAAATGGAACAATCACTAGCTTACATTGAACACGCTTACCATCGCAGCATGTTGTTTTAATATTAATATGTAATAAGCCAGAACTTATTGATGTTGAATTTTAGGGTACTAACTCCTCCTCAAGTAAATAACAACCAAAATCAATCCAACTAACTCAAGAGTATTAGTTGGTACCCTCTATACCGGTATGTTAATTTGACATATTTCATATACTTATTTTTCAAAAAGTAATTGACATAGAAGCATAATTTGTTTTCAGTGAATTCAGCAGATACTTGTTATTTTACTGAAGTTAGCTTTTGATTGAAATTCATTTACTTTTTTTTTGGTGAAATTTATCGTAAAGTCACTTAAATTTCTTAAATATCACAAGTTGTTTTTTGCCGAAATAAGCCAAAACAAAAACTATTTTTAAAATAACAACAAAATCTCACTTTAGTATATACAGATACATAAAAGGATTATGTGGTAAAAATTTTAGGAAGATAGTTTGTGCAGTTTCTGAGAAAAATGTACATGAATAATAAAAAATGTAGTTTTGAGAAAAACGCATTTCAAAGAAAACTTTACTTACACTAATAGTTACCAATTTTGTCTTCAACAAATTATTAAAAATACTTCTAGTGGAAGTATTACTATAAATGAGGTATCCTTTTAAAGGGGAGATCTCAAATTTTGATAAACAATAATAAGCTCAAAATCGATTATTTATAAATTTTAGGGTACTAACTCCTCCTCAAGTAAATAACATTGTAGTATTCGAATGAGATGTTTAGACTTATTAAGAAGAGACAAGTGATATTCAACTTATGAAAAATTACTTTGTAGCTACTGTTGATGAAATTTATGCATAAGATTTGCATATTACATAGAAACGTTTCAACAATTGATAAACTGCAATATATGCTTCACCTTTAACATTTGCTTGTATAATGAAATCCACACAAGTCCCCAAGAAATTTCTACACATCAAACCATATGTGGAAAACTGTTTGTGGTGGTTACTGTCACAATATGACTCGACACTGGTAGGTGTGTGGGAGGTAAGTAACCATCAAGTAATCAGAAGGAATGATTTATTTATTTTTACTGATGTACCACCTTATCGCTAAAATTTAAAAGTAAATTTTGCATAAAATAACTGCAAACAATACTTTGCAGTATATTTCTAGAATATTCCAATTGTGACTTTCTAAAAAGTGGCAAACACTAAATGGATACATGCCACACGACACGTAGGTAAACTTTAGTTAGCAGAGAAAACTGTATCTTGATATAGTAGACATGCGCCATTGGATGCCAGTATCACACTGGCTGGAGAAATAAGTGGTCGAATTCACTTTAAAGAAATGTAATACTACTCGAATTCACTATCTAGATCAGGGGTCCCTTTGGCGATTTCTTTCGAACCTTAAAAAAAGACACCACACTTGAAAACATTTTACACTTTCAAATAATAATAGTAAAAAAAAAAAAAAAAAAATTCTGCCTTGTTCAAAAAATATGTCGAATGATCCATTTAAGTCTTTCTTCCAAAATAAGCAACTTTTTGATGTTAAAACATTTGTTAAACTAGGGGTATGGAACATCGCACAGCTTTCAATTACACTATAATACTGACTTGGATTTGTGTCATTTACCCTATATTTTCATCGTTCACTTAGTGAAAATTGACAGTTTGGCGATATTTTTTGCAATAATTCTTGTATGAGTCTAAATAAAGAAAGGAAAAAAAAAAAAAATCTTCCGCCAAAATGGTGATTTTGGCGATATGCTTAACGAAAATTCTTATATTTTCCTTTTATGTAAGTGAAACTGAGCATAGAACAAAAACGATAATTCATGAGGTATGTTCAAGGAAAGATAACTCTGTGTTAATGGCATTCGTTTTTCAACTTTTTATTCCATTAAAGCATTTTTACGGGAATATCTGGGGTAGGGATGTTTAGAACACCTTGAGAGGCATTACCACAGCGATTTTAAACAAAATCGTTAGAGCCGGTTTTTAGCAATTACTGGAACACATGTTTTTTTGCAATGGCTATATATATATTGATATTATTTAGGCTTTATACATTAAGAAAAATACCAGCAGCGCAAAAGTCTGTTAATTGAGGAAATGAAAAAATAATTTAAAAAAAATCCATATTCCAAGACATTGATGCTCATAATACGAGATTTTTTTTAAATGAAATGATTTAATTGTAAGAACTTTTTATAGATATACTTTGTAGAACATATATTTATTCTTGATTTGTATAGAAGACAAAATAACTAAATAAAGCTGGAAAATGGAATTAGAAATAATATTGATTTTTCAAAAGTTCGTAAGTTTCCTGTCAATAATAAAATAAAATTACTTAAAAGAAGGCTAATTAAAATAAAAACAAATTAATTTTCTAATATAATTGCAATAGTAGTCGAGTATTTTTAACTTATATATATTTCGAGTGCATTTTGAATAAATTAACCTCATTATCCGGGTTTGCTATCATTTTGTTCGTTATTTGCCAGGACAATGATAGCCAGGATAATGATGCAACACACATAATTAAAAGCTGGCACATTTTGTTTAAAATTTTTAAAGTAAATGTACATGTTTTCTAAAAAGTAATTTCATTAGTTTTTCATTGTAATATAAACGATTTTCTATTGGTCTCTAAGTAAAAGTAAGTTTTTTTTCCAATCAGGGAACGATTAAAATATTGACAACCTCCTAAATAAAACTGACAAATAAAGAGAGTTTCCAGAAATGGATTATAAGTATTTAATTGGTTAAAATTGATTAAATTTGATTGTGAATATCTCAATAAATATTGATTTACGGACCCTAGTTCAAATTACAAATATTATTAATTTTTGCACATAATTATGAAAATATATAGACATGCGGAGGTTTTTGAACACCTTCTATAAGTAAAATTCAAATTTTATTTTTCTGAAGGTTAGACTGGAACATGGAAATGCTATTAAAAGGCTATTAATTATTTTCGTTTTTGTTCTTAAATTGGTGCAATGTTGTGACATCTATTTTTCCTGTTCCGGGAGAATGATCCATCTATTCCATTCAAACCTATAAACTTTTGTGACGTCACATAAAATTGGGGTATAAAATTTCTTTTACGTGTGACGATCTAATAATGCTGTACACAAGGTTTTGGTTTGTTGGATTCATTTTGGTGAGTTTCTGTCTCTATTTGATTCTAGTAAACGTGACTTTAGAAATGAAAAATTATAGGACAAATAGGTTTTTGAGCTGACTGTACTGGAGTATTTGTTTAGGTGCGAATTCTTATTCAGAATCTCGTATTTGTAATGAAATCATAACGAAATTGTCAAAAAACAGTTACAGGGAGACTTACAAGGTGAGACCGAAAAGTAAGGTGACTGATGTCAAAATAATCACTGCATTATATATTTGCAGATAAATACATCACTGTCCTTCAAAGTAGTTCCTGCCGTTTACAATACACTTCTGACAACGTTCATACAAGTTCTTGAAACTTCTTAAAAAGTCCTCCTTTGAGACTGTCTTAAATTCCTTGGTAACAGCAGTTTGATTGTCTGAGATGCTTGAAAATCGGTTTCCCTACAGTGCCAATTTCAATTATGGAAAGAGAAAAAAATCTTCTGCCACTAGATCAGGGGAATATAGAGGGTGTAATACTTGACTGAAATTGGCACTGAAGGGAAACCGATTTTCAAGCATCTCAGACATATAACACATTCAGACATTGCTGCTGTTACAAAGGAACTTATGACAGTCTCAAAGGAGGACTTTTTAAGAAGTTTCAAGAACTTGTATGAACGTTGTCAGAAGTGTATTGTAGACGGCGGGAACTACTTTGAAGGACAGTGTTGTATTTATCTGCAAATATATAATGCAGTGATTATTTTGACATCAGTCACCTTACTTTTCGTTCTCACCTTGTATATTAAGGGACAGGCCAGATATGTGGATATAATTATGGTTACAAAGACGCAAAACTAAGTTATCTTGCATAACTTTAGGTAATTTACCTCAACGTAAAATCTCAATGAAGGATTTCGAATCTCGAACAAAAATGAAATTTGAAACAATCGGTTCTTTGTTTTAAAGATTGTTACGTTATATATTTACGACCCATTTGCATTAAAAGTTTAGGTGGTGAATTAGAAATGCTTCTAAATAGTTGTTTAAATCCACCAAATTCGAAAGATAACTTTTTTTTTAATAGTACTACATTTTAAGTTAAATGTTTAAAAAGCAGTCCATAAAAAATAAGACAATATAATCAGTACTTTGAAGCCTCAGATATTTAAAAGAGTTGCTTCTGATAACAATTTGATTTGAAAGGCAATTCAAAGAATCTCTTATCATAAGTGTACAAGTATTCTTCATCAAAGAATATATGTTTTCTCTTAAATGATTTTCTGGTGGCTCACTGGTGGTAATTTTGTCAAAAGGAATATCATCAAAATGTGGGAGCAATGAATGTTAACTATAATAAATATTTAAAAAAATTCAAATTTAACTCCAATTTATCTACTGTGTAGGTTTTCATGTTAGAATATATTATGTAAACGTTAAAAGACAGAAAGTGTTCTGAAAAATTACTAATTAAAGCATTTAATCAACTGATCTGTAGATTACAGATATTGGAGATTGTTGTCCCGTAGGTTACACAATTTTGGAAATTGTTGCCCAGTAAGTCATTGTCTTGAATTTTTCATAATTAAGTTTCGTTTATTATTTTACAGATGCATTAATTGCTTTTAGCAAGAGATTAACTATATTTAAAATTGATACTCCACTTATTTATCTGATAAACAGAAAACTCTTGTAATTTACATAATATTTTTCTTGAAATGTACTAATATTTTTAAGATATTAAATCATCTTTAATTAGTTTAATAATTTCAATATATGCATTACGAATTGCATGTCTATTAAGAAAGGGAAAATACAGGTTACTTTTATTTAAAAACCACTTGCATGCGATTTTTTTTACTTTCAATTACCCATATGTATACATAGGGTAATGAAAGTATAGCATTCGGTCAAAATTTATTTTTTTATTTTTTTACTTTTCTCCACGTTTTGGAACATCCTGATTTCCAAAAAGTGATCTAGAAAAAATGTCTGTGTGTGTGTATGTAGTCAGCATAACTCCCGAACAAACTGACCCACGATATTTAAATTTGGTGTTTAGTTGGTGGTAGCCATGGGATCTACCGTTAAGGTTTTCGTCAAAATCGCTCATGCGCGTAAGGTAGCTGCCATTGAAAAAATCATGTTTTTCAGTAAGTGCTAAAAACGGCTCGTACGATTTTGTTTAAAATCTCTGTGGTAATGCCTCTTAAGGAGTACTAAACATCCCCACCACCGAAATTCCCGTAAAAATGCCTTAATGGCGTAAAAAGGTAAAAAACGAGTGCCTTTAACACATAGTTCTCTTTCCTTGAGCATACATCATAAGCGATCGTATTTTTTTTTCTTAAATCAATCTCTGCTCAGTTTCACTTACAAGAAAGGATAATAATATAAGAATTATCGATAAGCATATCGCCAAAATTCCTTTTTTTTTTCAAAGACCCATGTAAGAAATATCACAAAAAATATCGCCAAACTGGCAATTTTTTTCTAGGCGACTGATGAAAATATAAAAATGATAAAATACACAAATCTGCATCAGCAATATCGTATAATTGAAAGTTGTGCGATGTTCCACACCCCTAGTTTAATTTTCAAACCGAATTACAAGGTTGGTTTTTAATGCACATATCAGTTGTTTTCTTAGTAAAAGAAAATTCTCCCCTTGATATTACTCGATGAGTCTGTGATGGCGATTTGAGAAGAATATCTACATAGTTTAATGTTGCACGATCGTGTTTTGCTGGATAGCGAAACCTATTTGAATTAATGTCTTGAGGAATAAAACAATTACATTTCTTTGATTATCGGCGTTTTGATCGTTAAGCGGTTTCGATATCGCTGTTAATTTTTATTATTTGCAAATATTGGTACAGCAAAGAAAATGCATGAACACAATAAAAATATTTGGGATTCCTTTTAAAAGCATATAGGTTTGTTTTAAACATAGATTTAAGACATTTAGAACATCATGTACAAAATTCGGTAACGATCGTAAATGTCCCCATTTTGTTCCGATCGTACAGTTGATAGTTGGACATGTTTTTAGTAATAATTTTAAAATGTTACGGCCTACATATAATTTTTTTCTGCAAAAACACCTCTTGATTAGCAAAAGTAACATTAAAATTAATACTTTATTTAAAGTTCCAAGACATTGGACTTTAAGTAACAATACTTTTATTGAGAAGATTATCGGCGTTGCGATCGTTACGCGATTTGGACATTGTGGTTTAGCAAATAATTAAAGCGTATTTACAAAAAAGAAATTGCACAAAAAGACACATAAGCCCTTGGAAACATTAACAAATTTATTTAAAGGAGAAATAAATGAGTTTAAAGTACTTCATATATTTCATATTCAAATACAGCTTAGTTTTTCGAGCGTTACTTTTGGACGTAACAAAACGTGTAATATTTTTTTCTAGAACCATCTTTCCATCTCAAAAAATTATTTAACCAGTTCTGCCACCTATTGTCTTAAATTAAAAGTACTCATCTCTGTCCTTGATTCATTCATTATTTTTCTCTTAAAATTCACGGAAACAAGTTATAACTCTCTTTTTCTTAGAAAAACTGAATCTGTTAACAATTTCGATGTCTAAAATGAGTCAGTTTTAAATAAACAATAAAAAAAATAATTATCTTTTAAAATATTTACATCTTTTGGAAATAAAATATACTAATTCTTGTCTCTAAACAGAATTCAAAACTCAGAGAGAAAACATATTTAAGTTATTGTTTGTAAATGTTTTTGCTGTCAGAGTTAAAAATTAAGAAGTGTGTCAAGCTCTCATCTTTTGAAAAGTATCCCAAAACAAAGTTGTTTCACAAAGGCAAGAAAGCGATCCTTCTCTGATATTCTACCGTACCATCCATGTTTCGGCGCAGCTTAGTCGAAGTGTAGCTTTTGCATTTTATAACGTCTTAATCAACCAACTAACCCAAAATTTCTGCATACAATAATTGTGGACTCTATGGCAAACGATACTTTTCAGTTCTAAGATTCTATATTGGTATCCTAATAGAGAATGGAAGGCAAATAAATTTCAGAGTTTCTGACAGAAAAACTTATCCAAAAAAATATTAAAACAAAGAAACAAAAGTTCACGTCTTTTAATAGAAACGTTAAATGTTAAAAGGGGCTATCCTCTTATGGTTTTCAATGATGCATGACAATTTTTATATTCAGCATTGGAAGAGTGTGGTGTTTTTTTTTTTTTTTTTCGAAATTTTACACAAGCAATTTCTAATAGGAAAAAGTTAAAAAAAAAAAAAAATCCTGACTAGAAATTTAATATTTCATTTATACTAAAAACTATTTTGATTTAAGTAATTTTTAGAATAATATAAATTTTCAGTTGCGGTCGTCAATGTTGAGTAATAATTTTGAAATTTTTTTTTTTTTTTGGTATTTCGCTGAAAAAGCAGGTTGCGGACAATAGCATTATCCCATATATTTTTGTGGTGAATAAAGATTCCCGGCATCAGTCCTATATCTTCCAATATAACCCTGTGGCAGATACGTTGCTTAAGCATTCTTGAAACTTCGGTCATAACATCTTTTTGGCCGTAGAATACAAGATCCGATAAGTCCCCAAAATTTAAAAGGGTGGAGCACTGTTTTTGAGAGTGGGGGGGGGGGGGGTAAATTCTCTCCAAAATTAAATTTTTCGATATTGGTCGAGTGAGGTATCCTTTTTTATGAATTTTTTGTGCTGAATCGAATGAAATAACTTTCAGATAGATCGCAACATTTATTTTCAAGATATAATGGGTTTTACGGGTAAAATATTCGAAAATCCACATAAAACACCAACACAAATTTTGTTGTACAAAAAGGCTTCGATTTACAAATAATTATTAGTTTTTATCATCTTACTCACATAAACTATCAACATCAGTGTCAGTTTCTGAGTTTATTTCATCATGGATGTAAAACTGTCCAAGATCATCATTGTCAAAGTCATCCATTTCAGAATTACTTCTGGTCATTCCTTCATAGTTTTTGCTGAAAGCAGAACAACGCACACCACTTTTGACGTAACCGCACTGTTGGGTTGAACAATATCCTTTACTTGTACAAGAAATCAGTTTGGGTATTGCATCAGTGGCAGGTTATAAAGTTTTTTTTTTTAATCCTAGTCCAATCTTTTGGAAGTAGGTGGTAGTTGAGCCATTTCTGTATTTTGTAGTACACTCTATATGCTTTCTGAGCTGCACTTGTGGAAGTAGAGGTTAAGGATTCCCATCTGGCTATCTTCTTCTGAAGTGACCTCTGGAAGAAACTGTGGTGAAATTGGTCAAGTTTACGATCTTTTGTTCCATACAATAAAAAAATGCTCTTTAGCACCTTTCCTGCTAGGGATTCGATTTGGAAAAATATTCTGATACAGTCAATTAATATGCTATTAGTTTGAAACAACTTCAAAACTGTTTGTTCTTTTTTCTATGGATTGCACTTGTAATATCACATCCTCTGATATCGCATTTATGGGCAAGGAAAATGTAGTTTTCAACATTTGGAGGTTGCAGCTCTAAGTTTTTTTAGTGATAAATTTGTATTGGGGGGGGGGGGGGTAACATGTCCTATTTTCGGCTTCAACAGCAATATAAGTTTCTCCTCTAAGGCAAGTGCAATCATTATGATTAAGACGTACCATGGGTATCTTGCAATTAAACCTTGGCTGACGATAGTAGGCTAAAATTCGGCAGATTTCTCTAAGGTCGTTCGAAGAATATCTGCATCACTAACTACCTGTTTCACCTCAATATTGTTGCTTTGAAGAACAATTGTGAGTATATTGATTAACTGTTTTTTATTCTGAACTGTACTACTAATTAGATAAAGGATTATTTTATTTCAACCGTTTCTATATTTTTGTAATGTAATTGCTGTATCTCTTCACACAAGTTTGCCAAATGTATTGTCTAAAAAATCTTCAAGTGCTTAAGTAATGTGTGACATTGCTGATTTCCTTAAAACATGTGAACCCAAGACATCCAAGAACCCTCTTTGAACAAGAACTCTCACAACTATGAACTCTCTATCAACAGTTTGATCAATGACCAGATCCGGTGAAATATCACTGAAAGTTTGTTGGTTCTCCAGATAATGAAATATCCCTTTGTACTGTAACATATGTTTTTGCAACTGAGGGGACATTTGCTGCAGATAAATAAAGCATGCTTTTGAATAGTGAATGCGTCTCTGCAAAAAAATACGAAACCACATGTTTGACAGTCATCAAATGCATTTCCCAATCACCAGTCCTTTCTGCTTCTATGAATTTTCTTACCACTATTACACTGGTGTGCAAAACTTAAGCAACAATGTAAAAACTTAGCAGATAGCCATGAAATTGCAGAAAAGGAGGTCTGGAGATTAGTACAATGAACACATAAGTCAGTAGAAACGTCATGCGAATGCAAATATCAAGAATGAAACGTCAGAGGCGACGTGGGCGTACGCAAAACGAGTGATGTCGGCGCGCGTAGCTCAACAGTAGAATTAAAGGAAGGACGGAGACGCAATTCAACATATTCGCTGCAAGTGCCAGTGAGTCAGTTCGTGAAATATGTTTAGAAGAAATCACCTGGACAACTTCACACGTGTAAGAATGATCGAAAAGCTGGAGGAGGGGCGTACTGTCTCCAGTGTAGCTGCAGAGTTCGCAATCAACAAAAGTGTCGTTTTGCGCGCTTGGAAAGCGTTCCAAACCACAGGTACAGCTGTTAGAAAAGTTGGTGGTGGCCGCCCGAGGACGACAACTGCAGGGGATGACCGATATATCGTCCTGCAGGCGAAAAGAGGCCGACAGCAGTCAGCAAGCGCCATTGCTCAGCAACTCTGTACAGCAAAGGGGCAACAAGTGTCGCTGTTTACTGTGGCCAGGCGCCATCACAAAGGGGGCCTATTCGCTCGCCGTCCTGAATGCTGCCTCCCGTTGAAAGTTGGCCACCAACGCCGCCGTTTACAGTGGTGCAGAGAGCACAAAAACTGGACAACTGATCAATGGAGTCGTGTCCTCTTTACGGATGAGAGTGGGTTCAGTACCGGAAGCGATTCTCAACGCGTTTTGATTTGGAGAGAGGTCGGGACCCGGTTTTATCCCAGTAACATCAAGGAGACACCGTAACGGTGGTCCTGGAGTTCTTGTCTGGGGAGGCATTATGCTGAACGGGCGAACTGAGCTCCACGTTTTCGACAGAGGGTCTGTAACCAGGGATCGCTATTGTGAGGAGGTAGTCCTTCACCATGTGCGTCTGTTCCGAGATGCCATTGACCCAGACTTCATTTTTATGAATGACAATGCACGGCCACATCGGACTCTTGTTGTTGAGGAGCTACTGGAAAGTAAAGATATCACTCGAATGGATTGGCCAGCGTACTCCCCAGATTTAAATCTCATCGAACATGTGTGGGATGCTTTGGGGAGACGCATTGCAGCATTCTTACATCCTCAGGAGAACACCCAACAACTTAAACAGATGCTGATTGAGGAATGAGCAATCATACCGCAAGAAATGTTGCACCAGCTGGTTCTGAGTATACGGAGACGGTGTGAAGCAATCATTGCAATTAGGGGAGGGCATATCCCATATTAAGGAACATCTGCTTGCTGTTCTTCCTCTTGGATAGACAATCATGAGTCACAATACTATGCGTTCAATAAAGCTTGTTTTTGTTTGATTCCATACCGTATGCATTGTATTCCTTTTTCAGCTCCGATACTTTCGTCATTTTTTACATACATAATACTCTTCCTCATTTCTGAATTTCATGTCTCTCAGATGATTTCTCGTGGAGTTATGGCAAAAAACCCACCTGTTGTTTAAGTTTTGCACACCAGTGTACCATTTCAAGGAACTGGATCAACAACTTAACTGTGGAATTTCTCTGTTTGATACGTACCAATACTTTCCACACTTTTTTTGTTAGATTTATAATGTTCGGATCCGATGAAATTATTTCTTTGTTATGATAGTTTTTGAAACACTATCACTTCTTTCAACGCCCGTCTTCCCTCTTCATTAATTTGTATATGTCCTTTAGATGTAAATTATACTGAGCTAACAAAATGTGTGCTCTGACAGCATGAGAACAAGCGCTCCCTGAAAGTATGTGTTTCGTAGTATTATCAACGTACGCAGCAGACAACAACTCTTGAGCCGAGAATCCACCATTATGTTCCGATTGAACCAAGGAAGGGCATTAGTAAATGAAATCCTCCTATTCTCACCACTACTTTCTGCAGTAATGATTACGGTGGGACTGATAGGGTTCATGCCAATTAATAGGGTTGTCCAATACTTTCATATATAAAGGCCAGTCAAAAGTTACAAAAATAGTTTTCAAAGCAGGAAGTTGTTCAGCATCAATTGCCATCACTAAAGCTGTATATACAGTTCCAAGAGTTGAAGGAGGCGCAATAAGAAAAGCTAGAGTGATAATGCTAGATTTATCACTGTATTGATTTCCTATAATTGTTTCAGAAAACCACTGCCAACCAGGAATATTTTGAATTTTCCACCATTTTGTGATTGTCCAAAAGATTGTGTATAAGAGAAAGGAGTGTAATAATGTACTTTGATTAGGAAAAGCTTATTTAAGACGATGAATGAGAATTCATGTACATCAGACTGCATTTTAAAGGCAATTTGTTTTACGAGAACAATTCAATTATTTTCAGACAGTGTTGATATTGTTTGTAGCTGTTGTATAGTAATTCGAGCATTGGAATCCAAAATTGAATGAGTAGGTGTCACACATTGTAAGCCTTAATTTATCAGAAAAGTTTCCTTTAAAAAAGTACCAATCGAGAAACTTATTTTAGTTTTTACTCGATAAAAACTCTTTCAATGCATTTTGCTTAATCAATTCAATGATTTTCAAATATTTTACCCATAAAACCTATTATATCTTAAAAAGGAGTGTTCAAATTTTTCTGAAAATTATTTCATTCGATTCAGCACAAATTTTTTTGAAAAACGATATCTCACTCGACCAATATCGAAAAGTTTAATTCTTGGTGGATTCCCCCCCCCCCCCCCCTCAAAAACAGTGCTCCACCCCTTTAAAAATTGGGGACTCATAGGTTCTTGTATTCTACTACCGAAACGATGTTATGACCAAAGTTTCAAGAATGAAAGAATTTTGTTTTTCAACTGTCAATTTTTGGGCTTTTTTTCCTGTACTATGTCGTCAAAGGTCAAAGAAAGTGTACGAAGCCAGGTGTTATATAACAGAACTAGAAGTATGTAGATCTGTCATCATTCTGGTAATATAGATACCGAAAAGCAGAGAAGCCATTTTGGAACCATTTTCATCAGCCAGAGAACCATTTTGGAAGGTCTTGCTAGAACTTTGATAAAAAAAAATTGTTGCATATTACGTAAGTAAGCTCAGTTCATTACTTTTAGCTTCTGTATTACACTAACGTAGTGAAACATTTATTCATTGGATCTGACAGTAAAAGATAAATATTATCAGACAAAACTTCTACAAGGCCGCGTAAAATGTTAAGTAAAAGAGACGAATTCTCATACAAAATTCAACAAATGAATGGTATTGGAAATATTATAGAAGTCAATAGAAGTCAATTTTTAGTTCATTAAGTCTATACTAGTGGTCGGCAACCTTTTTTTTCAGCGAAGTGACATAAAATATAATTTTGAACATTTTACTCAATATCGAGAGAACCGCAGCTGGAAATTTGTAATATCCTAAAAATTATATGATTCAAAATAGTTATATTTTGGTAAAAATGAAATATTTCATCATAAATTTATTTTTGTTTTAAAGTTTTCGCTATCGGATAAGGCTTGCGTGAATCTCCATTAATAGAATTGAGATATTTAAAACATTACACTGAAAATACAAATTAAAAGCTGCGTTATTTTTTTTAATGAGATTTTCTATGAGAAATCCTGGAATTCAGTTGTCTAAGAATATTCCAATCACTTTTAGGTCATCGATGCAGAATCTTAGAAATTAAAACAAAGTAATATGCCATAGAAATCACAACTGTTGTAAGTGAACATTTTGGGTTGGTTAAATGATTCAGAAATTACCTTACGTACAGCATTATCAGGCGATGGTCTTAGTAAGCCTAGCAGGTTTACGTGCATTCTATCGGAAGTTTCAACAGTGTGTGTTTCAAAGTTAGCATAGAAAGGTGCATGGATAGGTTCATATCTACGATTTAATTCAAGATATTAGACAATTACTTTGAAATCCAGTGACAAGTTTTCTTTTGTTCTCTCTTTTGAAAATCAAAATTGTATTTTGTCCACATTGAGAGTTAATTCGTTATAGCTTGGAAGAAACACAGTACCAATAGGTTACGGTAACAATCGAAGCTGTCGCCATTGCTAGTGAGCATTTTTACGTGTGGTATCTTTTTACGGAATAATAGTGGCCGCATGTGTAAATAATAGTGGCCGCTGGTGTTGTTGCTTCTCTCAAATACTTTGCTACTATCCTCAACAGTTTAATCGTGTTTTTTTTTTTTTTTTTTTTTTTTTTTTTTTTGTGCCTGTAGGACTGGTTCAGAAGTTTTGGTCCTTTTCGCTTACTGCCAATGATTTTTCGAGGTTTTCGGGATATTCTAAATCATCAAGTTTTACTTCACCGTCATTTGCCCGATAGTTTTCGTGGAATACCACCGTGATGTCACCGAATGGCATAATGTTAATAGTTAGTTTAAGGTTTATAACCAACAAGTGTTTTTAGGAAGCATTTATAAAGCATATTTCCCTTTCTGATTCTTGAAATCGCGAAAGTTCATCACTGTTATTGTTGTAGTAATTAATTTTGTCAAATAGCTTATTTTGGTTTAGTTTTGAAAAATTTCATTTTAAAAAATACCCTTTGGATTTTAAACATACCCCTTAAAATTTGGAAAGGGTATAAAAATAAACTTTGGAAATATTTAACTGGAAAACACTGGATATACTTTACAATATTACTACTCTTTGTTGATCTTGTTTCTATAAATACTCGTTTTAAGTTAAGGCTTCATTTAGTGTCAAAATCCATTGCCACTTTTGTGTTTTATTTTAAAACATTTCACTTTTCAGTGTAGACGATGACACATATTTGGCTCATTGGCTAGCTAAATACGTTTAATAAACCATCTTAACTGATTTGATGATTGTATTAACTTGATTCCTTAGATATTAAAAATACTGAAAAATAATTATCGTTATGTGTTAATTTTAGCGTACATAAACGTTGGTGTTGTTCCAGCAAGGATCATACTGTCACTAACGAGTGCTTAGGATGTAATGTGCATATTATCTAGGTAATTTGCAGATTACCTACATAATTTGAGAAGTTAAACAATTTTTAGCACTTTAACAGAGCACTCTAGATAGTTAATCTGCCTAGATAGATGATCTGTAGAACAACCGATTTCTGAACTTTAACGGTAACATTTATGCGATTGATGTTTCCTTTCCACTTCTAAAAATTTCTTTATTTGACGTCTGATTTTTAATTTTTTACTGGTTTAAAGTTCATGAGGGAAACCATACTTTAAGATGGGCCTAATGAATGTTTTATATGTGTTTCTGAGAGTGACAGCATCGGCTCTCCAGTCTTTTCCCGCTATGTGTTTAAGAACATTTAATCTTTTCCTGCCCTTTGGGACAATATGTTTTATGTGCTTGTTGTTTGTCCATTTAGTATCTAAAATAAATCAGATATTTAGGATGCTTCTCATAAGCAAGGTCTTAGATATCCATTTTTAATTTTGGTTGGTAATTGTAAAATCTTTTATTGGTGGTAAAAAAAAAGGTGGCAATAAACTTGGCAAGATTGAAACAGAGTTTAAATTCGAAGCAAAGTTTGACAATGCTGAGAGAGTGTTAAGATTCTTCTCCATTTCAATTAGACTGTTGCCAGAGCTCCAGAGAACGATGTCGTCAGCAAACAAGCCAATTCCCTACCCAATGAGAGGTAGTTTCTCTATGCCTACCATCAACCTAACCATCATTGTGACGTATATTAGCAACTTCCTTCCAAACTAGTTCTAATGTGTATGTAACCATGACAACTTATTTCATAGCATTATGGGGGAATATTTAATTGGCTTCATCTGCTTGCAGAGCAGAAACTGTTTATAAACTATACAGAAATTATAGTTTGAGATCATTGATCTCGCACCAGGGGTTGAAATTAGCGGTTTCCCGGTGCCCCGAGACAGTTTTTTTTTCTGCAAAAAAAAATTGAACTTTGTTTCAGGTCATACAAAATTGAAAAATTACATTGATTATTTATAGGTTATGTGGTTTTGCTGTAAAACCAATCTCCATGTAGAAATAAAAATATAAGTGGTTTCTGTGTGGAACCACTATGCTTCAAAGGGTTAAACCGCAGAAGTTTCGCCCATTAAGCTAATGATGTTTCATATTCTGTAAAAATTTTCATATCGGCAATTTTTTTATATATATATTCTGCAACATTGTTAGGACAGTAAATTTTACTTTAGGACAACCAAGATTACTTCAGTGGTTGACCTTAGGGCAACAATAAAAAATAAAAAAAAAATAATAAAGATTGGACCCCTGTCCCGTACATATGATGCTTTGAAAAATGTCTGTGGTTCGTTCAAGATTTTTAAAATAAAAATTTCCAAATTTGCGAAAAAAAAAAAAAAAAATGGATCTACCAGTTGGCTTTTTTGGAGATCAGACTGTATGGATTTATCGGTGTTTAAACTAGTAATTATAAATTTATCATTGTGATGGAAATAATTTATCAACAGCTGCAGATTTATAAATTAAACTTTAAACAACAATATACTTACAAAATTTAGAATGCAATAAAAATGTTTTTTTTTTTTCACACAGTTTCAGTTATCTTTGTTAATTTTATTTGTATTCAAAAACGGGCTTTCATTAGCTTTCCTAGCCTGGTATTTTAACCGCTTTTTTTTTTTTTGTACAGAACAGTTAACTTTTATCACACTCACAATAACTTTTGTGGCGATAAATTGCCTATTTTTTCCGGTAAAAATCCGCCTGTCAATGATAGTTCTTGAATATCATTTTATGACGTTTATCCAATAAAAATTCTTAATTCGTAATATTTTGTGCTCGTGGATTGAGCAATAATTAATGCTCGTGGCAATATTATTAATTTTAATTATTAATAATTTATTCTAAATATACATTTACTATTCAGTAAATCATAATTTTTCTAATTCTGTCATAATTGTTTTCTTCTTGAGATATCAATGATATCTCTAGTTAAAAATTTAGATCCACCTTGCACCAAAAATTGGTTATCATTTAGCTGAAACCAATATTTGGTGCTTAGTTTCACGATTTAATGGTGCTACCTCTGACTGAAGCACCATTAAATCGTGAAACGCACCAAATGTTAGTTGCAGCTAAATGGGAACCAATTTTTGGAACAAGGTGGGGGAAAAAATGTAACAGTGTATTTTAACATTTGAATCGAGTTTATTTTCATTAAAATATACTTTTGAAAACAGCTGTATATCTTTAAAAAAGCTTTAAATAGTTTAAAATATTTTTTAAAGTTTAGCATTTATTAAATACTTTCAAAAGTGTTTATTGTACAGTACGTTTACCGTATATTAAACTATTGATTCTTTTCTAGGTAATTATTGATAATATATTTGCTCAATGCTGTTACTTTCAATGTCATTATCATTCAAGGTAAGCTTTATAACTAGCAATGATTCTCATTAAAATTTAGAATTATTACTTGAGCCTTAAAGTTTTTTTTTTTTTTTTTTTTTACAATTACTGAAACCTCATTTAGAGTGGCTTTCACAATTTTGGCATCGTGATTATGTTCTGTAGATGTGCACAAAATCAATTTTCACGTGTTTATTTTTAAATTTAATGAATACGGGCATCTTATATGAAATGATTTAAGTCTATTTTGTTCATTTACCTAACAATGCGATAATACTTCAGTGTACGGCCTCTTAAGGGATAATAATGTTGAGTTTTAATGTCTTTAAAATATGTAGTTTTTTACTTTCAAAAGTGTATATTTCAAACTTTTAAAAACTGTTTCGTTGAAAATAAAACTTTTATTATCTTGAAAAAAAAATAGGAGAAAGAAGGAAGAAGCCAGTATTCAACACTTTAACTTTTCAGTAGCACCATTCGACTTATTAAACTTTAGTGTTAGATACTTTTTCTTATTTCATTACCAAAAAATAAAAATGTAAATTGAAATAGATTTTATGAAAATCTGATGTACATATGTTGATCTTGAAGATCTAATTTTCTTTCACAGACAATTTAATATTTTTAGACATTGCTGCATGTTTGTGTTTAAACTACAAATTTTACTCAAAACCACAAAATTGTTTTTACTGATACAAATTCTGTAACTCACAAATTAGGATACTATTTGATTAGTTTTAGAAGAAATTATTACCCATAGAACTCATACAAAGGTTACTCAGAAAACAAAAGCGTTTACATCTAGATTCAATTAAAAAAAATCTGCATATATTTAAAAAAAAATATATATTTTAATTTATATAGAATTTAGTTAATAGTAATGGAAAATATCTAAGATTTCACATCACCTATTAAGAGCAAAATCATATGCAATTGGTATAAGAATTTTCAGTTTTTATAATGAAACATAAAAAAAAGAAAAGTCGTGTTAAACATGTTTCTTAAGTTACTCGCAAAATAATTTTCAACATAATATGATATATATATAGATCAAGTATGATATATATATATAACAAGTATTAAACTTAAATTTGTTATGTTTAAGTATTTCATCCAGTGCAATTTCGAGAGCAAATTATAAATCTTTTTAATTAAGAAATAGTTAAATTTTAATCTTATTTTTATATAGCTTGGCATTTTTTGATATGAATGACTAACATTGAAACACTAACTATTTATAAAGGTACAATACTCGATATACCTTTTTGAATCTTTGTTTGTACAATATACACTTATTAGAAGTCAAAAACATGGTATCTCATTATTACAAAATAATATGCATTACAATATATTACAAAAAATATACACTTTATCATCAAGATAGAATCCGAAGAATTATTAACATCACAATTTGATATGCTTGACTGATTCTACAAAGTATAATACAAAAAAAAAAAAAAAAAAAAAAAAAATTGAAACAGTAGACGAATTTAAAATAAATCAAAATAATTGTTCGTTATAAAAAAACAATAATGTCTTAGTTTGAAATAGCTGAATGGACAATTCCCGCATTTCTTAAAAACGAGTGAAATTAGTATATATTTATGAAGAATTTCTTTCTGATTGCAAATATTTAAAAAAAAAAAAAAAAAAAAAAATTGTTATTTAAATAATAAGAAAAGAAAATGCCCCAAAACCAAGCCAAAATCAGTCTGATCAATCAGTCAACAAAGTCCGCGACGTAAAGAGACCCTATCGTTTCTATGATTATCATGAGGTTTCTGCCAAATAGTTGCCGTTGGTAAACCATTGCCACATTCCGTACAGATTGGCATGATTTGCGAGAAACTTGCAAATCTGGTTTCCGCTGCTGCCTTTCAAGCCAAGATGTTTGCGAAGCCGTGACACCACATTCAATGCCAGCGAAATGAGTCGTTTTCTCTCCAACGTTTATAACAAGGTAATTTTGATAGCAAATGTCAAAAAAAGAAAAGCGCATTAAACAGAAATTTGTGTGTTAATGGTCTTTTCGAAACATTTAGAATAGAATTAAAAATATATATATATGCGGGAATTGTCCATGGATCCGTGAAGAGAACATATTTTAATCTTGTTTAAACTCCACCTGATTGTTTTTAACGTGTAGGTCTACCAGGAACCTCTCCGTTTAAGATTAGTTAAGGGGACTTGGTATACTTAAAACTATTTTTTTTTTTAAATTTAATCCTTTAAAATAATTATTTTTGCATGTTTGAAAGTGTTAATAAGTAAAAATTAAATTTTATTAAAAAAAAGTCAACATAGTGCTCTACATTTTTAATTTTTTTTCAAAATTCATAAAATTTCAAATTCTATCTTTTTTATTTTTCAATATTTTGTAATTTTTTTTAAAATGCTCCAAGAAAGTAATTTAGTTTTGGAGAAAAACAATAAATACATACTGTACAAATAGGTACAAAATAAATACTTTTCAACTTTTAAAATTGTAAAAATAAAATGATATTTTACTTAAAAACCCATGCCTATTTTTGCAAAATAAATCTTTAGAATGACACAAAAAAAAATTCAAGTAATTTAATTTATATATGCTGGAGTTTTAGCATTTTGAATAAGGTGGGAATTTCAAAAAACGCAAACTGAGAAAATGCATTCAAAACGTTGAAGTAGCTATTGCAGCTATGCTATATTCTCCATAAAAAGTATAATTTTTATTTAATTGCAGCTATCGGATCAGCTCAAAATTTTGCCAGAAAAGAGAAGGCTTCAAAAATTATAAACACGCAAAAAATAGATTATTATTATTTTTTTTTTTTTTTTTTGAAAACAAGGGGTACCAAGTTCCCTTAAAGAAATTACATCTTCGGACAACTGTGAAATTTTAAACATATGTAGTTTCTGAAATCTTTTAGTCATTTCCAAAGCCAAAATGTTGAATATTTAATTAGATTTTTTTTCAACTAAATTTTAAAATTTGGTCGTATTGCTAATCCTATGGGAAAAATATTTTCACCCTACTTCTAACATCGTTAGCGAGCTGAATAAATATTTGAAATATACGTAAAATATTTATTTTTTTACCTTGAAAAAAATATGGTCATAATTTTCTTTTGCAGACGGTTTAAAAAATGTCCTTGAATGATCAAACATTGATTGTAAATTAAAGAGGTAGAAGTCCAGTATGGGATTCCGTAAAAATGAATCTTCTCGGGGTTTTGGCAAATATTACAGAGCAGGTGACTTGAAGATTGAGAGGCTAACTAAAAGCATCAATGCATGAGGGAGTCACAGGAATTGCGTTACCAATCCGAAGTTTTTTTTTTTTTTTTTTTAGTGTTACCAATAAGCAGCCAAGTTAGGGGGTTACCGAGAAGGGTGTGCAGCCATCTCCTGGTGTTTGAGGCAAACCAAAGGAATATGTTAGCATTCCCCGGAGCTTGACGAGCGTTAGCGAGTTAAAAACAAAAGTTGTTACTCCTTCAAATGCAATACCGAATGTGACGTTACATTCAATTGTTATTTGACGTCATGGCCCCATGTTGGTTTGTTATTATACATGTTTGAATTTTTTTGTTTGTTTAATAAATCATGCTTTCTTTTTGCATTGGACACATAATAGCAATTCTGGAAATATATCCCGATTGACCGGAAAAGTTTTCTTTAAAAATAATTCCCAATCCAATGTTAATGGAATAGATGATTAATGCGAAATTTAAACGGAAACTATTATTTTTGAGGCACTTTAAACTTAATAACAGAGAATATTCAAAAAGACTTGGTTGCTGTTTTCATAAAAACGTTTATGAAGACATAAAATGTGATACCAAAATTTTTATTATTATTAATGAAAATGGATTTAGATTGACAAATGAGATGGATGATTTCTATGTTCCACTCCATTTAATAACCTCTACAAACATTTCTATAAAAATAATTTATTCTATATCGTTATTTTAATGTGTTCGTTGTTCTGAAAAATTATGTATTAGTAAATTCTACTAATATATAATACAAAAATATGTATTAGTAGAATTATTCTCTTAAATATTGGTAGAATACTACTAATATATAATAAACTTTATATTTTAGTTGAATTACAAATTAGTAGATTCGAAGAAAAAAGTCTTGGCATTATTTCTAATATTTTCCTTTCCTAAATTTGTGAAATATTAGTTTTCTATTTTAACAATTAAATCTTAAAGTCAATTTAGAGCAAGAATATTTTTTTTTTTAAATATGCACCTTTAAATCTGGATAATTTACTGATCCGCTATATTTTGAAAATAAGTCAAAATCTACTGTTTTTAAACCTGTGTCGTAATTGGTCACGAGCATGTAACAAGTGTTGAGCGTACACTCTTAATAAAGTTATGCCTAAGTTCCTTTTAAATATAATGTGTATGACATTCAGATCGAGATAAAAAAAAAAAATCTGAATAAGAGTTACCTTGATTACTGACTCACTACCCATTCTGTAACGCTGTCTGATTTTGTTTTGATTTCGCAATCCAATGAAAAAGCAGTGATTTTGCTTACCAGAAAATGACTTCTTTTAATTAAAAATTCAATATTAACGATAAATAGAAAAAAATATTTTCAGCTTTTAAGAGATAAGAACTTTAGAGAGATCTCAATAGAGAGAGAGGGCACATGACATCGTGTGGTGTGACATAATGTTACTGTGGGTAGGGGTTTTAGTATGAGTAATAACAAGTCAACTCTTTATAAGCGGTATATATAAATTAGTTAGGACTTCACAGTTTACGCAGTTCACACAAGCATATCTTCGCTCCCTCGGTTTACCACGGTTTAAAAGATTGCTGGCTTAATGTTAAAAGAATGAAATTGGTTTCTACGACATGTATTGGTAAATGATTAATAAGTATTAGTTTTATTTCAGTTAGTTACAATGTTAATTCGTTAAAGCCAAACATAAATACAATTATCATTTTAAAAAAAAAATGCCTTCTACTGCTTATTTAATGTCTTCTTTGATAAGGATTTTAAATCAATTCTCAATACCAACTGGAAGGTTCATACAATTTGTTGCACAAATTGTCTGTATATAGTGTAAATAGTGACGTATTATTTAAAAATTCTATTGTAATTTATTTTTATCTTATTTTAATTTATTAACAGCGATTATACAGGTTAGAGAAAGGTGGCAACACCTAAAGCAATCAAGAAATTTCGAGACGTTTCTTTTTCGATGAATTGGCTGGAAATTTCGGGAATGTTCTCACGTGCCTGCTATAAAAAGACCGGCGATCGGGAAAGTTTTCAGATTGACTTCGGACTTCGTTGGAAGCTGATCGCTTTGTTTACCTATTGGAGTGAACTTGTATAATCGCTGTATTCGAAGTTGTTTTTGTTGAAGCTTGTGTTGAAGCTTGAGAGTAATTAAGCTGTTGCCTGTGAATAAATTTTGTGAGCTCTTGAAGAAAGAATAAATATTTTTATACCGTGAAAACTGTGTCATCATTGCCTCTGTGGAAAAATTCATAACAGTGGTGTCGGAAGTGGGGTTTAGTCATCTTGAATGCCGACAACTAGAGGAATGATGGAAGACCAAATGAAGCAGTTGATGGAAATGATTGTTGGAATGAAGGCCCAACAGGAAACCACCACCGCCGAAATGAAAGCCAGTCAACAAGCTACCGCTGCTGAAATAAAAGCCGGACAAGAATTAACCGCCGCTACAATAGCCGCCGGTCAAGCCCGCCAAGAAACGACAAATGCCGAACTCGCCACTACCATAGCCACCGGTCAAGCCCGCTAAGAAAAGACAAATGCCGAACTCGCCGCCGCAATTGCCGCCAGTCAAGAAGCGACATCATTAGATATTAAAGCTTTGCAAAACGCAACGTCATCTGACATGAAAGCGTCGGCTGATAAGTGCGAGTCCACATTCGCAGTCGTAATCAAGATCAGAGAAGAGATGAAAACCGAGCTAGCCTCAATGGTAGAATCTACAATTATGGAGACAACATCATCGGTCCTGCATTTCGTGAAAGAAGACGTTCTCATTGCTGTAAGGAATGAAATGGAAGAAAAGGTATCTACCATAGAAAGAGAAATCACGACTGCTGGAAATGAAATGAAAGAAAAAGTTTCCACCCTGAAAAAAGAGCAGGAAAGGTTTATTGACGCTATGGAAGAGAAACTTCGTAAACTGGAAATTCGCGGTACTGTGGCAGCTGCATCACCGAACTGGGAGGAGGTTTCCACTGTAGTTTTAGCACCACGTCCCAACATCAAGGCTTCAACTTTCGATGGGAAGTCGGCTTGGAGCTTTTATCGAACTCAGTTCGATATGATAGCCACTGCTAATGGTTGGGACGATACTTCAAAGGCATTCCATCTCGCAGCATCTCTTCGAGGGGAAGCTGCTGACATTTTACAGACACTACCTGAAGAGAAGAGGGGAGAATTCGTGGCGCTGGCAAGTGCTTTAGAGTTAAGGTTTGGGGAGCAACATCTAAAGGATTACAACAGACTGCAATTGAGAGTGAGACAGCAGAAGGCCAATGAAACTCTTCAAGAATTGGCATTGGATATAGAAAGACTGTAGCTCCTCGCTTTCCCTGACTGTCCCCCGGATGTACGAGACGATCTTTCTCTGCAGTATTTCATCGACGCTATTCAAGATCCCGATGTGCAGCAGGCGGTAAGGTTATCCCAAAACAAAAACCTGAAGTCGGCCCTCGTGTACGCCATGAGAGTGGAAGCCGCGCAGCTAGCTTCTGGAAAAGACCGACGATATGTGCTTGGTGCATTAGCCGAGGATTCTTCTGACTGTGTCACCAGTAAGATTCGAGAACTGGAAAGCAAAATTTATAGAATGATGAAAAGCTATCCCGGAGCCAGGGATCGAAGGACCAGAGTAGTTTGCTGGCACTGCAAACGGGAAGGGCATCTACGACGTAACTGCCTTGATTTGAAAAAGAGAAGGGATAACACTACCACGGATTCTCAACAACTGAATCTAAGAAGATGTCATCTCGCAGGGCAGAAGCTGCAATGTAGAACAGGTGAAGCCCCCACCAGTCGTTTCCACGTTTCATCCCGACAAGGAGGAAACCAGGGTTTATTAGTGAAGGGGGAGATCAACGGAACTCCATGTCGTCTAATTGTCGATTCGGGAGAGAACGTAACGATCGTAAGGACGGACGTGGCTCGTCGCCTGAACAGCCGACTTCTCTACACAGCGCCCTCTGTTTCGCTACAAACTGTGTCTGGTGGTTATATCTCCGTGCACGGAAAATTGGGAGTGGACATTGCCTTTGGATTTAGCACCTACAAGCAAACCGTTTATGTTGCCGATATTGTAGATCAGTGCATTCTAGGACTAGACTTTTTGAAGAAAAATGGAATTACGCTGAATTTTGAGAAAGGCAAGCTGCAAATATGGAGAGGCGAAGTTCCTTTACACGGTCTGGACACGAAAGATCTGTGCGTATATCGGATTACGGCTCATGAAGACAATGTCATAGAAAATGCTGAAGAATTCGAGAGGATCTCCAGATTTGGAGAGACAGAGTCCACATCCATGAAAAGTACCTCCTCAGCACCGGGAAGAGAACCGAAGAAAGCAACGTTGATAAAACTCTCCCAGGAGGTGGTTCGTATGGGAATGGACAACGTTAGTGAAGAGGGAATCGGCATCCGTGCTCCTGTTACAAGCATCGAATGGAGGTCCCGGGATCAATCAGCTGCACCCGCGGATGATTCCGACGCAGTCACAGAAAAGCTTACTGAAGATGATGTTCGGTTGAATGGGAATGCTCTTTCCGGAAGTTCATGTCCGGAGAGCAGACAACGTTCATCTGAAACGAAGTTCAAATCTGGAACACCGGCGTTCTCTTATCAACAACCAATCTCAAAATCATGTAACCAGCAAGATAGGGATCATAAACTTTCACCGCTTCTGTTGGCATACGGGAGTGCAACTCACGAGACCACCGGATTTCCTCCATCTCTAAAGATGTTTGGAAGAGACCTTAGGCTCCCCTGCAACTTCCTCTTTGGACAACCACCGAACACTCCTTCCTCGCCTGTCCAGTATCTAGATGATCTGCAAGCACGTTTGGAAGCCGTACATCGGTTCGCCAGAGAGAGAAACAACATCATGACGAAGCGCATGAAGATCCGGTACGATGCCAAGGCCACGGACCGTTCATTCCAGGAAGGTGACAAGGTGTGGTTATGGAACCCTAAACGTCGGAAAGGACTCTCCCCTAAGCTCCAGACGAACTGGGAAGGGCCGTATGGGGTCCTTAAGAAGATCAACGACGTCGTGGTGAGAATTCAACGGACACCTTCCTGTAAACCTAGAGTTGTACATTACAATAGGCTAGCCCCATATTATGGTATTAATGATTAAATGGCCTTCTTCTTAAGAACATCAGTGCCCAGGACGTGAAGTCTTTAAAAAGTGGGGAAATGTTACACACATTTTCTGTATGTAGTTGTAAATAGTGGCGTATTAATTTAAAATTCTATTATATTTTATTTTATCCTATTTACAGAGGAGATGAACTTAACAATATATATATATATATTGTTTTAATTAGAAATCATAAATTTTTAAGTAAGCGCTTGCGTGATAGCTATGGCAAAATACATCAGGTGTCCTTATGAGCCAATATAAATTGAAAAAAAAATATATATATATATATAACTGTTTTAATATCAGTATAATTTATGTGTTTTGCTAAAAAGTATTCTGAAAGTGTTGCAGTAACAATAAGTAATCGTCTCGTTTTCATGTTGCTCATTCGAAGTTCCTTTGTTGCTATTTTGAGATAAATTATGATTGTCCTTATAATTATGAGTCGCACTGTACAAGTGATATGATGAATATGTCAGATTTAAAGAAAAATTCTCCCATAAATCGCACCTGGTTAAGGAAATTTATAGTTTAAGCTAATGCCTTTGTTTTTAGAATATTTTTTATGTAAAAAATATTAACTCACGGCAAAAAAAAAACAAAAAAAAAAAAAAATCTACGTCTGAAAATTTTTCCTATTTTTTGCTCCCGAGTGAGAGCATTGTGGAAAAATTTACATCAAAATATAAAAACAAACATAGGTCATACGCATAGACTTATTATACTCACTAGACAATGCGCGTTCCCACTTTAATTATACAATGAGGGTGAAACCAAAATAAAACATTAGAGAGGAGAATTTTTAGGAGCAGGTTTGCAGATTTGGCCGGTTTCTCCTCCTTTTAGCACGGCCCTAGTTACATAAAAGAATAATTTTATGACGTAGTTATCTTGTGTGTTAAATTGTTGGTTGATTGTATTCCTCTGGAACAATAGATATAACTTTTTCGATCACGAGTGTTTTAAAAAGCTTGTGAAGTTTTACTCGGTTTCCTTGATAAAATTTCACAACTTAAAACGAATTGTAAATAAACTATGCTTTTGAGTTTAAATTATTGATAATTATAAAAACCTTTATAAGATTTATAATTTAGTAAGGTTTACTTATTGTAATATTTTTAGGATCTTTTACACTTTGATCGTTGTATTCACAAATAGAAAATGCAAATGTTCTAAATTTACCAACTATAATATTATATAAGTAAAACAAATTCTTCCATCATTTTATTAAACAAATTCTTCCATCATTTTATTAAACAAATACTTCAATTAATAGTAATTATAAAGAAAAACAAATATTGTAGAATTACGAAGAATAATATTAAAGTAAGTAGTACAAATTCTTCCATCTTTTTATTAAAAAAAAAATAATGGCATCTTCATAATAGTACAAGAAATAGCTCAGCAAAGTACAAGAAATTAAATCCAGGCACCATATGTGCTTTCATTAGATTCTAGCACATCAGAATCCCAGGAGGCTACCAAATTTTAAACTGAAACACATTAGTAAAAAATAAATAAAAGACACTCGTAAAATAAAACTGGGTGGTTTTTTTTTAGTGTGTGTGGGGGGGGGGGGGAGAAAGAGAGTTTGTCAGCTACATTACTGGGAAATTAGTGCTGTGGGTTTTTTAATTATTGTGAAACAAATTTAATTATTGTCTAAGAAATTACTTTAAACTTCTATAAATTCTAATTCTAGCAGTTCTACAACGAGTCAATTTGCCAATTTTCAGTTCGATTGAATGAAGGCAAGTGGGTTAATTATTCCTTCGAAGCGGTATATAATAGCGTGTGTAAAAGAAGACTTTTAGTGAAATCCTCTAAAGTTTGATAGAATGTCTTGTCTTTGACAAAGTCTATCTGTCAAGTTTCAGTTCTATTGGATGACGGCAAATGGGTTATTGGCCTTCAGTAGATTTGCCCTCCACAAATAAACACACACACAAATTTGAAGTTAATAAAAAAAAACTATTTTAACTATTATTATTGTACTTCATGTTTACGCTTTAAAGAAAAATGGACTTTTCTGATATTTTTAAAGAAAAAATAGTAATTATAACTCAAACAAAAACAGAGAAAGAAAAATATTAATGTTTTATTACCCGAAATGTTCTATATCCACCCAATATTCTTGTTATGTTAAATCCAAAAAACCCGTAAGTTTCATTTAAAAAAATCACAAGGTAAACCGATATGAAAGCATCAAAACATTATTAAAAACGTTTTTAATCATCAGTTTTGAAGATTCAGATTATTTATAAATGGCTAAAATTGAGCATAGTGATGAGCGTGAAATTAAACATAGCGATCGTTCTTGATAAATGTCAAAATGTATTTTATTTTGATTCGCGCCAAACTTCACCAGTCTGGCCACTGTGCGGAATTTGCTGTTGATATTTAAAAGTGAAATCAAAATCCATAAATAGCCACTTATTTCTTCAAAAAGCAGCTATAACCTTGGTTAGTTTTTCTTTTTCTATTTCAATATTAACTGCAATTTTCAGAAGTTAGCTGCAAAATAAAATCCATAATAAACCAATTAAAGCTAGCTTTCTGAGAATGCGAAACAAGAACATATTTATGAGTGTACTATAAAACCTTAATTATGCAGACAATTTAAAAAATAGCACTTACTTGTGAAAACTTATTGAACTCCCTTTCTGAAATTTCTGATTACAACCAAATGCAGGCCGACCAAACGGTATAGTGGTTAGCGTGCTAGCTTCTAGACCACGAGGTTGCGGGTTCGAGTCCCGTACTAGGCATGGATGTTTGTAAATGCATGTTGGCTTGTCTAATGACGAATGTTTCGGCGCATTATAGCCCTTGTGTTGCTGACGGCGCCAGATAATCTGAAAACAACCAACCAACAACCAAATGTAGATCAATATCGAACCATTGTTATTGTATTCAATGATTTTCGGTAGGACACCCGAAAGCGTTTTCTATTGAAGTGAATGTTTTTTTTTCTCCTCCTTCGTTCGAAAAGGCCACTCGTCACGTGGTTTTTATTTTCGTTACACGAGATAATCCTAAACATGCCGTCTTGTTGTATTATTAGTATATGGTCCGATATGCCATCAAAGATTTAGAATGCTTTTTATTCGTTCTTTCCCCTAATGTTACATTTTGTAAATATTAGTTATTCTTAGAATAGCAAAGTAAATAAAATATTATATATTATCGTCATTATATATACCGCATTTTATCGGCGTAGTTTTTGCGTAGCACATTAATCGACCTCTAATTGTGCAAGCATTTTGATCTGGTGTGTTAAAGATTAGAACATAGTTTAAAATAACATAAATCGTTCACGTTCGTATGTTGACTCTTGAGCACGTTATAGATATTTTGAAGAAAATATCTTTCATTTTTTATTTTCGTTCAAGAATTCTGGTTAAATTTTTTAGAAAAGTAAGTAATAAAACGTAGTTTTAAATAGAAAACGTTGGTTACATTAGGTTGATAATTTGACAGATACCCATTAACTACTAAGTGTCCGACCAACACCAATTTAATACTCAAAGACTGGACACTGAATCATGACATCATGCATCTCGGTTTAAGCAAAATCTCTGTAGAGCACAGTATTCACATTGATAATTCTAACTTATACTTTAAATTCCTTACAAATTCAAGAATAGGAATCATTGCTTTAACTAATCTGTCATTGACAACATTTTTGAGTAGTATTTATTTTTAAAACTATATTAAAGAGCACTAAATATTTTTAGTGCAGAATAATCAACTTTTGCAATAAGTTTACTAAGTTAAGATTGTTTGTAATGTAACATTAAAAAAAAAAAAAACTATGAAGTGCATTATTTAATAGACACAAGCACTTTTTACTTGCAAAATTCTTTATTAAATATGAAATGCAAAACAATATTGGGGAAAATGTTTTACACAACAGAATTTTTATTGAATGTCTTACAAACAAACTGCAATACATTTTTGCATTTTAGCATTAACTCTCTTCATGTTCCCACCTTTTGGATGTGTGGTTAGCGCTCAGGCCTTGAATACTAAAGGTTCCGAGTTCGAAAACAACCTAACTGATATTTATGTGCACAAATTTCTATTATGTTCTTCTTAAATGATTGAAACAAAAATGAATATGTAGGAAAAAACATTTGAAAGAAAAATTTTAATCACTAATATGCAAATCTCTATATATGAAACTAAGTTATCTGTAGGTCTGAACTTTATAACAAATCCACAGTTTTGAACCCCAGGACTTTTTAAAAAATACTGGCGACTTCTATTTTTTAATTTTGTCCATTTCATCGTTTTTCTTTTTATCAGTGACACCTTTTCCACTCTAGGCATGGGTTATTTGCAGGGAGGTGCAAGACTTATAGAATTTTGTTTAAATTTTTAATTTTTCAGAAATGTGGATTGCAATTCCTAATGAATTGTCAGTTGACAATTATGCAATAATTTTCACTTTGTTAATAAAAAAAATCACGGTATATATTTTGGAAGTCCTCTCTTCTGCAAATTTTATTTGGTAACCAACGCAACCATATTAAAAAAATCTTGTGCAAGAAAAAAAAATGGAAAACACACATTATTATTATTTTTTTTTTCCTAAGTAGTTCTCGTGGTAATTAAAAGATAGTGTTTGGGGTACAGAACCAAAAGACACAAAATATGACTTATAGAAATAAAGTTTTTAATATAAATCCACTATACTATGCATTGTCAATTTTAGGTGCAAGTTATTGTTGCAAATTATTGAGTTCAAATCGAAATTTCATAGGTTTTGACCACTACGAAGAATACATCCATTTCAGACTATTTACTATTTTTTTTTGTTCCAAAGACTTAATTGAATAGATTCTCATCCCCAACGAGACTCTCTACTAAGTTTTAACTCGATTGGATGTCAGCAATCGAGTTTATTAGGCCTACAAAGTTGTAATATAGCAATGTGTGCAAATGTAGCCTTTTTGTGACAAACCCCAAAACGAGATAGAATACATTCTCATCGACCACGAATCTATGTGTCAAGTTTCAGACCGATTGAATTACGGTAATTGGGTTAATTAGCCCTGCTCAGATTTGCAGGCCACTCATAAATAAACAATCAAGTTCGAAGTCATAGCTGCCAACTCTTAAATGGCTGAAATCGCCAACAGCCCATTAAAAAATCATCAAATCTAAAGTTTAAGAAAATTACCAGAAACTTCTCGAAAAAAAAATATATCACCAAACAGCAATCTCTTTCAGAAAAATATATTTTTATCAATAGTTTAATGTATGTATGGCTGCTTTCGGTGAAAATCTTCTTTCTTGTGTAATTGCCCTGTCGCCTGTCCTCTAGTAAAAACAATTCATCCTTGTTGAATTTGTGTTCGGACCGGACGAATTAACGCCGGTGCCATCACGTAGTTTGTCGGGGTCCTTACACTAATTATTTTCGAGCCCCCTCCTACTCAATTTTTTCGTCAAAATAGAAAAAAAAGTACTTTTATGCTTAGCACCTATGGAATTTTCAAAAATCGGAAATCAAATGTTGAATTGTGTAATGCAACTTAGGGGGGAAATAAACTTTATTCAAATTGTACTAAATAACTAAAAACAATTATACATTTTATTTACTTAGCAGTCAGCAAAGAAAATCATTCAACGAAAAGGGGAAAAAAAACAAAAAAAAACCAACAATAATTTATAAGCAATAAATACTGAAACGAATGTTATCATTTCATGCGCTAGTTCTTATTGACTTTGACAGAAGTATTATATTGTAGCTGAAAGTATAATAAATATCCAGACTTTAAACTTGTACAAACTAAACAGAAATTACGGAGCCAGAAGAGCCCAATTTTGTGTTAATAAATAAAACGAACCTCTAAAAAAAACACAAAAAAAAACAAAACCAACCACTGTTTGATGTTGCAATTATGTATCTTATTACCATCTGGAGCTTAATCATTTCGTTTGAAAAAGAGTAATAATTTGCAATTTGGAATTAGCAGTCAGAATGATGGGATTTACCCATAGGATTTACCATAATCTCCAAAGCAAGCATACCCTGAGATTAATATCAAAGATTTAAAAATACAGAAGTGTAACATTGTGTTTCTTCCAAGTTAATGAAACATAAAGGAAATACTCAATTGCTCAATTAAAATCTAAAAACTTTCTACGTCTTGTATCTGATATACCCCATTTTCAATCCTCAATATTTCTAAACACCTGGCGCCTTAAAAACTCCTCGCAATGATCGATGCTTGCAATAGCAATAATTAGCAATGAAAACGAATTAGGAAATAAGTAGGAGTCATAAAATAAAGTTGAAAAAATTCATTATAAGATTACTAAAGTCTCAAAATGGCATATATGTCCCCCCCCCCCTTTGAATTTACTCTTTTTTGACAATTTTCATTTATTTTTCAAAAGCCAGGGGGATGCAAGTGCACTCCCTTGTACGCTCCTGGGGGCGCCCATGATTCTACGACAGGTTTCATTATCATCATATACCCATATACATATCCTTAAATTTCTCGTGATGTCCATATCAGAAACTAGATCGTTTTTGCACTTGTCGAACGTCTAAAAATGTATTTTGTGCTGCGGTTCAAATCCCGGTCGGCGTAATTTTTAAAACTTCAAAATAAATTTCAGGAAATTAAAATGTTTTTGAAAGTTAAAGCGCACTAAATTGTCCTATAGTTCAAATAACACTTTCGATTTGTCGAACAAATATTCCTCTTAATACTGTATCTTCAAAAATTAAATAATTTCAATTTTAAAGATGCTATAAGCCATTTAATTATACGCCGATTGGTTCTACATATATTTAACATTACGATTAATCTTAGCTAACCCTAACATGTTGGCCAAATAAACACCACAACGATGGCAAACCTTTTTGGCGACTACATCTTTGACAGATACATCTGAACCTCAATTACAAGCTGATCGCATCTATCTATCACCAAATTATGAAATGGAAAAAAGTGGTTTTAAATTAATTTAAAATAAAAAGAATTATTTAATGAAGTTCAAACCAGCGTAGGATTTTAAGTTGAAACGTTCCGAATCATACAAGCTAATCCGTTTGAAGATCCATAGCTTAGTTAGGTTTGGACGTTTGTGTAAATTTTTACATCATAAACGGGCTAGAAATCGACTTTTTTTTAAATATATTTTTAGAAATTTCAAATTTTTTTCTTCGCTATTTTTTATCCTAGACACTCCACATTTTTTCCGTTTAAAGATATTGCCGAGACGTATTTATAATATTTTTATATAATTATGCAAAGTTTCGTAAGCATGGCAGAAAATAATCAATTTCAGCTTTTCGAATGGAAGTTCTGCAGGGAAGTGATACTTACTGTCTTTTCTGGATTTTTATGGGTGGCGGCGAAACGACCGTTTCATCTGATAGCGACACACTATGCCCAGATATGATGCATATATAACTTGATGATAGTTAACGACTGAAATATTCATATGTTAAGATTACAGATCTACAACAATAACAATATACAAACGTTAAGCCGATCGCTGAGCGTGTAAACCATCACGCGCAATTTTTGTTTTAAAAGTAACGTTGAATTCGCAAGCAGGTCATTGACTACGAAGGTTGTCTGAAAAGTTTTGAGCCTCAACATGTAGATAGCAGCACTTATCAACAAAAGTTGAGGAATGTATTCGGGCAAGGTATTCGTTGAAAGGTATTCCTTAAAATTTGAGCCATATTTGACGCTCAGTTGTTGTTTGACAGTCGTTTGAGTAAGACCTAGTGCATGTTTTTGTGAAAATGGAAAAAAATTGAATATCGTGCCGTGATTAAATACTGGCATTTGAAAGGCAATACACCCACGAAAATTAAAACACAGTTGGATGCTGTATATGGGGACTCTGTTCCTTCATTTGCCACCGTGAAAATATGTGCAACTGAATTTAAATATGGTCGTACCAGCCTTTTCAATGATGAGCGTTCAGGACGCCCTAAAACTGCAACCACCAGCGATATCATCGAAAAAGTGCACCAAATGGTACTGGACGAGCGTCGAATAAAGTTTAGATAGTTAGCAGAGACTATGGGCATATCAAAAGAACCCATTTGTCATATATAAACTGAAGAATCTGATATGCGTAAGCTATCTGCACTCCGCGTTTGCTCACTTTGGTTCAAAAACGCATTCGAATGAACATTTCTAAGGCCCTACTGAAGCGGTTTAAACAAAACAAGGTGGAATTTTTGCGTCGATTCATATCTGTTGATGAAGGGAAACGTGGATCCACCACTACATTCCTGAGACAAAAGAACATTCAAACGGTGGACTGCTAAGGGTAAACCTGCTCCGAAAAAAGCGAAGACGGTTTCATCAGCCAGGAAGATGATTGCGACTGTTTTTTGGAATATGTACCGAATTGTGCTTATCGATTATCTTCACAAAGGTAAAAAAAATAACTGGAGTTTATTATGCATCATTACTTGACAAGCTGAAGGTAGAAATTGCAAAAAACCGACCGCATTTGAAGAAGAAGAAAGTGCTTTTCCATCAGGATAACGCGCCTGCTCACACTTCGACGGTTGCCATGGCTAAAATTCATGAAATGCGCTTCGAATTGGTTGCACATCCACCATATTCACCAGATCTGGCCTCCAACGACTTCTTCTTGTTTCCTAACCTTAAAGTTTCATTTGGTGGGAAGAGATTTTCTACAATGAGGAGGTCATTCAACATGTAAACTCTTATTTTGAAGAGAAAGATGACAGCTACTACCAGGAAAGGTTCAAGAGGTTGGAGTATTGTTGGAAGAAGTGTATTAACTTAAAAGGAGACTTAGTTGAAAAATCAAACTATATTTGGCCGAAACTGTACGTCTTTCCCATGTTAGGCTTAAAACTTTTCAAGCAACTCTCGCACTTATTTTCATAATTGGCCTCTTCACCTATGGTGGTATTTAAATGAAGATTCAGTTGGGGTGATTATTTTACTTAAAAATTATCAAATAACTTTAAGAATCATTAGATCCAATAGATTGTTTCTTAATATTGTTTCCAAAACCTATTTGAAATTTAAAAAATAACGATAAAAAAAAAAATTAAAAACTTGTACGATAGCTTAGGTATTTTCACGTAAGTAGCATATTTACAAAGCTGCTATTTATAAGATTAGCACAGGTATAAAACGTTCGAATCTTTTTTAATCTTTTCGATAAACCCAAATAATTTATTTGTAATTTTTTTTTAACCTGTAAATTTCGATACCATGAGGAAGGGGAGGTGTGGGGGTTTCTTATGTTTTAAGGTATTTTTTATATCAAGATATTTTGATAAACTATTATCTTGTCATTATATAGTCTCAGTCATCAGGCAGAGCCTTTTTTGTAATCTTTTATTTAACTTGATTGTTTGTGTGTGTGGTGGTGTGGCTGCCGAGCAAATCTTCAGGTACTTAATTAACCCACTTATCATGATCCAATCGAGCTGAAATTTTCTAATTAGACTCTATTTCGATAACAGTGCATTCTATCAAGTATTGAAAGCTGTTTGTCACTAAAAGACTGCTTTTACACACGTTTCTATTATCGCTTCTTTATTCTAATAAAACAACTTGCTGTAATCCAATCTTGCTGAAAGTTTTCAGATTCGTTGTCCATCCCAATGCATTATATCAAGTTTTGGAGACTGTCACTTGCACTAAAAAGCCAAACGCTTGCATTGGCTTTTCAGATTACTAATTAACACTACATTCCATTATCCAATCGATCTAAAAGTTAGAAGCTTGACAGGTACACTCGTTGCCAATAACAGTGCTTTCTATCAAGTTATGGGAGTGTCAAGCAGAGGCAGTTTTTATACACGTTTCTAATGACTTATGCCAGACTTATCTAGAGTGGATGTTTTCTTCTTAGTTGTCTTAAACAATGGTGGATCCAGTGGGAGGCGGAGGAGACGATCGCTCCCTTCGTCACTTGGGGTTAAATTCGAAAAAAAGAAAGACGACTAAGAATATGTTATGTGTTGTCTTTACTATAATAAGCAAAAGTCTAATACTGTCCAAAACTATCACAGATATTTAATTATTTATATTTATGAAGATGTGAAAGATTGGAACTAAAAATAAAACCAATCTATATAATAAAACGGAGTTGTGTGTACGTCTGAACCTTATACAAATCCATAGTTTTGAACCTAAAAGTACATAGTAGCTTTAGTACATGGAGATTGTAGAGGACAACTTTTAAATTCGATGTAAAGTTGCTTTCATTAAAATTTAATGACATTAAAAAAATAATAATCTTGGAATGGCAACGATATTTTTTTTTATTTCATCAGGAGAGAACAAAAAGTTATTTTAATACGTCCTCCTTATTTTCCTGATTATTTTTATGTATTACAATCGTCTGTCCCATAAGCAGATCGAATTTAATTGTAAAATTTCAATTAATTTATTGTCAGTCGATACCGTAAACAACTTCTGCGGATGTGCAGCTTTAAAGCATTATTTTTTTAAACATCGTTTTGTTTTTCTACGTTTTAAATTCATCCTGTTTTTGTTTACATTTTGTGTTGCCATCAAAGATGTATTGTGCACAGCGGGTATTGACATTTTGACTTTATTTAATGAGTATTAATATCATTTAAACAAAATAAATTCGTTAAATTCCTTTGTATTTTATTAACAAATATCTTCTGCATTGCAGTTATCGTACATACCTAACATCTAAAAGTTCGTTTTCCAACATAATTTACCACTATACGTTGGTGCCGTTATGAATGCTTTCAGTCGGATTTTGATTAACTTAAGGGGACCCGGAAAGTTGCAAATCATTAAAAATACCGTTTTTTATTTTTGCCTTTTTAAAAAACCACATTTTTCCTCTTTCCAATGCTGTTTATCCTTAATCCTAATGTCCTTTGCAATGTCCTTAAACAACAATTTTCTTTAAAAATAATCGAAAAAAAGATATATTTTTACGTTTTTGCCTATATCTCGGAAAGTTTTTATAAACTCGATGAACCTTTTCTCAAAAACTGGTACACTTATACATTGTAACTTTAACAGTATAATCCTTACATATGCAATTCTATTTTAAAGCTCTGATTCTGTAAACAAACTTGAAGTTAACTTATTACTCAACTTTTAAGGTGAAAAAATTCACGAAAACTGTAATATTCATGTGTTTTTTGTGTATAGTGACAAAAATATTATTTTAAAACTTTTAGACATGAAATCACACCTTAAATTTATGAAGAAGTGTTCCCCGAATACACATACACCAAATTTATGTATGTGTCTACTGTAGTTCTTGAGAAAAGGTACATCAAAGGTAGGCTAATTCAAAATGGAAGAGGTGAGACATCCTGCGACTTTCCGAGTCACCTTAATAAATCGATTAAAATTCCAAGTGTGATACTGATTCTGCGCCAAGAACTGTTTACATAAAACCGTGCCAAATTATGGCAACCATAGGCAGTTCACTTATTAATAAAAAAAAAAAATGGCGGAGCTGCTATTTTGGCGAAAATTCCCTTAGCTTAGAATCCGTACCGGACTTGGAATTTTAACCAATAAATCTATTATATATTTTTTCCAGGATGTGTCCATTACAAAATAAAATGTAAGAAGTACTTTAATGTGAAACACCTACGTATATCCTTAAGTGTGTTGTGTGGCACCGCGTTGACCAATATTGGTACTATATCCATGCCGTTTGGCGATAATTTTTCAGTTGACGGACAGTTTGGTAGATAACGCTATCGTTTCAATGCTTGTTAATTTTTCTCTTGGTACAGATTTTGTTTTATTGTAAAACAAAAATTAAGAACTTGGTACACTATATCTTCTTGATTATTTTTTAAAACAGTGGCTAGATCTGCACTATAGTCACGTGGCATATTTTGTTGAGTATGTTTACCAGTGTTTTGTACAAATTAAAAAAAATATCTATACAAAATTTTAAATGGTCAAATTTTTTGGCTGGATTAATTTAAATTATGTATCTAACTTTATTTGATGAGAGTGAGTCAATATATATATATATATAATCTAGCATAGCAACGGATGATTTAGACTCAATTTGACTTCATTACTCAGTTGTAGATTCGCCGAAGATTATTGAAATTCATTGAAAACCTGCTAATCATTTCAACATTTGCTAATATGCCGCCAAAGAGAAGAACGCATATAAATGCTAAGTATAGAGCATCTGCCATTAAGAGAACTAGGGCATCACCACTGCAAAAACAGAATTGACTGAAGAATGACCGAGCGCGCTATTACAAAATGAATGAAAACATGCATATGTTATAGTACATTGGAAGCTGATCACCAACAACTAATCGAAAGAAATGCCGAGTCTATGTAACACAGATCTGATAGATGTCCTTCAACAAGTCCCTAGCAGCGCGGTGCCACACAGCTAGTGTACTATATTGTTTTTACCGCTCACTTTTTAACACGCGCTGCTCTTCGGCTTTGGATGAAGTCATAAAGATTTGAGGAATTCGTACTGAACATCTTAAATATAAATATTATCTTTCTAAAAGATGGAAATGAAAAGTCGAGGACGAAGCAAGTCAACAAAGCAAATTACAGTTTTGGTTGTTGTATATCTATTCTCTATTAGATTATACTTTCTATAATTATCCTGAACCATATAGCGAAAGACAACTCTAAGTTTATTGACGTAAATTCATACGTAACCAATCATAGCTTCGTCTTTATGTTATTGAGATATTTTACCTCCCTGTAACATATTCTGTATAATCAAAGGTCATCTCATGGTATAGAAATATAATTTAAGAACAACAACATTTACCTAAACTATTAAAAGCCCTCTGCCTCCTCCGTAATAAAACTCTGCATTAAGGTGATCCATATATGGCATCGAAAATGAAATTTCATCTGATTTTAACTCTCACACCCTCATTTTTTCCCTTTTAACCTGTTTTGACAGTATGCCAAATTTCATTCCGATAAATTAATACTAACCCGTGCCGCAACGAGCCTGAAAATGGCAAGAAGATGGATTGATAAAAAGACGGCAAAAATTAAAAATTTTTGAAAAATTGAAATTTCTTCGGATTCAATTGTACACACCCGAAATTTTTCCTTTTGACCAATTTTGACTATGTGTTAAGTTTTATTATAATAAGTTAATATTAACCCCTGCTACATTGCTATTATATTGAAAACGTTAAAAATGGACACAGAATTGGTAAAAACGAACGAAAATAGTCAAAAAAATTTATTGCCTGAAATAAAAAAGAAATATGCAAAATATTGATGCAATTTAACAAAAAAAAGGTAATATAGCGTTCATACAACAAAAATTGGGTGTTTTTAGAGATATTTTTATGTATATTAGTCTATTGTTTGCATTGATAGTCCCCACGTTTAAAACGCACTTTTTTTGTTTTTGTTTTTTTAATTAAAAGAGTCCTTTGAACTTTTTAAACTAACTTTAGTCTACTTTCTAGTTTAATTTACTACACGAAGATTTTTTTAAACTTATGTTTGACATGTTTATTAAGAAATGCTTGCTTCCCAAAGAGAAGGCGATACATTTAAAAATCCCCTTTAAGTTACTTAATCAGATTCAAACTTTTGAACGATACAAAACGAAAATGTTTTAATATAAAATGATAAATATATTAAAGGTAAATCATATGATGTAGATTTTTGTTACTTATAAAAAATCTATTTAGTATTTTATTTATAACAAGATTAAAACTTGCAAATATGGGTCTCGCTTTCAAATCATTTAGTTTATAACAGTTAAATATCTGATTTTCAAAGCCATCTTAATGTGTGTTACAAATAATGTATTTTAAAATATTACAAATATAAGATCACTATCTTATACTTGTAATATTTTATCTCTGAGTACAATTGAGTTGGCTATGATTTAGAAAAACCCCTTTATTATTCACCAATATAGAATAAGGGGATTTTAATCAGAGATAATTCTCCGAAACAATTGGTGCATAAGAAAATTCACATGTGATATTTTCTTTCCTTTATTTATAACTAGCTAAATATTCATGCTTCCCCATGAAATTTTACCATGTGCAATATTTTAGCCAGCTGTGAGGCCCTGCGTTGCGGAAATCCGTCATTGATGTATAGCCCCAATTTTTGGCGCTTCTCTCGCAGGAAGATTCATCGCAACACAAAATTGAGCATAAGCATAGGCTTACTTAACTTGTTAAAAGGTTCATTGCTATGCAAACACGAGCTCGCTTTTCTCGATTAAAGGTTCATTGCTGCTTAAGTATAAGGTCACTTCACACACTAAAAACTAATTGCTAAGTAAAATCTTAATATTAGAAGTCCCTCCCTTGCCGCGAAGCAAAAAAATTCCCCGTTAATATCTATAATTCAACACCCCTTTAAGAGTATTTTAACACGTTATGTTTATAAAAAGCAAAATTAGATCAAAACTACTTATGTTGAAACTTTCAGAGCTCTAGGCCTATTAGAAGTCGCTTTTGTGAAAATATTAATTAAAAATTCATTAAAAAACAAATTAAAATGTTAATGTTCTTTTTGTCAAAAGTCCAATTAGAAAGTCAAAACTGTTTGTGTTGAAAATTTCAGCAACGTAGCCCAGTTAAAAATCGTTTTGTAAAATATTTATTAATTAATTAATTAAATAAAAAACAAATAAAATTTCAAAATTCTGTTTTTTAAAAGTCCAATTTGAAGGCCAAAACTACCTGTTTTGAAAATTTTAGAGCTGTAGCTTTATTAGAAATCATTTCGTAAAATATTTTTTAATTAATTAAAAAAATTAATTAAAAAAGAATTAAATAAAAATTTAAAATTCTGGTTTTCAAAAGACCAATTAGAAGGCCAAAACTACTTAAGTTGAAAATTTCAAAACTGTAGCCCTATTAGAAGTCGTTTTGTAAAAAAAAATGTTAATTAAGAAAATTAATTAAAAAATAACTAAATGAAAATTTAAAATTTTATTTTTCAAAAGTTCAATTAGAAGGCTAAAACTATTTATGTTGAAAATTTCAGAGCTGTGTCTCTATTTGAAGTCACTTCGTAAAATATAAAGTAATTAAAAAAATTAATTAAAAAAGAACTAATTAAAATTTTAACTTTATATTTTACATATGTAAAATTAGAGGGCAAAACTTCTTATGTTGAAAATTTCAGAGCTCTACTCCAATTTTAAGTAGGTTTCTATAGATCCACAGACAGACAGACATATAAACAGCTTGTTTTATTATTATAGATCTACCTGAGCTTTGAACTAAAGTGAACTAAATTATGATAGAACGTTATGTAAAATACCACATTGCATGTTCTTCCTGTGGTTTGTGACTTTACTTGGTTTCATTTTGAGTTAACATTTATTCCTTAAAATATTATGCAGAATCCGTTGAGTTACCAAAATCCTTTTTAGTTATTTTGCTTTGCTCTTGTTCTTTCTAAAAATAATAAGCGTTTCTTCAAATTCTTTGTTGCTGGAAGACTCATGTAAATATGTTTTAGCATCCTTAACTGCGGAGAGGTGAAGAAATAATCGTCGATGAGCTATGCTCAAGGAAAGAGAACTCTGTTGAAGGCATTCGTTTTTCAACTTTCTACGCCATTAAAACATTTTTACGGGAATTTCGGAGGTGGGGTTGTTTAGAGGGCCGTAAGAGGCCTTACCACAGCGATTTTTTATCAAAATCGTAGGAGCCGGTTTTTTTTGCAATAATTGAAAACCGTGATTTTTTTAATGGCAGCTACCTTATGAGCATGCGCGATTTTTAGAAAACCCTAATGGTAGGTCCTATGGCCACCTTTAACTCTTATCCCAAATTCGAACATCGTAAGTCAATTTGTTCGGGAGTTATGCTGACCACAGACGAACATTTTTTCTAGATCACATTTTTGAAATCAGGATGTTCCAAAACATGGAGAAATGCAAAAAAAAAAAAAAAAAAAAAAAATTTTTTTGACCGAATGCTGTACTATGCATAACTTTATGCATAAATATGGGTAATTGAAAGTAATAAAAATTGGAAATGCATATAAAGGATTTAGATTAAAAACTTTATTTTTATGTGTTACATAAAACAATTTTTAGTTATAGGTTAAACTAGGAGCGGGTGTTAGTTTGACACGTTGGCAAGTTTTAGTTTATTTTCTGGAACTATGTTAGTTGATACAAAGGTAATTTTAATATAAACTGTTCATAATCATTTACCTATCTCATATCGGCTGGTTGGTTTGTACGCTCAGCGACCTATTTTTATGTACAATGACGGCTAACCAGGGTGAAACCTACAGCTTAAATTGGATTCTGAAGTACAAGGAACATCCATTTCCAACCCCGAATTCGAACACCTCACCTTTGGCATGCTAAGCCAGAGCGCTAACCCCACAACCATCAGATGGGCATCTCATACCAGTCATCGGGAGACTTGGGGGAGGGGAAGAGTGGGAGGGGGGGGGGGGTGAGAGAGATTTTTTAGAAGTAATTAGATGTTGTCTTCAAAAAATTTACATCAAGCAACATATGTTATAATATTCCCTCAATTGCTGCTTTAAAGCGATATCAAACACAACGTTATGATTTTTTATTTTTTTATTTCATATTTACAAAATATTTTTAAAAAAATTGTTTATAATCGGTCTATGTTTGAGTGCATATTGAGTAGATGTGGGGTAAATTTTATTTCGTTCGTCTAACTTGTTCCGTGTTGTTTAAGGGTAAATACATTAGGCAGACAGACATAAAAGTTATTTATAGGTGTTCTGCTTTTGACTTAGAGGTACCGAGTTTTATGACTAACTTTTAAAAAAGTAAATTCCAAAAATTCATCAAAAGTTAACTTATTCAATTTTTTTAATGTTATTAGTTTTTAACTTTGCATTGTTCTTATTTATCAGTTTTTCTATATTTTCACATGGTTTCTGGCAGTTGATGCTGAATTTCAATATGTTATTATGCTTTCTTAAGTCAGCGTCCTGTCGTGATGACAATGTGACACTTAAATGGCTTTGTTAAGGATCAAAGGACTTGGGTCGTACTTTAAGGAGTACAGTACCGAAATTACACAAAAAATAAAGAAAAAAAGTCTTTAAAAATTGTTTGTGTGTGTCTGAATAGAATGATGTTTTTGTCTTATATCTCTGGTAATTAGAACACTCCGCAATTAGTACCTGTTCTTTAAACAGCAAGAATGGGTGTAGCGCATTGAAACGTTTGCATAAAGTGAGTTTTCCGAATACTAGTTTTTTTTCAGATGTTGCAAATTCAAATCTATATATCTTCAGAACCATTAATAATAGGCTAGGCAAATTTATGGAGCATATAATTTATGTAGTTCTTATAGTAATAATATAGCATTTAGCATGAAGAAAAGCACAAATTTTAATATTTTAAATTTGACATTTTTTAAAAATATTTCTATTTCACCCATCAACATTAGACAATTTTTTTTTTATGGAATTATGTATTACAAAGCTTTTATTTTGAAAAAAAAAAAAAAAAAGTTAAAAAAAAAAAAAAGAGTTCTTGATTTGCATAAAAATGCGCAAACATAACTTATTATGTATTTTTAATTGTTTTAATTTTTTTAAAAATAAATAAGCATACTATTTTTTAAAAAATTATTTTAAAGACTTATAAATAGCATCTTAGACATTAAAAATATTTATAAATACAGTTTTTTTATTTTTCGTACTGTATCCCCTCAATTTCCGCATTCAGTTTGTTGACCAAGTCTCTTTTCTTGTATGTGTGATTTTTTTTTCTCTTTGAAAAGCTTTTATGATTTTAGTTCTAAAATCTTGGAGATATTTTGTTTCAGCTTCTGTTGGTTATTCATATCTGCTGTCTACGATACTCTCAACACGGCCAGTTTCAATTCTTGAATTTTGGTGTCCTATTTTTTCTGCTTTTTTTGGGCGGGGGGGAGGGGAGTATTTTTCACTGCAATGAATAATTCAAATGGTGCTCTTTTAGTGCTCCAAAATGTATTGAGTTAATCGTGCGTTGACGTATTAAAACCATTTTGTTTGATTTTTAACCAATAATCTGGCAAATATGTTGATCAAAATACATGCTCAGTATCTTTTTTGATGTGTTCTATTTTTAGTTTTGTACAACAGTCCTCAAATTCTGTAAAATGATCCTCTGTCAGTTCTGATGCTATTTCGATTCCTGAAAGATACTTGCTTCTGTAAGTCCGAACTTTGCAAATAAAGAATTTACTGTATGAAGCCATCAGATACATTTTGTTCATTAATGCGAAGATGTGGTAAAACTATTTGTTGATGGTGGAAGATATGGTTATGAAAGAAGTGTTTTTAACACGCTTTTATTAGTTTCACCTGTATGTTTGCTTGTAACCGACTCTTTTGGGCTCGATTTTGCCCAACTTTGAGAGATCAGATTTGATTCAAACTTTGCACTCTTGTCAAAGACCGATGACAATACAATAATTCAATAAGTTTGTCGCTTTATCACAAGGATTAACTCGTGTTGCCCTTCCGCCGTTAAATTCCAACCAACCAACCTTCTCCGGAATCGAACCCTGGTGTGCCGTTACAATCCCAGTAATCACATAACATATAATCGACAATTGATAAGGCAGACATTTGAAAGATTTGTCGTGGGCACGACGGTTATACAAAGAGTATTTTTTTAGTCGCATTATTCTTACCAGGATCTTTAGGATTAGTGATTTTTTATATTCATAGACACGGCATACACATGCTACCATGATCGGCATACTAAGGCATACACATGACTTACATTTGAGACAAGCATTGACTATTGGCAGGAACAACTGGAGAGTTTTGTACACTTAACTAAAAAAATTAACTAAAATTTTTTATAGTTTACAGAAAAAATAATTAATAGTTTAAAAAACTAAAAAAACACTTTTTAATAGAAAAGTGAACTAAAAAGTAGAAAATAATTTTAAATAAGTTTGAAATAAGAATAGAGAAATCAATAAGAAATATTTATTTTATCGTAAAAAAGCGTGGGGTGCTTGATGTCAATTGTTGAAAATATTTAATGATAGATATTGGTTAAAGTAGAGCCATTATGAAAATATCATAAAAAGCACCCCACGCTTTTTTACGGTAAAATAAATATTTCTTGTTGATCACTCTATTATTATTACAAACTTATATAAAATTATTTTCTACTTTTTAGTTCACTTTTCTATCAAAGCGTGTTTTTTAGTTTTTTAAACTATTAATTATCTTCTTCCATCGACTTCCCCACTATACTTGATGATAAAGATTTTCACATATATTTAGTGAAATTAAAACTCGTCTAATTTTCATTTCGATATTCAAAATTTTATTTGAATCGTGTCATATCCGTCTGTATTTTTTTCGATTTAATTATCAAAAACACCAAAACTATTTTGATCGTAAGTAGTACACAGTAAGGTAACCCGGAATCGAAAATTAAGAAAAATGTCGATTTTGAGATGATTCTAATTGTTTCAAATAGCGTATGTCATGACGTTTACAGTAATGTATAACACTTGACAATACCTATATTGGAAATATCGTCTGCAAAGAGACATATGAAGCAGAAATACTGTGAATTAAGGAGGATTGTTTACTTTAAACTTGATTTACTCAGAACTATGTTTTTGATGCTTGATGTACCTTTTCTAAGTACCTATAAGAGATATTTAATTAAATTTTTTGTAGTATTAAATCAAACATTGTTTATTACTTTTACATGATCTTTTTCAAAAATATTGCCTAGTTTCTTAAAAAAGTAAGTTTTTACTATAACATTCCCAAAAAAAAATTTTTTTTTAATTCTCAAAGTTCAATTACTTTTTTTTGTGGGAAAATATTTCTAAAAGCCTATGTTAAAGTAAGTAGCAATATTCAATGGATATTTTTTCAGTTTTTAAAATTTTGTTTCTAGCTATAATAGTCCCCAAGAAAAGGTACATCAAACATCAAAAACATAGTTCTGAGTAAATAAAATTCAAATAGACACTCCCCTCTTAATTATCAGTATTCCTGCACCATATGTCTCTCTGCTGATGATATTTCCAATATAGGTATTTCTAAGCGTTATATATCACTGTAAACGTCATAAAAGCCGCCATTTGAAACAATTAAAATCTCAAAATCGAAATTTTTTATAATTTTCGATTCCGGGTTACCTTAGTGGATTGAAGTAAACAAATACTGAAACTCCTTTTTTGAGCTGGCCAAAATTTCATTTTTTACTTTCACTATAAACAAAAAATTGTGTTTTAATTTTCTTGCAAATGCAAATTGTTGCAAAAATTATCTGTCATTTTTACAACAATTCTCTACAAAATTACATTATTTTTAAATTTTACCTTGGTATATTTCTATGAGACGTTAAATTTAAAAATTAAATCGAAATTGTTACATTAAATTATTAAATTTAATAAATATGTAAATTTTTTAATAAAAATTTTAAATCATAAAATTTTATTAAAATATCTATTATCCCTAAAATTCCTACCTAAATTTTTTGTTTTAATTTTCGGCGCCCACTGAACATTCTTTTGTTCTAAAATTATGCGGTAAAACATAGTTATCTCACTACAGAAAAACCTTATCGTCGATTATTGTTAGTACAGTGCATTAGGTGAAAAATACCATGAACCTGGACATTTTCAAAAGAAGCTGCAAAATCTTCCAAACCAGTCCGGACTGTGAACTCGACTTATAAACTCTCAGAAGGTCTCGAAAAATCGTGTAAGTTTTTAGACAATTGTCCAAATACGGTCAAGTTTATTGATTTAAAATTCAGCATAATCACCCTAACACTTGTCTTGTAATGTGTAAACATTTTACTATTCTACCTCAATCCTACAGTAGTTAAAAAGCGATGATGGGTGCCACACGACATAGAATTTCTTTTAACCTATTGACGGTCATGCACGTATATGTACGTCATAGTATCCCCAGTTTTTCCAGCAATACACAGCATTTTTAAATTTATAAATAAAATTTAAAATAAAATATTTTTTAGCTATTTTTATTAGGATGATAGTCTATAACCTATCTAAAAAAAAAAAAAAAATAATAATTAAAAAAAAAAATTTGCATTTGAATAAGAAATATTATTTTAAAATTACTGCAGGGAAAACAACTGGGGAATTTCGCCCATTCCCATGACCGTCACTAGCATATATACATTTAGAGTCAAAAGTGAACATATACTTCTTTTTTTAGAATAAAATGTTTCGAAAAAATGAAACATTAAATCGAAATTAAATTTTTTTAATTAGAAAAGATGTGTCAATTATTTTGTCGGAGTAATCCCTGAAATAATGTAAAAATGCCATTTACTTAATTGTTAGAATTAGTACAAATCTGTCAATCAAAAGTGGTTGTACAGTACATATGTTCTTCTTAATTTCGTTTCAAAATGCGTTTTGATAGTTTAGTAAATTAGATTATCTGAAGGTTAAGGTTATCTAAAATAAAATATAACTTCATGTTATTGAGAATTATGGAAACATGCCACACATAAATAAGTGAGGACGTAAGTAAACTCATTTTGAGGTTAAAAAATGAAGATAAATCCTTAAGATCAATAGGAAAAATTGTGAAAAAAGTTACTCAACTGTTCAAGGTATCACCCCAAAATATCGCATGCCTAGAACTATTCAGCTGTGTCTGCGTTATTAAATGTGAATTGCCATATAGCTCTTTACAAAGATAATCAGTGTCCGAGCATTAGCACTGTTAAAATTGCAAATGATGTTTCCAGTTTAAAAGGATCATCGGTAAGTGCAAGTGCTATGAAAAGAACACTGAAATCTGCTGAGTATAATAGTAGTGTCTAAAGAAGAAAACCAACAGTAGGGTAGACGAATCGTTGTGAATGTCTTATTTTCTCCAAACACTTCAAAGATCACCCCATAGAGTATAGGAAGAATGTTTTATTTATTGATGGATCTAAAGTTGATGCATTAACACTCATAAAAAAAAAAAAAAAAAAAAAAAAAAAATTATACGTCAGCAAGTTCTTAACTGCAGCAAAGAATTATAAGAGTTGTCATCAAAGTATGGTGGAAAATACCAAATGGTTTTGGCATCATAGATGTAGGTGTAGGCGAGTTTGCTTTTGTAGATTTTAAACTGGGCCGCTTTGTCTACTTAGATATACTGAAACGGAATGTTAATAAAAGTATAACGAATCTGGATTTACGAAACTCCCGATTATATATTTCAACAGGCCAAAGTAATTGAACCCGCTTTTATCAGTTCCCGGCATTTAATCCAATCAATTGCGTCTGAGGAGTAATGAAGGAACAATTGATACATGAAACTGTTACAAGCAAGGAATCACTTTAAATGTATCAAAAACGGTATGGGAATTCATTGGGGGTTACAGAAATAAGAAAAATAGTTCTTTTGATGCACAAAGTACTTCAAAGAGTTATAAAAGGGATCCCAAAACATATTTAATTTTGAGTTGACAAAGTTTGCCATAGTTAAATTAATTTTAGTTCACGATGACTTTTGCTTTATTATTTTTCTCTTTAATAAAAACAAAAGTTTTAAAAATATTTTTTCATATTTATGTAACGTTTTTAAGTAATATTTACCATTGGTGTTATCTAATAATTATGTATATGCTAAAATCAAATCAAAAAAAAAAAACCTCTTATACATTTTATATTAATGTTTTTTTGTGCTTGAGAAGCTTATGCGTATTTCTTCCCGATTTCTAAGAAAATTTCGCTTGAATAGCTTGAAAATGCAACAACCGTCAAGTAGACAAGTCAACATGTAGTGCCAAATGACAATCATGATTGTCGTTCAATTACGCAACTATTTTTTATACAGTCTTATCCTAAGTGGTATGTATATAATCAGTACTTTCAAAAAACAAGCCAATTATAATGGTATACAGTGGTTTACATATTATGATAGCTCTCCAAAGTTTCTTACTTAAGTACGATAAAGATTATACGAGGGAAATTATTCTATTTGTTAAACAGCCGACAAACATGAAGAATGAGCCCGAGTAACCATTCATTAATAATTGGACATTTTTATTAACAAATTGAAAACTTCTCTTTTGAAGACAATGCAAGTGAATTAATTTGATGAGACATTTACACAGATATTTTATCTAAGAGCTATCTCTACTTTAAGTCAAAAATTCAAATTAATCTGTTCTAAATACTAAACACTTAAGTAATTCATTTAGTATTATTACCTCAATAAACCGTCTGTAGTGGGGTTTTCTTTAACTTGGTTTCAATTGGTGAGCACCGTTATTATCCGTTACCTTAATCAGTTAAAATACATTGTTTTTAGTTATACTAGTGTTGTCACGTGGGAGGGGAAGAAAAGGGACTTCGAGGACATAAAAGCTATCAAGAAGATGTTGCAGTTTGTTTGTTTTTTTGGTTTTCCAGTGCGAGGATTTTCAGCTGCATTGCTAGGGACTTAGTGTTGTGGGATTTTTAATTATTGTGAAAGGAATTTAATTATTGTATAAGGGATTACTTTAAACATCTATAAATTCTAATTGTAGCGGTCCTACAACGAGTCTATCTGCCAATTTTCAGCTCGATTGGATAAAGGCACGTGATTTACTTATTTGTTCGAAGCGGTAATACAGTAACGTGTGCAAAAGAAGTCTTTTAGTGACATCCGCCAAAATTTGATGGAATGTACTATCATTGACAACGTATATCTGCCAAGTTTCGGGTCGATTGGATGACGGCAAGTTCGTTAATTAGCCTTCCACATATCCACCAGTCACAAACACACAGAAAACATAATAGTTAATATGAATGATTTTAACATGTACAAAACAACATGTATTTTATGTGAACGCTTTAAAGAAAAGTGGACTTTTTTGATAATTTCAAAGAAAAAATCGTATTTATAACTCAACAGAAAAATAAACTTAAATATTAAAGTTTGATAACACGAAATATTCTATATCCACCCATTACTCTTGTTATGTTAAAGCCAAATAATTAGTCAGATATGTTGTTTAACAACCTTATTGTCGGAATATACACCGCAAATAAGTAAAGGAAAACCCATAAGTTTCATTTAAAAAAAAAAAAAAATCACAAAGTAAACCGATATGAAAATGACAAATCAATTCAATAATAAAACAGAATACTATAAATGGGTAAAAAAAATTATAATAAACAAAAAGATTAAGCGTAGAGATGCTAGCCTCGATATACTTAAACAGCCACCAGTTTCTAAAAAAATAGCTAGAATCTTGGTCAGTATTTTCATTTCAATATTAACTGCAATTTCCAGAAGTTAGTTGCAAAATAAACATTAATAAACCAATTACATATAGCTTTCTGAGTATGCGAAACAAAAACATTTATTAGTGTACTATATAATCTTTATTATAGAGAAAATTAGAAAAAATAGCATATACCTGTGAAAGGTTATTAAACCCCCTTCTTGAATTTCTCATTACAACCAAATGCAGCTGCAGAACAAAATGGGAATTTTTTTTTTCTCTATTCAGTGACTTTCCGTAGGACTCATTTCAGCATTTTCCATTAAAATGAATAGGATTTTTTTTTTCTCTTTTTCCTCTATGGATCCTTCCGTCATGTGCTTTGACCTTCATTACACTATGTTAACCCTAAACTCGCCGTTTACTGTTATTAGTCCGGCAGCCAAATAAGGAGTTTACCTGGAACTCATTTTTGTCTTAGTAAATTTTTTATTTCTTATTTTTGGTGTTTCATCTTTAAGGTTGTAGATACATAAAATGGCAGGTACTCATGAAATACCTTTGGACAACTCTCAGAATTTAAGATAACGGCCATCCCTGAATTAAATATATAGGTTCCCCAAAAATGTGTATTTTTATGCCAAAAACAAGTTTTTTTCGTGTATTTATAGAAAATTAGCTTGAAATGATTTTTTTTTTTTAACTCATATTATTGCATTTTTTTCAAAATACATATTTACAAAAATTATAAATTTAAAAAATAAGATAAAATGTGAAGATTTATATAAAAGGATAGAGGGACGCGTTCACAAGTATTGTTGTGCAATTATATTTTCAGTTACACCTCACTAAATGAAAATACGTGTCTATTTATAGAAATCTAATTCAATTCTATTTGTTCATCCTCCGCATTTTTTGTTTGTTTTTTATTGTACTAAGCTATTTTTATTTAAACAACCGTTATGAACACACACACCATTGGGCAGAGGACAAGCGTGTGAAAGCATGTATTACGGTGTTTCAATATAAAATTAATGTTTATTAATTTTAAGATCTCACTTGAGGCTAATGCCAAATCATTTGGTACAACAGTGGGAAGAAGTATATTAGGCACATAGTTTTTCTAGTAGCCATATTGATCAGAATGTTTGGAAGTTCACTCACAGCATTCTCCCAGATGTTATTTGTGTGCATTTAACATTTTGTTGATAGGCTTCAATTGTCACTTACAATGACATTGAAGACTTAACAGTGTTTTAGGTAGTGAAAGAGCTATTTATTCCCATTTTAAGTGTCTAAGCACTAACTTGTACTTCCGAAACTCAAACAATTTGTATAAACATAGCAGATGTTTATGGAAGTATGTGCATGTGTGCTTAGTAGAAACCACGATCAACTATCGCTTCCTTTTGTTCCTAGTATACATATTTGTTGAACAATTATAACATCTGCCAATTTAGAGTTGATAAATCTTTCTGTTTAAGCATGCTCTCGTGATATAAATTTAGAACACATTCTGTCTTATGATCTAGCTATCTCTAGTTTCGAAAACTTTGCTTAGAGATTCTAAGGAAATAAATATATGTAAAAAGAATTAGTCAAATTTGAAGACCCTGTTGAAGGGAGATGTATCTTCGCAAAAGGTAATATCTGATCGTATCTCTGTTTTAATTAATGATTCAACCTTATTATGGGTTACTCCTTGGCCGCATAAAGGTCCTGTAACGACTTTGCTTTAAATCTGATCACGTAACCAAAATACTATTAGAAAGTGTTTACTTGTTTTTTATCTATATGTATTATATTTGTAGCTCCAAAGATTTAGCAAAAAAAAAAAAAAAAAAGAGAGAGAGAGAGAGATGCATGTGTTGGCAGAATTTATCAGCTGTATCCCGATTGCATAACGGCAAGATTTATCCACTCTATGTGAATTGTGAATTGGCAGATGCTATGATTGTTCAACAATCATATATACTAAGAACAAAAGGAAACGGTGGTTGGTTGTGTCTTCTGATAAACACTCATGCACACATTTTTATAAACATCTGATGAGTTTTTACAAAATGTTTGATAGTTTCGGAAGTACAAATTAGTGCTTAGCCCAGCGTTTCTCAACCTTTCTGTATTCGTGGTCCAGTTTTCAATCATAATTTTTATCGCACCCCCACTTACAATAAAATGTATACAACAATAACGTATACTGAGTATTTTGGATTATGTTTTTAAATTATTTTAACTAACTGCCAAAACAAGAGCAAAAGCGAGCCAACTTTGGCGAGAAACCACATCTGGCATTTTGCCAAGAGGGCGGTGAACACGATCAACACGCCGTCTCGAGCATGCACAGAGCAAATGTTTTCTCATAGAAAGAAGGAAAATGTTCGATAACACAAGTTTCAATTCCAGCCAGTCTCATTCGAGTCGATCCTTCGATCGCTATCGAATCTATCGTGAATGTATATGTTATATATGTTATCATGTTAATTGCAATTCACCATATTAAATATTCACGGCAGCAGATTTATGCAGACTCATGGATAAATTTTCAAGCGGAAGTAAGTGAGCATTAGACGATAGTCAAGCATCAACAAGTATACAGGCGAGCGTGGTTCCGAAAATAAAATCAAGAAAATATTCTCAAGAATACTTAAATTTTGGGTTTACCAGCACTGAAGTAAATGAAAAAGGAAGGCCCCTGTGTATCATTTGCTCAAAAATATTGACCGCAGGCAACATGAAACCTAATAATCTTAAACGACATTTGGAAACGCTTCATAGAGAGTATGTCAACAAACCCAGAGAATTCTTCGAATTAAAATCATGTAAAAAGCATTTTTTAAGGAAACTTTGTCTGTGAATAAAAAAGCTTTAATTGCATCTTACAAAGTTTCATATAAAATAACCAGATGTAAAAAAATCTCACACCATTGGTGAAGAGCTTATTTTGCCAGCAGCAATTGAGATTGTAGAAACTATGTTTGGAGATAATTTTTCAAAACAATTGCAGTCCATACCTCTTTCAAATGATGCTGTTGCTCGTCGAATTGGTGATATAGCTGAAAATGTATAGTGTCAGCTTTTCTAGAAGTTGTGTGACAAATTGTTTTCAATACAGCTTGATGAAGCAACATATAGTAATAAAGATCCTCATTTAATTGCCTATGTTCTATTTTGTGATAATATGTCAGTAGTAGAAAAACTACTTTTCTGTAAACCAATAGAACTCCAAATAATAGCGCTCGCATTATTTTCGATTTTAAATGATTTTATGAACGAGGCAAATATTGAATGGAAAAATTGCGTCGAAATATGCACCGATGGAGCTCGTTCAATGCCCGGAATATTCCAATGTATACAAGCACTTGTAAAACAGAAATCGCCTCAATGCGTCTGGACACATTGCATGATCCACAGAGAAGCTTTGGCTTCGATAGAAATGAGCCCTGGTCTGAATATTGTGTTAACTGCGGTTGTAACCGAAGTGAATTATATAAAAATGAGACCCCTGAAATCGAGAATCTTTTCCACACTTTGTAAAGACATGGATTCAATACATTCAGCGTTACTATTTTATTGCGAGGCACGATGGTTATCATGAGAGAAATTTTTGCAACGTGTTTATGAATTAAGAGAAGACATCGCCTTTTTCCAATTAGAAGAAGATAACAGACCGGAAGCCGAGAATTTTCGCGATGGTTTATTTGTGATGGTTTACTCGAATATATTGAGCTACTTGCTCGATATATTCAAGAAATTAAATAACTTGAATCTTCAACTCCACTGAGCGAATACACATATGTCAGATACGAGTGATAAAGTTATTGCTTTTTGTAGAAAATTGGAATTATGGAGCAGAAATTTAAAGCAAAAAACATTACAATGTTTGCAAATGTGGATGATTGTACTAAAACTTACAAGGCTGAAGAAGAACATGTAAAAGCTGTTTTTGTAACCATTTAAAATCATTTAGCCATGCTGGTAAAAAATTTTAAAAAGTATTTTCTTGCTGACAACAAACTGATAGCAAGTTACGAGTGGGTAAGGGATCCATTTCATAAGACTCCCGAAGGACTCTCAATTGATGAAGAAGAAAAATTCATAAACTTCACGACAAGTAGCGAAACCAAAAGACAATTTAGTAATAAATCACTATTTGAATTTCGGGCAGGAGTAGAGGATGATTTTCCTGCACTAAAAACAAGGGCATTTCGCATTCTATTACCATTTTGAACATCCTACCTTTGTGAAACTGGATTTTCTGTTGTGGCTTCTTTGAAGACAAAATATAGATCTCGGCTAAATATAGAAACAGAACTGAGAGCAGCTATTTTTAATATTAAGCCTTCCTTCGAAAAACTTTGCTCTGCAAAACACTCCCAAGGAAGTCACTAATAATTATTAAATTTAAATTTAATTTAGTATGTTTTGATTAAGTTTTGATTTAGTAAGTTGTTTTACTGTATTTGTTAAATATGTCGAAATGTATTTTGTTTTCTCTGTGTATGTGTGTTTTTCTTTCAATCATTTAATCAATTTTTTAAAATAATATTTTCTCTTGGATATTCTCGCGCTTCCCCTCTAGTGTGCTCGCGCCCTCCTAGGAGGGCGCGACCCACAGGTTGAGAATCGCAGGCTTAGCCCACTAAATTGGAAATAAATAGCTCTTTCACAACCTCCAAGACTCTGTTAAGTCTTCAATATCATTGTCACTCTACTGTTGAAGTATATCAACAAAATGTTAAATAGGCACAAATATCGTACAGGAAGAATGCTTTTAGTTCACTTCCTAACATCCTGACCAATATGTTACTAGAAAACCATTGTTCTGATTTACTTTTTCCCATTTCTGTACCAGATAATGCTGCAATCTTGAAATTAATAAACACTCATGTTATATAGAAATCCAGACAGCTTATTACCAAAAAAAAAAAAAGAAAAAAAAAAAAAAAAGAGAGAGAGAGAGAGGAGGGTAAGCAAGTAGAATTGAATGAGATTTCTGTGAACAGACAGACATGTGTCTTCATTTAATGAGATATAACTGAAAATCTAATAGCGCAATAATATTGTGAATGCATCTTCCCCCTCCCCCACCCTCCCGTCCTCACCTTTTATACAAATCTTGATATTTTATCTTATTTATTAACTTAATTATTTTTGTAATAGTGCTTTGAAAACATGTACAATGGATTAATAAGTGTTAAAATATTTAAAAAAAAAAAAAAAAAAAAAAAAAAAAAATTATAATTTTCATTTGTTCATGCGAATTTCCTAAAAATTTAATAAAACTATACATTTAAGATGGCCGCCTTCACTATCTGAAATTTTTAACACACAAAAGCAAATATTTTCAGATCTGCTCGTGTAGTTTCAAGAAAAATTGCCTATAAATATGAAGAAACAAACATGTTTTTGATATAAAAGTACACATTTTTACGTAACTTATATATTTAATACAGGAATGGTCGCCATCTTGAACTCTGAGAGTTGTCCAAAAGTATTTCATAGATACCCACCAATTTATGTATCTACGTACCCTAAAGATGAAACAACAACAATAAAAAAAATCTTTTAAAGGCAAAAATGGGTTTGGCTCATGGCTTCCGGACTGTATTATATGTCTATAGATAATATTCAGTTCCGAAATATTATGTGTGATTAGTAATTGCTGATATATGTGTTTTTATAATGTATTTGTAATTTTACCATTTTATAATTTTGTTATGTGTAACTCACTGAAAGTGTACAATATTTCTATTGATTATTTTTTTTGGATTCACCCATGGAGGAAAATCACGATACTTCTTTTTGAAAAATAGTGTTTGTTAAAAAAAAAACTTTAGAAAAGTAGAGATAAAACCCAACAACATCAAACAAACTTTTTGGCAATAATAAAAAAAATCATTAACATGATTAAAAGTTGTTGCTCCAAAAACAGTGTTATAAATAAATACTAACCTCTTATTTCGTCTCTCGGCTGCGTCTCATTAGTTTATTTTTTAAATTTAATGTCCGCTTCTATAAAAATTTACGCTGTTTGGGGTTGGCGTTCATCTTAATCCCCCAGAGCAAAACTTTTATTTCTCCAACACGAAAAAAACTTTGAATATATATATATATATATATATAACTAAGAAACGCTTATCCCACATTTATCAGTTTCCTATAATTTAAAAAACAACCTTTAACGAAGAAAAAATGCTTGGACAGTTTCTTTATATCAGAAAATGTTTGGAAAATTAAATCAACGTGATAATTTACACTACTTTATGTTCCCTACCCATCTTAATGAAATCGGCATTTTCTCCATAATTTGTAAAAACAATGATACATTTATATATCTGTATCCCAGAGGTAAAAGACACCAAGTCCATTTTTTTATTAAATTAACTTAACACCATGTCCTTAATGTGGAGTTTTCGATCTCTACTATGGTGTCAGGCACCACCGTCGGGTCCCATAAATAACGAAGATAAGACATTGAAAAATAAAATCATGTTGGTTTTAATAGCTCAAAGTTATGGAAAATTAGCTCTTCTGAACAAATACAAAAAAGTGATATGGTGTCCTTTACCTCCGGGGTACAGATATATTACTAAACAAGACAACAAGACGTTTTTTATTGGTAGTCACTTCTGATAAACTATTCAAACGATTTTTATGATTAAGGTGTCATTTGAAAGAGATTGAACTAAAGATTTGCTAAAACGTTGCATACGTATTTTATTAATTTCACAAAACATATTCTATTAATTTATTTAGCTATAATATCTTAATCGGAAGTGTTTTTTGATAAGCTCAATAGCAAAATCTTACTGGATTTGTGTTGTTTACGATTTTTAGATCCTACATTACTTAGATGTTAATAACTACTCTAATGTATTTTCATTATTATTTTTTCAATGGATCAGCTTAAACACAAAACTCTACATATACAAGCCAAAGTCCTCACTTACTAACTCATCACTTAACTCTCCCACTTCCCTTAGAGACACAGCTCTGAAATTTGGCACTAATGTCCACAAGGTCAAGAAGAAGTAGGCAACTCAGATCTGCAAATAACTCAAAAAAGTGCTTTTTAAAAGCAGATTTGATATTCCCCAGTGTTTACATTCATTCAAACACTTAACATATTTTTCTTTATAAACTTGGATCGTACAGAACAGTACTCTTCATTTCAGGGTTGGCATGGTTTAAACCAAATGTGTTTTTTTTCTCAAAAAATTTTTTTTTAAAGAATAATTTTAAATTGTATATTTACTTATTTATTTACAATTAGATTCATCAAATTATTTTATGTTGTAAATAACTTCTACTTTTAACCAAAAGTTTTCTATTCCAAAGATATCTTTTTCTAAAGGAATTTATTGAAAAAGTAATAATTATAGAATGATGGCAAATGCAAGAAAATTATATAAAAAAGTTTGATGCTGATGTATTGAAGGAAGTTTAAGTAATTTTTACTGCGAAGGTTGAGAGATTTTTTTTTGTGGAGAGGGGGGGGGGGGGGTGCGGTACAATTGTTGCGTAACAGACAAGTTTTAGAAAAAACAGCGAACTTGTTTTTTTGTTCAAAGTTTTGAATGGAATAAAGTAATAAGAATTTAGTTTTCTTTCTATTTTTTAAGAACATAATTTGCTAAATGAAATATCTACATTCTTGGTACTATAACATGATGGAGTGATGTTTTTGTAAATGAAAAATTATGTGAATAATATTGGTAGATTAAGTTCTAATCTATTTTTTAATAAATCTTTTAATTAAAGACTATTGAACAATAAGTTAATCTAATAGATATCAATGTTTTATAATTTTTCAAAATTATTAAACTTAAATTATTGTCTGTATTTTAAATTTGTTTCTAAAATAAAGGTTTTGTTTTTTAACAACTTATTTATAAATCTTAAAAATATCCTTTTTAACAATTTATCACCATTACTAAGAGCAATATTACATCTATTATATAGTAAAAATTACCATTGTATTATACTGTATACATTGCATTTTAAAAGAATAGTATCTCTAAATAGAATATTAAAATTATGATTTGAATGTCCACATAAGTAGCAACAATTGTTTATTTACTTAGTTTAAGTTATTTTCAAAAGGCACATTAATAGTTTTTTGAACATTAATTATTCTAGATAATGCAAATTTTGTTTATAAATATGTATCCAAGTAATTAGAAAGGATTCAAAAAGAACCCTGCTTCATTTTACAATACTCTTCTGGAATGTTTGTTATCCCATAGAAGGAATTTTCGGTACAATCCAGTATAATGCTTAAAAAGAAGGTATTCCAATTATTTTAGAAATGGTCACATTTGCAGCCACTCAATTCAATTGTTTATAGCTAGAAAAAAAAGCCTTGTAGTTCAGAAATAATGTTAATTTTTGTCAGATAAGGATCAAAATGGACAGCTTAATGAAAATGGACAGCTTTCATACCATATTACAAATACTATGTATTTTTAATACTGATGACTAAATTGTTATTTTATAATGATTTTACATTGCTCAACAGAATTGAAATTATGAAGTGTGTGGTTTATTTATGATATGCGGTGCTTTTGATGTATTTGTTGTACGTCGCATACAATGAACTAAATTGGGATTATTCTTTAGAAACCCTGCATGCAATCAGTACTCGACAGGCTAGAATTTCTATCGAAATAATTTTATTTCAGCTGAATGAATGTAAAGTTGCCTTAAAATATGAACTTAGGCTATTTTGTTTTAGATTAATCCTAATATTGGTATTAGTAATTAGTATTAGATAATATACATTCGTATATTATCTAATGATATAAGATATAATATAATATAATAATATGATTTTATATATAATATAACAAGAATATTAATGATATATGATATAAGATATTATCTAATGATATAAGATATAAGGGGATTTGAGACTCAAATTTTTTTTAATTCTCAACAAAAAAAATTTATTATTGTAAAAAATATGACATATTATATATATGAAAAATATATATCAAGATATAATATAATAATATGTCTAATAATAATAGACTTCCATTTTAACGGATTACACACTTTCCTATATTTCTAACTCCTTCTCACTCAGCGAAAAGTAAATTTTTGCACATATATATTTATCAATTTGAATATTAAAATGCTTCAATTAAAATACACTAATTTTTTGGAAATAAATAAAATAATATTAAAATATAATTATTTTTAATTCGGTGTGTATGAGTCGAATGATTATCTGCAGATTAGCACTGATTTAAATTTAGTTTAGGTCTAAATACACGTACTTACAATGAAATACTCTAAACATAAGTATTAGCTTTATACATTAAACACTTCAAAAATACTTGCTCTACATCGCAAAAAAAAAAAAAAAAAAAAAAAAAAATTCATTAAAATTTTTTAATTTAACGACGTTGAGGAAAACTAAGGAATCTTGGATAATATGTTATGATACATATAAAACTTCAAAAATGTAATTACTCTAAACAATTTAAATGCATTGGGCCCACGAGTATATACTTATTCTTTTCCTTGCCAATTGTTTGTGTTGACGTATGCGTAGTTCGTCCAGCTGCACAATAATCATGACGTGTTTATACTGTATAGTACGTCAAGTAAACACTAATAAAGTATGTCGAGTAATAGTTTTGTCATATTAATGCATTTTACGTAAAGAAACCAAAGGGTTTATATCCTAAATTTCAATATCTCAAGACAGACAACATGTATATTTTTGATAATGATTATATACATTTAACTACTTTAATTTTCGATATTTTAAGTCCCAACTTAAATTCTTACTGTAATAAAAACACATTTGTAAAAGTTCAATGAAGTTTATTTTGCTTAAAAGCACAAGTGAGAGATAGCATAAGTGCTTTTTAAAGAAGTTTGAAATAGTTTGGATTGATGTCTTGATCTGTTTAGAATAGATTAAAAAGTTTTAAATTAAAATTGTTTTTCTTTGTATTGATTGGTTTGTTTCTTTTCAGGTAAATTTTGATAACATATCTTCTACAAGTTGTTATGTAACATTTAATAGTTTTCAGCATTTAAGGTAAGCTCTAAGAACAATATTCTACTTTGATAAAATGTATAATGAATGAAAAATAACAATTTGTACATAACTAATTTATTTGGGTTGTTGATTTTCACTGTGAGTATTTATAACCAAAAGAAAAAATTTTAGGATATCATTATGACTTATTGTATCATTAAGGAGATCAGGGATTTTTAAAATGATTTTTCTGAAATTTTTTATGCATTAATGTATGATGCCTTGAAATTTAAAAATCTATCTTAAATTTTCAAATTAAAATAAAAATGTCAAAATTTTGATATTTCCTAAATTTGATACATCTAAAAAACTTTTTTTAAAAGTTCCCTTCATTTTTGCATATAATGACTTCTATAATTCCATATCAAAAATTTTCATTATGATTTTTCAATAAAGTAATTAGAAAAATTAAAAAAAAAATATTTCGTGCAAAAGCTGTATAAAATCCATAGTATGCTAAGCTCCAAAAACTTTAAAAAAAAGTTATATAAAAAAACATAATTCATGAAGAAAAATTAAAGAAATATGAAAAATAATCATGGAAAGTTTCATAGATTTATAACAAGTAGCTTTTAAGTTATATCCATTTAAACTCGAAAAAGGCACAAAAGCCATCCCTGAGTAAAACTGTTTCAAAGTTTAAGATAGCATGTTTGAGATACAGTTATCATGTAACAAAAGTTTAAATACTTCAAGTTCTACTAAAGATAGAAACACATTTTTATGCCATTTTGTTTAAAAAATATTTGTCATATTTTTTACAATAATAATTTTTTTTTTTTTGAGAATTAAAAAAAATTGAGTCTCAAATCCCCTTATATCTTATATCATTATGAATTCTGGAATTTTTTGGTAGGCGGAAAAATATGTTTTCTAGTATTTTTGATGCAGAGTCTGAATATCTTAGGATAAAATCTTTTAGTGATTTTCCTACCATATCTTACAATTCAAAACTAATGAATTTGGAATTGGTCGGTTCATAAGGTGACCAACGCTCAACGTGTTCAATTAATTCGAGATAACAAGCATTGAGCTAAAGAATACTGGTCTGGCGTAACTAATCCGTTCCCTTGTACAGTACCACACAAAAAAAAAAAAAAAAAAAATCAGAACGATGGCTATATCTTGTGTTCTAATTGTTGAAATAACAAACAAAAGGTACCATTGTAAATCGTGGAAGGTTCTTAATAATTGCATGTAGTTTTTTTTTTGTCTTTTTTTTTTTTTTGTCATGAGGGGTTATCTACATATTAAAACAGAATCAAACTTTAAAAAGTTCAATAGCAATCTCATAATATTATCCCATATTTGGATTCAGCATCCAAAAAATGTCGAAATACAAAAATTCGTAATTTTCTAATGAATGGTTTATAATTTAAATGATAAAAAGAAAATGGTAAATTAATGTTAAATAAAAAAGTTGGTTTTTTGGCCATAAATACTTAAATAATTAATATATTTCAGTAATTTTTTTTTCAAATAGTAGTTTCTAAATGGCCAAACATAAATAGCAATCAACTTTTGCATCAATTTCTTTTTTAATAATTAATTATTAATTAATAAAACAATTTTAAATTTTTTTTTTACTAGAAACATATATACATATTTTGCTTTCATTAGATTTACCATGGTCTAACCCCCCCCCCCCACAATTTTTTTCTTTCCATTTTGACTTTTAGTTCTCGATTTTTTAATGAACATGTAAAAAACGCTCACTTTAAGGGACCGTATAGTAGACGACTTTTGAAAACTATTGAAGATTAATTCAAGGTAAACTAGAGGTGTAGAAAATCGCACAACGTTCAATTATCGTAAAATGAGGTGAATAGGAACAGCGAGGTAAATCGGAACAGAATTTCTTGAAATTACAAAAAAAAAAAAATATATATATATTATTTTATGCAAACAAACAGTTTTATTTTTTATATATATTTTTTTAATCTGTCTATCGTGTTTGGAATCGTGGAACACATGTTTTGTGTGGTTTTCAACAGTGTCCTTTTTTTCTTTTTAAATTTACTTTCTTAAATTACATTTATTTAAAACAACATTTTTTAAGCAATTTCAATAAGTTATCTTTTAAATATTTTACTGAATCATGTGATTTTTTTCATTTTATAAATAATTTCAATGATCAAGTTACATTTGTGTTTACAGTGAAATGTTTCTGTAAAATAATCACGCTTTGCTGTATACTGTTTACTAATGCCTACATTTTATATTTATTAATTTTCTAATTATCAGTAGTATACGTTATACTTCCGCAATTACAGTTTTCGATATTTTATTTATTTCGTGTGAAGAATGAATGAATGAAGAATTTTGTAAATAAATTATGTTACTTTTGCGTTTACTTGCTATTTTTGTATTAATCTTAAACATGACACTATAAATCCAAGTAGTTTCTATGCAATTTTAGACTAATATTTGTATTTTTTAACGTCGTGAAACGCCGCACTGACCGTTCGATTTCTCCAGCTGTGAAGTAGAACCTTAAAAATACCTTTCGTTTTATGGAAATTCTCCCTGAAGATCGGTCAAAAAATGGTCGAAACATTTTCGTTCATAAGTGACGTATTTTTCAACATAATACATTGAAATTTGGTATATAGAGTAAATGATGTATTCTAAATCGAATGAAATGATAAAAAATAAGGGTTCGTATTGAAATTTTCGAAGATAGCGTTACTTTTACTTAGTAAACGGTTCCTTAAGAAGAAAAAAATTGCATCAGATATATAGAAAATCGTAAGCAAAACATTTGGGTGCAAACCGTAAGATTCTACGATAATTAGGACCGAAGATATAGCCATCGTTCCGATTATTTTTTTGGGTACTGTACACAATGAACTGAATTGGGATTATTAGGAGGAACCTCCCCCCCCCCCCTCCTCATAAGTAATTAGTTCTTGGCTGGTTAGAGTTTTTATAGAATTTAATATCAATTCAGTACAATTGGTACAAGGTAGCCCAATCATATGAAATTAGATTATTTCGAAATAATTATAGCCTGCCAAGTGCTAATGGTCTATGAGGGTTCTCCCGATAATCCCAATTTAGTTCATTGCGTACAAGTAGCCCAAGGAAAATAAGCTCGGACGCTTGGTAGTAGAAATTAGATTTCATAACTTTATCTGGCTGACCAGTTTACCTGGCGATTTTTGTACAACGTCTAATTTTTCTTTGGAAGTAAAAGATTCACACAAAAAAAAAAAAAAAAAAAAAAAAAAAAAAAAAAAATTAAAAAAAATTAAAAAAAAAAATTGATACTTTTCTGTTATAGAGACTGTTATATCCGACCTCATTTCTCTATTATTCCTTTATTACGACTTCTAAAAGCACATCGAAATTGCTCATTTGGGTTTTCGCTTGCATTAGGGTTCTTTTTAAAAGACGCCAAACGATTCCAAAGATCTTAGCAGGTGTCTAACGGAGAAAGTTAATAAACATCCTGCTAAATACTTCACGATAAATGTTATGTTAAATATGAATTGGTGAAGTTGGAGTCAAATTAACACAAACAAACTGAAATCTGTAACCTACAACTATTTTCATATATTCTGGATAATGAAATAAATTTTTATGTAGAGACATATTTTATTATTAGGGCAGACGTTTTATCATTTGAGTTCATTCGGCTACTATTTTTTTAGTTATCTCCACGTTTGAGATGATGTTGATTTAATAAAAAATGGCTTTTGAAAAATGATTAATTTGTCTGTCTTTAGTCGGCAAATGTTCAGAATACATTAAGTTGGATAGTTGGGGTTTATTGACGCAAAGGCAACGCGAGGGCCATGCTGTGCCGAACAATTGGTTAATTTTTCCCAATAAAATAGTTAAAACTTAAAAGCTTTCATATGTAAAATTGATTTAGAAAAATGGAAAAATGGCACAAAAAATAATCAACTTGAAAGAAAAATAATTAAAATTCTTATATAAGAATATAAAACCCTATTTCTCTAATAAGAATTTAAGAATATTGCAATGAGGTGAACATTTTAAAAGAGTTGATAATGGGGGATTAACTAAATTAAAAAGTCAAGCCGTATGGGATTAAAAACAGGACAGGCTTACAAGAAGTATAAAACATTAAAAGCAACATCACAGTAGTTGCATGTAGCGAAAAATCTCAATTTTCTTTTTTTTTTAATTCTAACTTGTTCTCATTTTCAAATTTCTGAACTTTTTGAATTGAGTTTCCTGGATTTTTTTTAACAAGAAGTAGGTATCAGAGAAATAGTTTGTTTTAACAATAACTACTGATTATATCTTTATAAAAAAAATTAATTCAAAGAAACTATGTAAATTCAGAAAAAAATATTATCTCTTACAAGTTAATATAAAATTTCACAAACAATTAAATTTTTCTAGTTAATTTTTTTTCCAAAAAACAAAAGATTTTGGAGATAAAAAAAAGTTGCATACAGGCACAGCTGGTTATTTAATTTATTTATGCAAGTGGCATTTATTGAACAAAGAACATATTATGTTTCTAAAAAATAAAATGAATGTGTTTAGGGATTCGTGTAGTTAAAATTTGTCTTCTCTCCTAAAAAAAAAAAAACATTAAAAGAAATGTTTTCTTATATTTGAATTTGAAGCATGGGAATATTTTTGAATTGAAAGATGTTCAATACAAAAAAGTTCAATGTAAATAAATGCACTACTTTCCCGAGAAATAAAAGGAATTGAATCTCACATCTTTGTGTTTTAAATTTGTAAATTTCACTTTAAATTTAGTTTTTCTGAGCTTACATTTTCATCAGAAGATTTATAAAATTAATAAAGTATTAAGGGGACTGTTAAGTCAAAAATAAAAATACTTCAATTTTTGTCCAAAATTCATGAAATTTTTTTGTGCAGTTCAATAGCAATTAGATGGAAACACAACCCAAAATTTCAAAAATTTATTTTGATTTTTTTTTTAAGAAATTAAGTTTTTATTGAAAAATTTAGCGTTTTTACCATAATTTTAAAAACGCTCCTTGCGATTCAAATTTTTCGCAATCTGTCTCAATTTTTTTGTACAAGGTAATCGAATATATATTGATATAATTGTGCATGGATTTTGAATTTGACTCATTGGTTAATTATTTAAAAGTAAAACTTTGGTACCAAGGCAAAAAATGTAAACTTTTTAAATAGAACCATTACGAAAATTGCTGTAAAACAATAAAAAAATACCAGATTCCAAAATCCATGCACAAGTGTATTTAAAATAGTATTGTAAACAATATCTCCAAATTTAAAAAAAAAATGTATCAACTTTTGAATCGCAAGGAACAAATCGAATGCCCTAAAAATTATAAAATACACATGAAGAGAAAAATGCAATTTAAGAAAATGAAAAACAGACGATTTCTGATATGCGCGCTTACAAAAACTCAAATAATATTCTTAATTCTTTTCAGATCAGAAAAAGTAAGGTATGTACTGAAAGCTAGAATTTCAGGCTGTATTTTTCCACTAAAATATAAAAATCGAAAACTTTTAAATTTTTGCTTTAACAGTCCCCTTAAAACTTTTATGAAAAGATTGCATTGATTATTTCAATTCGTATTTTTTATTTCTATGAAATTCTATTGGTATTTTACTCCTCATGGTGAAACTATTTTTTTAATAATAATTAAAAAAATATATATTTTCTGTAATCGAAAATTTCCGCACCGACGAGTCTAGAGCTCCAAATAAGATTTCTTCCAATTCATTATTGTATACTATGAATTAGTATTTCAAGTAGTAATTGTTTGAAATTGATAGTTTAATTTGAAATATGCATGTTTTTGTTTAAGTTTTGATAAATGAAGAATTTTGCATCCTGTAAAATTTGCTAAAAATGTATAAATGTAATAAGTAAAAATTAAATATCTTGTTGCCTAAATTATACTCAAGAGCAAAATTTGTTCATTTTAATGTTCAAGGAATTTATTTATTTGATTCCTTAAAGGGCTAACATTTTAGAAATTTTTATAATTCCACCATTAAAGGATTCTCCTTTTCTTTTAATTTTGCTCCTGGTAAACATCAGTAAACAAGTTTCCTTATCAGTATGTAAATCATAAAGGATATCATTTGACTAGAGCATTGAATTTATTTATCATAAACAAAATCTTTGGTTTAACAAATAAAGCTGAAAACAGAATAACTATACCTAAACTGGAAAAAAAATCTTAGTTTAACTGTTATTAAAGATAAATGCGAGTTGTATTTAGATGCGAGTCTAATCTTTCAAAGACAAGAAGCAATATAAAACTCAATACATCTCTTAAAGAAGTAGACTGTTTATCGCCTCCATTCTATGTCTAGTTCGATCATAGTACAAAACCCTTAGTAAGAAACATAATTTAGAAAAATTCAAGGAAAATATCCACAACAAATTTTGAAGTTAGAAAGTTGAACAGGACTATTGAATGCACATTGGAGAGTTTCATTTAGAACAGAGTATTTAATCCTTTTAAGAGAGGAAATGATAGAAAAACTTAGTTTTCTTGTAATCTCTAGTGGATGGGACAGTGTTATTGGAGATTGGAAACAGAAATTTGAAAAGTTAAACGTACTAAAAAATAAAAAATAAAAAAAATAAAATGTATTAGAAGTGGAAATTCTAATTATGAAATATGAATTTTTTTCTAGAAAAGTAATCAGATATAGAAAATTTGACTCTTACTAAACAATATGAAATGATTACCTACAACGAAACAAATTCAAGATAGTAACTATACCAGCTTCATTCTGATGGTCTAGTAAACGATGTGGTAAAAAAATCGACACATTCAGCTCCAAGCTAATGTGACGTCAAAAAATCTGAAATGACTTGGCTTGAATAGCAGCAGGGCAACCAGTTTTGCAAGTTTCTCGCAAATCGCACCAAACTGCACGGGATATAGCAATTTCCAACCAAACCAACTACAACTATTTGGCAGAAACCTCACGATAACTATAGAAACGGAAGGATCTCTTGACGTCACTGCTATAAAGTAGTGTTTAAATCGGAAAGCGATCAGACTAGGTTTTCGAGCATTCTTTTTCCTTAATATTCAAATAACTAATTTTTTTATAGAACTTTTGATTGAATATTTGGGATCAGAATGAAATACTTCATAAATATAAACTAAATTCAATCGTTTTTAAAAAATGCGGAAATTTTCCATTGTACAACTTTTAACATTTATACATCCTTTATTTCCTGATGAAAGAATAGGGTCCCCCCCCCCCCCCGAAAAAAAAAAGTTGAACTGGGAGATCAAACGTGGTGCGTTTTGGCTTGTTCAAGTAGACCCCAAATTGTGTTGCATTATTCAGAGTTAGTTATTACCTGGCAGAAGAGCTGCAATAAGGCTAAGCTGCGTTACTCTATTCATCAAAACAAAATTTTAATAATAGATGCTGCTCAACTCGAACAGTCGGATATTGATTTGATGTATGTTTGCTTAGACATTGCCTCAATGTTCCAAGAAACAAACTATTCCTGCTACTTACAATCAACGTTTGGAGAATTTGATTGAAGTGATTTTATTAAATTTTAATAGGGGATTTCGACAGATCAAATACATTTGATCACAAACCCTTTTTTACCTTCAATGAATAAATTAAAGATTGAGCATGAAACTTTGAAATTTAAATTCCTCGTTCTTATATAAGAAAACCAGTTTTATTTTTTAAAAAACCTTCATAAAATCTTTCTCAAAACAGTTTAGTCATTCTCCTAGATTTCAAAGAGGAAAAAATTACTTATCTGTAATTCAAATTGATGTACAGGGGTAGGCTTCTGAGTTAAGTACTTTAGATCTTTTAGTAGATCACTATATATTCTCTCTCTTTAGAAATATTATTATTTCCTTCACGTTAAACAAAATGAATAGGAAGTAGTTTCATTTGAATTTAAACTTCTGAAACATTCAAAGTATTTTAATTTCAGGAAAATAATTTTCCAAATATTATTGGTAAAAGCACAAAAAATAAACATTATTCTGACAAAACAACTTTATTTTACTCTTCAAAAAACATATTTACTCAAAATAAAGTTAATGTTTTATTCTTTTAGAATATCACAGACCTACACAATTCATAAACACGATATTTTCTCAGATTTTTCTTTTTCTCAATGTTTAAAATTTTAAATCTTAAAATTTAAGCTTCAATCAAATATATATTCTGTAAGAATATTTTAGAAATATTTCCAATCATATTTACATGTTGATATCTGTAGAATTAAAAATATCCATATGTTTAAGTTTCAAATTTAAATTTAGGGAAACTTTTTTTATTCAAGAAAAACTGACAAAAATTAAGTTTTAAATTTAACATGCCTGAATTTTTTATTTTTATTTTTTAGAAAGAATCATGACCTTTTTAAATATTTTATATTAACTTCGATTCTGCTTGTATGTTGCTTTGTTTGTTTGTTGAGTGCAAATCTGCGGATGGCTAACTGATCTACTTGCCGTCCTCCAATTGGGTTAAAAACTTGGCAGAGAGATTCTATGTCAATTAAAATACATTGTATCAAATTTTGGGGGTTGTCACTTTCATTAAAATGCCACTTTTACTCATGCTTCTATTATTGCTTCTGAATAAAAATAAGACAACTTACCGTTATCTTATCGCGTAGAAATTCGACAGGTAGATTCGTTGTCATAGGAATGGAAGATATAAAATTTTTGGGAGACATCACTCCTACTCCAAGATCACTTTTACACACATTCCTATTTAGTCCGAGAGGCGACTGCAATTTTTGGACCCCATCGAACATAATTCTGATTTTTTTTTATAGACATCGTAGAAAAGAGAGTAGATTACGAATCCACTGGTTTGCCTTGGCAAAAATGGCCGAAACTGATCAAAAATCTACTTGGAATGAGTTGAACTAAAATCCGATTGCCAAATATGTCATAACTAGCCAAAAGGAGAACAAACTTTTTCATCTGGCAATCCACTGCATTTTGATTTTCAATGAGGAAAAGCTCAAACGATTTCTGATCTCTGGCTCGGAAAACTTGTATCTTGTAAAAGTAAGCCAAATTGGCTATATCAGTTACGTCATCAGGGACGTAATGTTTATCGCCAATTTGGCTCATTTGTAAAAGATGCAAGTAAGCCATAGCCATCATCCGAATCGTCTGCAACCTTCTTAATTAAAAATCAAATAGTGTGGGTTACCAAATAAAAAAAATGCTCATTATTTGGCAAGTTATGGTGCATTTGGCAATTGGATTTAGATCAACTTATTAAAAGTCGATTTTTGACCTGTTTTGGCCATTTTTGAAACGGCAGACCAGTGGTTTCGTAATCTACTAACTTTTCTAATCTACTCATGTTCGATGGGGTCCAAAAACTGCAGTCGCCTCTCAGTCTAATTGCCTTACGTCAGACTTATTAACTTTTACTCACATTATATTATCCAGTTACCAAACTTAATTTAAACATATTCCACTTGGCGATATTTAATGACAGAAACCTTTCATTATTAATGATGACGAGGTAATATTTTCGGAGGGCTAATTAACTCAATTGCCGTCATCCAATAGAGCTAAATCTTGACAGATTGAATACATTGTTATCCACAACGAGTTAATCAAGTTTTTTTTGGCGTTAAAGAGTTAGTAGTTTCAAATATGTTTTCTTCAAGGTGGTCAAACACTATGAAAACTTAATCTGAGTTCAATAAATTGTGATTGCACGTAAAATTGGCAGTGCATATCAAGGCCTCATATTAAAAACTTTGTTTTTATGATTATATTATTTGTAATAACTTTCACGCATAATAGTTATTTATGCAACTAGTGGGGAAAATAATGCTTTTCCAAACGAGCAGCACTCGTTAAATAATGTATTGAATTTGAAAAAGTACTTTTCCACGTGTTGCATACTATAATTTTTATAATCACGTACAACAAATATTTTTAATACATATATTTATTAACGTTGGCAACTTGAATCAATGAATTTCTTCAGAATATAAGTCATTTCAATGCCAAGACTGTATTATTTGAGAACAAGGCGTGCGTGAAAAAACTTTTCCACACTACCTCGCGAAAAAGTTCTACTTTCGACACTATTTTTGATGCAAAATGACTAAAAAAAGTTTAAAAATAAAATATATCAAATACTAGGTTATCCACACTCAGCTTTTTTTACTTTCAATTACCCATATGTATACATACGTAGGGTAATGAAAGTATAGCATTCGGTCAAAAATTTGTCGATTTTTTTTTTAGCATTTCTCTACGTTTTGGAACATCCTGATTTCAAAAAAGTGATCTAGAAAAAATGTGTGTGTGAGAGAGTGGTCAGCATGACTCTCGAACAAATTGACCTACGATGTTCAAATTTGATATGAGGTTTAGTGGCGGCCATGGGACCAATATTAAGGTTTTCGTCAAAATCGCGCATGCGCATAAGGTAGCTGACATTGAAAAAATCATATTTTTCAATGATTGCTTGATACGGCTTTAACGATTTTGATAAAAATCGCTGTGGTAATGCCTCTTAAGGTGTTCTAAGGTGTTTATTCCCGTAAAAATGTTTTAATGGCGTAAAAAGTTGAAAAACTAATGCTTTCAACACAAAGTTCTCGTTCCTTGAGCATACCTCCTCATCAACGACTGTTTTTTTCTTCTCCCCTCAGTTTCGCTTACAATAATGGATAATATAAGGATAATCGAAAAGTATATTGCCAAAATTGCCATATTGGCGGCGATTATAATGACTGTTTTTTTTTTGTTTTTTTTAATAAACCCATACAAGAATTATCGCCAAACTGGTCACGTCAGTATTATAGTGTAATTGAAAGTTGTGCGATGTTCTATACCCCTAGTTCCATTAAAAAAAAAAAAAAAAAATTAAAAATTTTTTTATTTAGAAACACATTTAGTTGGATCAATTTTATAATTTTTTTGTGATTTTTATCAACTTGAAAATATATGTTCATTCCTTGATTTTGTTAAATAGCAAGAAAAAAAAATCATATTGATATAATCAGTAGTTATTGTGTAAAGATTATGTCTCTGACACGTACCTCTTTTTATTTTAATTCCTGGATTGCCAAATTTGAAAAACCCGTAACTTTTAAATTGCTGTAAAATGTGAAGTAGTTGAAATACTAAAAAAAACAACAACAACAACAACAAAAAAAAAAAAAACACATATAAGGAATTGGTTCGAAATTTGTAATTTTTGTAGTCGGTTTGAGGTGGAAAAGTTAAGACGTGTATTTTTCAGTTTGTATAATAAGTTGAAACATGTGGCGCTTTTTCAGGTATATGCCAGAAAAAGATTTTCTAAAAGATTAAAGCTTCCGACGAAGAAATTTCTTTGAATTCTTTTAATTACAATCAATTAAGTATATTTGAGTGGTTAAGTTTATTTTTCAAAGAAAATATTATTATTATTTTTATTTGTTTTCTTCCTTTTGTATTTCAACCAATTGCTAAAGATCCCTAAACATTGCTAATACGAGCTTTTTAGGATCAAGGTTTACTGAATTAATTATTGCAGGTTTTTTTTTTAACAGTCTTGTAATTGAAACCAGGAATTTCTTAAATTGACTTGATCAAATTCTATATAATATTCTCAGTCAAACATTTAGTTTAGTGGATTCAATTTTCAAAAATTGTAATTTATTAGAATGGTATTAGAATCTTAAACATTCTATTTACAGAAATATAACTGTAGCTTCCAGGGGAATATGAATTTGTTTGTAAAAATCAGTTTTTTTTTAAATATATATATATATAAATCGAAGTAAAGAAAAAAAAACCCTGATTTTTACAAAAAAAATTATAAATAAAATGTAACAAATTTCTGCAAAAATTTGCAAAAATAACAAATTTATGTAAATAAAATGCTTCCTGATTTTAAGATTCAAATACCAATCTAATTAAATGATTTTTGAAAATTGAATGCACTAAACTGAATGTTTGACTGGGAATATTATATAGAATTTGCTCAAGGTAATATAAAAAATTTAGGTTTCAATTGCAAGACTGTTAAAAAAAAAAAAAAAAAAAAAAAAAAAAAAAAACTGCAGTAATTAATTAAGCAAACGTTGATCCTAAATAGCTCGCATTAGCTATGTTTAGGGATCTTTAGCAATTGGTTGAAAATGCAAAAGGAAGAAAACAAAAACAAAAATAATAAATATTTTACTTGAAAGAATAAACTTAATTATTCAAATATACTTAATTGATTGTAATTAAAAGAATTCAAAGAAATTTCTTCGTCTGAAGTTTTAATCTTTTAGAAAATCTTTCTCTGGCATATACCTGAAAAAGCCCCACACGCTTCAACTTACTATAAAAACTGAAAAATACACGCCTTGACTTTTCCACCTCAAACAGACTACAAAAGTTACGGATTTCAAACCAATTCCTTATGTTTTGTTTTTGGTATTTCAATTACTTCACATTTTACAGCAATTTAAAATGTACGGGTTTTTCAAATTTGGCAATCCTGGAATTAATATAAAAAGAGGTACGTGTCAGAGACATAGTACTTTCCCAATAACTACTGATTATATCATTGTGAATTTTTTTGCTATTTAACAAAATCAAGGAATGAACTTATGATATTTTCAAGTTGATAAAAATCATAAAAAATTATAAAATTGATCATACTAAATGCGTTTCTAAAAAAATTTCAGGATTAGCAATTTTTCATATTTAGAGACTCTGTAGTGTTTGAAAAAAATTATAGTTTACAACAACAAAAATTAATAATTAAAAATCTAAAATACACGCTTTAATAGAAAACCAAACAAAAAAGTAGAAAATCAATAATAGTTTAAAAAACTAAAAAACACGCTTTAATAGAAAACCAAATTAAAAAGTAGAAGATAAATGATAGTTTAAAAAACTAAAAAACACGCTTTAATAGAAAACTAAAAAGTAGAAAATAATTTTAAATAAGTTTGAAATAAGAATATAGTGATTAACATGGAATATTTATTTTATCGTAAAAAAGCGTGGGGGTGCTTTTTAAGATATTTTTACAATGGTTCTACTTTTACCAATATCTGTCATTAAATATTTACAACAACTGACATCAAGCATCCCACGCTTTTATACGATAAAATAAATATTTCTTGTTAATCACTTTATTCTTATTTAAAACTTATTTAAAATTATCTTCTACTTTTTAGTTTAGTTTTCTATTAAAGCTTTTTTTTTTTTTAATTTTAAAATTTTTTAAACTATTATTTTATTTCTGGCAGTGGTCATACAGTTTCTGGTTTTTAAGATCATAAAATCGTCAACCAATTTATCACATTTTAGGGTATTCTCTAGGTTGACTTCACATCCCTTTGGCAAAAATTACTTTTTAATTTTGTTTCTCATTCATGCAAATTACTTGATCAACCCATTTTATCATTTGAATCTCTAAAACGCTTTGTCATAATTACTGTATATATTATAAAGGTCAACATTTTATCTTCCTTCCATACACCATCTATACTGTATGACTGAAGATGGTATCTAATACTTCCCCTTTTAGTTAGGGTCTATGTTTCACTTTCAATCGTGAGTACCTATCTTACAAGTATTTTATATAACTATAATTAAGTGTTTTTTAATTATTTAAGTCTGATATTAACTATTCCCTTCTCCCAAATAAATAAAGATTTAATTCTTTAATTTATTTCTTTGGTCAAAGTTAATGTAAGCTTTGTCTTGTAGAGTCATGTCAAGTCAAATCAACAACAAAATCAGATTAAGACACTCAATCACTGCGATTTTATGAAAGTTGGTGTGTTGTGAGTGTTTTTTTAGGGTTATTATAAAAAAAATTCAAGCTTTTTCGTTATTTTTACAAGTTCAAATTTTACAACATTCTAAAATTTATGAATTTTTCAAATTTTGAATTCCTGGAATTGTCAAAGGCTCGTGTCAGAGATGTTATTAGTCAAAAACTATTGATTATATCGTAATAATTTTTTTAAATTTATTAAAATCATGAACAATTAAAATATGTATATATTATCTCTTTAAATTAGTGAGCAATTTCACAACAAGTTATCAAATTGTTCATGCACAACTTACTTCTACAAAACGTGTTCTTTGTATTAAAAATGTCGAAAATGAGACAAATGGTATTTAATTTATTTATACGGAAAAATCAGGTTTAAACGATTATTACTAGAAATATTAATTTATAGCACACAATTATGAATTGGAACTAATTGTATTTCAAGAAACATTTGATCTTGTGGAGATTTTAGATTTTTGAAAACAATTTTTTCAAAATATTGTTGACAAAAATACAAATTTCAATATGAGGAGGATAATACTATTACATTTTATTTTTCAAAAAGTAATTTTTTTCCCCATTAATTTTACTGTTTTGTTATTTCTTCGGTGAAAGCCAGTTAGGACTTTTCCTTGTAATAAAAAAATTGGATGATCTAAAAATCGTCTGTTAAAAATGAATCTTGTGTTGTAAGAGGGGGAGACGTCATTTAACAAAATGTTTGAATACAACTTAATATTATGGACGCTAAATTTTAGTAAATTGTTCTAACACGTTTGTTTGAACTTAAACGTGCGCCGCAGATTTTTTATCCAGATTTTTTTTTCCTAATAAAATATCGATTACTTTGTTATAATTAAAACAATGAAATTCAATTCTGAGAACTATAATTAAATTGAAATGTGTGACAGGAAAGTTATATATATTGATACGCACTAGAAGTTTTATTCATAAGAAATGTTAATTTTGATGTTTCAAATATTAAAATCTTTGGTTATTTTGTAACTTACCGATGTTCAAAAGTATTTTTAGGGTAAAAAAAAAAAAAAAAGCTCAGAAAGTGCATTTATAGAAGTTGACAAAGTCAAAAACGCTTTAAAGTGGAGGATACATATTTTTTTAGTTGAAGCCAGATATCTGAACTACTGTATTCGATAAATATTTGTATTTTCCCCTTTTCAACTGGTCATCTTACCAATTTAGAATAATTGACTCAGTAGTTTCTGGTATGTACGCTGGATTATTTTGTACAATGACGCTTGTGCACTGACAAATTTCCGTAGAACACACACTACTACTCATTTCTTCTTTTTTTATTTTGTCAGCAAAAATACATATTTTTGCAGCATAGGTCAAAATTTCAATTTTATTATGTTTTAGTAAGTGTGTATTTGGATATTTACGAAAGAATTACACCTTACTATAAAAATTACATCGTTTATTTAAAATATTTAGAAGATTAACTAAAATGTAGAAGATAAAATGAATGAGTTCTGGGTTATGGCATAGTCGGGAGAGAAGTGTTCTCTTAAGTTTGTGTTCGTGTGTTTTGTAACTCCGCCCTCAACCGTCTGCGTCTTCCAGTTCAGGGACTCTATTGGTGAGGGGGCATTTCACGAACTGAAACTTTTAGAATCCATGATTTGCGAACCAAAACTTTTAAGTTTGGTTCTTGTAGCAAGTTCGATGGATCTAAGGAAATGCATGTCACCACATCACCCCCCTACCAGTGGCTGACTTTAGGCAGGCGCGAACCTATCCGGGAATCGAACTCGGCGTCCGGAGCGAGTTGTGGCAGCAGGTAGAGTCACGGGGAGTACGCTCGATGTAGCAGTTGGTGGAGTGCCGGTTTCTTTTAGCATAAATGCGGGATTTAGACGATCAATGGAAACACAGACTTCCTTACTGTTGCGATTGATTTTAAATTGCTTACTTAATCTTTCAATCACTTCATACGGTCCATCGTACGGTGCCTGTAGAGATCTGCGGCCACCGTCATGTCGTAGAAACACATGTGTACAGTTTTGAAGATCTTTGTGAACAAAAACGGTGTGCTTCCCGTGTCGTGAAGTAGGTACTGGTTTAAGTTCATGCATGACCTTTTGTAATCGCTGAACAAATTCGTTGCCATCGTTGGCTGATGGTTCTTGAAAGAAGTCACACGGAAGACGAAGGGTGGTACCGTAAACCATCTCAGCAGCTGTGGCCTGTAGATCTTACTTTACAGCTGAGCGCAGTCCAAGGAGCACAAAAGGTAGCACTTGAGTCCAGCGTTGGGTAGAGTAGGCCATAATCGCTGCTTTCAAAGATCGGTGAACACGCTCCATGAGGCCATTTGAAGACGGGTGGAAGGCAGTGGTACGGATCTTGGTGATGCCCAGGCAGGCGGCCAGCTGTCGGAAGAGATTGGACTCGAACTGGCGTCCTTGGTCATTTGTTATCATTCCCGGGATCCCAAATCGTGGCACCCACTCTCTGATGATGGTAGCTGCAACGGTCTCTGCAGTCATGTCGACGATTGGGTAGGCTTCCGGCGAACGGCTGAATCTGTCGATCGCCGTCAGGTAGTAGGCGAAACCTTGTGATGGTGGAAGAGGGCCAACGATGTCGATGTGGACGTGGGAGAAGCGTGCATCTGGGAGCTTGAAAGTACCAAGTTCACTGAAGGTGTGGCGTTGAACCTTTGATTTTTGGCATGGAATGCAGGTTCTGGTCCAGGCGGTGCAGTCTTTACGCATTGAAGGCCAGACGAATTTCTGCCCAACCAGCTTCGATGTGGCACGTATTCCAGGATGGGACAAGTTGTGGACAGCTGAGAAGACATCTCTTCGTAGCGGCTCTGGAACATAGGGTCGAACTTTTCCCGTAGAGATGTCGCAGTATACAGCATCGGTGGAACCGGGCAGAGTCAGCTCTTTAAACCTTAATTCTGTGTCAGGTGAAGTGAGCAGTGCTTTTAAATCATTATCACTCCGCTGTAATTTAGCTAATTCCTCGTAATTTATTGTATTAGGGACATATATAGTAGATATACGCGACAGAGTGTCGGCAGGTATGTTTTCTGAACCTTTAATATACCGTATATCGGTGGTATACTGGGATATTAAGTCTAAATGTCTTAACTGACGAGGACTTGCTTTATCTGGTTTCTGATAAAAGGCAAAAGTTAAAGGCTTATGATCAGTATATAATATGACAATTCGACCTTCAATCATGTGTTTAAAGTATTTAACTGCGTAGTATGCACCTAAGAGTTCACGATCAAAAGCACTATATTTACTCTGGGCAGGGCTTAGTTTTTTTGAAAAGAATCCTAAAGGTTTAAAACCATTTTTAGTAACTTCATTTAAACTAGCACCTAGGCCGAAATCACTTGTGTCTACCATTAATGCTAAATCAGCGTTATGAGAAGGATGGGCAAGTAGAGTGATGTTCGTGAGCTGCATTTTGCATTTTTCAAACGCTTCAATGGATTCTTCAGTCCATTGAATTTCACGTTTATCATTCTTTTTTGAATTCTTCAAAAATTCGTGTAAAGGAGCTTGAATTTGAGCTGCGTTAGGTAGGAACTTGAGGTAAAAATTAAATATACCCAAAAATTTTCTTAACTCCTTTACTGTAACAGGTCGTTTAAAATTAGATATCAATTCTACCTTTTCAGTTGTAGGACGTATTCCGTCCTTATTAACTAGATAACCCAAAAACGGAAGTTCTTCACATCCAAACATACATTTACTGGCGTTAACGGTTAAGCCGTAATCATCGAGTCTTTTTAGAATTTCTCTAATGTGGAGCTTATGCAAGGCTTCGTCTGACGATGCAATTAGAATGTCATCTAAGTAAACAAAACAGAAGTCTAAACCGCGTAAAACTTCGTGAATAAAACGCATCCAGGTTTGTGCTGAGTTACAAAGTTTAAACGGCATAAAAAAAAATTCGAATAAACCAAAATTAGTTATAATAGCGGTTTTATGCCTATCATCAGGATTTATCAGTATGTGATTATACGCTCTTTGAATGTCGAGTTTTCCAAATATCGTTTTTCCTTTTAAATTATCGGTGAAACTCGTTAAATTTGGGATGAAATATCTATCAGGTTTTGTCTGTTTGTTTAGACCACGATAATCTCCACAGGGTCTCCAAGAATTTTCCTCTTTTTTTGGAACCAAATGTAATGAGGAACTCCAGTTCGATTTTGATGGAATAATAATGCCCTGATCAAGCATGTATTGAAATTCTTGTTTTGCAACTTCCGATTGTTTTGGATTGAGTTTGCGTGCACGAGCACACACAGGTGGTCCTGTAGTTTCAATATAATGCACAGTGTTGTGTTTAATGGACTCATTAAAAGGTCGTGGACGTGTGAGTGCTGGAAATTCTTTCATAATTTCATTAAACTCGTTATTTGACGATGAGATCGTTTTTATTTCCATATTCGTATAATCAAAACGTTCACCTCTAGTTGAAATTTTGGTAACAGGATCAATTAAACGCTTGTTTTTTATGTCCACGATTAAACCAAAATGATTGAGAAAATCTGATCCAATTATAGCTTGAGCAACGTCGGCAACAATAAAATTCCAAGGAAAGGATCTACGCAAGTTACATTCGAGTTTCAGCAGTTGTTGACCATAAGTTTTAATTTTAGAATAATTTGCAGCAAAAAGTTCCAACTTCGTAGGTTTTGCATTAAAATTAAATTTAGGTCTAGGGATTAAACTCAAATCGCTTCCGGAATCTATTAAGTAGCGTTGGTTTGTATGTTTGTCATAAATAAAGAGGCGACATTTATTTGAAAAGGAGTTCTCATGACCGCAAGTCGCGACTGTGGCCATGGAATTTAGTTTTCCTGTGGAGTATTATCGAGTGATTCATATTGACAGGGGTGGGTACATTTTACCGCTTTTTCGCGAAATCTACGATGGTATTAACATATTCTAGAATTATTTATACCATTACGTGAGGATGATCGGTTGAATCGGCGATTAGGGGTATTGTCTCTCTGACGAGATCTTGAAAGTCTAGAAACCTCTAGCGATAACTCCTCAACCTGTTTCGAAAGTTTATCAATCAAATCATAATTAGAAACATTTTTTCCCGCCGCTGTGTTGTACACAGCAGAAACTGGAGTAGCAATTTCGTCTACTTTGTCAGCAATTGCAGCCAAGTTTTCTAAAGTTTCGGTTGATACGGAAATAACAGTTTGTATTTGGGACGGAAGACGTTGTAACAATAAGTTCTTTAAAAATTCCTCTTGTAACTGACCGCCAGAAAGTTCTCTCATTTTTCTCAAAAGCTGACTTGGTTTATCATCACCTAATTGTAAATCAGTTAATAATTTCTTTATTTTCTGATGTACAGAATCTGTAAATTCGTTTATTAACCTATCGGATAAAGCCTTGTATTTGTCATTTGCCGGCGGTGCCAAAATCAATTTAGATACATGGGATAAAGTTTCAGCGTCGATGCTAGAAACTAGTGCGGCGTATTTAGCTTCATCACTAGTTATATTGCTTAAAACGAACTCACACTCACATTGCCGTATCCATAATTTAACATTACTGCGCCAAAAATTAGGCAAACGCAATGCAATTCGGTTGATTTGTGCTCCATTCTGCGATACGCTTTGTGAACCGCTTGGGAGGGACATTTTCAAAACAAAATACAAAAAGAGGTTTAGAAAAAAAAAACCAAAAATCTTTTACGAGGGGTTTAGAAATACAATCCGAAAGAGGGGAGATAACGAAACAGCGGAGCGAAGAATGATGTGGCTAACTCACTTACCCTTGGCTGCTAGGCTTGGTCAGCGGGAATAGCGTCAGGCATCGAATCGTCTCAGCGTCAGTCCTTGAATCGTCTCGGGGATATCCATTTACTTCCACAGAACTCAGAAAATAGCTCGGAAATTCAACAGGGTCACCATATTTAGTAAGTGTGTATTTGGATATTTACGAAAGAATTACACCTTACTATAAAAATTACATCGTTTATTTAAAATAATTAGAAGATTAACTAAAATGTAGAAGATAAAATGAATGAGTTCTGGGTTATGGCATAGTCGGGAGAGAAGTGTCCTTTTTCTCTTAAGTTTGTGTTCGTGTGTTTTGTAACTCCCCCCTCAACCGTCTGCGTCTTCCAGTTCAGGGACTCTATTGGTGAGGGGGCATTTCACGAACTGAAACTTTTAGAATCCATGATTTGCGAACCAAAACTTTTAAGTTTGGTTCTTGTAGCAAGTTCGATGGATCTAAGGAAATGCATGTCACCACAATGTTAAAGAATACTTCACCCCAAAGGATGTCCCAAGAAGATAACTGCGCCATCATGAATGTTCAATATTTCAGGGTCCTTATTCAGCATCTTAATGTTAGCCAAGACCGAAGCACTAAATGCTTCGTTGGTTTCCATAACTGATATGCCATAGTTTTCTATTTTTGCATTCTTAAAAAGCTAAAATGAGAAAATTGAAATATCCCATCCAAATATATTTGAGATTCTGTTGATCATTGAATAAGTTTCATGTGCCAAATGTTTCTGCTGCATCATTATGAGGATTTGACACACAAAATGAGTCGAATTTATTTTTGCACTGTTTCACAATTCTGATTTATTAAGTTAAAAGCGAAATACAGGGTGGTCATAAAGAAACTTTGCCGATATATAGACCTCTAGAAGGCTTTCCTTTCAACAAATCGAGATGAGATTTTAGATGTAGTTATTCAGAGGTATGAGCTCAAGATTCTGTGAACGGCAAAAAATGGCGTTCACGGTTACGGCTATAGTTACAGAAACTCGAAACTTTCGAATAGCAACACCTACTTTTTATTATCGTAAAATGCTCAACGCATCTGAAAACTCTAAAGAGCGTTAGAAAGTTACGCGTATATCACAAAAAACAGACACGTTATGCCCAAACAAAAAACAGCTCTGGGAACGGCCAACAGAAACACGATCGGGGAACAAAGGATGCCGTTTGCCAGATATTCAGCGTAGAAGACCGATAAAATTGCCTGTGATGGCACTCAGGTAAACTTTAGCCTCTGTCATGTGCAAATTTCTGCCATGCACCCCGATCGTGTTTTTGTTGACCGTTCGCAAGGCTTTTTTTTTTGCGTGCATAACGCGTCCGTGTTTTGTAATACACGTACCGTTCCAATGCCCTTTAGAGTTTTAGCAGGCACTGAGCATTTTGCGACAGGAAAAAGCAGATGTTACCATTCCAAAATATCGAGTTACTAGCGATAACCGTAACCTTGAGCGCCATTTTGTAGCCACTCACAGAATCCCGTGGTCATACCTCTGAATAAACTATACCTGAAATCTCATCTCGGTCTGTTGAACGAAACGAAAGCTAGAGGTCCATATATCGGCAAAGTTTTTTCATGACCACCCTGTACGTACATAGAAAATTATAAATTCTTAGAAATTTACAGACGAATGGGAAAATGTCTATAAACATTAGGGTGGTTCGAATAAAAATAATTTTTTATTTTTGAAACGCATGAGGTGAAAAAGTTGATACACATCTTGATAAGAAAAACTGTAAAAAAAATGTCAAATAAATAAATATAAATATATATATATATATATATATATATCACCTCAAAATTTGAAGAAAATACAAAAAATAACTATTTTTCCTAAATTTATTAAAATTTTTAAACGTTATATATTTGAAAAGCAATAGTTTGCAATATAAAGTGAATGGGTGGCATAACACAGGAAAAACTATTTTATGCATTTTTAAAACATATATTAATAACTAGCTGAATATCTGTGCTTTGCTGCGAAATTTTAACATGTGCAATATTTTAGCTAGCTGTGAGGCCTCGGGTTGCGGAAATCTGTCATTCGTGTATAGGACCCAGTTTTTGGCGCTTCGCTCGCAGGAAGGTTCATCGCTAAGCGAAATCAAGCTCGCTTCGTTCGCTGAAAAGTTAATTGATACATAAACACAGGCTTACTTCACTCGTTGAAAGGTTCATTGCTATGCAAGCATAGGCTCGCTTCCCTCGCTGAAAGGTTCATTGCTGCGTAAGCATAAGCACGCTTCTCTCACTAAAATCCAATTGCTACATAAAGCCTTAGTATTGGAAGCCTCTGCCTTGTCGAGAAAAAAAATTCCCGTTAATACAATAATACAACACCCCTTTAAGATTATTTTAACACGTGTTTGTGGAAAGCAAAATTAGAGGCCAAAACTTTTTATGTTGAAACTTTCAGAGCTCTAGGCCTATTAGAACTCGCTTTTTGTGAATATATTAATTAAAAATATTAATAAAAAAAAACCTAAAATTTTAACATTCTTTTTGTCAATAGTCCAAATTAGAATGGCAAAACTACTTGGGTTGAATATTTCAAAACTGTAGCCCAAGTAGAAATCATTTTGTAAAATATTTGTTAATTGATTTAAAAAATTAATTGAAAAAGAACTAAATAAAAATTTTAAATTCTGTTTTTCAAAAGTCCAATTAGAAGGGCAAAACTATTTATGTTGAAAATTTCAGAGCTGTAGCCTTGTTATAATTTGTTCTGTAAAATATTTATTAATTAATTAAAATAAAATTAAAAAATAATCAAACAAAAATTATTTTTTTTTCCTGAAGTTCAATTAGAAGGCCTAAATAACTTATGTTCAAAATTTTAGAGCTGTAGCCCTATTAGAAATCGTTTTGTAAAATATTAATTAATTAATTAAAAAAATAATTAAAAAGAAACTAAATAAAAAAGTCCAATTAGAAAGCCAAAACTACTTATGTTGAAAATTTCAGAGCTGTAGCCCTATTAGTAGTCGTTTTGTAAAATGTTTATTAATTGATTAAAAAAATTAATTAAAAAAGAACAAAATATAAATGTAAAATTTGTTTTTCAAAAGTCCAATTAAAAGCCCAACTTACTAATGTTTATAATTTATGAGCTGTAGTCCTATTAGAAATCGTTTTGTAAAATATTAATTAATTAATTAATGAGGAACTAAATAAAAATTTGAAATTCTGCTTTTCAAAAGTCCAAATAGAAGGCCAAAACTACTTATGTTGAAAATTTCAGAGCTGTAGCCCTATTAGTAGTCTTTTTGTAAAATGTTTATTAATTAATTAAAAAAGAACAAAATAAAATTTTAAAATTTTGTTTTTCAAAAGTCAAATTAAAAGCCCAAAAGTACTTATGTTGAAAATTTTAGAGCTGTAGCCCTATTCGAAATCGTTTTGTAAAATACTAATTAATTACTTAAAAAAATTATAAAAATATGTACAAAATAACGTTAGTATCCATTTTGTAGAAAATCATTTTTTTAAACCAAAAAATTTATTTTTGTATATTTTTAATTATTGATATATGTTTTAAAAATGAATAGAACTGTGTTTTCCTGTGTTATACCACCCTTTCACTACAAATTGCAAACAACTGCCTTTCAAATATATGAAGTTTAGAAATTAAAAAAAATTAGAAAAAATAGTTATTTTTTGTATTTTTTTCCAAACTTTGAGGTGAATGCTCGATCGGAAGATATTTTATTTTCCAATTTTTTTTTACAGTTTTTCTTATCAAGATGTGTATCAACTTTTTGTACCTCATACGTTTCAAAAATAAAAAAAATAAAAAAAATTCGAATACCCTAATAAACATATGACATTTACATTACTTAATATTTTTTCATGATAGTGAAGAATAAAAAAAAGTTATTCAAATTATTTGAAATTTGTAATTGATACCAAGTTTCTTGAATGGAACACATTTTTGGAGCTACATAAGCAGGTGCAATAGGAAAGTCTACAGGCTCTATTGCAACATCACCAAAGTTATAACACGTTATAAAGTATAAACACGAAAGTTAGGATCTGAAAATACAATACAAAATAAATCATAAGCATAGCTGTAGTGGTCATGTAACATATATATATATATAGCTAAGGCGAAGTCTTCGTCTCATATGTTCTTTTTTTTTTACCACTGTAGTTAAGTTTATTTGTAAATTGAAAAATATTAATTTTATGTTTAACATTACATTAATGTATTAAGAAGCTTACACAAAGTATCTATATGTCTGAGGTCAACGCATTCCCTGATTAAACTATAAAATGCCACAGATTTCATGTCTGTATCAATTTGAAAATTCGGAGGTTATTTACATTGAATGCTATTTTTCCGAAATGTTAAATGATTATATTTGTATTCTAGTTATATTTTAATTGAATAATATTAATAATACTCAAAACTGAATAAAGAACAACTGTTTTTTATTTAATTTTGAATAATATTACTACATTGAAGGCTTTTTGATGGTGTAAAACAATTGTATTGTGACAGTAACTGCCAAAAGAAGGGTAAATTCTACTGACATTTCCATTGTGGTACATTAGGTTCAAAAATCAAGCATCGCACACGATTTGGCGACATTTAGTGGCTGACTTTTATTGAGGTTATGGTGAAAAAATAGCCTGCTGATGTGATTTTTTTCTCGTTGAGTTTTAAGAACAAAAATGCCACCAAGGTATTAGAGAAAAATATTGCATGAAAATTCACCAATCTTGTATCTTTATTTCCAGATAACATAATATACTCTTCCGTTTGAGGGGTAACAGATAAAACCACCAAATTGCAACGATAACTCATCCAAACTAACAATCTTCAAATGCTTTATAATTCCTGTAAGCAACATTATCCCAAATTGTAAACATTTAACCGTCGCGATACATTTACTCGCAATTTAAACGTGTAAACATTTAAGCTTGGGAACAACGCCAACTGGTACCCGTCTAACGGAAGAGTACTGCAGACAAGATGGGAATTTTCCGTAGAGTTGTTGTGGAACCATTCCCTCAGATACGTATATGTTAAGGAACTTTTTATTGAATTTTATAGATTTGTATTAAACTTTCCAAACCCTTCACATTGATAAATGACACGACTGAAAATTTATACTTTACGCTTAATGAATTCCTAATTCATTTGAATTGACAAATTTGATTCAATTTTGCTATTGGAAATTATCTCAACTAGACCTGTCGTTTGACATATGAAAATGTTAAAATGCTGATTGCGTTAAGATATGTAGGACAGAGCCTATGTATACATCCTCACTACATTTGAGTAGTTTAGAAGCTGCAATCGATTTTAATACTAATTTTTATACGGTTGTTATTATCTAATATATATATATATATATATATATATATATATATATATATATATATATATATATATATATACTTAATTAATTTCACATAAAACACATTCCTGGAAGTATTTCTGATAATTTGTCACTTACACTTGCAATTTAATTTGAAATTACTGACAATGATGTGAAGACATATACTTTAAATCTCTTCAATATTGATTTGACTGAAAACAGTAGAGCATTCACTAAATCCAAAATCAATTGACATCGATAATTTGCGTCTTAAATATATTTTACAGAAATCTCAATATGTACGTTTATGCAAAAAAAATTTAAATTCATCCAAGATTCTATCCAATGGTTTAATATTTAAAGCTTCTGCAGTATCCCTTGATATTATTACACAAGCTGCAGCTCCATCATCCATCGCCTAAAGAACATGTATTAGCAGCTGCAATGGTACCTACAATAAAGAAGCAAACTCTTCTTACAAATTTAATAAAAGTAATGGTATAAGTAGAAATGTATGAAAACTGTTGATATGAAGCTATACCAAAAGCACTTTAGTGTACAATTTCATTACAAGAGACTAATTATTTTTGTCACGAATACTTTTATTTATTTTTCAATAACAACAATTTTTTAATTACATTACGAAACAAAATATAATTTATTTCTCCTGTCGTGGAAGTTTTTGTGGACTTCCATGACAAACAACTATAAATCTGGAATACTTTCAGCAAATTAGTAAATTTCTTCTTCGCATATTATGATGTAGTAAAAAAATTAGCAGGGGTTTTTCTTGGTCATAAAGATTTTACAGCAGCAAAAATTGAAACCTAAAGCTGTGTAAAAACTTTTGGAGCTGGCAAACATTATATTCGAACAATAATTGATGATTCGGAGCTAAATATCTAATTTAAAAAACTTATTATTTTTTATATAACAATTTAAAAAAAAAAAAAAAATCTTTTGTAATTTGACAACAAATTAAAATAAAGCCAAAATGCAAAACATACCATTTGTATCAAAACTCGCCAACTTGGCTTCACTTTGTTTTGAAAAATCACCTAATTATTTTGAAGAAATCTGGCTTAAATAAAATCTATACTTATGAATTCCCTGACTGACTTAATACTAATTCTCAAAATTTCCACAAAAAATAAATTTTGAAAAGTCGTTTACAGGATATTTTACTGTTCGTGACGTTTTTAATTTTTTAAATTAGATGCCAACACCAAGCACAAGCTGATAAATATTAATGATGCATATAAAGGATTTATATTAAAAACTTTGTTTTTAATATAAATTTGGATGATAAAAACAAAGTTTTTAATATAAGTTATGATATTAAATCCTTTACATTAACTTCAATTTTGTTTGTTTGTATGCATGTGGTTGCCTGAGAAATCATTGGAGGCTTGATCAAGTCACTTGGCATCATCCAATCGGGCTGAAACTTGTCAGTATGATTTGATCTTCAATGCATTCTAGTAAGTTTTGGGGGCTGTAACTGTCATTAAAAGGTCCCTTTTACACACGCTTCTATCTTCCAAATACTAATAAACCAACTTCCAGTCATCCAATCTAACTGAAATTTGGCAGATAGATTCGTTATCGATAAGGTTGCATTATATCAAGTTTTGGAGTATGTCACTGTCACTAAAAATCTGCTTTGACACACGTTTTTATTACCCCTTCTGAATATGAATAAACTTATTTCCTGACATCCGATCGGATTAAAACTTGGAAGATACCATGAAAACATTTGCTGATTTTTTAACATCCTTATAAATAGTTAGAAAGTAATCTTTCTATTTATCACTTGATTAAAGTTGAAATTATATTTTAATGGCTATATTCGTAAACAAAACCTTTTGATGTTTCTTTTCTTAGTACCAAGGAAGGTTACAAGAATATATAATACCGATGGAAGAATAAACCCATAGGGTAATTGACATAGCCATAGGGTAGTGAAAGTATAAGATTCATTAAAAAAAAATAAAATGTTTTTACATTTCTCCACGTTTTGGAACATCCTGATTTCAAAAAAGTGATCTAGAAGAAATGTCTGTCTGTGTATATGTGTACGTGGTCAGCATAATTCCCGAACAAATTGACCTACGATGTTCAAATTTGGTGAGCAGGTTGATGATGGCCCAAGTATCTACCATTAAGGTTTTCGTCAAAATCGCGCATGCGCATAAGGTAGCTTTCTAATTTCCTTGAGCATAGCTCATCGACGATCTTTTTTTCGCTTCTTTTCAGTTTCGCTTATAAGAGAGGATAATATAAGAATTATCGAAAAGTATATCTCCAACATTTTAATTTTGGTGAAGGTTTTTTTGTCCCCATATTACAATTATAGCAAAAAATATCGCCAAACTGGACAAATAATATCCACATCAGTAATATAGTGCAATTGAAAGCTGTGCGATGTTCCACGCCCCTAGTTTTTACTTTCAATTACCCATATGTAATACATATGGTAATGAAAGTAGGGGATTAGTTCATAGAAAAAAAATTCAATTTTTTTTTTTCTTTTTTTTTTTTTTTTGCATTTTCCACGTTATGGAACATCCTGATCTCAAAAAAGTGATCTAGAAAAAATATCAGTCTGTGTGTACGTGGTCAGCATAGCTCCCGAACAAATTGACCTACGATGTTCAAATTTGGTGTGCAGGTTGATAATGGCCCAAGGACCTACCATTAAGGTTTTCATCAAAATCGTGCATGCGCATAAGGTAGCTGCCATTGAAAAAAATCATGTTTTTCAGTATTTGCTAAAAAACGGCTCTAACGATTTTGTTCAAAATTGCTGTGATAATGCCTCTTAAGGTGTTCTAACTATCCACACCTCAGAAATTCTCGTAAAAATGCGTTAAGGGAGTAAAAAGTTTCAAAACGAATGCCTTTAACACACACATTTCTCTTTACTTAAACATAGCTTATGAACGGTCGTTTTTTCTCCCTTCTCAGTTTCACTTATAAGAAATGATAATATAAGGATTATCGAAACATATATTGCCAAAATTTTCATTTTAATCAAAGATTTTTTTTTTTTTTTTTTTAAAGAAAGACCCATATTACAATTATCGCAAAAAATATCGCCTAACTGGCCATTTTTTTTCTAAACGAATGATGGAAACATAAAAATGGGAAAAGACACAAATTCATATCAGTAATATAGAGTAATTGAAAGTTGTGCGATGTTCCACACTCCTAGTTTTGTGTGTGTTGCACCTGAAAATTGTTTTTAGGTGTAACTCACAACAAATTTGGTTTAAAAATCGTTCTATGTAATTCGACCATTTTTGCATTGACTAAACCAGAAAGAAAATATTACGATTGCTTAAAATTATGAAATTTAAAAATTTAGAGATTACTGACCACAAAATTAATTTAGTTATTTATGCAAGGAAAGTAATACTTTTTGAAGAGTGCGTTAGCATAATAATTTACCGAATTTGGAAAAAATATTTTCCGACAATATTTCTTATAATCAAGTGCAAAGAATATTTTAGTGCATTTATTTATATAAAATTGGCAATTCCAGTCATTGAATTTCTTCTGAAAATATAGCATTTAAATACCAAGACTATATATAATATTTGATCACGAAGTGTGCGTGAAAGTACTTTTAAGATTAAAAATGGTTAAATAAAGGTTAATTTTTTGCACATTGTTATAACAAATTATATTTTACTTTATTTCTATTTGAAATATTGGTACCCGAAACAAATTTGTATTTTTTATTTCATACTAGCTAAATACCCGTGTTTCGATACAAAATTTTAACACGTGCATTGTTTTAGCTAGCTGTGAGGCCTCGGGTTGCGGAAATCTGTCATTCGTGTATAGGACCCAGTTTTTGGCGCTTCGCTCGCAGGAAGGTTCATCGCTAAGCGAAATCAAGCTCGCTTCGTTCGCTGAAAAGTTCATGGACACATAAACACAGGCTTATTTCACACGTTAAAAGGTTCATTACTGTGCAAGCATAGGCTCTCTTCGCTAGCTGAAAGGTGCATTGCTGTGTAAGCATAAGCTCGTTTCACTCACTAAAATCTAATTGCTACGTAAAGAATAAGTATTGGAAGCCTCTCCCTTGTCAAGAAAAAAAAAATTCCCGTTAATACAATAATACAACACCCCTTTAAGATTATTTTAAAACGTGTTTGTCGAAAGCAAAATTAGAGGCTGAAACTATTTATGTTGAAACGTTCAGAGCTCTAGGCGTATTCGAAGTCGCTTTTTGTGAAAAAATTAATTAAAAGTAAATAAAATTTTAATATTCTTTTTGTCAGTTCAATTTGAAGGCCAAAACTACTTGTGTTGAAAATTTCAGAAATGTAGCCCAATTACAAATCGTTTTGTAAAATATTTGTTAATTAAAAAAAAAAAAATTAAATTCAGTTTTTCAAAAATCCAATTAGAAGGCCACAACTACTTATGCTGAAAGTTTCAGAGCTGTACCCCTATTAGTAGTCGTTTTGTAAAATGTTTATTAATTAAAAAAAATAATTAAAAAAGAACAAAATAAAAATTTTAAATTCTGTTTTTTAAAAGTCCAATCAAAAGGCCAAAACTACTTATGTTGAAAATTTCAGAGCTGTAGCTCTATTAGATATCGTTTCGTAACATATTAATTAATTAATTAAAAAACTAATTAAAAAATAACTAATTAAAATTTTAACATTCTGTTTGGGATGCTTACAATTAGAAGGCCAAAACTATTTATGCTGAAAATTTCAGACCTCTACTCCAATTTTAAGTAGGTTTCTATAGATCCACAGAGCCACAGACAGACAGATAGGCATACAGACACACAGCTTGTTTTATTATTATAGATAATGATATACCTAGGCTCACAAAAATTTTACCTATCGATGAAAAAATATTTGTCGCTATTTACTGATACGATGAATGGTATTGACATTTTCATGCAGAATTCATGCGCAAGTATGTTCGTCATTTTTTCACAAAAATTAATTTAATTATAATAAATAAAAGTTAAAAAGCTACGTTTTACCTTATAACCTTTTTAAATGTTTGTTATGTTGTATTTGTACAGATACAAAACGGCTTCTTTCTTTTGTAAACATAAATTAATTTTAAATTTATCAACTTAAATAACGCTTCTTGTTATTGAAAAGAAGTTGATCGATCCCTAACAGTAAATGATGATGTATTTTCACTACGTAATAAAATGTTGTAAGATACGCTTTCATCGAATGAAAGAAAGAATTTGGATTTGAATTTTTGGAGATACTGCTTCAATAAATCTCGAGGTGATCTCTTTAGAAACAATTATTTATATAGAACTATAAAAAAAAAAGGTCTTAATCTTAAGACTTTTTAGAACCGAACATACATTCATGGTAGAGATTCCTTTTTCGTACTGTACTTGTAAAAAAATTTCATTTACTTCGGAACTATTTCTACAGTTTTTTCCCGCTTAACTATTGTTAGAAATTGTTATCTATGCAATTAGTGGGGAAAGTAAAAAAAAATTCAAATGAGGCAAAATGCTTACTTTGACGAGTGCGATAGAACGGGTCAGATAATTTGCCAAGTTTGAAAAAGTGATTTCCACAAGTTGCATACAGTATTTTTTATAATCACACGCTAAAAATATCTTTAATATATACTGTTCAATATATAATGTTGGTTACTCCAGCAAATAAATCTCTTCTAAAAATGTCACTTCTATACCAAACTATACAAAGTTTGAGCACGAAGAGCGAGGGAAAGTATTTTTCACACTAGTGTAAAAAAGTTACTTTCACGTATTCCTCGTGATAGTGTTCTATTTTCGTCAGGATTTCTGATTCAAATTATTAAATTTTTTTAATTATTTTAACGTTGTTAAATTGTTTAAAAATAATCAAATAAATAAATAATAATAATAAAAAAACGTTTAGGGAAAAAAAATTATTTTGATGATTTTTATAAGCCATTGAAATTTAAAGTACTAATTAGAATTTAATTTTTTTTAGTTATAACTCAATTTGTCATTTATTTAGAATTTGATTTGTAAATGATACCAACTTATTTTCTACAAGGAACAAAGTACAATTGTAAATATATTTTAAATAGCTTTTTCATAGAAATGATTGAATTTTTGGTATTCAATCCAACTGAAACATTCAATTTTGCATTAAAAATCAATTACTCCATATATATATATTTTTAGTAGTAATGCGAAAATGAGAAATTCTCTTTTCATTAAAGAAGACATTATAAAATTTAACTTTAATGTTCAAAACCCAAGAAGCCGTTACGAAAAATTTATAGAATCAACAAATTTTATATAAATTTTTCAAATTGTACGACGATGTCTATGGTTTGGTGTAAGAAGAAGTAATAAAATGCTTAGCTGGCTAATAGGCAAATATATTTATGATGGAACTTAAAAAAAAAAAAAAAAATCTTTTTGAATCTGTTCCAATTGTAAGAGCAAAATCGTCTTTCAAAGGCTTCTCGAATTCATGTAAGTCAGCTAATAAAAGGCACTATCAAACATGGATGAAACATATCTATATATTTAATAGGCAATACGTTTTTTGGGGTTAGTCCGTCCGCCTAAACTGCTCAACCAATTTCAATGATCAAGGTGTCATTTTAAGGGGACTGTTAAGGCAAAAATTTCAAAATTTTCTATTTTTATATTATAGTGGAAATATATAGTCTTCAATTCTAGCTTTCAGTACATACCTTACTTTTGCTGATCCGAGAAGAACTAAGAATATTATTTGAGTTTTTGTAAGCGCGCATATCAGAAATCGTATGTATTTCAACTTCTTAAATTGCATTTTTCTCTTCATGTGTATTTTAAGATTTTTAGGGTATTCGATTTGTTCCTTGCGATTCAAAAGTTGATGTATTTTTTTTAAATTTGGAGATATTGTTTACTGTACTATTTTGAACACAATTGTGCATGGATTTTGGAATCTGGTATTTTTTTATTGTTTTACAGCAATTTTCGTAATGCTTCTATTTAAAAAGTTTACATTTTTTGCCGTTGTACGAATGTTTTACTTTTAAATAATTAACTAATGAGTCAAAATCAAAATCCATGTACAATTATGTCAATATTTATTCAATTAGCTTGTACAAAATAATTGAGACAGATTGCAAAAAATTTGAATCGCAAGGAGCGTTTTTGAAATTACGGAAAAAACGCTAAATTTTTCAATAAAAATTTAATTTCTTGAAAAAAAATCAATATAAATTTTTGAAATTTTAGGTTGTGTTTCATCTAATTGCTATTGAACTGCACAAAAAATTTCATGAATTTTAGACAAAAATTGAAGAATTTTTATTTTTGACTTAACAGTCCCCTTAAAGGAAATAAGCTGTAGATTTGCCAAAACGTGCCAAAATAATTTATTAACACTTTATTAATTAGTTAAATTTCAATATTTTTCTTCATTAAGCTACTACAAAGCCTCAATGATTTTGAATATATGAATGGCAACATCCTTACGTATGTAAACAACAAACCCGTTGCTAATTTTAAAGCTCTTTTTAAACTCTTCGTTTCAAAGTTGATTTTTTCTGTTTTTCCGAAGCATTTTTGTATTAGAGTAATTATTATTTTGAGGTATTTCTATCCAGAAAAGCCAACCCAAGCGAGGCATTCAGGGTTTGGTGAGTGTAGCTCGCGTTGTAATAAATAAAAGATATTGGGACTTCAATGTAAGGGCATAGCTAATGAAGTTTTAAGTCAGAATGTTGGCGGATAGTATATTTAACTTTCTATTATGAAACATGCAATTTGGGTGTTTCCTCTATTAGGCCTTACATTAAATTTATAAAAATTTGGTTACATTTTTATGGCTGGCAAACCTATTCGAGCGCAGCCAGATGTTTTAACCACAAATTCGAGCGTTTGGGGGTTGGCGAGCGTTAGCGAGCAGGGGGCGAAGCCCCCTAGTAATTCATTATTGCTAAATGTGGCTACAGATATAAATTTACGATCCCTTACTTTTTTGTTTAATTATCAATCTGAAAGATGAATTTACTGTTTAGTTCTTCTATTTACTGAAATATATGAAACACTTTATCCCAGATGACACGTCTTTCAGAAGAAAAAAAAAAAAAAAAAGAAAAAAAAAGAAAAAAAAAAAGAAGAAAAAAAAAAAACAGTTATGTGTTTATTAAAATGTTATGAATATTTTCCCAAATAAAAGACACATTACCGATTACACTTGCAAATTATCCAACAAAATAGTATAAGTAAGTATGACACCAACAACTCCAACGATTAAGTTTCTTCTTATTGGAGCTATCTTCCAGATTGTGAGACTCAATCCCTTTTCCGTACTGTTAACAAATCTCTGGAGGCCCAACGCGGAGTCCAAATTTGAAGCCGTCATCGTTCTGGCTCTTGATGCAATTTCTTCTGCAGCTTCGCTTACCAAGCAAGCAGAGACAGTCATGACAATGAAAGATAAGAAGGTATTGATAAAGTAAAAGAATATCAAAGGCCGTTGATACTTTCTTTCATTTGTATTCTTTTGAAGAAAAGTAGTCATTAGGAAATACAGTACAACTGAATTGTAGAAAGTACTGAAGAACACGAGAAATGACAGTTTATCATCGATGTCCTTAACCTCCAAGGTAATTCTATTGAAAGATTCGACCAGTTTACGGTAATCCGAACTTATTTTGGTGGGCATAGACTTCAGAAACTTCAGGACTTTGCGCCGCATAACATGGCATACAGCTGTGTAGAACAGCGAAAAGGTGTTTACAGGCATTATGAAAAGCATCATCATGTAAATGCCGATGCAAGTGGTATATAGCGTGTTGTAGGGTTCTTTCAATACAATTCCATAAGAAAGGTGTCCTTCATTTGAACAAGTAAATGTGAGAATGGTTAGAACAAAAACAGTGATTTGCAAAATACCATTTAAAGAATACCATCCATATATCCAGTAAAGATTTGTGTGTGTTTTGTTAGTGTACGTCTCATTAAAATTTGCAGCAATTAGTTTTAAGTTGCAGCATCGAATACACAGAACCCAACGATACAGGCAAAGCATACAATGCATGACCATACTTGTAAATGACATCATTGTCGGAGCTTCTTCTAAATATGTACTGTACATCATTGAGGACAAGTAAAATAACATACTGAGAACGTTGAAAATTACATACAAAACTTTAAATACGTGGGATTGAATATGATCTTTAATTGACTTGGAAACAGGAAAAATTAAACTGAGATTAAACAGAAAAAATAGATAATTATATATGAATTTCATTTTAACTTTTTCCACACAAGTTGTTTTAAAGTAAAAAAAAAATGCAGTCGATATGATTTAGTAAAATATTACGTAGCAAGCGCAAGTACAAATTGTTTAACAGTTTTTATCCCTGTAAGTGAAAAAAAGTCCAGCGAACACACGTTTGTGTTTGAATTTCATACGGTTATTGATTTTTCTGGGATCAATATTTTCAAGGATTATGTATGGTCCTGAAGATCAGTTTTTAAGATATTAATTATGTAAGTATGTGTTTTTCTGTTTCGAAGAATGACAATTTTTTTTAAAAAGTCTAATCGATTCTAGACTTTTGTTCGATAATGAAATAAATCATAAGATTGATTTCGCCTTTATAAACTTGACATAAAGTTTACATCTATTCTTCATTGTATTAAACCTTTTAACAATCTACGTTTTGATGATTGATGCAAAATAATCAATATTTTCTCTACTTATATTAATCATTTTTAAATGATTAATATTGCCCCTCATATCGTTCTATTGGCTATTCAGTGTACTGGTGTGCATATTAAAAGCTTTTCTTTAATTTTTCAAAAATAGAAAGCCACTATTTAAGTAAAGAATACGCCAATACTTTCGACAGGAAGAGTTTTCCAAGTTAATTTTATTCTTTCTAAAGTAGTTAGATGCTTAATTCAAAGGTTCTTTCTGTTTGTCACCCTGAAGGCAACATTCCCTCATACAACTAGAAATGTTACAGACGAGTGGGATGGGTCAATTGAATTCATTGATTATCAGACTACTTTGTGAGAGTTTTCCGTTATTTCTCCCTTATCGAAAAGCAAATCTGGGATAGTTTCTTTTGAAAGTCGTTTTGGAGGCCCTCCCCCCCCCCCTCTCCTTCCTGACATATTAATGGTCGAAGGAACAGTTTGTTTCTCAAAACATATTTCAACGTTTGAAATATTTAAGTTGGAAAAATTAAAGCTTATTTAAAATACCATACAGGAACAACCTGCGACTACTTCCCTACAAAGTTACCTGTGTGGCTTGACCAGCTACTGTAAGCCAGTATGTTCGCGTAAGGAATTTCCAACTTGAAACTTTATTTTTATGACTTCTATTTTCTAAAACGAAATTCAAAATATAATTATTTTTTTTATTGTAAAAGTAAATAATTTGTAATTAGTTAGATATAAAATGTATGATATAAATATATGGAGCTGAGAAAAGTGGCTACAGATTTTTCAATAATACTGATTTCAAAGTCGGAAACACCTGAACTTGCTTCTCTCAATATCTGCAGTCATATTGAGAAGGAGCTATTGAGTTAGTGTGTTGTTTCTAAGAGAAAATATTTTTTGTGATATTTTATAAATAGGATGAAAGGTAAATGCTCCTGGCCGAAAAGTTATTTCTAAAAATATAAATTGGTTATGTGAAACAAAACGTCACATCTATTAATATTGTGCCTATTTTAGAAAAGAAAAAAAATACATACAATTAATGCTATTTTATTTAAATTGACACATTTTTAATCTTAGGCTAGGTGAGTTAGTTGTTTAACTTACTTCAAATGTTACAAAAATAATATCATTCATAGCTAAATTAAAAAAAAAAAATGTAGTTATTTTCATTACAATAAAAAGGTATTCTTATACGATTATTTACATTTAATGGAGGTTCCTTTTTATCAAATTTTTTTTTAAATAAAATAAAAAGGGAAATCACAAAAACAAAATGTTGTGCATTATTTTGTGTGTTGCACCAGCAAAAATTATTTAGTTCATTTCCTTCCATGTTTAATTCGACCACTTTTACAACGGCTCAACCAGAAAGAAAATATTGCGATATTTTAAAATGTTGAAATACAACAATTTAGAGATAACTGGCAACACCTGGCCGAGGAATTATTTTCCCCTTTATTTCAATATCTAATAATAGAACAAACAGTCTGTCTTTCCGCCTGTCCCTCTATAAAAAGCTACTTAAAAAGGGCATAAAGCTCTGAAATTTTCAACATAAGTAGTTTTGACCTTCTAATTTGACTTTTGAAAAACAGAATTTCAATTTTATATTAATTATTTTTGTAATTAAATTTTTTTACGAAACAACTTCTATAGGGCTACAAATTTGAAATTTTCAACATAAGTAGTTACAGCCTTCTAATTGGGCTTTTAAAAAACAGAATGTTAACATTCCAATCAGTTATTTATATATATATATATATATATATATATATATATATATATATATATATATATATATATATATATATATATAATACAAAGCGACTTCAAATAGGGGATACAACTCTAAAATTTCCAGCATAATAATTTTTGGCCTTCTAATTGGACTTTTGATAAACATAAAGTTAAAATATTGATGATAGGGGTGATGAGATGGTGTTATGGTATTAACGGGGATTTTTTTTCTTTCTCAACAGTGGTGAGGGTTCTAATATTAGGGGTTTACGTAGCAATTAATCTTTCGGCTAGCGAAGCGCCAAAAGTTGGGACATGTACATCAATTACGGATCTCCGCAACTAGTTTGTAAATAATGGATTATTGAGAATACCATTCATATCTTACAAAATGAATTTGTAATTTAGTTCCATAATAATCATATGATAAAACAAGGTTCAAAAAAATCATTCGGATCTTACTACTTATCGTATATTCGGTGAAGTAACACTTTTCCCCTACTTACTGATATGTTGAATAGTATTAACAATGCATATGCAAGTAATCGTAATTTTTTTTCACAAAAATTAATTTATTAATAATAAAAGTATAAAAGCTACGTGCTACACTGTAGGAATGCTTAAGTCTCTCTCTCTCTCTGTCTCTCTCTCTCTCTCTGTAGTCAGCATCAAAAGCATCTCAAAAACTTAGTATTAAAATGCGCATTTTGTAACTAGGGGAAAATATTATATTATTGTAAAAGTTATTATATATCGCCAAAAGTACATATTACTTCAAAACTTTTACATAATTATGAAAAATGCATATTTTTATCAACAAAAATAATGTTGCAAAAGTCACCTTATAGCGAAGTTATTTTTTTAACTTTGGCAAACTTTGTAACCGCAAGCCTTAGTGACTGCTTTAAATCTTTTGGGCATAGAATGAAGTAATCTTTTTGTTTCTGGTACCCTAATGTATTCTCATAACGTTTTCAATGCATTTGAAGTAAATCCTTGCTTGTGACCCTTTCATTTCTCAATTTTTTCTTAATTATTCCTCTGAAATGTTAAATCAGTTTCAAATCCACGGACTGAGGAGGTAGATTCAGTTGTTTTGGCTTATGGTAAAGGAGCTATAGCTTTACTATTATACAGCTGTATACTTGGGATCATTGTCCTGCTGAGAGACCCAGGAGTTTTGTAAACTGAGCTTTATTGCACTTTTACAAACATTCTCTCTAAGTATATCTATAAGAAAACAAGATAGTTTTATAATCAATAAAAGCAAATACCCCTACACCCGAGGATCCTATACACCTTCGCCGACCAAACGGTATAATAGTTAGCGTGCTTGCTTCCAGACCGCGCGGTTGCGGGTTCGAGTCACGGGTTAGGCATGGGTGTTTGTAAATGTATGTTGGCTTGTCAAATGACGAATGTTTCGGCGCATTATAGCCCTCGTGTAGCTGAAGGCGCCAGATAATCTGAAAACAACCAAGCAACCTATGCACCTTCAATTTCGTTTCGTATCATTCGCTATACTTCAGAGTCAATACTATATTTCTCTGCTCTAGTTCAGTATTTGCATTTTAGCTTGTCATGAAAGTTTATAAATGACCTGAATATGTATAAACTTCCCTTAAAATATAAAATGCAAATTTTATTTTTGAAATTTATTACAGAACATTTTATTTCGTGCCAAAAGTGACGTCACATGTGGGACAATTTCAAATTTAAATGTTTTCAAGTGAAGAATTTCACTGTTATTACTAGAACATGATTTGAAATAAAGTGACAGATGATAAGTTGAGAAAGTGGGTGGGAAAGGGACGTTTTTTCTGTTCAAATTTGTTTTAAATTATTTAAATATAATTTATTAATAATAAAATGTAAATTATATAATAATGGTTTTAAGTAAAATGGCAAATAATTAAGAAAAAAAATTAAGAAAATACTTTGCTACTTCTCTCAGCAAGGGAGGAGGGACCGGATTTAGATAGGATATAAAGAGACTTGTAGTGCGTCAAAAAATGAAAAAATGTGAGTTACAATTTGTACTAATTTGCCAAAAATTTTACTAATTTGTGTGTCAACTTATGAAAAGTACAAAGATCTTCTACATTGAAAATTATCATTTATGAAGAAGAAAATTTGAGGGAAAAACACATGGAACTGTGCACACATGGAACTCCAATTACTGTCATATCACATTTCCATGTAATACAATCAAAAAGGAAAAGGCGTCATAAACTATCGAACCCATTCTTTTTCTATTGAAGTAACACCTTTTGAAACATACAATTTTTCTAGTTGATTCCTAATAAGATCTGACACGTGGAAAATGGATTATAGTAAATAATAAGGACAAATTCTACCCAGAAAAAATTAGCAAAAGAGAAAATAGTGTATTCGTAATAAAAGTGATGGAAGAGTAACCAATCAAATCAATATAAATTTATATTTCAAGTAGCCAAAGCATCCTGCCAAAGTTCCATAGATGTTATAATATACTGAAGGTTATTTTGGCACCAGTTGTCTATAATAATAAAACAAAGAGTCTGCCTGTGAGTTTGTGGCTTTATGCTTGTTATTTATAGAAAGTGAATTTCAGTATGCTTTAAACTTTGAAGTTTTCAACCTAAGTAGTTTTGGCCTTTTAATCCGTTTTTGACAAACAAAATGGTAAAATTTTAATTAGTTAATAATTAAATTTTTATTAAGTGATTTCCAATAAGCATAGAGCTCTGAAATTTTCAGCTTAAGTACACAATGATGGGTCTCCGCAACGCCGAGCCACCCAGCTAGTTGCTAATAATAGAGGCTCTTACAAATTTGTTGACTTATGACACTGTAATCAAACATTGCAAAGACAATACTAGAATTTAAATACTTGATATTTCTTGATTATTTGTGTTGATGTGTGCTAAATTGCGTTTCTCATTTTATATATATTTTACTTAAAACTAAAAGAAAAAAAATCGAATAATATTAGCATATTTGTTCTTATTCTGTCTACGCATATATATTATAATAATAGTTCAGTACTTTCACATTAAAATAAACCTCTTGGAATTGCTGAAAGAATAGTATATCTATTACTTGATAACTTACGTGTAACACTTGTCAGAAGGATTAATTAAATAACTTGAGATTTAAAAAGTTTCTTAAAAAATTCTTGTGCCTATAAAACCACCCTACTCAAGTGTTTTCATCAGATCATAACAAATTTCAAAACTTCGTTCTTATGAAAAAGATCTACGAGCAAATATAGTTTAAAAAGCAGTTCGAATGTCCTGCACGTTACGGAGTAAAGGCCCTTATTCACCATTGTTAAATGTGATTACCTCATTAAATCTCACCAACCCCTAATTTTTTTAATAATAAGTATAAAAGATGAATTTACTGTTAATTATTTCCCGAAATATGCTACACACTTCAGATCAGATAGCACGTCTTTCAAAAACAAATTTAGCAGTTAAAGGTTTATGAAAACGTTATAAATACTTTCCACATACAAAAACACAAGTTTCAATTGCACTTGTAAATTATCCAACAGAATAGTATAAGTAAGTATGATACCAACAACTCCAATGATTAAGTTTCTCCTTATGGGAGCTATCTTCCAGACTGTGAGACTCAATCCCTTTTCCGTGCTGTTAACAAATCTCTGGAGACCCAATGCGGAGTACAAATTTGAAGCTGTCATCGTTCTGGCTCTCGATGCAATTTCTTCTGCAGCTTCACTCACCAAGCAAGCAGAGACTGTCATGACAATAAAAGACAAGAAGGTATTGATAAAGTAAAAGAATATCAAAGCCTGTTGATCCGTTTTTTCATTTATATTCTTTTGAAAAGCAGTAGCCATTAGGAAATACAGTACAACTGAATTGTAGAAAGTACTGAAGAATACGAGAAATGATAGTTTATCATCGATGTCCTTAACCTCCAAGGTAATTCTATTGGAAGATTCGATCAGTTACGGTAATCAGAATGTATTTTGGTGGACATTGTCTTCAGAAACTTCAGGACTTCGCGTCGCTTCAAATGGCATACATAGTTCGGGAGCAAATGTAATCCTGTGGGCCACTTCATGATGCAAACATGTGGGTGGTGTCATTCTCTTTGTATGAATGCGTAGAAAAGGAAATTCGATGGTGGGTATCTGGCATCCCAGTACTAGTGGCGCTACAGTCGAAAATCCAAAATGACAGTCACCGTACCACCTAAATTACGTTTTTGTCGAATAATGGCTTCCCAACTCATTTTACCAACTAGTTGACTATTAGAAAACTTGTAGGAAATAAAATTTTCTTTTCAATATTATATAACACATGCGTGTTAGGTTAAATGACAAATTTCAAAATAACGGCCGCACACTGGGGTATATGCCTCCAAAAGCTGGCCAAAAGTCGATTTTTCAAAATTCCTCCCAGATACTTGAATTTTTGCACATATATACTTTATTAAGTGTAGAACCTTACCCCGTATCAATTTTTTTTAATCTGAGATCCCAAATGTCCTAGCGTTTAATCGAAACTTAACGTTTGCACGAAGTGTGCATTTCCCTTTTCTATTACCTATGCAAGAATAATATCTTAACAAGCAAAATTTTAAACTTTTTTATTCAATTTTAATTTCAACACGATATATGTGTCTTCTTAAGGTCTATAATTAAAGATTTTACCACTTAAAATTTAAATTTATCTAAATTTAATGAGCAAATTAAATTTTGTTCAGTCACAAAACTCAGCTAATTTTTTTTGCAATATTTTATTTTCACGAGTGTTTTTATTATACAATTGAGTCGTATTGAGTAGTGGTTTTTATACGATTTTAAAGATCATATATTCTAGTTCCTTATACCTTAAAAACATTTTGCGGATTTTTGCGGATGCGATTATTACAAGTGTTGACGTAGATGACGTCATTTTGACTTATTCGCAGAAACTTCACTTATGTTTCCTATCTATCATTATTTATGATAATTTATAATGAAAATTACGTATGGTATTTCAATAACACCATATAAAATCGTAAAATAACTAATTTGAAGAAAAAGTTTAAATATAATTAATATTTTAGATAGTTTTTTGGTTTACCACTGAAAAGCCTGTAAGGAAAGTTAAGATAGTAAGGAAATTAAGCTTATAATGAGAATCAAAGGGTACATTTAAAGTCAGTTAACTTATAGAGAGTATGAATTCATAAAAAGATGAGTGAAAAAGAAAATATTGGTAAAAAATGATTTTTACCCTTCTCCTCTGAGAACACCGTTCCAGATGCTTTGGTTGAATAAACATGCAGGATCAATTAGATCGCACGAATACACTTATACTTATTATTTGCAGAAAGTTATAGAAACAATTAGTTTTAATGAGAGAAAGTCATTAGAATTAATAACGAAATGTGGTTGTGACAGATCCCAGCAAACGAAATACAAACAAACAGTTCAAAATTCTAAAGTGTCAGACGTCAATATTTTTCAAAGTTCTCTGGTACCTTTACGATTTCTTTGGAGTACAACTGAGAAACAAGTCAATCTTAAAAACCCTACAACTCATCGTTTTGGTATTATCGAACAGTCATATCACATTTCCACTAAGGGGACCATAAATATAACAAAACGCGAGGTATAATTACATCAAAACAAAAATAAAATCATTCAAAAACACTAAAGATGATGGAGGTGTAGAAGTTAAACAAACATTATCTTTTACCATGGTAGATTCCCAAGTGTGTAATGTTGTTACTGACACAAAACCAACCATAAAGTGTTAAATATGAGGTGCAACATCCAAAAACTTTAATAATATGACAAAAACACAGGAGATTGATGAAAAGGCCCTTCAAATCAGATGATCTATTTTGCATGAGCGTATTCGTTTGTTTGAGAGCATACCCCATTTAACGTGCAAACTGGCCTGTTGAAACGTAGCAACTTCGAACACTCGAAGATAAAAATACAGTTAAGAAGAAAAACTAAAATCCAGAAGAAAGCTTGGTTTCACTGTTAAAGCACCAAGACCCAAATTCGGATACAGTTGAATGCAATACGAGTTGAAGGTTTTCCAACTATATGGACTGACTGCTGAAACCCCGGGAATTAATGTCCATTTGGTTCACGGAATGTAGATAATTTTAGAAATATTATCTAGTAGTTATAGATTTGATACAAAGAGATTTTCTAACAACCCCATGGGTACAACCAAACTCTATGTACAGACATATCCTCTGCATCCTATGACTCTAATAATGCATAAAACGTTGTTGTATGATTCCATATGTGTAAAAAATGCCTTATTGCTGATTGGGAGGTTATAATAAGAAATTGAAGAGGTAAGAAATTCACATTTAAGGTATATTGCTTAAATTAATTAAAACAAATTTCGAGGAAATAATGGAATATAGATATGCAGAATAGACTGCTACTGAGCTCTGATCCGCTCTTAATAAATATGAGATGTATTATACCCCTAAAAAAGTAAAGCCTTTCATAAGAATACACTGGCCCTGTTTTTTCTCGAGTATTTTATACCAAAACCAAATAAAGCTAGATTAGAATCTGAATAAAATCTTCGAATAAGTCATGATATGAAGAGTCACGATAAGCTATTTGGTGTAAAACTAGCAATATTAAAATACCGAATAGTTATGGAATTAATAATGAATTCAATGAACATTTTGAAAATGCAATGATATATAGATTTTTTTTTAACATGGAACATATCTAACGATAAATAATAAATGAATAATAAGTCAAGTACATAATGGTTTAGCATAAAATTACCAATTACTATTATCCAATGATAATGATATTAGTGAAATAAAAAAACGTATATTTTTAAAAATTAATAATTTTTTTTTCATCTAATGAAAAAAAAAAATCATCTATTTTATTCAATAAATTAAAGTATTATGGCATTTAAACACTATTCTGGCTCGAAAATAATTTTGGCCAACTTTTCGATGCAAATACCCCACTTTGCGCCACGTTGCGATCTTAAGTGCGTTTTTCAGGTTGGTTGGTTTGTACCCTCAGCGATCGATACTTGAGCACAATAACGGCTAATCAGACCAAGAACTGCAGCTGAACGTGGATTTCGAACTACAAAGAACATCCATACCCAACCCGGGATTCGAACCTGGCACCCTTAGCTTGAAAAGTTAGAGCACTAACCACACAGCCATCAAATGGGCAGTGCGTTTTGCAGAGTAATAGCTTCTCATTGCGCTTTTTTCACTTGTTGGCTATTGAGAAACTGAAGGAAATAAAATAACTTTTGTAATGGAACAACAGAACAACAGACCTAGTCAAAATTTAAAATGTCCGCTGCATTATCATTGCTGGAACGTCTTTTCATAATAATAGCTTTCCGGTGGGCTATAGGAACATGTTGGTTATCAGACAACTTTTTGGAAATAAAAAGCCTTTACATTGTCACTCCAAGATTTAAAATTCAAAAAGGACACCATTATTGGGCATCTCTTTGGGACTCTAATAATAGTTTCCACAATATATTATAAGATAAATGAGCATCACAGAGAGTTAATATTTACAGATTGGATAGTAAAATAAATTCTTGGCACTTTTCACAAGTAAATAAACTATAGCAGACTGATAATAAACTACGACAGCTCAATATTGATAAGACAAAGTTTTTTAACCTTTGGAATGTGAATGTTACAGAAGAGGGTAACAGTGTAATAGTTTTTGTTATACCCATATAACAAATGGTGTAAACAATATTAAGATTTTTCCTTATCATTAAGTTAAATTAACATCTTCATCCTAATCTGCCTCGTTATCATTCATCATCAGGTCAACAATTGCAGTGTTGCCATATAGTCATCATCTCTACTACATGAGCACATCTCTGTGCAAGGCAGATTGTTGATATTGCATCGGCAGAGAAGGCCACACCGACGCTTCAGACAGGAGCACTTAGTCAACTCTAAGAGCCCCTGCGGAGCACAATTTTCTGTAAATGTAATAGGCTCAAATTTCCCATCCACAAGCGACCAGCCAAAATCAGTAAGTTGAGGTATGTCAGAATGCTGTCGAGTATCTTGTGCCCAAATCATTGCTTGGTAGTGTGCACGCAAAAGACTTGGATAAAGAGATACCTTTGCTGGTGCAATATGTTCCCCAGTCTTTTGTTTTTTAGTGAAGAGCCACCATTTTACCTCCCCAATGTCTGTCATTTTGGCTCGCGGTACATACACAATTGACAAACGAATACCTCTAACATTTGTAACATTTCTGTGGAAAGGGTTTCAAAATGACCCATAAGGTCCTGTGCAGCTATAATGTCATCATTAGCTACATAAGGTGTAGTGGTTAGCATGCTAGCTTCTAGACCGCGAGGCTGCGGGTGCGAGTCCCGTGTTAGACATGGGTGTTTGTAAATGTATGTTGGCTTGTCTAATGATGAATGTTTCGGCGCATTATAGCCGTCGTGTTACTGACGGCGCCAGATAATCTGAAAACAACCAACGAGCTACATAAAAAACATTCCACCGTATAATCTTTCCTTTTCTAGCAAATGATTCATTGTTACCAGCACCAGAAAAGGCGTGGAGTCCTGGTAGTGCTGAAGACTAATTGGGCCCTAATAGCATGACATAGATTGACTGAAGATGAATTAACCTTTTGTTTCTGCTAGTACCCACTATAATGCTGGATTCTCTTGGAAGCATATAAGATATCTCCGAAGAGCAAGTACTAATACATTTGTGTCTGGAGAGAATATGTGAATCTTGCTAATTCCTCTGAAAGCACTATGTATACTATGCAAAATTATTTTAGTATCTGCTTTCTCCTGCGTGGTTTCAAGACGCGACACGTGCATATGGCTTGCATTTGCATGATTTCTCCAACACAAACAAATTGTTTATTATTCTTGACTGCACAGTCCATAATCTTGGATGCCAGGTATTCTGTCAGTTCATCCTTATCCATTTCGTGCAAAAGTAACTAGTGCACAGTTAATTTAAGGGTGTTTGTTGATGGGTGCACTTTGTATTAGATAGGGGCCGATTTACCCTGAGGTTTCACACTTGTCGATGTCTTCAGCGAATTCTGTTTGTAGGTATCAAATATTATGTGAACCTCTTTGTACATACCAAACCTCTTTGATTTTTGTCTGACAAAGTGATCTGCAAGTTCTTCATAAGTCTTAAAAGTCATAGATTTATCAATGGAATGCAGCTGTGCCATTCCATCAACTACTGCAACAGTTTGTGCCGCTTCATCTACTGGAAATGAATTGTAGGATAATTCGTTTTTCTTATTGGATGAAGGGTATAGATTTTGAAGAAACTACTCCAGGATATCCATAAGCTAGCTTTTTTTCCGAACAGTAATGCATACATCGAAGTAGGGGGGGGGGGGAAGCAGGTGGCAATAATGAGAATTCATAACGACAAAAAGTCGCCTTCAAATCTATATCACACTGACTTCTTGCTGCAATCATCAATCTAGAAAATATTGAAAAATCATCTTTTAACTCTAAAAATTTTTAATTCAATGTTACTTTAAAATTTTGGAAAGCTGATTTGCAGGCATAAGTTTCATCTTTTTCATTGGTGCCCAAAACTGTACTGAAGGCTTTGATGGTACTGATTTTTCTGTTAGTACTGCTGGTTGGTTGATCATTTTAATGCGTTTCTCAATGAATTTGGAAAGAAGACTCTCACCAATATCAACAACTGTACACATGTCTTTTTGAACGTCATCGGGAAGAACTTGCTTATACACCTGATGTATAAGATGTTCTGTATTGCATTTAAAAAGGTTGGATAAAACCCTCTATAAACTTTTCAACGTTATGATCCTGACGCTTGCGAACCGATAGGCAATATTCATGATGACATTTTGCATTGGGGATGTCATTTTTAATCATTGTATTGGTTAATGCAGCAATTCTTGTGAGCTCGGATCTGGCAGAAAGAATCTTGTCCGAGCACTCGTTTTTAGAGTGATGCCTGTAAGTCCACCTTGATCTTCAAGTCTTCTGTTCTGGTGTTCCACAGCTTCATTGGCTCTTAAAGCGCAAAATGGTATTTTGGTTTCATTAACAACCAACTTACCTTGCTGTAATTCTTGTCATATAGTTGTATGCATTTTATTAAGTTTTTCCATATCCATCAGTACAGTGGAATCATTCTTGCATAGTTTAGTCGATCAAAGGCATAGAAATACTTTATGAAGTCCTGTGTCCCTGTGTAACTGTCAATTGCAAATCCCAGTCTGTATTTCTAACTGAACTCATAGCTGTGTAGTTATCTTTCTGAATTCGCGTGCTAAGGGTGCCGGGTTCGAATCCCGGGTTGGGCATGGATGTTCTTTGTGGCTCGGAATCCACGTTCAGCTGCAGTTTTCGGCCTGATTAGCCGTTATTGTGCACAAGTATAGATAGCTGAGCGTACAAACCAACGAACCTGAAAAACGTACTGAAGATCGCGACTCGGCGGCTATTTTGAAATTTGTAATTTAACCTAACATGCATGTGTTATATACCATTGGAAAGGAAATTTTATTTCCTACAAGTTTTTTAATAGTCAACTAGTTGGTAAAATGAGTTGGGAAGCTATTATTTGACAAAAAGGCACGTTAGGTGGTACGGTGGCAGCCATTTTGGATTTTCGGCTGTAGCACCACTCGTACCGGGATGCCAAGTATCCACCATCGGATTTAATTTTCTACGCATTCATACGAAGAGAATGACACCACCCACATGTTTGTAACATGAAGTGGCCACGGGATCACTTTTTTCGACATTAGCGCCCAGACTAACAGCTGTGTATAGCAGCGCAAAGGTGTTTACAGGCATTATGAATAGCATCATCATGTAGATGCCGATACAGGCGGTGTAGAGCGTGTTGTAGGGTTCTTTCAATACAATTCCATAAGAAAGATGTCCTTCAAAAGAACAATTAAATGTGAGAATGGTTAGAATAAAAACAACGATCTGAAAAATACCATTTAAAACAAAACAAAAAAAAACATCCATATATCCAGTAAAGGTTGCTGAGTGTTTTGTTCGTGGTTGTCTCATTACAATTATTAGAAATTTGTTTTAAGTCACAGCATCGATTGCACAGAACCCAACGATACAGGCAAAGCACACAATGCATGACCATACTCGTAAATGACATCATTGTTGGAGCTGCTTCTAAATATGTAAAGTACATCATTGATGAAAAATGAAATAATGAAATACCGTAATGGGAGGAGTGCATTGAAAATTACGTACAAAACTTTAAATATGAGTGATTGAATTTGTTTTTTAAAGGACTTGGAAACAGGAAAAATTAAACTGAGATTTAACAGAAAAAATATAAAAGTATATATGAATCTCATTTTAACCTGTTCCACTAAAATAGTTTTAAAACAAAAAGTTCCGTCTATATAATTTAGCAGAATTGTACGTAGCACACTCAAGAGTAAAACGTTTGATTAACAGTCTGTATCCCTGGAAGTGAGGAATGTGCAGGGAACCAAACGTTCGTGTATGAATTTCATACGGTAATTGATTTTCTGGGATAAATATTTTCAAGCACTATGGATGGTTTTGAAGATCAGTTTTAAAGATATTAATTATGCAAGTATGTTTATTTCCGTTTATAAAGAACTGCAATTTCTTTAAAAGTCTATTCAATTTTAGACTTTTGTTAGATACTGATATAAATCAAAAGGTTAATTTTGCCATTATAAATTCAAATTTAAGTATATATCGATTCTTTATTGTGTTAAACAGGTTAAAAATGAATGTTTTGATGATCGCTAAAAATAATCAATGTTTTCTTTAGTTTTATTTATCATTTTTAAGTGATTATTGATTCTTATGTCGTTCTAATGACTATATAAAGCGCATCAAAGATTTTCTTCAATTTTTCAAAAATAGAAAGCCACCATTTTCGTTAAGATAACACCAATACTTTCCACAACGAAAGTTTACTTAGTTAATTGCATAATATATTAATTAAATGAGATGCTTAATTCAAATGGCTGCTTTCTTCCGCCTTTCTTTCCATCTGCCTGCTTGAGAGCATTATTCCCAGACTGAACTACAAATGTCATAAACACTTGTGATGGGTCTAAGGTTTCGTCAAGAGCGAATAACTTAATCATAGCTTTTCAAGGAATATCTCTAAAAGTAAAAGAAAAGACAATGAATGCAAAACTAGGGGTGTGGAACATCGCACAATTTTCAATTATACTGTAATACTGATATCAATTTGTGTCATTTACCGTTTTTATATTTTCCTCATCTATTTAGAAAAAATTATCAGTTTGACGATATTTTTCACCATAATTCTTGTTTGGGTCTTAAAAAACTTTGCCAAGTAGATGATTTTGATGATATACTTTTCAATAATTCCTATATTATCCTTTCTTATGAGTGAAACTGAGGAGAGGATAAAAAATTATCATTTATGAAGTATGCTCAAGGAAATATGAGTGGAGGCTCGGTGTTAAAGGCATTCGTTTTTCAACTTTTTACGCCATTAAAGCATTATTAAAAGAATTTTGGAGGTGGGGCTGTTTAGAACACCTTAAGAGGCATTACCACAAAGAGTTTGGACAAAATTGTTAGAGCCGTTTTTTAGCAATTACTGAAAAATATGATTTTTTCAATGGCAGCTACCGTATGCGCATGCGCGATTTTGACGAAAACCTTAATTTTAAGTCTCTGTGCCATTTCCAATCGGCACGCCAAATTTGAACATCGTAGGTCAATTTGTTTGGGAGTTATGCTGCCCCCTCCCCCCATCCCCCTTTAACACACATTTTTTCTTGTTCACTGTTTTGAAATCAGGATGTTCCAAAACGTGCGAAATGCAAAAAAAATCGAAAAGTATGGAAAAGTAAATCATGGAAAGTAAAAATGGCATCCTGTCTATTATTAGACTACCTTGTGAGAGTTTTCTACGATTACTCTTATATCAAAAAGCAAATGCGGGATAGTTTCTCTCCTCCGGCAACAACTCTCAAATACTAATGATTGTAAAAATGACAATTTGATTTTCAACCCATATTTGAATTTTTGAAGTATTTAAATTGGGAAACTTATTTTAAATTGGTATTTTAAATACAAAAGTCCCAAAAAAGATACCCAGGGCGCTTTAACAGCAATCCAATCCGTTACCATAAGACAGTAAGCTCAGTTAAGGAAGTTTTACCCCATCCCCTCCCACATTTTTTAAGGTTTTCTATTTCCTAAAATGAAATTCAAAGCATATAAATAGTTTTATTCTAAAAATAAATAATTCACAATTACTTAAAAATAAAATGTATGGTTTTGGAAATGAGAAAAGTGACAACAGAGTTTTCAGAGCCTTGAGATAATGCTATAGTTTCCAGCTCTTGTTTCACTCAATGGAGTTAAGTTTGTAGTTTGTATCGAACAGATCATAATTTTATCGATCTGATAAAGTTAAATGATCTGCAAATTTATAACTAAAAAAACATGAGGTTTACTATTAAAAAATAAAAAATTGTTTTTTAAGTGTAGTACTTTAGCTGCATAATAAATGGAAAGTTATAAAAATATATAGATGTAAAATACCCATCTCTTGTTTGAAGTTGCATACTGAATATCATAGAATACACGCTTGCATTCCGAACGTAATTCTAGTATCGTTTATGGCACTAAAGTTTGCATCCAGATGATTTATTGCTTAAAAAGTTGTGCATTTAAAAAATACGTCTCAAGTTTTGAAGCAGATAGATGATGTAAGGCCTGTACTAATAACACTCTAACTACTCACCATAAATAATATAAATATATGTATCTATTGTGCGGGTTGTATTGTTGGACAATTAATTGATCTACTTCTTTGTTAAGTAGATATGTTGTGTATGCATTTTTTTTTTTTTTTGAAAATGAAGTGGCTAAAGTATAATAAGTATGTGAAACAAAACATCAAAGCAAAATTGGGAAAGTTGGTCGAATATCGCGCTTATTATAGATAAAACTAGGGGTGTGAAACATTGCACAGCTTTCAATTACATTATATTACTAATGTGGACTAATGTTTACTAATGTTTATCGTTTTAATATTTTCATCATACGCTTGGAAAAAATTGTCAGTTTTTTGAATTAATTCTTTTATGGGTCTTTAAAAAAGAGAGAGAGAGAAAAAAAAACTTCGCTAAAATGGTGTTTTTGGTTTTTGGCGATATACTTTTCCATAATTCTTATATTATCCTTTCTTGTAAGTCAAACTGAGAAGAGGAGAAAAAAGATCGTTCATAAACTATGTTCAAGTAAAGAGAACTCTGTGTTAAAGGCATTCGTTTTCCAACTTTTTACGCCATTAAAACATTTTTACTGTAATTTTGCAGATGGAGATGTTTAGAACACCTTAAGAGGCATTATTACAGCGATTTTGAACAAAACGTTTAGGCAGTTTTTTAGTAATTACTGAAAAATCTGATTTTTTTCAATGGCAGTTAGCTAAATTATGCACATGCGCGATTTTGACGAAAACGTTAATGGTAGATCCTTGGACCATCACCATCCTGCCCAGAAAATTTGAACATCATAAATCAATTTTTTCGGGAGTTAAGCTGACGTACAGACAGACATTTTTCTAGACCACTTTTTTAAGATCGGGATGATCAAAAAAAAAAAAAAAAAAATCAAAATTAGACACATTTTTAATCTTATGATTAATCTGCAATATTGGAATTTAAAACAAATTGTACTTTTTTCCATACAATAATATGATATAATTAGAGACACAAAAATTAAACCTATCAAATATTTAGTGAAACAACTTTTGTCCCCTACTTACTGATATGTTGAATGGTATTAACGCTTTCACACAAAATTCATATGCAAACAATATTCAGGATTTTTTTCTCCAAAAAATAATTTATTGATAATAAATTAAAGTATAATAGCTACATGATACTTTATACCTTTTTTAAATGTTTGTTTATGTTATAAGTGTACCGATATTATGTGAAAAAGCGTCTTTCTTTTGTAAACATTTATTTATTAATTTTAAATTTTTCGATTATAATAAGGTTGATTGTTATTGAACAAAATGTGATCGATCCCTAACTGATGCTATATTTTCAGATCGCAATAAAATATAAAATGTTTTATAATACGTCTTCATCGAATGACAAGGCGGAAGATAACAATTTGGATTTAAATTTTGAGAGACATTGCTTTTATAAGCTAGTAGGTGATCTTTTAAGAAATAATTAATTATACTAAATTATATATCTATATATATATAAAAAAATAAAAACATAAATGGTAAACACGCCTCATGAGTGCAAACAGTTTAATCTTAAGACTTTTAAAACCAAACTTACATTCAATGTAAAGATTCCTTTAGCGTAATGTGTCTGTATAATTTATTTTATTTCGAAATTAGATTAACAATTTTTTTCATACGATTCCTATCAAGTTAAAGTTATGAAAAATAAACAAACAAGATCAATTTAAAATGTTAAAAAACTACTAACATTTCAGAATGAAATATGTATTTTCGTTATTTAGTGATTTAGAATTTAATTATACTGGTTGTAATCAATTTGTAATTTATTTAGAAATTTATTTGCATATGATACCAACTGATTTTCTGCAGAGCAATTTTAAATATAACTTACATAGAATTTGTCTATAGATATTATTTTAATGAGCGCCTTTTTAATTGAACAGAGACATACAAGCCTTTAAAAAAATTTATAGAATCAACAATTTTTTTAATATTATTTCTAAATAGTATCACAGCTTGGTGTAAGATTTAGTTGTAAGCTGCCAAACTGGCTTAAAGGCAGAATGATTATTTATTTTTGAGTAAGCCTTTTTTCAAAATTCTGTTTTAATTGTGTAGATAAAATCGTCTTTCCAAGGCTTTTCGAATTTTAAGAAAGTCAGCGAATAAAATGTATAATCAGTAATGGACGCATTAAGATAATTCATAATTGTTAAATGTGACTGCCTGATTAACTTTACGAATCCCAATTTTTTATTTTTTTTTAAATAAATCTGAGACGAATTTCTTGTTTAGTTTTTCTATTTCACGAAATATGTAAAGCACTTTAGAATTGATGGCACGTCTTTCATAAAAGAATTCAGCAGTTTAATATTCATTTAAATATTACGAGTATGTTCCTAAATAAAAGAAACATTACCTATTACATTTGCAAATTATCTAACAGAATAGTATAAGTAAGTATGACACCAACAACTCCAATGATTAAGTTTCTTCTTATGGGAGCTATCTTCCAGACTGTGAGACTTAATCCCTTTTCCGTACTGTTAACAAATCTCTGGAGGCCCAAAGCGGAGTACAAATTCGAAGCCGTCATAGATCTGGCTCTTGATGCAATTTCTTCGGCAGCTTCGCTCACCAGGCAAGCAGAGACGGTCATCATAATGAAAGACAAGAAGGTATTGCAAAAGTAAAAGAAGATCAAAACCCGTTGATACTTTCCTTCCACAGTATTTTTTTTAAGAACACTAGCCATCAGAAAATACAATACAACTGAATTGTAGAATGTGCTGCAGAACACCAGAAATGATAATTTATCATCGATTCGCTTAGTCTCCAAGGCAATATTGTTGAAAGATTCTACTAGTTTACCATAATCGGAACTTATTTTGGTAGGCATAGTCTTCAGAAACTTTAGGACTTTGTTCCGTACCACATGGCATATTGCTGTGTAGAAAAGAGCAAAGGTGTTTACAGGCATTGTGAAAAGAATACTCATTTGGATGCCCAAAAAGTTAGTGAACAGCGTGTTGTAGGGTTCTTTCAATACAATTCCATAAGAAAAATGTCCTTCAACAGAACAGTTGAATGTGAGAATGGTTAGAATAAAAACAGCGATCTGAAAAATACCATTTAAAAAAAAACATCCATATATCCAGTAGGAGTTTCTGTGGGTTTTGTCAGTGTTCGTCTCATTAAAATTTGTAGCAATTTGTTTTAAATCGCAGCATCGAATGCACAGAACCCAACGATACAGGCAAAGAATAAAATGCATAGCCATATTTGTAAATGACATCATTGTTGGAGCTGCTTCTAAATATGTACTGAACATCATTGATGAAAAGTAAAATAACGTACTGAGTACGTTGAAAATTACGTACAAAACTTTAAATATGTGTGACTGAATTTGATCTTTAAAGAACTTGGAAACAGGAAAAATTAAACTAAGATTAAACAGAAAATTTATATAAGTATATATGAATTTCATTTTAACTTTTTACACTCACGTAATTTTGAAACAAAATAGTTCAGTCGATTCATCTCACCAAAAAATTACGTATCGCACATCAGAGCTAAAGGTTTGTATTACTGGAAGTGAAAAAAGTTCAAGGAACCAAATGTTCGCGCATGAATTTCAGTACGTTTATTGATTTTCCTAGATAGATATTTGTAAGGATTAGGAATGGCTCGAAAGATCATTTTCTAATACCTGAATTATTTAATTATGCTTATTTTCGTTTATAAAAATAAAAATATATATATATATATATATATATATTTAAGTCTTATCGATTTTAGACTTGTATTAATACTACCCTTGCATTCAATCAAAAGATTAATTTTTCCTTTATGCATCAAGTATCCATTGATTATTTAATGTATCAGACCTTTTAAAGATGAATGTTTTGATGCTCATATTAAATAATCAATATTTTTCTACTTGTATAAATCATTTTTAAATTATTAATGTTAATTCGTATACCGTTCTAATGGCTCTTTTGTGTGCATGTGTTGTACATGTTCAAAGATTTTCTTTAATTTTTCAAAAGCAGAAAGCTGCCATTTTTGTTAAGAAAGCACCTATACTTTCCACAAGGAAGATTTATAAAATTATTTTTATATTATATTAATGAAGTGAATGCTTAATTAAAAGGTTCTTTCCTCCTGTTTGCGTGAAGGCAATATTCACCAAAACTACAAATGTTATAGACGCGTGTGGTGGGTCAAGTAAAAGGTCTCGTCAAGAGCGAATAACGAATGTGGTAATATCTTTCAAAGCAAAATTATATAAAATAAGCAGAGAAGACTGTGAATGTTAAAAATAAAAAAAATAAAAAATAAAAATTAAAAAAAAAAAAAAACGGTCTCGCATCGATTAGAGGGTTTTGGGAGAGTTTTCCGGGATTTCTGTAATATGCTGAATTTATTTAATAAACTCCCCAAAAGTGCAAAATCTAATTAAATTCGATTTTTTTACTGTAATTACGTTAACTTGATCTAAACAAGTCTTTAATTGTGAATTATCAGTTTCTAAATCGTGTTTATTGATACTTACGGCATATTTTATCCCTGTTTTACTTTGGACAAACGATTAAAAAAATATGAATATCACCCCTTCATGTAAACCAAATCACTTCTATTATCCAAATTTCATCAAACATGTGTAGGACGCTTCTACGATATGCATTGTGTAAAGATTTAATGTATTGAGAATTTTCCATAATTTGCAAACAGTTCAATAGATGGGATGAGCAATTTATCCTCTAGAATTCATCAAGAAACTCATGTTAAGTATGAGAATACAATGCCCAGTAAACACTGATGATAGAGTAGATCACATCTCACACTAAAATTCAACTCCATCTCTTATGTACAACTACTCTTGTACAACTACTCTTGTACAACTACTCTTGTACAACTACTCTTTATTATTATAGCCAATATCCTTAATCTGTAACCGATGTTTCTTACAAATACATTTTAACCATCAATGTAGTTATTAAAAAAAGTCAATGCAAATATATTAACTCTAATCATAAACGTAATAACTTATGTATCTTGGTATTCAAATAACAATTCATTTCAACCACATGCCAAATTACCTTTGAAATTGTTCATACATCAAACGTAAAAACCATAATTACCATTAAAAAAAATTAAACACGATTTTCTTATTTAATAATACTTAATATGAAGTAAGACTTAATAACCTAAAGTTAGATCCTTTTCTTTTAAAGCAGAGTAGTATTTAATTTTTTTCGTTCTGATCGTTTCTTATGAAAAAAAAAAAATAATAATAAAAAAAAAAAATTAAAAAAAAAAAAAAAAATTAAAAAAAAAAAAAAAAAAAATAGCAGCCTAGTTTTAATAATAATTTGATGCCGTATTGCTCAATATATACATAAAAACGCTCGTTTCCTACATTGCATTTATAATCAATATTATTACAAATAAATTTGTAACACATTGGCCAGTGTGTGTACAAACCGTTATAATAAAAATATAGCAGGAATCGCATTTTTGTTTGATAACTTTCCCATCAGTTCAACGGACAAAAAAAAAAAAAAAAAAAAAAAAAAAATTAAGGTTTCAAAATTTAGCTCTACATAAAGATTAATAGATTTTTACATTGATAAAATAAATTATTGTTATTTATTTATATATTTAAAAACAAACAGATAAAACAATGTTGGTAATTATCCTTCGTATTCATCAAACATCAATATTATTTTCCGATATTTATACTGATCTCGATCCGATAAATTCTGTACATATGAATTTAACACGCTTTTCCGATTCCAATTATTGTGATATTTAATTGAAATGCGTGCAATAAAAAAATCGATGATGAAGTAAACATTTTCCTTTAATAAATTTTCATCATCAATATAGAATTTCTCATACCGATTGAATTTATGTTCTTTCACATCTCCAAATTAGTGAAAAGCTATTGTGGACATGGGTAAATCTCGTATTTTTAAAAGTATTCCTTTTAAAAAGAAAATTATAGTCATTTAATCAATGTTGATTACTTTTTCTATCAACTTGAGCAAGGAATTCTTGTTTAATGATTTATCACAACTATCATGTTATATTATTGCATTCATTGATTAAAATAACCTTTAAGAAATCATGTATTTACAAATTTTTAATTGAAAATTTTATAATTTTTTAGAATTTATTATGATTTTTTAGAGTTTTCTCATCACAATCCTAGTAAATCTTAGAAATGAGTATTCCAATCTATCTGAGAGTTATTCTATTGGATTCATTACACAAATTTTATAAAAATATACACCTTATTCGACCTTCATAAAAAAGTTTTTGCGTGAAATTATCTCTCTCTCCCTCTCCTTCTCAAAATCTGTGTCCCATCCCTTCAAATTTTGGAGACTCTTCATATTTTGAATTGTACTTCCAAAACAATATTATATCCACAATTTCATGAGTGAACGAATTTGTTTTTAAAGTACAAATTTTTTTGTCAATTCTACCTATACTATAAAAATGTTCATTATATAGAAAAAAAATCTTCACTAACATCACATATGTTATTTCGATAATAACCTGTCATTGTAATAACAGTTCATAAATTTTACTACTGCATTGTATTAATGATACCTAGAAAAAAATTCAACTTTATTTCATTTTTAATACAAACAGTGACATCTCTATACGAAAACTACATTAAAACTAGATTCTGCTCCTTCTGCTTTCCAATCAGTTCGGTGCTTTCCAATCAGTATTTCTCGGCCGCATTAAATTATCCATCAACTCTCCGTTCCTGTCCTTATTCCGACAAGATAAGATATAATTAAATAATGGACAAAATACGCTGACACGTGTTCCATTTAACCGTGACATCCTCAAAGGATGCATACATTTTTTTTTTCGATACAAATGTCCGACTTATACTTGCGGTGTTATTTTACGTTTATGGACGACGAAAGGAAAGCAAAATTAAATGAACATCGAAGGAATTCTAGTTTTTGGTACCTTCCAATATTTATGTAATTTATAGTTTTTTTTTGTTGTTTTTTATGGACAGTTGGCAATTCTAATCATATGGGGAAAAAGAAGAGTTTAACTTTAATGATGGGAATGGTTTCATAATTCGTCATGAGTTATAGATGATTTATGGATTTGAATGAAAACTTTAAAAGAAGGTAGAAACAGCAAACGGCCCTAGTAAACAAACCTGCCTAGTAAATAATTTATGATTTTTCTTTTTATAATTTACATTTTTTTTTATTATTATTATTATTCATTTGCCTAAATTCTCAACTTTGATTTTACTTTTCAGTGTTTGTTATAGTATATATTTGCAGTTGATCACGAAAACCGAAGTTACTCGTATATTACTACCTGTCTGAAAATTCCATTTGCCATTAAACACCTTTATACAGTTTCCATAATTAATGTCCAGCTTTCGAAAGGATTTTAAAAAAAATCCACTGGTCATATTACCTGAAATTTAATCTGCATAGACTAGAAATAATATAGTCCATACAAACAGAGTTTTTAAAAAGTCCTTTACATGCATTGTCAATTTTTTATATTCATTAACACAGCGCCGATATCAACATATTTTTATCAGCAAAATGTGTGGCAAATTACGTTTCAAAATTTATTTTTTAAAAATGAACTTGAATTTATGCTCTCGCATCCAAATATCATTTAATAATTCTGATTGATGTAATTTTATTAATTATTCATTAAAAAAATGTTGGCAACAGGAAAGAGTTCCAACAATGGTCAGTTCAATGTTTTTTTAATGCGATTGGATGACAACAAGTTGGTTTATTAATATTCCGTAAAAATTACCTTCTATTATCAGTTACAGCATCAAAATTTGATAGAATGCATTGTCATCGACATCAAACCTATCTTCCAAGTTTCAGCCCGATTGAATGACGGCAAGGGGATTATTTAGGTCTCCGCAGATTCCACCGCCATCAACAACCATACAAAAGCGAAGTTAATATAAGGGATTTAAAAAAGGAGAATCGTATGGCATAAGAAAACTATTTCCAACCAATTTTTCCCCTTGTGCCATACAATTGGTTGGTTGTTTTCAGATTATCTGGCGCCGTCAGCAACACGAGGGCTATAATGCGCCGAAACACTCGTCATTAGACAAGCCAACATACATTTACAAACATCCATGCCTAACATAGGGACTCGAACCCTCAACCTCGCGGTCTAGAAGCTAGCACGCTAACCACTATACCGTTTGGTCGGCTCCATACAATTGGTTTTTGAAAACTAGGATTTGATATAAGAAGAAATGACGTGTTTTAGAAACTATTATTTTTGAAAGTTGAACTCATAATTACAATCATCCGAGAGTGATTATAATTTAAGTTCAAGTTTTAAGAAGTTGTAAAAAGAAAACAACGTCAAACTCGTTAAAATGACATAAAATTTGCCTGCATATACGCGACGAAGGGTAAGGTGTAAAAAAAATAGTTCGAAAAGTTTTAATGCCATACCATTTCCCCCTTCTTTGAGCATATACACTACAAGTCAAATTAGGTATCATTTTTGGGGGCCTTTATGACCCGTGATTTTCTAATGTTCTTCGAAAATCGAACTTAATTATGATATATTGAAGACTATATATTGAATCCCGAAGGAATGTTAACCATTTATTTACTGAATTTTTCCAATATGTGCTAAATTTTTTAAATACTTAATTTTTCAATAGATAAATAAACTTATGCTGCCATGCAACGATTGAAGAACGCACTTCATAGAAGTGGACTTCAAAATTCCAATGGGTCTCAAAACATTTAAATTAGTAACAATGAGAAATACAGCCCTAAGTCGGGATTAATAAGTCCCGACAGTAACTACTATTTAAAGGGTTTCTAATCCTTGTTTGTTCATATTGTACGACGGTTGATTCATTACTGTCTATCTGTAACAAGAACAGTTCCCACCATGATATTTAGCGTAGCTCTTTGTCATGGAAATAATACTTTCGAATGGAGATGGGGGTGGGTCGATTCCAGTTGAAAGAAGACTTATATATGCAGTTTTATTGCGATCTAAAAAGGAAAAAAATTCAAAATTCTATAGAATTTCAGACCATTTAACTTCTTTTTTTTCGAGAAACAAAATAAAATATTTAAAAATGCTACTCTCAAATTCTGTAATATATGGCAAGAATATATGATAAAAATGTTAGGCATTCATTTTTAATAGTTCTTGAGTTAATGTTCCCTACGTCTCCAAAATTGCGTTTGGAGATTGGGATGTTAAAGTAGAAAAAGATAATACAAATTGATACACAACACTTTAAAAAAATACATATATATTGTTGCGTGGACGGGTTCGAAAGATTTGAAGCCAAAGCAGATCAAAACTTGCAGAAATTTATTCCAAAATAACTCTTCACAGTTCTCTTACAGCTCCAGAACTTCTCGTTCTAGTAGACACAATACAGCTCTTTTCACCTCAATAGAGCTCAAAACAGCAGTTAAAAACTTGACAACAACTGCTAAATCGTCGCAAAAGACAATGCAATACAGTTCGCTTTAGAATGCTCAGTATCTCCAGTAAACTAATTCAGTGACTCAAAATCCAAGAACTAACTCCCTCAGCTCATGGCCGGGCTTATATATAGGGGAGAAGAACATGCAACTTGGCTCTATCTCGCCAATTTGGCGAGATTTCCATTACCATAATTTTAAATGCCCTGGTCCTTAAAACTCGCTTTCCAGAATTACCTCTGTAAAACTCGTTATCAAGCAATAACACCCATATTGCCGGGAAACAAACTATTGCATTGCCTTATGCGAAATGTACAGAAATGTATCTATTTACAAAATTAACACTACAAAATATTTACAAATATACAAAAATTCGTAACAATATATCTTTAAGAAATACTTCTAATTTAGCGAGACTAAAACTTTTCACCGTCGGATTGCAAACTCTCTGTAGATTGTTTTACAATATTAATCTCAAAATTGATTTTTTTTTTTTTTTTTTTTGACGTGCTTAAACTCTGACTCCCCATAATAAATTGAAAAAACCCACTAAAGATCTGGATAGGGAAAAAATGCTTTTTATTGTAAATAGCAATTTAGTGTTCCATCCATTACCATCTTTTTTAACTGACTTTACACGGGAAAACACATTGGGATTGGCTAATGGGGAATTTAGATTTTTTAAAACGCGTTTTGTGATTGGTCGGAGATACATCACAAGTGCCCCATTCAATACAATCTCACTCCTAATTACATTTTGCATAAGGTTCATACTTTCAACTTCTATGAAGTTTAACGACCAAAAAAAAAAAAAAAAAAAAAAAAAAAACATTTTTATTGCTGAAAATTAATATTAATATGCTGAAATTATATTGAAAATTTTATATGTAAACATGCAAAATATTGTTGTCAGTAAGCAGGTTGCTTTACCTGCCTACTTGGGCTCATATATGTAGTATCACTTTCATTGATCTCCAGTTTTTCTTCTATGCACGACAATTTACCCACATTCCAGGGTTTTCTATAACATTGAAATGAAGTGGATCAGGGCACAGATTTTCTTTCTGTATAAATCCTTACTAAGATCATATCATCATCTTTTGATTCACCAAACTGAATTAATTTCGAAATGGCATCACTAGATAACTCAGAACTATCATCTTCTGACTATGATATAATAAATTGCTTTTAAACTCATTTTGACATCCAACAATAGCTGAAGAAAGCCGACAAATTCAAACAAAAGTATGATTTTAACATAAAATAGTAGGATTATAGTTGCGCAACCTCTTCGCAATATTCAGAAATACAAAATAGTTTATTAAAGGCCAAAATAAACGGCATGGAACTTTTGCATTAAACAATTTTTTAATAATTATCCCCAGAACTTTTTTTCTTTCCATTTTGACGTTTGGTTTTCAATATTTTAGCAAAAATGTGAAGAAACTTACTTTTAGGGATCGACCGTACACTAGATTACACTTAAAATTAATTAAAAATTGAGGTAAAAAGATGTTTCAATGTAAAAATTATAAGTATTTATTTTATCTTTTCAAACTGTTGGAAGCATAGGAGATAAATTTTGATTTTTTTTTTAATCTCGAAAGTGAGTGGAGGTTCTCTTTTAAAGTTATATCCAGTGATCAAGCTGAACTCCTGGATCAGATGCAAATTCACACACCTAGCATGTTGGATGAATCCGATGTAATTCACATCGTCGGCGATACGCAATTTCTGCTTTTAAAAATAAGTAGACACAATGGGAATTATACTTTTTCAGTATATGTTTTCAAAATTCGTGGCTATAGGAAATCGACACTTCGATAATTCCTTAGGCATTCTATCTTGAAATTGGAACATGTATAATAATTTAGATGTTACGACATTTTGGTGCAGTATAACCTTCATTTAGATTTTTTGTACCATGAAAAAAAAAAAAAAAAAAAAAAAAAATTGTGTTTAAAGCTTTAATAAGATAACCAAAAATGTGGCTTCATGTTCGCCGGGAAATTTCGAAAGATAAATAAAACTATACGGAATGCCTATGGAGATTGGATTGGATTTGCATAAAACGGTTACATTCTCATAATATAGTTATTTAAAAAGTTTGCATTCTCATGCACTGTTACATTACGTTAAAAAATATACACAACATTTAATAAAACAAAACAAATTTCGTAAATTAATTCAAACATTATAATCCTTTTTTCATTAGGTTAATTAAACATATAAGAAATAAGCGTGACCTAATTAGCATAAATTATTTTTTCAGTTTCAGTTTAAACAAACACTTAATAAAATTATTAAATAAAAATTTGTTATCAACAAACGATAATTTTCATTTCCGAAGTTATTGGATTGTACTTGAAATTAGCCCATCAACTTAGTTAATTTTAATTATATTACATTACAATTTATTTCTGATTACGTTGTTTTTACTAATTTTGCATTAGCATCTTGTTAAACCCGATACAATAAATCTAAGTAATTGTCGAGTAATTTTAAACTAATACCTGTAACGTTCTGAAACATTCGCCCGTTCGCTTGCCTTTAAGTTATGCCTTTCAATATTGAGATTTACCCTAAGCTCATCAGTATCGTGTTTTTCAACTTAATGAATTGAAATTTTGTATTTAGTTTAAACGAAGTATTCAAGATTGAATGAAGAATTATAAAATAGGGGTTAATATTGAAATTTTTAAAGTTAAAGCTCAATTTTCTTAGTAAACAGCCCTCCCCCCCCCCTCTACCACAACCCCCCTCACTCCTCGCAAGAAAAAAAATTGTACTAGCTATGTAAAGAATCGTAAACAATTTTGCTACAAACCCCAATATTTTATGACTTTTAGAACGAAAGATACAGCCATCATTCGATTTTTGATTTTTTGTTTGCATACTGTACTTACTGAGTCAATCTGCACACTATATAAAAATGTAATTAAAAAAAAAGTATATACTCGTCAAAATATGCTTTACCTGAATCTGTAGACATAAACCTTCCATGTGAATTACTCTTGTTTTGAGAATTAATTGAACTATAAAACTTTTCAAAAATGGAATTTATAATTATTTCTTATGAAATTTAACATTACTTTACGAGCATACCCGACTGAGTTGCTGGGCAGTTTATTAGTTATACCATATAATTATTTTGTAACATTCTCTGAATAAAGGTTAGGAGAATGATAAACAGATAAATTAATGTTCTACTTTTATTCAACAGCAGTGACATCTTCAATTCGTACGACTGCAAACTAATTTAAAGTTAAATTAATTTGGTAAATAACTACTTTCAGATGATGCAACGTCCTTAAAAAACAACTATTAATTTATTTTTGCTAGTTTTGCTAGATATTCAATCATGCGACAATTAGAACATGGCAGTTCGTGATTAAAATTATCTATGAAACCAGCATACGTTTTGAAGAAAAAAAAGAAAAGAAAAAAAAAACATTTTATTACGTTATTCAATTTTAACATTGCATTAGAATTATTACCCGGCTTCGAACTAGATTCAGCGTATTTTTTTACAGTACTAATTTAAAAATTATAGAAATATTTTCCAATTAACCTCTTTTTTTCCTTTTTTTTTAAATATTGCAAGAAGATCGTCAGTTTTTTTTTTATTAGAATAATAGACTGTTTTGACCGAATTAATTATTTCTATATCAGTTTAACTAAAGATGAATAAATCTAGGTCTAAAGGACTAAATAATCAGGACTGAAGATGAAATCTAAAGAATGAAAAAATTATACTATTTTTCCTTTTATAAAAACTAATTTATAATAATAAACCAAGCTATCTGTGTGTATTAAGCAAAAATAAGTTATTCAAAATTTAAATACCATAAAAAACGACTAAAAAGAGGACCATAATCATGGAAAGTAAAGCAGGAAAGACCAGTTTATAAATTGAGACATATAGTACGTCACTCGGCAGAATATCACTTGACTTCCGGTTTCAACTTGATATCGAAACTAGCTACTATAAAATTTAAATTAAAAATTTAGTAGGTCTCAGTTAAATGTGAAAAGTGGTTTTTATGTAATTTAAGACTATTCGTAGTCAATTTAAAGCCAGAAAAAAAAAAGAAAAAAAAAAAAAAACCTATTGGACTTCTGAAAATTAGATTGTTAAACTTTTGAGTAGTTTTTGAATTATTTTTGCATGTTTTTTAATTATTTGTGTTATGATGTGTCATCGGCACTTGATTTCAAAAAATTTCACTTTAAGGATTGATTGACTTTTTAAAGATTTTTTTAAAAAATAGGCACAAATGATACATCATAAAAAAACAAAAATATTCACCTTTTTCTTGACACCAAAAAACAATGTTATAGGATAATTAGTGACAGAATTACTTGTAAATTTGTAAAGCAAGAAATGCGAAATTTTACCTTTTGGCGCATTTTTGAAGCTTTGTATTTCAGAAAACAAAAAATCTTCAAACCAAATATTTGCCATTTTTTCTATACTCTATAAATCCAACAAGAGAGCAAAATTTTATTAAATTCTGAAGGGAATGGATTGGGATCCATGTGGATTTTACAAGTATAGAGAGCCTTCTTTCAGACAAACCAACAAATACATCACAGGTAGACAAATATATTTTATAGTTCGGCTCTCACCGAATATTAAGTTTTCGATTGATCTGTAATTTAACTGAACGCTGCTACTCACAGGAAATTAATGACACAAAATGGGCAACTGACACATTTAAAACATTGTGCTTTATTTTACAAAATGACAAATTGCTAACTTACAATTCGATTAATGGCATAGAACACTAAATTCATTAAAAAAATATATATATATTTTCATTCTTCAGATAAAAGACCATATAAATTAACTATGGTATAAATGAAACTATTGATCTACTCTTTCCAAGTCCAAACAACTGGTGATTAGAAAGTGCTATGTATTTTATGCCAAGTCTTTTGACCTATTAATCAATCACAACAATTGGTTTAAAACTCTTACTTTTATTTGGTTGGTTTGTACGCTCAACGACCTATCTTTATGACCACTGTCGGCTAATCAGGCCGGGATCTACAGCTTAACGTGGATTTCGAACCACAACGAACCTATTACTTTTAAATAACTTATAAGTGGGGTCTTCTCTGCAAGCAACTGAAGCCAATCCCCATAATGATTTTTAAAAGGTTACCTATGGTTACAAACAGTTTCTAACTTGTTCGGGGAGAGGGCTTTTTACATAAATCTCTACGGTGATTGTTAAGCGTTCTTTGGTTTCAAATCAATAACCAAGCATATACTATCCAAAAGTTGTAATTAGAAATCAATGATCACAACACGCTCATAAATTTGAATGTTCATTCAATAAGCGCGCATTTAATTTATTCTAGCGAAAAGCAATTGCTTGTGACTTCAAAATGAAAGCAGTCCATTGTTCGGAAGTAGTTCTCTTAATCAATCAGTTTAGTCACCTCAGACAACTTTATCAAAGCGTACCGTCAATCATTCGTCATCTGACACATTCATACGTCACATTATATTAGCCAAATTAGGTGGGCGGACGTATATTTGAAAAGGACGACCCACTGTACTTAAATTGGGGTTTGACAAAACTTGCTTGGCTTGTTTGATCTTTCATGTTTCTTGAGTTGCCAAAAGGTCACCCGGAAGTGAGGTACAAATAAATAAATGAAAAAAAAAAAAAAAAAAACTACAAGTTTGTGCTGGGAAATTGAATGACAAAGGAGATTATTTTCTTGGTTTTCTAAGCACAACCTCAACTCAATATTCATGAATAAATTTATGGTATACAATGAAAGGAGTGAAAAACAGGGATAGTAAATGTGTACGATATATTTCAATATTAGGCTTAGAAGAAAAGAATATGCACGTGTTCGTATATGGGTCAGGAACCCATGTGGGTTTCTGATCCCAGGTTCAAATCCCATTGAAAAGGGCAGTTACATAAAAAAAAAACCTGCTTTATTAACTGCTATTTACTTCAACCTCGTCAGAAAGGACAATACTAAATTAAAATTCTAAATAACGAAGGCAGTTCAAAATCTAGCAACATAATTCTCATTTCCTTGTGGTTAAGTGGTAAGATTATCTTGAATAATGTGACATTTTTGGTTGACTATGAAAACGAGTGGTTAAATGGTGCTTTCATTTCTAACCTCGTTTAGGAACAAATAAAATTAATGAATCAATAATATAAGTTTATTGCGTTACAAAGAAGGCACATTTCATTTACTTTCTGTCACAAAACATTTAGGGACGAAATCCAATTTTTAACATTAAATTCTAAAACAGGCATCCCTCGTTCATTGAAGTCGGTTAAACCAATTAATTAAATGGATAAATAAAACAGTCGTAACTTAAAGGTTGGAAATAAGAGGTTGGCTTTTAAATAGTGTTAGAATGCTTTAAATATCAAACTTAAAAGGTAATAATATTATTTAAAACTATCTTTTATAAAAAAAATATCCATTATTCATGTTATATAGATAAACACTTTAAATATGCTCTGAAAATAACGTTCACCAAGAAATTTAAAGTACACAAACATTTGCCTTTTAAAATTAAATTTGAAATCTAATTTTCTGGAAACTAATGTACCTCTTTAAGCTGTTGATATATTAATAATTTATGTCTATTAATTACTATGCAATACACGTATAATATACAAAACAAATGCTGACACCACCAAATTCTTCAGTTATACCTTGAGAAAATATTTCTTTTATCAGCTAAACTTTGTAATTAGGAAGTGTACTTGAATAATAATATTTCTTCAAGAGAGAAACAATTTGGTTACATTTGTTTTTATAAACTAATCTATACGACAAAACTAATGTTTTAGATATGTCGTCTATATATGCTAGTTTTTTGAAAACTAATATACCTTCAAGAGTATCTATTAATTATTATGTGATACTCGTATAAAATCCAAAAAAATGCTGATATCTGCAAATTCTTCACTTTTACCACATGTGGAAATATTTGTTTTATCAACTAAACTTTGTAATTAGAAAATGCACTTGAATAAATATATTCCTTCATGAGAAAAACCATTTGGTGGCTTTTGTTTTTATAAATTACTCTATATGGCGAAACCAACCTTTTAGATCTATATATGCTGTTGATGCTATATATGCTGTTGAGAAAGTTACAAGTGATTGCGACAAAAGATGTATACTATAACCTAAATCAGATTTGATTTTCTATTTCAATTACAAGACAAAACAATTGTTCCATCATAGGCATATGTAAAGTAGTGTTATAACATTTAACACCATATTAACTTGAACATCAAGAGAACAAAGGAGTTTGTATTAAGAAATAAAACCAGAACTCGCGTGGTGTCACTCTCTCTCTCTCTCTTTCTTTCTTTCTTATTCTGAATAATAATAACATAATCTATAGTAATCCGATTAGTAGATGGCAATAAAAATATTAGACTATTATGTGGGCTATTGTCATCGAACCATTTTTCCCTATTATGACTTGTTGGTTAATAGGAAAATAATTTTAACAAGAGTGAAGAATGTTATTGTAGTATATGATAATGAAGATATTACATTGAGATTGCAAAATTTGTGTTGATTTTTTGGGAGATCTCCACGTTTTGGAAGGCTCCAAGTCAAAAAATGTAATTTTTGGAAAATAGTCTGCGCGTGGTTGATTTATTTTAGGCATGGAACTCTATGATTTCAAAATTTGATTTGCAAGGCAGTAGTAACCATTAGATGATAAAATATGGTTTTCGTCAAAATCGTGCATTCTAGAAAGTACGTGCTATTGAACAATTCGGTTTTCCGCAATTGTCATAAAATGAATCTTATATTTTTGCTAACAATTATTCTGGTAATACATTTTAGACGAACTCATCATCTCCACCACAGAAATCTATATAAAAATACGCTAAAGGATTGCAAACGAATATCTTTCAATAAAGAAGTCATTTGATAAGAGTCAATTTTTTTCTATAACAATAAAAACAACAGGTCACTTAAACCAAAGTAAATGGGAAGAAGCACGGCATCTAATCAAATTTAATCTTTTAATAAATAGGTCATTCAACTAATGTCAACTTCTTTCTTCAACAATGAAAATGACCTGACACGTAAACCAAAGTAAATGAGAAGAAACAGCGGCATCTAATTAAATTTAATGCCTTTTTCTAAAATAAAAATATATAATATTAATCTTAGCGTCTGAACTATATTCATAGATAAGCTAATGCAAAGGTTATCTTCCAATGTCTGTTTGTGATCAAAATTTTCTCCCAACTCTAGAGATTTAAGACTACTTTTGTCACTCAAAAATGTTGCCAAGCCCGCTAACTTAGCTAGCTTATATAAAAAAAGTATTTAACTATAAAAACATTGCCAAACTACTCTAGTTAGGTAGTTACTTTCAATTACCCCCTTGTCGATTTTTCGCATTTTTACACGTTTTGAAACGTTCTGTTTTCAAAAAATTGTTTTAAAAAAAAAGTTTGTCTGTAGTCAGTACCTACAGTTGACCTACGATGTTCAACTTTTACATACGGGTTGGTGTTGGCTATGGGACCCATCACACACCGAGTCCTGAGTTCTTTCAATTGTTCATCTCTTGATCTTAAACGTTTCGACGACGTCTTCTTGTGACTCATGATACAGAAAACCTTCAATACTAACAACCAATGAAAAATTTAAATTCTAGTGAGCTAACAAAAACATCTTCGGCTGATTTGCTTTGAAAATCTAAAAACTTTTGTTACAATTAATAAATCAAGTATAAAATATAAAGGTATACATATATATTTCAGGTGTTTTGTCTTTAATTTTTATGTTAGAATTTCAGAATTACATTCAGAATTATCAGAATAAAAAAAAGACACATTTTTAAGCATATTTTTTTGTATTAATTATTTAATTAGTTAGTGGTAATTGAAATGACTAATTAGGACGATATTAGAACATACATAAATGAACTTGTAATTAACTTAAGAGATCATTTGATTTTTATATTGCAATTAAAAGATACTATAACGATGCTTGTATTCAATGAGAACTGAGAATTTGGCTTAAATATTTATTTAACTGTACATTTTTTTGATAAAAAGTTTGAAAAATTACAAACTTTTTAACAACAAAATAATATTTTTTTTTTTAAATATGTGTCTATAACAATATATACTAGATTTTGCAAAAATGCATATTTTAGTCAAAGTTCGCGTTAACAATGTGTATACATGTCGTAAAATCATGTCATTTGTTAATCCAGTTCTAAATTGGTAATTAGAATTTGATTTGAGAAAACCTAAAACCAGCCCGAGCTACTACCAAAGCAAACTCGGCAAGCTAGACACCGCACCGCCAAACAGTGTTCAAAGGCGTGTGAGGATGCAGAATGATTAATGAAGAAACGATGCTACTTTCCTCAAAGTGAAGATCAGGAAAAGGAAAACCTTTTAAGGAAAAGTGAGGAGGAAAAGAATTGCTAACCTTGGTGATCAGAATTCAAGGACAATGACCGACAATGTAAACAAGGAAGCCATCCTTAGTCTGCATAACTTTGATAAACGAGGATGTAAACATTGGAAATAAAAGCCGGGTGTTTCTTATTGTTTTCATTAGTCGTTTCAATGTTCTGATCTTCTTAAGAGATGTACCGATAATCTACTTTTAAGGATGATTGTGATCAGTGTTTAAGCTGGGGTACAAAATTTCTTTAGCAAAAAAAAAAAAAAAAAAGCTAAATCCACAATTTTCGTTTCGCGAGCGGAGTGTTTACAGAGCATCTAGCAAGACACTTGGTTTTTCGCGTACGGCATCGAATTAAGTCCTTTTTATTTTCAATTACCCATATGTATACATAGGGTAATGAAAGTATTCGTGTTTGTAACGAAATGCTCGCCATCTAGCGGATTCTATGTATGGCTAATATATTAAATTTATTCCATTTAACTGTTTAGTATGTAGTAAAACGTTTTAAACAAAAAAATCGAATTCAAAACCAGCCAAGAAGAGGTTGTTTATCACAGTTATATAAACGTAAAAGTGGCGGCTCGTGCACTACAGCCAGTGCAACCGGGCTGCATCTAAATTATTAGTTCACAATTAAAATTGTATATTTTACCAGTTTACTAAAATAAAGATTCAATTTCTACGGCAATTGAAAAAAAAATCCGATAGACAGCAAATTTCTTGCCTCAATACTCAATTCACGAGGGAAAAAAACGTTTCCAATCAAGGTGATCTTCGTCCGAACGAAGTCCGTGTTCCTGAAGCGCGTTTCGGCTGTGGCGTTGTCATGGTAACCAATGGAATCCAATAGTATTTCCTCCTCGTAATGCATAGCGTGACAGCCAGATCAACAATTTTCCGACTTCGGCTGCCCCTGAGAATTTCTGCTCTAAAATAATCTCTAGACGTAATTTTTGCAAGATAATGGTACTATCTGAAGGCAAGATAGTTATTTTATTAGTCTGAAGTGCTATTTTGTTCTGAAAATAAATTTGAATATTTTAAACTCATCATCTAAAAAATCGTATTTTTCGACACATGAAACTTCATTTAAACAGTGATAACTGAAGTTGATATAATCTTTTTGAAAAATGATTTGAGAATTTAAATCTGCATTAACTATTAAATGTTTTGAATCTCAGTCAAATTGATTGAAAAAAAAATGATTTTTGCTAGATTTTTAAATGCAAAAGTTTTTAGAAAAATTGCAATTTTTTCTATTTCTAATTTAAAAAAAATTCTATTATTAAACTATGTATTCTAGACACTGGAGGGAGGTTCATAAAAATGATATTACGAACAATTTCCAACCATAATTTCTTTTCTCGGCTCTAAAAAACTTGAGTAATCATTGTTCAAAAGTATGCTAATTATAACGAGTTAAGTGTTAATTAGTTAAATATTTTTTAAATAATTTTTATTTAAATTATTTTAAACATCATTACTAATTATTTACTTTTAAGTGCAGAAAAAATCCAATTTTCAAAATGATAATTAAAAAAAAAAAAAATTTGAGTGTGATTGTATATTAGGCTGGATCGAAAAAAAAAATTCAGAATTTCAAATCCTTCTCATGGGGAAAAGATGTTCTATGGCATATAGATACATGGAAAAATAATTAAAAAATTAAATTTTAAGATCAGTACTGCCACAAGGAGGATGAAGTTTAGGTATTTGAGCTTTTTTATAGTAAAAAGTCAGTCAATTAAATTTTTTTTCTGAAGAATTTCAAAACCTACCTGTACGGAAAAGATGTTCTGAGGTACATTAATTAAGAGAAAAATAAAATAAAAATAATAAATTTTATGTTAAGCTCTTTGCAAGGGGAATGAAGTTTTGGTATTTAAGCTTTTTAATGGTAAAATGTCAAAGTGATTTTTGTTTAAGTGAAACAGGCATTTTGTACTTTTAAATGTTTATTGGAATGAGAGGACATATACTAAATGGTTACAGAAAAAAAAAGCTTTAGGAACATATTACAGCTTCTTAAGAATTAAATCAAGAAAAATCAAAAAATCTTCGGAATTACAGTAAACGGTAATCACGTTTGGTGTTGAAAACTGGCTTGAGGTTTCTTGATTCCAGGCTATTTCTTTTTAACCCATCTCTTCAATATGATCCGCTTACAGCAGAAAATGCTTCTGTGACTATTCGCTCTGTAGCTTGAGTACGACAAGGATACCCCTTGATAGTAGGTAATACTATAGTATTGCTGTAGAAATGATTGTTGGGTTTACTATTGCTCCTGAAATCATGTCATCACTGAATCGTTCTGTCACATTCTCCCCCTTAATCAAGTTCACATAATCTGTCACACAAGGGTCAAAAGTTGGTATGTTTAAGATACGGATATTAATCACTAAAAGGGTTTGGGTTGTAGCAGACCGTTTGACTTTGCGCAAATTCAAAATTCTTTGGAGGACCGATTCCTTAGTGTTATTTTTATCCAGCTAGCATTGATATCAGGATATTTTCAGGAAAGCTAAAACCCCCGTTTCAAAAGTTACTGGGTCATTGACTTTCTTCAAATCAGTTGACAAATAACGCGATAGAAAGATTGATTAATGCAAATGCTCTGCACCATAGATTACCGATTGTTTGGTTTTGATCTTGAATCACATAGGTGCCTAGACTTTTACGATGAACGTAATTAATGTCAATAAAGCTTTGGTTGGACTTCTTCTAAGCCAAATAGAACATGAGAATTCTGTTGGGGGTTGTAAACCACCTTGAGTGGCGCATCTTTCCAGAGTTTCTCTTCAACAGCCCTTTGCTGTTTTGTCCGCAGTGATGGCTTCACAAATTTCCATTAAGCACAGTTGATCAGTACTTAATTCTTTCTTGTTAGTCAGTTCGCATAGCTTGGGTTTACGTGAATGAAACTAAAGGTAGTATCTCACATACGGTCACTCTTTGGCTTGTAACTTGCACACAAACCATTGTAGTGGACGCTTCAGAATCAGTTCCATAATTCGTATAACACCTTCTTTGATACCTGTGTTGACAGACTACCTATTATCGATACCAACATTGTTGTATCTATGTCATTGTAGACGCATGACCTAGCCGACCAAACGGTATAGTGGTTAGTATGCTAGCTTCTAGACCGCGAAGTTGCTGGTACGAGTCCAGTGTAAGGCATGGGTGTTTGTAAATGTATGTTGGCTTGTCAAATGATGAATGTTTCGGCCCTCGTGTTGCTGACGGCGCCAGATAATCTGAAAACAACCAAGTAGACGCATGAACAAAACTTACTATGTGCTTTCCTTGAGATATCTTTCAGTTAATTTTCTAGCTTTGAAAGCGTGATATTTGTCGTAGTATGAACTTATTTTTCACAAAACGCTGTATAAGTCATTTATTGGTATTAAAGCTCGTTTCCAGGTCTCTCCTAACTTACTTGCAACTAATTGACACGCAGAGAAAAGTGTAGTTAAACACACTGTACTTTGCTTCTCTTTTTGAATGCCAATATACGCACGTTATTACGTTTTTCGTAAGTAAGAAGCATACTCGTGGGCATATTACAGCCTGACTCAAATATAGGACAAATCATGTCTTTTCTTAACAACGCCTCAGTACAATATTAGTCCAAGTACATAAAACAAACAAATGTTACATGATAAAATTGTAATTTAATTTATTTTGCAAGAACAACGCTCACCGATTAGGCGTCGAATTCCGTAAGCCGCTGACAACTGCACTATAGGGTTGTAGGGCTGATTCAACGGTGATATGGGGGGGAGGGAGTTGGGTAAAAAAAGGTTGAAATGTACATTGTACTACTAATTATTCAGTAATCATCACTTTTATAGGATTTATATTGTAAAAAACAATTATTTTTAGTGTAAAATCATTTAACGAAAATTAAGACGTTTTGCATTTTTTTCGAAATTTCATCCCCTTTGTGGCAGTGCGAAATTTTAAAATTAATTTTTTTTATTATTTTTCCCTAATCTCTATATCATAGAACATCTTTTTCCCATAGATAAGGTTTTGATTCATAATATATTTTTTTTCTCCATAGAAGAACGATCCACCCTATTGTACATGGTTGTGAAAGTGTGTGTGTGTGATTGGGGGGAGGTGGGGTTGGCAAGTCGCATGTTTCCGACTGCTCTAACAATTTCGACCACCGGCTGCCACTGGATTTATTATAAGAAAATTTGAGAAAAGTCCACGTTTGTGGCCTATAAAAGTTTCTTTAGGATATAAAGAAAAAAATTTTACTTGAATTTTACTTGAAACTGTTTGAAAAGTAGTCAGATCAGATAGACAACATGGGTGTTCTGCCAGAAGAAAATTTTTTGTAAATTCTAACAATATAAAGTTTCGCCTTTTCTTTAACAAAATTAAAGATAAATTGCAGTAAGAATTACTTCGGCTTCTCGAACACAATTACTGGTTTGGGAACTTTTCACGAAATATGAAACTGCTGAAATTTCTAAACGTTCTTCCCATGAGAAAGGCTGTTTACAAAAAATAAACACTTGAAAGATAGAAATAAATTAAAAAAACATTTAAAAACATGCATTAAATCAATAACACTAAGAATGATTGCTGCTGTGAATTATTCTGCTCTGTCCTGCTTCGAGATCGGAACCTACCAAGTGTAAGGTAAATTGTAAACAAAAGCAACAGGTATATTTGCAGCACCCCCTATCGGTCATTACAAACGCCGATAGCATTCAGTCAAAAAAAAAAAAATTGTATTTCTCCACGTTTTGGAACTTCCTGATTTCAAAAAAGTGATCTAGAAAAAATATCTGTCTGTGTGTCTCTAGTCAGAATAACGCTCAAACAAATAGACCTACGATGTTAAAATTTGGTATGCGGATTGCTGGTAGCTATGAGACCTACCATTAAGGTTTTTGTCAAATTCGCACATGCGCTCAGGGTAGTTGCCATAGAAAAAATCAATGTTTTTCAGTGATTGCTAAAAAACGGCTCTAACGGTTTTAATAAAATTAGATGTGCTAATGCCTCTTAATGTGTTCTAAACATCCCCACCTCCGAAATTCCCGTAAACATTATTTTATAGCGTAAAAAGTTGAAATACGAATGCCTTCAACACAGAGTTCTCTTTCCTTGAGCATACTTCATTAACGATCGTTTTTTCTTCTCCCCTAAGTTTCACTTATAATAAAGGAAAATATAAGGATTATCAAAAAGTAAATCGCCAAAATCAAAATTTTAACAGAGTTTTTTTTGTTTTGTTTTTCTCCCTTTTTTTTTTTTCAAACGTATACAAGAATTATTATTAAAATTATTAAGAAATTAAGATAATAGAGAAAATTATTATTAAGAAAAAATATCGCCATACTAGCAATTTTTTCTAAATGAAAGATGAAAATATAAAAACGGTAAATGATCGAATTCCCCTTCAGAATTAGAGTGTAATTGAAAACTTTGCGATGTTCCACACCCCTAGTTTATCATAAGAATCATTAAATTTTTTATTATATATCATCAACTTAAAATATAAAGCTATTTTATACCAATTATCAATTGGAAAAATACTTTTCACCCTCCACCCTTACTTGTTCTTTGAGGTTGATGACTAAACCTTGGGATAACAAAAACAGTGATTTTGAATTTTTTTTTTAATACAATATGTTTTAGCAAAAATGTTTCGTCATACTATCTAATTTTAGCGTTGCTCGTAAACATTTTGCTAAAAAAGCACTCACAGTTCAATCCCTGATTGTGATAGTTTTGTTGTTATTAGAAGTTGTTATTCCGTAATTTATCAAATGGTACATTTCAGAGCTAGTTTACATATTACCAATTTCATTGCTATTTAAATTAAAACACCTGCAAGATTTGTTTAAGTTCAGAAATCTATTTATTCTCTTCTGGAGGTACCATATTATCTCCTAAAATATTTTATGTGTCTTAAGTTACTTAAAACGGGTTGATCACTTTTGAACTGATGAGGAAAGTTTTATTTGCCAGCCCACGTTTATGCTTGTATATTGCATAACTTTTTCATCGTTTCGGAACATATATCAAAGGTTTCAGAAAAAACGTTCGGGCCTTTTATTTCAAAAAGATTGTTAAGTTCAGTAACAATGTACTTGAAGTGTTTATCGTCTTTCAGAAATCGAGTTAATCTGCTAGTACTCAGCATGTTTTGTCTTTTTTTGTTTAGGAAATTGTGTTGATCGCATGGTTGTTTGCGAATAAAAGATGCCCTCAGATATTGCTTAACTTTCTCTTGTATATCCTATCGTATTTTAGTACTTTTAAAATTAGGAAAGTTCAAACGTTGCTATCACACGGACAATGTCGTCGTTTACTATTATTTATTTCCTTTTAAATAGTCAATCATAATCTTCACACTTGACAATCCTGTTTATTTTTATCAGTTATAATTGGGATTTACAGATTCAAATGGTACATCTTATTTATGCATTCAAAAATTTAATATTCTAGTTTGCTTGCAAACTATCACTAAACTTTATGTTCATAAATATTTTCTATATGTATCTTACTCTCAAAACATTTTCATTCAAATAATTTTAGTGGGTTTCTGATTTTGAAATGTAAAAACGTGTATGTACGTTCCAAAAATGTCTTCTTTGCAGTTAAATGTATCGTTGTAATTAATAAAATACTGTCCATATAGTATTTTATTAATAGTTACGTAGAATACTGTAATGTCATCTACTTAATATATGACGGAGAATATCTGTGATTTTTTTAATACAAAACCAGGTTTATTTCAAGTGAAACGAAATTTTCCTCCCCTTGACTTGGAAGGTCCCTGTGACGTGTAATTTCGTAAAATCATCCCATTCGTAAAATCATCCCATCAAAATGGCCGTGATCAACTTTTAAATACGATTAAAAGTTGATTTAATTAAAATGTAATAACATTAAAAAATTCTTGAAATGGCAACGATATTTTTTATTACATCTGAATTAAAACAGAAGTTATTTTAAAGTGTGCTACTTATTTTTCTGATTATGTTTATGCATTATAATCGTCTATCCCATAAGCGGTTCGAATAATGTTGTAATATTTCCATATATATTTACCGCCAATCCATACCCTAAACAAGCTCTGCAAATGCAGTCTTAAAGTGTTAGACTGTGTAATAAATGAAGAGTTCTGATTGGATGCTGAATGTAAACATTACAAATCATAGATTCGGCGAAGATAATTGAAATTCCTCGAAAACTTTAAATTCATTTAGACATTTGTTAATCTGTCTCCAAAGAAAAAAAACCGGATATAAATGCTAAGAATAGCGCTAAGAAAGATAGAGAATCAGCGTTACGTAGACAGCATCGACTTGAGCACCCCATTTCAGTGAATGAAACAAGGCATCTGTTAGTAGATTGGAAGCTGATCGGGTACTATTCCGTTAGCTGGGAATCAGATAAAAACTGCCAATTGCAGACCTAACTCATCCAAACTAACAACTTTCATATCATTTACAATTCCTATAACAAACAGTAAACATTTTGGCAAGGCAATACAAAACATTTACATCATTTAAACGTGTAAACATTTAGGCTTGGTCAGGCCCGGCCTGGGTCACCTAAGAGGGCGGTGGACTAATTTTCTAGAAGGCTCCGGGCAACTCTGACACCCATCAAATTTTCCCATTTTGGGATAAGCCACAGTGTGATACTTACAGACAGTGGGTTACACTTCTCTTCTTAGACGAATTAAAATGAACAGAATTTATTGAAACCTATTGCATATAATTTGAAGTTACATTGTAAATAAATGTGAAAGTACCAAAGTGACCAAAAATAAATTTTACACCACGATGACTAAAAAAAACACACCAAGTAGACTGAATTCTGATAGGATATTTTGATTATCATTTAAAATGCAAGAAGTAGCCACATTTCAGATTTGCTTTCACGTGTCCTATTAATGATAACTTCGCTATCGATTGAGTTTAAAAACATTTCTCAGGTGGTCCTTATAAAATTTCTAAATGTTCATTAATTAATCGGCCCCAAAGGCAGGTTTTAAATATGTTCTGTTTACAAAACAATATATAGCAAGAAACTTTAGTAAGAGGCATAATAAACAGGTGGTTGTAAATTTTAAATAGTTGCGAATGTTTAAGAGTACTTTTAACTACTTTTCAGCTTTTTTTAAAAAAAAATCCCTTATGAGGTGTTCACATACTGTATGACTTAGTAAAACAAGAATATGTCCTCTTTGAAATTGCTATATTTAGCAAAAAAGGCAAAATGATCAAACCAGATAGTATATGCATGAAATAAAAAATAATTTTCTCATTTTTGAAATACTCGAAATATTATGCTAGTATATTCCCGTTCCCACAATTATCTTACGGAAATATTATCCTTCATCTCAAATTTGTCCTCCACAACATTCAATAAAATCAAGATCAAATTATGAATGACCGAGACTTTTGGACTTGCTTTAGAAAATGGAGAAGTCTAATATGCTTCTATTTAAAGCTGCATGGAAATCCTAAATCACAAATTATTACTGCTCCATCATTCATAGATTTACGATCTATATGGGGTAATAAAGGATTCATTTATCATGAACTGTAAAAATATACATATTCAACATTGAGAATAAAATGACTTTTGAATTTCAGTAAAAATCAAGTAAAGTAACTTCATAAACCGACTTATTATCATTGGTAGCATTTCAATTAACATTTCGTGCGAATATTCGTGAACACATTGCAAGACTCATTACCACATCAAATTATAAAGAAGGCTGGATTCTTACGAGACCATTTCTGACATTTAACCCCAGTCACCCTCCCGTTCTCACGTTCTTGACAGAAAAATTTCGTTATACCAGGGGATCAGTGAGGTCCAAAGTCAAGAGCCTTAACTGCTCACTCTTTTGTAAGATTCATTGCCAAACCTCCAATTTAATGCTTTTGAAAGTCATCGACCGGGAAGTTTTCAGATTGTCATCTAAATGCCCAAATTAGGAAACCTTAAACCCTCAAGATTTAAAGCCCCCATCTCTAAATCTAGGTCAGGTGGTCCTCGGATGAGCCTAACCCTCATTTTAAGGGGCTCTCCTCCAAGGCTTCCAAAAAGGAATGTATAATAAATTTTCTGTCCATCCCATTCAAAATTAGTGCTTCTCATGTGCTTGTGTTTTAAATTTAAATCGCTGAATTTGAATCGAAAGATTGCGCAAACTATTTGAGAGAAAATAGCAATTGATGTGTATATAATAGTTTTTAAATATAAATCATAAACTTTTCATGCGCTTTCGGCACATTTAACAGAACTTTATTAAAAAATGACGTCTAGAGTTAATCTGAATTTTATCATCCTGGGATATATTGACTGAACAGAAAAAATACTCGCATTTTGTTGATTGGTTGGTTTGTACGCTTAAAGATTTATATTTTTGCACAATGACGGCTAATCAGACCGGGACCTACAACTTAACTTGGATTCCGAACCACAAAGAACATCTATGCCTAACCCAGGATTCGAATACGGCACCAACTCATATTTTGTATTCTTGACGATATTTTGGAAATAATAAATTACAAAAAATGTCACTAAAGTAAAGAGCTTGGTGATATTTCGGTGACAAAAATAACTGAATTTCTAGCTTTTGCTAAGAGTGTTGACTGTGTAGAAAAATGTACAGAAAATAATATTTGCATATGCTTTTCGCTATATCAGCAGATAAGCTTAAACTATATTTTTTTAAAATTAAAAATAGACCAAATAATAGAAAAATAGATTAAATAGTTCAAAACAGCCTTCTTTGCATTTAAGAATACATGTGTAAGCATTCTATTTACACGCTCTGATTGACTGCGAATTCTTTGTAGATATTTAAAGTGCCCATGTAGTGTAGTACATACTAATTACTACCAATCAAAGATGGTCCATGTTAAATGCATCAGCCCCGCTCTTGTCTTTTTTTAAGAAAGTCATGTTAACGCTTTTTTTTTTTTTTTTTTTTTCTTTTTTTTTTATGGTTAATTTTTTTTTAAATGTTTTTTATTACTATTATTTTTTTTTTTTTTTTCGGTCAGAAGTTATTTCTGAATTGAAAATAATAGCCTATCGTCAAAATTAACCTCTTAAGCGACAGAATGACACCAACAGTTCAATTTCATGTGAGAGTGTGGCTCACATGAAGTTCAATTTCATATGAGAGTGACCCAATGTTGTTATTCCACAGACCCTTTAATTTTTAACGTACAAGATTCGCAGGCATAAACCATAGTCTGTTATTATTTTGCATCATTTTGTAATATTTCATTAGAATCTAATTTTTTTATGGAATTGATTGGTAATTTAATAGCATATTCGGTGCTCACCCTTCTAATTAAAATTTTGTATATTCATCCTATTACGTAACTTCGTGGAGATCGCCCTCGTCATACCAATATTAGCTATCTCCAAATACCCACATCAACTAGGTTGGATCACCAACTCTTTTATTCCATACAATGTAATTTTGACAGGGGGGGGGAAAAAAGAAGTTATAACTTTGGACGTAACTTCATGGATATCGCCCTCGTCATACCAATATTAGCTATCTTCAAGTACCCACAATGGCCAACTGCAGTGGTCTTCTTATGACGTAGAATTAAAATATACGAGAACATATCAGCATATTCATCAACCTTGTCTCTTCTACTATGCTACAGGGGTTCTGCTCTATCCTCTTGCAAAGTAGGCATTACAGAAATACTTTTCACGACACCTTAGGAAGCTGTTACATAAGTTGCGACACTTTAAATGGTTGTTTCCAGCTGTTTCTCAGATCGCACTTTTGAGAGGCTCCTTGTCTTGGGCAATGAATTCTGGATGATGCATAAGCGCTACGTTGTTGGTAAGTTAAATGAAGCGTTACTTCATGGATTGATTGAGCAATATCTGGATTATTATTGATGAACTGTGTCAGGGGTGTTGTAAGTTGTAGGGCACAGTTGGGGACTTGGGTCCTTTGAATAGTTGTTTTTTACGCCGGATAAAAGGTCAGGATTTTGAGGTTCTAAAATGAACTTGTAAATTTTGGTCAATTTTGCTATTGATGGGTTAGCAAATGCTTTGAGCTAATTTTCAAAACGGAACATTTTCATGCGTTTCTCACAAGAGACCTACCCTTTTGAAAATTAGCAACTGTGTAGTGTCTTTGTCGCAACTTGGTCTGTGTAGCAACTTTTTAGTGTCACGAAGATTAAAGTGTTTTATGAATCTAAATACAATAAATTATTGAAGATATACTACTACAGTAATTTTAACTCTTTCGGAACCTAAGATGCTAAATAGCTACATTGGAATGCCTCTTAATTTTTTTTAACTTAAAATATATTTCAAAAACTATATTAAGAAATAAAGTGTCGTTTTCTGTCACTAGAAACGTTCTTTGATATCTTTACAAAAATAACCGAATGCATTCAAATAGCAAACAGGGATTCAAAGAGCAAACAGCATTGAGTTAACATGCTGTTCAAAAATGGTAATTAGGAATTAAACATGCCAGGATTTTTATATGGTTTGCGAATACAAGGAGATACAATAGAAAATAGAATGAAAGAATCGATTTTTAAAATATATTCACAATTGTGTTTCATAATTTAAAAATATAATTTTTAATAATTTTTATAATCTTTAAAATAAAAAACGGTATCAATATTTTAAAGTATTTTTTAAATTTTTTTTTCATGTTTTATGAGTATTAAAAAGGTAGTAAAATATTACAATGTGTACCACTATAAAATTTTATTTCTACAACTTATAGAAATCATCTTATTCTTCTGTGAATTATAAATTCTATTGCAAAAAACTACAAATTTTATCAATTGCTTTAAGTTTGATAAGTATTTTTCAAGTTTTGGGAATAAAAGAAATTTTTAAATATTTATTCCATTTACTTATCTCAATAAATAGATTATTACCTAAATGGTGATTGAGAGTTAAATAAAAATCACCATTTCATTTCAAGATTGATTATTGTAATTTTCATAGATTTTGTATTTTTTATATATTTATATGTGTTTTTTTTATAGATTTGGTATTTTTTTATTTTATTTTTGTATAGATTTGGTATTTTTTATATTTTTTTTATTTTTATAGATTTATATATTTGTGTATTTATATATTTTTAGTAGATTTTGTATTTTTTATAGATTTATATATTTTTTATAGATTTTGTGTTTTTTTATTTGATTATTGTGTTTCTTATAGAAACAATCAACTTCTATTTTTAAATATGTGGAATTCATAAGTTTCCATTTTTAAAGATTTATCCAAAAATTATCAGTTTTTTTAGACTTCTGTAGAAATCGTGTTTTTTTTTTTTTTTTTTTTTTTTTTTTTTTTTTTTATAGTGCTATTTTAAAATTATGGAACATTTCTGTAATTAAAAAAAACAAAAAAACTTAAGAATTTTGCAGCTGTGTGGGTTATATTCCTTTTTCTCAAATATCAGTTATAACTCATACATAATTAGAAAATGGGCATTTTAATTCATTATTTTATCTTCAACGATTATTAAAATCATTACGGTAATAATCAGTCACAAAAAGATCTCTAAATTGCCCTTTTTCCCCACTTCAAAAAAAAAAAAAAAAATCCTCTCTGACTGAATTAAAAAATACAAATAAATTATCTATACTCATAACTCATACATGTATCAAAGAAAAACGTAGAATTATCAGTCTACGTATCTCAGACCTCACTTTCATCAGTTCCCGACCATCAAAAATCCACTTCCCCTTCTGTTGCGCAACAACTTTCACTTTCATTCCATCCTCAGGGTAAAAAAATAAAAGAATTAGACAAGAACCCAACATAAAAAAGCGGAACACACAGCCCTGAGGCCCCATCTCTCCCCATCGAATCCCCACTACTTCCTCGTTGTCCCATATTGTAGGGCAATGTTACGTGTGCCCTTGTATTCCACTCGTGTTCCAATTTCCCTCCCCTACTTTCACATCCGATGTGGAAAGAGCAAGTGAAAACTTGCCCTGAGAGAAAACACGTGAATCACGTATAACTTTCACTTGAAGAAAGAGAAGGAAACGGACTGCCTTACCATTATTATTTTGTGAAGAATTGTGGAAGAGAGTATCTTTACTGTTTTACCTGTATGGGAAGGTAGTTGGGATCGGTTTGGACTGGTGGAAGTTAATACTTCCAACGATCCGATTGAGTTCGTTTGAAGCTTGATGTTTCCTTGACCAGCCATTCTGGGGATATCAGCTTACTGAACTGTTCCGTCGTACTGATGATTGAAATGTTTCGTCTGAAATTTAAATATTACACTTTTAGTCAAGTGATGCATTAGACAGTCGTTAGTCCAAGAAAATATTATATTTTTAGCCTATGGATACATTAGACTTTTAGTCTAAGGATCCATTAGATTTTTAATCTAGAGATACATTAGACTTTTAGACTTTGGATAAATTAGACTATTTATATACGGATACATTAGACCTTTACCTTATGGATACTTAGACATTTAGAATTTGTAAACAATAGACCTTTAGCTTTACGGATACATTAGATTTTTAGTCTATAGACACATTAGACCGTTAGCTTATGGATACATTGGACCTTTCGCTCATGAATGCATTATACGTTGCTTATGGATAACTTAGTCCATTAGTTTATACACTTTTAGTGTATGGACACATTACACTTTTAATATTTACGTACATTACTCTTTTAATCAATAGATACATTCGACATTCAATTAAGGGAACATTCGACTTACAGTGGAGGAATACATTAGACTTATAGTCTAAGAATTCATTAGATTTTTAATCTAGAGATAGACTCTGGATAAATTAGACTATTATTATATGGATACATTAGACCTTTAGCTTATGGATAAATTTATATGGATACATTAGACCTTTAGCTTATGGATACATTAGACCTTTAGTTTATGGATAAATTAGATTTTTAGTTCATAGACACATTAGATCGTTAGCTTATGGATGCATTGAACCTTTCGCTCATGAATACATTATACGTTGCTTATGGATAACTTAGTCCATTAGCTTATACACTTTTAGTGTATGGACACATTACACTTTTAATATTTACGTACATTACTCTTTTAATCATTAGATACATTCGACATTCAATTAAGGGAACATTCGACTTTCACTGGAAGAAAACATTCGACTTTTAGTCAAGGGATGCATTCGACTCCCAGTGAAGGGGGAGGGATACATACGACTTTTAGTCGAGAGATAGATTTGACTTTTATTCAAGAGATTTATTTGATGCAATTAAAGGGGCAAGTGGTTGAAACAAGAATATGTAAATTTTTTTAAACTTGAGTTTTCAAAATGAATGATGGTGTTTTGGCATGTGTCAAGCTTTGTGTTGAACACCCTTATCTCTAAAATACAGATAGTTTGTTGTGTGACAAAAAGAGTAATGGACATTTTTATAAAAAAAAGTGTTAATATCTCCACCTTTACTATTTTATACACTTAACTCTTCAATTATTTTTCAAATCATACATTGACTTCATTACGAATCGAAGTAAACTCTTAACTTAAAACTAAGGAAAATACTATATGTTTGGACAAGGGACGCATTAGAGTTTTATACAAAGGATATATTAGACTTCAAAATGCACATTAAATTAATAAGAATTGTTTTCTTAAAACTTAACTACCATTAGTGTTCACCTTAAATTTACAAGTGAAAGGTAGAATTTAAATAAAATGACCGGCTTCCCTGAATTCCATCGACTAAACTTAAAATATGCCAGCTGATACTCATAAAGTCATATTATATGCAGTGCTAGAAGTATGAGTAGACGCGGGGTGATGAGTTCCCCACTTTTCAAGAAAATACCCATGCGTCCCTTCCCCCCCCCCCCCCCACCACCACCACCACACTTCAAAAACCACTGAGATCCACCTCCCCTCCACTTTTAAAAACACTCAGTCTAAAAACTACTAAAGAGAAATATCATTAACCTGTAAATGTAGTTACACTGAGAAAAAGTGATTTACATTTTTCAAGTGTAAAAAAAAATCTAGTTATGGTATATACATATAGTACATACACATCATACTATTAGTAAAATGTATTATGCTACTTTGTTTAAAGATATAAGTATTTTTTATTAACAAATAATGTTACACTTGGTCAACTTTTAACTTTGGATTAACTCTCTTTTAAGTTAAATTTCTATTTTCGTTTCATATAAAGACAAGCTATTAAAGAAATCTTTTTAGAGTTCTCTATTAATTTAATTTCATAAAGGTATGCACTTTTAGAAGTGCTATTTAAAACTAAATAAAATGTTGTGTGTATAATGTTGAATTATTACTTCACTTAATCTCTTACTTCCAAGTAAAAATAGAAGTCCCAGAATATTCATTAAAATAGATTATGGACCCTTGTTCAATGTTAGTGCTAGGAAGTATAAATTATTTCCTTACTAGTTAATATTTTTATTATAAGATACGAAATTATAAAATGTATCGTTGGGGGGGGGGGGGGAAAGGAGGTTGCACTTACCAAGGAGTTTCACCAAAGTTTGGCCATCCCTCCACTTTTTCCCTCACTCCTACCACTGATTATATGCCTTAAAATTTGAAACATTCACAGAAATAGTAATCGCACACATTCCATTTAGTTCTTTGCACATAAAATTTACTTCAAGTTTTCGTGATCTAGTTGATCACTTTTGGTGAATATAGCTCCTAGTTCTAGTCTAGCTCCTAATAGTCACTGCCACTGAAAGTCACTTATCAACTTTGATTATATAAATCAATAGTTGAAGAAGAGTAATAACGTCACCATGCACTTTAGATGTCGTCATATGACGTCATCAGGTCCACGACTATAAGGTTACGTGATTTTCAATTGTATTATTTCATGCCCTTAAAATTAGGTCATAACTTTTAATCTTTATATTGTAAATGTTTATGTTATTTAGCATGTAGAGTTCATATATAGAGAAATATGTCACCATTCCGTTCACTAACGTTAGTATACAGGACTGGGACAGATTCGCATAACACTTTTGGGAAATCATTTTGCGAATGCAAGAACACAAGCAGGAATCAATCCTGAGGCATCCACCATTTATTATCCTGAATCTCTAAATATCTCTCTAAAAGTGTCATTATGGCCTAAGAGAAGTTTTGTGGTTTGGAAGTGGCATACTTTTCGTTACAAAACATATTTTCCACAATAATCGGTCAAATTGGATGGCTAGTTTATCGGCTACTCAAATTGCGTAAAATCTATATTTTTACAACAAATTATAATAGTGCAAAATTTTGCTACAAATATAATTATAATACATTACTGAGTTACTTTCTTATATCTGTAATACAGTGGCTCTGTACGAAACGTAGTATCATCATTACAATTTATGAAAGAATTCTGTATTGATGAGAAAACTATTCAAGGTCTTGATAATGATGGTACTGCACGAAATACTGAAGTCTCTAATTGATCAATTTCATTATTCAAAAATACTTTATAATATCCAGTTCAAGCAGCTGTTTGTTTACTTTATTTAAACGAATTGCCTCTTAGGAAAGTTACGATTACCCTCGATGGTTCAATTTCTTTTCGTACTTCTTTTACTGCCCAATAGGAAAATGTTTAACAAGTTGTCGAGATGTACCAGTTGTTGAATACAATAACATATAAAGTGTTTTTCCAGAAGTTGATTTTAAGAAGTTGCCAGGCTGCACTACCAAGCAAATGCTCCTAAAGTTTAGCAACAGAAGCCCTGAAACATCACCTATTCAAGATGACTGAAAATTGCAAATTGAATTTTACGTGTATATATTGTACCACTTGATCCAACTTTGCAGTTGAAAAAAATAGCCGAGTTTGTAATGAAAATTTATACTCTCTTATGGTTTACAATATGTCATCCTAGAATTATTTATGCATCAAAAAATATTTTTGAGATAATAATACAACACCTCAAGTATTAAAAAGGAGATCTTTAGTCTCTTGTTCAATAAACTCTATAGAGAAGTGCTTTTATGGTAAACACAGAACATCTCCTTTTGGGAATGTTGTTTGACTTAAGAAAATATATTCGATGTCTAATAAACAAAAGGATACAAAAAGTTCTATAAACAAAGTTACAAGTAAAATTACCAGTAAAAATTCATTTTAAATGGAAAGAAACCACACAAAAAACCACTACATATATTTTATTGATTGGCAGTCTACAATAGTAATGGAATGAAGTGTCATAACTGGATTAGGCAAACAGATTCTATAGTTCATAGTTGTAAAAGGAACTAGCGATAGAAAGGAATTTAAAACATCCTCGCACACACAAGCACGTTTTTTTTTTTTTTACAACCACTGTCTAGAAATACGTGTCCAAAATATGTTGAATATAGTTCTTATATCAAAGATACGTGTTCTTCTCGTTTATTTATGAGATCATATTTACTGCTCACAATTTCTATACTTATTGCTTCTTCCTTTCGATTATGTACATAGAATAGAAAAATACTTGAAGTAGTACCTTGATGGTAATTTACCCTTTCACGAAAAATCTTCGATTTTTCTATTACACAGCTTGATTTTCAAGGTATACAGCATTTAAATCCAGCAAAAGAGTCCTTGTTAATTGAGCTTCTGCTCTAATGGAAATTGCTCTACGGTACATGATCTAGGAACAGAGAGTAGTTTTTCTGACAGCCCTTGTTTCACTGAAATAATTCAACTTTCTGACTTTCCTCCTGGAAAAAGAATTTTACAATCAAATACACTTTCATCGCTCGAACTCTGTGACATTGAATCATTTTCAATAACGGTACCATCATGTCTCAAACCTACTCTTTGTTGGTTGGACCCTTCACCTTGTACTGAAGTGACATGACTTAACACTTGAGTTCGGTATAGGTCATTTTATAAAATGATATCCCCGATATTTCAAAACGCTGTACCACTATACCTAGACTTTAAATAAAATAATTGAAATTAACCTACAGAATTGGATGAAAATCGAAAAATATGCGTATTTTGTTGAAAAAATTAAGGTTTTCATGTAGATTCCAAGAGACTTGAATATTAAATGGCCGATATAATTTTTTTTTATTACTGTTACTTAATATTCTAAACTTTACATTTTTGTACTTGAAAATAAAAATTTGCTTTGTATTTAGGTTTTTAAAAAAAAAAAATTAAAAATCTCCGTTTTGTCAAAAATAATCAAACTTCAGGTCCATTCCGGGAGACCTAAATATTTTTCATTGAACTAAATTTGTTTACTTTTTATCAACTTGAAATTTCGAATTTCCCCAAAAAGTTTTTTTTAGTACGCGCTAATCGCTAGATTTAGAATTCTAGTCCATTTCCGGTCGAGATATTTACCTTTAAATTACCAAACTCACACCCAATCTGAAAATGAGAATGGGATGTATTATATTCTGAAAGATATTGAGGAAGCGATTACAGCATCCACCACAGAAGATTTACTGTTACATAATCATCTTTCTTGGCAACACTGAATGATCTGCATTGACCTCATTGATATACGGCGAAACAAAACCTCCATTCGCATTATCTACCATTAAACTATAGTCCTACAATTACTTACCCCATCCTTATGCTATATGCCAAAATATTGGTAGCAAGGCAAGCTTTATTACAATTATATCTTAAGGGTATAAACAATGTACTTTACATAAAAAGAAAAAACACTCGTCCGTTATAATTACATTCTTTAACCAGGGTGCGTTTTAGTGCAAAATCTGAACGATCAGCACAGACTGGACAGTTTATCTCATTTACCTGTAAATCAAAACTATTATTTCCTTTTTTTTTCCTTCCTTTTTTTTTCCTTCCTTTTTTTTTAAACCGTCATCGTCCCACTGTACCCTAGCTTACAAAACATATTTTTTTCTCATTTGATTTTACTTTTTCTATCACCCTTTATATCATTAGCAGTATACAGGTTAAGGATAAAGACTAGCAATTGCTCTCGGTCCTACATCTTTTTAAATCAACCATTTTATCTTCCAGCTCCGCAGTTCCGACGTGGTAAAATCGTACATCAGCCGAATGGAGGCCGTCCAACCCTTGATCAACGCTTACGTGGACGAACGATTCGAAGCTGCATTCGAGGAGGCTAAGAAAGTGGATGCACTGGTCAGCTCAGGAGTCAAAACAGTGGACGAGTTGGAAAAAGAGACTCCTTTCTTAGGAGTCCCCTTCTCCGCCAAGGAGGCTGTCTCAGTGAAGGGTATCGTTTGCGACATTCACATTTAACACGAGTTTAAATCATTTTGTAACTAAAGGCCAAATATGTTTCAAATAGTTCCAAAATATCCTTGTGGTTTGTGCGAATTAAATTTAAACGTGTCAATTAAATAATCTTTCATGGGAGAATGCAATATCAGGGTTCCCACAATCATTGAAAGTCATTAAAAGTGCTTAATATTTTTAAACTTGTTTTCAAGGCCTTGAAAGTACTTGAAAATGCTTAGAGGTGCTTAAAAGTCCTTGAAAATGCTTAGAGGTCCTTAAAAGTCCTTAATTTTTGCGGCTGTTGTGTGCTCAAATTCAAAATTTATAAAAAATCCTACTTCTACTTGCTATTCCTGCTTATCCGCACCATATCAAAATTCTCTGACATATTTGTATTACGCATGAGCCATCTTGTAACTTTTCTGGTAGAATATACTTTATTAAAAATTTATATACAGACATGATGCCTGAAAACAAAAAGGTCCTTAAAAACATTATTTAGGTCCTTAAAAGTCATTGAAAAGTCAGTGATTTTCATTCTGTGATTTGAGTGGGAATCTTGAATATTAAAACAAGGCCAAATTACACTGTTCAAGTCTATTTGAAAGATAGAAAATTATGTTTAGGATCCTTATCGTTATAAGATTAGCGACAAGAAATTTGTATGGATGAATAAAAAATTTATATTAACTTTTTTTTTTCTTAAAAATTCTTTAAGCGTTACAATTTAATATTGTCCCATTTTAAATAGAAAAATATTCTTGCATATCAATTACGAAATTTTGAATTTGGTATACTTATATATTTGTGTGACAGTTCCACTTAAATTGAAGCTTTCTAATAGTTTTATTATTTTAAAAATATTTTTAAAAGCTCTGAATATTTCACAAAACAAGCTGTTAGTTACTGAAAATATGGATAATTGCTTTCAGTTTCTGATATGTATATGTGTTATAGTTAATATGATTAATTTGGATATTATACTTAGTATTATACATAATAAATAGTTAATAAATATAACAATCAGGTTATTATGTACAGTATCCAAATTAATCATATTAACTATAAGATGTGTTTTTTACAAAATAACTATTAATATTGGTGATAGTTATTTGTAAAATAGCCAGTAATTATGTATAATATTCAAATTCTTCTAATTAGCATATTTTATACCTATCAGTGATCTGTTTCATACATAGTTTTTAAACATATTGTGAACTGTTACACAAATACTCCAAAACCAAATTTATATGATCAACATAATTAACCCCTAAGGTAATTCATACTTAAGATAAGACTTTTTAACATTGCAAAAAGATGTGTAAGACTTCTTAGTATCCTCTAAATATTAAAATATTGCATGACATTGATCGAAAACTTTTGAAGGTCATGCATTAACGAGAGGATACATGAGTTGTAGACTTTTACATTATTTGTAAAAACAAGGCAAGTGTTGTTATCAGTATTTCTACTCCCTTTTAAACGTAATGCTGTATTTCCAGATTAAAAAAATATTCCGAATAATTTCTGTATAATTACTATAAAATAGGAATTCAATGTAAATTTGACAGTAATGCAGTTAATAAAATGACTAATGACAGTAAAAAAGTTTAAATTTCGAAGCAAACTAAAATGATATCTCTCCACTCCTTTTTTAACAGATGACGGTATTGTCAGTTTTGATCAAAATTCATTGACAAAACACACACACACAGAAACTGAGGTTTTTCTTTAAATTTAGTTAATTAGCTTCTGTTGAAAAAATTTCACCAAAAAACGAAACATGTGTTTCGATGCAATTACACCGGCATAGATATTGTGTAACACAAAGTAGAGCATCGCAGCAGTTGCACAGAAAGACTGTCGATCAACTTTACAAGAAAAAAAAACTTTAGTCTTTCCCTTAACAAAATATGAACTAAAAAACTGCGTTGAAATATTTTAAATATTATCAAAAAGGCAACAGTAGGAGATAATAAATTAAATTTGAAGGAAAAAAAAAGCAAATGTATACAGGGTGTTTTCAAATTAGTAGGGCAATGGAGCTCAAATAGATCTGTATAACTCATAATAAACATTTTTTTTTTGCATACAGAATGGCATGGTGAACTTAAATTAATTGGCGAAAAAGAATGGTTAATAATGCTTAGTTATTAAGAGTTATTCAGATCTATTTGAACTTCATTGCTCAACTAATTTATAGACACTGTATTTTACTATAAAAATTTTTACACTTTTTTCCTATTCAAAATGATGGTGCTACCTAGAATAGAGAAAATTTTCAAGAGCTTTAATTTCATGGGTGCCGGCAGAAAAGTGCAAAGATGTGCACTAAATCATGCATTTCAAAATTTTAGAGTGAATTAGTGGTTTTTAGTGGAGAATTGTGATAGGTCATAGAAAAAGCCGTGTACCGTTTAATATGTATAACATAAATTATTCATATAAACAGAAAAGTAGTGAATAGCTATTAATTACCATTTCATTTGAAAATTCAATTATTACTTTTGAAACATCAAAGAACCAAATGGTATGGTTAAGCTTCTTTGTAACCTAGGTGAGTGGGTTCCGCCTTCCTTTTCAAATGTTGGTTTTACCAATGTTTAATTTACTTTAATAATTTAAACTTTCGAAATGGCACTGAGTACTAAAATTACCAGCATTGCGGTTGCTATTGAATGGAAGAAATGTCGTAACTTTTATTAAGCAATATGATGGCTAATTATTGTGTTTTGAAGAATGTAGTTTATATGAGGCGTGTAACTTCAAAACCAGCTACATCTATTTTCAAAAATATATCAGGAGAGCAAAAAGACATCGGCATGGCAAAGGGACAAGTTTTTTTTATAATATTTAATTATGTACTAAAAGAACCAAAGTCCTTAATTGTTTCAAGGTTAACTTTACACTTATACAGTTTCAAGTTTATGGAAATTTGAATGATGCTGGTTTTGAAATAATACGGATGATTAACAACATTTTACAATGCACTAAGTAACTGTTGTAAACTTACCTACTTCACAAAACCTTCGCAAAACATGGATTACAGTTACTAGATAGATAAAAATATTTTAAAAATAAAAAAAAGTTGTAAAAAAATTATGAACAATATAAATAAAAGAAAAGCTTAAAAAATTTAAAGAAAATCAGAAGAAAGTGTTCACAAAATTCGATCTGGAGCTAAGAAAGCCGTATAAGTAAATAAAATAAAATTCGGACAAAAATAAAATGGCAAGAGAGGAAAGTTACACAAGATCAAACAACCACCTTTCCATTCTGGTCAATACTTTCATACTTGGGGGGAGTTGTTTTGAAACAAACCAATTACTTTAATGGTACCAGTACACTCTCACCGAGACAAGAAAAGAGGGAGAGTGTACTTGGTGAGCTCGGCTTCTTTCGCCCTGACTCGGCCTATCTCGCCTCGTCTGCGCTTGGGCTCGCCTGGAGTCGGTTTGTCTGCCCAAGAGGCGAGCGCGTAAATTTACCTCCATTTCGACAGAGGAAAAGAAACAAACTCGCAGCAGCTCGTCTTGTCTCGGCGAGAGTGTGCTGGTACCATGAAAGTAATTTTCACATTGAAGAAGCTGGTTTTTAACGTAATCGCTTGGTAGTCTAATTAAGTGTATCGAAAACATGTAAAAAAAAAAAAAAAATTACAAATCATTTTACCAAAATTTAAAATGAAACTGGTTTTGAGGAAGCATGTCTCTTATATACTCTACGAAGCGAGGATAAAACCAACGATCAATCCATTAAAGAATTTCTGCTCAATCTCAAAGTATCTTAACAAAGTTCAACATGTATTTTGTGTGTGTTCAGGGCTGTTCGCAACAGGGGGTGCTGTGTTCCGAAAAGGGGAGCGTGCCGAAGAGGATTGTGATGCCGTCCGTCTGTTCCGGGAGGCCGGAGCAATCCCACTGGTGGTGACCAACACAAGCGAGATGTGTCTGTGGTGGGAGACGTACAACAAGCTGCACGGGAAGACCAACAATCCGTACGACACGACCAGGACTCCAGGGGGCAGCAGCGGTGAGGACTTGTTTGTGCTCTTGAGTAGGAATGGTTGAAATTAGTAGGGTTGTACTTGAGACCCTAGGGAAAGAGGATCCTAAATCCTTAAAATTTAATCTTCTCCCTCAAAAGGTTTTACTTATTAATCACTACTTTGAGTTGTATGTAGCACCGTGCTTATGTAAACCCGTGTTTTGCTAGGAAATTTTACCATGCATTTTAGCCGTCAAAAAACATTTATTTTGCATTTCACATTTCAACCCCGAAAAATTTATTTATCAAAATTGGAATAGCTTATTTTTTCTATACTTGCCCTTGTTATTTATACCAATTTTCAAAGTTGTGACTACACTTGACGTGTGATATTGAGATATTCCTATTTTGGAATGTTTTGACCCCTTTTCGACCCCTCAAAATTAGTTCGAGATCGTAAGATCCTAATTTATTTATGCTAGCCCTTGATACAGAATTTCAGTATAATTACTAGTTAGAGTGGGACAGTTGAATATTCCTCATTTGGTATGTTTCGACCGCTTAAAATTAGTTATTAGAGATCAGCATAACTTATACTGGTCAGCAAAATTAAAAGATATTCAGTTTTTTCCTAATAACTTCTCAGTGGAGCTGCATAAACACAGAAAATTTAATTCACATCAAAGAGATATCTTAATGTAACATAACGATAAGTAAAATAACTCAGTAGCAAATTAAAATGCAAAGTGTACAGTGGGGGCATATGCATAAGCATGGAGTACCATTAGTGTACAGCTCTACATATGCATCCACATTAAAAATCATGCAACTCAAAGAGTGCCTTTAGTGTAAGATATCTTTCCTGTCATCAGTGTTTACTTGGCACTGTATTCCATTTATAAAATGAGTTTCTTGATGAATTCTAGTGGCTAAATTGCTCGCACCATTGCTTTTGAACTGTTTGCAAGTGATGTAAAACTCCAATTACATTATATCTTTCCACAATGCTTATCGTAGAAGCATCCCACTCATGTTTGATGAAATATGGATTAGAGTGATCTGGCTTACACATAGGAGTGATAGTCATACTTTTTAATCTATTATCTAAAGCAAAAGTGGCATAAAATTTGACATAAGTATCAATAAACACGATTTAGAAACTAATATTTCACAAACAAATACTTGTCTAGATCAAGCTAATGTAATTACAGTAAAAAAAATCAATTTTAATTATATTTTGCGCTCCTGGGGAGATTAGAAAACCAATCCAACATATTGCACTTATAGACCAAAACTCTTTTCCTACCAAATCGTTATCTTGAATTGGCGTTTGCTTCGTAATATCATGTTTCCATCTTTCAACAGATCCTCTGACATCCAATATTGTTCATGAGACTGAACAAATTATTTTCAATAAAAAGTATCTGATGTTAAAAATATTTGGTCTTTGGGTGCAATATGTTGAATTGGTTTAATAAGCTTCCCAAGAGCGCAAAAGTTAATTAAATTCTACCTTTTTATTGTAATTACGTTAACTTGATCTAGACAAGTCTTTAATGGTAAAATATCGAATTCTAAATCGTGTTTATTGATAATTAGGGTAAATTTTACTCCACTTTTGCTTTGGATAAACTATTAAAATATGAATATCGCCTCTATACACAAACCAAATCACTTCTCTATCCAAATTTCATCAAATATGAGTAGGACGCTTCAGAGATATTCATTGCGTAAAGATTTAATGTATTGGAAATTATCCATCAATTGCAAACAGTTCAAAAGATGGGACTAGCAATTTAGCCACTAGAATTCACAAAGAAACTCATGTTAAGTATGCGGATACAGTGCAAAGTTAACACTGATGAAGTTATTAGGGAAAAACTTAATGTCCTTTAACTTTGTAGATCAGTGTATTTTTTCTATGCTTGTCCCTATTGATATTTGAACCAATTTTCAAAGTTATGACTAAATGATAAATGAGAGAATTAACGATGTGTCAGTAAGTGGCTTTGGCTTTTATTTACAGAGAGATGGCCTAAAATAAATACATCATACAATGTCAGTTTTATACAATTATTAGGAAATACAAAATCTATTACTCCTTTATAGAGCGAAGAATTCTCGAAACCATATACATTTGCATTGTTTTATTTTCATGATTAAATTAGGAGATTTTTCTTTTATAATTTTTTTTTTATTCTAGGCCATTGATAGTTATTAATTCACTCTCTGAGAGAGATAGAGAGAGAGTCTTTAACAATTTATTTTACAAATATCAGTTAAAAATTTCTGATGGTGTTAGCCAGGCAGAGCAGAATCCAATTTTAAGCATTTTCGTTCATTAATAAACATTGGCTCTGTAACAAATACGTTTTATGCTTATGTTTTCTGTTATTGGTAAAAGCAAAATTAAGATATGGACCGCATATTGATTAAAAATGTATTTCGTATCAAAATTCATAGAATACAATAAGTAAGTTCCTAAGAACATATCATTTTCATACTGAAATTTGAAGCCACCGTCCAATATGAAGTTAACAGCACTGGAGATTGCTTACGAGACCCATGTTAAAAATGTAAACAAAAAGTATTGTGTCGAGTTCTGGAAAAATTATACAAGTAGTCGAGAATAATACCTGCCTAAAAAACATTATATTCAAGATTTAAAGTAGAATTCAGTTTTTCCTGATTTCCCGTTTTTTATTTGGTAAAGGAAACATAAATTTGCCCGAAGTAAGCTGAAAAAGAAATCAAAGTTCCTTCATTCCAGTACTGTCACAATTCACTAATATACAGAAAGGTCATAATTAGAAAAACATTGTTGAGAACAATCTGGATCCTAGCAATGAATCAATGAATGCAATGAAAAAAAAAAATAGTTTACATGTTCGTAAATAACATTTTTATGATAATTACATGACGGACATATAATACTTTTTTTTTTTTCCTAATACTTCATTTGCACATTCATTTAATGTTATTAATGTAGATTATTTTCAATATAGTCACTTTAATACACCACAGCACTGTCTACGTAGATTGAGTTTTGTAGATAATGTTCTATATACTGGGAAAATAAAATCCTTTTAATGTCATATAGTTGCAACTGTGCTTCTAGTTAATTAAAATATAACCAAACTAGAATAGAATTTTATTAATCTGACATTAAATAGGACTTTATTTTTCCAATGTTTAGAGAACGTTATCTTCAAAACTGAATCAAAGTAGATAGTGTTGTTTGACATTAAAACGACGATATAATCTTTCAAAGCGTATATTTCCGCCAGGTGGAGCAACGGATGTTCATTATTTCTTTTGGACAAAGCATGCATATCAAATAGAGATATCTTCATTAAAACAGGTTTCACATTGAGACTTAGAATGAAATTTCTATGAAGTTCGTCCTTCAACTATTGGACGGAACCACAAGCTTGTTTCTCTTTTGAAGCTTGCTGGAGACAAGTATATGGATGGATGGCTAGAAAATTGAAAATCGTCCATGTGGTTGCATACAAAGAGAAATAAGATTGTGCTGCCATCCTCCAATAAAGAACGAAATTCATAGAAGTGGATGTCAAAATCGTAATGGGTCCAAGCACTTAAATTAATACTGATGAATTAATATCATGAGAAAACTGACAGGTCTCATAAGTCGCATCAGTAAATAAAGGGTTAACACACATATCTTAAACATTAAATATCACTATTGCCAAGCCACATGTCAATGCAACGCATTAAAATGTCAAAATCCGCATGGAATTAAACTATCCACGACAAAAGATTTCCTCGAATTGGTTCTTGTCCGAACAAACCCCATTGTGTTGGATGTCACTTCCAACACTGCACGAGAAACTTTCCAAGCTAACCTCACGTGCAGCCGGCGTATTCAGGGACAAGCAGACAGAACACGTTCCATGGTTTGACCGACTAACCTTCCCCAACCATCCTACAAGGAAGTTCTGTAGGAAACGATCTTGCAAGAGAGAGAGAACCTCCTATTCGGAAACGAGAACTTCCACTATCGTTTTTTTTTTCTTCCCTCAGTTGGGTTGGGATAGTCGCTTCGTGAGAACGTCAGTAACGTAACTTTTTAAGTGGCTTTTAGAGATTCGCTATGTATGCGGTTTGCAATAAACTCTAAAGTGTCCTGCAAAAGTGTGCAATGCAACTTGATTTTTCAATTAGATGTCCGTGAATGTTACACTTTGGCATACAACAAATACAATCGAATTGACTACTATGAAAAAGACTGAACTCTGAAAGACAAGGAACAGGACATAAGTGAACATTTTGATCATAACTATAGAACAAAATACGATCTCTTGTCCACTTTATATAAGGAAATATGACAGAAAATACTTTGCTTCAATAATATAACAAGCAGCATTTAAGAAAACTACTTTTGTTTTTGACTTGGAAGTTTAGCCTTTAATTTTTTTCGAGTTGAATCCTTTCCACAATGCTCAATAGAATCGCACCTCTAAATCCCTTAAATTACATAGTAAAGCGCATCAAATAATCGCTGAACCAAGAAATATAACAACTTTATTACACACATTTAAAAACTGCTTCATGAACTTTACTACTCCCGATTTTAACTATTATGTTACAAATCTTGCATTTACTAAATTAAAAGATGTTTTATTCTACTACTCTTCGACATTTTATTTTTTTCCTGCAATATCTTTTTGGGAAGTTAATTATCAAATACGTAAATTTTAGTTTCTTTTTATAGTGAAAAAGTGCCAATATTCTGTTACTTTTGACAATATGAGGCATTCAATTGATTTTCCTTTCACTGAATGTTAAAACTTTCATTCAAATGTATTTAATTTGTTTTTAGCCAAATTTTTTTATTTTTAAAGCAATAATTTCTTCAAATGTCCAAAATTTAACTAATATTTTACAAACTTAACGATAAGAACAAGAAAACACTTTAAACACCACTCCGCTTTAGTAAGGACTGGGCTTGGTAAAATATAGATTGATTAAATGTTTCTTAAAAATCACACATAACATTAAATGTATCTTAAAATCCCATGTGTTTTGTATTTAGATACAACACGCACGTTATTGTAAGATACATTCAATCTTATGTTTAAAGTATATGCCTGCACATTTTTTAAAGGATTTTATAGAATAATATTAATCGACATAGTGGCTCACACTTAGTTTACTTTGGTGAGCAGTAGAAATCCCTTTTATCAATTGGAATACTCAAATGCTTTTCTCCGTGTTACGGTTATTAAGAAGGTGTTGATCTGATGGCACATAACCAGTTTCTCTTTTTCTTTCTCTCTTTTGAGGCATTGTTTGTTCCTGTGGTAATTTGCGAGATTCGTTTTTGAGGTTAGCACACGTGATAGAGAATTGAATTCTACATTGTTCGGAAAGTAAACAAACGCCGTGTTATTAACTTCGAACGAGAACGAAAATTGGTGTCTGCGGTTGTTTACTTGTTGCAAAAAGCTTGATGCTTTCTTATTTTTCGGAGCGATTGTAACACTTTGCATATATTCCATTATGCAATTGTAATGATACGAAACGTTCCCGTTGAAAATCCATGATTTGATATTGTCTATGCCGCATAACTGAATACATTACTTATGTTTTAACAAATTTCGTAATCTTTTATTTTATATTAAAAGTAGTAAAAATGTACTACTGTTTAAGTTTTAAATTGCTGTTCGTTAAGTTATACAAAATTTAGTTTAAAAAAAATTAAAATTAGAAATTATGTATTTTTTCATAAAGTTAATGTAATAAATTCCTTTGTTTTAAATAGTTAATTTCACTATTGCAGAAACGATTTAATCGATAAAGATTATATTTTTTATAAAAATATATTCAAAACTAAAATATAATTTAAGAATGTGCTATAATTTAATTTTTAGAGGCGAAATTACTTTTTATGGTCAATAATCGCAAAAACATTGCAAACTAAAAATACAAAAGAACCGCAACGCAAAAATAAAGCACATCTTTACTTTTATACGAGATGTAAATATTCCAAAAAATTTTCGTTAATGCATTTAAAAATTAGTAATTATTCAAAGATTTAAAAAAAAAAAAAAAAAAATTCTGCAAGAGTGAAATTAACTACTTAAGACAAAGGAATTTATTACATTAATTGCATGAAAAAATACTTAATTTCTAATTTTAATGTTAAGTATTTTTAAACTCTTTATGCAAAATGTAAAAAAAATGTAATGACATCAGTGAAAATAATTAAGATTAGTATTAATTAAGATCGGTATAAAATAAATCTATCATTCCCATTGTAGTAGGATACACAGTAAGATTAAACACCATTCTAGGAATTACACGCTTCATTAAATAAATTATCCCAATAAAAATTGTGCAGCTAGTAAAATCTACTTAAAGTGTTGGGTTGAAACAATTTTCTTTCTAATTTTTATTAGATGGTCAAGGGTTTAAAGGTACTTAACACAGTGGAGCCGGGAAGATGCTCACTCGCACAGTGCGAGGTAAAATTAAACTAGACTTCGATTACTCGCATTTCGAGTAAGCACCCATCCCGGTTCCACTGTGTAAGTACCCTAAGAAATGGAACGGCAAAGGAAAGTGTTTATCATCAAAATGCAGTAGCAAAAAGAATGGTATTCTATGTAATTCGAAATTTCACCACAGTTTGCCCTGTTCTTATTAATAATTGCTTACAGAAACATGCTTTTGTAATCCAGTATTTCTCATATTAACCATGTTATTATATTAACCATAGACTATGGGACAAGAGAGAAAAAACGCTTACAAAAAGATTTCGTTTGCCATCAAACAAAACTACAAAAATTTGTTACTTAAGCATTTTAATGACTACATTTTAACGAAAATGACGATGTTCCCACTTTTAAATATGCACATAACTTATAAAATAACAACTATATTGAGAACTATTTTTCTCCGACTTGTTTGCAGACATTATTAGAATCGCCATGAGATGGCGCAGTCAAAATTATATCAAGATTTAAAAAATAGCATTTTTAACACTTTTAAGTTATTTTTTTATATCACCCATTATCATGAAAAGTATTAATACGATCTTAAACATCGTTTTATATTCATTTTTTGATTATATTTTCCCTATATTTAAACATGCGTTGTAACCTGCCGCTATTTGTTATTGTTTACATTCTGCCATAGAGACGATAGACGAATTCAAATCGCTGTCTGAAACTGCATTTCAAGCTTTATTTATGGAAATCATTTGCTTATCAAAAATAGAAAATTATAAAAATGAGAAAATAATTATTTCATAATACATGTATGAAAAACGATCTAGGTATAATTACTGAAAATTGTGACAAAATTGGGGTACTAATATGCATGGCTTAATCCTAGTATACGTTACTCGGAGAATTTGGCGATATAGGAGAAAATTTATATGCTTTTTTTGCATTGTATGTTTATGTATTTCCTATTTTCAGGTTACGATTGTTTATGTTTTTTTCTTCGCTAATTCTTGACGACAATCATAAAAACGTTATTTGGGCGTTGGCAACAGTTTGGCGACAAGCGTCAACGCATCGTTTTGGCATTGGTGATATTTTTCAAAATTGCGCCAAGCGTGTAACGTATTCTAGGATTTTACCCTCTTATCATTCTATACCATTATTATTTTATTGCCCAAATTATTATTTTTGTAACTAAAAACAGTAAGGTTTTTCTTTGTTTTTAAAATGCACTGATGTTTTATAATTTATACTTGTTCTTATAATACAATAAAATGATGATTAACTAAACACTAATAACTGACAATAAGTAAATATTGACAAAAAAAACAAAAAAAAACAAAAAAAAAAACGTAAACATTGAATTGAAAGGTAAACAAACGGCGGAAGAATACAAAATTCATTCCTATGCGAACTAAATAAAAGTAAAACACAAATATTAAGTGTATGAAGACCCAAATTAATATTTCTAATAGTATAAAATGAAATAAAAAGTAGGAAATTATTATAAAAAAACAGTTTGTTAAATTTTTAACTGAAATTTGACTGCGTCATCTAGTAGCGGTTTTACTAATGGCTGTAAACAGAAACCAAAATATAGTCCTCTATAAAATTGCTTTTTTCTAAATAATGTGCACATTTAAGTGCGGGAACATTGATATTTCAGATGAAATTAGATAAGTACAATAGTTTAATAAAAAAATTATGTAGTGACAAAACATGGCAAACGGAACTGAACGATATTGGTGTTCGTTCCATGGACTACCAGCAGAATTTAGTATTTAATATTAACCACGGGCTATCAGTTATTATACATAATAGCTGGCTAAAATTTTTAATTTGAGATAAATGAAAAAAAAAATGCGTTATATTAACCAGGTACTTTTTATTGTGTATAATAACTTTTTAATATGATAAATATTAAAAAAAACTTTAACAATTAAAATTAATCAACAGTGATAGTTATTTTGTAAAAAAGCCAGTTATCATGTGTAGTATCCAAA